>OU383781.1:3965615-5386479 GCA_910950805.1 Acrocephalus scirpaceus scirpaceus
ACGGTGAACAAATGTCCTAGCAAAGTGAGACTGAAAGACAGGGAAGGAGCAGATAATGAAATTCAGGGATGACAAATGGCTTTGAGCCTGACACTGTGGCATCTGACAGAAAGAGACATCCAGCGAGTCTGAAACTTCTGCTCGTACTCTGTGTTGTTTCATTCCAGCTTTTCCATAAAGAAACCCCGAGCAGAGCATTTATAAGCTTTCCCTTAGCCACGGTGAGAATGCAGATAACAGGTGAGAAAAAGGGGTATCACAAAGGCAGAGTTCAACCTGTTCTGTACGTTTTTATTTCCTAATCAAGGAGCTCTGAACCCACCTTCATTAACCCTGTATTTTTGGGGTGTCTCCTGCCAAGCCCCCTGCCCAGGGAGGGTGCTGGGAGGACCCTGAGGTGCCTGTGGAGAAGCAGGAGCAGCAAAGGAGCCTTTGTTCTAGCCTCCCATCCTCACCTCACACCCTCACTATCACCCTGCCTGCCTTGAAGTGGATTTGTTTTAGAAGATGTGGGCCCTGAACTCTCTCTTGACATTTTTTTCCCTATTTCTTGTTCCTGCTTTCCCTATACAAAAGTAAAAAATGACAGCTATTTTTTCACCTGAAAAGCCACACTTAGGAACAAAAGCAAGTGCTTTTTCTTGCCTACCAGTGGCTGAAGTTTTTGGCAGCTTCATCCCCCTTAAAACTGATTTCCAGCAGTGTGCAAGCTAAGATGCACTCACACACTTGCTGGTAGTTATCTCTGTAATAAAATGCTTATGAGAACTGGCAGGCTGCCCACAATAAGATTCTTTGTTCTTACTAAAAAATTATCTTAAAATCTTCTACACCCACGTACTAGGAATTGATGAGCAGAGCAAAAAATCCCAAATCTTACTTTAGCTGCTCAATCAGTGATTAACAAATATTGCTGATTGTTTTTAACATATTTCCAACCCTGGCATGCTCCCTACATAAATAATAAAGTTGACCATTTACAAAAACTACATTAATTTCAGATCTGAAGAACACACGTTAGATCTGAGCCTTCAGTGAAATTAGGGTGTTTTAAGGTCACTGATTCTAGTTTGGTCAAGGCAATGTTCATAGATGTATTTTACAGGTTGGCTATGTATTAATTAGCTCAGTGCTGCACATGACACTTTTCATGTGTCATCCTGAACTGACACACCAGGGTTAGGGACAGAATAATGCCAGAGGGAAAAAAGGATTTTATATAGTCCCACTACAGCCATCCCAACACCTTTTAAACGGAGATGCACAATTATATGGTTGGCAAAATTAATAAAACCTGATTAGTCCTTTTATTTTATTTTATTTTAGGAATGGTGAAATTACCTCGGTCCATTTTACCATACCACAGAAAATCACAAGCAGCTTTACAGGAGGCTGAAAATCTCCATATTTATGAATGAGGCATGGATGATTAAGATAAAAGCATCCCTGCTATTGATCACGGGCCTCTCTCATCTATTAAAATAATAAAACTACATAACGCTGCAGCACTTAAAACTCAGCAGTGGCAGAAGGTGACCGAATGCAAACGCTGGTGGTCATGGCTCAAACACCCCTGGCGGGTTTGTGCAGAGCTCTCAGCACCACCAACACCTACCAGTGACCAGAAACTGGTCTAGTAAAGCATCATTCCCAAAACTATCAAAATACAGCCCTGTATAAAATATTTTTATTACGTTTTTTATTCCGGTTTTCTTAAGGGAAAAAAAAAAAAGGTATTTTTTTCCAAGTGAAAATCATGGGGGTTTTACAGCAAGAAGTGTGTCCTTTTGCTTGGCAGAGGGTGGAATATCTCTGTCATGCTGGAAAACCACGGCGAGCTGGCCTGATATTAGCCTGGATCCTATTAGAAACACTTTTCTGTTTTAACCCAGGTGGAATTGCACAATTATAACAGCAAAAGCCTGTGCTTGAGAGGAAATGGAGAAAGCTGTTCTTGCTGAAGAAAGGAATAAAGGTCTGTTCAGTGCTCCACAAAAACTTAAACAAAGAGGAGGGCTGAGCACAGCTCTGGAACCCAAGATCAAAACCAGGGTTATGCTCCATGGTAAGATAAATACTGAGCATGCATTTGTCCCTTCAAGAGGGGAGGAAGCACCCTGGTTTTCCATCAGGGAGAAAAGCAGCTTCTCCAGAGCATGATGGACACAATCCATAAGAAAACTGCTCCACCCATGCATTGCATCTTGTCTGCACCCAAACCAACATTGCAAGAGAAGCCCATCATTTCAACAAGGTTCCTTCCACCAACTCAACCAGTCTGAAAAAGGGAAATACGAGCAGCTGTTCAACGCCAGCCTCCATCACACTGAAAGGATGTGGCCATGGACACTGCAACAAACTCTGGAGTAGTGCACACAGACACTGGGCTGTGTTTGTGTGTTTGTGCTTGTGTTTGTGTTTGTGTGGCCCCAGATCCTCCTCTGGGTCACTGGGGGCTCTGACAGTGCCACCAAGTCCCTGCTAACAACCTGCTGTAACAGGTGCCTAAATCCTGCCTAAAGATGCAAATGATTTCAACACAGATTCTTTCACAAACTGCAGTAAAAAGTCTGAAACTTCATACTGGGTGTCATTTCTTCTGAGTAAAACAAAATACACCCACACAAGTCTAATTACAGAGACATTTTCCTTTGAATTACTTTGAAATCCATGAGACAAATAAATTTCATGCATCTCCATGTGTACACTAAACAACTGCAAAAAAAAAAAAAAAAGGCATGTTGTGAAGCTACAGGATTCAGTTTACAGAATTGAATGAACAGGGAGTTGTAGTAGGACATTTCCTGACCTATTCTTCTGTAATTTAATGTGGCAGCATCACAGGAAAAGCATTTACTATATATTTGTCAAAATGACCTGTTCATATTTTTGTGTTCACATTTCTGATGAAAATATTTATATAATTATTTACTTCTGAAAGGCCTTGATGTGTCTGCAGCTCAAAATACAGACAAATATGGACTTGGATTTGATAATCCTTATGGGTCCCTTTTGATTCTAGATACTCTATGATGTTATGATTTTCATATAGCATGAACCTGGTTTTTAAGGGTTAACAGCTGAGGGATACAGATAACTTCTTTTTAATTATTTGCTGCAAACTATTTGAACTCTTTTCCTGGCTGCCTTTCCCAGGCCACATTCAGAAGCAGATATACCAAAATACTCTACCATGTGTTTGACCCAAACACAACCAGGACAGGAACCTTCACAAGAGAAACGAAAAAGGAAAGGAAAAGATAAAGAGAAAAATAAAAGTCTACCCTCTGAAGATATGCAGACCCATATTAGAAATGCAGGAGTTGAGATAGTTTGGACAAATGCCCAAACTTCTGAGAGTTTAATCAAAACTAAACCAACCAATCCTCTTCCTCTTTTGAGATTTGCCCAGCAACAATTACGATCAGTTTTAAAAACCACAAGTACTTAATAAAAACTAGAATATTATAAATCTTCTGCCACACTGAGCTAATAAAAACAAATAATAATAATAAATTTTAATGTTTAAGGTACCCAGGCCCAAAGGCACTAACCTGTATTTGTGCCTCAAGTCAATAGTCCCAGAAATATTTGAATAAATGTAGTTTTTGCAAAAATGTATTTTTCTGTCCACTTGCCAGGTATGACACTGATTATATTGACTGCACTAGGACTTGTAATGAGATTGTTTAAGACGTTATTCCATTTACATGTTCATCAGACATTATTAAACCTCTATTTGTTTCTACCACAGAGAATTTAGAAATATGTTCCAGACAGCAAATTGTTGGCTATAAGAGCCATCATCAACCTCATTCTTTCCAGTTTGATATTAAATTTAACAGCATCGATGCTGGCTTGCACCAACTGCTCAGCTTGGGCTGCCTACAGCCAAGCAGCCCCACACGTCTCTTTGGGAACCCAAGGAGTCATTTCCTTTGCCAGCCCTTCAAGTGATCCTTTTTGCTCCTCACTGCCTCATCCATCTCCTTCACACATCCATTGAAATGCAGACGATCCTGTAACACCGTGCTTGATACCATCCCAAACCCAGCGGGTGTATAACATTTCGACATCACCTACGCACCGCAGAAAATATTCGTTTCTAATGGAACTATTTTGGTTCGGCTGACTTGGTTCTAGCGGGAAGAGCAGAGGTGAAACATTAATCATGGCTTTAAAAAGTTTGGAGCTGGCGGCAAAGTGCCGTGTGATTTCAGTGCCACGATCCCACAGGCAGTGGATTGTCCCTAAGCCCCAAATCTGGGCTCTTTCCCTACTTCTAGGCAGGAAAAATTCCCATATAAATCTTCCAGCAGCTTTTGCCAGCAGTAAGGACAAGTAGAAGCTAAGCAAAGGTATTTTAATTGCTACAGTTAATAAAAATAATGCACTTTCATGTAAGTGGTGCATATTAATGTCTAGGAAATGCTCTACAGTGCTTGCCATGCCCAAGGGCTGGGTCAGAGCACCCCAGTGAAAGTGGCAGAAAGTGTTTTCACTTAGCATCATTCATTGGTAAAACAAACCAAAACACTAAAGCAAACGCAACCACACATGCAAAAAAATCCTATTTTGGGAATATGTTGGAGCACTTCTAGAAATCACTGAAACTGTTTTCATAATCCTTCCACTTGTAAGGCCAAATGCCTTAATTACCATGAGACCAACCAGCTACAGAAGGCTCAGAAAGAGCCATGAAAACATCTTAGTGTAGCTTAAAATAGCTTTTCCTCCTCCTAAAAATAGAGCAACGCACAGAGAAAACGCTTGGAGCCCTTTTGGAGGCGACGGAGAAGTGTGAGGCCAGCCCCAGGGAGGAGCAGGGATCCCCCAGCCCAGCACTGAGCAATTCTCCACTGCTGCTCTCCCAGGCCAGGACACTCTGCCAAAAACATGATGCTGTCCTGTATCAAAACCCATTTGTAGCCTGTGCTGAGTCTGACCAGCCTTGGGGCTTGAGCCAGAACGATTTTTTTTTTTTTTTAGGAGGAAATTCCACATTTGGGAGGGAAAGGATGAAGCATTTAAAAAGGTCAGCTTGCCAGCAAAGGAAGGCAGTTATAGGAATAAAGGGGAGGAAAACATTTCCTGGGTCACTGAGTTTTGTCCAGCGCTACCAGAAGGAACTAATTCATATATCGTCTTTCACACGCCGACCCAGCTCTTGCAACAGGCAGAAATGTTGGGATCCACCTCAAAAATTGAGCAGGAGCCCCTGGGAGGGCCAGCAGTGCCTCTACAGCTGCTGTTCCCCACTGCTGCAGCCTCTGCAAATGGGCAAGAGCAACAGAACTTTGCCAAAAAGCTTAACCCAGAGTCATCCTTTCTCTTTTCTTTTTTTCCCAATCTTTTTTCAAAGTGTTTGCTGCTGAAGAGGCCCCTCTGTAGCCCCATTTCAACAGTTCAAAAAGCAGAGGGAGAAAATCCAAACTGTCCTGTCCCATGGGGATGAGCCTCCAACCCTGGCACCGAGGACCCAGAGATTCCCACCGTGAAAGGAGATTTGGATCCTCTCCTGCAAAAACCTGGCCTCAACATGAAGAGCTTTTTGAGATTTGGGAAGTCCCTCCACTTCCCTGCCTCAGTTTTCCAGCTGCAGCATGATTATAATTTACCCATCCTTGTAAAGGGCTTTGTCATCTTTAGATGTGCACACCCCCACTGGGACAGTTCTGACACTAATTTCTGCTTCATATCAGATTATGTGATCGTTATTAACCTTCCAGCTTTCACTACTCGAGGGTCAAATCCATCTCAGCTCAGCAGATGAAGCTCTACTGCCTTCACTTACCCCAGGACTGGATTTAGTCCTGGGCATTTTTCAATTTAAAACACACTGGCAAGGCAAAGCCACCACTGCTCCTTCCAGGGGTGGTCTGATTTCATTTACAAGTATTTGTGCTGGCAAGTCCTACATAATGTTCAGATGCAATTGTGTCTGAGTATTAAATATAATGGGTTAGATGTTATGAATAGGAAAATGAGATAACTCGGTAAAGGAGGTTTGACAGCAAGAGTGAAAGAATGAAGATTCAACTTAAGCTGCTGAAAGCCTAACAAGATAAAGACAGGCAGGGGAGAGTTCTCTTAAATGTGATGAAAATAAGGCCTGAAGGGGTGGAATGATAGAGAGGCTGAGGAGTACATGTTTCAAGACAGAAGATGAATGTGCCCAACATGACAGTAACATGTAGCTAAATTAATCAAAGCACCCACAGCACTAAATAGAACCAAAACATATAGATTTATGCAGAAATCCCAGAACAGCAGACGTGAGACAGACAGAAGGATGCTTCTCTTCAATCTAAATTAATTTTCCATATTTTTTGGTCATTGGCTTCTATCATTCTGTGTCACTGGAAACATTATAAATCTGCCTTTTACATTTTAAATACGTGCTGTCTGCTTCGGTGTTGAACCCACAGGTCCCTCAGCACACACTATTATGCCTCCCCATTAAAGACATCACGGCACATGACAAATATCCCCAAGCAAAATTACCAGGAAAAGATTCCTAAAACTCACAGTGGCACACACCCGTGTGACAAAAAACAAACAGTTGCAACCACTAATATTTCACCTTGAAAGGATAATTTTAAGTTAATTCCATTTCCATGATTCACGCTGGATTTACAGCCTTTGTTTTGCCTGGGCAGATGCAGCCCAGCTCTCAACTGCTCTGCTCACCCTCCTCTGCCTCCCCACACTGCTCGGATGCTCCCGGCTTCTCCAGGGACTTCTCCGGAGTCTCCTGCACTCCCACAGCCTTTTCAGAGCTTGGGGGTTGAATTCTAAACCCCCTCGACAGCCCAAGGGCAGGCAGTAAATTGGGGGTCATTGCCCCCTTGACTTGGGTTTTAATCAGTGGCTGCCTGTCTTGCTCGGAAGGCAAACTCCCATCAGGGCAGCTGCTAGAGATTAAGTTGGGGTCGGATCAGATCCTGATCTCACTTGCAGCAGGAGTGCAGATTTCAGTGTCATTGGAGTCTGGAGCGGGATTTGGCCCCGCAGACTCCAACCAGCACCCAAACCTGCACAGTTGGAGCAGTGGAGGGAAAGCAAATGAATGTTCTTGGGATGGGACACCCTCCCCACAAGCTGCATTAACTCAGTGCATTCATTCATCATCACATCCCAAATACCTGCTGCGTGCCAACTTGTACCCCACACCCTACCTTTAAACATCCCCTTCCCTTTCAAATGCCCGGGGGTAGGGGGGCTGATTTATCCAAGGAAAGCTGGGGATATCCCAGCACATCCCACCTCCCCAGGGAGTGGCAGAGCAGGGCAGGGATCCCACAGAAGGGCTCGGAGCACAGGGGGCTCTCGGGGCTCACAGCCCAGCTGCTGCTCCCACACGGGCATCCCCTTCCCAGGCTTTGTCTGCTGTGCAAAGGGCTTAGATCAGTTTTGTTCTGAGAGCCGGGGCTGCTCGACTCCTCCCCAGCCCACACCATCCCCAGCCTTCTGAGGGGAAGGTGACAGGGATTAGAGGTTTGAATTCCTTTCTTTTTTTTTTTTTTTTCCCCTTTAAAGAACTTCTGGATGCCAACATGACTTTTTTGTCTGCAAGAGATTAGGCAAACGAATGCAAAGGGTGACAGAGACGAGGAACTCAGCCCTACCATCCAGAGGCAGGTTTCTGGGAGGACCCACTTTCCCTTCACTCTGCCGTTATGAATAGATTGATCTTTTTTGTGTGAGTGTCACGGCTCAGAGAAGTCAGTTGGCTGGTGCAGAGAGGGGAGCAAACTCAGCCCAAACAGCACCAAGCCACAAGACATTCTTTATTTGCTTATAGGTAGGTTTACAAGATGAAGAGAGTGAGAAAGAAGGGCATTGCCTGGCACTAACACTCCCTCTATTGGAAAAAGAGTATTTTCCCAGGAATGTGCATTTTATTCCTAGAACAATGTAAATTAAAGTGACCAGCATGCAAACAAAACGTCCTTAATTTACTGGAAAAGGGGCTGGGCAACCAGGACATTATCTTCCATTATGCAGAGAGCAAGGAAAAGCAGTACAGTACAAAAGTTAACCATGTTTTAGAAGTCACAGCACTAGATGAAACTTGGACTTGCAAAAACCAGTACCCATTATACAAAATTTTAATTAATTTACAATCCACTGCATGGTTTCCATTATTCTGACATGGCATCCAGCAGGTCCCTGGACAAGTATCTCCCACTGCTACCAAATTCATGGGTTTCTAAACAGAGGGGATCCTTTGGTTTCTGCTGCCCTTAACAGAAAACAAGGCTGCAGTGGCACAGCACAAACATGTTCTGCAGCTGACATGGTTTCTGTACTCCCCAAAGAGGCTGGCACACTTCACCAGCCAGCCCCACAGACAAGTCCTGGGTGAGGAAATTGTGTCTGACTCCACTAAAAGGCAAGGTTCCCAAAGCTGGGAATTTATTTATCACAGCATTTATCTCACAGGTGGGTAAGAGGAACTTTTCAAGCAGCCTGGATCCAGCTGAGGAGGCCACGCTCCCCCTCACCTTCCTGGCCTGCATCAGGAGCAGCGTGGGCAGCAGGTCAAGGGAGGGGATTCTCCCCTCTCCTCTGCTCCCATGAGATCCCACCTGCAGGGCTGCATCCAGCTCTGGGTTCCCTGACATATGAAGGACAAAGATCTGTTGGAGTGAGTCCAGAGGAAGCCTTGAAGATGATCACATGGAGTTTGGAACATCTCTGCTGCAGAAAAAGGCTGAGAGCTGGGGGTGCTCACCCTGGAGGTGAAGGTTCCAGAGACACCTCAGAGTCCCTTCCTGTGCCTAAAGGGGCTCCAGGAGAGCTGGAGAAGGACTTTGGACAAGGGTCTGGAGTGACAGGACAGGGAAGGAATGGCTTTATGCTGACAGAGGGTGGATTAGATGGGATATGGGGAAGAAATTGTCCCCTGTGAGGGTGGGGAGGTCCTGGCACAGGGTGCTCAGAGAAACTCTGGCTGCCCCATCCCTGGAAGTGTCCAAGGTTTTACAGGGCTTGAAGCAACCTGTGATAGTGAAAGGTGTCCTTGCCTATGGCAGAGGGGTTGAAATAAGAGGAGCTTTAGGGTCCCTTCCAACCCAAACCATTGGAACATTCTATGATTGTTTAAAGCAACCTGGCAGGAGTGGTGGTATCAGCTGCTAACTTCAAAAGCCAGAGCTCCAACCTTAGAATGTGCAGCTGAATGCAAAATGCTTCATGCCTGGTCACACCCTGCATCCCTGGCAGTGCTGGGAAGGCTTTGGGATGCCCTCCCACCTTTGGATGTGGACAGCTGTAAAAGCCAACTCGGAGCATTTAACATGAGTTTAACAGGTTTAAGCCTGTTTCCCCACATTAGGCATGGATGCATAGCCTGGAAGAACAGGAGATTAGCACATGGTGCTCACTGGAGGAGAGACATTTGCAAAGCAGGAGGGATTTAATAACTATTAGCTCCAGCCAAAAAAATAACCCATTATAGGTTTTCTAGTGTGAGCCATGAAGATCTCAGTATCTCTTTGTATGACACTCATCACAGAGAAAGGGAAGGAGGAGCCTGATTGTGGGCAGAATGTTCAAAACCTGAAGGAAATTTAAGAAAAAATGCAATTTAAAAAAAAAATTATGATAATTTGGTAATATGGGATTGGATTTGTGAAGAAAGGATACAAAAAAAGAATGATGTCAAAGCCAGGACTCTAAACATTTTGGAGGATCTTTGTAAATATTTTTTTTAGTTCAACTACTAAAACCCAAGGTGTATCACAAAATGAGTGACAGATATTACATCTTTTCAAAGATATCTTTTTGATTTTTTTTAAAAACAGAACATTTCAAAGCTGTCTGAAGAAACTTCCTTTTTCTCCACTGAGAAAATAATAATATTCTTGAAGGAATGTTGCCTCAACATTGCCATTTTTCAGATATATCTGCAGACAATTTTCAAATACCTCTGCAGTGAGAAACACTGAGTTTAACCCAAGTGTTGCCATATCCAAACAGGACATGGCCATAAGAAGAGCTGCCTAGCAATGGCAAACAGAACCAGACAAAATCCTGGAGAACAGGCCAGCTGAACTCGAGTAGATCTCCCCTAACTAAAATCTACAGATGGCAATTTATTACTTAAAATTGTATTATCTTCTTCTTTAGCAATAAAGTGATTTATTCAATTCTCTTCAAACCCCTCATGGAACCTTGCTCTGCTCTGCCTGGGAGAAGTGACAACAACACAGGACAAGGCAGAAGGGATGAAAGTTAAATTGATCACACTTACTTTTTTGGTGAATATATATATTCTTTCACTGCAAGCCTCACATAAAGCAGCCCTGCTTCTATTGGGTTTTTCTGAGACTCCAAAATAAATACACATCCAGAAGACTTATTCTCATATTTCCAGCTACAGCAGAGGCATCCAGGGTTTTGCTTCTCCTACCTTGGATGTACTTGCCTGTGTTGATGCAGAGGCAGACTAACATATAGGACCTTAAATTCTGTATGACTCTGTGTAATGTAATGAACACCAACAGACTTTAAATCTCCTGTATCTCATGGGCGCATTTTATTGCATTATATGGCAAAAATCCAAGAAAAAAAATTCAGAGAGAAAAAAAAAATTCAAAAATGAAAAATACATTGCTACTGAATTTTCCAGCAATATCGCAGGAATGTGATCTCCCCTCAATATACATACTGATGATCTATTTGGAATTTTTATCCGCAGTTATGAAGAAAAAGAAAATGTTATTCCCTCGGAGGCCAATTTTCATCTGCTCTGGAATTCTCGTTTAAACATCTCAGAGAACACTTTTCCTTCTCTAGATATTACCCACCATTCGTCTGGCTCAAATCTCATGTCTGTTACTGTGTGAGCTACATGGAAACAAATTCCTAATCATATTTCTGACAAGAGTCCTCACAATCTAGCTGGCTGCCATCATCCCATTTCCAGTATTTCCCCAGTAAAAATGTAAGAAAGGTTTAGTCTCCTTTTAGCCAGCATGTGCAACTCCCATTACTGGGAGTCACCACATGTGTGCAGATCAAGGGAATGGATTCTTTAAGGAGGTGAACCTCAGGCTCTGCTGCCAGGACTCCCTTTTGGGTTCCAAGATGTAGATATATGGTGAAGAGTTTACAAGAGAGGAAGAGAATGCTTGGATCCTCCTCTCCTGCTGATATCCAGCAGGATAAGCTGGGGTGAAGTCCCTGAGGATCCAGAGGCATCTCACAGGGGCTGGGGAGCATTGCCTGGTTTCCCAAAACGAATGGTTTCAACATTAATCACCATAATTCAGAAATTCTCAGAGCCTTTCACTGCAGTGAAGGGCAGCACTGCCACTGATGGAAACATTATTCTTTTTCTTCCTTAACACCTAAAACACACCAGAGTTCCAGGTTTGGTTTACATTTCATTGCACCCTGAGCATGTAAATATATTTGTGCACATTAGGTGTCATGCTGACCTGTCAGCATTTAACATTTGGGCCTTTGACCTGTGGGCTATGTGCAAATGACCACAGTCAAGTTCATATTTATATTGAATTAAATATTATAAATGCCCAAGCTCAGGTCACAGCAGTGATCTCAATGATTTTGCTGATTCCTTTTCACATTTTCCTGAACCCCCTCAGGATGTTATTAAATCAGAATAACAGAACTGTACCAGACCAGGGCCATGCTGCAGGGACAGATAACAGGCAAAGCGTCCATGAAGCTGGAACTTGGTCTTGGGTGCAGAAATCCCCACCAGCAATAATCATCAGAAATCACTAATTACCAGTGTTTATGGACATGCAATTATTAGGAATGAGAGAGGGAACCCTCCCCCTGGGAGCAGTTACTTGTTAGGGGTGTTCCTGGGAGTGCACACACCTCACCTCCCCTAGGCTGGACCCAAGGAATGCATTGGCTTGCTGCTGTAAAAGGAAAATTGAGAAGGTTTTTGATGTATGTCTCCAATATGCTCAGCTCAAGTGTGTCCTGCTCTCTAAACTTTTCCTGACATTACCTTCCTAAATTTTTAAATTGAGCCTTTACTCCTTTCTATCCATTTTCCCCAGCATGACCCCAGCTCATTCCAGAGGCTCAGAGATCCTGTGTCATCTCAGCCTCCCCCTCACATCTCCAGAGAAACCCCAGCAAGAAACCCCAGTATGCTGTGAATTAAGGAAACAATGGAGCGCTGCTGTGACCCATTCAAACGAGTGTATGAATGAGAGAGGATGGAGAATGCAGCCCTGATACTTCCTCCACATCCCTGCAATACAGACAAACATGCTGGTGACATCTCAGCCCATGGCAAGCATTGCTGTGAGGGGTTGCATACAGCTCAGACAAAGAGCACACATTCATCTTCAAACCTGGAACCACTTGGGAGCACTGCTCGACACAGTGAACCAAAACAGTCCATGATCCTTAACAAACCTGTCATTGAAAAGTCAACATTTGTCCCATTCAGCAAAACAGTTTCCTCTAAAGAGATTTAAACTTTAGAGCACCTGAATTTTTTCAAAATTGTCTGTATGTATATTGTCCCTATTCCTGTTTGAAATATTTTTATTCGGTCTCTTTATTTTCCCACTCTCCAACTTTTCACCTCCCACGCCCTGTGTGTGGATTCAGTCCTGAACTCTTCACAGGCCAAAATTTTGTCAGTGGAAGCTTTGTCTGCCAAGGCATGGGAAGAGACTCTCAATGTACATTTTCAAGAGCTCAGCTTGCAGTTATCCAGCAGGCCATAAGCCGTGTAACCAGCTTGGCAGGCTGGTTGCAGAGCCTTTTTTAAAACTCTAATTGTATTATCATACTCCAGCTCAGGTTTGTGGACACAATGCAAACCACTTTTAATCACTTTTAAAAACACGATTTTTACACTGTTTTTCAACATCTGCTAACTCAAACCTGATTCTGCCTCCAAGAAAACCAAGAGTCCATTTCTCTCCTACAGGAACAACTGCAAGACTAAAGCTTCCACAGCCCAAAAGAAAAGGTTTGTCTCTGTTCTGTCACACCTACTGTAATTCTGTAATTACTTCTGTAATTAATGATTGTGTTTAGTCAAGGAAAAACCAAATCGATGGATGGGAAGAAATTTAAACACAGGTCTTGTTTCAGCAATCCATAGAAAGAGATTTATGCTTTATTCATCACACTGAAGATACCTATTTTTCCCACAATATCTGTAACTTGTCTGTTTAGTGGGGTCTGTGGTTGTGTTAAGATGTGCAGATATGGATAATCCAGCACAGCAAAACTAAAGTGTCAAATTCTTAATCCATTCAGAAGGCAGCAGGATACTACAGCTGTTGACTTCTTGCAAAAAATCAGGGTAGCCAAGACCAGCACAAACATTATTTGTATTTGTACATGAAAAAGTAATACCAGTAATAATAACAATTTTAAAAAATCAGATGCCAAGACCACGATTGGTGTAAGTCAGCAGAGCAGCACTCAGCTGATTGCAGCAGTTCTAATCAAAAGAGCAGAGATCTGCCCTAATAACAGCATTATTGATCTTTTCTTTAAAACACACACTCCTCTACACACAGCATATTCCCCATGTCCATCCTCTAGGATTATTGTCGAGCCATAAGAAAGAGCAACAATTATAGTTTTTATTTAAGAGATGCAAATCAATATTAATTAAAATTAGACAACTGTTTGTGATGTAAGGGCTCCTTGTACTCAAAGGGCACAGTGGCCATTAAATATATTAAGACTTATTACTTAAAAGATTTTAGACAAAGTCAATGCCTCTCGTGTCCTAGGGGACAGTTCAATGCCTCAGTAATGTTGTACAACATTTAACTATAGGTGCCACAATCAAAGGCAAACACAATTAAGTATCAAACAGTTAAATGTTATGTGTCACTCTCTAAAGAATCTATATTGAAATGCTTAATTAAACTTTTTCTATTAAAAAAAAAAAAGAAAAAAAAAAAAAGGAAAAAAGAATTCCATAGCATGGGCTAGCACCAAAATGAGGGCTTAGTTGGTTTATATTAAATAACCTGCATATTAAGTTGCCTGTGTTTCTCCTGTTCATTATCATGAAGGCAGCATTTGCATTTCTTGATAGACTATTCCTGTTTCCTTCCCCTTTTTTTCTTGTCTTACATCAGTCAGTGGAAAGAGTGCCACCACAGGCCATCATTAACCTTCCAAATCTGCCTCAAAACAAATAGTACAAGAGCTCACTAATTTGAAGATCAAAAAGCCACTTGTCCATTATATAATTGGAATGAAAGGCAAAATGTTGCAGTTCTGAAGAGCACAGTAATTACTAGCTGTTAATTGCTCTCTCGTGGTGGCTCACTTTTAATTAAAAAGAACAGCTCGTCGCAGGCCGATAAGCAATGGTGGAGACCACTGGTTTAATCAACAAAGCAGAAAAATTTGTTTCTGCCGCAGCCAACAACAGCTTGAGAAATCTTCAGATGTCCAATTGAGATTAAAAACTGTCTATTTAGTGCAGTCAGATTTTATTTTAACCAAGGAAATGACTATTTGAAGTCTTCCAATGTGAGTGTCCCCACCACATCCCCGCTGGTGCTGCAGGGACTAATCACTGGCTTGTGGTTGTGATCATTCAAGTAAAGAAATTTAGCTACTTTCCTCTTGACTCCATCATTCTTGGGTAATTGGCCTGTCTGAGGTGAGCAGTTGTGTTGGGTTTTTTTTTTTTAAAGAAAGAGCTTTAAAGTATGGAAGGCCCACAGACTGTGCATTTAATTACTGTTCATATTTCATGCAGTCAAACAGAATTTCATTTAAAAAGAAAATGATTTACCTACCCAAAAAAAAAAAAAAAAACCACCTCAGCCCTAACTTAACCCACCCTTCCCAAACAAAAAATAAAACACCTTATATTCACTGCATTATTTTGTTCCTTTTCCTTTGACGGGTGTATTTACATGCCAAAAACACATTTAAACATCAAAGTTAATTCTTTCAGAGTGTTCTGTCTTTAACTCTTTCATCTAATGACTGTGGCCTTTGAGGGAAACCCCGCTGCATGTCACAGGAAGGGTTTATTTAGTTAAGCAGGTTAGGTAGGTTAAGTGGAACCGTTTTGCCCTGGTTTGCCTCATCTCTCTTTAGCCATGAGCCCATTTGCATCTCTCAGCAGCTTCTGTCCATCCTCCTCCCCTGCCCTGCTCTGCTCCCCAAGGTGTTGTACTCAGCCCTTTGCCTCCTTGTATTTATTTGCTGCCGCTGAGTGAAGGGCTCTGCTTCACGTTGCACTCTGCAGATGAAGCACACGTGTACATAAAACCAGACCTGGCAAAGCTTCACCACAATCCCTGCCTCTCCTCCCAGCTCTGGGATGTGGATATCTGACATCCCTGCACAATCTAATACAGGAAAACAGGCATTTCCATTCAATGGGCTCCAGGCATTATTGTGCTTTTCTACCTTACTCCCATTAACAAATGTCACTATCTGCAGCTGTAAGCAGCTTTGGAGGATTGGTCAACTTTGGTTTGAACTTTGAGGCATATTTCTGAGCTGAGTAAACTCAAAGATGCCAAAGAATATTTCTTCTGTTTTCCTTCTCGTATTGAGAAAAAAAATATTCATTTGTCTTCTTACACAGAAATATGGTGTGTGTATATATATATATATATATATATATATATAGTACTTTTTGTAGTCTCTTTTTGTGCTACTGGGAATCACTTCTGTCCCCTGGGAACAGGTGGATTTTTTTTTTTTTTAGTATTTCTTTCTTTTTAAGGCTTCCTTCTTGAGCAGACCTAAAAAAGCAGGGAAAAGTTACCAGAGCCCTTTTTTCTCCTAATTCCCCAACAAGTCACCACCTTTTGGATGTACAGCCACTCCCAACACAGCAGGCACCTTTTCCTTCTGACACAGCAGAGTTCTTGGGTTGGGATATGCTCTCCCCTTTCCTTAGAGCAAAATAAAACAAGAATTTGACTCCTGATTTCAAAGCAGTGATCTGACTCCTCCAGCCCTAAATTACAGGGTTTAAAATATTCAGTGATTACTCTGTGCTTGGATGCTGTGTAGGATGCTACCCTGGGAAACTGCCACAGTGTTATATGAATTTTCAAAGCATCTACTCCATGTATTTAAAACAGGTCTTGTCATACACCTTCTCATTTATTCACTGATTCATGGACACCTTTTTATTTTTCATATTAAAATGGTGATTTGGAAATTCCTAATGAATATGGAATCCAGTGTGTTACATTAAATACTAATTGAATGAACCGGAAAGGATTAGTGCAATCAATACAATCAGCTGATGATGTAATCTAAAACTTACAAGGAAAAAACATATCATAATATTTTTAGACACATGTATGCCAAAAAAAGGTGAGAATGCTGCTGTACATTTTCTTAAATCAGTGCACATCCATGAATATTTATCTGCCTTTAGGTTACCATAGACAGACATCTGTCAGTCTGTAAATACAAAAAATTAAAGGGATGTATTTTGAAACACACTTGGTTAGGTGGTGAAAAACAGATTTTCAAGTCAAGCTTCTTTCTCACCCCTGGACAAGCAGTGGACAAACAAAATGGGATAGTTGGGATCAGCCTTACATTCAGTCACTTCTACCCTCACTTATAAAAAAGTTCAGGGCTATAAAATGAGCCACAAAACCTGATTGGGATATTAAAAAAATTAATAACCAAAAAGGAAGAAAATCATTTTTCCTTCAGTTGAGTCTTCATTTTCATATGTATGTGTGTAGACGTAGGTGCATATATACACTTTATATATATATGTGTGTGTGTATACATATATATACAAACATATATGTAGATTTATATAAAACACAAAGTTTTTTAAACTTTATATAACATTTAAAAAATACACACACATATATAGGTGTCATATATATTATATTTTATATATATTATATATATGTATAGAAAAATATATCTTTGTAAACTTATGTATATGTATAAGTATATGTGTGTGTGTATATGTATATGTTTATATTTATATATATATATACAAAGTTTAAAAAACACATGTATATAGGTGTGTATACATGGATATACATATATGTACATAAATATAAAACAAAGTTTTTTAAACTTTATATATAGATATAAAGATTTAAAAGTATGCACACATATGTGTTATATATATTTATATATAATATATAAAATATATTTTTAATTTTTATATGTATATGTATACATATGTTTATGTATACATATGTATAAAGATTAAAACACACACATACATATGCGTGTATACGTATATACATGTATATATGTACCTATATATAAAAGATTACAATTTTTTAAACTTTTTATATGTATAAAGTTTTAAAAATACACACACATATGTGTGTTATATGTATTTTATATATATAATATATAAAAATATATTTTAACTTTATATATGTATATAAATTATACATATATATACATATATATGTACCTCTATATAAAACATCAAAAGTTTTTTAAACTTTTCATATGTATAAAGTTTAAAAAACACACACACATATATGTGTGTTATATTTTTATATATATAATATTTATAATATACTTTTAAGCTTTACATATATGTATATATATTATACATATATATACATATATATGTACCTCTATATAAAACATCAAAAGTTTTTTAAACTTTTTATATGTATAAAGTTTAAAAAATACACACACATATGTTATATATTTTATATAGATAATATTTTTTAACTTTATATATATGTATACGTATTATACATACATATATACATATATATGTACCTATATATAAAAAGTTTTTAAAACTTTTGATGTTTTATGTGTATGAAGTTTAAAAAATACACACACATGTGTTATATATACGTATATATATAATATATATAAATATATTTTTAACTTTATATATATGTATATATATTATACATACACATATACATATATATGTACCTATATAATTTTTTTTAAAAAACTTTTGATGTTTTATCTGTATAAAGTTTAAAAAATATACACTCATGTGTTATATATATTATATATTATATATAAAATAAATTTTTAACTTTATATATACATATATATTATACCTATATATACACCTATGTATATTATACCTATATATATACACACCTATATATATACACTTATATATTATACCTATATATATATAGGTATATATACACATATATATATATATATATATATAAAGTTTTAAAAGCACACACATATATATGTGTGTGTGTGTTTTTTAAACTTAATCTTGGACAAAACGTGGTACTGAAGCTGTGGCTCCAGCCCTGCCAGGGGCGCTCCCGCAGCCCCATCCCTCCGTGCCCGGCGTTATCCGCATCCCTTCCGTGCTCATCCTGCGCTCGCTCCGGCCGCGCCGAGCCGCGATAAGCCCTCGACCTGCCCCGCTCGCCCAGGCGATAAGGAGAGCTGCGAAGACGCCGCGTCTTTGCCAGCTTTTGTCGCCCCACACCTTTCCTGTTGCCAGTTTTTCGGCGGGCACCTGTCAGCGCGCTGGGCGCTTTCACAGCTCCCGCCGCTCCCTCCGCCCCGCTCGGGGGTTTATCGGAGGAAACACTCGCGCTCTCAGGGATGGCCCCCGCACCGCGGCAGATTAATCCGAGTTGAGTGCACTTCCTTCGGCCAGAGGACACCAATTACCACGACGGCACCGGCAGCACAATGCGGGCGGACATCTGACAGCCCGGGTCCCGCCAGCTCCGCATTGTCCTCCCATCAGGCGCTGTCAGTTCCCAGCCTTAATTACATCCTGTTTACAAACACTCGGCCGGACTTCAGATGGAGCCTTAACAAAGGTTGACAAAGGTCAGGGCCACGTCACGAGGATGTTATCTGTGTGCTCTGGCTGATAAACGAGGAGGAGGAGGAGGAGGTGCGGGGCTGATTTTGGAGATAGCGAGGAGAAACCACGCTGTGGCAATGCAAAATACTGAGCTTGGCCCAAGAGGAGCTCGGTGGTGCTGAGGGATGCGCTCGTACCTGAGATCACACAGGACTTGTGTGAGAGAACAGAAAACAGCCATCACCAACCTGAAATGGCAGCAGCTGGAGCTGACCGATAAAATGACCGAAATAATAACTTTTTAAAAACCTTCTAAGTCTATTTGCATTTCAAACTCTGTGTTGTAGGAGCAGAATCTGCAGCACAGCAAATAAATCCTGTCACTTTTCCCACGCTAAGACATCACTAATTCCCTCCATCCTGCTTCCTGGAGCACGTGGCAGGGATGGGGACATCCTGCACATCCCCTCCCTCCAGCCTTAGGGAAACCGAGGACTGAGTGGGGTCAAGCCAAATTTGCCCCAAATCCAGATGAGCCCCTGCTCTACCCTCTCATTTTTCCTCTGCACTATGGATATGGACTTTCATGCTCTCTTTGGTGCCTGGAGGGATTTTTTTTCTTTTTTTTTTTTTTCTTTTTTTTTTGTGGTTAGCTTTACAGCTTTCTAGAGACACCATTAAATTAATCAGGGCTAAGATCCTACCTTACATTTCCATGGTTTGCACAAGCATTTTGTTCACAGCAGCTCCTCAGTTCAGTGAGGATAAGACACAGAAGGTGAAACACTGGGAGAGTTTTTGACATCCACAGGTGGGTTTGTGCATATGGGAACAAGGAAACCAGGCATCTGTGTAAACCAAGATTGCCCATTTGATGCCGTGTCCCTCCTCCAGTATTTTTTTCCTTTATCTTGAGAAAGATGAGCGCAGACATGAATTTAATCTTATCTACAACTCAAGGTGGAGAAGTAGATACAAGACTCAGGCAGCTGGATCAATATATATACTTGATGTGGCAAAGTTAATAACATAAGAGTTTGTCGGCCTAACCCACCTCTTTATCTGTTTTCAGCTATTCTCACATCCTAATTAATGCACCCCAAATCACATAGGATCACACATTAGTAGCCATTAAAATTAAAACCACAGTCTGTTATCATATCATCCCTCTCAGAGGAAATACTGGATTAACCACACAGTATTAGTCAATAAATAGTGTCACAGCATCGAATTTCTCTGCTGTTACACCCATGAACTCTGTAAAACAACAGACAGAAGTCACTGTGTCAATGGCTGAGTTAAGGCATCTCAGTGAGCATCAAGGAACCAGCTCAGCATCTTCAGGCTAAACAGGGAGGAGAGGGTGCTTTCACTGCTTGAAAAGGAAAAAAAAAAAAAATTGAAATCAAATTCTGCAAACCTAAACAAGAGGAGTGGAAGCGATGACTTGGTGGACAGGCTTAAAATGTTTGACAATCTAAGTGTAGAAAAGTTGAAGGTTTAAATAAAGTCTGCGAGCTCTGCACTCATTACATACGCTCAGAAATATTCCTGGCTGGTCCTGAGTGTTTCTGCTTTGCACAGACAGAGTTTTTCCTGCAGAGCAGCAGAGCATTGCCACTTCTTGGGTGCAGAGTTAAACCTCAGTCACCCCATGCAGGGACAGAGCTTATGTCCCCAGTGACAAACCAGCAGATAATAAAATTAAAAGTGGCACCATATGGGATTAATTTTTGTCACCTATTTACGAAATAGTCAAATTAGAAAGGAAAAAGATCTCAAAAGTTGTGGCTGGCATTTCTGAACCCTTTCTGAGAGGGTGACTACAGCCCTTTTGTTGCCCTTATCTCGGTGCCAGGAGAAGCGCTGGCTCCCAGCAGTGCAGAACAGGACAGGAGTCTCTTGACTTGACGCTCCGTAGTTCCCAGACTAAGCATTTACTCAAGCCTATCCGTAGGTACTTAGGAGGGCAACCACCACTGCTCCCTTCTGACAACATAGAGCTCTTTATCAAAAATCAGGGGGAAGAAATGAAAGCCTGGGCTGACCTTCGGAGCACAGTGTTCCCCTGCGGGCACCCACTCTGCCTTCCCCGGAAAATTAGGCTTGGTTGCTGCGGGAGAGCCTTGCTAATGCAATCAAAGACGATTTTGCACTTAATAAAACGACAGGCTCTTCCTTTCTCAGCTTCGTGACAGTCAGGCTCAGTAAGCCTCCTGTTCCAGACAGCGTGCCAGTCAGCTGCTGTTACTGCAGAGCTGTGTTTAACATCTTCTTAATTAGCCCAATTCCCCACGTCTCAGCCAAGTTTTCTAGTGAGAAACAGCCTCAGGAGCTGTACAGCTCTGCATCTCTGGGAAACCTGGTCATTAATGCACGTACCCAATCCAGCACGTCCTGTTTTCTGGCCAAGGATGGTACAAGAATTGTATTTGGGCTAGAACCACATCATGCTCCAAATCACCTGCAAACCTGCTGGCAGCTACGGAGCCGAAACGGCGATCCTGGACTTCCTATGGATTATTGCTCCAAGTTCACCATCAGCTCCGGCCGGAAGGACAACTCCACTCCTCTAATCCACTCCTCCAACTGGAGCCTCTTTGCCTCCATGCACCAGACATGACTCAGAAAACAAATAAAACTGATTACATAGCTTGTATTTATTTGCTCAGACTCCTGAGCTTCGGACATACACAAACCTCTTGCTGCCGAACTGGTATAAATACAGTACATCACTGGTTCCACTTGAATTTATCCCAACTTAAACCAGAAAGAGATCTGTTCCTCTTTTTTATTATTATTATATCATTATGTCCTCTCTTTTTCTGTTTTCTGTTCTCCTTTTTGTTTTTCTTTAAAGTCAGACTAACATTTTATAGACATCTCTCTCGCAGCTTCCGGAAGGGTGCTCCATCTTAAACTCAACGGCAGCACTGACAGACGGGGTTGATATTTTCTTTTCTTTCACAAGTAATAAAAAAGGAACATTTCACTACACATGAAACCAGAGTACTGCCTTAAAAGAACAGTGTTTGTGTGACTATAAAAAGTTACCCTTTTGCCAGACCCAGAATCAAAGCACTTGTATTTATATGTTTCCTTTTTTAATAAGTAAATCCAATATTTTTAAAGTTCATCAGTTTTAGATTATTATTGCTGCAAATCCTATGAATGGGGCAGCTGTGTCTGCTGAGCACACTCGACAGCACTGCAAGGTAGGTCCATGGTTTATGTTATCATTTGTGATTCCATGGGGAACACTGATGAGACTGCCAAGGGTAAAACCTGGAACTGGATACTGAATTCCTGACCAAGTACTTTCCTTGAGCCTGGCATTTCAGTCATGCCAGGGCATCTCCCACAGGTGTGTCAGTTTGAACTGACCGAGGCATCTGTATAAAAAAGAGGACAAACCCAACAAAAATCCATCTCTCCTCTTCCTACACACACTGCAATTGCCCCATCTCACTGAGGAAAATACCAGTGCAAAGGGTGGATGAACACATTTGATTTTTATCATCATTATAATCCTACAACTAAACAATAACAACAATAATAATAATAATAATAACAATAATAATAAACAACTAAAAAGGAAGTTCTGTTTGTTCCCAGCTACTAGCATCTCTGAAGGAAAAAAAAAAAAAAAGTGGGAAAAACAACCAGCAATCCTTTTTCCCTCTCCAGTGGAGTTGCCCTGCTGAAGAACCTTTCAGCACTTTTCCATGCATATCTTGCCTGTGGTCCAAGCCCAGATACCTGCCCCTCTTTTGGCAGCAATATTCAATTTCTTCATTACCAGCTGTGAGACCACAGGGGTGCTCCAAGGGGGAGGAAGCTGGATCCAGGCTCCCAGCCCCAGCAGCTCCCCATCCAGTGGGAGGTGAGGCTGCAAAGCCAGGTTTGAAATACTGAAGTGGCAGGAGGCTCAGAGGAACACTATGTTGCAGAGGACATGATAACACAGCACCATTCCAGCCCCAGACTATCACTGGAGGATGACATGGGAGATAAGGAAGTGCAGCATTACAGGGCTGCGTTAGCATGGGAGGAAATCGATTCAGGCAGACAAGCTAAATTTATTTACTTTATTGATTTTAAATTTTACATGAACTGCAATATAAGTAAATCTTTCATGGTAATTCTAAATCTTGAAACCTATTGTAAATAACTAAAAGAAAAAAAAAAGTCCAATGTTTGGAATAACCGTTTCTTTGTACTGAAAGCGCATTATTCTTAAAGCCCAGGACAAAATATTTTGTAATGAACACCTTAAATCTACCTAGGCAGTCAGTGTTGATATTTTTGCTAAAATAAGAGCCTGCTTTTGGTGTACCTGGTGATTCAATAAAGCACAGATTATTTAAATTTTTTTTTTTTGAAGGGGTGGAAGGGAAGAAGAAAAATTATTCCTGTAGTATTAAGTGAATACAGCAACAGGTTTTTGACCCTGTGGTTCACTGATAAAGCAGTTGAGTTTTAAGCAGCACAGGTAGAGCTTTGTGCACAAAGAGATGGCTGCAAATGTTGGAAAGGCACGTGATGGAGGGCCAGGGCAGTGAATCCCAACACATGGATTGATGCACCCAGCACTACAGCCCAAAAGAGAGAACAGGAGAGGAGACAAAACACGGGATCAGAACCTCCTTCCCTTATTTATACAAGAAATCCAAGCTCAGACACCAGGTTGGCAGAGGCTGGAGGGAAAGGTTTCATTTTGGAGTTTTCTCCCACCCAAAGCAGCAGCTCACACCTGTGCCCAACTCCACCAGGGAAAGAAATCACAGAACCACAGCATGGTTTGGGTTGGAATGGACCTTAGAGATCATTTAGTTCCAACCCCCTGCCATGGTTGGGGGTGCCACTCATTAGATCAAATTGCTTGGGTCTCCTTTTAATCTTGCCTTGGACACTTACAGAAATTCAAAAGCATCATGACACATGCAAAAAAATAAAATTGCCATCTCCTCCAATGTCCAAACTAATTGATGAAGAAGGAAAAAGTCTGAAACTCCTGACCTGGGGTGCAAATCTCCTCACACAGGGAGGCAGCACAGATCCTGGCAGGAATAGGGAATGCCAGGCAGTGACGGGTCTGTGTGGGCACAACATCCACCAAAACCCTCCCAGGCAGAGCAATGTCGTGGCAAGGGGGAAAAGCAGCCCTACACTGTCCAAGTCACCCTCCTAACACCAGCAATGCCACACTTCTGATACATTTACTAAATAAAACCCCAAAACCTCTTTCTAGCTTTTCCAGCCAGCTGAGCTGGGAGAGGTAAGTTTGTGGCAGCAATTTTTGCCAGAGGTGTTCAGATTGTGCAGCCAGGGGCAATCTGTCAGAGCCTTGAGACACACAAGGCTCCCTCACCCCAAAAAATTGCAGAGCATCCTATGTATGACACGGTACTAAAAACAGTATAGATGTACATCTGTATGTACATGACAATATCCCAGAGAGATAAGGATACCTATGAGCAAAGACTACCCCTTCATCTTTTAACAACAGGAAAAAATACAGTGATGTTGACAAAAGCACTCATCCTGTGAAGCTTTTTTTCCCCCTTGGGGCTTTTTTTTCCCCCTCGTTGTTGTTGTTTTCTAAACTAATCCATATTACCTGTGCCTTTTGATTTCATTATGTTAGATGCTATTAATCTGGATATATGATTTCAACGGTGAAGAGATGGAATTTGTCATCAACAAAAGGAAAACATTATTTTTAAAGGAGTGAAAGATTAATGTTCCACCACGGACTACTTAAACCCTCTACAGCAACAGCACTATAATATTAATCCAACTTTGATGGGTTTTGCATAAGGCTCATAATTAAACATTTTCTTTTCAATACTTTATAGAATCCCCATCTGTTTTTAATGGCATCATTTTGATGTTTTTCTTAATAATTCTGGCAGGCTGCTCTTGAAGCTTCAAGCTTTATTTTTTGTTCCTAATGTCTTCTTCCACAGTGGCTGTATTGTGCCAAGGCTGAATGCAGGTTTTGGAAGCCCACGGTTCTGCCGTGTCCCTCCCGCATTCCCAGGCAGCACAAGGCACAGCAGAGCTCTTTGAGCTCTTACAGCAGGCATGGGATACCTGGGAACATAATGGAAATATTTCCACCTTCCAGCTCTTGGCTGGGCAGTGAAAATCTCCTTCTGCCACCCCTTGTCTTCCTGCACCAAGGTACCCCCACCCAGCAGTGCCAGCCCCGGCTCCGTGCACTGTTGTATCAGTAAATAAATAAATAAATAAATAGTCAGGCTTACTCCAGGAAACTCAAAAAATATTGGATAAATCACAGGGATGCAGCTTAGCCACAGCCCTTGGATTTCCTTTCCACACTGACATTCAGAGAAGGCAGGGAAGGGCATCCCCATCCCCTCTCACCTTCAGGTTTTGAAATTGGGGGGAAAATATCAGCCCAAGGCACAAAACCCAGTGGTGTGAGGGGTTTAAAACATCCATCAAAATTACCTGATGGAAACCTGGAATGTGAACCTGGCAATAGCTTCTGCAAGAAGCATCTGTTTTCCATGAGAAATATTGGGATTTTATCAAAATAAACAAAATAGAGAATGCTCCTATCCAGCAGTATCTTAAAAAAAAGTCAAGAAGTAAAACAAATTTCCATCTTTGGTATTTTTTTAACTAATTCTAAATGCATTTTGAATTTCTGCCCAAAATGTAATGTTTTTCCAACAGAACAGCATAAAAATAATATTTTAATTTTTAGCAAAATTTCTGTTTGAGATTTTTTTTTTTGATTTTAGCATTTCTTGCTCTTGGATTACCCTACTTTTCCCTCCAATATTTTTCATTCTTTTATATTAAATGCATATTTGGTGACCTCCTGTGGTTCCCATGGATTAGAACAGAGGAACAGGATGATTAATGGCTTCAGTTTAAATATTTTATACTCTCTGTAAAAACAGTACAAACTGATGGATGTGTACATTGCTATTTTCACTTCGGTGTCAGGGTCTCCTTGATTACATTTTCCCCTTATTTTTTTCCCCACTACTCAACATTATTAACATCTTTTCCCATGGAAAAGGGACCCGAGGGCTCCTTGCTCCCAGGTTTGGCACAGGCAGGACTCCCACACATGAACAGATACTGCCCTAATCAGGGCTTTCAACCTTGAGGAGCTTTTAAATGCTCTAAGTGTATTATAATGGTCTCCTGGTCTCAGGACAGACAGATGTGAACCACAAAACTGAAATGTTTCATCTTTTGGCGCCTTTCAGTATGTTCCATGCTGTGCTTCAAGTTTGCTGAAGGATCAGAATTACTTCAGTTCTAGGTAATATAAACAGAGTGATCAAAAACATTTAATTATTCAGGGTCAGCAAATCTGGAGAATCTAATAGTAACAGACAGAAATAACCCTTCCAACCACTCTCATTTTCACTAACTATTATAAAATAGAGAACTGTTTAATTACCAGAAAATATCATAGCAGAAAGACTCAGCATCTTCCCAAGAGTCTTTCCCAGTCCACCCAAATGTATTTGGCACTAAAGCATAATTTGATTTTCCATAGATGCAGGCGTCCCCTCGTACCCAGGGACACACAAACAGCTCAAACCCTCTGCTCAAACGCAGGTGCAGCCCTTCAGAGTGCACCATGGAAAGAGACTTTCACACATTATTTCTGTACCTGTCACCCTGAAATGTGATGATGAGGATGATCCAAATGGAAATGACAACAGAACTGGGCTCCCCCATTATTTCCCCTCTTTAACTCCACGTTATGTACAGGTGTCTGGACAGCACGCTTCACAGGGCAGGGGCACACATTTCCCCACACTGCTTTGCCTTCCTCCAAGGAAAATGAGGATGGTGCAAAGACATCTCCCAACACCCTGATCTTTCTCTCATGGCGTTTTTGTGGCTATAAAATATATGCTCTTACCCTGAATGGCCTCAGCAACAAAAACGTGCCAGCAGAGAATTCCCAAATTTAATTAGAAAGGAGTACAGGGGTTTGGGAAAATATAATTTCAGCTGGGATTCATGCACTGCAATGACCTGGATTACAGCAGTTTGCTGATGACACCCAGTCCTCGTGAAATCACATTAATTACGCTCATTATGTGTAATAAGAATAAAAGTCCCACCAGTTAACACACTGCTCTAAGGGATGGTTTTACTAAGCTGAAAGCAATTATCAGAGCATTCAGTGGAAAAGGGCAAATTAAATTGAAGTATAGGAATGATACTTGGGATCAGTTAACATTTTACAAGATGTTTACAAGGCTTTAGTCTGTAGTCGAGAAAGTAAGTTGCCACATAAGTAAAAATTTTAAAAAAACCCAAACAAAGAGAAAAACCTATAAAACAGTGTCACTTACAGGGGAAGTGGGAGCTGATATAAATATAACAGAAAAGAGGGAAGCTAAGCGCCATAAATGTTAATTTCAAGCTATAAATTACAGACATTTGCCAGAGGAAAATAATGACACAAGAAAAACTCAAGTTCAGTAGGAACAAAAATGGTCTGAATTATGATAGTATGGTTAATTGTCAAAAATAATGTACAAAAGCAAGGAATTCTTCTGCAAAATATCTGGGGGAAAATGTCATAGCACAGACACACTCAGTGACCTAATCTCAAAATAAAACAGAAGGGAATTGAATGGCAGCTAGGAAAGTCAGACTGGTATTTTTATATTAACTTATCCAAAGAATTGGCATGCAAGAGTTTTACAGCAGCTGAAGGAGACATCCCCTGACCTGTGACTGTGGATTTGTGAGAAGTGCCAGAGTCAGAGGGCTGAAGGAACCCCAGCCTTGTTTTGGAATCTGAGATGAGGCAGAGGGAGCAGCCAGGTGGACTCATATTGAATCACTACCAGAGCAGGCAAATTATGTTGATGCTATTTCCTTAACAAGGTTTTCTTCCTTAGAAATTACTGTATTTAGAATTAATGCTAATTAATATTCATGTACAGATAATAGGTCACTATAAAGTAAACAGGGTTTTTTTAGTTTTAATTTATCTGACAAGGGTAGATCAGCTCACATAATATTCTTAAACTATTCAAAATATTTGGCCGGATAATATTATTAATTTATATTACAGTATAAATCCTTGAATAATATTTTAGAGACTGAAATATGGCAAAGACTACTAGTAAATGAATATATTTTCTCTGATAATGGAATGAAACAGAATGACAACTAAAAGACAAATTTAAATCTGCAGCTGCAAAAAGAAATCATTATCAAGCAGCTATAATTCCCCAGGACTCCCACAAGAGTGCCTTTCTGGCACTACCACGGTCACAGTTTTTAACTGATGACAAGAAAGAGACACAGGTTTTGGAAACCCACGGTTCTGGGCTTGTTTCTTCTGGCAAATATTTAGAAGATGCAAAAATTGAGAAGCTGCAAGTAGGGAAAGCACCAAGGCAGCAGAGGGATGAGACTCCCCTAAAAGGTGGGCAGCTGGGACACTGCTGGGATGCCTCTCTGGTGTTATCAAGGAAAATATTCCTGAAAAATATTGACCATGAGATCTGGCACATCCATTTTGAGAAAGAGTGTGAAATGTTAGGGAGGATTCAAAAGAAGAGAGGAGCAATAAAAATCAAAAATCTTTTGTACCAAAAAGTGAGGGGAAGAGCATCTTTAGCTTGTTGGGAGAGCAAGGGGAAGGAAGATCCCAGTGGTCTGACCATGGAAATCTCTGGAGCTGAAGTAAATGGATGTACAGTGAGAGCAGTGGCTGGGAACTGGAGACACTGCAGTGAGGAATACAACCAAAAATAATTGTTAGGAAATTTCCCTGATGCTGTGCTCACTCTGCACCCGGATTCACTGCATCCCTGAGAGGTTCTCTCACTCAGGCAGGTATTAATGCAAGGAAACTCTTGACACAGAATGCCAGGCTGGGAAAGCACTGGTCCCTTCCAACACCAGGATGGATGTGACCTCAGGATTGTTATCTGGGCTCTTACTAAAAGAAACCGGAGGAAGAAGACAGCATTATTAGTAAGCGATTATATAAATCTGTCTGATAATGGAACCAGCTTGCTTTGTCTGATTAAGATCTGGAACTCTGGCTGTGATTTATCATTTTTATACTATTCTCTTCCCCCTGGCTCCAGGTCACAGTGGTGGCATTGCCAAAATTTATAGCTCAGGCTGCTCAGCGGAGATGTAGAGCCTTCCTGACATTTTCTTATTTGGAGCACCTGGCTCTCCTTGTTTTTGCTCTGCTGTCTGCAGTGGTGAGGATTGCTTGCCATTCTCCCACATGAACATTTTGTAAATAAGCTCAATAAGAAAAAAAAAAGAGAATTTTCAAGGTTTTTATTTTCTTATTCATGTGTTATACACTGTGGACAAGAATTGGCAGCTCTTGTGTGAAACACTCTGCTCTGATTACCAGATTCCTGACTGAGGATAAAACTCCTCCTTATCCAGCTTCTGTGTGTACATCCTCTCCAGAAACACTTACAGCAAAGCAAGGAATTCATCCTTCCAGCCACAGCCCTATAATTCCCTGTGAACCACTTAAACTACATTTAATTTTATCAGATTTATGGTGAAGGGGTTAAATCTCAACAAGACTCACGGGCAGGGCAACCTGCTCTGGGCATCCCTCACCCCCTATGAGCAAGACAGTGCTGCTGACCTCCACTCAGGAAGGAATACAGCTGAATTTTGGGTTTATTTTGGGTTTGGGGTGTTTTGTTGCTGTTACAAATGCATGCTGGATTTTGATTATTTGCCTTCTTATTTGGGAATGGTGTTGGCTCTCTCCTTCCAGCTTATCTCTGCCACCACAAAGGCTGGAAACTTCTTTCTTCTATGTTTTCTTTTTTTTTTTTTTTTTTTTAACAGAAGACATCATTGTCACTTACTCACAGCACTGAAGGAAATGGGGCTTTGAGAAAACCACCAAATATGGCCAAACTCGGGGTCAAGGCGCTGCTGGAGGAGCTGCTCACTCCCCAAGGCACTGGGGTTTTCAGATTTGCCCTGGCATGGTGCATCACTGAGAATTACTCATCACCTTCCAGAGAGACAGTCCCTGATGTGATGGAATTCATAACATGAACCAAGAGAAGGAAAGAACAGAAGCTTTGTGTTCCCCCAGACAAGGAGTGCAGATGAAGAAATATCCAGGGCAGCTCTCAAGAAGACATTGTAATCCCAAAATCACCCAAAAGCTATTTGCTTAATTCCAGGGTGAGAGGCAGGAAAGACACATCTGGCACTGTGATTGATGGTTTTCTTAACCACCAATCCCTGCCTACACCAAAACAGTCCTTCCACAGAGAAAAAAAAAATATTTCCCTCTCCCATCTTACCCAAGGGCAGTCGATCCTGCTTCACTTGGGGGATGAAGCTCTGCAGTGGCTGGGAGCAACTCTTGTATTAATGAAAAGGTGAGCTGTTTTCAGAGTATAATTAAAGTTACCCAGTAAAATTATCTGCACCCATAGCTGCAAATTATTTTGGAAAAGTTTTTGGTATAGTGCATTTAGTCTGGTTATAAATTCATTTTATAATTCAGGCATCAGGCGCTGACAGCCATCACTGGTTGCTGTTGAAAAAAATTTTATTTTATATATTTCTCATGTATTCATTTTATCACTTAAACAGCTTGTTTCTGTGCACCAGGCAAACAGGGAAAAGCCATCCCCAGACTTCAGGGAGGATTAGACTCAGTTCTAAGGCCTCAGCTTTGCAAAGCACTTAAGCACCTGCTTAACTTTAAGCACATGCCTACGTCTATCCATTTTTTTTTTCCTTCGAGAAAAGTCCTGAAAGTACACAATTAACCATGAACAGGTGCTTAAGTCCTATTAAAGTCAACAGTGCTTTCAAATGTCAACGGAATTTAAAAACATGCTTAAGTGTATCGTTGAATAGGAGTCCTAATGCGGGAAGAAAGAAGAGGTTTTGTCATCGTCTTGGCAGAAGCCATAAGAACACACTTGCAATTCAGAGGATTTTCTTTGTCTGTGGCACTCTGCCTACTCTGTTACTAAAGAATTTGTAAAGAATGTTCCTGCCTTACTCAACCCCTCTCACATTTATTGACCATATTTCCCATATTAATAATCCTCGGTGTAATTATACTCCCCCCTCACTCCCTGCCACTCCAAAAATCTCAAACATTTATTTAGTATCACAATGTCCCAGGCTGGAAGGAGGGGACAGGGAAGAACTGGGATTAAAAGGAGGCAAGCAAGGTACGTTCAGGCCTTAGGTTTGTACTTAAATGGAGATTTGAGAAATGCTGGGAAGATGATGCTTCTTCCCCTAAACCACAGACTTGTCCGTTTCCCTTGTTACAGCACATGCTGAACTTAGAGAAATCAGTAAACTTTGATTACTGTTTTTTTATTTGCATCCTTACCACCAGCTCTTTGTTCAGATTAACACACCTTCTTTATGGAGCTGTCAAACCATTCCCAAACGTGCACACATGGTCCCAGCTGTGGCTCCCAGGGTGCTGCACCACATGAGGCTGTGCTCCAGCACCGTGCCCTGTTTTAAATCAGCCACTCTGGCTTGCAGTCAAGCAGAGTGTTACTTTTAGAAACTGTGCTGCCTCTTTTTAACATGCTTTCACTTTGGCTCCCGCTCCACAATTCACCAGAGAAACCCTCCCTGATACTGCAGTACTTTGGGTTTGTCTCACAGTAGCCTGATACAAATGCCACTCGTACAGGAGGCATTCCCAAAAGACATTTCCTTGGAAAAGACATTGATCTTCTCTCCAGTCACAGCCATTGCCCTCTCAGAAGCTACTGTGTGGTTAAGGGGAAGACCTACCTTCAGTTCTCCTCAGTGCTTACATATGGAGATATGTAAAATACTTGAGAAAACCGTGCTTTTTATATTACTGCCAGTAACATGCCATATAAAAAGATATTAAAACAAATTCTGACCAACTGGTGGTAGATACAGTAACAGATTATAATGTGCCCATTGTAAAGAATTCCCAGTGGAGACTGTGGAAATCTTACAATGATTGAGTCGCACTGGGCTGGAGATGCATTGAAAAACTTCCAAATGGTAAAATATTAGAAATACTATTTTGAAATATTTACCAGTTAAACACTAAAGTACTGTTACTGGCTGACCTTTTCACAGCAGTTGTTTCTGTTGTACTTTTGTAAAAGCAGCCAAAAGTTTAAAGGAAAAAAAAAAAAAGGAGGGGGGGAAGAGCTTATTTTCAGTCTAGCTACCACCCCTGACCTGTGCAATAACATCATAATGGAAGAATAATCATTGTAAACAATGCCCATGGGAGCTTGCTGGCTACAGCAAGGGATGAGAGCAGCCAACTTCACTGCTTTTCTTTACTACATCATTGCATTTTTGTCTGCGTATGGATAAGAAGAAGGTTCCACTCAATGCCAGTTGATGGAAAGTGCTAATTGTTGACACATTAGCTAATTGTTATGATTGCTTCTTAACAGTTTGTGTCTAGGAGTCCAGATTTCATCCACCAAAGTGTGAAGATTCTTTATAGCAACAAGTGCTGTGAAAACATTCACACAATGAGGTCCTAATCTTGTGGATCTCTCGAGCAAGTGACAGCCTGGCAAATGCGCTGTCAAAGTGCAGACACTCAGGAAAAAAAAAAAAATAGGAAGAAAAACTAACTCCCCTCGTCCACCCCATATTTCAGACACATGTCATCTGTTGTTATCATTAATGATCTGTTTTTACAAATAGAGTACCACTATGGAAAACTGAGAGCAGGCCAATCAAAATAAACCCAGCAAAACCCATAATTGTCTACTGACAATCTGGGCTGCTCGGGATGTAAGATAATGTGGGTGTATTTAATGCAGAAATGCATTATGTGCCATGCTTTGAGACTGCCCTGTTAACTCCAGACCTTGATACAACACAGGAAGGCTGGGAGCAACCTTCTAATGGCAGATGTGTTCTCCTGAACCCTACCTAAGCTCAGGTGCTAAAAAAATACCTAGTGGGAAATCCTGGCACCATAAAAGTCTGTGACTTTTACATAAAACTCCAGGGATTTTAATGGAAACAAGATTTTCACCAATTATGTTGCTTGGAGAAGAAGAAATATTTCAAAAAACAGAAAAACAAACATCTAGTTCTAGTTCAAATGTCTAATTCTGAGCAAACATGGCTTTTCTGGCTCAAGCAGAGTTTTCTCCCACACCTACACCAGCAGTGAGAAAACATGTTCCTCCTGTTTTCACTGGGGTCTCACCCCATGGCTTTATTTGGGGATAAAGACCCTGCTGCACCAATTTCTGCAGGTAAATAGTGAAAAGGCAGCCTGTGTCTCTGTCTGGAGGACTCATGGTCCTTTGCACAGTTTCTGCTCTGCACTTTGCTGCTGGTTTCCAGCAGGTTTTGCTCAGACCCCAGCACGCTCCCTGTGCTCACCCTCTGGCCTTATCCATCAGTCTTTCTTATCCAGAAGCTCCTACCAAACTTACTGAAATTACATGCAACAGGAGCAGAAAAATCCACCTCACACTTCATCAAAATTTTGTAGACATGAGAAATTCCTGATGCAAAAGGTTTTTTTGAACAGGCGAAGAAATAAATCAGGTGGTGGGCCCAGGTGCACTCAAACTGCAGATGGAGCAGGAGTACAAACTGAAACCTGAAGATGACACCTCATCTAACTGGAAGACTCTTCAGATGGCACCTTAATATCACATCAAACTGTACAGAGTGAGTGGCCAGAAATTCACCCAGCAGGTGTCCAAAGAGCTCGAAGCCATAAGGCTCATCTGGGTTTTGTCTCATCTTTACGCCCTTTCACTATATTCCAGCATTAAATACGCGACATCCCTGAAAAAGAGAGCAAGAAATTCTCCTCTGCCTCCCTGAGCCTCTTGAACTTTCGGGCCTGGCAAGGAGAGAGCACGCAGGGCCACTTGTCTGCTTCCTCCATCCCTGGGGCACGGCAGCAGGAAGCAAGCTGGGAGCAGATTACGCCTTGGCCCGACTTTTCCCACTGGTTGGCGAGAGCCGCCGAGTGAGACTGGGGGCAGATGCAGATTGCTGATAAAACCTTCAGCAAATTCCCATCCTCTCCTCACAAGGAGGGAGGAGGAAGTTGCAGGGCGATTGTAACTCCAGGCCGCCCCGAGAGATAGCGGCGAGCCCGGAGGAGAGACGGGAATGCTCCAGTTGGGATTGCTGCTGCTTATCGGGCTGCAAAATCCGATCCTGTATTTTATTTCCGTGCCAAAACTGGGTGAGCCTGCTCAGTAAAAGCTATAAATGCTGAATATTGCAATGCTGAAATTTATTTTATAAAATAAAAATGACGCGTTTGTATTGATAATGGGAGAAGCAAGAAGTTTTTAAAGAATTAAATTGTGGAACAGAACCAGAACTTTTTTAATTAGGAAAATTAACTTGATCTGAATAATTTTACCAGTTCTAATAAGAAACATAGATGAAGCTTTCCAGTTACTTATAAAAAAAACATAGTTTAGCATACGAATCTGTGTGTTCTTATTACTTTTCATAACCTTTGTATTGCAGGCAAGCTGGAAGATTTTGGATTCCCACAGTGCATTTCCTAAAGATGACTCTCATTTTTAAACACATAAGGGGGGAAAAAGTTAATTAAAAATATCAAAACTGAGAAGTGATGTTGGCTACAGAAAAAGACAACTGGGAAATGGGACATTCAAAATGGGAAGGGGTTTCTGTGTGTTGCTGTGCAAAAAGACCCATGAGCCACAGCCAGCCATGGACATGCCCTGCAGAGGTGGAGAAATCACCCTGATGTTCACAAAACCAAGAGTTTCACCTCAATGTGAGGAAGCCACCTTTGCACAATGACTTTTTTGCAAAAAAACAACCAAAAAAAAAGCTGCTTTAAAAGAAGAGAAATGAACCCATCATGGGTCTAAGAGTTTGCAGCTGCTCTTCCACCCTCAGCACACTGTCGAGTGAAGCACCTCCCCTGGAGCAGGCTGCAGTGCCCCATCCCGGGTGTGCTGCCATCCCATGCCCACAAGTGGCAGGGCAGTCCAAGGACAACCTGTCAATCTACAGTTTGGATTTCCTGACTTTTGTTAGCTTAGTCATAGCATTAACATGACTAAAATATAGACTTTTCCATGCTCATCTGCACTGTCCTGCGGATGCCAGGCACAGCTCTGGTTCAAATGCTAAGGAAAACATCACAGTGAGACCTCTCCTCCATGGGACAATTGAGTCATGCAGCGAGTCCACTGCACTCTCTGGGTTGGGAACAGCAAACAAGGTGAATGAGGTAAGGGAGGTCATTCCTCATAGCAATGGCCTCAGGAGAATGGGAGAATCCAAAAATAAGACATTTGTTGACTGGATGCCCTTGAGCTGGCAAGCGAGCTGGAGTGGTAACAGAGCCAGCAATGGACATTGGGCTGGACTTGCTGCTGCCAAGCAATCCCAGTAACCAGAGAGAGTTAGCAGGAGAGAGTCTGTGTGATTTAATAGATTAATAAATAGGCCAGGAGCCAGTCACTCCCAAGTTTTAATTCTGGCTATGACATCAGTTGGAGTTGGAACCCATGGTGTGAAATTTGCACTTTTAAGCAAGGATGCATTAACTGGGAGGTGAAGCAGCCACTGCCCTACACCTGTTTCTATTTCCTGCCATGAACACCACCACCAGCCACAGCACACATGACACAACCCTCAAGCTCCACACTCACAGCTGGACCTGAGGAACAAATCTGAATTTCAGGCTTACTCTGCAACCAACCAGTGCATCCATGTCCTGATGGGCAAAACTTGGCTCTGATAATTTTAAGTGGCTTAAGCTCTATTGAGCTTAAGGAATTATTCCAGTCTTACAGCCTGGCAAGCCTGGTTTGCTACCCTTGCTTCTTTTAAATCCTGCTTTTAAAAGGCTTACTTCTGACATTTACAGGGAACCCTTCCTACAGCCCCAGCCCATGGGACTGGCAGTCCTGGGTGAAGCTCTTTAGTTGTACAGGTCTGGACACTGCTGTAAGGTGCCAGCTGACAGCATTGTTACTCTATAAAAGTCAGTATTGGCAACTTGCTGGAGGTTGATGATGTCTGCAAGTTGTACTTTTGACAGAACAAAATATTCTTGACTCTGATGTCTCTGAAATAAAGGACTACAGAGGCTTTTGTTTTCAATTTCCTGGGGGGAAAAAAAAGGTTATAAAAATGTTTAAGAGAGGAAAATCTTAGTTAAAAAGTCATTAAAAATTAAAATCTGTTGGTTTGTATCATGATAATCTCAGTTTCCACTTACTGGTCTGATAGGTACGGAAGTTCTGGCAGAGGTGTGATTTGAAGGTGACTGTGTCCATTTAACTCAAGCTGGGTACCTCCTCCCTTGCTGTACCTGCCTGGCTTCTGTGTGTTCAGCAATCAGAGTAAGAGCCAATTGATTTTAGTTTACAATGATCCTGCAACCTTGGAGGTGCATTGAAAGGGAAAAAACTCCAGCACCCTCTGCTGTCTGCACACATCCTACGCCAGGATCCACCACCACCACTGAGTCTGAATATTTACAGCACCCACACCAGCTTCACACAGGCTGCAGAAACACCCTGGGAGAGACTCTTAGAGGACTCAGTTGAGATGCCCAGTTTGAGGTGAAATGCCATCCTGCCAAGCACAAAGGAAATGTGAACCATCTGCTCAGAGGTGGGCATGCTCATAGACACCTCCAGCAGACAAATCCCACCTCTGCAGTCTGTGAACTGGAAGGAATGGAAAGCTTTGGCACAGGGACACATCACAGCAGATGGTCTTGTCAGATGTTTTGCCCGTGTTAACATGCAGGTTAAATTTGGTGCAAAGCGAAAAGCAAAGTGAAAAAATTCTGTTTGGGTTGCTGGGAACAAGTTCTGCTCCCTGGCAGCCAGGGAAAGGTATGAAACTCCAAGGAATAACATGACCAGGAGGAGCCAGGAGGGCAGGAAATGCCACACTTGAGAAGTGCATATTTGCTATTAAATTTGGGTTCCAAAAGGCTTTCTCCCACCTAGCTCAGGCAAAATAGCCTAATTTCAGCAGCCATATTTTTGTTGTAATAAACCACCTATCTCCTGCCACCAGCACCTGGGAAGGAACAAGACCTGCCAGAAAATACATTCTAGAGAAGTAACAGTACCTTTAATATCTCTAAAAGTTACAGGTACCTGGCTGACTCTGAAAGTCCATGCACAAGAGAATCTCATAGAAAACTTGGATGAATTAATGCCTTCACTCAGAAGGCAGAAGGAGAAGACTCCTTTCCAAAATCCATGTTTGTATCAGTGAGAAGAATGAGGCACTTTCACCAGCATCAGTTTTGGTTGTTGAAGAGATACTTCAACATCCTTCAGTGTTCCTTCTCCATCACCTCTGATGGGATTTTTTCTTTAAAACTACACAGCTCCCCAAGGGAAACACACAAATGCTCTTAAATGTCACCTGTCAGAAAATCAGACCATCTGTTGGCACTACAAAAGCACACGTGAAATCAAAGATAAAGAAAAGTTGCTCTTTTAAATGAACTGAGCTAACATCTTTGTTTAGTCCGTGCATGCCAGCAGCAATTTAGCTCCAGAGAGAGGTAATTTCAGGCAGCTCGAGCTGCCATGATTCACCACTGTGAATGATTTTGCCTTTCATGGCAAACCGGGAAGTGGTGTGAATGGCTTATTTTCCTGCTCCGATAAGCTCCAGCTCATCATTTTGCGTATTTGTCTTTGTTTCTTATTTGCCTCTGACATAAAAATAATCTGAAGAATCAAAGGAAAAGACCTGAACAGGAACGATGATCTCAAAACTTATTTAGTCGTCTGCATCTGTGTGGGGGCAGCCGCTCTCACTTCCTGCCAGTCACCTGTCTGCTTTATTTTTCCACGTCCAAGGACGTTCCTGCAAGACAGAGCTTTATCTTTCTGACTAGTACTCAAAAATAGCAGAACTGAAATGCCAAATAAAATTGGAAAGCTCTGTTTTGGACCAATTCCCACCTCGCTTTTTGGTTCAAAACAGAAGTGTGAAGTAAAAGAGACATCACTTTTTCCAGCAAAGTGAACATCGGTGCATCTCAACACTCAGTCAGCACATCTGGGGTTTGACCCATCTCATTTTTCATGTGACCCCAGCAGGCTGCCAGTGAGGCTGTCTGTGAGCACCCAGAACCTGGAGAAGAGCTTCATCTTCAGCTGACATTGAACACCACTCCACACGGGCAACATTTCTGCAAAGCTCCCGGGCCATTCCTCAAAAGTTTTATTTTCCGCAACCCACAGTTCCACAAAGCTCACACGTGGTGATAACCATACATCACCGTGAATGTGCTCCAAGTGCTCTCTGTCTTCTAAACACATCAAGAGGTTTTCAGCTCTACCTGAAAGAAACAATGATTTTCCTGCACGTACCTACACAGCTCCTGAGCTGCTTTCTGGAATGGTTTCCCTTTTGTACCAGCTGCAGAAGGATTTCCTGGAGTAAGCCAGTAACCAAGGCTGTGTGAGAGCACTCAGCTGGCTTTTTCCAGGAGGTCCATTGGGACATAGGCATGGCTTTATTGCTATAGTTTGATATCAAAGCAAACAGCAAGGGTCAGCAAGCCCAAGGCTTGCACTGCTTGGGAAAGGGCCTGCAACACACCCTCAAAGTGTGCTGCTGCCCAGTCCTGGAAGATGCAGGGTGTCCTTTTTACACCTCTCACTTTTCTGAACTCCTCTGCAAACCAGCTGTTCACTTCAGAAATGCTCATCCCTTCTTTTGCACCCATTTTGTTAGCATTTCCTACCCATACCAGGCCAAAAGAGAGGTGGTGGCAAGATGGCCCTGGGCACCCCACTGCCAAGGTCAGCTGGACACCACAAGGTGAGGATGAAGAACACGTTTGGGGACCTCACAGTCTCCCCAAATGGCCGTTGCAGACAAATTTCGTACCCTCATTGTGCCGTGTCCCGGGACCGAGCGTCCTCCTGCTTAACCCGAGCCCGGCCGCTGCAGCTTTCAAAGAGGAAAATTACTACAGCTCAGCCTTTTCCAACTGGAAGTGATTATGCTTTTGTTGCTACCGAGGGTGCTCCTTGGCAGGCAGCCCAGGCACCACAGGTAATGGCCGCAACAGGAGGTGCCGCGGAGACGTTGGCATTTCGCGGCAGGGCAGGGAAGGGGGAGCAGGCACTATCTGAGAGCCCCGCACAAACAGCTCAGGGTAAACCCATTTGTCAGAGTGGCAAGTGACCTTTTCCATTCACCTGTGATTAAGGAACCAGATTTCTTCATTAAGGCAAATAAACCAAATTAAGACAGCTGGGTGCAGGGGATTCAAGCAGCTTTTGCCATCCCAATCCTTGAACCCATCTTATTAGAGCAGCCTGGGAAGTGGAAGGAGTAACTCGGGGCAGGTCAGGGCAAAGCAGTGCTAAATCTGTGTCTCTCGACCCGTTGTTAATCATCTATTCTCTTTCTATAAATGAATTTGGAATGTGGAGCAAATCATACTAAAAGATTTCTCCTCCTTGCTGAATACTTCAGGAGCTTTAAGGAATTCAACTCAGGAGCAATGCTTCATTCAGGGCTGTTGATTAGTTCCACCGTGGAGTGCACTAGACAAGACAATAAGTAGACGACAGACACAGTGATTCATAGATTACTCTGCTGAGAGTTGCAGGTGTTTTGGGATCGAATGAAAGGAAAGGAGGTTGGGTCAGTTCTCAAACCCCCTTCCTGTTAAAGGATTAGCATGGGTAACCCAAAGTTATTAAAATCACTCTCATAAACGTAGAAGTTGGAGGTTTTGCTCAAAGTTTCCTTCCTCCCCCTGCTCTTCCTTGTAGAAACAGAAAATGGAGTTTAGAGTTAATAGCAGTGACAAACTGAAAGCAAAAAAACGGAGCCAGATCCTCACCTGTTATAAACAGGAGGAGTTCACAGAAAACTTTGTGTTGGAGTCCAAATAATGGATTTAGTCAAAGCCCTGAAACTTTTCTCACTTCCCAACAATATCATGAGATGTGTGCAGTTACTGAAGATACAGGTATGGGGCTACACAACCCTTTTCCTTTATCTATGTGAAGTATAAATACCACAGGGTAAAAGGATTGTAGAGGAGCTGGAGAAAAGGAGAGAAAATTATGCACCTTGCTGAAGCCAACAGAGGAGCCTTAGCCTGGGGAGAACAGGAGCACAGGGGAGGCACCAGCCTCAGCATGGGACACAGGAATAGTGCCAAAGCCACGTCCCCCCAGTGGCACATCATGCAGGGAGACAAGGCAAAGGGTTTTGCTCTCCAGGAGTGCAAAAGGGAGGGAGCCAGGAGGGAAGAACTAATTTAACCATGTGCCCTGCTTAGCTAAAGCAAAGAGCTGGTGCTGCTGCAAGCACTCAGCCACTCACATCCAGGGAAACCAGTTGCCACCTTCTCCTAGGATAAACTAAAATCCACTGTTCCTCCACTCTTCCACACAATCAACATTGCCACTACCCCCCCAGCACTCTGCCAAGCCGTGCAGAACCCTGCACTGACGTACACAAGCCCTCGAGGAACCAGTCACCAACATACTTTTGAATCTGAGGCTTCAAACGGGAATGCAAATCCCACATTTCATGCATCATGGGGTGTTTTACGCTTTGGCAAGGAATGAAAGTCACCTAAGAAGCAATTGCCATAACAGGGTGATGAGCACAATGGAAAGACATTTACAGGGCTAAACATATTATTGATGTGTCAGGTTTGACAGAGTTTCGGGACAGCCAGACACACAGTTCACATGTCAAGAACATGTTTGCAACCAGAAGTGCAGTACTCTACTCTGCTGTGCTACAAACACTGCCTAAAATAGCAATTAGGAAGTGCTATGAATTAAAAAGCAATTTGTATTTGGTGTATATTAAGAGCAAGGCATTGTGTTCCTCTGGGATTTTGACTTGAGGAGATTCCAAGGATGTAAAACAAACAAACAAAACAAAACAAAAAGCCAACCAAAAAAACCCAAAAACCACAAAACAAAAAAAAAACCTCCATGATTTTTTGTCAAAAAAAAAGATACACTAAACAGAGAAGATGATAAGCAATATCATGTGATTCAATGATCCTATCTGTGTTTTTCACTCAAAGAAACACATACAAACCAAACTCCTTTTTATCTTTAATATTTGGGGAGATTATTAATTTTTAAAAACCACCTTCCAATCTTAAGATCTGCTGTATGGCAGCATTCATGTTAACTGCCAGAGTTTTCTAACCTATCTTTTACTTGCTAGTAAAGCTGTTTTTCTCCCTCTGTTCTTCTTTCTGACCTGCAACCATGAAAGCAGATTTGGGCTGGTAAGAGCAGGTCCCAGTGAACATCCCTGCAAGGGATGGCAGCAGCTCCCCACTGCTGTCCCTGCTCCCCTTCCTACTCCCAGCTAACCCAGGGCTGAGCTCTGCTGAACAATTCTCCACCTGCATTTTTTGCAGCCTGGATGGCAAATTCTGCCAAAATCTCCAACCCGAGGAGATTCTGGAAGGACACCAAAAACTGAAGGAGATGCTCCATCTCCAGCCAAGGCCAAGCTTGGCTCAGAGCCCCAGCCAGGGCCACTGGGCAACTCTTCCATGCTGGATGGAAAGAGCAACATCCATTTAGCAACTGGCCTTGAGTTTTTCACTCAGCCTGGAGGGAAAATTCACGTCTGCAAACAGCAGCTGGGAAGAGTCAGGTGGGAAGGTCTGAGCTGCACCCTCCACATCAAGGACACACTCCAGGCTGGGAAAGGGCAGCGCTCCTGGAGTGAGCAAAGGCAGGGTGAGAACTCATCCACATGTGTTTTACCCAAAGTCCAGCATAATAGCATTTCAGTGGAGGGTTGAATGAAGTTGGAAAATAATCCATAAAGCACACTTTGATGTCTTTTGGGACAGAAGGCTCTGTACTGTGCACAGCAGGGTGAGCTACTATCACTGAAAAGGAAAGCTTCAAAATACTGAAATGTGCATGATCACTCAGTAAAGTTACTCCATGATGACCCAGGATATAAATTATTTGCCAAACAGAGGATCTGTACACAACCCAAACATGCCAGGCAGGAGGCTGACACCTGATCCTGGGCAGGCATGGTGTGGAAAACCAACCCCCAGCAGCACCCCTTCAGACCCCAGCGTCCTCACCTGCCAAAGCCTAAAATACACTTGTTTGTAGTTTGTCATGTCACATTAAATTGAAATCTTTCATTGCCTGGCTGGGAAAGATAATAGAAAGCAACATTTCAAGGTGATCTATCCTTCCGAACATAATCTTTAGCAAATTAATAATTAACCAACTATTTATTGGTCAGCTGATGCTGCTCCAGATACGAAGTTTCAGGCAATGCACCAGTGAGATCTCACACGGCCTTACCTCTCTTAATTAAGCACAACTGAAAGGATATTTCTGTTAACCCAATTAATTTGGAGAACCTTGGGATAGGAGCAGCGGGAGTGCAATGATGCAGCTCTGCATCCCAACTCACCCCTGCAGGCTTTTCCTCCTGCTTCCCACCATCCCCAGCTGACCTTGTCAGGGAGCCACTGGTCACACCTTCAGAAAAAAGTCGTGCCCAGGCTCTGCTCTGACTCAGGAACCATCTCCCTCTGGATTTGGCCCATGCTTGGGCACCTCCACATGGGATCAGGCATCCTTTCTGCCCTGCCTGCCAACTGCTAAATCTCCAGTGTGCCTGCAGCCCCCTTGTGGAATGAGACTGAAAAGAGGCATTGTTTTAATTTAAGAGCACGGAGTTATTTTTAGCTGCTGTGGGGCAGATCCCGCAGGTGCCACAGGCTCCTGGGGCAGGAGCAGCTCCTGGCACACCTTGGGAAGCACTGGAGCCTGATGGAAGACTCAACTCCACATCATATTTAAACACCAGCAAAATGTTTTTATGGTTTCTCTACAACCCCTCAGCGTGGGCTTCTGGTTGGGTTTTTCGTTTTGGTTCAGCCCCAAATTGGGGATTTTGCTTCTAGCCTTGTTTCCTGCCCTCCAGTTCAATTCTCTGCTCTCTGCAGGACCAGAAACACTTCCAAGCCTCTGCTGCTGTTGCAGGCTGTCCAAGCACCTTTCTCACATCCACTGTTCCCCTGATAAAACAAATTACAAGAGATACCAAGTCCCTTTTAATTTCATTTTCACTGAAAACCTCTCGATGCTTCTCGAGGTGTCACACCCTCCAAATGCCAAATGGGATGGAGGAAGCAGCCAGTGGTCCAGGAGCAGAGCCACGGGCTCAGAGGCACCCGGAGAGAGAAGCACAATTAACATGCAGTGCTTCCCCAGCAGAGCATATCAGGGAGAAAGTGGGTGAAAAAAACAAAAAACCCACACTATGGTGTTTCTAATAAACTAAGAAACTTTTTTGACTTTCATGATGTACACATGGCCGTTAATTTCCGTGTCATGTTATGATTTTTGGCTGAGCCAACAGTATGTATGTGTGGATGGGAGCAAGCAAAACAAATGCATTTTGTATTCAAATTTATACAACTCCATACATTTTTATGCTGTTTATTTGAAAATTAATTTTGGCTTAGGCCTTAGAGACAGCAAATGTTGTCAAGATTTGAGGGCTACCTGAAAAGCCTTGGGGACAGCATTACCCTTATGCATAAGAAACAGCAAAATAAAATAAAAATAAATGAATTTCCAAATACGTCATGGCTAATCCCTTGAGCTGACCTACAAATGAATTATAGAGGGTTTGCTACAGGACTGAGTAGATCTTGTGATTTCACTGAGAGATTTATCTTATTTTCCAACTTATTTTCATATCTTATTTCCTTTTCTTTTAGAATTAGACTGTAAATAAAAGAGCTAAGACCGAATGAAGCTCCCTTTCACCGCACTCATATTGGATTGATAAATTAAAACGGTGAGATGAGTTTTGTATGACCCATCCTCGAGGATTTGGGAAATTTAGCCGATGCAAAACAAGGCATTAATTTGGAGAGGCCTAGCTACTTACAATGCTTAGTATTCTGACAATGATGAATGGCATCATTCCAAGCAAATGGTAATTTCACTTTTTGTGACAGTACTTTAGAGCAAAACCGACTTTCTTCACACAAAGAATTTGCAATCCTATTGAACAGAGGCTGTACCTGAATATCAGAAATCCTTCATTGTTTAAGTATCATCTGATATTCTTGATTGGCTCCAGACTGAAGGTTGCAGTTGAATTAGGGAGAACGGAGGTTAAGTCCTAACCTTGAAAGATTTAGCAGCCATTGAAACACTGCCTTTGGGCACTTATTGGCCTGTATTTATCAAAAAACTTTTCAATTCAATGAGGGGAGGGAGAAAACACAAAACTTGTCACATTCATCAAGTGAAGCCACTGGAAAGACATCTACAGAAGAACACCCAAAAAGCATAATCTTTCAGAAGAGCTGATAGAAATGGTAATTGGATGGGATGAAGAATAATACTTCTAAAGCAAGGGTATAGAGAATATAGCTAAAAAATCAAGGTCAGGAGAAGAGAATGTATCCTTTTCAACTTAATAAAACTTACATTTGCCTTTTGTATTGTGGAAAATATTCCAGGTACCATTTCTAATTTATTTCTGCACAAATACTTCTGAGTGAAAACAGGATTACAGACAAAACTGGCAGCATGTTTTCTTTTAGCTTACGTGCAGCAAACATAAAAGCATTGTTAGTAGATACAATCAGAAAAAAAAAAAAAAAGAGGCACAACACAAAACAAACTCCAGGACTTCCCTATTATTTAGAAATGTGGCTCAGCCTTCAGAAACACAGAGAGCATCTTTAAAAAAAGCATCTCCCTAAGGCACTCGAAAGCCACCTTCTATGATTGGCAAAGAGCACTGACATTGTCTCCTGAACAGGGAACAGAAATGATGAATCATAAAAACTTGATTGCACTTCTTCCTGCCTCCTCACTAACAAGCTAATCAGAGACCACAACGAGTGTCATGTGTAAACGGATGAGTTGTCCAGGGATGCTATATTGTCCCATTTTTATCTTGCACAAACACCTCTGGCCTGAACTTTGAAGGCTTTTGGCACATTTCTCAGGTTTTGTATCAGGGGTCCTATCCAGCTGGTGAAGGAGGGGAAATACTGAAGTGCTGTGTTGCTCTGCTCGCCGGGGTTGCACGGATGCAGGTGTCTCCTTACTGACGAAGACATCAGCTAAGGCAAAAAAAAAATCTGCAAAAGGTCAGGATCTGCACACACCAAGCCTCCAGCCAGCTCCCTAAACAGTTAACAAACAGCACCTACTACCAAAACATCCCCAGAAATAATCCCTGTAATGAAAGTAGAGATGAAAGCATTTGTTAATTTTCCATAGTCCAAGGAATTTGGCTGTTGATGCCTATTAATCCAAGAAATACAGCATTATATTTGTCAAGAGCATCTCTGCATGTAACACTAGAGGAATAACCTGTGATTTGTGATGTCAACATTTTCTCCACCAGACCAGGTACCATATTTTAGTGTTACAGCACATTTAGCAACAGTGTTGATTGTTCTACTCAGGCCACTATCAGCAAAGTTTTCCCACTCCAAAGCACCTGAAAAACAACATTTGCCAAGCAGAACTGCAGGTTAGGCCCACTTCAGAAACATTCACTTCAGCACATGGTGGGAATAGGTCAGACATGATGAAAAAGGCAACCAAGGACAAAAATACAGAGCAGCAGTCTGACAATCTGTAATTTGGGGTGGAACCTGCCATCTGGCCTTCAACACCTTGACATCAAGCAAGCAGTTACAGGGGTGCCCTGGTGTGCCTAGGCATTTGTGGACATATGGTATGTTTTACCATTAACTGCAAATTTCCTTGCTTTTATTGTTTTCTGTCACAAGCATAATGTTTGCTTTAACGCAGATTTGTTGCATGAGGATATTTATTGTGCATTTCATGTTTTTCCCAGCCACTCCCCACTTTTCGTTGACGTTTTTGATCTCCACATTGATCCAGGCCATGCCATGACATCCTGGGACCCATCCTGGGGACACGGATTGCTGTGGGATTTGAACACTCATTTCAGCATAAAAATACTCCATCCCATGACAGGGGTCTGCACTCCAAGCTTTGATTTTTCCCTCCACGCTGCTCAAAAACCCCTTTAAATCACCATCCAACTGCTTTACTCTTCTGCTTAGCACAGGGGCCTGCCAAATCCCCATGAGCTGACCACCACCCTGCTGATGGCCAGTCTCCTCAAGTGCTTTCTTAAAGCTTTTTATTTTCTTGTCCAAGCCAGACTGGACATTCAGGAACATTTAGCTCTGGCATGAGCAAAGCCTGCATTGTGTGCACCATGCTGGGTCTCCTCTCTTGTCCCATCCAATAACCCCAGGAAGAAAACCAGCAACTCCCAGGAAAAATCAGATATAATCCTGGGTAACTCAGTGTCACATAATTCCTATGTGGTCACAGCTACATCCAGCTCAGTGTCTGAAAAGGCCAAGAAAGGATTTTTCAGGACATGTCCTGCAACTGCAGAGGCACAAACTGGATGCCCACAGTCCTCAGAGTGATGGTGAGACTGGAAAAGCCATTCTTTCATGGTGATGAAAGAAAGAGGTATTCACAAGATCAGTGCTTTTAGGTAAAATCTGAAGTCAAACATGTGAAAATTAAACATATGTTGACCATAAAAAGAAGAACTAACACCTCTCACATCTACAGTAAATTCCTGTATCACCTGCAGTTATTCAGAGACAGATCTTACATCCCATCTCAGCAACCCTCAGAGCTGCTCTTTGATATCAGGGTAAGTTTTGACCAAGTAGAAGTTGAGTAAACACCTCAGGATTTGGCCCTCTGATGTTGAGAACTAATCTTAATTTAGAGAGTACATTTCCCAAAATACATTAAAAGTGTAAGTCTTTAGTACAGCAGGCTCCAGGAAAGCAAACAGGACATTATTTGTGGCAATGGTGGTGTGGGTGATTTTCCAAAAACAGGCTGGTTTGTGGGAAATCACTGAATTAATCGCTGCCCCACATAAAAGGAGTGGATTCTGCAATGATTTCAGCACGCTTCTACGAATTTATTTTTCCGCCTGATGCCACCTGTTTCACTGCCAGCTCCTCCAGCCACATACCAAGGCATCACTGGGGGGGGTCAAAGCAGCAAAATTCCTGGGGACCATCTGCTTATTCATAACCCCCAAACCCCATATTTCCATCTCGGCATCATATCCACCCTTATTGGGGGTGCATTGTGCGCTAATGACCATTATTTAATTAACAGATGAAGAAGCCCTGAAAGCCGCGCCGGCAGATTTTGAACTTGATCTTCTCTCATTTGCTGTCAGGCAAGACCAGATAAATGACAAGTATTTCGAGAGTCTGCAAAGGCCCTTTAGAACAGCTGCACAGGCTTCACCCCTTCTTTGCAGCAGGTTTCTCACTTAAGAAAAAAACACGCTTCATTACATCGCCTCTTACTTGAGCTGCAAGGGTCTATTCAAGGAAGATAAGCCTCTTAGAAATGAAGTAGCGTTGAATTTAGGTTTTGAGTGACAGGAGGAAGGTTTATCCATTCAGCAGACAATACTGCTTTCTCTGCATTAATCTAGGAGGCGGACAATGATCTGTTTTTTAGGCAGCATCTCATCTCTTTTCCCACAGCAGAAGGTGATTAGAGTTCGGAAGCAGGGACTGTGAAAGAAAGGCGAGCGCTATCTCCCCAGCCCTCCTGTTTCCTGAGCGGGCAGGAGGGAAGTTCTCGGCCAAGTGCATCAATCACAGGGCTGGCACTCAGGATGTGCCTCTGGTCAGGGCCTGACCGGGGGCTGGCAGGTGAGGGCACGGACACCCCAGCAAAACCCAGCCCTGATCTCTGCTGACAAACACACTTGGCTCAGCAGAAGGAGGTTCATAACCCCGTGTGTCTTGTGCTTGGGAAAAGGGGAAAAGTCCATGGTGTGAGCCCAGGGTAGGTAATATGTGTCAGAAATCTCTTTTTATTAAGTGGGTCTAGCCAAAGGGTTGCTTATCAGTGATAAACACTTCTCAGCCCACCCCTGACAGCCACTCTGCTCACCAGCAGCTCCACCCAGGAGTTCCCAACACTCACAAAGAGGGTCAAACTCATCTTGCTTTGCAGAGAGGGGAACCAAGTAACTGAGAGTCAGATTTGCCTGAGAGCACAGCAGTAGAATGATTGAACCCAGAAATTTTGGCCTTCCTCCTCCTCCACATGACCTCCCAGTGAACTACACACAACCAAAGGAGACAGGAGCCAGCTCAGGGAGTCCACTCAACCCATGCACACTCCAGTAATGATGGACAAAGACAATTATAACCTATTTGTGTATCACATCACCTCCATTTTCCACGTTCAAGAAACAACGTGCAGTTTCAGCCATCCCTCCACTGGGTGAAATGAGCTACCAGGAGGCACATGAGAGCAGGGCAGCCACAACCTGCCCAACAGCACTGGCATTTCCCCTGCTTTTCCAAGATCTGTGCCCCCAGCTGTCAGGCTGGGAGGGGGTTTAAGCACTTCAGCATTTCAAGCACACGTGCATAGGTTTGAACAGGCAAGGAAGCAGGAGAGGCAAATATAGCCAAGTGTGAGTGAGTGCACTGCACAAATGCTGGTGCAAGGGACAAGACACTGAGATTTCTAAACAGTTATTAAGCTATCCATATATGCATCTTCCTCCATACAAAATAACCTGCAACTTCAACTATTTCCTTCAAGTAATCACTACAGAACTTAAATCTCCACAGATTAATGTTGCAAATAGTGACTAACCCACAGAAATCAGGTTTCTTGTCCCCATTTGACAGGGAACACAGTAAAGGTTATACCCATAACAAAAGGCTGTTGCAATCCACTGGGGAAGATTAAAAAAGCCAAGAGGAAGGCATTTTGGAGACTGCATCCCTGGCTGCCCAAGGATGTGTTCAGAGCACGAAAAGCAAATCCAAGTCTACATGAGCTGAGCAGCTAAAAGACAAAAAACTTCCTAAGAGTATTTCTGCCATCTTATGTAAAGCCCAATGGACACTATTTTAAAATAAGCAAAGCCTCTGTAAGATAAACATTTTCTACATCAGAAGGAATTTTGTTGTGTCCCAGAATGAAGCAGCTAAAGGGAATCCTCTGTAATTCCCTGGACACTCTGAATAACTTTTAAGGGGCAAGACAACAACCCTTGCTGCTGTTAACAACAGCCCCCAGACCAGACTGCAGCGTGCTGCAGAAACATGGCCAACCTTCCACAAATAAGGAGCGTATTGACACATTTTCTCTTCACCCCTTTGTGCTAAGCCTGTGTAACTGTGCTTCAGTGAATGGCTTTTTGTTATTCTTATCTCCGCGCCTCAAAATTCCTCAAAACACATCTGTCACGGCACAGCTTGAGAGCCAGCCCCGAACAACTCTGGTGTCACAGCTCTCCTGTCTCCCCTCCAACCTCCCAGGTGGGAAGAAGTTTGCACAGACATTTCTTTTGCTCATCGGAGCATGGCTGGCGTGTCGAGTCAGCACCACGCAGACCCACGTCCTCCCCTTTTCTCCTTCTTTCCCTCACCCCATCTTCTCCTTTTTTTTTCCCCCTTTAAGGAAACTTAATTGCTTCATTTCAGATGTTATGTTTAACCTCAGGAAATGGTACTATAGACATGGCAAACAACTTTCTGGTTGTTTCCAATCAGTACCATATTATAAAGTACAGCCAGTTAAGAATCCTATTCATTTTCTTGCCCTGTCATCTTGATCTTATTTGAATGTCTGGGGAGCAGGAGGTGCTCGCTCGGCCCCTCGTTTCAGAAGTGGGGGTAGGAACGTCTGTGCAATGTGTTAGAGACACTGAAAGTTTTCATTTTTGACTCCTTAATGAGAGCGACCTTTGCCACAGGCTGATGAGTTCCATACCTGTCCTGGTGTGTTTTCTGAAAACATTTGACACTGCTCACAGGTTTGACGGGGATATGACTAATGAAGTCTTGGTATAAAAATAATGGGCTGCAATTGCAAGTCATTTGTGTGAAACCAAACTCCTTAAAAACTTGTCTCTGCTCACTTTCTGTTTTCTAAATGAGTCAATAATACGAATCAGATGGCTTGAAGGAATAGACCCCCAAATATTTCCTCTCTCCCTTCTATAAATTAGCTGCCATTTTGTGCAATTTTTGTTGCCTCCAGGCACGGTTTAAATTGGACTGTAGTTACTAGATTGCTGGAGCTATTGCAAAATGTGTAGGCTAATACATAATACCTTGTTTTTGTTAAATGTATAGTAACAGCTCTTCTTGTGAGGTCAAGAGGCCCAGGCTGCTACTACTTAGAATGCATAACAATTTTATGTAAAGTAATGGGGAGGCAAGAAGGAGCATGAGTTTCTGCTGTAACTTTTAAATAATCAAAAAAACTTATTTTGCGTTTGTTCTTGTTTTCACCTTTGTTTTTATCAGCTACAAAGGAGAGTGATGCCTGTTTGCAAGGCTGTGCCTTGCCTTTAGTCTCTGCTGTGGGACTCTCTTGTGGGCTGGGGAAATGCAGCACCAGGAACCTCCCAGATTGATCAGAGAAGGGCATTTTGAAGACACATCTCCACAGGTCATCCTCCATCATCAAAGTTCAAATTTTCTCTTCAATTTAATAGGTACATCATGAATCTGACCACCTGGGCAGTCAACTCAGAATATATAACACTCTGCAATGACAACAGACATACCCTGGAAGCTCATGAGCCATTCTATATTCATAGCACCAGATGTACCATGGGTTCTTCCCCTTTTTGGATCAGTACTGAAAATTTGAGGTTTTCTTTAAGCCTCAGTTCTTGGAGTCATGCAAATATATGAGGATTTTAACTGTTAGAAACAGTAGCTTACACCATGACAGAAGATGGCCTTAAATTCTCACCCAAGCTACCTTAGGAAACTCAAAACCTCAGAAAAAAACCCTAAAGAAATCCACATGCTCTAAATTCTATGCTTCTGAGGCATCCAATTCATGAGTTTTGATTGTCAAGAACTGGAAAACCTGTTACAATTACTGTGAAAAGTCCTGTCATAGAATACTCTGACTGATTTAGACTGAATTCATTCTGACCTCTGTTTGTTGACAACAGGTCCATGTAGATCCCAACATTCTCTAACACACACACACACACACACATATAAATTACTTTGATTCCCCCCTCCAGAAACGCCTCGCAATCTGTGGGCTACAATAAAGGGAAAAATAGAAGTATGATGAGGCTGTACTCACATGCTCTGGTGGAAAAGGGTTCATATTGTTTGGTTTTAGTGCCCACGTGGCCTAGAAGGGGCAACCACTGCAGGGACCTCCAGCCACTGCTGGGAATTTTGTTTGATGTCAAAACACGCAATCAAGTTATTTTATAGAAGATACTATTTTAGCCACATTTGGATAGGCAATTGAAAGGCATAGGCCAGAATTTTTCCCTTCAGTTCAAGGATATCTAGGTACCCCACACAAGCACAAACACACGTTGTACTCCCATATGTGTGGAAGGAATAATCCACGCGGGTCACAGACATTTCCTCTTCCATCCCTTGATCAGGCTCGTTAGGCCAAAGCTCATTTGTACTCAAAACGTGCAAAGTCAGGAACATGCATAAGCTTTGCAAGACCAGGGCTTAAGTACACGCTCAACCTCAAGCTCCAGGTTTGGACATGCTGTTCTCCAGCCCCAGAACAAACGCAAAGCTCCGTACGACTAAATATAGCCGGCATACAAGAGATTTTGTTTTGTTTTCTTTAGCAGCTCCCCTGTGACCCAACAGAAGTTACGAAACCAAATGAATGTAATAGAGCGTTCATTCCCTGCTTATTGATGTTGCCTCACCCTTGGGCATATTTGCAAAATTTCCTTCTACATAATAAAAAATGGCACGTCGCTCGCCGCGGCCAGTCGGGCCGCGGGCCGGCACCAGTCAGACACAGAGGCTACTCGCTGCTAAATGCCTGCTGCTCCTTCAGGACAAAGGCATTCCTGGGCTCAGGTGAAGAGGATATTCAGCAAGGATGGTACAATGGTTTGTTGGTGGTGTTGCCCAGAGATAGAGCAGCCTTTTGGTGGGGTGTTTGCTCACAACACAGATCCACTCTGTTCAGTGGACACACAGGTTCCCTTGGAAGAGCCACACATCCCGTTTCATCATTTTTTTGCCTGCATAAACAAACACATCTACTGTCACTGACATTTCCTTGCCTCCAGCCCCAAGCAGCTGCCATCAATGGCTCACACATTAGACACAGTTTGGCAGAAATAGCAAGAGACCAGAAATAATATACTCCACATTTTTCTGTCTTCATTCATGGATTCACTGATAAATCCCCTTTGACTAGACTGAGTTGCTTTGCACCTACCCTCCCACAACCTGTGTGGATGCAACCCAGCCTTTAACAAGAGCATTCCAACACACAACTACTCAGGATCCCACCTCACCCCCAAGTAAGAAGAGCACCTGGCTGACAGTGAGGGTTCCTCTGGGTGCCAGCTTCACAAAAAATAAACTATAACCACAAACTCTGGCATTTTACATCTATAGCTACCAAACTCTGATCAAAAAGCACCTCACCTAGCTGTAAGGAAGGTGCTTCTGAGCAAGTGGGCACCCAGGCTCTTGCTACAGTCAGTGAAGGAAGACTGGAGGCCATGGACTCACTATAGTCTTCTCACTCTCACCTACTGAGAGGGCTTTGAGTGCCACACCAAGGTGGAGCCAAACATTCAGACAGCTCAGGCTAGCTCAGCTGAATCTCCCCCTCTGTGGCAACCCACAGAGAAGTCCTCTCATCCCTTCTGTTTCAAAAGCTCTCGTATTTTCCATTAAAGTACGTGGTATCAGCTACGGCGGAGCGAGGGTCCTTGGCCAAACTGTACAGCTCACTGTGGGATTTTCTACTTTCTGAACTCCCTCTTTGTTTTTGCTGGCTCGGGCTCCCTCATAGGTAACTGCACATATTTTCACCCTCCCTGTGAACCACAGTGCACACTGAAGCTAAACCTAATTTGCAGTTTGGGTATAAACGAGTAATTAGGCATCTACTCCTGCCAACATTCGTGCCAGCAGTTTAAAGCGGGTATGGAATTACTAGGTTAAAATTGCACCTTACACCTTGACACCAGCTCTGAAGAGGTTGGTCCTGGGCTATTGGACATTACATAAATATATGCACAGCCAGGGAGAAAATGGGGCAAGCCAGCCAGGATTCTTTTTAATATATCTCCTTAATTCAAGGGGCCTATTATATATGGTGCTCAGGACGGGAAAAGGAAGACTTGTACCCACTTGGGGGGGCGGGTTATGGTTTAGCCACCAACTTTCCTTTTTGCTCACACAAGGGCTAATTCATAGGTTAAGTGGAGGATTATAGATGATAGAAATGCAGCAGCCCTTTTCCTTTCCTCCCCATGCTTTTCATGTAAAGAGAAAGAAGGCTTCTCTCATCCCTTCTGCAAAAGTGTCGACACATTTCCATAGCTCTCTGAGAGGACCTGCCATTTCTGTCACTCTGCTACCCCTTGTCCTTTTGTCCCCACAGCATCTTATTTCAGCTTGGAGAAGAATAATTCATGGCTTCAGAAGATAAACGCAGATTTCCTAGGAAATAATTCCATAAGAAAAGCCTGGACTGGGACTGTAACCACGCCTGGGATAACATGAGCCCAGTTCTCTTTTTCACCAGTTTGTAAGTTTTGCCACAACTCTGAGAGAAGCAAAATCATTCCTTTACAATATGTCTCTTTCAAAGTACTATCTCAGTGCACCTGCAAAGTCACTTTGGGGCACGTTTTGTCAGTGGATACAAGGTGACAGCGTGGAAATTCAAGTACTGGCCAAGTACCAGCCTGTCTTCCAGCACCCAGCTGTACTGCCCCATCAGAGGAACTGTTTGTCTCTGCCTGACAAAACTTTAACTGAGTATCACCTTAAAGAAATCAAAAAGATTGTCACAATGGCCTAGGGATGCAGAGAGTCACACAGAAAACAAACATGTGGGAACAGAGAGACATACTGGGCTGCTGAGGATCCAGAGTTACAGACTGGAGCTAAACTGTGACCATGGATTTGTTTAAAAAAACACCCTGCTTGTCCTGAAAACTTAGGGAAATCTACAGGCAGATTCCTTTTGCATTTCTGCATGTATTGCAACTCAAGGACAAGGTACAAGTTCTGCAGGTTGCTGCATTTTTCATAGTAAGTGATCATATGCAATTAAGCACTACAGTAAGTAAAGCTCAGATATAAAACCCATGTAACCTTTCTGCTGGCATGAAAATTAAGGTTTCCCTTGCCTTTCAGTAATTTAAATGTTTTCCTTGATAGCTTTCCCCTTTGTTTCTCTCAATATTTTTTGTTTTAAAGGAATACTTGGAATTTTAGCATGAGATCTGCAAGTTGCTTTTTTTTTTGTTGACCCCTCCCTGTTAAAACCTTTACTCTCTTCGGAGCACACAACAGAGTCATTTGCTAGATTCCCAGAGGAAAAAAGGAAATGGAGAAAAAAAAAGTGAATTTGAAAAATGTATTTCTGGGGGGGGATAAATGCACATTCCACCCCTGTTCTTTTATATAGGACTCTCATCTGTCTTACCCAGAAACTCTTTGGGTTTTGAAGAGTGAAGTGGAGAACCAAAAAATGTCTTTTCAAGAAGAAAAATTAAAAGTTCAGGCTCATCTATACATGTTTTTTCGTGTATTTTCTATGGAAAAATGGCCAGAGCTCAGTTTCCACCTTAGGTATATTTTCCCTACTTAATTAAACCCTCTTTCCCCACATGACAAATGGGCCCTTCTCAGGAAAGGGCACGATTGCAGGCACGGGTGAAGTCAAAGAGGGCATTCTTAGTGATTAGACATGAAATACAGACTTGGAAAACAGAGGTTTTGAATGTAAAGAGGGAATAACTTACTGCATCCTCAGGGTAAAGATAATTTATGCATCCTTTGCCTAAGTGAGTTTTCTCTATCTGTTTATTTTGGGTTTAAAAAGTCTATTTATCTGGTTGGGTGTACTTTTAAAAATGTACTTCCCACGGCCCTACTCTTGTGTTTAGTGCTCATATTTTTCCCAAGCCAGATTCATTAGAAATATGGCCTGGATGATATGTGAGCTTTCAAACGTGACATGCAGAGCCAGCACGGGCACCAGTGGGCCAAATTTGGGGCCAATGTCTCTGATCTACCCCAGAACTGCACAATGCCAACACGTGGGATACAAAAATCATGAATTAGGAGAAGGAGGACCTGAAAATCCTGAGATAGTTTTTGTTTAATGAGATACTGGGCTTGGTACTCCAGGTGATGGGTTTCAAGAGCTGCTTTTCCACAAGTGGTGCTGGAAACTCACTGGATTTTAAATGAAAATTGGGGTTGCTGTATTATATTGGGGTTTCCTATAAAGGTTGGAAAGGAGCTGATACTTGCAGCCTACATGAAAATTTGGGAGGTTTCTTTCTTTCATCAGAGAGGCACAATGAGCACCAGGCAAACAAGAATTAGCTGAGGAACTGGGGCAGAATACAAGGCAGCAACACAGAGGAACTGAATATATTTGAGGGATACCAAATGTATTCAATTCCTACCACATCCTAGCGCTCAAGGACCACTTATTTCCTTAGCAGTTCTGCTTCTACTTAGTTCAGTTGGTGCAAGTTCCTCCAGTTTAAATGGGGAACTAGTCTGAGCACAAGGAAAACAAAACAAATTATACTCAACCATAAAACAAATTTATTCTTGGTAGTCCAAATAGCTTCCAAGTAACATGGTTAACATTGGATTCAAAGGGCATAAGAAAAACCAAAAAAAAGAGTTCAGAGCCCAGCAGAAAAGTGTCCAACCAACAGTCTTAGTCAAGTTTCCCCATTTTAAAATTATAAAGAAAACTTCTAAAGAAATCTGTGGAGTGGAACTTCTAATTTCTAGCAGGCATTAAACTGCATTAAAGTGTTTGGCCCACTTTTAAAGAGTAAATCAATCTCTCCCTAATTCAGATGTTCCTCATATTTAGTTCACAAGATCTCTCTCAATTAGGTGTTTGTAGTTCAGAAAAGTGGTGATTTCTGCTCAGGAATGCTTGAGTTGAAATAAACCATTTAGAAAAGATTGGTTGTGTACAGGGGGGATTTAAAAATGGGATCATTTTTTGAATAAAGAAATAGGCATGGCTGGTATTCTTCCCCCAGTTTTACAGACATGCAAGGGGTGCAGCAGAAATGCAGATTGGCCATGATCAGACCTGAGACATATTCACCTGTGATTTAATGAGGGAAAAGAATCAAACTCATCATGCAACACATGAAAAAAACCAGCATGGAAGTCCGCACCACGAAAATCCAAAATATTCAGGTCCAATCCCATTTTCTGCACATATCTGTGGAGTTTTCCAGCACGTGGCAACCCACATGCTGCCCTACCACACATCACAGTCCTTCCAACAGCCCCTAGCACCTCTCTTCTGATGGAAACAATTCCCTGCTTGCTCCCCACTCCAGCTCATCCCCAAACAGGGGGATGCACTTCCCTCCAGTGATGAACCCTCCTTGGAGCTGATCCACCACTCACACCAGCCACTTCCTTCTGGTGATTGCTACATGCCAAGTACTTGGAGCGGGAAAAAACTACTCAAAGCTGGGCCTAAACCCAGAAATAAGCCCAGCCTATATGCACAGCTCTCTTCTGCCATACCTCAGGGAGTGTAAAACACAAAATCCAGCCCCATTCCTGCAGCCCTCCCTCGCGTGGCTGCAGGACTCCTTGCATGAGCTGCCAACGGCTTACACAGCAGAAGAGCTGCAGGATCGGGCCTTTAATTGCTTAAAAATACACTACCCACCAATAGTTACCTAATTTAGCAGAATATATTACCTCTCTGCTTCATAAATCTTAATTAAAGCTGTTAGTTTTCCTATTATATGATCAAGAAACGCCCCATTAAAGTTAAGCAGTTTCTCCAAGTAATTATATACGTTATGTGGTGTGAGTGTAAAGATGCATATAGCATTCCACTACCAATTATTTTGCATACCCTGAAAAGCACTATCTATTAAATAAAAAACTTGCAAAATTTCATTAATGCAGGATTTTTTAATCTCCCAAAAGTCCAAGATGTCCCACAGGAGCTTGTATACTCAGTGTTGGCTCCTTATAATACAATTTAATGCTCAGAAACACAACTAAAGTATTTAAGCATTTACAGAGGTTGTCATAAATGCTTTACTTATTTTCGATCAAATTCAAGTCTACATTTAATACAGTTAACTGTGGTTATTTAATTTCAAAACTCAAGAATCCAACCTCAAAAATTTATAACAATATAAATTTAGTTACATTGATATAGGATATGTATGCTACTGGGAAACCATTTTTCAGTAAGAGGTGTAGAATTGTAAGACCTAAAAGGAGTTATTTTTTTAAAGTAAGCATTATTTCAAATAAACCTTGTCAGATTTCAAAGAATATTTTCCTATTCGTCTGCAAAATGATTTCATAATTTTTAGTAGTACATTTCAAGCCAGTGCTAAATGCTACCAAAAACTAAATGTATTTTAATCACGCTTTCTCTTTTGGTCAGAATTTCATGTAAATACAGAACAAATATTAAACTGAGATCTTGCAAATATCTTAAATGTATTATTAACCAAAGCACTTCATTTCCTAGCAACTGGCTAGAGAGAATGAAATTTGGAAAATTATTCTTAGTTCCCCATAGACAGTGAATTTATTGCCTGACCACATTAACAATTAAAAGGTATATGCAAGATGTTAGATGTTAAAATATAATGGAAGGAGCTTAACATCTGCTCATACACGGCAAGGAACCAACTCCCACCCCTACAAGTAACTTAATCAGGCTTGCAAGAATGTAATATTTTACTTTTAAGCAAAATATTATTCTTCAAAAACTGCAGAGAGTCAATCAGGCACATTAAAAAAAAAGGAAAAAGAAAAGCAGAGAGCAGCAACCCTGTCTGATGCTGGTAATCTTTGATCCAATACAGTTTCATATCATCCCTCAGAGCTGACAGTGCATTATTAATTGAAACATGGGGGCTGTACTTAGCCCTCTTCTGTAGGAATTGTAATATAATTATATCCCATAGGCAGAAATACTATTTCCACCTCTGCCCCTGAAAAAGTAATCTGCAAACTGGCTTAGAAATGTGTGAAACAAAGTAGTCCCCACCACTCTATTTACAGTATCGGTATACTTGGGTGCATAAATCATGATAAAATCATAGTCTGAGGAAACAGATACATGAAAAGAGCAAACATGATTTTTATATAATGCATTATAAAAGCATCTTGGATAGATTCATTTCAAACAAATTGGCTGGGTTTCCTTTTATAATCCTCTTTTTTCCCCTGTTTTTAATTTTTGCACAGATGCAACTATATAAATAGCAGTATTTCCTGGAATCCCCAAAATGTCAAACCAAACATATTTTCCAATATTAAAATATTGCATTCCATTATATCATTACCACTTAGAATGGGCCATAAATTCATTGATTGAAGAGTTTAATAGCAATGCCTGATCTTTATATACCATACTTTCACTAATAGGAAATCGGCTTCTTCTGAAACATTAGCATGTTACCCTTTCTAGTAAAGCATATCAAATCACATTAGTGAAAAAGTTGCCAAGTCAAATGGAAGTTTGGTGCCAGTTTTCCTCCTTTTTTTTTTCTTTTTTTTTTTCCTCAAGAGGCAGAGAAAGAGAGAGAGTGTGAGCAAGAGAGGGGGGATTAAATTTCTTACTAAACTTGTGGCAGTGAACATAAAATATAATAATACTCCTTTAACATTCCTATCATGATTTTGGTCCTAGCACTTAAAACCAGCCGAGAACTGAAGGAGTTAATACTTTACAATGTGCAATAATTCAGAGAGCTGGCTTACACGATTTGCAATACACTTTTTTCCTTTGCAAGATAGACTCCAGCACAGACAGATCAACAAAAAGAAGTAGGGGGGGAAAAAAAAGGACAAGTCTACAACCAATCAAACCAAATGCCAGAGCAGAGGGCAAAGGGATATGGAAACTGAGAAGATAGACTTCCAAGTCCTTTCCTGAAAGTGCTTGGATTTTGAGGAGAGTCCAACATTGCCTGACAAAAGTGTCTTTGTGCAGCAACACTGGGGAGAAGGGAGGAGAGCTCAGGAAACCTAATGAAAACAGGCCAGGCCTTGTACATTAGACCCCATGGAGAACTTTGAATCATACGAGCTGCAGACAAGCCCCGAGTATGTAATGCCAAATTAAAGACCACCAAATATGGGGAGCATCGGAGCAGCACCGGGGCGGATGCGCTCCTGGTGTGGGCCAGAGCATCTCCCAGTGCTTCCCTCCATCCCATCCCACCCCTGCAGAGAGCTGAGCATCCCAGGGCATGCACTGTGTCTGCCCCATGGGGACTTGTGGCTCATTTACCCACAAAAGAAAATAAAATGCATTTTTTTAAAAACCTTTTTCTGCAGTCTGGTGGAATGTTAGCAGTGTTAACATGCTGGCAAAGAGAGTGATGATCTGCAGCTCCCATTGCAACATCCTGACACAGGGCTGAGCTGTCACCTCCTCACCTGCCCCACGCCCAAACCTGCCTGGCTTTCCAGCATCCTTCCTTTGTATTTTGGGATAGATAGTGTATTTATTCTTGTCTTTGGAGGACTCACAGGACTTTAGCAAGGTGCAATCTTTGCAGGTCCCCCTCACACAAAGCATGTGGCTTGTGACCAGCAAGGCAAGAACAAACAAACAAACAGCAAACTCCTGGTGCCCAACTACCACAGTGTTCCAGAATCAAAGTGTAGGTGTTTTGTCATTCTTCTCCCACTTGTTCATCCCTTTCCACTGGTAACATCACAGCACCTCCTCTCCATCTTTCAAATCAGGCAGAGTTTGCTTTGCATGGTACCTAGTCCCAGATTTCTCTGCCTGTCCCTGCAGGCTCCCCAGAGCATCCTGTCTGCACTATCCATTCACATCCTGATCCCATTTTTCACTCCCACACTGCCATCCTCTCCCTACAGGGCCCAGCCTAGAGGAGATGGAACCAGATGATGTTCCTGAGCTGGGCTGAAGTCATTATAGCAGTGTTTAATACAGTCACAACTCCACTTTCATGCAAATCAGCAAAAAAAGCTGCAAATAATCCAAATAAGAGCAGAGGAAGGCCTTACATGTGCCTTGATTTGTGTCCCATCCCTCCCTTTGACAGCCCATGCTCCTCAGCTTCCCCAGCCTCTGGTTCCAGGACCCAGCAAGACGGATGAGCCCTGAGCAGGGGCAGACACTCCCACCATCCCTGCTGCAACACAGCGACAGCCACTCACCCCCAATTATTTAGTCCTATGCAAATATGAATGCATTTTGCCTTAAAAACATTGGGAAAATCTTCTTTTAAATAACACAAGCCCAATGCTCCTTCAGCAAGGGAAGCTCATGGACAAAGGGGATGAGTTTTGCCCCATCAATGCTGCTGGAAACTCTTCATTTCAAAACCTTATCTTAAAAAAACCAGTGGTTGAAAAATTTTAAATCTCTCCCTCATAAGAGTAGTGTGACACAAGTATACACCTCGCCCAGCAGTGAGACAGAGTGAGAGCCAACAGAAAAGAAACCAAAAGAGAAGAAGCCAACAAACAGGTGGGGAGGATGAAGGGCACCTATTTCTCCCTCCCTGTACTGGCCATGTATCATATGAAATTTGAATGCACTGGACCATATCTCAACTGGTGACAATGGGCACTGCTGCTTAATGGGCAACAAAGCTAAACCTACTTGCAGGAGAGCACAGAATTTATTCCTATTAAATCCTAAGAGTTTTTAAGAAATGTAGAAGTAGATGGTTTGTGGTAAAGAAGAAAGGAGGTACAAAAAAAAACCCTAAAGCAACGTTTTGATTTAGCTACAAAAGGCCAGCCCCTTTTTAGCTCTGAATAACAAATGTGAAAAGAAAACCCCCTATATTTAACTAACACTTAGAAACACGAACACTGTGTTTCCTCAGCAGCAACCGAGCCAACTTCTTCACTCAATCACCTCAAGTGTAGAGCAGCACCAACTGCAGTGAGGTCACACTTGTGTAAGTGACCTCTGTTGGCCAAACCCAAGCATCTGTACCCGGCGGAAAGCCAGAGCAATCTCCAGCTTTGGTGGGATTGCCCTGGATTTGCACCGGTGGCGGCAGGGGAAACACATGGCCCAACAAGTCCTTAAAAACTCAAGGTGGTTGTTTCCCAGACTCCACTGACTCTGAAACTTCAGTGAAGGCAATGGCATTGCACAGATTGGAGATCACCACAGGTTCTGGCAATTTCTTTTCTGCTAGATATTTTCTGATATTGGACATTTCTGGCAAAGTTTTCCTTTCCTTTACACAACAGCAAGCTTGCTGGATGCTCCCTTGATACCTATCTGTGCAAGCTTGACCCACAAGTCAGAAAACTCTTGGTTTTCCAAAGCCTTGTAAGAAAAACCTTGGTACTATCACAACTATTTGAATTCAGTTAGTTCCCCTTTCTTTGCTTCTTCCCTCTCTGCTGGAATGTGTGCTCCTCTCCATTCCATGGTGCTCCAGAGTTAATTTTCTCTAACTTGGCCTAATAATGACTCAAATTACTACTCCTCACAGCCCAGAATTTCCTCCATCTCTCAAGGTATTTTTCCTTTCATTTGCTCATCACAACCCTTCCAGGCCTTCATATCCCATCAGATCCTTGAAATATTATTCTTAAGCAGGGACAGAAAAGGCTGATCATCTCTCCCATTTCCTTTCTCCTCCCCTTGTTCTCCTGCCATTGCCCACGTTTCCTTCTCACTCTCACATCTCCGGTGCCACAGCATTTAAATGGTTCAACACACCCACAACTGGCTTGTTCATCTCCTCCTCCAGCATGTGGCTGGTTAGATAATATGGATCTATATACAGCAAGAGGGTTCATGGATCTATTGATTTCAAGACAATTTAAAGTGTGTTTGGCAAGTTACCATAAGAAGACAGCCCTATGGGCAATTCTTCATCCCACTGCAGTTGATGGGATTGTTCAAGTCAACATCAGGACCCAACACAGCATTTTTGGTCCATAAGCCAGAGACTTGCTTTCATGTTGCCTTAGGTATTCCTTTTCAGGAATCAAATTTACAGTCAGTCTAGTCTCAACAAGACATCTGATTATTATTATACCTACCAGGTCACCAAAATATACTATATTTATCCATCAGATGTGATCTTTTATCATGGATAGCCCTATTGCAAATTTTACAGAATGTTATTTTCACTAAAAAGAAAACGGACATAGCAAGGGAATTCCTAATATTACATGTACACAGCAATAGAAAAAATAATTAAAATAATCTTAATTGCCTATTTGAACACTGACAGATTAATTTGGAGCTGAAATCAGGATCACCATTCTGATGGCTGTGACAGAATATACCACTAGTATTTTATGAAGTTCATTTCATCACTAGATATATTAACAACACATCTCCAAAACTTCTCTCTCTACCATTTAGAGTAAAGTTAAAATAGATATTAGAAGACACAATATGAGGGGGGAAAAAAAAAAGACTGTAACACTACCAGACTCTGCAGAAATCCAGATTTGGTTTGAAAGTTAATTAATATTTGTGAGGTATCTGTATCCCAGCCTTGACTTTTGGGTCCTTTGTTATTATTTATAAAGAATTTTTTTCCATCTTTAACATGAGGTTGATTCATTTCCACTGTCATTTACTAAAGACTGGACATACCTTGGTGGTAAAAAAGAGCAAAGACAAGGGTGTCTCTTTGCAGGGAAGTGGTGAGAGAGGCACCACTTTGCCTGCACACTGAGCACCACGAGGGCTTCTCAGCACTGTTACTAAATCAATACGAAACACCAACATGGGGCATGCATCTCATTTCTTAGAGCCGTGTGTTTTCTGAGCTGCTTATTCAATCATTTTAACAATTTCTAAAACCGCGACTCGCGCCGCACGTGTCCTTTCGGTGGGAACCGTAGGTGATATGATCAAAGTTAGCCTGCACCTAATCAGTGAGTGAGACATAATCAAGAATCTTTTTTTTAAGACGTGTTCAATTCAGCGGAGGGCAAAGACTATTAGTCTTTTCCTTATTTACTACAGTTTGGGTAAAATTCCCATTATTTCCATTAATACCGTTCCCGCCATATCAATTATTATAAGGTGCACTCAATAACGCAGCCACGTTATACCTCGAGCAAAGTGTCTTTCAGTGCGGTTTCTCAAGCAAACAAGATTTACATCCTTGTGCAAGATCCACGGCTCTACCAAACTAGGGCCATATGTCTCTTTCTCGCCATCATCGCCCCAGTGACAAAATTCACCGGGTAGATTCGACATGGAAAAGAATGTCGGAAACTCCGCGAAGGAAAACAAGCGGCAAAAGAGAAAAGTTGGATGGGATTGATTAAAGCAACGCTTTTAAGTGTGTTGAAACAAATTTTTCCCTACTGTGGCAGGAGAAATCCGTCACAACAGATTTAGTCATAAATCGTCCTATCAATACACAGAGAGGAGGAATCTCATGGGGAAAGGTTTGGTCAATACATGGAACATCTTGAATCTGCACTCATTGGGCAACCTAAACCAGGAGCACCACATGTGCACACATCTATGAAAGCAGCACCTCCACTTTCCTTTAATACAAAATTCCTGAACACCTGGATGCTTCCGTGTCATGAAATAAATGCTCGTAGAATAAAAATTTACAGTCCCTCACATGCATTAAATTTGTTTAAACAGTTTTTCAAAGCAAGAGCCTTTTTTATCTTTCTTTTTTTCCCCCCTCTCCTCTTTTAAATGGCGAGCTGTATTTTATAATGGAGCGCCAGCTCTCCGGCGAGCCTCCATTCTTCCAGCCCTGACAGACTGTTTGTCAGCTAAACTCCCCTTGTCATGTATCCCCACCACTGCCAACTCATGCACGGAGACCTTCACTTTTACTGCTACCACTTGCACCCTGCGCAACCTTTGTCATTGATCACTGATCCAACCCAGTGCCCACATGTTCTTCAAGTGCCTACACAAGTAATGAGGTACTTGTGGTGTAAAATTAAACTGTCAACTGTCAGCGATTGATAACCACAGCGAGAGCTGACCTAGAACACCTGCACCCGTGGCCAAGACAGGTGTGACACGTTTGATCGCTGAGCCCTACTAGTCAGCGTGACCCGGCGGTGTCCCTCCATGGATTCTGCCCCTGACAGAGATGCTGTATTTCAGCCCTGGGTTTCCACTGCTTGTGCAGGAGCAGCTCCCTCCCCAGCCACCACAGAATCTCTCCTCCACCACAGTGGCTGCAATGTGAGCAACACCACATTTTGGTGATGACAGGTGTTTATGGCCATGGAGCATCTTTCTACCTCCCCATCTTGTTGTTCCTGCTTCGGATTCCTCTTCACTACAGCTTGGCAGCAGCACCCACATTTATCAGCATTGTTCTCCCCCTTTGTCAAAGCTTGTGTAAGGAGCCCAAGGCTCAATCAGGGTCCTCATTCCCATAGGTGCATTGATTTAGGAATAACGTGGAATAGCATTTATGGTGATTTTTGTAGTATAAAGCCTCTGGTTCTGCTTCTGCGTCACTACATGGCAGGAGCACAGAGCTGAGTTTTGCTTTGGCATCATTTAAGTAAACTCAGTCTGATGCTGTTGGGAGCACGGAATAGGAAATCTCCATCCCCCTTCTCATCCATTCCATCACTGCCATGAACAAACACATCCCTCTGCACCCAGCTCTAATTAGTTTTAGCTGTGTTACTACACAATGTTTAGCTTTCAGTTCATATTTAAATATTTTTACTCATAATTTTGAACTAGTCATTTTCATTTTAAGCAAAGAGGAGATTTTAAGGCACACCCTGTCTTTTAAAGCCCCCTGAAACACATCAGAAAATAATGGCAGGAAGGTTTCTCCCCTCCCCTCCAACAGTTGCACTATATTAAGTTCATGTGATGAGAAGATAAAAATCTATTAACTTGCTGCTGACCTTATCGACACAAGGATCTCTGCAGACATTACAGGAACCATATCTCTTCTGACTTTTACATCCAGAACCTCATGCACCAGCATCCCAAACCAAATATAAAATCTTCATGATGAGTGAAACAGTGACACATACTCCGACTCTGGTCCTGCTGGCTGGCAGGAGACACGGAGTCCTCTGGGGCCTGGGACCAGCCTCTACTTTCAATTTGACTTCAGGGGCAGATTTTTCACCATATGCTACTGGGGGCTCTGAATCAAAACAGTTTCCATAAGACCATATGCTACGAGGCAAGTGTGCTGGATGCAGAAAGGCTTTCTGCTCCCCCATATCACCGTGATGTATTGCAAACATAATTAAAGGTGAGTAACGCGGGTGCTCCTGTTTGGGTTAATCATTCCTTTTTACAACTGAAGCCGGTATAAAACAAAACCAATTTTCAAATTAGACCAAAAGTCCATCTAAATACACATTGCTCACACACTCTCACACCTCCCACATTTCCATGTATGCAGCAGACTCCTCCACTGCTCAGACAGCAGCTCTGAAAGAGCAAAGGATTTAAGGTTTTTAATTTTTACTATTACTATTATTAAATAAAAGCAGAGCAAGGACTTGTACCTGTCTGTGATGCTTCTCCCATTTTAGCAACCAGTGAAATGGGGCCATCACAAGCACCATCATGCTGCAGGTGCCAGAAGGCAGGGATCAGGTGATCTCCAAAAGGCAGTAAAGGTGTAAGTGCCACCAGGATGGCAGCAGCTTTGCTGCCCCTCAGCTCTGCCTGTTGGGAGGCAATGGATTTCCAGACCATTAGAAAAAGCCTGCACAGGATGCCAGCAGGACTGCACCCCAACCAGCCCCTGGCTGGATCACATCAAATGAAATTAGAACATGGTGACACCATCAAGTTGTGTTCACAGGGTTTGCCAGTGCCACCAAAAATTTCAGGAGAATTATTTCAGTAGCACATTTAAGGGGATTTTGCTTGTTCTGGGCCAACTCCAGGGGTAATTCAGATACAGCTCAGCAGGTAAGGTGTCACATATGCCCATCACACACCAGAGGCAGGGCTCTGTGTCAGCAAACCTCACCATCTCCCAGCCCACAAACACAGCCAGCGCTCCACCCAGCTCCTCCACACTTCGACTAAAACCCAGACCCCGATGCCAACAAATCATGAAACAGGCAAATGTTTTCAGAAGGTATCTGGAACTCAGCTGAGCTGCTCCTGAAGCTGCATAAACATCCAAGGCTGCAGAGCAGCTTCCTAGTGACGAGAGTCAGTGTGTGCAGTTATCACCTCCTCACCAGGGAGGTGTCAGTGCCAAACACAGGAGAGTTTTCTGGGACATCCCATGACTCACATCTCCTGACCTTATGCCCTGCTCTGGCCACCCACTGCAGGAGACGAGCTGCTGGGCCAGAGGGACCTGTGGTCTGACCCAGCACATCTGGTTTTATGTTTGGGAGTGTGCTCACGTAATTTTCTAGCAGTACCTGGAAAATCCTCAAGTGTGCTATTAATTTGAAAGGCCAGTGTCCTTCCAAAACTCCTGGCATGCCAATGCAAACCACTTGAGGAGCTCCAAGCTGGAGCAGTGCCTGTGCCCCATCCCTCCCCACGGCTCCAACCCCTCCACGTGTTTCACTTCAGAGACCTCAGAGGAGCTCGTGGTTAAGACAAGGACTGGCCAAACCACATTCTGTATCCCCATTTCAGCCCCCTGTGTTCCTCCATGATCTCTAGGAAAATAGTTTCATTTATGTGCTACCCAATTTTCTCTTATTTTACAAGAGCAATAGCAACACCCATCCCACAGAGGTGTTGGGAAGTGAATGAGGTGGTTAAACACGCCTAAGCCACATTCATATCACAAGTAATAAAAATACATTACAAATGCCTAACAATAAAGAAATAACATGACTCAAGCCACTGCTGGTTGTGGTTGTGGTTTTGTGAAACAAAAAAAATCTTACTGATGGGGAAAATTGCTGATGATTTGCTTCACAGAAAGAAAAAATAAACAAGTACAGTATAACACGGAACAAAGTTAGTTTGATCGATGATGCTCTTTATATTAATAACCGATGCAGGCTGAAAAATTTGGATGTCAATTCAAATGTTTTCAGGGCTGGGAGATGGAACGTAGAGCTCTGCATGCTGAATGCAGCAGGAATGACAGAAGGATTGCAAACAGCTCATGTTCACCCACTCCAGGCGCCAACATCTGATACTGCAACTGCAACTCGCTGTATTTGCAAACAAACCCTCATTTTTATTGCACATTCAGCTTTCTGTTGCTTTACTGCAAACAGGATTTGAAATTTGTGCACTAAAAGGAGAGTAGATACGTTGCTTACACCGATGCTCCCTGCAAGACAGGCTGAGATCAGACTGCAAAGCAGCCCAAGGAGAGATCAGTATGTAAAATATGTCTGGAGCACCACATTCAGCTCACTCCAGCATGCACCATCGAGGAGAAATTAATGATACGTGGAAAGCTCATTCCAGATGATCACAGTGACCAAAACTCTTGGACCTACAGACTCTTATTTCTTTTTTCCCCCTGCACCCAGAGAGAATCCCTCTTGTTTTTATTCTAATCACAGAGCTGACTGGAAAACCAGAACTTTCCCCAGCCACCCAAGTGGAAGCAAAAGTGCTGATTTCAGAGCAATAAGGGCAAAGCAGAACCCAGATCATGCACCTCCCATCCTGGGGTTTTGGAATCAAGAACAGCGCACACCTTCTGGTATCATAAATAGATACATAAAAGTAAAATTAAACAGCTAAACTCTTGGGTATTCCTTGGGACAAGAAAAAAGTCAGTAAGAAGTGACATCAAAGATAGGTTGTTTACATATTGGGGGACCTGTCTGCCCGTCTCTTCACATTGATTTTTACGGTACAAAAATATTATTTCAGTGACAAGGATGTAAACCTTTATTCAAAACAGGATTTAAACCATATCCTGCGAGTGAGGCATCTCTTCAGATAGCCTGCCTGCACTTACAGCATACCGAAGGCATGCTGATTTTCGTCTGCAGTGTTTGTTAAGAGGGTCACAATATCAGGAAGCAGGAGAAGGCTCATCAAAGCCTCGTTGCTCGCCTTCACCGCTCATCAGCTAGACAGTACCTTGTTTTTTAAAGCTGGGCGGAAATGCATCTCCAGTGACCCATTGTTAGAAACTTCCTTTTGTCTTTAAGTTTGCTGGAAGGAGTACGGGGCCCCTTTTAACTCTTTTCCAATAGGTAATTTCCCTTAATTAGGGCTCTCATTACAAGTGAGAATTTATCAGACATGATTAAAGAAGCATCTTGTCTCTTTCCTATCGCCTCAAAAAGGGGCATATTTTGATCTCCCAGCGTGTCTTGCAAACACAGATAAGCACAGGCACTGAGCTGGGAGATCACAGCAGAAATTTGGCCTGCTCAGAAAGTTCATGTTTGGAACTCGGCATCCTCAGAGCTTCCCTGTGAATCGCAGGGTGTCGGAGCTGCCGCGGTGGGGGAGCGCGGAGCTCCCGGGGCGGGCAGGAAAGCCGGGCAGATGGGACAGCAGAGCCGAGCTCCGGGGCTTCGGTGTTTAAAACTCCACAGTTCCTTAAAAACCCCGCAGTTCCTTAAAAACCCCACAAGAACTGCATAAATCACCTTCCTGCACGTTCCTGGGCTTCACTCCTTCCTAGCACCCATTCCCTTAATATAAAAGTGTAACTCCTACCTATGCCCATGGGGTTTTAATGAAAAAAAAAAAACTGAATATGGCCATTTTGGAGCATCCCTCAATGCATTTCTTCCACTTGAAGGTGTGAGAGATCCAATACTGAGCTTGCTGGACCAAAATCCTGCACTCACATAATGAGGGTGCTCTACAGGTGCAGCCTCTGCCATCACTGCCCCAAACCTGCTCCTGATGCCTCCTCCTCAACATTTGCTTCCCCAACAAGAGAAAATCTCCCACTGACTTCCAAGGCAGTCAGATTGAGCTGGTATGTTAAAAATGTATTTGTACTCTCAGTAATATTATTTACTTTTAATAAGCATGAGTGATAAACTCATAGCCAAGTGTACTATTTTATGGAGTAACTATGGAGATGCAAGTTATTGTTTGCTTCTGTGAACCAACCAAAAGCACCAAAACTCACGACAGCAAGAATATTAACTTACACCAAAAAAAAAAAATATCCCCAAGCTTTCCAACTTCCACATTATGGTACGTGCTTACTCTCATTAATGATCAAGTATTTATACTCACACTGAGCACAGGGTGAGCATTAGTCTGACAATGAAGAAGCAATAAGAAATTTTCCAAACATTAAAAACATTCCTAACCCGTGAATCACCTACAATCTGAGGTGTCACAAACATTCATCTCCATATGTGTCACCCACAAACATCTGTCCCCTCTTCCCCTTGCACGAACACGCATTCCATTCAACTACAGATACAATCAGGCTTTAATTTTATTTTTCTCACATAATGTTAATCAAGAGCTAAAAAGATAATTTCCTTCTACCACAAAGCAATTCCACTGTGGTGGAACAAACTGTTATCTTAAGTTTCACAGAGCAATTGTTCAATAATTCCTGTTTGTGGCTCTTTTCCAAATCCTTGAGAATAGCTCACGCTGCCAACCCTCCTTAAAAAAAAAAGAAAAAAAAATTCACAACAGAAGCCGAAAAGCACTTGCTGTCACTCAGGGGTTCAGTGGTGGCAGACTCGGCCATTTCTCAGAAGAAACTCCAGCTCTGAGACTCCAACACGCAGAAATGCTCTGTCTGTTTGAAGACAATTGCCTGGAAAGATATAAGCTCCCAGACTGTAAATTTGTCGCAGCACTGGCCCTCCGAGATGGTGTTATCTTGGCTTGGTGAATTCAGTGAATTGGAAGCTCCAGGAGGAAAAATAATAAGAAGGATACTTGGCATTTCTGCAGTGTTTTCTACATGCAAAGCACAGAACAAGCTTCAAGGGTTTAATGTTTATTAAAGATTGGGAGGGTGTTTTGTTGCGTGAAAGGAAACTGATAACGTGGATTTCTTCAGCAAAAGTAATAAAATGTTCTGTTTCTATGGAAAAAAAAATTAAAAATAATAACAGCAGCCCTTAGTCAGAAAGTACCCTGCCCATCAAAATCGCAATTAATTTTAGCCCGTGATCTCACGGAGGAAGGGACAGTCATTTACTACAGCTTGTACAATGAGCAGCACAACTGGGCACTGCCCTGCCCGGCAGTGGGAGCCACATCAGACAAATATTAGAGCAATATTAATCACCATGAGTGAAAGTGCAGCACCCAGCTGCCGTTTCAAAGTCTTTGGGTCTGAGCCAAGTGAGGAATAGGGCAGGGAGGGAGATGTTCAACCCAACAGGCACAGGGCACCTGGAGCCGAGATCCCCCCTGACCTCCAGAGCACCCCAAAATAACCCAACCACAACCTGGCCAGCATTTTCCCAAGGGTTTGGCCATGGCAGATCCTACTGCTGGGCAAGTCTGGTGTTATCAATATCACACTTGCATCATGGTCAACCCCAATGTTAAAAGGAACTGCGAACAAGATGGGTTTTGCTCCAGAACATCAATATCCACACAAAGATAATCTGTGTGAGTGGATCAAGCACAATTTTTGGCTTCATTTAAATGTTTCTTTGAAATACTTCCACTTTGGTACAAATGTATGCACCCAATTAAGTTATTCTTACTCTAGAACAGAGTAAAATTTAAAAATCAAGCCCAGACCTCCTTCTCTAACCAAGAAGGAGAAAAAAAAAAAGCTCTTACCCTCTGTTTAGGTTTTTCAGGGCTAGAATACACTATTCTATCCAGTCTCTAAAATTTTTGGACAAGAACAGAGCAGAGTACAACCAAACCATTCTGGAAAGATGCTCTCCAGGCAGAAGAGGGAAAACAGACAGAAATAACCAGCAGCTGCAGAAGAGTTTGGCTGCCTCCATACCTGCACTCTGCACAAAAGCAGTGAGATTTATCCAAGGTACAGCTGAGATGAAAACTCTGCTGTGGAGTTAAGCAGGACTGGTACCTCACCAGCCCAGAGCTCTGGGGTTATCTTATCTCCCTCCCAAAAAAAGCCAAAACAAAACCCCACAAACACATTACCATCAAAGATAGGTTTCATATTTTGACCTACTAGAGCTCATGAATCAGATTGAATGTATAGAACCATGCCAACAAGGATCAGCAAGAGCCTCTTGCCATAGTGTTACAGCCCCATGGAAGGGAAACCAGCTGGGCTTTCCTGCTGCAGGTGGAGCATTCTCCAACCCACACAGCTCAGTGTCTCTGCTATGGGACAAGGAGCTTCTCCTGTTCTCTGTCTGCTCTGAATGAAGCTCAACAAAAGCAAAATCAATAAGGACAGGAAGAGGGGAGATGCCAGATCACATACTGCATTTTTGGCAATTCTGTCCTCAGTCGTAGAGGTAAAACATTGAAATAATTGCCACTAGTGAAGATGTTTGTTAATTCCTGCTCTCTCCCGTGGCTTGCCAGGCAAAGCAGTGTTTATAAGGCCAGGTTCTTTTCACAAATCCTTGCACAAATCCCACTGAGATCACCTGGGGTGCTACACAGACCTCCCAGACCATCACATGCGACAGAGACCGCACCTCTCATTCCAAATCCGGGCTCCCACGTTCAGTAATTTACCTATTCCACACCAATCTCCCCTGGCTTTACAGGCACCGTTCCCTTTAAGTTCCTCCTGGCTCAGAGATGCAGACACGGGAGAAGGGCCACCCTGGGCTAAAACACACATACAGCACATGACTTAACACCCTGATCCTCCAGGATAAGCTATGAGCCTGTAAATCACCACACTTCCAGAAAACAATAGCCACCTCTTGTTTAAATAAAACTGCACCTGCTACATTAACATACCACCGAACAATCGCTTTGTTTTTCGCCAGGCATCCAGGCTGAAGCGGCGCTGCTTCCTGACCCATATACTGAAAGGGTATTCTTAGAAGGGGAGAGGGGTTTCACAGAGCGCACCAGTTTAGCGGTGATCACCTTCCTTCCTTCTTTTGTACGCGGGATACGTGGTTTTGTTTAGCTTTCAACAGGTTTATTTCCATCGCGGCTCTCCAAGACCTTGCAGCCCTTCTTTGGCAAACGTTGCCTCTTTTTTGTTTCCTATCTTGGGCAATCACAAGCTCTCAAGTGCGATTTGGGCCATTTCGAGTAATTTTTTAGGAGATTTTTCTCCCATCCAAAGAGTTTGGGCCAAGCAGGTGCCAGCTGAAAACCTCTTGGCCAAATGTTCAAACGTTGCTAAATTGTTTTTGCCCTCCTCCCCAGCAGGTTAATTATGATGCCTGCTTCAAGTTTATTTATCTCTACTCAACGATTTTTTATTGATTGTGCTGGAACCTTCTTCTAGTGGAGTTATTTTGCTCAAATAATGTGCTTAGTTGTGACTGAAAAATGGACTGTTGGAGAGGCTGGGTCACGGATGCAGGGAGCAATAAGAGTTTTGTAGAAGTAGGCAGAGCCAACTTCTCCATTTCACAAAGAAACACAGTGTCTCCAGTGAGGAGCACGGATGGGGCATTGCTAAGCCAAAAACCAATTTAATTCCTGAATCTGAGCCCAAAGCAAACCCAAATCCAGCCCGGCCAGGACGTTTCTGCTTAGATGTGCATCTCGAAACAAGCCCCTGCCTCCACACCCGTGTCCACCCACGGCCAGGAGCTCTTCCTCAGGACCAGCTTTCCAGGAATGCAGTGCCCACTCCTCGTTGCATCCTCTTCCTGGACTCCTGCCCCACGCCACGCTTCCTGCTCGTCCCACGCTGCTCTCGGCCGGATCCGGCGCCTCCCAGTTCACGCAATCATTTCCACTCTCGGCTCCCTGAAGCCAGCAAACTTTGTGGGAGCTGTGCTCTGCAGCCCCTGTCAACAGGAACATCAAAGCTCCAGCCTTTTAAAACTACAGCTGAACTTGTAAAACACCATCTGGGTTCAGACCATCCTACACAAATGTAAGAATATTTGTCCTGCTCCTGCAGGCACTACTACTAGGTTACTCCTCTTCCTTTTATTCAAATTACAGCACTGCAGCCTGAGCATCGAGTGGCTTCTAGTGGAGCAGCTCAGAATTAGAGAATCTTATCAAGCTGCATTTCCAGGCACTGCTGGGAATTTCAGGTGAATCCTGGAAGTCAGGTTGCATAGATTGTCTTCAGTGAACTGACTGACTGACCACCATGGGAGCTGAGATTTCCTGTCACACAAACCAGCAAACACACAAGTCCACACCCACCATGCACCCACAGCACCCACCATGACTCCTTCATAACAACAAATCTCTGCATACCTCATCTACAAAGTGCCCAACCAGTCCACTCTCATTATTGCTCCTTTCCAATCAATATATTAAATTACTTTTAAAAAGCTCCCCCATGCAAGAGGTGACATTTCTCAAAGTCCCATATAGTGGAAGAAATTACCCTGAAAGCCAGGTTAACCTTCTGGTCCTTCCATCAGCAAGACGTGTAACCCTGTATAAGGGAATCAGACATCAGCCCTCCTCAAGATCTGCCCTGACCAGCACCTGCTCTGCTGCATCCTTCCCCTGTGATGGATCCCAGTGGACATCACAGTTCCACATCACAGTTTGGCCAATGCCTTGGCCAAACCCCCCAGCAGCAGCTTGTGATTTCACTGCCTCCAGACCAGAGAGCCCAAACTGGGATGCAAAGCCCTGTGTGCCTCATACCAGGAGGCACAGGAATCACCAGTGTCTGCAGAGTTTCACCTCTGTGAGTCTCAGCAGAGTTGAGTGTCACCAGTGACAGCAGCCAGCCGTGCAGGAGTTGTCACTGTGCTACAAGAAACGCCACCTGTGGGACAGCCAGGTGCTGGGAAGTCTTTGCAGCCCAGCAGCAGCTTGGGGTCAGGAGGAACCAGAACATCTTACAATGAAGGGAGACTGAGCCAAGCTCTGGACCAGTCCCTTCCTGACACAGGGGCATTTGAAATATGGGTCAAGAACAAAGCGTCCTGTTAATAACAGTTTGGTTTGCGCAGTGAAAAATGTGCGATATTGGGTTCACAAGCTGAATTCCAACTGCCTGGCCATTTTCCCTTCAACTTTCCAAATTTATTGTAGTATGAGGGCTTGGCTCTCTTTAGAGTGTTTAAGTGACTGACACATCCCTCGGTCACAGAGACTCACATCCCATCTCTGCCATGTCCAAGGGCAGAGCCAACTCTTGCATGAGCACACGCTGCCCAAGTTCAAAATCTACCTGTGCTTCCACAGGAGAGTTAATTCCTGCTGAGACCCCAGTTATCAGTCCCCTTTTACTTTGCTGTGCTGCAGGCTTCTCTGCTACCCTGCTCCTTCCAACAGCCAGCTGGATCTATCATCAACCCTCCCAAATCCCACAGTGATTAACCCTGCAGGCATCTCTGGAATACAGATGGCAGAGAAGCCACCACTGTCAGCATCTCCCAAGGCTCAGAGGCAGATTCTCATCACTGTTGGAGGTGACAGAGATACCTTCACGCTCATGGCAGGTGGCTGCCTGCTGTAGAAACATCCAACACCTGCCAAGCAGAGGGACCAGCTTGTGTCCCAAGAGGGTAAAGAAATAAAAAATGACTGGGGAGGGAGGGCAGGGGGTGTCATTTGGCCTTGGAGCAAAGCCTAGAAGAAGCACCACTTGCATCTTTGGCCCCCACACCCTTCCCCTGCTCTAGTCACTAGAGAGTACTTCTTCCCTTCCCTTTTATCAGTCAGGCTCACAGATTGAATGTTATCAATTGACAGCTTTAAAGCTAAGGAATTGTATAAATTAAATACAGTCTGAAGCAAATATACTGAGGAGCTAGAATTTATATACACACTAGATATGGGAGCTCTTAGTTATTACCCACTTAAGGCTATGGCACTGATGAATGGTAAGGCCACCCCATCCCTGAAGGCACTTTTCATTACCCACAGTATAGGAATATTGAGAGTGTGTGTGTATGTATCCAGCATGACTGCTCATTTCCATAGTTCTCCATCAGGTTTGCATTCAGTTTATAAAATAAAAAATTACTCCAGGGACACATTTCACTCATTCCAGAACCCTTTCTCTCTCCCTCTCCCCCCCCAGCCCATATCCTGGCTGCCTCTCTCCTTCTCACAGCCCCGATACTGTAACAATGCCTTTAAATCTGATGGTGCTTATTAAATGAAACAACTTAATTACTATCAATATATAATGTTGTGTACTTCAGCCTCAGCCCAGGCGTCTGATCCCATTCTGCCCCTGACCTTTAATGGCCATCAAATCAAAGTAATTTTGGTCAGCTCAGTACAGCTCTGACACATGCCCAGGTCAGGAAGATGAAGGGACACTAATCTACCATGTTACCCTGCCCATTGTTTAATACCTTTTTCAATAGAATCTAATAACTGGAGAAATGCCAGTTTTCTGTCTAGTTTGGGTTAAAACCTCTTTCGCTGAAAATAAATAATTATGGAACATTCTGAATAGCCCAGGGTTTACATAATTGGTGCCTCTTAGACAGAGCAATATACTTGCCTTTGAAGTTTGCAAGGAGAGGAATTTAGGAATTCAAATCAGCGGCAGCGCTCCTGAGTGCGCTGCGCTCTCCATCTTGGAGGGGCCAGCACCAAAGCAGGCTTAATTAAGGGAAGTGAAAACCACTTTCGATTCACCAAGGTAACACAACAAGTGCATTGCTTCCTCTGAATTGAGGGGAAAATAGCAGGAATGCTTCCACTCAACGGCAGCTATTCTGCAGGCTGGGACTCGAGTCCTTTGGAGGAGAGAGGGGGGAAAGAAATCTATCATAAAATAAGCAGTAACACAGCACCCCATGCATAAAGACAACAGGAGTGTTTAGGTTCAAGCATTACTATTTATACATATTGTTTCCCTAGTGCTAAACAAAACAGGTTTTCCCATGCCAAAGCAAGGGATGCTGCCAGGAGAACTAGACACCCTGTCTGGATCGGACAAATAGCTTGACCTATTGACAGGGCAGCTGGATGCAGCAATATTTTACAGCAGGCTCACTTTGCTAATGCACTTGCACCAGGCCACTCTCAAAGCAACCCATGCTCCAGAAGAAAATAAAAATAAAAAAAGACCCAACAACTTAACCACAGCACAAAAACGTCACATCAAGGCGGATACCAGCAAGTCTCTGGCAAACCAGCCCTGGCTGCATCAAATGCAAGGGCAGGAAACTGGGGAAGCATTCAGGGATTGCCAGGTTTCAAACCAGCCCTGCCTCTGCTCTGGTGAAAGAAGGAGGCCACAAATCATATCTGCCCAGCTTTTGAAAGCACCAGTCACGGAAGCTGAGCAGAAAACACAGAAGGATGTTTTTGTTAATTACCTGTTTCTCCACTGCCCATTCTTTACCTGAAGTCATTAGTCATGTAACAGAGTGGGCAGGTAACAAAACCCGGTGACGGAGATTTATAGGGCATCTCTCAACCCCAGGGTCCTGCAGCAGCTTACAGGGTTGGGATTACATCATGCCAGAGCTCTTCAAAGGCTGAGGGGCCAAAACCGCCCTTGGTGCAGCCTCCACCACCCCGCAGGTGCCGCTCCAGCTCACCAGGAGTTTTGCAGATGCACAGGGACAGCCTCCATCCCTCCCCATCCAAGGGCAGCAGAAGCAGGATGTGCTGTGCAGCTCAGCCTCTGCTCTGTCTATGCAAGGAAACAGGGAGGAATGCCATCAGCTCCGGGGGAGTTGTACGGGCGTAACAGAGAGGGATTTGTAATCAATCCTCACCCAGACACTTGAGAAGGAATTCAGGGTTTGGCTGTACGTACACCAGAATCACTTCACAACCACTGAATACATTTATGATGTAATTGAATCCCTCAGTGATTTTTCTTAAAGACAAACCTTATCCATTTAGGGTCGATTCTGCATCATTAAAGTTAATGGGAGTTTTGTCACTTACTTCAGTGACAGTGGGGCTCAGAAGGGATCGGGGCAGAGCAGATCACTCCGCACAATGCATCGGCTGCATCTCTGGCTGTCAGCTTCTCCAAGAGGCAGGAAAGGACTATTTTGCCATTATTTTGGAGAAAAGTTTACCCTTACAGGGCACAAACACTAGGAGTTGATCAGGAGTCTGTAACCATACTTTGCCCTCATCCAGGCTGAATTAATCCCCAGGGCAGCTGCTGAAATCAGCAGAGAACCAGTCTCAGCCTGGGCAGTGGTCAGCAGGACACAGAGGTGTTTCAGCACTGCCATTATGTGCTTTCCCCACAGTGGATTTGCAAGAAAATCGTATCCTCTTTCCAGACACAAAGCTGAAGTGCAAAATACCCTTTTGATTCAAAAGTAAGCACACAAAAGCATTTTTCCTCATAAACTGCCATGCAAACCTTTTCCCCGCCAGCCATTCTCTGTGTCTGATCCCACATCTGTTTGCCCTGAGTGGAAAACACTGGCGAGTTTAAATGGCATGAGTCAACTCCCACAACCAAGAAGGGCACAGCCTAGACCACCAAATCACAGCTTATGAGTCTTTCCTAGCATATTCTGAGATAAAAGATTTCAATTTTATTCAAACAGAGCCAAACCCTGCTGATACCTAATTTTGCTTCTATTACCTCATTAATAACCTACAGACATTTGCAGCTTACACTTCTTTATGTCTGCATTGTGGTTGTCATACCGAGGCACGAGGGCTATTTCTTGTTGTATTTGTTTTGGGTTTAATTCCCAGTTCTAGTCTATGCCTCTGCCACCTTTGCAGGGCTGAGCTCAATTAACCCTTTTGTGCTCTCTTTGCAGTGAGCTGCAGCAGCTGACAAGAAATACATGATCTTTTAACAGTATTAATGTATACATATGAAAATATTCATTGACAGCTTTATGTAGCGTGGCAATCACTAAAAGTGGGATTTAAAGTACAAAGGTGGCATTTAGTAGTTGAGTGTAAGGGCATGTTCACGTGTCAGTTAATTGCAAACATGTTTAAAATGTGTATTTTCAGCTAAAAACAAGCCTATATGTTTCACAAATACTTTTCATATTGGTCAGACTGGCAAAACCAAAAACAAGCTAAAGTAATTTGACCACGTCAGGTAAACTCCTTTAAAAAAAGGTTTTAAATGAGGGATAAAACTGTTTACAAGTTTTTAACTGCAAAATATTTCTTTTCTTCTTGTATCTTGCCAATATCAATAAAGAAACAACATGTATAAATATATATAAACAGACACTTGGCATAAGAACACATTTCATGAAATATGAGTAATAGAGCAGGAAAATTCAAAGTATATTTCTTTTTTTACTGTACTGAATGGACAGGTTACTGTAAAGAATACATTATGTGCAGATGGATGAAAACACAAAGTGCATGCACGATACGTAGGATGTGAGCAGGGTGTTCATTTCCAGGTAGAAAGGCAAACATTTTGGTTCATTTCAGCTCTCACTTACACTGCACTATTTGGTGTCATTTCATTGACTCCCATGTATTTGGACTTGAGTCCAGCAAAGCACTTAAACACATGCTTAGCTTTAAGCGCACAATAGTCCCCTTGAAGTCAAATTAAGCACATATTTACGTGCTTTGCTGGATCGGGGCCATACTACAGATTTACACAGATGTAAGTGAGCTCAGATGAGCTCAAGCCACAATGTTTGTGTCCAGATTCAAATCCAATTGGCAAATGCTTTCAAAAGCCGGAGGTATTTGGATTAGGGGTTTTGGTCCAAGCCAATCTGTAACTTTAGTACCTGAACCCGCATTTCTTGTGCGCCCAAGACTCCCATCGGCATTAGTGGGAGCTTTGGAGGCACAAGAAGTACAAGAGCAAGACCTCTGGGACTAAAGAGCCAATTTACTTAAACCCAAATTATAACATTTTTTAACCTTTAGATTAAACCAAACTCCCACCAGAGTTCAGCCCTCGCTCCACTACATTTCTCACCCAGCATTTGGATTTTTTGTTTATCGTATTACTATTGCTTTTGGCCAGCATTCACTTTATTATATAACATTAACCTAGGAAAAACTAATGGGCACCATCAAATAGCTGTTAACATAAAGCACTTACAAACAAGTGCCATTAGTGGGCCAGCAGACAGCACAGGAACTCATTTACGTTACATCTGTTAACGTTGGATAAACACAGATTTACAATTTTTAAATGGGGAATGATGCCTCAGTCTGGTCAGAAATTAATTTACAGGTTTTTCACAGACTTCACAGGCCCAGCAATTGGGGGCCACACACTGAACCCCCAGCTATGGATACAGCAGCTAAGAGGTGCTAAAACACACACTGACACACAATTTCACCCACCAGCTTCTAACACAGGCAGCTTTTTCACCTGGGGCATCAGACACACATCAGAGTCCCCTTTCTATATGGAAAAAAAATCTTCAAAGCATCAGGTACAGAAGTTATCCCCTCCCACCCTGCATGGATCAGGAGGTTCCTGTTTCTGGTACTGCTCAGAGCAGAGGTGGCTGCTGGCTCTGGGAAGCCTGTGGTTCTACAAATGTGGGAAACATCAGCACCAACATGGGAAATTCCCCCAGCACTGAGGGCAGCACAAGAAGCTGGGGAGCCCTTTCAGCAATTCCTGCCCTCTCCAGAGGATGCTCCTCATCAGCAACAGCCTCCAGCACACCTCTCACCCTTGTTGGAGTCAGCAAAGCCTCTGTAGGACAGCTCTGCTGGTTTTATCAGACACTCTTATAGGATTAGCACACCTTTTCTTGCTTATTAACCAAAACCAGAGTGAGGTGGTGCTATTCAATCACCTGCACCACTGCAAATACAACAGGCAAAGCTCTTACAGCACACTGTGAGTGTTTAAGAGAAAGGCAGGCCCTGAGCACCCTAAAAACCATCTCCCTTCTCACACACAGCTGACCAGAGCAGCAGAAAACTGAGAAACACACTGGATTCTGCTGCTGCCTGATGGTCACCCAAACCTGCAGCCAGAAATTAATTAATTTTTCCCTTTTTTATAAGTATTTCTATACATCAAGGAAAGTACAGACAACATGGCAGAATCATAGGGCTGGAAGGAGAAACAGAAGTGCTGGCAGCAAAGGCTGCAGCACAAAGTGAAACTAGATGTGGCATCCAACACCAATTCCCATAACATTTTAGCTGTGGATGGGGAAACTGTGCTGGGAACAGAGTGGTTTGTCATTCCCCCGAGCTAATCTCCAACATGATCTGAAAAAGCACACAGGGGAGGAAAAAACCTCTTCCTCCCATTGCTTTGGGATTTTGTAACCCACGCTAAAAAAAAAGCAGTGCCAGTAGACACAATACTAAACAAGTGAAAACTTTGCAGGAAAAAAAAGTAGTTCTTTCTCAAGGAAACATCAAACCATTTCTTGTAGCATTTACCCAAATTACAGGAGAAATAACATTTTGATACCAGGTCGGGGATGGCACATTGGGACTCCTGTTATACCATGTATTTACAGTTAGGGGATGGAAACACCCCCAATTTTCACTGCAGGCAGCAAAAAGCAGCAGCACACTTTGCCAAAGCCCCAAATCACCCCCTGGCCCAAACCCACCACTACATGAGCAGTACCTGAGATCATGACTCCACACACAGCTTCACCAGGAGCGGGGTATAAAACACATTCCGTGATGTCCTACAGGACAAACAGCAAAAGGCTTGGAAGAGACAAGCCTGTCTTATACCCAGCACACAGCTGAACTTCGTGTTCCTTAATTACCTTGTTAACGAGTTAAAATAGAGGAACCAATTTCACTGTGATGAGGTGCAGCTGAGTAGGTCCCTGCACAGTTCTGCAGGAGTGAAGCTCAGGAGATGCACAATCACCCTTAAATTTTTTTTTCCTCTTTGTACTGAGTGACCTTCACCCCTGTAACTCTCACCTATGTCCCATCCCCTCTCAGGCCATCTGACAGGTCAGGTGCATGAACACACCCTGTGAGCTTCTGGGAACCTGAGAAATCCTGTTGCAATCACGGAAAGAAATCAGCTGGACAGCCTGGGTACTTGAAAGGCTGTAGAGGACAACATCAGGTGGGGCACCATCCCAGTTCCTTAGTACATAATTACAAAAGCAGATGTCCTGCTCTTCTGTATTGCTTTTTGCTTTTTTTTTTTCCTTGAAAAAAACTGTACCTTAGTTACCTGCCTTTCTTCACTCGAACATTCAGGAAACCAGTAATGATATAAATCCAGTCTAAAATTTACTTTTCCTCAGATGGTGTTGCACATCTCAACAGAGATTTTCAAGGTATTATATAATTTTTTAATTATCACCAAGATCTGTGTAGCTGTAATACTGGAAAAAATATCCTAAAAATTGATATAGCACCGAGGGCTAGAAAGCACAAGAGTGACTGATGGGTAGTCCTGATAATTCTGTATATCAGGAAGTGGAATGAGAGATGGATAGATAACATAATGTTGTTATATAGCCACAAAAACAAGCCTATAAAGATATTCCCAGAAATTAAAGCCCAGGCTGTCTCACCATGATTCTTTGCTGTGAAATAAATGATACCTAAGGAAGAATGCAAACCCCAAGGACGCACTGAAATACAAAAAAGAGAGAAAAATCCTTATTTTAAAGAATTGAAACTATTTTCCACTTCCAAGCATTAGACACTGAAGACCTTGACCGAGTGAAGATTGCCCTGTCTCTGCTTTCCCCACCTCTGGATGGATCCCAGGAGGATCAGCCAGCACTGAGTCCATCCCCTGCCAAAGAGGGCTCTGCTCTCACACCACTTTTACACCAGTTTAGCTCCTGTGCTCTGGGGCTGCTCCTTTAACATTCTAAGGGGAAAAAACCCTTCGAGCCAGTGCTGTCTGTGAGGTTTCTGCAGCTGACAGAAAGCACAGGCTGGGGAAAAGGTCTGTCTGCTCCTGCTCCTCTGATGGCTGAGGAAAAGGTATCTTGGAGAAGAAAGGGATAAGAAGCCCCAAGAATGAGAGCATTTGGCTGAAAACCCCAGCAGTAAAACATACTTTCTCTTGCTAGCCTCCTGCAGAATACGTCTTCAAGCTATTGGCAGATTTGGACACACATAAAATATCTTTTGCTAATACATTTTCACGTTAAGTTGATCCAGATACTTTCTGAAATTCACCTTCTTCCAACTAATGTATATTAGCCGTGTACTTCTATTAACTCAGCCCAGTGTCAAAATACAGCAGTAGAGGTTAATATTTGGACATAGCTGTTTTTCTAGCCATTCATATCACTTTTATTTCCTTTCCTTTTTTGTTCTTCCCTTAACCTCTTTTTTACTGCTGTTAAATTCCTCGCTCTCATTTTTGCAGCAGTTCAGCCTTCCAGCCCGCTCTCTGATGCTGTTAGACATCAGCTCGGGCTCAGACTTATTACTTCTGATATGTCACTCCTCAGGCAGGGAGCCTAAAGCAACACTGCTCCCTCCAGCCCTCGCAGGCTTCAGCTGGATCCTCACAGACCCAGGGAGCACAGCTATTTCTGCAGCAGGAGCACAGAGGGAATGTGTAGACCTGAAGAGTAAGGCCAGCACCTTAATTTACACTGAGCCTCTGAAACGGGAGACTAAGCAGGAGGTCAAGATGCACAGAGGTGATTTAGCCGTGTTAGCTTGCTGATATCGTGTATAAATATGTTTTTATGTATTTATAAATAACTGGTACAGCACTGGAGAAGGAGAGGAAAGCAGGAGAACAGCATATTCAGGGCCTATTTAGTATATGAAAAGCACCAATCATCTCTTAAAACAGATGTCCCAAATTATTCCTGTGCAGAAAGGTGCCAGCAGAGCTGATTTGTTTGCCTCCTTCTGCTCCAGGATCTGACAGCAATCCATCAGACATGTCCCATTTCCCAGTCCTCTTCCCCCACCACCCCTGCCTCCTCTCTGGTCACCTCCACCTTATTTCCAGTGCTACCTTTGCTGCTGGCAGTGAGACACAGCCCTTCTTTCTAGGAACACTGGCAGGATGAGTTTGATGGTTACTGGCTGTCGCATGCACAAGGTGCATTAACAAAGTGAGTAAAAAGATATCAAATATTTTCTTATTCTTTCTGCTCTGTGGCACCAGGAAGTCATAGGAATGAATAGTCCTTCTTTTTTTTTGCTCTAATTTCTTCACCTTTTTTCTTTCCCACAGTGGTCGCTGCATTCCCTTGTTTCCTTCAAGCTGCATAAATAGTACTGAGCCCTGATGAGGTCTAAATTCTGTTTAAAACCCCAGAAAGGGCTTTTAAGGTTATATCTGAGTCCTTGGACCAGTTAGAACTGGAAGAAGAAATGTCTGTGATTTAGTGTCTAATAAACAAACTGCCAAGGTCAAGATGGCATCTTGTCCCCCATCCATAACTGCTTCCCTCAACATTTTGAGCTGTTGCATGTATCAGCAGTACTCCCTCCAGTGCCCAGCCATGTTTAATTTACCTTCTATAAAGGACTTCCCAAAGAGAAGTGGGTGTGAATTATTACATTGTAAAATAGATTTTTAAAAGATGAGCCATGCCAAGTATAAAAGAGTTATCATGTGAGGAGCAAACATAGTGGAGGTTTATCCTGTGAGTTCTGGACCTAGGTTTACACACAACCAAAAGGCTGAGGGACAGGTGATTTTAGTAACCTGGTTTAGAAAATGAGCCTGGAGATTGTGATGATCACCTCACCTGTAAAAACCAGAGCTCTTAAATGTATTTCAAATTAGAAATGCTTTACCCTTCAAAAATAAGTTGCTCGTCCCTGGACCTGGGTCAAACTATTCCTGTCTCATTAAAGGACTATCCCTTCCAGGGGCTCTCCAGCCACGCTGGGCTCCACCTGCAGCCTTTCACAGCAGAGCTGAGTGCTGTTGCCATGTCCTGCCCAGTGGTCTGATCCAAAAGTCAATCCAAGTCTGATCCATTTTGGGAACCTGGAGTGTGTGGCACTGCTTCCCACAGCAGATCCAAGCACTGTAGAACCTTGGCTTCCAACATTTCCCCATATTTACAAAACATTATATCAAAAACTGTTACATTGGTAAGAAAATTGCAATCAGAAGTCCGGAAATTGCTAAATAAAGCCCATTTTAGTGCTTAACTTCAAGGAAAACCATAAAATTATCAGTCCTCTCTTTCCTCGATATATTTTCCTCGCAGTTTGCGATGCTCCGTGGGGTATTTCGCTATGTGAACTCCGTGACGGTTTGGCTCCAAATTATCCGAACATAAAACTGAGCTTATGGAGCCTCACTCAGAGGTTGTGTGGACCCTTTTTATTGGCAGGGACTTAAAAAGAACCTTAATAAACCTTATAGGCTTGAGGGACTTTTTGGTTGCTGGCTCTTGCCAGCCACACTGCTCAGGTCCCTCTCTGGGCGCCCGCGTGGAAAGCGGGCTGGAACCACAATCCAGGGATTTTATAGGGCTGGATTACCTGCCGGCGTTGCCTTCTTCCTTCCCTGAGAATCTCAGAGCTATTTTCTTTGAAAGCAAGCAGGTGATGCTGTAAGGATACTCATAACTTAATGCAGCTTGATCACCCAAGATTATGGGCACGGCCAAAACTAATAGGGTCGTCTAAAACAGAGCCAGGGGGGCCATTTGCTGGTAGGGGGAAAGGGCTGATGTGGTTAAAGCTGAGGCACGTCCACCCATGTGCAAGCCATGGAGTCCTGACTCCATGGATTTTCCTTAAAGCACCCATTTCTCCTCAGGATTTTATTACTGCCTTCAGTGATGCTGTAATTGCACGTGTAGGGCAGCAGGCCCCAAGTTTAATCTGCATTTCTCAGGGCCTAAGCTCTGTGCGGGCTGCCCGTGTTTGCACAGAGCTCAGCACAACAGGCATCCAGTCCTGGCTGCATTCTGTGGTTGCTGTTTTAATTCAAGTCATAATAAATAACAATGTCAGGTTGGAAATAAATCTTCTGTGTTTGGTCCAGGACTGATCCTTCAGCTTGGTGCACAGTAGAAGCCCCAGCTGGGAAGGTTTGCTGCATCCCACCCTGGGTCTGACTGTGCACCACCCCATCTGGCTCTGTCTCAACTCAGTTTTCACTCAGGGCATTGGTACAGTACAGATAATTTCACCTTTTCTCTCATTCTGAGGCTGGTCACTGATATTAAAGACACTGCACCAGTTTTTTCACTCAGATGTCTCTGATCTGCATCATCTGGAGTGACCTCCAGAGAGAGGTCCACAGAAATGTGCATCATTTCTTCATTTCTCAGTTACCTTGGCTTTATTAGGAAGCACAAACTCCTGGACAGCAATTATTCAAGCAGAGCATAGCTGCTTAATAGCATTTTCACAGGCAGCCAGTGACTACTGAAATATTGCTTTTTATATGAACCGAAAGAATCAGGACAAATATCTCATGCTGTTTATATTTTACAATTAAGAAGGCTTCATTATTGCTGTAAATCATCATTATCATGGCTAGTAACAATGAAACAGCAAAACTATAAAGCAGTGCAGTTAGCTCAGTTACAGCTGATATCACTTTGCTTTTCAGTGTTGTATTCTTAGACCAACGCTCCATGCCAGTCCCTGTAGCCAAAAATACATCAAGAGCCTAAAAAAAGTAAAATAGAAACATGACTTCAAAATTATTTCAAACAACATATTTCTTTTTTTTTTCCTCTATACAGAGCCACAAAGAGAATGGGAAAGATTAAAACTCACCAAAAGCATTGCTTAATTCCTCACCAAGGTGCAAGTAAATAAAACGTGCCACGGTAAGTTCAAATTGCAAAGAGTTTTCAAGAGGGGAAGGTTAATCATTTCTGTCAAGCGTTGGAAATGTTAAATGGTTTTTAAATCAAAAATATAGGCACCACCAGTGACTCAAGCTGTGCTTTAGACATGTTTGGGGTGATTTTTTTCCAGCAGTCAGTGCTTGTCTCTCACATGCCTTCTGTTTGTCTGAGATGAAATCGGGAGGCAATAAATGGAGCAGTTACTGGAGGAACCAGGTTCTTGCAGCAGCAGAGCTATTTGTTCAGAAGGTACAAATTCAGTCTATTTGGAGAACCACAGTCCTTGGAATGGAGAGTCCTGCAGTGCAAGCCAGGGGTGCTGGACCCCTCCCACACCCCTCAAGTGCCCACCACAGCCCTCAGAGATCCTCAACCCACGGGAGAGATGGGGCACGGTGGGAAACAAGGACTCAGAGTCACCACAGTGCCCCCATCAGCAGCGTTCATATTTCACCCTAATGGCTAAAACGACTCTCAAATGAGGCCAGATTATAGGGCCAACCTAATTCACTTAGAGTGATGTAAATCCAGGTATCTGTTACGGCATCACATGTTGGGGCTCACCACAGAACAAAAGCTGCTGATAACCCCCCCCACCCTCAAGGATGAAGGGAAGCAGATTCCTCCCAGCCAGACCCAGTCCAGGGCCCGTTGAAGTCGGTACAATCTCCTTCAGCTCCAGTGGGTTTGGGATAAGGCCCACAGTGAGCTCTGAGCCAGCTCTGCTGCCAAAACGCAAAATCCTTTTCCATTGGCTTTGCCAGTTTGGTGTTAATACATGTGTGAAGGAGCTTGGGGCAGGGGGGGGAAGTTTTTGAGGGTTTGTTTTTTTTTTTTAAACTGAGGAATGATTTCACCCTTGCCAGCATGTGGACTTTGTGCAAAAGAGCAGGAGAGGAGGAGGGAGATCTTTTTCCTGAAGCCATCAGCTCCCCACTGCAGCATCCCAGCAAAGGGTGGATGTGTCCATCACAGGCACCCCTGGGTCCCCAAAGCCAGCTTAATCCACTCTCTGTGCTGCAGAAGGGCAAATCTGGAGTCATAGGTGGGCATCAGTACAGAGTCCTGCTCACCACACTCAACTGAAACAGAAAGAGGCCTGATAAAACATAGGATGTGGGAGAAAAGCATCCCTCAGACACTGGTGAGCCTCCAATCCCAGTATAACAAGACCTGGTATCAAGCTGGTATCATTTTTATCCCATTTTCCCTATAAAACAACACTACCCTCAGCCATCCTTCAGCTTTCTCTGCCACTCAGCTCTCTCCCCACTGCCTAGTTTTATGTTGCACATGTCCCACACAAGATGCTGTTGCCCCTTTGGCTTTCCAGGGGAAAGGCTCTGCTTTCCTGTGGCTTTCAGAGCATGTAGCCCGGCCAGTCTCAGAATTAGACTGGGGCTTTTCCAGGCTGCCTCAGTATAAACAGTTTCAGTAGGGCACATGTTATACGGTAAGATCATCCGAAACCAAACATTTTCCCACTGCACACAATAAACATCCATAATAAATTACATTATACAAAATATATTTATGGCTAATTTTTTAACTTAAACCACCTGGGAAATTTTTGTTAGGCTGGTTGATACGAAGGTCTCAGTATTCTGGTAATCTAATGATATCTAATAGACAAAATAGTATGATGTTACAGCAGTCTCAAAGCTTTCATTTTCTGTATCCCTCTCAGAGATCAAACTGGCAGAGCCCATATTTTTTGAAATTTTATACATAATTGGTGATGCAATTGCCAAAAATAACCTATTCATAGAAGTCTTGCTCTTCTGGTTTCTAACTTACTGTAATCACGGAACGGAGCAGCGCGCTGCTTTGCAATGGAATATGGGTTTGGGTCAGGGAGCAAGGGCTACGATTGTGTTCAGTTTCCATTCTGTGGATTATTTTACAGACAATTTAAATTTAGTTTGGAGTTTAAACAGGGCTAAAATGTAGTGCACCCATTCAGACATACAAGCAATTCTTCAGAAAAGAAATAAAGCTGTATATTTCTTTTCTGAACCAAAATTTTGCTCCAATATAAGATTTTCTAAACAAAAGCTATCGGTGTTGAAGGAGACAAGAGTGCTTCTGTTGCATAAATTAAGCCCAGAACTGTAATCCTTCCACCATAAAACTCTCATGCTCATCAGAGATCAGCCAAGATTTCCAAAAAGACTCAAGACCATCACAGATCTCCCTCTAGTCAATACAAATCCCAGCTCAAGCCGTGCTGTGGATCTGCAATGAGTGCTGGCGGCTTGGTAGTTGCTGGACTCGTTTTAAAGTGCAGCCCATAGCTTTAGCTACTTCCTTGCCTCCTGTTGTTCCTGGGACTTGGAGGCCATGTGGTACATTTCAGCCTTAACTCTGAATTTCCTTTATTCGGAGATCAAACTCTGACATTCCCTCAAGGTAGTGGGGGTTATGTCGTTGTGTATATCCCAGTTTAAAAGATAATGCTTCACTGAGACAGACCACAGCATTAAACCCTGAAATAAAACGAATTGTATTTCACTTCCCAACTCTTATTGCTGGATTAACTCACATTTCTTTCTCTTTGTTACATATTTAGCAGCAAATACAATATTCATTGCAGGCTAGCTTCCCTCCTCCCACACGTATCCGTGGCTGCCCTTTCTTCCAGCAGCACTGGAGAAGGCAATGCCTCAGCATAGCCTAGAAATGCAAACAAAAGGGAGGGAACAGAAAGTCAATGAGTGATCAGACAGGGCTTCTTTATACCCTGAGAATTTTGACTTTTTTATTGAAAAGTGCAAAGAGGCAGAGTGCTGGGGACAACAAGATTTACTTCTTCTTAGTTTCTCCATCCCCTTCCCCACCTTGCTGTTTCTCTGCCAGCAAACACCTCCCTCCAGCAGCTCCTGCAGCAAAAGGGTCCTGGAGGTGCTTCCTGATGCTTACTGGTCTGAATCATGAACTCTACTGGTCTCATCTGGGTGTTAAGAACAGCAGCAGGAACGTGTTGCACAGGAACATGGCAGGAACCCACTGGGAATCCATCACAGAGCAGGGATCATACCACCAATGCCAGACCGTGCTCTCTGTATCCAAACCTCAGCTCCTACACCCTCTGCTCCTCCTTCCCATCTTTGAAAAACCCATCATTGCCCTTGCCCTCAGACCCGGGGATGGGGCACTCCTGAGGGTGCCTGTGCTCCAGGTAAGCAGTGCTGAGGATGGAAAACACTTTGAGCCAGATGTTGGTTCTGCGTTGTCAGAGCTGAACCTGGGTTTTTTAATGACCATTTAGTTTTTAAGTGCATTCCTGTGATCCCAGCCTTGAGCTTATGTCTCCATATGAAACTGCACGGCTTTAACTGGGTGCATAGATTATAAAATCAGGAAGAGTGGTCTGGTCTGCTACCCCTGTATAACACAGGCTACAGGAATTCCCTAATTTAATTCCTGTTTGGACTAGCTCATATCTTTTTAGAAAAACAGCCAACCTTAATTAAGACAAAGGAATTCCACTGATGTTGAAACCCACCCAGCTCTCAGTAAATACTTTTACTGTTTAAATACCTTCACTACTTAAAACATAAACTGCATTTCTAATCTGCATTTGTCCAGTTCTAGCTCTGTCTACTGACAAACATGACACTTGCATCTGCTAGTTTGAAAATCATGTGGGATTAAATCTCTTTCTCCTCTTCATAAGCCACTTCTTGCCTAACTAAACTGAAATGATGTAAAACTGATTGTATTAAATTACAGCAAAAGAACACCAACTTGCTCCAAAAATGACAGCAAACCTAGTTAAATTTTAAATAAACAAATATTATGAATTCTTGGTTGGAAACCTAAGTGTCTGAACAAGCCCTTCCAAAGCTAAAGTACATTTGTTTAAAAAGTGGTTTACTGCAAAGCAAGGCAATTTCTGTGGACACGGTTTCATTAGCTGAGATTTATAAAACTCCATCTGCTTCCCCACTGCCCTTTCCTCATCCACCTCGGGCTGCAGCAACCACCAACACTTACTTTCTTCCGCCACATACCTGCCCTGGCAGAAAATTCACCCCATTTTCTTCTTCAGCAACTCAGACAGCTTTATCAGGGAGCTGTGCTCCCCAGGACAGGCAGAAATACCTTCGCTGTCCAGCCACCTTTACTTCCATGGGAAGGCAATAAATATTTTACAATGGATATTCCTGCCACGGAAGCACACAATTAATGTATTTGGGAAGCATCCCAAGGAACAACACCCAGGCTGCTGCATATCAGTTCTGTGTTCCCTACATAAATCCAGAACATTTCAGAGCCTTTGTGGGTGTACAGATATTGGTGTGAGGACTACAAGCACTCCAGGAGCCTGTGGATACCACAATCTCTCTCTAAACTATACACTGTAAATATATTAATTACGATTAAAAATACCAAATGGATTTACCTGCTTTCCTCTCTGTATGTGCACACACAGACATAAGTATTATGCACATAAATAAATCTATCTTCGTGGCATAAGCAGAAAAGTATGTTCTGAACACACATGTGTGCACACATCTCCATGAGCACAGCCAAATCCACACTTACGTGCACTTAAATAAGTGGGTGAATAGGTGAATATGAACACTAATAGCCATTTATGGAAACAACAATGAAAGCTGTCCCTGGAGCCCGCCTAGGGTAGGGCAGCCAAAATGATTGAGTATGTACAGGGCACTGCTGCAGCAATGGCACTCACTTGGGCCTCCTTTTAGAAATGATTAATATTTAACCGACTTGGTGAACCTGGCTTTGGTTTTAGTTATGATTAGATAACAAGGTGCACAGAGCTGTCCCACTGAGGACGTGGCGGGATGTCTGAGCAGCTGCCACTCGTGCTTTGTGAGAAGACAGACAGAAAGTGAGAAGGGGAGAGAGGGAGAGATAGGAGACAGTGAAAAACAAAAACAAAAAAACCAAAAGTGCTCAGCTCCGTTTGTGTTTGTTTGGAAAGAAAAGGGGGAAAAGCAGCCCGAGAGGCCGGTGTAATAAGATGCTGTAGCTTTCATGAAAGAGGTGAAATAATTTTAAACACAGACACACAATGAGTTTATTTATTTAGAAAGTTGTTAAATAGAGTCTGGGAATTCAAATATTCAATGTTGACATTGTACAGAGCTGGCAGGGAGCCAGCCCCAGCTCTCCAGAGGGACCCAATGGCCACGGCGCCCAGGCCCTCGCCCCTCCCAGCCCACTAACTAGGTAAAAGCCATTAGTTATACCCACAAGCAATATCTGAATCCGAGTCAAATAATGTTGCCTCAGCCAGCCAACTTCAAAGGCGTGTAAGTGTGTTTGGCTTTTTAGTGCTGGAACTGCAGCAATATGTCACACTTTTGAAAGAGTTTTGTAAACAGTTCCTTCCCCTTTGTAGAAACATTTCTTAAGTTTCTTGTACCCCGTGTAAACAACGTTAATTAACAAGGTTACATTTTTCATTTACAAGCGGGGCTGTATTAATAACGAGCTCGCCTTTCGGACCGTCCTTTTCCTTTGTGTCCTTTCTCTGCCCGGCATCGCGGCCGGCCCGGGGTGGCCGGGGAGCAGCCCCGGGCGGCAAAGCTGGTCCCAAATTCAGGGGTGGCTGCTGGCCCTGAGTAAGAGAGAAGGATAGAAAGTGGGGAGAGGGAAAAAAGGGAAGGAGGGGGGAAAAAGGGAGGAGGAAAAAAAAAGAAGAGAAAAAGAAAAGAAAAGAAAAGAAAAGAAAAGAAAAGAAAAGAAAAGAAAAGAAAAGAAAAGAAAAGAAAAGAAAAGAAAAGAAAAGAAAAGAAAAGAAAAGAAAAGAAAAGAAAAGAAAAGAAAAGAAAAGAAAAGAAGAAAAGAAAAGAAAAAAAAGAAAAGAGAAAGAAAAGAAAAACAGGGAGAGAGAATGAGAGAAAGAAAGTAAGAGAGGGTAGAGGAGGAGAGAAGGAATGAAGGAAGGACAGGAAGAGGGAGCGAAAAGCCACACGCGCGCTCTCCGCCCTGAAAAGGGTTAATGAAGCGCCTGGTGAAAATATGCCCGGCATATAATGGGATTGTCTGGCCCGTCCCCGCAGCCCCCCGTGCCCGCGCCCGCCGCGCAGGAGCCGCCCGGGGACAGCGCCGCGCCGGGGATGCCGCCGGGCCGGGCCGGGCCGGGCCGGGCGGTGCCGAGCCGGGCCGAACCCGGAGCCGGGGCGGTGCCGGCCGGCGGCAGCAGCGGCGGGGCCGGACCGGGCCGGGCGGGGCGGGATGCGAGAGACAGAGGGACAGAGGGACAGAGGGACAGAGGGACAGAGGGACAGAGGGACAGAGGGACCGCCGGCCGCCCGCGCTGCCACCCCCGTGCCGGGCCCGGGACATCGGTACCCGGTGCCCGCGGCGGTGCAGCGCCCGGAGGCGGAGGCGATGGTAAAGCCATGGCAAATAAACAGCCTCGCAGAGAGGGCCGGCAGCCGGGACACGGCAAACATCTCCCTGCTCGAAAACAAAATTCCCGGACAGTCTTAAACAGGCAAATAAACTCGCCGGCTCTGTTTTTCAATCAAGCCTTTTAAGTACTAGACTGAGGCAAATTACAGGCGCAGGAAAACCTGCTGAAACTTAGGAAAGTGCTATTTTACTATCTCAGATGGTTAGAGGGATCTGGATCTACCTTGACTGCACTAAATTGCCTGTAAAAGCGTGGTGATAAAGTGTAAAAGTAACAAGTGCCTCCTTATTCACGTGTGTTCCCCTAATCTGATCACCTTCTGTCTCTTTATGAGGCTACTGGGTGGCTGGGGCTACCCCGGGCCGTGCTGGGGCGGGGGTTATTCGGGGATACGGTTTCACCGGGCGGGCAAAAACCCACCCGAGTGGAAAAGCGGCTGCCCCGTGGGCCGGGGCCTGTCCCGGCTCCGAGCGGAGCGGGGATGCCCTCGCAGGTGCAGCCGGGCCCGCACCCCCCGGGCCCGCAGCCCGCAGCGCTCCCCGCACCCCGCTCCTCACCGCCTGCCTCCCGAGAGCGTGGCGGGCAGACCGACTTCAGCGTGTGTTTTGCCTTATTTTTACAGCTGGACATTTAAAAAATTCACTGGCTATTCCCCGCGTGGCTCTTTTTTGTTTCTACTGAATTATTTTTTCTATTTATTTTTTTTTAAGAGAGGGGCAAAGCCTCAAAAATTATTTTTTTAGCAATTTTACACCGAGGTCGAGAAAATACCCTTCAGGTATTCTCCCCTAATTAGGAGGGAAAAGCTGCCCTATGTATTGGCGACAGTCACGCAATCGGGGCGATTTTTTGTTTCACGCATAAAGCAGTAAAAGTGAAATAATATAAGAAATGGGCTTTATCCCGATCTGTATCTTTTTCCACGTAAAAGAGCGGAGGCTGCAAAATATTTTCCTATTCTTAACTCAGACAGCAAGAACTGAAAAGCTAAAACCTTTTTCTCTCGAACGACTAAATTAAAGGGGTCGCCTCCAACCCTCCTTCCACTTGCCATGAAACTGAGACGCTCTTCGGGGGGGAAAGAAGCAGCTTTTCGGAACATACAAAAAAAGAAATAAATCCCGGCTTCTTAAATATGATTTCCTTTATGAGTCGATTGTAACCGAAGGATTATTTAATGCAACACATCTGTCTAGGAGGGGAAAGTGCTGCTGCTGCTGCTGCTGCTGCTGCAAGACGCACAAAGTTTGCAGTCGATCGGATCTCGCCCGCGGAGCTGGAGCCGGAGCAGGAGCAGCAGCAGGAGCCCTGCATCGCTGCGCAGCCAGCAAAGCGAGGGAGAGGAGAGGAAACCTGACAGATTTTGTCCGGGATGGGAGATTTTTCCCCCCATAATTAGCTCCAAAGCAGGGATGGCAACCTCGAGATTTAAAAATGTATTTGTTTTCAAATTGAGGGAGCTGGGTTATCCACTTTAAGATCACCTAATCAAACGCAGGTTGCTGCTGTTGTTCAGGTTCACAGAAAAGCTGATGATGATCCAGAGACATCTTTCACTTCCCCTTTTCCACGCTTCTCTATTTTTTCCCCCTTCACAAATAAAGAGTAAATAAGCATCTGCTTTTTACGTCACGCAACTTATGCAACATTTCATCTGACTTTTTTTTTCTCCTGCCCATCTTTTTTTCACTCGGGAATGTGAGTTGCCATCGCCACGGATATCAAATGAAACTTGCCCAGATGTGTCAGAGAAAATAAAGACATCAGTTGCTTTTAAAATAGGACGCGAAAGCTGGCGAAGTTTTGTTGTTGAATCCCTCATTAAAAAAAAAAAAAAAAAAAAAAGAATAAATTAAAAAAAAAGGAGCCCCAACACTGCAGCAGTTAAAAGCAGAGATCCCTATCATAAAGGAGAAACAGATGGGGTGAGCGTAAGACAAATAATTAAGTAAGTCGGGCTTTGCGTGTGGACGGCCGAGCCCTCGCCTCGCGGAACACAGACCTTCGGGCGGCCAAACTGTATAAAAAAAAGTGCTGGAAAAGCGCCTGAAATTACAACATTTACATCAACTTTTAGCGGGTGACTCCAGCGGGCTGCGAAGCTCTCCGCGCCGCCCGGCGGCCCCGCTGTTCCCCCGCCGAACCGCGCGGAGCATCCCGGCCACGCGGAGCGGCTCCGCGGCCCCGCCCGCCCCGCGCTGCCCCGCACGCCCCGGCTCGGTTCGGTTCGGTTCGGTGCTCTCCGGGAGCCGGTTTTCGGCACAAGCCCGCGGGCGAGCGCGGCAGGGCGCGGGGGGTGCCCGGTAGCTCCGCACCGGCTACCTGCGCCCGGGGTTCGCCGCCTCCCCCGCGGAGCCGCCGCTGCCCCTCCGCGCACCCGCGCTCACCGCCCCCCCCCGCGGCCCCCGGCCCTGCGACAGCCCACAGCGCCCACTATAGGGCCCGGAGCCGCTCGCACCCCCCCTTCCCCGACCCCCCCCCACTCCAGCCCCCGGCGGCGGCAGCAACTTCCAGCGCTCGCCACTGAACTTTTCCTCAACTCCTTCCCCACCTCCCGCCGGCCGCCCGCACTCCCGGCCCGGCTCCGGCCGCCGCACCCCCCGCCCCGATCCCCGCTGCCGCCCGCCGAGCCGGGCCGCGCCGAGCCGAGCCGAGCCGGGCCGGGCCGGGAGGCTGGGAGGGGATGCTGCAGGTTGCCTGCGAGCTCCGCGCCGCACCAGACATGTCTATGCAACATGGCAGAGAGGGAGGGTGAAAAGCCAAGAGAAAGGGGTATTGCACCTACTTGCGGCCAGCTTCCTCGCCCTGCCCTTGGATCGCATGCTGCCAGTCCCGCGGCCGATGCTGGCGTGGGCTTGGGGTGGGGGGGGGCTTTTTTTTTTTTCCTCCCGGAGCTTTTCCTCCTTTTTCGCTCCCCCTCTCCCTCTCTCCTCTCCCTCTCCCGCACACACACTCTCCCTTTCTCTCAATCCCGGCTCGCTATCTCTCCAGCATTGTCAGTTTGGACACCTTCGCACATGCGCACGGGCGGCTCCCCCCCGCTCTTCAACATTTCAGCGCCGCCAAAAAAAAGTTTGCAGCGATCCATCACCGCCGGTGGGGACCCTGACAGCCGGCACCGGGGCCGGGACGGGCCGGGACGAGGCGCGCAGCCGCCGCCGGGCTGCGCCACCGCGGCCGCGGGGCAGCCGCTCCGCCGCCTGCGCACCCGGGAGGGGTTACGGCGGGGGAGACCCGCGCTCCCGCGGGGCAAGGGCTGGGGGGGAGAAGTGACACCTTTTTTTTCTGCCTTTTTTTTTTTTTTTAATGGGATATTAATACTGTTCTGGAGTCTTTGCAACGTTTAAATAGTTTATTCTCACCCGGCAGTAATTACCGTAGATCTTTCCGCATACATAGGCAGAGAGATATAATTTGATTACATGTTTTATTATGTATGCGTACCATGAAATCGTACACTTTGCCGGCGCGCACACTTTTTCGCCACCTTGAACTCGGCTCAGCCACCACCAGTTGGGCAGAAAAAAAAAGCGTTTTAAAAACAGTAACACCGACCGCTCTAATCTGTTTTAATTACAGGGTTTGCCAATCAAAGAGGGAGCGCGCAGAAATTGGGAACTCCTTTAGGGGATGGCTGTGTCCGAGGTATGAATCAATCCAAACTACGTATAGATTTTCCCCTGGTACAACCTCCTTGCATTAAACAGTTTTGTTCAATACCTTCCATGCGCTATTTATGTTCCCATTAATATCTGTTGCAAATCCTGCCAGACACCATAAAAGAAAATTACAATCTTTCAGACTCGGGGCTGCGCCAGTACATACACGCTGCTCAACTTTTTGTTTTAATAAAATCCTCAGCATCGCCCCTTCCCCCTTCAATCCCACCTCCCACCCCCCGGCTGCCGGTGCTGTGGATCGGGGCAGATCCTGAAGCCCCCCTGGCCCGGTCCGGCTCCCCTGCCCGGCGCCCTCCGCACCCCACCGGTGACAGCGCCGCGCGTGGGGCGGGGGCGCCGCGGGTCCCACGCTGCTGCCCCAAATTCCCGGCAGACAGGCGCAAGCCCTTGGACCCGCACTGCGGAGCCGTCCTTGATGACAATCGGCTCTTTTTAATTTGTAACTTGGATTTTTTTTTTTTTTTTAAGGACACGCAGCCGCTCTCTGCCCACTCCACATCCCCCCGCAGCCGGGCAGGGGCGCACCGAACGCACCCGGAGCACGAGGGGCAGGAGGGCAGGGGCTTCCCCCAATCCCCTGCACCCACCGGGGCGCCCTGCCCGGTCTGTCCCGGGAGGAGCTGGGCCACTCTGCCCTGGCGGAGGCAGGGCCGGGACAGCCGGGGAGCGGCCACGGGCTGCGCGGGGGATGCGCGGCGCCGGCCCGGGGGCCGGGGCTGCTCTCGGGGTCCTGGCACTGCCCGACCCCCGACCTCGCTCGCAAACAGCGCCTTTCCTTGCGGGGCTGCACCGAGCTGTCCCCAGATCACCCCGCACACACCCCCCGACCTGCGGTGCCGGGTCACTTGGGAAAAATGAAAACGCCCGTGAACTTTGCAGAACTCCCCCCGCCTCCCGCGCCCCCGGTTTAACGGAGACCCCGGCAAAGCCGCCGAGCGGGCAGAGATGCGCGTCCTTCCCCGTGCCCGGGGACCCGCTGGCACCCGGGCGGCCGAGCCCCGTGCGGGGCCGGGGACACAGATGCGGCTTTCCCGGGCGGGCAGCCCTGACCCCGGCCGTGCCCGCCTGTCACCGCCACCTGCCCGCCGTCCCAGCGGCCCCGGGAGCCCGGCAGGTGCCGCGTCGCTCTCCCGGGGCTCCGGCCGCCGTCCCGGGCCGCCCCCGCCGCCCGCCCGGCGGCCCCGGCATCGCCCGCTCGGCCCCGTCATGTTCTCCCCGTTCCCCGAAAAGTCCCGGGCAGCCCCCCGGGAATTCCGTTTCGTTCGTGCGGGGAAGCTCCCCCGCGCCGGCAGCTCCGCTCCCTCCCGGGTGGGAAGCGGCTGGCGGCGGGGATGTGGGGTCGCTTTCGGCAGATCCACGGGCAGAAACAGAGATTAAAATTTTGGGATATATTTTTTCGGACGGAGGGGTGGAATTAAATCTATTTCTAATACAGGCTGGGAGACCAAAGGCACCCCCTCATACACAGGTTTCAGTGCTTTCCCCGTAACAGGAAATTTTCTCTTCCTTACATTATAATTGAACAAGCCCCGCAGTCTACTTGGAGAAAAGTTGGAATTCTTTATCGAGGTATTTGTAGTGCTATTGTCTTTGTGCAGTGAACTTTACATCGTGTTATTCAATCTCAATCTATATTCTCCTAGCTACCAGTAAGATTAATTTAATCATTGTAATGCAATTATTAATACTGTTTACCCAACGCTTGATTTCAGGTTTGCTGTTAAGAAATTAAGTTTCTTGCTGGGTGACCGAAAAGCTATGCAGGGATTTCCAGCCCACGTCGAAATAAAACAGTCCTCTTTATTTAGTCTCAGAACTCCAGCTTTCAGCCACGGGCTCAATTAGCCAAAATGGAAACAATTTTCATTCATTGCAATAACTCACTGTTCTGCTGATCACTTTCAAAATATACACTTTATTATTATATGCTGACCTCGGTGCCGCGAAGTGGCAAGGCTAGAAAGAGGCAGAGGGATCTCTCCAGCCCCCTTGGGCTGTAATTATTAGAAATTAATTGGGTTCAGGACCCTGGGTAGCATGGGTAAATTAATAGCTTGTCTGGTTGTTTAAATCCGAATTCTCAGTCCACAGGAGAGCAGGGGAGGGAGGCTCTCCCTCCCCAAACCCGCCCCGGGAGAGCGCGGCAGGGCTGGGGCAGCGCGGAGCCGCCGGCTGATTTCCCTCCTTCTTTTCACCAACGCATTGTTTTCAGGGAGCTATTTAGGGGTTAAAAATCAAAAATAAAGATCCTGTATACTTGGAGCTGTCGTGCGGGAGTAAAAGTGAAAAGGGAGCCTTAGGCAAAAGGAAATTACTGCAAGCCCGCGTGACCTTTCCGAGAGGTAATCAATCAAGTGATCAACAGGGATATTTATCATTGCTAGATGGGGCTACTTTACAAATGCACAGGAGGGGGGGGCGGGGGGATACACACACACACACAAAAGTTTGGATAAACCCGATAAGTCTGAAGACAAATACGGAGACTTTAATCACTGGGAAGATTGCACATTTTCTTTTCTGAGCTCTCAGAAGGAAAGGAAAGGAGAAAACCGCTGCAAAGTTTCCCAGCAGAAAATGCCTCCTGTCCTAGGTGGTCACATGGAAGCTGTCCACTTTGCTTTGCAGTCCTGGGAAAGGCTGGGAACGACAGATGTGATTTAAAAAAAAAAAAAAAAAAAAAAAAAGGCACCGAATACAAGGGAAAATAATAGCTAGAGATTGAGGCTTTGATAACCGGGCTCGGTGTTTGTTTTTATGTAATGTGTTTTTATTTGCTGGCTTGAAACTCGGAGCTGTGGAGCTCAGCCCTGCCTGCCTCTAGTCCCCGAAACGGTTAACTCCGAAAACAAAAAAAAAAAAAAACCACCCCATGCCCCCTACTATATGAAATCAGCGATCTGGTTCAATTAAACTTGCTCTCCGTAGCATAAAGCATCCACCACAATACAGGCAATGAAATCCAACAATAAAAGCCCATGCATTTTCTGCACAGTTTCCTTCTCCCTTGTAAAACATGCCGTCGTGTAAGCACCAGACATTTAATTTTGCTTCCTATAACTTACCGGATTCCTTAACAAACCTACTCTGACCACTTTTTTTTTTTCCTTTTCTTTTCTCTCTCCCTTTCCTTTATTTTTTTTTTCCTGCTTCGCGCTGTGCTCCACGCACACGCCAGCACAAAGCCTCGCTGTCTGCGCCCTGCGCTGCTGCCTCTAAACGACTTTAGAGGAGCGGGAGAGACCGCGGAGCCCGCGCCGCCCCTCGGGAGCGCTGCTGGGGCCGCGCTTGCGGAGAGATCCGCGGGGAGCGGCTGCGCGCCCGCGGGGCCGGCGGCTGAGCGCGGAGCTGCCGCCGCGGTGCTGCCACAGCAGCGGGGGCTCTCCCGGCCCTGCGCGCTCCCGCAGCGCCCTGCGCGCCCCTGCGCGTTCCCGCAGCGCCCTGCGCGCCCCTGCGCGCTCCCGCCCGGCCCTTGCGCGCCCCTGCGCGCCGCACCGCGGTCTGCGGCGCCCCCTCGCGGCCGTGACTCTGCACTGCAGGGCGCGGGCAGGCGGGTGCGCACCCCGCGCTGGAGAGAGGGGGCAGAAAATCCTCCCAAAAACAACCGGGTTTGGATGGGACGCGGGTTTAGGGTCCGGTACCGGCGCCTGCCGGGAAGCGGAGCTGGCTCGGGGCTCGCAGCAGGCCTGGAACGAGGCTGTCCCTGGTGGAAGCGCCACTGAAAACACGCGGCGGTGAAGAATGAAATGCATTCATGGGCGCGGAGACACGCACAGCGCAGCGGCGAGCTGTGCACAGCACTCCCCGGGAAATGTTTCCCTGTGAAAATGGTGCAGGGTGCCAACTATGAAGTAGATCTTGTTTCTGCCTGTAGGAAGGACCTGGATTTCCACAACATTGAGACTAAAATGAAAACAGAGGAAAATGAACGGGCCAGAGGCAAGATTGAAAGAGCGGCTTGGAGGCCACGGCGGTAAATGGGGACACCGGAGAAGTGAACCTGATTTTCTGCTTCCTGGCAGGTTTCCTGTGTTACTTTGGTATTTGGTTGCATTCCCTCACCTCTCATCTGAAATGGACAGAGGCTTTCCCAAACCCAAAACCTGGAGGTCTCTGTTTTAAGGTGCTCTGTTTGCCTCTCTCCTCAGTCCCACTAGAAGATGGCAATGCAGGACCATCCCTGGACATGAAACAGGACTCACATATTATTTAACTTCAACCAAAAAAGTCATTTACCCCTGTAAAGAGAGGCACAATCAATATCCCCAACTCAATCCCTTTTCCAAGACTAAAAGCACTTTCTGGCCAAAAATGTCATATCCTCATATCTTCAGGAGGTTACCCCAAGTATTTCTTGCTCTTAAAGGAGCATCAGTGGAGAACGTAATTGGAAAAATTAAAGAGTAGGAGGGGGAAAGTAATTACAGGCCACTAGAGAAAAACAAACATGTTCTGAATGTAGACAAAGCATTGAACAGAGGGGAATTAATAGTACTACAAATCAAAAGGGAAAAATGTCAGCAAAGATCAGCAGAAAGTGAACATCCTATTTAAAGCAAAAATAGAAACAATCGAAATTGCAGAGAAACACGGAAGGGGGAAAGCATTTGAAAAGCAACCTAAAATCAAAATAAAGGAATGGAACAAATTTTACTCAGTGCACAGAGATAGTAAAAGCTGATGTACAAATATTTAAAAAAACTAAAGTCCCACCATGAAGGTGGGTCAGCACGTGAGAGAAAACCTCAGCTGATCAGACACAAGAGTTTTGTGATTTATACCCACTGGGCCAGGCTGGCTCCCATTATGCAAAATGAATTGGGCAAGGTTGGAAAATCCATGCAGAGGATAAAAGGGGATTTCCCAGTATGTCCCATAAACTTCCCCTTCCTCCCTGACCTTCCCAGTGATTTTCCAGAAGGAAGGAGCTGGGGACTGGTGAGCTCTGGGCTTTGAGGAGCCATTGTCCCCTTTGGCCAAAGCAAAGAAGATGAACAACAGGGGCTGCTCAGCTCTAGCAAGTCACTAAAACACTCTGGTGAAGCACAGGGGTTTTTTTTGGCTGAAGCCACGTTCTGAAACAGGCCATGAAGAGTGGGGAAGATTTGGATATTAATCTGTTTAAAGAAAATATGACAAAATGTAAGGAATAAAATTGTAATGGGATGATGGCAGACAGGCTTCCAGAGCAGGCAGTGCTGAAATAAATGGAATTTTGAAATGAGAAAATGAAATCCTCTCTTTGTGTGGTGAAAGCTGTGTCATGACCAAGGACTGTCATCACAAAGATGGGGCTCCCTTTTTTAGGGCTTTATCTGCTTTCACTCACGGTGTAACTTCCAGGCAGGAGTGGGCTTCTTGCTGCTTGTCTTTAAAGGAATCACAAAGGCAGGTTAACACATCAGCCTTTATAAAATCCACAGCCCCATTTTTCCCCTCAAAGCATAAGGAACACATTCATATTTCACTCTCATTTCTCTCCAGTACAAAAGCACAGGGTCAGAATTAATGAGCAAAGTATTTGTGTGACGTTTTATATTGTATTGGCATTTATATAGTGCTTTTCACAGGCTTCATGTCAAAACCCTTTACAGGGCAATAAATCATATACCTTTCCTGATGAAATTGTATGTAGGCAATTGGGCACCTATCCTGCCCTCAGCAATGTCCCACATGCGAGACACGGGGAGTGTGATGAAACCTGCAGAAGTGGGGCTGAAAAAAATGGATGTAGGTCAAACCTTCCCCCCTTAATATCCTGCAACATGTTAAAAAGTCTTTAGAGCCCACTTGAACAGCCACAGGAAAGACCTAACCTTAACATGACAAAGCTTCTATTACAGTCTGAATTACTCAACATGCAAATCGAATTGTGGGTCTTACACTTAACCCCAAGGTTTTTTTGCCTCTGAATTTAAACAAGTTTTCCATTTACATGGAAAATAAGGAATTTTTTTTTAATTTAATTCATTTCTAAAAATAGTGTCCATTCACAAGGCTGAACCCAAGTACCGAATTTTGGTTGTTAGTCTTTCTGTTAGCATTCACAACTATCCCTCCTAACACAAGTCTGCAATGAGACAATGCATCTCTGCCCTGCTGGCGTTCCCCTTCTTATTTGCAGTTTTTCAGATAACGAAGAGTAATGAAGTTCTGAGAACCGTATGCCCGATTAGACTGACTCTTTTACACGTTTATTTGCATTCCTGCCGTGTTTCCAAAGCCACTTCGGGGTAAGAAGAAAAAAAAAAAAAAATGGAAAGTCGAATAAAGTCTTTTGGGGGTTGGGAAGCAGGAGCCGGAGTTCTGCTCCACTGTCTGTCTGTCTGTCTGTCTGTCTGGGGGAATCACAGCGCTGTGCCCAGTTAGGGGACTTTTGGATTCCATTGGTGCCAAAGGAAGCTTTGGTTTGGAGTTTCTCCTGGCAGATCACAGCCCCTCCCTTTCACCCCAATCCCCGAGACGGCACAAAGGCTCAGAAGCAAATGGAAAATCTTTGCAGTAGCTCAACACCGTTGGAAAACCACTTTTCCACCTCTGCTATCTGTAACACATGAAAACTGATAACATTCTGCACATACTGGCTGATAGTTCAAATGCATTAGAACCAACCTGGTTATGATTTATTAGCCGGAAGAGCTGTTCAAATAATTTATAAATGTGAAAGAATAATAATAATAATAACAAAAAGTGCTGCTCTCCACCAAACAGACATTTAGATTACTTTATCTAAAATCAAAGTAATCCAGAAATAGAACAAAAGGTAAAAGCACATTGCCAGCTCCATTAGCTGCCGTGGGCTGTGTTAGAAGTGGAGGGTTCCTGCATCCCTGCAGAGGTGATTAATGTCCTGTGAGACCTGAGCACTCACTGTGCAGATGCACAGCCAAGGAATGAACAAACCTCGCCTCTTCTCTGAGTTTTGTGTCCTTGCAGAGCTCCAATTCACACGCTGTTGTTGTGCTCTGATGGCAACAGAGCCTAATTTTATCTCTTGTTCCCATCTGGGTACACAACTTATTTACCAGTTTAAAGAACGATCTGTAAATAATACACAAATAATACACATGCATGGAAATGAATGACAAGGATAATTAAAATGGTCTTTTCAGTGGGACACACTACCAGCACCAGTAGTTAAAGTTGAAGTTCAAGAGTAATCAACACATTAAAGCCTGAAATTTCTATTCTTTCTGGCAGTAATACATTTGAAGATTAAATTAGACAAAATGTTTGTTACAACAAATGGACTTCTGTTAGCATTCAGGATTATGCCCCCAGTCAATGTTTATTATGCTTTTGGTCCTATATATTCTAAAGGTCTCAATTTCCTATTTCCATAATTTTTTGATCAGTTTTGTTTAAACTGGGAGCCTTTTACTTTTCACTTTAAAAATTACTGCTTCTTCTTAAAACTTCTAGCAGGTTATGGTATCTGGAATGAGTACTAAGAAAAAGGAAACAAGCTAAAATAAATTACTATCTAATCTAACCCATCTGACTACTTCTAAGGTACCTATTATTGTGGTATCAAAGTACTGGATCTCTGATAGCATGTGATCTTTGATCTTAAATTGGACCTCCAATAACATTTTTAATTAAACATCTTATTTGATGCCTGCTGGAGCTAAAATGCAAATAGTTTCACATAAAGAATGAAAGTAAAGAGAGCAAGGAGCAGAACATGATGGCTGGTTATAGTGTGGTTATTGTACCAAAACAAAGAACCCCATCCTCCAGACCCTGTGGAATTAGAACAATCAGCCTCAAGGTTCAAAGACTGAGCAGAAACTACCTAGAAATGAAAAATGTTTTTAATTTATTAAAATTAATAGCAAATAAAATAGTTTGTCAGAAGCAAATTTGAGGTACTCACAAGAATCACTTAGAAAAATTGTAAAATTTTTTTACTTCCTTTGCCCTCCAGCACCCAGTAAAATATTCCATTCTGTTGCAATCCTTCACTGGGAATTTCGTAGGACTTCCACACTGGCTGAGACAAACCATGTCTGTCCTCTTTAAAAAGTGTTTCCAAATCACTTTGTACATAAGAATCATTGCTATCAAGCATGAATTCACTGCCAGACTTTATTCAGCTACATTCAGAGTTGATTTGGAAGCGATTTCTGAGAGGTATGAATTAAAAAAGCATCCTCAGAGCACTTCTGTTTCAATTTGTGGAGGCTTTTATGAGAGCACACATCAGCCCACACTTGTATCAATGCAGGGCACACACAGCAGCTGACAGCAGCCCAGGCTGTTCAGTTCCTCCCTCATCACATCAGAATTACTCTGATGAATTACAAGAATTACTCCCTTGCATGTTGTGTGCTGCTACTTCTGCTTAGGACATGAGCACAGATAGCACTGCTCAGAACTTTCTGCTAGATATGGAATCCCCAAAGGAATCCATGGCACTTAAACCCAATCTGTATTAAGACACCATCAAGTGCAGTGTCATGATACTTTGACTACTGAGTAATTCTTTTTAAAAATGTCCCTGCAAGTTTTTCTAAAATATTCCCATTTGTTTCTTTCATTCTGCACTCATCACCATAATAAGAGCACACTAAACAGCTCTTAGACCATTTTTTTTCCCCAGAGGATGATGAGTATATGTGAAGTGATTTGTAAGATTTTAACTTTTCACTTTGATACAATTCTGTGTAAAGATATGACCACTCTGACAGCTCTGAAGCCTCTTGGTATCTGCTGCCTGGAAGAAGGCAGAGTATAAGCACTGGTCATCCACACTCATCTGAGGTCAAAATTCAGCTCTTTTCTTTCAATTGTCACACAGATAATGACAAAAAAAAATTATAGCCACAAATATAGTGTGCAGTAAATAACAATAGGTATCAGATTCCAGGAGGAACAATGATGGAATTTACATTTATTTCACACTGCAGATGGCACTCCAAACTGCAGGAACCAAAAAAGCCCATGAAGGTGAAGAGCTAATTTGTGATTTATTTCAGATGAAGCATCAGGGCTGGTGTTGATGAAGGGATCAGTTCCAGCAGAGCCACCCCATCACCTGCCAGTCCCTTGAGATCCCAGCAGAGCCTCCCTGATCACACAGCAATGCTCCATCCACGCCTCATATTTGAGCAGGAGCTGCCAGTTCTGCACAGGAGAATCTGTGAAGAACAAGTGACAAAACCCGAGAGAAGAGGCAGGAGAGCAAACATCTCATTTTTCTCCTTCTTCACATTTCCTAAGGTAACTGTGGTTTAGCCTTTTGGTTTTCATTTTTCAGGGAAGTCCTTTAAGCCTAGTTCACAGCAGTCTGTATGGCTGAGAGCTCATTCATCAAGAGCAAAATCTCACATGCAAAGTTCATGACAGAGTGGTGAGGTGCAAAGTTGAAAGAGAAGGAAAATAATTTTTCCCATCCCAGAAACCCTTTCAGAATTTCAGAAGCACTCTCAATCACAACAAGATGAGCTTAGAAGTGGGATTTGCTTGTTGTTTGGGGCGTTTGTTTGTTTTTACAGAAGCTCAGGGGAAAAAAAAGCATTCTGACATCATCATAACTGAGAATTAGGACTCTCTTGGAATGTGAAGACTTTGGGGGTTAAATCCTTCTTCTCAGAGACGTAGATCAGGGTTAGAGCCCACCCCCTCTAAATCCTAGCCTGAAAAGAAACATTTTATTACAGAAGTTTCACTGAAACTGGCGTGTTCCCACAAAATGTTTCAGTGGTGAGAAATAAAGAGTTCCCAAATGTAAAGCACTGCCAAAAATTTCCCTATCATTTCTAGCCAGTGAGCAAGGAAATGTGTTATTTTGCCATCAGTGGAGAAGGAAGCCCCTGTCCCAGTGGTGCTGTAAGGTCACGCTTCATCTTGTCCCCAGCAATTTGTGTGTGCACCCACAATTCCAGGTACCTGGAATAATGTAGGGCCATTTTCTAATGCACTTCTGCAGTTTGCATTGCAAATGAATGTATAGAAACAATAAACATGGCTAAAGAACACGGGTAGAAAACTACAGTGGCCTCTTTTCCATCCTTTTACAGCAATCTCTCTTCCCTGCACATACACATCCACACCCCTTCATGATGTATGAAGAGACTTCGGAAAGAAATCTTTCCAAAATATTTGCTCTTCAAACTTATATGCTTTTAAAAGAGAGGTGGGATCCAGGTTTCACCTCTGGCACTTAGCACTTGCCTCTTGCTCACATGTTGGGAAGGGCTGGGAAAGAGAAACTCTTACTTTGCCTGAAATTGAGTGCAAGGTGACACCTCCCTGATTTGTCAGAACTCAAACTCTTTCTGGAGGACAAACTAATGAACCCACACTAACTCCATCTTTTTCCCAAATTTCCTTTGCTATCCCCAAACAACACAACACCTGCTGTTATCCCAACAAAGCAAGTGCTACCAGGGAGGAAAAGCACTTTATGTTACAGAGCAAAGAACCTCTCCACTGGCTTCTCTCAAACAAAATCCAGCTGAGCAAAATAAATCCTGTTTTCTCACTAAAGAAGTCCTCATGTGCCCAAAACAACCCCAAAAGAACTCAAATACTCCATAGAGTTTTTAATTAATTCTATCTAGACACACAGCAGTCTGAGAAGCTGTAGTGTTATATATATAACCTCCTTACATTTCACTATTTACATTGTGTTATCCTCTGGCTATTTCCCAACTTTATTGGCTCACCCTAGAGATCAATTTAGGCACCAAAATAAAATATGATCTTATCTTTGCAGTGCACAGAAAAGCGAAACAAAATTTCTCACGGGAGACAGGGGTTAAGGCACTGGACTGGGTGTCAGAGAAGTGGTGTTCTATTCTTGGCTCTACCACTCACTTGCTGTGGGAGCTTGTAGAGCAAGATACAGAGCAGGAATGGAGACTCCAGCCAAGAAATTTCTCCTCTGTAACTTTTCCTCTTTCATTATGCATGAGAGTGAGTTTTTCCAGCGTCCAAGCACACATCTGAAAGCTGGGGAAACACGATTCTACCAAAATACAGAACCAGCAGAGAAAGAAAACGAGTGGAAAACATCAATTACAAAGTTTTCTTGGGCACCTCTGAAGAACTGAAACAGAATCTCTACTCACACAGTGAAGATAGAGAAGAAATTCAGCCCCAGCAGGCAGGCACTGCTCCAAGGACTGCACTGGACCTGCACATGGGCTGACTTTGGTCTGCTGTGCTGCTGCTCCTTGATCTAGTTGCTGCTTCAGACAAGTTTTCTGAGACAGTGAACAACGAAGAATCAGGCCAGGGGCAAGAGGGTTGCTTTGGGGTTATTTTTACAAAAATAAGAACCTACACTTTGGTTTTGAAATAAGCAATCTGACTTTAAAAAGTAAAAATAGACTTTATTGGGGCAATTTTTGCTCAAAAGCCATAGCTGAGACTATATCCAGACCTGGATTAACAAACTGCCTAAATCAAGACTGACAAACTCACAGTTAACTCCTGCTGGAAGCAGCATTTCCTTCTCCAGGAAAAGACCAGGCAGTACATCTTGCTTTAGGTAATAGCTGTGGTCTAATGCACAAAATTGAAACATTTCTTATCATTTTGGGAGACCTGAAAAAACAGTAAACATGCAGGTCCTCACTTGGCATGGCTGGGTCTTGTTCTACCATGCCAGCAGATGACTGAAGGCAGAGATTTTTGCAATTACAGTGTTCTGTGTGTAAAATATATCATGAAACTGATTTATCCTGGCCATATTTATTTTTAATCACACAGAAAATCTGCCCACACTCTGCTTTGAGCTGTGTTCTAGATGTTCAGTGCACACTCAACTCGTTTGCTGACAGTTTTACAGTGGGGTCTCAGAGCCTTTAGGCTCACAGAAACAGAAAACTCATCCAGTCATAGAATATTCCTCAATATTAACCTTTTTCCTAAACTTTGGATAAGATATAAGGGAATAGTGTATACCTTGTTTTAACATTTTAAGAGTCATATGAAATCAAAGTCTGACCAACAACCTCACAAAAGCAGCTGCTGTGTAGAGTCAGTTCTCAAACACAGGTGACCCTGGTTCTATTATTTAATAAAATACACTGTCTTGGCCAACAAGAAGAAAATTTCTTATTCAGTCAATCCCTCAAAATGCCAAGTTTTCAGAAACTTCTGGTCTGAGAGTCAGGCACACCTGGACTCCTTTAAGGAGTCCATAGAATATATCCACTCATAAGTGATTTATTAAAAATGTTAGTAGGAAATATTGGTCTCCCTACCTACAAAGTGTTTTTTTCCCTCTCCCTTTTTTGATGTCAAACCTCTAATATTTCTGATTTTTCAGGGCCTGTAACAAACTGTCCCAGGTAGTTGCTCAGGAAGGCAAACCAGCTTTTTGATACGTGAGAAAAATCCTTCCAATTTCATACTTTAAAAATTTTTTTGTATTTTAATTGCTGAAATATTATGTAACCACAGCCTTTAATCTTTAATCTAAGTGCAAGCCACACTTGATATATAACAATTATTTCTTAATAAAAAGTAATTATAAAAAATTCAAGGCAGTCCCAGGGAATGTGCAACTGAAACTGTTAATATACCTGAGGGATTATTTCCACTCTTACATATATTAGGCACTATATAAAACAAAGGATTTCTTGGGACATTATCAACAAAGGAGAATTCTATTTTTTTTTTAAACCTGCTTTTTACTGATTGCATTATCAACTTCAATTTTATTAGCTTGAATCTTCTGGGAAGGATATGATTTTAATAATGTATAAAAGGTTTGCCTGGTAGTTGGCTGTTGGCTTTTACTGACTACTTAATGTAATCTGTAATTACTGGAGCAGCTCCTACGTTGGCCAGTGCTTTAAGGTCACTGGAAAGCTCTGCTGGGTTGTACTTGGTGTACAAGAACATCCCTCTGCTGATTGATGGCTGCACCCAATGGAAATGTTTTCATTTTGCCCTTGAAGCATTCCTGTAAGGAATTCTGTCAGTACATATCCCTCCTTGTCAAGCAGCAGCCTGGGGCCAGCCCATGATCTGCCTTTGTACCAGTGAGCTCTCAGGAATATCTCCTTTGGCTTTCACATTTGGTTCCCAAATCTTCAACCAATGATGTACATAACTCTTAATTATTAGAAAGTGCTCATTTAAAATGCATGATTTACCTTGCACGAATTTTAAGGTGGAAAACACTCAAAGCCCTTGCTGTATATTTTTTTTAAAAAGGGAAATAAAATGTTGCAGGGCTTGGCTTTGATAAAGTAGACTTTCAGCACTTTAATTTTTTTTTCCTTAGGCTGAAAAATCCTGAACTATCTGAGACAGCTGGCCAGAACTTGCAGTTGAGAAACACACTTAAAACATGATGTGAACAGGCTTTATTACAAGACTAAACCGAATTTTAAAGTATAACTTTGCCAAGCCAGTAAGTCACCTGCAGCTTCCTGTGTCACCTGTGGCTTCGTGTGTCACCTGCTTTGGTGGTACTACCAAGATAAACCTGGAAATAGAAGCAAAATGCTGAAAATATTCCAGAACTGCTGTACCCCTGAACCTTTTAAGCTTGAACTTTCTACTCACAATATTTCCATGAAATAGATTGGCAATTAAACCACTGTATTAATCACAGAGTCAGCAATTTGTGTTTATGATCCTCACTGGATGTAAATCAGCTTTTTGTTCTGGTGGTGTAAGTTTGCTACATTAAAAATGGCATTTCTGAGGAGAAAAGTCCTTATGGAAATTCCTCATGATTGGAGAAAGAAAAAGCAACTCGGTAGAAAAATGAATTATATCAAAAAGCTTATTAATGGATAACTTTTTTATTTTTTGCGTAACAATTTTTGTACTGCCTAACACTACTTACAGATTCTATATATTTATTTCTGGGAAATTGTTCACTGAAAGGTTCCTGTGATTTCACAAGGAAAATCAGGAGTGTCTACTGTCATTTTTCAGAATTTGCTATCTATTTAGTTTAAAATTCATGGTGGCTGCTCTTTCTGAAAGCAATTAGAACATGGACTTATAAGTCATAGCAATAGAAAGCTATAAAATACTTTATAAATAATATTTTGGTATTAAAAACACCAATAAACAATCATTATCTTCACTTCCAATAAACAAAACAAATAAAAGGGGGTTTTAAAGATTTTTTTCAGTATAGAACATCATGGTTTAATAAGTTGGTTATCTGTTTTCTCAGGAAAATTTATTCATTTCATGTTCACTAAACAATCTGCTGCTCTGTGGGGTGGGACATTCTCATCTCCAGTTCTAGCCAACAGGGACTGTGGTTTTTCTGCATCTCACAGCTCACAGGACAAGAGTTTCTTCTCAGGACAAGATCAATTCAAACTGTAGATAAGAGCCAAAAGGATTTCTTCTCCTAATATCAAATCAACTTAGCTGTTATTGCAGGTTTAAACCTGCTGCAAGACCAACACAGGTGGAAACTAAACACATTGTCCTTCATGTTTAATGAAAGAACAGGGAGTTTTAAACATGATTCTCTGTAACTGCTAAATCATTCACACATACACACAATAAACCTCTGCCTTTGGACAAGTCTTGTGATTGTCCACTGAAAATTAATTTTCTTTTACACATCAGCTAAGTTGCATTCTTATTATCAGAGAAAAACCCAAACATAACAAGAGTGACAAACCACTCAATACTTCTATATCCTGCCTGGCTAAGTCTGTGGGTTTATCTTTTTGCTGTAAATAAAAACAAATTAAAATCAGCATTAATAGAGAAGAAAGCCACAATTCAAGACATCAGTGAGAACCCCCCATTACCTGTAAGGCCACTACTGTAATCCCTGATAATTTCTTGGGAGCAGAATCAAAGGACTACAGCATGCAACTTCAATTAAAAAATCCAGCCAGAATAAATAGAGAAAACATGAAAACAGTGATTTTTTTTTTCTGGCACTCCATTTGAAAGGAAGAGTTAAATTAATACATGAAAAGATCCTATCAGCTCTGACTTGTCTGAGTTATTAATTGAACACCTTCTTGGAAACATGTAGATAAAGACGTGTACCTTAGAGAATACGAGATAAGAGTGAAAGGAAAGGGGGAGAAATTAGCAGTTTTGCCAGTTCACTCCCTTCATTGTCCAGCTAAGGCTGTTCAAAGCTGCCTGGAGCAGCACAATATGGAACGGTAACGAAAGTGTGGGCTGGCAATGGAGGAGATAAAAACTTCAGGATTATCCTTAAACGTACTTATCTTCAGACACAGAAGAGGCTGTAAAGCCAGCTGAACGATATAAAGCTGCTCTAAAACAAGACAAATATCTACTCCATGTGTTATAAGCAGTTCAAGCTGCTTCCTGTGATGAAAAACATGGGCTGTACGGTAGACATACTACAGCTAAGTACAATAGATCCCATGATACAGTTGTTTAAAGGAATATTAGAGTGATGAAAGAAGCGATGGAATTCTGCTCTTTAGGAGGCTGAGAAAAAAAGTTGGAGCACGGTGATTTGGTAGATGTCACTGATGGTGGAAGTTTTGCGAGCCAGAGGACAGTTTTATGCCCGGGCTCTCCGGAAACAATCGGGCTCGATGGTTCTCTTGCCCCCGGGCAGGGGAGAGCAGGAGAGCGCTGCTGAGCATTTCCCATCTTCAGCCCCCAAAGGGCTTCGGGATCCTTCCCACCGAGCTGCACAGGATGGATTCAAGCAGCTCAGAAGGGCACATCTGGATTCAGTAGCAGTGCTGGGACCGAACCCCCCTCACCGCCTCATTTCAGTCACTTTTCATCCTTTCCGCCTTGTTTTGTCCCCCACGGAGCGCAGTGAAGCGCCCAACTGGACAATTCAGATAATACCAAATACAGTAATAAGAAAAAAAAAAAAAAAAAACTTATTAAAATACTAATTGCCACACTAAAATGTTTCCTATGAAATTATCGGAGCTGCCAATGTCCCATCATTAATGTACAAAAGTCTGATTATCTTTTCAATAAAAACAGAAAAATTCCAGCCTTTAAACTCGTTATCGTGGCAAACCAGAACGCTATGATAATGCACGAGAACTTCGGCTTGCAGCTGTAAAATTCCCAAAAGTCCTGTGACTTGGTTATAACTTTGTTATAGATGATTACCTTCCTCACTCACACAACTCCCACGTTCACTTTTGGGAAACAAAGTGTGTATTCCACAAAAGCGAACAGTAAATTTATTTTAATAAATGAGAAATATGGAAAGCAACTTATCTTACAACACATTGTTGTGCGCTGGAAAGCCTGACGTTTGCACATCTAGTTTCCAATCATACAATGCATTTTCAGAGGCAAAATTAAAATTTAACATCTGCAAATGCTGATCTCTGACATTGTTTTCAATGGGGTCAAATTGTGAAAATACTTTGCCAAGGTGAATCCTAAACAGGATAGACAGGAAATAAAATTCTTTAATTTGTGCAAAGGTATGTTTGAATTAGTTTCTCAATCAAACATAAACTGCAAATTAGTAGTGTTTTGAGCAAATTGGAAAGGGAATAAAAATCCAGTGTTAACCAACATTTCTTGATCACTTCAGTTTATCTAGAATATACATTGAAAAATGCATTTTTAAATACTTTTTAAACAGAGATGTCAACTCATTTTAGTGCCTTCCTGTGAGGCTTAAATAACACTTTTTAAATTTTTGCTTTGAATTGGATTCCGTAACAAGAATTTCTTTAAATTGCAAACGTTTTCATTAATAGCAGTTTGTCTGTAGTTTTTTTTCAAAAAAAACCGGAAAAAACCCAAACCAAGCAACTATTCGCACATAGTTTCACTTAAATTCCCCTCTTTGCACATTAAACTGTGTTAATGCACCGAGTTCCACTCCAGTGTTTTACAAATGAATGGCTGTTGCCATCTACCGTTGGAAAAACAGGATCAGCAGCAAGAGATAACAGCGCAGATAAGACGTGCGGAACAAAGACTTCAGCAGCCACAGAGGATCAGCTCTTCCTACTGAAATCTTTGAAATAGAAAACTCAAATGACCGAAGAGAGGTAGAAAAAAGTCCCTTCTTCTCCTAAGCCACTGTCATTTTTAGGTCTTATCCAGCTGGAAAATAAACACGAACTCAAATTTTGACAACTTCATTCTGTATGGATCTGGGGATTTGGAAGGCTTCACCCAGAACTGCAGCTACAGCTGAGTACACACAAAATTTAAAAAATTAACTAATAAAGCTTAATTTTAAAATACCATTAGGCTCAAGTTACGATCATGTCTCTGCAGCCTGAAAACTGTAAATGCAGGAGGTAAAAGCCGTGCCCCAGGTGCCTGAGCACAGCCAGGCAATGCAGAGCTCTGGCTTGAAAATGGACCTGACCCGAGCCACGGGCAGGGCAGAGTCACCCAGCACCGCACCAGGAGCCACAGTGCTTCTCCCAGGCTCTGGTGCCAGAGCTTTAGCGCTTCCTGGGGTTGATTTTTCCAAACTTCTTTTGGATAAAATAATTTCCCAGCTTGGGTGTGTTGACCTGAATGCAGAGAACTGGGCAAAGAAAGGCATAGAAAATTATTATATTCTTACATCATCTTTAGTCCATGGTTTTTAGCATTTACAAAGATTCGATTGCATGTCTTCACTTTACCATAAAATTACTTATGTATGAATAATTGAGACATATGATTCTTCTGTTCTTTTTCCTGACAAATATCCTTAGATACCACATCCAAGCACGTTTTGAAGGTACCCCTTGTTAAGACAATCTACAAACAGAATTAGGGTAGGGTTCTATTAATGTTTGCCAGACCTGTCGGAGGTTAAACAGCCTTTGAATTAAGCCATTCTTTACTCTTTGATAATTATTATTTTTCCTTAAGACACTTTTTGTTGCCTCTTAAGCAAGGTCAACTTGAACTGTGTTGTTAGACTCAATATCTCAGTACAACGTTAACTCTGCTCGTGCTGTTCTTACAAACTCTGTGTGTGCTGTCACCTCTGCCAACAACTTTGGGAAGTGTTTGCAGAATTCTCAGTAAGTGAAAAAACTCCAGCTTTTCTGTTGGTCATTTCAAATACACGGCAAAGTGTACTTTAAATTTGCACACAAAGTCACACCAACATGTGAATCGACACTTGTCCATCTTTACAAACTTCTTGCACTGATTTGAATCTTCCTTGGTTTGCATGTTGTGCACAGATCCATAGCATCCAACCCAAACAACCATGATTGTTTTTAAACTAATGCAAGAAAGCTAAATCCTACACTGGGAACAGATTAATTAAAGCAGTGTAAGATAAAATCCTGCTGCTTTTGAGTACGGGGAGTGAAAAAGGGCAACGACAAAGGGTAAGGTAGAGCCAGGAGTGGAGCCCAGCTGAGGACAGTGCCTGGCACACGGCACCGCAGCTGGAATCCACCCGGCTGAGATCTCATCCTGGGAAATGAGCGCTTGGAAATGTGGTCATGGGGGAGGAGTGCTCGTCCCCTCGGGGGCCCCAGGTCTGCCATCTCCCAAAATACCCTCAGGGCTGTTTGCACACGCGCTGTAAATGCTGTGTTACCCCTCCTGTTATCCCATCACTTCTGTGGGATCCCCTGAAGGATTTCATCCTTGGTCCGCTGATTTTTTTCCCTAGGCTCTCCACACAAGAGGATCGGTTTTCCCACAGGGACACAAAGCTCTGGGGTGTTCAGAAACAGCACACCAGAAGATGATCATGCAAAAGGAACCCCAGGCACACAGGAGTGCAGCGAGGCCGCTTCATCTTGCTGGGAGGACACACAGGGCTGGGTCACCTTCGGCCAGAGCACTGTCCCTGTACCCAGCCTGACACAGCAAATGTCGTGTGACTGACCTCGAACGGCAACCATGCCCACCTTCCACAGACCTGAGCCAGCTGTCCTTCAAAGGTCAGCCTAAACAGCTGCTCCAGAACCTCCTGACCACTCGGTGCTAATTCCTGAGCATCTGGCACTCCATAAGTCACCCAGGATGTGCGACCCTAAATCCCAAACTAACAGAAGGGCAGCTCGGGGTGTGAACCTCAGTAATGCCTTTTCATAACTCTGCTGGTAAGAGCTCCTCTTCTCCCAAACATAAACAGGATTTTTAAAAGATTTTGAAAATAAACAATCTAGAGATATTAAGATGAGCACTTACATTCTGAGGGAAGAAAATTGACTTAATGCCAGATGATACAAGATGGAACTGCTGCTGGGGCAAGTAACTACTGCTGGCTGCCAGGTGACTTTTTTCCTATCTGCTCTGAGGAGAGATATTGAATACAATTCCTTTGACACAGCTGCAAATGGTTTTAAACACTTCAGGAGTGAAAGAGCTGAGAGCTTCTGTTTGCATTCCTAAAAAGCCACATTAGCACGTTTTTTGGCCAGTTTCACCGAGGCAGGTAGGGCAGCTCAGAAGGCTGTTCAGAAGCAGTAGCAAGCTGTACCTACAGCTCCATTTGTTGTCCTCTCTCCAACAATGTCACACTGTAGTTTTCCTTGCTTCCATAAATAAATAGAAACAAAAGCAGACCGCGTTCTGAGTTCCTTAGCATTTTCTCTCTGACATGTGGATCTGCAGATCACATACTTTTTTTTATGACTACAGAAACTTGGCAGTTTCAGCTTATCACCCTTTCAGAAGGGACAGCTTAAATCATTTTAAACGCCACCAAACCAAGTATATTTAGAAGACAAGACTTTTTTTTCAGAGAGACAATTGTAAGTCGAGTTTCATTTGAAAAATAATGTCCTAAGCACGTGAAATACTTTGGCTCTGCATGTTTAGTTGAGAGTCTGAAATGAAGTATTTGATGCTGAGTGAAAGCTGTTGCTTGGAAACAAGATAAAACAGTGAAATCACAATTGTTTGAACTAAGAAAGAACATTACCATCGGCAGAGCCAGCACTAGCTTTAGCTGGATCAGAATTATTAAGCAAATTCAGATTCCAGTACCAGAAAGGCCCTACATATCTTCAAGTGCGTGGGGTCGGCCTCTCCTGTTTCTGTTTATTCTGGCAGCAGAAGGTTTCTTTCAAACAGAATCAAAAAATTAAGTACCCAAGTTCGCTTCCATCCTCTGTGCAAAGAAAAAGACAGAAGGCCACAAGATGGCACTGGTCAAACACTCAGGATATTAACGGAGCGTTTGTAAATGAGCACTGATGATGCCCAAGCTCAGTTTTTAGGGTTATGTCTGTGTCGCACACGTGTGCCTGCAGCTCTGGTGAACTGTTTGTTCACAGTGGTTGATTCCAGGTACAGAAATGCTAAAAAGGCTTAGCTATGGTCAGAACTAACAGCAGAGGTATCTGAGCAGCGAATTCCTGTGATGGTGATGGCCCAGGATGGGCCCTGGGCACTCCTCCCTCAGGCAGACAATGCTGGGCCTCAGCATTCTGCAGGCAGGTTTGGTGCTGTGCCCCTGGCACAAAGCAGGCAGGTTTGGGGGAGTACCCTGGCACAAAGCAGGCAAGGTTTGATGTTGTGCCTTTGGCATAAAGCAGGCAGGTTTGGTGTTGTGCCTTTGGCACACACTGGAGAGTTTTTCCTCATGCCAGTGCCAAAGCCTGACACAGGAAGAGGAATTGCTAAGGGAGGACGAGCCGCAACACTTTCCCCTCACAATCTTTGCTCCACACTACAGCGAAGTATTTGTCCCCAGCTCCCCGCGCTCTGTCTCTCACACTTTCACAAATTCAGCTCCTTGTCGCCAAAATCGATGCGTAAAACTCAACATTTCTTGAACTCGATAAACAAAATTCGGCATTTCTCAGCTTCCATCACCGCAGGGCTCTCCTAGATAAAATCTCGGCGGCGGCGGGCGCATCCCTCCCACCGCCCGCACGGCAAATCTCGGCGGGGACCGGCGCTTCGGGGGCTCCCTTCGGGGTCCCCGGCCGGCCCAGCAGAGCCGGGACCCGCCCGGACAGCCCGACCGCGGGGGGCCGGATCCTCCCTGCGGGGATGGGGGGGTTTGGGGGTGTCGGAGCGGCACCGACCGCGTACTCCACGACTTAGGGAGCCACGGCAGCTCAGCGCCGCGAGGCGCCGCCCCCGTTTTGCTCTGCTGGGGTCCCCCGGCTGCCCAGGGTGGGCCGGCCGACCCTCTGGTCCCGCCGCCGCCGAGGCTGACAGAGACGAACTCTTCGCGGCGGCAGCGGCGCTGGGCCTGCCGACCGCGGCCTCCACGAGGGCGAGGGCGGGACCATCCCTGGTTACGGAGGAGGGACAGGGACCCCAGGGTGGGCCGGGGTGTGGATCCCCTTCGCTGGCTTTTTTTGAGGCCGGAACTCTTTTCCCCCCATCCCTGCCCCCCGTTCCCCTAGGCCGCTCCCTTCGCCTGCTGAAAGTCAGCGAGTAAAACAGCGGGCGGGTGAGAGGGGCGCAGCCGCCATTAGGGTTAGTTGGCCGTAGGGCCTGCGCACCCCGGCACGGGACGCGCATCTGCCGCGTCCGCTTTTTATACCCTTCGGCCACGCCCTCCGCATCCCCATTGGTTAGAGGGGCGCCATCCTCTGCTGCCATTGGCTGCAGGCGGGGGATGGGGCGGGGCGCGGGGGGTGGCGGGAGTTTGGAACGCGCCGCGTGCTCGCGGGAGCGCGCCTGGAAGGGAGCGCGCCTGGAAGGGAGCGCGCCTTCCCTGCCCCGCGCCCGCGGGTCGGGATCCGGGACACGCGGTCCGGGTCTAGGACAGGACTGGAGACCCGGAGCAGATGCTGGGGCTTGCAGCGGGATTTGGGGGCTGATGCCTGGGGTTGGGAAATCGGTGCTTGCGGTTTGGGGGCGGGTACCAGAATTTGGGGGCTGGTACCTGGGATTTGGGGGCTGGTATCAGCATTTGGGGGCTGGTACCTGGGATTTGGGGGCTGGTATCAGCATTTGGGGGCTGGTGCCTGGGATTTGGGGGCTGGTATCAGCATTGGGGGGCTGGTGCCTGGGATTTGGGGGCTGGTGCCTGAGATTTGGGGGCTGGTGCCTGGGATTTGGGGGCTGGTATCACGATTTGGAGGCTGGTGATTGTGAGTTGAACTGAGCCTTCATTTCAGGTCCATCCTGTCCCACTTGAGGATCTCTGAATGAGGAACCAGCCACTCCTCTCTCACCATTCCCCCCCTCCTCCCCCTCCCATGCTGTGTTGGATGATGGTTTTTATTCATCTCTGCCGTGACCTCTCTTTGTGCAAGGCGGATGCTCCCTGCGGTGCTCCCTGGAGCATTCACCTCGGAGCCCTCTGCTGCCTCCTGTTCCTCGGAGAGGCTTTTGTGTGTTTGTTTTTCCGCCCTGAGATTTCCATGGAAAAGCAAGGCGTTTTGCAAGTGCAAAGGAGTGTGAAACAATAGAGTTGAGATCTTGGTCTTCCCAACTTAAGTTGTACATATGCTGTGCAGGATTGGTCTGATGAAGAGCCTCTTAAAAAAGTATTTTATATCTATTCAGAAAGATATATTCACAGACTAAGAAGGAATAAATTGTGCTAGATGTTATGATTTTTACTGGTGTGCTACAGACACAGGCTTCTCCCTGCTTGCTCCTAGGTAGCTGTAATCTTGGGTTCTTTTCCAGGAAGTGTTAAGGAAAATCTGTTATAAAAATACATCTATTTTAGAAACATTTTCTGTGCACTGTGTTAGGCTCAGCCTCCCTGTAATCAGTCACAATAATCTACATGGGCTGGCAAGTCACTGAGGGAAGCAAGTCCAAACTGAAATCTTAGGAGAAACTCTGACTTTCACCTCAACACCTGGGACCATGTATTCATCTTAATTCCAGGGGAGAAGCCACCAGAAAATACAAGAAAGAACTGGAGTGGAAGTCCTTATGGCAACATGATGATGATTCATTCATGATAGATTTGGAGCAGAACTTGCCAATACCTGCCAACTCTGTGCCAAAATCAGGAGCGTGAAAGAGGTGAAAGAGGCTCTCGGGACAATTAAACCCTTGATTTTGAACCATAATGTCAGGAAGGTGGAAAGCTGTTTCCACATTGCTGGGATTCTTAGTCATCCTTTCCTTAAGCCTCAGGCACACAGAACATAATTTTTCTTTAATGTCTTGTACAAGCAGCTCATCAGCTCCCCTGACCTGTGAAGTGCCACTTTTAGAATCCATGTTACATGATCTGTGAGCTCACAGCTGTCCAGGTCCAACTGAAAATACCAAGGGGAAAGCAGCAGCCTTCAGGGATTGGTGTCACTGATTGTCACTGTGGGTGACACCGTGACTGGAGTGTCCCACAGCCACTGCTGAGACAGAGTGGGAGCACAGTGGGGACTGACACACAGAGCTGGCACAGAGCCTGCTCAGGGGAGAGCTCTGCCATTTCTTCCCCACAGCCTCCCGTCTCCCCAGGACATGACAATCCCATGCTTTCCTGGATAAGTATTGGAATCCAACAAAATACAGTGGTAAAACACTTTTCCACCTCAGTCTCCATGGCAACACCAGCATTTCTGGCATCCCACCAACACCTTTGGTGGAGGTATATTGGGGATGTCCCAAGTAAAGGACATTGGGAATGTGTACACTTCAATTACGTGTTTTATTTTGATAAAATACTGAGAATGCATTTGACCTGTTCACAATCCAGGCAACTTCGGAGAAGGTTATAGGACGTATCTTTCCACCAGTTGGAGTTTGCCTCGTGTTTCCCTCTGCAAAAAGGGGCAAAACCACATTCCCTTCTGTAGCTACTCCCAAGATCTGTTATTTCAGTTCCCCTGGTGCACTAGAAAATTCAGGAGGATTTGTCACTTCCCCATTCTCCAGATCCAGCTGTAGTAAGGAGAGGCCTGCGTAGTGTCACACGCTGCCGGGTGTCACACTCTCCGTGCCCAGCTCCCAGCTCTCCCCTCCGCTGGTTCAGCACGGCCCTGCCCTGCCAGCAGTGCCAAACATTCCCCTTCTCTTTGAAGTTTCTGCTTCCCACCGGCGCTGTCACTCCTGGTGTACGTGGAGGGCGCCTGGTACACCTGGAGAGACCCGCACTGGGGTGCCCTGCCGGCGCTGCGAGGGGCAGGAGGCAGGGGGGAGGCTGTGGGTCCCGGGGGCGTTTGGCGGGGTCCGTGGGGTGCAGGTCCCGGAGCGCGGGGCTCCGGGAGCGGGGCGGGGCAGGAGGGGACACGGAGGTGGCGGAGGGGACAGCGAGGACAGAGAGGGTGGGACAGCGGGGACCGGCGGGGCAGGAGAGGATTAAAGATGTAACTGTAAGGGAGCCCATCAGCGGCGTTTCCGTAGTGTAGTGGTTATCACGTTCGCCTAACACGCGAAAGGTCCCCGGTTCGAAACCGGGCGGAAACACCAGCCACGGTGGCCTTTTTCTTCTTTTTCCTTCCTGCCGGACCGCAGCACTGCTCTCGGCTTCTCAACCACCTTGCCAGAGTTATTTTATTTAAAGCCGCGGCGCGGCCCGGCAGGAATACTAAACCCGTTTCATTCCCCAATTTGGCGAGCCGCCCCCGGCGCGGAGGCCGGAACTCGCGTCCCGGAAGCGGCGGCAGCGTCAGCGGGACATGGCGGCCTGAGCGCAGCGCTCACCCTCTCCCCTCCGCAGGTGCGCGGGGGCCGCGGCGCTCGGGCCGAGCCGGGTGGGGCCGAGGGGGCGCGGGGGGACGCGGGGGCGGCGGGGCCCGGACGGGCCGGGAGAGGCGGGGAGGACGCTGCGGGCTCCGTGGGCTCCGTCCCGTCCGGCGGCGGGGCCGGGCCGGGGGCGCCGCGGGGTTTTGGGTCCCGCGCCCCGTTCGCTGCCGAGGCGGCCCAAACCCCGGCCCGGGGACCGCGCCGGCACCGCACGGGAACCGCTCCGGACCCCCGGTGCCGGTGCCCGGGAGCAGCCATCCCACGGGCTGAGCGCTGGCCGGTCCCAGCCGCGCGGTCCCAGCCTCGGGCCTCTCCCCGGGGCCCGGGGGTGACACGGTGTGACAAGTGCCGGGTTTAGCCGGGCTAATCCCGGGGGGGCCGGGAGCACACGGACTCTGCCCGCGCCCCCGCGCTCCGCCGCTGCATCCGCAGCGCCCCGGGTCAAGCAGCAGCCACCATCTCGCTGTCCCTTGCTGCTGCCACAGTGTCCTGAACGAGCACGGGCAGGTCCGGACACTGACTGCTCTGTGATCGTTAACTCTGTTCAGGGTAAAAAAGGTGAAATCTTGTATATAAATTGATTCGTTGCTTTGTTGGGGTTTTGGGGGTTTTTTTTAACTTTCGCAGGTCAGAAAGTGTCTGCAGTGCGTTCTCAAAATGCAGTATTCCCATCACTGTGAGCACCTGCTGGAGAGGCTGAATAAGCAGCGAGAAGCTGGATTCCTCTGCGACTGCACCGTGGTCATCGGGGAATTCCAGTTCAAAGCACACAGGAATGTGCTTGCCTCCTTCAGCGAGTATTTCGGGGCCTTTTACAGAGACACATCTGACAACAACGTTGTCTTGGATCAGACTCAAGTGAAAGCTGATGGATTCCAAAAGCTCCTGGAATTTATTTATACAGGAAACTTAAACCTTGACAGGTAACATGCTGTTAAAGGGGAATAGGGAAATAAACTTTGTGGTAGGGCAGAACTGGATTTTTTGTAATAAGGTCTGGAGAAACAAATAGCAGTGGATGTGGTGAGTATTAACAACTTGAAGTTCATCTGTTTGTATGCTTTAAAATACCCCGTGAGTGCCAAAATAAAGGTGTGTTGTTTGATATTTCACTGATTGATAGTTTCAGTCTCCTGCTGTTTCTGTCTGCTTTGGGGGAGATTAAACATCCTGCATGATTACCAGGGAAGAGAAGGACAAGTATGTGTCTAGGAGTGAATTACAGTAGTCCCTTTCTTCAAAAACACACAGGAATTGTGAATGTGGTAGACTTAAGTCTGAGGGATGGATGAAGATAGGCACAATTTTAAAAAGTCACATTTGTTAGAATTTGCATGATCTGTTACTTAAAATGTTATATTACATTGCCCAAAAGGAGTCACAGAAAAAGTGTTTCTCCTCATTACTGCATTGCTTTTGTGCCTGTTGTGCTGCTTCACAAACAATGGGGATGCTTTTTTCTTTGCCTTTTTCTCAGTGAAAGGGGTTTATGTCTCATGAGGGAGGTGTAGCTACTTAGAAGTACCAAGTCCAGGACTTTTACTTCTTTCTCATGTCTGATGTCAAATGCAGGCTTAAAACCTGTTTGTTTCTATTGAAGTGTGAAATCTCATACTCAATAATTTAAGTACATGTATGTAGGGTGGTTTTTTTAATTAGCTGCAGGCATTAACAGCAGCAGAGCTGAAGTTAGTGATTGGTGCTTTGCCAATGACATGAGCAGAGCTGTGCAGAGTTCTTGATGTCCATCTGGGACTGCAGCAGGAGAGTTTGGATTTTCTGGGCAGGTGGATCTCTGAAGGAGGAGGAAGGTGAAAGTACCGTTCTTGCCCAGAGAGAACTATTTGGCTATAGGGGACACCTGTCATGTTGTCCTGTGACCCTTCAGGGGCTGATGCAACTGCCTGCAAAGTCTGTTGTCCTCAGAGGTGGTGGATGCCTGAGTGACATCAGGAGGGTACTTTGAACCCACCATTCACATAGTACAAGATTCTGAAACAGTTGTACTCATATGGAGAGTAATTGTGGCAAGTTGTTTATTGTTAGAGTGAGGTTGTTTACCATGAATCTCTCTTTAAAGTGCTGTAAATCCATAAATGTACTCATGGTATGTGTTGCCACCTTTTCCAGATCATTTTTTCCTAAACCATCACGGCGTGTGTGTCGGGAACTGAAAAATAGAGTGTAGTGGTTTAAAGGAGGACTTCCTTACTGTTACTGGTTTCTGTAAGATTAATACCTGCCACAGAAGTGCTGAGGTGAATGCACTGCTAGTGAATTACCTGAGACTTTGGCCAGAAGGTTTATGAAATGGTATTTTATGTATTTTATTTTCCAATGTTTTATCACTTCGTTCTGTTATTTCTGAGCTGTTTGGACCAACAAGCCCATGTCTGGCCTCGTCACCTTATAGTTGACTTTTGACTTAAAATTCTACAAGAGGCATGTAACTAAAATAAAATCCCCAATTTGAGGGTCTGCAGGCCCCACTAGACATGCATCTGCAGTTCAGGAATAATTGGCATTTTAGAGCCTGGTGGCACTACAGCACCAAGAAATTAAATGTTGCTGTGTGTTCTCAAAGTTACATTTTCTGACAGCGTAACTCTTCAGCAGCAGTGTGTCTATTTGTGATATAGTTGGTGCAGAACATGTTTGCTTTGTCCAGAATGTTTCACCCACATCTTGTTTCCTTGCAGCTGGAATGTTAAAGAGATTCACCAGGCTGCCGACTATCTCAAAGTAGAAGAAGTGGTCACTAAATGCAAGATCAAGATGGAGGACTTTGCTTTTATTGCTAATCCTTCTTCCACAGAGACATCCAGTATCACTGGGAATGTTGAAATGAACCAGCAGACTTGCCTCCTGACTCTCCGAGATTACAATAATCGGGAGGAGAAGGAAGATGCTGCTGCTGCAGAGCTGGTTCAACCACAGGCAAAGAAAGCAGCTTTAGAAAAGAAATCTCCTCAACCCAAAAAGCGAAAGAAGAATTTCAGCCCCCCCAAAAGCACGGAGAATAAATCCCTGCAATATCAGAACGAGGTGGCTGAGAACACGTCCTTTGAGATGTTTTTAGATGCAAATAAGCTGGCCACCCACATAACAGAACAGGCTGCCCAGGGCAGTGATAACTCGGAGCTGCAGCTGGCAGCGGTGGTGGCGAGCGAAACGCTGGCGGCACAGGATATCCTGGCCCAGACCATGGCAGCCAAACAGAAACGGGGAAAGCCTCAGCAGAGCTGTGCCCTGAAGGAGCACTGCATGTCCAACATAGCCAGTGACAAGGGCACTTACCAGCTGGAGAGCTCGGGGGAGGAGCTGGACCAGAAGTTCTCCAAAGCCAAGCCAGTGTGCAACACCTGTGGGAAGGTGTTCTCCGAAGCGAGCAGCCTCCGTCGGCACATGAGGATACACAAAGGGGTGAAGCCCTACGTGTGCCAGCTCTGTGGGAAGGCCTTCACCCAGTGCAATCAGTTGAAAACACATGTAAGAACTCACACAGGTAAGCCACTGGCCGTGTCTCATGGGCTGTGCTGGCCTGGGATCACACACAGCCTGGGAGTGTAGGACTAGAAAGATTCTGACTTCTTCCTCCTGAAATTTTGTCTGCTGTCAGTGTGCGTGCAGAGGTAGACCCAGTATCCTGATAACATGAAATGTTTCAGCATTTTTTTAGTACTGAAATGTTTCAGTACTAAATCCTAATTTCAATAGCTAGAGAGGACTTGAACGTCTTGATCTGAATGCTTTCTCTGATTTCTCTGCTTACTAAATGTCAATCAATGCAAAACCAGCACACTTAGGAGAGCTGGCTGTCCTTTAGCTCTGTGGAGTGGTGGAGTGGCCAAAAACTACTGTCAGTAGAGCATGAAAAGTGAGCTGTACTTGATACAAGAATTTCTCCTGGTTGTTTTTAAACTTCAGAACATAATAGATGTTTGAGAACAAGAGTGGGGAAAAAATCAGTCTTATAACTTGTCCAATAGGGTCTTCAAAAAAGGGAGGAAGTTGGTTGAATTACTACATTTGGGATTTTATTTTGTAGATGTGCAGCTTAAATGTGTGATGGTGTTATGATCTCTGCATTCAGTAACATTATCAGGAGTTTGTGTCATATCAGGCATCCAAGAGAAACCACTTAGGAGCACTTAAACGTTTTAATCCCGCATGTCTGACCTTAAAAGATGATGAACAATGAATTGCTGGAGCCTGGGAAGATGCAGGGGAGAAGTCCTGTGCTTGTTTTTCTATATGTTTTGTAGGTTGTAGCTCTGAGGTCACAGTTTTTCCAGGAAGCTGTGAAAATGTAGGAGATGTTTAGGAACATGTGCAGGAGAACACCTTGCTCTTCCTGAGACTTAGGGAGAGGGTTTCAGATTCTGTCAGCCAGGGTCTGACCAAAGATTCACACGCGAGGTAGAGCTTGATTGCAGAATTCAGGGACAGTGCTGGTAGGAATGCCAGCTGTACTTTGTACCTCTGAGGGTATTGTCCTGGGAATTTTTACAAGAGTGGGGAGAGAATTCTGTGGTGTTGGTTGCTCAATGGCATGATAGATGTGTAATGCTTTTACTTTTGAAGTTTTATGTACTCTGTTTACTCATGAGGTTTGATTGTGCACTGCCACAGAGTGTCAGAGAAAGGCATTTTTATACTTTCTAGGACTGCAGAGTTGCACAAGCCCTTACAGGAGACAGTTCACCACTAAGAGGACATGAACAGTCAGAGAAGTACCTGTAACATTCTGCAGTAGACACTAAAGAGAAATTAGGGAGCACTAGACTGTATGGTGAAGACCTGTTGCTGTTGGACAAGCAAGAGAAAGCAGATTATTTGTTCATTTTAAATGTTCAGAATGATGAATAGACATAACCAGCAAAGAGCCTGAAACTGAAGTGGCAGCATTCTTAAAATAATGTGGAGAACTGGCACTATTAAAAACATTTTTACCTTTTTTTTTTTTTACCCAAACATACTGTGTTAAAAAATAGTCCTATTATCCTCTATGTTCTAGCACGTTCCACTTCAGTGGACTGATTACAGGATTTTCCAAGATGTTATTTGTAAGAAGTATTAGAACAGACACCTGAGCTTTGGTCAGGTCATGGATTGCAAAGCTTTCTTATGTAAATACAGAGAGCACAGAGGGTGTTGTTTTTCACCAGGGGAGAAGCCATACAAGTGTGAACTGTGTGACAAAGGCTTTGCCCAGAAGTGCCAGCTGGTGTTCCACAGCCGGATGCACCATGGAGAGGAGAAGCCTTACAAATGTGATGTCTGCAACCTGCAGTTTGCAACCTCCAGCAACCTGAAGATCCACGCCAGGTAGGCACAAGTGAAATTCTGCAAATGCTTATCCTTGGGTTTATTTAAACAGAAACATTTACTCCAGTGTGAGTAAGAGTTACACATGAATGTGATTTCTACTCCTGTACTTATGGGACTTCTCACAATGCCTAACAGAGTAATTGTATGGATGTACTTGATTATTAAGGAGAAAATTTATGCTAGTTGAATGTACAGCCTGGGACTGGTATCTTTGTTTTAATCTGCTTGTAGCACCAGAGAGGAGAGAGTTCTGTGGTGGGATGTGAGAGTTCTCACTGCTGTCTGTGTGGGCCTTTTGGCAGTTTTGGCAGGTGCAGGAATGATATTCCCGTGTTAGGAATCATCATCTTGTATCTCAGTACCCCAAAGTGCAAAGTGTGCTGAGTCCCTGTGGTGCACATCACCTACACAGGGCCTGTGGTTCAGTTCAGCTGCTGTGGAAATCACGGATATGCCAATCCCAGAGGGACCAGGCTGTGAGTTTCACTCTGCAGGACCTGTGAGCTCTCACCAAACTCAGTTGTTACCTGTGTGCTGTACCGCAGAGCACAGCAGGAGGAGCAGGGGACAGAGCCCTCAGTGGGGCTGGTCCCTCAGCCCTGGGTGCTGCTCAGGGGTCTGTGCTGCTGTTGTTGCAGGAAGCACAGCGGGGAGAAGCCGTACGTGTGTGACCGCTGCGGGCAGCGCTTTGCCCAGGCCAGCACGCTGACGTACCACGTGCGGCGGCACACGGGGGAGAAGCCCTACGTGTGTGACAGCTGCGGCAAAGCCTTCGCCGTGTCCAGCTCGCTCATCACCCACTCCCGCAAACACACAGGTACAGGGTGCTGCTACAACCCAGAAATCCACCTTGGGAGTTGTCATCCAGCTCCTTCCTCCTGTTGTTTTTCCTTTGATTCCAGTTTCGGGAGTGCTTTCTCCCATCGGACATTATCTCTGTTCTGTTTTGATTTGTTCTTAATGTGTGTTCTGGCTTATGTAATGAAATAACAACGTGCTTGTGTTTCCTTTAGGAGAGAAGCCATATATCTGTGGCATTTGTGAAAAGAGTTTTATTTCCTCTGGAGAGCTCAATAAACATTTTCGGTCCCATACAGGTCAGTTTTCAGACAAGCTGCTTCCTGCACCATAAATAATAATCTACTTTTACTCTTTTGCCTTTAAAATACACTGTATTGGTCTGTACTTGAAAGTAGAACAGTTTCTTAATTTATTTATCTCTTGGATAATGTAAAGAAAATAGTCATTAATTTTTTAAATTGTCTTCAGAGTAGTATCTGTGCCACAGCATAGGTGTTGATGTATGATCTTTACTTAAAATGTTTGGGTCCTCTTGCTTTGTTTCAAACTATTATTCTGGAAATAATTTTATTCTAACAGTGGCAAAGTTGCATTTCAAAATAGAGCATTGAAATCTGTTATTCTGCGTCTCTAACTGTATCTTTTTTCAACATCAAGATTGTTCTCACTGCCAAACCATTTTTTTTCAGGTGAAAGACCGTTTATCTGTGAAATGTGTGGAAATTCCTACACAGATATAAAAAATCTTAAGAAGCACAAAACAAAAGTTCACACAGGTGAGTTCCTTGTGCAAAGAAGGGTTAAGGAACCACATAAGTTCTTTTGTCTTCCATGCTGAATAAATATTTTTGTTCATCCAGGCTTAAAATTAGAAAACAAAGGAATTTTGGATAGGTTTTTTTAGGGCCAAAAGCATCTGTATCCAGCCTTGTTCAACACTGGCTCCATATTCCTTGTCCTCTGTCCATCCTTGTGTATTGACCATAAATCCCTTGCCTCTGTCATAGGGAGGAGGGAATAAGCAGTGTCTGTGTACACCTGGATTGAGAGGGAGAGGGGGAGAAAATGAGCCATGTGCAGAGACTGTGGAATTTGGGAAGGCCCCAGGGCACCAGGAGGGCAGGGCAGCCCTGAGTGTGGAGAGGGCCTGGCAGAGCTGGAGGGATGATATGGGAGAGCTGCCAAGGCAGGCCAGCTCTCATGGAGAGACAGCAGGCAGCCAGGAGTGCCTCAGCGCTGAAATAACAGAGTTTGGAGCATGCTTTGATAGAGGAAGGGTCAGATATCCAATGTGGCTTAATCAGAGAGCCATCCAAGGACAGTGGCTGGCTGCATTCCAGCAGGAAGACAGCAAGGAACCTACTAACAGAGTTTCAATTAAAAGTAAAAAGTAATTTTTCAAGTGACTGGATAAAATCTGTAATGTGTCTGGCTGGAATGGAGTTAAGAAATGTTCTCTTCTGAAGAGATTTACAGACAAATGATACTTTGTACATTGCTGTTTCAGTTAAACCAGGATGCTTAGGTGTGGCTCTGGTTCTGAGACTTTCTGGGGTGGAAAATCTCAAGGAAACTTTCATGATTACATTTTTTCCAAAGAGCCTTCGTTCACTGTGATGTTGAGGGTTTGTTATCTTCTGTACCACACCAAGTAGAGATCAGGTTGGATCAGTTGTCACACTACAAGCAGCAGCAGATGTGATTCCCAGTGCTTGCACTGTACTTACAGCTGGCCTGGCTTTGCAGCACATGGAAGCACCAATATCCCAGCTGCACAGGCAGCCTGTGATACACCAGGTGTTGGCTCTGACAGTCATTGGAAAGGGAATTTACAGAATCTGTGCATGAGCTTTTGAACATTTCTTTCTGGTTTGTTTTTTTTTTGTTTGTTTGTTTCTACAGGACCTGAAACTTCTCCTGATTCTACTGCACTTGATAATTCTTTCAATGAACAAGAATCCATTCAGAGTCAGAAAAGTCCTTTATCAGAGTCCATAGATGTGAAACCCTCTGAGATGTCTTTAGCACTTCCTCTCCCCATTGGGACTGAAGACCATCAGATGCTGCTCCCTGTGACAGGGAGCCAGTCCCCTTCATCAGAAACATTACTGAGATCTGCTGTGACTGGATATTCAGAACCTCAGTTTATTTTCCTGCAGCAGTTGTACTGACCGAGCAGTGCAGAGCCATCCAGGTAGTTTGGTAGTGAACCTGGAAATGTTTGGTGTAATGAACACAATCAAATGACCAGTCATGCTCTCCAAATTGGATGTGTTCATTGTTTTCCTCTGTGTAAAGACACCTGTAAGGTATTTCCATTGTGCAGTGCTGAATTGTGCTAATCTACAAGCAAATTTCTATTTGTGATTCACTCTGATTTCCAGGAGATGATTCCGGCAACACCTGCCTTAAGAATTCTCTGTTACATATGTTAATGTACTTTGGAGTTCTCTTCCCATGTTCCTGTTGATTTGATGTGTCACAATGTCATTTGAGAACAGGTATTTTAAGCCATATTTGATAGTTTAGGAAGATTAACCCAGAGGCATAGGGAAAAATCATAATTTGGATGTATTGTAAGCCTGCACTCCAAGGTGCTAGAATGGTCCATGATGAAGGCAGGTCAGTGCTCTGCTGAGCTGCTTGCACAGATTTGCTGCTGGCTGCCAGAAATGCCATCTTCAGGTGGAGCCTGACCAGAGGGAAAGGTTTGGGTGTATTTTCCTGACAAGAAAAGTAAAGGAGGGTTAACTTTTGTCCAAAGTGTGGCAAGTGGGGGGGGTCCTAATGGCATGGATACTCCTGGGTCTTTTTTCCAACAAATTACCTTTGTTTGTTTGTTTGAAGTGAATCCAGCATTGTTGTATCTTGTCCCAGATTTATTTTTCACATCCCTAAAACACCCTGGGTTTGGCACAAATAGCAACAAAAGGAGAGCTGGGACATGCATGTTGTAGATGAGGAGAAAAGATGCAGTGAGTTAATTAGTGAGGCATGAATCAGAACTTCATAATCCCTTTTTTTTGCTGTAGTGCTGCTTTTCTTGTGCTAGATAGAAGGTACAAAAGAGGAAATAAATCCCGCCCTTCACTGTGAAAATAATAAGTGAACACTACATGAGGAGGCATTAAAGAATAATACAACAGAGAAGACTGATATTCTTCCAGGCCAGGTTTTGTTAGAGTTTGACTTATTTGTTTTAGTTAAAGTTTTTTGTATTGCTTTACCTCTCATGTCACTTGTCCACAGTAACTGCACAAAACTGGTACCTAGCAAGGCCCAAGTAAAGACAGGCTTTATTACTAGCAACAGACATATTTAAAAATCAACATTTTAATGTCTTGGTAGGGTCATAAAAGACTAGGTGACAACAGAAGTGCTTTTCTACTCCATTTTGCCAGTTTGTGCCATTAACAATTGTAAGCATTATTTATGTAATCATCAAACAGTAATGAAACAGTCATGATACTGTACCAACAATGCATTTAAAGTTGTCCTTTGTTGGTTATTTCCTTGGTGCTAGCATTTATTTCCACCGATGCCTTGTGTCCAGATGCTGATAGATAGAAGAGCATAGAAGATACCTCTTAACTGATTCCATTCTACATGGAGTAATAATTAATCTGCACCTTAAGTAAACAGACTTGTGAAAAATTTCTTGAAGGATTTCATTTAAAGAGTTTGAAAATGGTCCCTTGACTCCTGAGTGTGACTATATTTTCTTTTTCTCTTCCTACATGTTTGTATTTGTAATGTAATAGACCTTTTGCTGCTTTGTGTTGATCATAGTAGTGTGGGGCATATCTATAACCTGCTGCTTGGTCACATTTTATGCTTTAATATATGGTAGATTTGCTGATGAAGCCTACCATGGCCAGCAGGAGTACAGCCATGTTCACCAGGAACATCCCTAATGCAGGCATCTCTTCCACTGTCCCTACTGGAGCTAATTATTGCAGGGACTTTCATTTTCTCTGCTTGTCTGTCCCCCAGTGCTTATGAACAGCTGATGTTCATAATGCTGGCAAAAGACAAAGGATAAAATTCTCTGATATTTTTTTCTTTTTGGCATTTCCCTTTGTCTCCCCTCTTGTCTCTTTCAGCTTCTGTTGTTGGTGTAGCCCCTGAGGGATTCCTCAGCCTTGCCATTTACGACTGAAGAACCACAAAATCAGGATCTTGACTGTGTGTAGCTTGTACTAGGCTTCCTCTTTGCTGTCTCTCTCTGAAAGTAGAGCAGAAATCTTGGAATAAACACAGGTTTAGTCATGAATACTGAGAAACCAAGCACCGTACAACTGATAACTTGCATATTTAAACAGTTTTGGAAGACAAACTAATGATATGCTGCTGGTACTGGAGGAAAAGCAGCTCAGGATAAACATATCCAGGATAAATGACCAGGAGAGAGAATAGCTCTGGAAAGAAACCTAAACAATAACTACATTCCTACATAGAAAATGCATTCCATAACAGTGTTTGTTTGGACTGGTTTTATATTTCTAAAATTATAGCTTATTACTGTATTCTTAGATTTCAGACTTTTTTAAAAAATACAGTGCTTAGATTTATACAGGATTTGTTTAGATACTTATAACAGTAACAGTTGCTTTATTAGTCATTTAGTTTTCTTTATAGACAAGAAGATATTCATTATTTTTTACAAGACAACAATTTTAACCTTTCTTAATAGAATACACAGGCTTGTAGTTTTGTCTTGGAGCAATAATTTAGTGACCTGCACTCTTGAGTCCCCATCTGAGAATCTTGATTTTTATCCTCATCTATTGTGAAGATATCTCAGCTGCTGAGGTATGATCTCTACCAACTGTATTCATTTACTAGAATATAGATTTTAAATAAATAAATATATATAAATATATATATATATATATTTGTAGGTGTGTTCAGGCTGTAGGTCTGGACTGTACCTTTTGCCAATAGATGCATGGAAAGCAGCTGCACATGTAAGTCCTAGGCTTAAGGGTTCATTTTGAAGTACAAGGCTTATAACAGTATTGGTAATTTCTGTAAAGCATTAATATGGGAGAGCATGGAATCTTTTTAGGCATGTGTCCTTGCAAAAGAAAAGAAGGAATTTCAATAATTCTATTAAGAGTGATACAAAGAATATGACATGTTTTGTCACACTGCTGTTTCAGTCAATTTTGCACTGAAGCTGGTGCAAGTTTTGCCTGAATAGCTTATCTGCATCTCTAAATCTCTGAATTGACTGTTTGGAAGTACTTAGATGAGAATAGCTCTTTGTATCACATTGACTTCTAAATTAGTGCCTCTAAGTGGGCACAAAGCATGACAACCTTTCTGAAATCATGTGCTACAAAACAATTTTTAAGTACAGACAAGTCCCACATGAAGGATTTCAGGGCTGTGATCCCGGAGAGGCTCAATAAGCCTTGCAGAACTAAGTTCAGATAAGGACTAATAACTGATTTTTTTTGGTTAAATTATTTTTAAAGTATCTGTCATGTATATACAACTTTTCCTCTGTTATTTGTATATACCTCAACTCTCAATTTTATAATCCCCTGGGAAGGGAGGGAGTTGTACATATTTAGCCTGCAGTGTTTTATGTTAGACTTTAATAAACTTGTTTTATAATTTTCCCTCACCTTGTGTCTCCTGTTTATAACTGCAAGGGGTAGCAACAAAAGCAGGAGGGAACCAGTCAGACACAACCCCTGTCACCACCCTGGCATAAGGACCGTGAGGGTCCCTGGGGCTCTCAGTAGGATTTGGGGGACCTCTGATGCACCCCTGTCCTGCTGGATCAGTCATTTGCCTTCCCTCTAAAACTGGGGGGAAATGCTGCCTTTCAGCAAGGTACAGTGAGGTCTAAAAGCTGAAAAAATGGTTTTCAGAGCAGGATTATGCTTGCTTTAGCTTCTGAATAACTCAGAAGAACATGGAAAAAAATTAGCCTATGTAAATTCTCTCATTGCAAAGAACACAAGATATATCTTCTAAGAATTTCAAGGTCAGAGGAAGGAAGAAAAGTCTCTGGCACAGGTGTCTAAGCAAGACAGGGTTTTGCACAAATAATTGTTTCAGTTTGCAGGAAGCTGTATACAAAATTTGGTAGGAATTACTCTGCAGCCCTTTCTTAGAAAGGAATGTCAAAGAAAAGTGTAACACATGAGCTGTTTTTACTGATATTGTCAGTAATGAAGAGGGCTTTATGGGCTGAACAAGTTGCTGTTAAACAAGGGTTCAGAGAGAGTGCAAATACTTCAAACACAAACACCAGCAGTTTTAGATGCCATTTTACCTGATATATTTTGATTGTGATATTGTTGCCATCTTATCACATCATGAAAACCAAAATACTGTTGGTTGAGTTGGGTACCTGATACCACCTCAGATTAACAAATGCTATTCATACAAGTAAATTAAGACTTAATCTGAGCAGTGAAATTAGACTGAACTTCATATACCTGATAAGGGAAGGAAAGATACCTGGAAAAAATACCTGAGTCTTGTAGTGATGTTTCTAGCAAGAAATTCTGTCACCAGTGTGTCAGTACTGACATTATCAGAGTGTCATCTGCCATGACCCAGAGCAGCAGCACTCAGAAAAGTACCAACACAGGCTTATCTAATTATTTCAAAATTTAGGAATGCTCATAGTATGCAGATTCTTCTCAAACCACCATGTTTGGTATATCCCCAACTTTAGCTCTCATTGCTGCATCTTTCCTGTTGAGCAAGAGTTAAAATAGAAGCTCCTCTCTGGAGCTGGGTGTTCAGGGTGATGTATGGACTTTGTGCTCAGCAGGGTGACTGTAGGCTGGGAGGGCCCTGTGCAGGTGTGCAGAGCAAACAAACCTGCTCTGGGCTTAGCTCTGAAAAAAAAAACCAACAACAAACCAACCAAACAACAACAAACCTCCTCCTACACCAGCTCTCACAACTGCCCTGGTCATTTCAGCTGGGGAAGAGGTGTCCAAATGTCTTCCTGTTCCTACACTACCACAGTAAGCAGAACAGCAGCAGTTACACTGCTGCTTCCCAGCTATTTTTACTAAACTTACTTTCTTACATTTTTCCCCTCATGCTTTGATCTTGTGCATACAGTCACAGATTATTCTGGTACTTTATGCTAATATTTGACAGGCACATTTAGAGGGGCAGAGGATTGCATTAATGAAAGGCTTGGAGCAAACCTCTGCTGTCCTGTTTGGTGACTTTTTCTGTTTAGGAGCATAAATTAAGTCACTTCTGCAGGGATGAGCAGAGTGAATGGAAAACAGAAACCAGCAGAGTGATTCCTAAACTTACACAAAGTCTGTCCAAACCATTAAACAATGTTTAACTACCGTTACATGCATGCGTTGTCTTACTTGTGTGTAGGAATTGCCACAGGGCTATAACAATCCAAATGTTTTTAGGCAGTTTTCATGAGATGAGAAGAAATTATGGCGCCAGATGTGTTGGTGGTTTGGTTTTTTTTGTAGTATAAGAAACAAGTATGTGCTACAATGTAATCAAAATTCCATGTATATCCCAGCAAAGTGGGTTCACCAGCTTTAAATTCTTGCATGACTGTGGCTTAATGCTTCAGATCACTTACCTTGGTTTTAAAAAAATGTCACTGTTGGAAGAAGATTAAAAGGATGCAATTGCTAAGGAAAAGGAAAGAGTACACCAAGAACAATGCTAACAAATGGATTTACCCAAAGCTCTCAGATTCAGCAGGAATCTGACTCTGCAGGATACCTGATCTGCTGCCCAGCAGCAGTCCTGGGAGCTGCTTTTGTCAGTGAGCTCTGCCTGGGTACAAACCTTTTCATAGTTACAGCTTTTAATAGATGGAACGTTATCTAGCAACAAATTTTGAGGTCATTTGTTTGATATTTTCTCTCTGTTGCCATTTCAAGCAGGTGTAGGTTCCTTCTAGACTCAAACCCCAAAGAAACAACATGCAGCAAGTGTGATCCCGATACAATCTATTTTACTAGAAACCAGGTAGGGAAAGCTCAGGCACAGGGAGTGCCCCGGGGTGCTGCCTCACTTACAAATACTCCGAGACAGCGACGATTTCCAGGCTGGCGTTAGCGGCGCCGGGGGCCACGGCGGCGGAGCGCGGGGTCCAATAGCGGTGCTTGCCCAGCCCGTGGGACAGCTCTGCCAGGAAAACCTCCCCATCCACCTCGTAGGGAACCACATCCGTGCAGCTCAGCTCCAGGCGGCCCATCTCGATCAGCTCCCAGAATGCCTGGAATGAAGAAAACCAGGAATTTGACACGCGGAACCTCCTTTGAGCACACATGGCGTTTAGTCCCTTCAGTGTGCTGATCTCCAGGGAGCTTCATTCCAGCACCACCATATTATAACCACATTAAAAACCCCAAATCAATCTGGTGTCTTGTTCACTAATTGCTGTAGTCTTCCCAACAACGGAAAGAAATTAGAACAAACAAACCCCAGCCTTCTCAGGTGAGTTCAGAACTAAATACTTACCACACAGGTGTCGCTATCAATTTTGTTCCCCCAGATGTAAATATGGGAAAGTGTCGTGTTGGATTGCATTGCATGTGCAAGAGCTACAAGTCCTTCTCCAGCTATATTGTTGCTTACAACAGACAACCTAGAAAACAGAGAAAATGTGTGCCAAACCATAGATTTCCCATCTCTTAGTTAAAAATAAGAATTTAACTGTGATTTAGTCTTATTATTATGTATATAATACATATATAGAGCTTTTCATTTATAATGTAATTATGTATTTGTATCAAAGCCAGTCCTACTCTAATATCTTTTTCAGGTTGCCAAAAGGTAGTTGGCCTCTGGACTTACTCTAGTTCTCAAAGCACTTTCCTGACTCTTGCAGCCAAGTTGTTCACTACTGGGTTCTTCAGTGTCAGTGACTTTGCTGTGTGGTGGCCAGGTCTCATCTCTAGTCTGCTTTGAAGCCCAAGCCTTGGCATTTATCCAGGCTAAGCTTTGATCTTTGTGAAGTGGCAGTTATTTTTATATTAGTGAACCTGCGAGGCTGTCAGAGGCACCTCGCAGCCGCCACCTCCTCAGTCTGCTACTTAAAACTAATGGCTTCAGGTAACACCTTTGATCAGCTTTTACATCCTGCCGGCGGGGGTTTAACGGGCCTGCAAAAGACACCCTGATGGAGAGATTACAGCTCTTCTGGGTTCACCCGGAAGCGAATTTAAACAGAGGATTTTCTTAAGTGTTGAAGATCAGAATCAACAAATATAGTGCCTTATCCCAGCGTGGAATCTGATTATCTCAAAATTCTGAAGACCTACAGCTCTTGTTTTCGTTTGTGCACCACAGGGACCTGCGATTCAGAGACGCAGAAAGAAGGAACAGGTCAATTGCCTCACCCCTCACTCTTAGAGTGACTGTGAAAGCTGTGAGAGATCTGAGTAGACATGCGGCTCACGTCCAGCACCCCAGGGTGTCTCACAGGTCTTGGAGCATCTCACACGGCAGCAGACACCGATGCTTAGTAAAGATAATCCCACTCAATCTCTCACTGGTTTTTTTTTCCCCAAGAGGGAAAAATTGTCTAAAACATTAGGAACTTCCTGACTTTCCTCTTCTGATCAACATGAAGACACAGAGCTGAGGTGCCATTTCAGGCACTGCAAAGTCCAGGTCTCCCACCTGCAGCCTCTGGGGAAGCTGTGCAAACACTTACGCCTGCAGAGTCATGTTCCGTGTTGCCAAAGCCTCACTCAGGTAAATGGCTCCAACATCTTCTATTCGGTTTGAACTAAGATCCAGGATCCTAAGGATTCTGTTCCTTTTTAGCAGCTCTCCCAAAAATTTCACACCATCACCAGTTATGTTATTACTGAAAGAGAGATGAACATTTAAATTATCTTTTTTTTTAAGTTGCTAAGAAAATGAGTTTCTAATGTGCCACATTTAATCACTCTCACCAGCTAAGGTCAAGGTATCTCAGGCTGGTGTTTCTATAAAGGGCCTCACACAGTCGCTCTACACCAAAGTTTTTCATTTCATGCTTGCCCAAGTGTAGTTCCACAAGAGAAGAATTAATCCTCAACATCCGAGCTATATGAACTGTGGTCTGTTCCTAGAAATACACACTCAATTTTATTAAGCTGGACTTTAGGATAAGATACAGTTGTGCCCCAGTAAAAGGGAGATATGCAACTAACTGCAAGATATGGTCATCAGTACTGTTCTATTTGGTATATGGTATAAAAATAAGCACAAAACAACATCTAATTATCTTATGACAAAGCTAAAAATGAAAAAAAAAAAAAAAAAAGAAGAAAACCACTATAGAGATATTTGCAGTTTTACAGTACTGTCTGTATACCTGCACATACAAGAGAAGCATCAACATTTAATTACATACATAAACATAATCAGTTTCCCTCTCTGTTATTGCTCTTAAAAAATTGAATGTTTGAGTCAGTCTTTGCTAACATTTGAAAGTATTTTGTAATGATACTAATTATTTCATACAAGAATGAATTGGTCAAAGTTTTTACTTGATCTTGGAGATCTTTTCCAACCTTAAGGGTTCTGTTAATTATATGCAAAAGAAACAGGACTTCTATGGGAAAAAATGCATCCTTCCACTTTAAGGCAAAGGAAGTTTGTTCAAAGTTCTCCTGTTTAGTTAAGAAAATAACTGAGTGGATACCGTGAGTCAAAAATAAAGGAAAAACCCAAAAGCCTCAGAAAATGATAGAGCTGAAGGTGGAAACAATGACAAACCAGGTTTCTGACAGGTCCAGACCAGGTCCTTACTGTTACCAATAGGAATAGTTTAAACTGACTTCCAAATCTGGGGTTGGGCAGATCAAGCCCAGCCTTAGAAAAGAAACAACTAAAATCTGTTCAAACTGTAAAATTTACCTTTGGGAACTGAGGAGGATCTGGCTTTGATGACAGTTTAATTTTGTTATCCTGCCATCAGGAAAACACTGATCCTGTCCCAGACACCTGAGAACTGCTGCCAGGCAGGTGACTCCACCTCTACCCAGCTCTGCAACCAAGACCTGAGCAGCCCCAGCCATGCACAGAGTGAGACAGCAAAACCACTCAGCCCAGAGAATGTGGGAATTGCTGCAGTGTCTTTCTTCTTTAGGCTCAGGTAAACAGCATCCTTTGTGTTCCCCCTTGTTTCCTGCTACACAGCATGGCTCCCTCAGTTTGCTGAACAGTGCAGGAAACTCCATGTTCTAACAGCAGAAGGAATACTTGCTTCTCCAATACCAATCCTTCTCCATTAGCCCATTACTTAACAAATGTACCAACAAAGAAATTTTAAAAATTTAACCTTCTAGCTAAACAGGGGCAGTTGGTGACTGCACAAAACTTGGCACAGAAAGAGAAAAATAATATTCCTGCAACAACGTTCTCCAGTTTGTAAGGAATTCCATAGAACTGTGTAGTCCAGATGTCCATAAATACATCAGTACTGACCTGACTTGTGCCCCTCTCTCTGAGCTGACTGCACAGTCACACACATACCTGTTGGCTGGATAGCAAAGGACGATTTAGGTTTATGGCTTTGAGTGATTTGTTCTGAGTCAGGGCTATGGCTGTTGCTACCAGACACCGTGGGCCCTGGAAATGAAAATAAATAAACTCTTTAGAGAAACCTGTTCAGTGTATAGATCAAGCTATCAAATTACAATTTCTGCCTTCATCTACTCTGGAGGGATAGGACTACAGCAGGCAACTGCTTACAGACACGTAACAGAATTTCTGATAATATCAATGCCAACTGCCTATGGAACAGCAGAGTGAAATTAAACTAAGTAGTACAAATTACTTGGCAACTCAGAAAATAAAAAGCAAGAATAATGGATCTTAAAAATACTTGTCCATTCAATTGATCCTGTATTTTGATTTCCTTGATTTATGAGGCAAAATCAGCTTATGTGTGTTCCCCTAACATTTATCCACCAGGTAAATTCATATTTAGTATGAATTGGGCAAATTTAATTTTTTTTATATATCCTTCTAATTTTCCCTCTATTTTATATTTATGCTATTTTCAAGAAGGCTGGTCTGTACCCAAAGCTCTCTCATTTCAAACCAACTCTATCAACTCCCTACCAAGCACACACATACCAAGCCCTTGAATAAATCCTACACTGCCTACACTTTCCTTGTTTACGTGTTCATAACACCTTCACACTTTCTGAGGGGTATTCCCCCTTCTGGCTGAGAAGCAAATTCTGAATCTCCAGGAGACAAATGTAGGCTTTTAAAAGCAATCCACAACCTCCTGAGTCTCCCTGTGCACTGTATAAAAAGTCTCAGTGCCCAGCTCTAGGAGGAACCACATTGTCCAAGTGTAAATTGGGTACTTTTCTACTCAATTCAGCACTGCTGTGCTTATGTCCTTTATAGGTCAGACTCTGAGAGGAGCAGCAGAGCTATGAGATGAGTGACTTTCAGGGGTTACAGCACTGCACACTTTAGAAGGAAAAGATTCTCCAGGGAATGAGAAGCCCATTCTTCAACATGAATTATACAGGACTTAGCTTAACAGAAAGGAACAGCTGAAAAAAACTTCAGAAAATGTGCAAGCCAAGCACTTGAATTCCTAGAGAGACACAGTGGCTCTAAAATATCCCCAGTTCTGACCTCACAGGTGTTTTATGCAATGTGCCTTTCCAAGCACACATTGCAATATTATATATTGTGTTACCTCTGGCTGTCACAAAATCAATGACAACAGATGGCATCTCCCCCTAATTAAGCACTGCAGGACCCTTGTAATACCCTTGAAAGACTTATGTCTTATTGCTGATAATTTTACTGGGTTACTCACCACATCACAGTCTCCAAGATCCAACTTCTCTAAGGTTGAGTTAATTTCTAGCATTGAAGCAAAGAACATCCCACCTTGGTTTCCTATTTTGTTTCCAGTCATTCTCAGGTGCACAAGACTTTGATTGCTCTAGACAAAATTTTAAAAAATATATATTCCTTTAAGATGGCCTGGAAAACAACACAGTCCTGTTTTTTTCATGTGAATTCTGCTGGTTTTCACACAGAGACAAAACAACCTTTCAAAAGAATTGTGTCTAAGTGATAACACTGGCTCAGTTCTTGGCTCAGGCTCCCCTCCCTGGCACCAAACATGAGAATCTGCAAGCAAAACTCCTGTATTTGAAAACTTTTGTTTCTCCCAAGTTCATGAATTTCATCACACTCATGAAAATAATCCAGACAAATATTTCTGCCTAAATTGGCATCTGGGATACAAATTGCATTAATACTGATTTAAATCTGGTAAGCCTTGTATGAGCCCAGCATTGTACATCTACTGCACAGCCTTCATGTTTTGGAGACCTGTCAAATTTAGTTGAAATCAGTTCAGGGTTCAAAGACTATGAAGGAGGAAGAAAGAGCTCATGTGAGTCTCCTTTCACAAACACAACAAATCTTACACACAAGCCTCATTTCCTTGGGAAACCACATTAAAAATAACAAACAAAGGTTTGTCGTGCTGCTGTAAGGCAAAGTTTTGAAAACATGTCTCAGACATCTTGAATCAAGACAAATATTGATGTCAAAGTACAGGCACATTTAATTTTTTGTGGGAAAAAAAAGACAAGAATGATGGCATTATATATCCTGTAGCATAGCATTTTTCACACAGAAGAACCCAGCTGCAATAGCTGTGCTTTTTATAGACAATTACGTCTTTTTCTAGATAATTAAGTGTTAATGGCAGCACAGTGCAACTTTCTCTTGTGTGAAATCTGATTTCTGAAGTGTGCCTTGGGAAACCAGGCAATCCCTGTGACACAGCAACATGCTGAATGGAGCAAAGACAGAGGCCCCTTTCAGCCAGCTCTGATGTTGGCAGCACAGCCAGTACTGGTCATCAAAAGCAAAAATATCAAAGGAGATGCCATTGCTTAAATCTCCCAGGCAAATACTCACATGGAGTGCTTCTGCTATCAGCTCTGCCCCACTTGTGCCAATGTCATTGAACATCAGGTTCAGATACCGCAGGCTGGAGTTTTCCTTGGGAACAAACAAAGCAGGAAGCAATGAGATCTTTTTTCCAAAACACAGCTGTATTTTCCAAAAAAGAGATACACATACAAAACTACTCCCTTTGCAGCATTTCAGGCAGTTTATGAGTTGGGGAATAGTTAAAGAATGCCAGATTATGTCAGGTGATGAGGGCAAGGCATAAAATGGGGAGGGCCCTCATGGGGCCTCAGGAACCACCCAGGAACCTTGTGCAAGTGGCAGTGGTCAAGCTCAGATGCACAAATTCAGGCATTTTGTGAACCTAACAGTGCCCCTCCAATTCTAGGAACACAGGCAGAGTGTGACAACTCACTATTTTCCACCTGTATCCCAGTGCTAACAATGACAAAAGGGTTGCATTAAAATTCCTTATGTTTAGGCCCATAAAAAGGCTAACAGAGATTATAAAATAGCTGAAACAAAGGCCATGGCACACTTGACACAACCATTACCCCCTTTGTTGAATTGAACTGTGAGCCTAAAAGCCTCATAGTTTATTTCATCATTCTTTTCTCAGGACACCACAGCCAAATATCCAAAGGCTTTCTACCAGAAATTAAAAATCTCCACAGAGAATATAATCTGAGGTTCTAGTAGGATGGATTGGGATGTGATAGTCAAAGTTATTGGAATTTTGCCAAACCAGCTCATTCTTCTCCCCAGAACACCACATACAAATATTATTATAGACAAATAAATTACAAGTTGCTGAAAGATAAACAACTCTTGGCACCTCTTGGAGGAACGTTGCTATGGTCTGTGCTCCAGCATCAGTCAATAAATTATAGGCAAGATCCAAACCTGAAAAAGATGAAGAATAAGGAATGCATATCTACATTGAACTGATCTCTTAATGAAAAGAAACAAAGATGAACTAAGGCTGAAATTCAGACTGATCATGTTTTCTTGTATTAGCACAGCAATGTCAAACACACAGAGAAAAACCTTACCTGTGACAAAGGCAGCTTGGCCTAAGACAGAAATAAGAACTCCAAGATCATCATCTGTAACTCTTGGCACAGGCACCAGATGAGTATTTCCAGCTAATTTTAATGTGATTCCTTTTGTACTTCTGCAGTAACACAAAAATGCAAGCACATGGTGAGAAGTAAAATGAGAGAAATTAATTCTCTCTCCAGATCAGGGGTGTGCCCGTGCCTGCCCTCACTGGAGCTCTTGCACAGGGTTATCTGCTGCCTCTCCTTTGGTAACACCATGACACATGATGTGATCCCAGCAGACCCTCAGCACTGCCCTTTCTGCAGGCACTGCTCAGCTGCAAGGCCATGCTTGCAATGAAAGCAGGAATAACCAAGATGAGGGGAAAGCTGATGGAAATAAAGATTATCTCAGAGGTTACCTCATCATCTTCTTTTTACTTGCTCTCTTTCCTTTATTTACTTTATTCTGCCCTCAGGATCAAAACCTAACACAAACCATTTCATTTTCTCAGTTTTTTGCCCCCCAAAGGACAATTAACTTTGATCCCAGCACTGTCCAAGAGAAGAAGCAGTACCCAAACCCTTAATGAGAGAGAATTTGGGTGGTTAATAGCTTGCCAGGACTCAGAGACAGCTCAAGGAAGCATGACCAGCTGGAAGGTAACTGGATGCAGCTGAGGATTTTTAAACAGGAGTGAGACACAAAGAAGGGAGTTAGGATGACTAAACACTGGGTTTGGCTTCTTTAGGGGACAGAAAGGCACCATCCTGTACATTTTTCACTCTTTTTGATTTCACTGCTTGTAAAGCTGCCCAGAAAGGATATATAGCCACAAACTTCTGCCAAAATGATGTCGAGATGAGTCAAACCAGAACTTCAGCAGTAAATGTTAAATTTGATTTGTGTTTAAGCCTGAAACTGCATGAACTTTCTCATTTTTCAATTCCTCATCCTGCTACCCCGTTTAAGGCTTTCAGAAGCATCTGAAACACCACATTTGTTATTTTCTTACATTTCATCATTTTTATCAGCTTCTTGAAGCACACGAGCAATGAAGGGGTTTTCAGGCTGGCTCAAATCTTGACAGGCCTGCACATAATGCAGGTGAAGATCTGGAAGAACCGACATGACCTGCTGGAAAACAAAACCAAGTGTTACTGCATCGTTTTTGTCAGCCTAGCAACCAGCAGGGATCTGCACAACAATACAAATGGACTCGGTCTGGAAAGAGTTACAACTCGTGGAGTAACAGATACAGGGAAAGCATGAGGAAAACGGTGGGTGTGTTTTTGATGCGCTGTAGTTGTTTAGAGCACCGTGCTAGTAATACCAAGGCGGGCCCATTCACTTCAGAGTTGAACTTGATTATTCTCGTGGGTCCCTTCCAGCTCAGCACATTCTGTAATAAACTCAGAGATAAGAGTATCTGAGCTAACAGAGAAATTATCCCTGTGGCAGCTGAACCCTGCGGGCCTTACCTGAGCACTGACCGCCTCTCCCCTGTCCCCAGCTCAGCCTGCGGTGACCGGCCCGCGGTGAGTTCGGTAACCGGGCTGCTCCGAGCTCAGCTGGGTAACGGAGCCCGTTCCCGAGGAGGGTGGCCCTGGCCGGCAGCAGGAGGGAGCGGGCGGGGGGTGCCAGGAGCCCCCCGGTGTCCCCTGTGCTGGGCTGAGCCCCCGCTGCTGCCCGGACACTGCGGACGGGGCAGGGCAGGCTCCTCACCGCACCCCAGAGCACGGAGTTGGTCTCCGAGGAGCCTTTGCAAAACTGTCCATGGTTACACGGCTCAGCTGCTCCTTCAGAGATTCCTGTGCTGGCCCTTTCCAGCAAATAAATCCCTCTGGTGATTTCACCACTGCCCTCCTAGGCAGGAGGGGGTGGGCTCCATTTTCCTGCACTGCAGCACTGCCAGGAGCTGTCTGTGCTGGGTCTGGCTCGTAATCTCCTGCACAAAGTTCCCCCAGGTTTGAAGAATCTCCCTGACACCTGGGCTCTCAGACTGTCTGGACAGTCTGGAGGAGATCCCACACCAGCTCTGCTGCTGGCCCTTCCTTTCCCGTGGTGAGGAACACTACGTTACACACTGCACTTGCATCCAGGTTAATCAGTGTCAGGATGTTAGATCTGAGTAAAAAATGCTTTGATACCATTCCTAAAGGAACGTGCACTATGAAAAATGTATTTGTTCCTTTGCTTTAATTTTTATTTTATTGATACCCTTTTGCACAATCCAAGTTCTCCATTATAACCAAGTGTCACTTTTCCCTACCACAGTGAGAAGGGACATTCCACTGGTACATACCCAAGCCTAGGTTCTTCATTATCACTGGCATCTCAGTATTCAGGCAGGGAGAAAACAGAACATGGAAACACCGACCTTTGTGTTGAATCATAAAGATGGAATCCTGACTGGTGGAACTGCTGCAGGTTTTTGCTTTTTTTTTTTTCTGTGTAGACTGGAAAATAAGAGCTGCATTTGCACAGAATCAATATGCCACAAAGTGAGCAAAGGGCAATTTAAAAATGGATGTGATATTGTTAATGTTTTTAACTCCATGAACATTTATTGTTCATTTGATAATGAACAATTATGCACCCTTGGGCTATGGTAAGTGTAAGAGTATTCGTAGGCATCCTCATTTTAGGGCTCAGAACACACTTTCCTTTTTATATAATGCAATGCTTTTTTCCCCGGGTTGGTTTGTTTTTTTTTTTTTTCTACTGGTGCAGCTTTCTTCTTGAAGGGTATATTTACAGAAGTAGTAATTTATGCAAAAGACTCTTTCAGATTTCATTAATTTAAATTGCTCTCCCCTGCACTGTGCATACAAAGGAAATGAAGAAGCAGACTAATGTTTCTGCTAAGAAATAAAATTAAACCCATAAGAAATCTTTCCAGCACAGGAAACAACACAGATGTCTTTGCCAAAATTTCCACCATACTGTGAGGTATAATGTGACATTAATGAGCAGAATTTTCTGTGTTCATCTATCAACAGTAATGCAGCTCCACAGAATTTTCTTAGGAGATTTCTTCCCTAAAAACAAAATCCCAAAGATTACGATTTAATTGACATAATATATCTTTTTAATGACTGTGTCTAGATACCTGTGGAGGTGAAGGAACTCAAAATTTTAAATGCCTCAGACTTTGTGAAAATAAATTCAGTATCTTTCCAAAGGAGAGACTTTCTCTTGGAGTGGTTAGAAAGATTATAGCTGGGACAAGATAAAGGAATTAAATGTCTGCCAGAAGACATAAGCAAATTGCAGGCAAGAGCAATAGAAGAGGCAAGATCTTGTTCTGCTGCAACATGGAAATTCCATGAACTTCAGCTGCTCCCAAAGGCAGGACTGAAGGGACTCTTAATCTCTTTAGATACATGGTGCAGCATCAGACCAGAACTGTCAGAACAGGAATAATACCAAAGCTCAGCCTTTAAAACTCATGTTGCCTCTCTGTGTTTAATAATGATCCCAACAATATCACAGTTTATAAACCTTACTTATGCACTTTACCTGCAGAAATGATCAGTACCTTGTTCGGAAATATGGAGTAGGATCCCAGACAAGCAGAACACACATTTCGAGCAGGACCTGCATTACCATCCTGTCTTACAGAGGTGTAAGGAACTGTTTGAAAGTATCTCCACACTTTTGCAAAACTGTTCACTGATGTTTTGACAATCTGCAGTTACAGCACTTTGAATGACTGCAAGCTGTCACTTCCTTAGTAGTATTGCTCACATCTGAGATGGCTTGGTGACAGTTTGGGATGTCCCTGTGTATGACAGGCTGATTTGAAAGCAGTGGGTCTGCAGGATGCAATTTCCGCCATGATTCTGGTCCTGACACATCATAACACCTTTGTTATTAAAAAGGACCATGGCAAACATATTATTGCTACAATTCTTGCATACCAAATTTATGTGCAACCATGTCTTTCCACAGCACTTGACAGGCAGACAGCTGTTTGTCCTAGACACACAATGTCCTTGTCTAGTTTTTATTCTGTATTGCTCAGCTACCCCTTAAGCCCCTGAGTTTCATTTGTAGTGTACATAGAGCATCGAGCTGGGCCAAAATGCAGAGTGGGTGGGAGCAGAACCCTGTGTTTAGTTGAACTGGCTGGTCAGAACTGCAGCTCTGCTCTTCCTCCCCTTGCCTCAGGGAAGGTGGTACATCCTGAGGGAGTTGATGAGGGCAGGGCCTGTGAGACCAGCTCTTCCCAGAGTTCCATCTCTAGGTAGCGCCCTCTGAATCTGCATCCAGGGTATGGAACTCATTTCTATTTGGCTCTTGATTGATACTGAAATCTCATTAATTTGCTCATTGGCAGGAGAGAGCTGGGACTGCAGCAAAGTGGGATGGCTCTGTTCTGATTTTCCATTTCACTGGGTAACTGAGGTTGTTTTGATTGTTTGGAAATGTCTAATGAAATTTTTTTCACCCTAAGCGAAGGCAGAGTAGAACAAAGATAAGGATGAATCAGAAATTGCCAAGGAGGAAATCATTGGAAGAGAGATTTCTGTGCAGACTGGCAAACTGACAAGACATTTAGTAGAGGTGATAAAAGGAACAAAAGCTTTTTACTGGCACAATTGGCATGACAGAATAATAAGAGGGCAAAGGACTGAGCAGGTGGATGAGGAGAAGGGGAGAGTTTGCCAGCAGTGGGTCTGTCCTGTGCTCTGGAGCTGAGAATGAGGAATCCAGCTATGAAAGAACAAGAAATCCCAACGCTGAACTTGAGTTCAGTTAGGAAGATTTCAACAGAAAGTGAACATTAAAGGTAAACTGGAGAGAGAAGTTCAAATGGGAAAGGATTAATTCAGAGAAATTCTCATGGAACAGATAAAAGATCAATTTCCCAGTTGGATCAAAGGTGGATTTGAGGAAGAAAGTCACATGAAGACAGGTGATAAAGAGAACAGATTGGTGTGATGCTGTTAAATAGACATCAAGGTATTTCCTCATTAGAACAATTGTCCTGGTTTAAGTCACTGCTTGAAAATCTCTCTTGTTATCCCTAAATGGGGGCTCTTTGCTTTATTTCAGAGGTTTAGGATCCCACACAGCAATTCCCTACTGTCCCTGACCAAGAGAATCCAGTTCAAGTCATATTTCTCTGAGCTGTGCCAAGTGCACTTTTCAAGTGTAACTGAAAGTGGAACCAGGAAGTCCAGGGTGGCTCTTGAAATCATGGATTAAATGATCAATAGGTATCAGCATAGCATGGTCAGCTGCTGGTTATAGCCCTGAACAGGCAAAAACTGATGTTGGAAGGGTTGCATGGACTGAAAGCTGAATACTGGTCAGCATCTGCAGGGGAGAACTTGCTGAGGGGGGCCTTGGCAAGTTAGGAAAGCGCCACTGAAGGATCCTGTTGTGCCTCTCCTCCAGGAGACTGCTGCAGCTTGTAGAGATGCTCAGAGCTAATTGAGCAGTACTTTATCCCTCAAGCTGCCTCAGGATTTCTCTAAGACTCCTCACTCAGTGGGCAGATCTAATACCTTTACTTCCTAAAATACCTTACCGATGAATAATCCCACTGCAGTCCTGGAGCTCACGTGTGGGTTAACATGCTCCATGACACAAGTGGCTGGGCCAGAATTTGGCACTTATTGAATGCTCTGTATCCAAAATTCTTGTTAAAGTAGCAGGACACATCTCTGATTTAATGTACCATAGCTTTTTCCTTGCCCCTGAGACCTGCAAAGACACCAGTTAAGTGTTTCTTACCTTGATTTTATGCTGATTCTCTACACAGGACTCATCTACACTATGAGATTGCATCAGGAGCCAGAGCAGAGGCAGACAGGCTCCTTCTGTATTCTCCTTCCTGGACTAATCTATAATGTTGAGTTGTTGGGATGGATGCCAAATCTCCCAGTTATGATTTAATTAATTCACAAAGAGGCAAAAGTTTGGAGGGAGAAGAAACTAAAATTTAAAACATGGATGTTTCAAGTATTTTCACATTAGAGGTATTTTCTGAGGCCACATTCCCCCTGCCCACCCACCTGCATTAACACAAACCCCAGCCCATCCCTCTATGGCCAAACCTGCAGCAGTGCTCTCTGGGCAGTGGCCTTGGCAGAATTCACAACATGAAGATTAAGTAGTGTAAGCATGGCCCAGAGAATCTGAAAGAATGTTATTAAATGGAATGATCTACGGTGCAGAAGGCCAAATAACAGTTTTCTCTAATTGTGAAACTATTTCAAGAGATTATTAAAAACTGCAGTCTTCTAAGTCAGAGACACAAAATGCCTGGTTCATGTGCTGCTCCCAAAAGGCCTTCCAGACACCTCCAACCTTCATCAACAGTCAAAACGAATATTTCTTTTGTTGTCTTGATTAAAGCCTTCCATTTGCATCCTCTGGGACTCTGAAAGGGCCCATCTCTGCATGCCCAGCTCTGCCAAGGCTGGCAGCTGTGTCAGTGCTGCCAACAGCTCTCTGAACCATGGCCCGCAGTCCCGGCAGGACGACGGCCGGAGGCTCAGATCCAGCTCTGAGAGTTCCTTGAATGCTCCTAAACCTTGGCAGAAAACAGCCCAGCCTTCGTCAGAGATGTTGTTATTATAACTCAAATCCAGCTTCTGCAATCTGGCTAAATGGCCATCTTGCCTCAGGGATGCTGCAAGAGACGACAGACACAAACACAACTAATAAATCCTGGTAACTGCTTTAAAAGCTTCTCAGAAAAGAGAATGGTATTTTAATACCTCATTTCAGCAGTCAAAGAGCAAGATTTAACTCCTCAGCAACATAAAACCACTTGCTGCTGATCTCAGAAAGACAGTTTTATAACAGCTGAAGGAGGAGTTTACAACATTTAAAGCACAGGCAGTTCAAAAGGAACAAAGTATTGAGTTAAAAGTGTGTGGCAACCTGAAAACCTTGGAGTCACTTGGAAGGAGGTTACATCAAGTGCCAATTGTAAGAGGCAGACAGGCTTTACAAGGAGACTTAGAAAGAGGAAAGCAAAACTAGGTGAGGCTGCATGACTGACTACAACAGCCACCTCTCACTGTGGGAGGGCCAAATATACCCTAAAAGAGTCCTTAACATATGATTGGCAAAGGGTGAGGCTTCACCTCACCAGATTTCACATTGCAGGGCCTTACAGTTGTCACACAGATATTGCCAATGTCAGACACTCAAACCCCTGAGTCAGGCCCGCAGAATCACAAGGGTGAGTATAAAATTAGCAAGTTTTTTAAAGGATTCTAGAATTTATTCCTTTATCAGGTTCCCCTTTTCCAGTATTTCTTGCCAGCTGCTAAGAGGTGAGTGAAAACATTTCTGTTTTAATTCTCCCCCAGTAGTCTGACTCCAGAAGCCCACCTAATGGATTGGGAGCTGGTAGTGCCTGTGTTCCTGGCTGTCAGCACAGACATTTTCTCTAAAGTACTGAGCTGTAAAACAGCATCCAAGTAAAATAAAACTCCTCAGAGGCAGCTTTAAATATTTGATATAAAAAACAGATGCAAACCTTACATTTTCTAAATGATGCAATTTTTTTATTATTATTAATACATAAAAGTGCTTAAAGATTCTTTGCATTTTAGCCTTTTCAGCTTTTCCATTGGGCATGTCCAGGACACACAGAAAAATGAAAGCCCTTTATGAGAAAAATACTCCCATATTTTCTATGTTTTCATTTGATTTATGCAAAAACGTGCTCAGCCCATGGAACAAGCCCCTTCTGAATTGTGGTCTAAATGCCCTGGTTCCTTGAGTGCTAGTAAATACCATGTTATACTTACTTAGAAGTGCCAAATCTTCAGCCACCAGGTTACAGCTGCTCAGTCTTAACACTTGAATCTCCGTTGCAAGCTTTAGTGCTCCCAAAAGCAGCTTTAGGTTCCCACCAACGCACTTATTCCAAGAAAGGTCTAATATCTCCAGTTCAGGAAGGTGAAGGGCAGCCTCAGCTGAAAAGATTAAGACCAGCAACTTCTGCTTACTAAGAGAAAACAACATGGCCTCAACAGACACCTCACCTGCAATTCACCCGTAAGTAAGATCCTAACAGCCTGATTGCTTGTGCTTAGAATGAATTCTTTTAGCCCAGAAAATGTCAGACAAAAGAGAATAAGAAGGTTTTGCCTATAGAATCTATCAGAACTCTATGGAGAGGGGTTTTTGTCTTTCTGTTCACGTTATTGCCTTGGCCTTTTTGCACTGAATGAATTTAATTTAACAGCTTGCTCTTAAACCATTTTATATCAATTAAGGACAGAGGGTTTTTTTGCTGTGAACAGACAATTTAAGGTGAGATGCTCTGTATCTTTTGACAGCTCTGATTTCCACAGTGTCACTCTTGCATAACTGTAGTGATATAAACATAATACTCTTTCTGCCAGGACCTCTGACCAGCTTTGCTTGCTACTGCTTCTGCTGGAGGCAGTCAAGTCTTACTGCAGGTTTAATGTCACAGTAAACAGTACAAAATACAAGTGCACAAGACACAGTAACAGGGAGAGATCCCTCTGTACTAAGATTTCATGTGCCATATGGAACACCTATCAAAGGCCACTAATCCACAGAGATTTGCAATAAGTAGGCAAAAGAGGCTGAATTTACATATCCTGTGTTAGATTGGATGTTTTTTCACAGCTTTGCAATATCTTTTGCACCACTGCAGTAATTTCCTCCATTGCCCCATGCTGAACCCTACCCCAGAAAGTTTCTACTGAAATTTTCACCTGCAGTGAGGTGAAACACCCTCAGTCAAAATTTTACCCTACTGAGTGAAGTGTAACATCCAAACTGTGATTACAGCATAACATAAAATCATGGGGTTTTTTTCTCCAAAATTAAGGTGTAAATAAAAGCTCACTATCAGACAAAGGACTAAGAGAACTTCATCCCCTCAGGTATAGTAGAGGAAGTCACACAATTCTCTTCCCTTGCAAGATGGTCCCACAAAGCACTGGTTTCATCGCAGGCTTTTTCACTTGGGACCTGAGGTATAATGTAACCATGGTCCTTGGAGTTCAGCCAAAGGAGAAGGGAATGCTTTGTCCTACAGGGACACACAGAGAATGGGTGCACTTTAAAGAAACATTCCTACCTAGTGATGAAAGGGACTCTTCACCTAAGCCACAATTGCTGATGGTCACAGATCTCAGCTTTGGTAAAAACCTGAGCCTGCCCAGAAGAGGATCTGATGAGAGTCCTACATTTTTATTCGAGGATAAATTCAGCTCCTGAAGACTGGAGAGTAAAGGTATCACCTGGGCTACAAAAACATGAAATATTTATTAGACAGTCACTGATCCATAACAAATGTGGAGTTGTATATTTGCCTGACATAATTTCTTTTCTTTATAAATCAATCCAAAAGTCAAAGCCAAGTTTTTACACTCAAGTTCATGGTGAGTAATATTTTAGACTATAAATAGTCTTGTCATTTTCAGTAAAATTGTTTTAGAAGTAAAGTATTCCATACTATGTGGAAGGTTGTCAGAACGTGGCTTCCTGGAAATTTTCTAGGTGAAGTAGGGAATTTCCAAATGTCTTAATTGCTAACTGAAACTTCTTTGTCTTAATGTTATTATTCTCTATTATAAAATAAATTAAAAATAAATTGTGATTTATATTACTAATACTGAATATTTCTTAAAGCTTCATCATCATCATCAAGTCTTCAAGTTATCTTCTTTGTCATGGAAAATAGGATGTGGGCAATATAGGCTTTGAGTCATGGGATTTTTTGTTGTTGTTAAGAGTAAAAACCAAGTTATGATAACAGAGAGAAAAAAATAAACTGTCTCACAAATTGATTGGGAAATGTCTTTTTCTTCATAATAGTGTTTATAGTTGCATCAATTCAACCTAGAGAAAGTTGCAATGCAAGATCTCCTAAAATCACCCTCTACTTGGTGTGCAGCTCACCAAGGGAGCTCTAGGCAGTTATATTTCCATGCACATACCCACCATGCATCCATCCAACTTATACCACTGGGGGAACTGTCCCTGGATATTTCCTAAATTATTGATTATCAAAAAAAAGCAGAGCTTGGTAGCAGTTCCCACATTCCCACTGTGGGTCTGAATCACGGCACATTCAGGTCCTTAGCTCCACATGGGATCAGACACTCTGAGATTTCCTCTTGTTCAGCAAAAAAAACCCCATTCCATATTGATCAAGAAAGCTCTCTTTCACACTGCATTTTCAGAGCTGCCGAATGTAAAAAGTACTGAGATCAGCTCTTCTGCCAGGCAGAACCTTTTGTGTCTTTGAATATTTTCAGACGGCAAACCCAAGATCCTTAATGAGTTTCCTCAACATGTCCTTACACAAAGCAGTCATGTCCTCTTCTGTGACACAGCACTGGTGAAGATCAAGGACTTCCAGATTTTTCAAGCTGGCCAAATGAGCTGTTGAGGCTTTAAAGCCACCACCAGTCTCTCTGTTACACGAGATGTCTAATTTCCTTAGCTCTGCAAGGTGCTGGAAAGCAGTGTCTGAAATGGAAAAGGGAACAAGCTGGTCACTGGCTGCCACAACAGCCCAGGTCAGGGCTTTGGCATCTATTTACTTCAACGTCAAAGTTTGCCCAAGGTATTGCAGGCAAAGCTCCTGGGCTAAGCTTCAGTGTATAATCACAGCAGACACCCAGTAATGCAGCAAAGCCTCCCTGTCCATGCAGCTCCATTCTTCTCTGGGAGAGCAGGTGAAGGTGAGGCCAGCTCATCCCCCACATCCAGTCAGTCCTCAGCCTTTTGCAGAAATTACTGCTGGATGTGCTAATTGATGCCAGTTGTTTTGCCACATCCACTAGGGAGAGATACAGATAATATGCCTGTTTCATGTGGCTTCACTGGACACTCTTGAAGTGATAATGGTGAATTTGGGTTTCCTTTGGAAAGCAGGATTAGCTTTTGTTAGCTGGCCTATGTCCTTGTCTATGTTCTGTCTGGGGAAAGAGGAAGCACGTCCAGGGAGCCACAGCCCTGAGATGTGTCCCAGATAAATGGTGTGGAGGGTGACTCTCCCCATTGACTTTCACAAGCTTGAGCTCAGGGCAGATAAATTCAGCTCCTGCTGAAAGGCCCTGTAGCCTTTTACCAATCTTCAAACAGCAAATAATGATTGCCCATTAATACTGCCAAACCATCAGCAAAATCCCACCTCATTGCCTTTCTTAAATGGTTTTCAGATGTACAATTTATTCAGAATGAAAGTTTTCTGAACATAAAGTCTAACCTAAGCCCTGGAGGCTGTCTTGCTTTAATCCACACATGTGCAAGTTTAACTCTTTCAAGCCTGGCACATTTTTCAGATCCTGAGCAATAACCTTCATGCTGCAGCCAATGTTTTTGTTGATAGAGAGATCTAATACTTCGAGGTCTGGGATCACATTTAGAATTTCAGCTGGGGGGACAAAAAAGAAAAGTGAAGAAAATCAGAGTTGTTAATTGTCTAGAATACATACAGATGAACCCTAAAAAAATACAGCACCATGATAAACAGGAAGACATGACCAGGGTTTGCCTGTCAATGTGGTTTAGACTTGCTAAGTTCCTGTTCTACATAAACAACAGACTAAAATAAAGATTGGATAGGAATCATGAAAATCTGTGAAAAACATTAAAAAAAAATAAAAGTGAAAAAATACAAGGACTTTTAGAAAAATACAGAAGAATAAAAAGCAGAAATACAAAGAGAAAGAAAATTTTCTAATGAAAATATATAGGAATGTCTGTTACATATGGGGCTCCTCCTGAAATGGAGATGAGAGCCATGGGGCTTCTCTCTACTGAGCAAACACCTTTTAAAACACACAATGAGATAAAAAGACCACACAGGATTAAGCTGCTATGGTGAGAGGACAGAAGGGAAGGGTGGTCAGTGGTTGCCAACTCAGCCTAAATTCCCAACCCTCAGACCTCCTTTCCAATCCCATGGCTAATTACATATTCAGCTGCTTAATTTTAAGCAATTAGTGTTGGAAATTCTGGCACACTTTTTTTTTTTTGCTTAAGGTCTCAAAGGACCACTGAGGCAGCCAGATTGTGGTTTAGGTCTTCTCAACCCTCCCTCAAAAGATTAGAGAGAACAACTTTCTCCTTTGGAAGAAAGTGAATTAAATCCCCACATCATAAATACTGTTATAATGCAGAGCTTGAAATAAATTAACTTTTCACTAATATTGGGTTAAATACTAATAATTAATTTCACTAATATTGGGTTAGCCATTATCTAAGTCAAAGAAATTCCATTTTTGTGAAGCCAGTCTCAGTCCAGCTTGATGAACACATACCAAGGGATTCTCCATCCTTTGCTGTCAGATTACAGTCTGTAATTTTCAGACATTTTAATTTGCATCCTCCCTGAAGTTTTTTTGTCAGCAGTGATAGTTTTCCACCTATGTTACTGTTCCATGATAAATCCAGTTCTTCAAGCTGAGAAACAGTTTCAAATGCCTCTCCTGCAACAGAAGTCTGGAATGATTCATTCTACATATCAATTTCAGTGCAAACAAAAATACAGATTTGGAATATATTAAAGAGGAAGGTTAGCTACTTAATACTCAAATTACTTTATGATGGATATCTTGCCAGGAAAATTGTTAAACAAATGAATTATTGCTTCTGCAGTGATGTTGTATAAAATCTCACATTGTTTAAGGAGCAACATAGATCACAAGTCATTGTCACGGTGCAGACAAACCTGAAATTTATTCAGTTCCCAAACCCTCATCAGGCTGTTTGGCTTGTACTGGGACCAGAAAGTCCAGTCTAGAGGGAAATCAATATAAGTGACAAGTCTGAATTTACTGTCTGTAGAGTTCTGCTCTGTTTTATTTGGGAAATTTCCAACATCCTCTGCACTGTGTCCACAGGTCATTTTTGGAGGGAATGAAAGAATTCCTCTCACAACTATTTCTGAAATATGAAAATTTTATTTCTGACAGGAATTTCTGACTCACCTCATGAGAAACCAAGATGAGCATTGTTTTGACTCAAACATTAACTTTCCCATGATCTCAAGGCAGACAGAACTGACTTGTACTATATTCAGAAAAAATCAGCCTTTTTGAGGCTTAACACACCTGCCAATGTGAACTGTGTAGGTGCTTATTTGAAATACTAACATTCCACTGTAAAATCCAGCTTCCTAACTTCCTTTGTAGATGAGGGAGGCAGAGCATATTTGCATAAACTCATTCCCAAAAAAGAACAATTAATCAGACCATATGCAAATGCAATTTCAAAGCGTCATACACAATTTTTTGATCTAAAGTCTAATAACTGAGAATTGTATTTTAAGAGTACCATCCTTTCATGTCTGTGTGGTTTTCATAATTAATTTTTCACAAAAGATTTATAATAGAAAAATAATTATTTCTGTAAGTGAATATCCGGGTTTGAGAGGAAAGGATACATCTTAATTTTTATTTTTGCATTTATTTTAAATTATTGCCTCAGTGTTGAATACTGAGTAATGCTCTACAGTTGAGAAGTGCAGCCTGTTTCTGTTTGACATGAGGACTATGGATTTCCAGACATATCTTCCTCCCAGAAGATAAATAAAGGAATATAATTCCAGGAATGGTTTCCTATCACCTCACAGACAAGCTGTGAGCAACCACATAGAACAGGTTGATGTTATGGTTATATTTCAGACATTGATTCTAAGCAGGATGTGCTGAGCCCACAAGAGGCCACATTTCTGCAGAGAGATATGGACAAGGTCACACAGCCAGGATTGACCTAAATACACAAGTTGTTTTCAAAATCACAGGCAAAATCAATGCAAACTGACTGCTGCTATTCCACGTGTCAAGGGCATCACAGTTTGACTGGAAATTCAAGTTCTGTGATCAATTTTGTGTCTGTCCCAGAAGAAGCTAAACTGAACTGGGAAGGAAACAGCACTGAAGAACCTGCCAGAATAAATCAATTGGAAAAATAACCACTAAAACTCAGACAGGGAAAAAAAAAAGTATCTGTGAGAAGAGTTTGAAAAAGAATGAAATAAATTTGAAAAAAATATTAGAAAATTAAATGTGGATTTCACACTCATCAGAAACAGAGCAGTTATTTTCACCAGCTTTTGTAGGGATGCTTATTTCCTCCCCAAGAGATTGCACGACTCGCTTTTGATCTACCACCACTTATGTCATTTTATTTCTGAACCTTTCCTGGAAAAGGCTTGGATATGAATGACATAAACAAACCCCAGCTTTATAACTCAGATCCATTTTAGAACTTACAAAATAAGCAGTAACTTTTATAATTCCTAACTGATTGTGTTTGCTCTTCTTTCAAATACAAACCATAGATCCACTCCAGAGTAAATTCCAGGCCCAGAGGTGACTGTGCCAGAACCTGAGTGGGCAACACCACCTTAAAAACCTTTAAATCTCATGCTTTGCAGAAAGCAGGGTGCAGGCACTCCAAGCAAAGAAGTAAGCAGAGGAATAAGTTTCTCCCAGACTTGAAGAAACACCAAGTCATAAAGTAATAAAGCTCTGAGGCAGTACTTCTGGTTTTAAGTCTTCTCCCAAAAGACCATTGGGGTTTTCATGATGACCACTCGCCTGTCCTGCAGCTCCAAGACCTAAGCTGACCCTATTGTGACTGACTCTGCTTCTAGGCAAAAAATAGTAATCCTAATTAAAAATATTCTTTCCCACAAACAGGACTGGATTCTATTCCCTTCTGACTGTGAAAACTTCATACCCTGAGGAATTAACTCTGCAGAGCTACCTAAAGGTGTAAGGTCACCCATAAGCCCAAGTTTCTACTGTTTCACAGCAGGAGTTTACTTTGTCCAGGAGGAGTAGGATGCAGGAAGAGATGAGATGGATTACATTAGCCCCAAGCTGTCTGGAAGTAAATGTAAATGAAATCCTGTACCTAAGGAGATGACATCCTCAGCTGTCAGCCTGCAGTTGTTAAGTCGGAGGACTTTTAACAGGTTCACATGATGAAGATGGACAGTGAGAGCTTTCAAAGTCCCTCCAACACCACCATTCCAGGACAGGCTGATCTCTTCCAGCTCTGGGAGAAACGGTAGCAAAGAAGCTGTAAGGAAAGAAAAGAAGAAGCTTTTCTGTTTGCATGTTTCTGCACACCCTGGGTATCAATACATCTTAATATTGAGATGTTTTCTACAACCAATACAGAATTATAAAGCCATGACAATTTGTACTTCACTTTTCTTATCTGTATCTTGAGTGTAAGGACATTCATCTGCTTCACAGACCTGGATGGTTTCTATATTTATATATATTACATAATTTATATAATTTATTAATTAATATTCCTCAGGGACCTGGGACCATTAATATGGCCTGTATAAAAGAAAGGGAAGGGAAAAGAGGAGAGGAAATAATAGAACAGGCAAATAAAAATTGAAGAAATACATTAATTATTTGAATAAAATGTGCATTTACCCAGCTCTGTTATATCTGCTGCACTTAGTGCACAATTATTTAGATCCAGATTCTTGCTGTTGGGTTTCTTTCCCAGTTTCTCCATGAACTGGTTAAATCTCTGCTCACCAGATGGTGACTCTGCTTCAGAAGTGAGTTGTGAAAGTCCATCTGAGCAACAAAGAAATAGGGCCCTGGTTACATCTGCTAATAAACACAAGGTGTAAAACCTGCCTGAGGCTGCCAGGTGAAGACTTTAGGAAATTAATTAAATCTGTCAGTAAAGCAGGCTCTATTTTTCATCAATGTGGATCAACAACCTGACTGATAAGATCATTAGAGATCAAATCAGTAGAAATCTACTGCTGCATTTTCATACAACACCTGTGTAAGGTAGTTCCTGCTTTTCTGGGCTTTGCAAAGCAAAAAATTACAGAAAATAGCAATCCACGCTCAGTAACTGCCCTCTTATCATTTCCCCAAACTGACCCAGACCCCTTAGGACAAAGGATGGGGTTCTAAGCTTCACCTTCCATTTCCTTTTAAAAAATAGTTCCATTTGCTCTAGAGTGGATGTAAAGAGTATTCTTGTGTGTGCAAAATAACATCCATGTGGGATTCCCATTCCCTTTCCCTCCCCCTGCCCAGTGCCAAGTGATAGGAAATATCTGCTCCTGTTGTCTTCTGAGTGCTTTAGCAGGACAGCAGGACAGAGACCAATCTTAAATACAACAAGCCAAACTACTGCTCAAAGCTTGGCTTCGAAACCAAATAAACTCTGGAACCAATGAGCTGACTTCAGCACTGACTCTCACATTGTAGACAAAGAGAGAAGTCACTCAAAGCTTTACCCTTCCTCAGCAATGTGGATCTAACTCCTTGCTTAGCATCTATCAAATCAGAGGGTTCATCTTTGATAATGTTCCAATCAGAAGTAAATCCCAGGTAGAGGATAAACTGTAGGCAGCAAATACAGGATTTTGGCTAGCAAGAAAAGAGCTGATTTTCTATGAAATTAAAATATATACACATACACATATGCTTCATTATTGTACCAGCATTACCTTCTACAGAGACATCTTCCTTTTCACTCTGATCATCAGCTCCAACACTGTTTATTTCTGTTTCTTCAATTTCCCTTCTGTCCTTGCCTTCAGATTTCCCAAAGTCAAAGCCTTTGAAGAATTGTTTGATGGCTGAAGGCTGCTCTTTCCCTTTTTCAGGAGCACACTTTTTTCCTTGGAACTGTTTCATAACAAAGTCAAATGGGGAACTCTTTGGGTTGTCCTCTTCATGTCTATCCTGGCAGTTCTGGTCATCTTTCAGGGGATCAACAGACAGAATTAGATATAGTAACGTTTATTCTTTCTTACCTTTTTTCATAATGGCAGATGCACTAAGAATTTGTCACCATTTCCTCCATCCACCATACATCATAGCCATGACACAAGTGTTCATGAACAGAGCACTTACAAAAAGCTGAGGCACTGTTTAAAATTTGGCATTAATGTGCTGTCACAGCTGTATTCCCTAGAAATATAAAAATTATACAAACCAATGTACTTTGATTTACATGCACGGTTAGTTACAATCCTGCTTTCCCTGGCTGTGGTTTCCTGCTGTAGAAAGGCATTATTTTAAACAAAGAACATACCTGTCTTTTCCATGGGTACACCTGAGGATCCCTTTCACACTTTTCAGTTTTCACAGCTCTTTCAGGGTTTGTGAGATAGGTGAGCCATGACATGCAAACAAAACCTCACTCCTTTCCCTAATAGGAACTTTTCATGCAGTTTTCTCTCACAAGTTTCTGTCTTCATCAGTTTGATAGCATCAGCTCCGCACAAGTGGTTTGTGGGCTATTTCCTGATGCCTCTATTTCTCTGTGCTCTGTCCCAAAATCTGCCATTCCTGGGGCTGAATAGTCCATTTAAATGCTCCGATCATGTCCCAGCTTAGATCGCTCTCACGGAAGAAATCAGGAAGTGGCAGCAACTGCTCACAAACCGCTGCATGGTTTGTGAGACATGAGACAGCTGTTGTTAGAACAGGCTGAGTCACCGCAGAGATCAGATTACAAGAGTACCTGAAGAAAAGCTCTTTGTTTTCCCACCCCTTTTGTCCATACTGGTCAGCAATAGTGCTGGAGGCTGAGCAGAGCCCTGCTGTCAGCTGGGTGCTGCACAGCTCAGCAAGAAAAAGGGAGGACGGACACTCCTGATCATTTTAGGGCATCAGGAGACACAAGAGGAGAAGTCACAATCATCTTCTGGGCAACACCATGATACAACATTACAATGCAATCATTGGACACACCTTAGATATACCTCAAAATCCAATACACTTTTTTTTTTCCTGTTTGTCCCAAAGTCTGATTTCCTCAATGGTGAACATCATAATTTCTGTCTTAACCACTTATGGCCATTTATGCTGAATCTTTTCAGCCTTGATAATCCTTTTCAGTCTATGAAGTCTCCCCTTTTGCAAGCTAAACCAGCCAAGCCCTTCTTCCCTCATGTGCCAAACTCTCCTTTTCCCTTATAATTTCCTGCTCACCTTTGTCTGCACCTGGTGCAATATATTTTATACTTCCTGAAATACAAAAGACATATGCAAACTGGAGTGATTTTGGTGGGGAATGATAAAGCTGGTAAACAAAACCAACCATTCCTTTGCAAGCAGCTGAGCAGACACCAGCCTGAGGACAGGCTTGACTCAGTGTGAAACTAGACAAAGGATTCAGACAGGGTGGAATGAGGCACAGGGTGCTGCAAGGAGTTAATGGGGTAAGATGAGGAGAAGAAAAACTTAAAGAACATGAGGAAAATCCTCTTGCCCATGACAGGTACCATGCTGGGAAACAATTACAGCAGCTAGAAATGCACAAAACCATTGTGATCAACCATCTTTCTCTGTAGAAAGGAGGGCATACTTCTGTTCCCAAATAGAAAGGATCTCCAAGTTGGCTTTAGGGTTTTCTGACACCAGGAGTGGCTGTCCTGTCTCTGTTTCTGAAATCAGCATCTCACTACAGACCTGTATCCACATCAGGAATTTGTGCTAATTCATGTGTCCAGGCATCTCAGCTATGAAGACAGTGGAAAATCCCAGCATTTCTGTTGGTAAAGAACTGAAATTGAGAGTTCTTTGCTTGTGCTGAACAACAGAGTGACTGGGAATGAAGCAGAGACCAAGCAACCCCTCCCAAGCAACATGTCTCAGGCTCTCCCAGTCCAACACTTCTCAATGCCCACTGCAGTTCAATGAGAACTTGGAATGGGAAAACTTGATAATCTTTGTCCTGTGAAAGTGGGGAAATCCTTGAGCATGTTAAACACCAATTACAGTGGTCAGGCTGGACTAACTCACTTACTCTGACATCAGTATTTCAGGTGATGTGCTGCCAATTCAGTAGTTCTTTCACCACCTAAGGCTGTTGAATGATAGTGACAATAGCCCAGGGCAGACAACATCCCTGTAATCCAGTGAGAAGGAAAACACAGTGACCTGGTCTCCTCTTCCTAAAAAGCAAATTTTTACCTTTTTTTATATCACCTATGAGGGAAGAGGTAACAACAGGATTATCTCCCAAACAAAAAGCAGGATAGGGAGAATGAGGTGGCTGCACTAGGCTGCAAACATGAGCAGCACTTTGCAATAGGCCCAGGCTGTGCTGTGGACATGAGATATATCAGGACAGCCAGGCCCAGCTGTGCCCTGTTAGCTGCTCTGTTCCATCTCTTCCCTACCACAGTTCTGAACAGGTGTCCTGCTCCTGCCTGTCACAGCCCTGTGTCTGCTTCCTGCAGCATGTCACGGACAGCACAGGGCAGGCTTAGCTTTTGGAGTTTAAAAATAATAGATGCCTTCCCCTTTCTATCCAGTTAAATGGCCTGTGACCATCTGCTGAGCGCTCAGTGTCACACTTGTTTATATCTACTCGTCCCTCTGTCTAGACCTGGGGCAAGGTTAGGAACAGAACCAATTTTGGAACAAAATAGTTTAAGTTGCATCCCACACAGCATCCATCGGGGAGAGATTAATGTGGATTTTTGTACTTTGCCTCATTGTGACTCCTTAATCCGGCATATATTCCAAAGAAATAATGCCATTAGAGGATTAGTGCCACAAGTTCATTTGAAAAAAAGGATTTGCAAACACTGAAATCCTATATTCTATGTGCTTAATCACTGAGTATCATTTTGGGGATTTCCTCTCCCTTTAGTAGTGTCTCTTTCAATGAAACCCAAGCAAATCAGCAACTCTGTTTTGGATGGCCCTTATTATCCACTAAAGGAAAACAAGCCCCCAAGCATCTGGTTAAAATCATACTGTCTAAACACACTGGGCTAAACCCATCCTTGCTGTCATAGAACCACAGTTACATCAGGGAGGCACTCAGCCCAACATTTATATAGAATGTAATGATTTGGGATATTTATCTGTGAGAGATTTTGGATAATCTGAGTCCTGCAGCACTTAATAACACTGTGACCCTTGTTTGCTTCTGTGGCAATTCCCTTCCCCAGCTTTGCCTCTGCAAGATTCTCCTGCTTGGCCTGATTTGTTGAGGGCATTTGCATGGAGCAAGAAATTGGTGGGGCTGGAAAAAAAAGTTCATTGCCCCATGGCAGACTCTGGCAGTTGCAGGTGCTGCACTCTTGAGCTGTGCTGACTCAGAGTACACATGCCAGGAGCTGCTGCCAAGGGAGGGCAAGGGAAGAGTTGCCTGGTCCAGCACCAGGTTTGCTGCCCTCATCTTTTACAGCCACATGCATCAAACCATGCTCTCCACAGCTCTCTCCATCCTCTCTCTCCTGCTCTGTCCCTGCCATTTATCCTCTGACTGTGACTCCTCATAACTGAAGCAGGGGAATTCAGCCTTGCCCACACAGTTGGGAATCCCTCAGCTGGCACTGATGCTGTGTTGCTTGTGCCAAACATCTGTGTCACCCACTAATTTGATCCTGACTTTCTTTATAGCCAGGTGATGCACAGAGGTGCAGGGATTGGCTTTAGGGCCAGACAAAATCCTTCAGAAGAGACTGCACACACAATGGGCTGGAAGCACCATTCCCGAGGGAATGCCTGCCTGACCTGCACACTTGGCAGGACAAGGCCAGGCCCAAGGCCAGGTTGGACACGGCTTGGAGCAACCTGGGAGAATGGAAGGTGTCCCTGCCCATGGCAGGGAGTTGGAACTGGATGAGGTTTAAAGTCCCTTTGAACCCAAACCATTCTGGAATTCTGTGAGTCTTGTGCTAGTGCTAGATGAACTGATTGTGTGCAGAGCTGTGTGACAGCCCCTGTTGTCACTGATTTATATTATAGCTATAAGAATTCCAACCTGTGCATATTCCATCATGAGCAGCTAAACATGAACTATAGAATTCGAAACCATATTCTTTTTTCAAAGCCAGAATTTACATTCCACCCATTAAATAGTAGTGAAAATAAACAGATTTTTCCAACTACTAAGTGATATTGAATATGAATTTTGAATTCCATAAAAAGCAAGACTTATAGATCTATTGCAGCAAATGTACATTTTTACACACAGTGCAGATACTTTTAACACTCAGATATCAAGTTACCCCTTTTAAAATGGAGCTACACAAATGCAAACTTAACTTTCAGTCTCTTTACAATATACTAGACTGTTAGAGAAGATTTTCAGTCTGGAAAATTCTTTTTGGTTGAACTTCTGCCAGGATTAATCCCTTTTCAGTTAATCATTTACATGAATGGGCAATCTGCAGAGTTCATGCAAGGCCTGCAAACTATATTAATTACTAGAAACCTAATTACAAATCAACAGAGTCATAGGATCAGTGTTACCTCCATACGGTACCATCTGGTACAATGGAGCTGGATAGTTCAGCAAAACTCCCCATTGCATTCTGTGGAACCTCAATCTGAATGTGTGTTGCCAGAGAAAGCAAGTTTTTGCAGATATAGGAGCTGGCTATAAAGCAGTTTTAGGGTCATCCTTAATGATAGCATCCAATCCATGTTTCTAGCTGCTGTTTCAAAAGTTACTAAAAAAAGGAGTATTTATTCAACACTTCTTTTTGAATGTGATACCAATGCTGTCATAACTTGTCTTTCCACATCCAAAAATACCCCAAATCCGTACAAAGGGTAATGAAAAAAATCACTAAACAAGCAAATATGAAAAGATGTCTACCATAAAATGTTTTAATTAAAGATCTTATGTGTATTGTGATTTGCTTCACTAATTATTATTCCAATTTAAAAGCTATGTCCAGAAATTTCATAAATGACAGGAACATGGCACAGTGCAGCTTCCATTAAAGTTTAATTTTACCAATGCATTTGCTCTTTCAGCAAATGGCCAGTTTGAAAGTTTTGACCAAAACCTACCAAGTCTTGTTTTACACTATGTTAGCCAAACAAAAATTCAGGTCTTTGAAACCTCAACTTGTATGGTTTTAAATCCAGACCTTCTAAACAATTAGGATCCAAGGTCACATAAAACCCAGTATTCTTTTCACAATGTTTGGTCAATTGACTTTTCAAAGGAATTCAAAGGAATTTTCAAGGGTTAGCCCTTGAGGGATCCATCCCAGAGGTTCACTCATTGGCTTTTGGAATTGAGATCAGCCACACTAAACAAAATTGAGTAGCTTCAGTTTTCCCCAAGGTTTGGCTCCAGTTCTCCCTGATTAATGCCCAGATTTCCCTTGGGAATGAGAGAGCTGTGTAATCCCCTAGTCTCTTCAAATTCTCTCAAGAACAGTAGCAAATGTAATGCTTTTCCACTAAACAACAAATCATGTTGCAACCTGTTCCCTTGAAGTATCTGCTGACCTTGTCAGTGTGAATTTAGTACAGCAGAACACCAAAAGTGGGCACTTTTCAGTGTCCTGCAACTCAGGAAGGAGCAAAATCATCTACCCTTCAACGAAGGGGATTGGGGAAAAAGCTTAACTCCCAAGGAGTGTTCCAGCTTGAAGGACATCCTGCACAGCCAGTCCATTACAGTGGCACTCATACAGGTTTGCCTGTTCCCTTCTCTGGTTGTTTTTCAATTTCTTGTGGACCAAGACCTCATTTCTAAGGCAGTGTGTCACTGTAGAGTCTGGTGTTTGTTTCTAATCCTAAGACACAGCTTCTGCTCAAGTTCATTCTTGAACTGGTCCCAGACTTCCTAACCCATCCATCAGACCAGCCCCTCTTTCCTTTGCTGGTGGCAACTGTGCTTTTCTAGATTTGACCTTTCTGGGGGAAATGTGGATGGAAGTGAGGTTTAGCTAAAGAATCTGATATGTCTGAACACAGATTTCATGCTGGAAAAAGAAAGGCTGACCTGTGATAAATAAGCCATTTATCAAGTTCTGTATCAGTTCATTTCATGATACATCTCTATCAAAGTGGAGATAAGTAGGTTTTTATCTTGCTCCAGTAAACTTGATAAGAAGAAACAGAGATTATCACTCTTTCATAGATTCCTCACTTAGGACAGACAGTGTTTAGAAAGCATGGATTAAAACCTGCTTAGGCTCTAGTTTAGCAGGTTCTCTACTTCTACAAATCCATTTCAGCACTGCATTTTGATAACTAAGATAATTCTTGAACTATTAATTATTAGACAATTATTAATTATTAGACAATAAAATTGTCTAATACAATTTTTACCTTCCATTTGTGAAGTCCATAAATCCCGTCAGCTGAGCTATGTCTGCCACTGATTTCGTCAAAAGGGAACAAAGTACATCCTGGTACTTCAGGAATTGAGAAAGATGGGTAGCAGTTGACATTTCTTTGGAAATTAATTTGGAGAATCTCCTTGTTCTTAATTCAGCTTTAGAACAGTACCCAAACTGCTCAAAACTCATTAATTTCTTCTGCTCATAACTAATTTCCTACATGTCTCTCTCTCCCTCCTTTGGTGCTTTGCCATTTTTCCTAAGGGGAAGACACCCAGCAGGAACAGGACTGCTGAGGGACACACAGACTGATGTGTGATTCAGAAATGCACTCCTGCCTGATGCTTGCAACATCCAGTCAAGAACAACTTGCTCTTCCCTGGAGAGGGACCACTGAAGCATCTTTATGAACTGTGTTTGTCACAGTTCACTACAGCACACAGCAATCCTGCTTCTGTGCCAGAATCCAAGGGCTATGTGCCAGAGATCCTGCGAAGCAGTCTCTCTCCAAACTTCCCTCATTAGGTAAAACAGGAAAAAATAAATATATAACCTTATTATATTGCTGGGTTTGTTTCTACCTCAGGAAGTAATTTTTTCTGATAATGAACTTTTCATGGTTTTCCTGAAATGTGATTCACATGGACTAAAACACCTGATGAAAAATGGATGCTGATGCAAGTTTTTACTTTTACTTATTTGGGCAACCCCGTATCTTACACAGCATTTGCTTCAGCCTCATCCAGAGAGTCTTGAAAAAATCCCAGTAAAAGAACTTTTTTCAAGACTATCTACTCATTACATTTCAAGTCACAGGCAGCTAGAGATTGAGAGGACTGAACACAAGGTGAAAATTATCTTTAAGCCTAGAATGCTCCTTTGCTTCCTTGTCTGCCTGCGCATGCAAAGATTTGCACAACATGAAAATTATTCTCAGTTTATCTTAACTGGTCCCTAATAATTTAATTTTTTAAAGGAAGATCTAAAATTCTTTTTTAAAACCCAGTAGTGGATTTTTAAAGCGATATTTCTGGGTGTGATTTTCTTCTGTATAAAGAAGGTCCAGGCATCAACAAAATAGCCACAATGGGATTTACAACAAAAATATTTAGAGTCACAGTCACTTAAAAATATTTAAATAATTCCACATTAAAAACAATATCTTTTTTGTTATAAAAAAGAATTTGTTTTCTGTGAGGTTGTGCAGAAGCAGAGCAGAATTACACCCCTTTGCTAATGATAACACTTCCCTGAGAGTGATTTTCAGTAAAAATGAGCCCATTTACCCCAGGTTTAGGCACCATGTTAGTGTTTTAGAGAGAACAGGGGACAACATTTTGCTGTTCCTGTGAGCACCTGATGAATTTTAGGCAGATCATTAAGAATTAACAAACATCCCATCAATTGACACAGATATTGGAAGAAACTAAGCACTCTCTGATATTTCCAAACTTACCATTTCTAGGCATTGGTTCTGAGAGCCAGCCCATGGCCAGTGAGAATTAAAGAGTAAATTGCCGGCTTGAGCAGTATAACCAACTGATCCCTGTGTTAGCCTCACAATATGCTTAACAGGATTTCCATCTTGCAGCTCCCCCCAATCCCATCAGATACACAGCTCTGGGATATCACACTTCTGGGATAACTCCTTGCCAAGTCAGAAGTGCATCCTGTCTAAAAATCAGTATAAATAGGTAACACAACAGGGGAGAGCCAAGCAATTTCAAACCTTGTGTTGTATTTCTTGTTGGAACAGGAAGATTTTAAGTGAATGCATCAAGCATCTTAAAAGCTAACAACGGCTTAGCAGGTTAAATGTGAAATAGGTTTATCAGCTCAGTGTAGTGCTCTTCGTGTAATTATGTTTTTACAGCCTGGTTAAGGGATGGTATTGGAGAAGAGCTTGTGATGTCAGAGTGGGGCGGGCTTAGGAGTAGGGATGAGAGCTAATCAAGACAAGTTCAGTTTGTATTTAAAGTCAAGTCAGCGTTAGTTAAGGCAGTTTTTGACACGTTAATCTTGATGTGTTTTAAAAGCTGCCAAACACATTACTGAGGCAGCCTGGAAGGAAGACTCCTAGAAAAGGGACACACTCTTGGATGTTCATGGTGGCTTCATTGTACCCAAAACTAAGGTCTGCACGATAGATGTAAGTATACATGAAATAAAAAGTGTTGGGTTTTTAATGTAAGTGGTGATGAAACACCTGTTAAGTAATACCAAAAGGTGCGTGCTTTTTCAGTTTAATAGGAAAGACTTGTCTCACAGCAGAAACGGAGCAGATCAAAGCAAACTTGTTCATGGTGACTTTATTTAAGTGCAGCACTTGAGTGCACAGAGGAAAGTTAGGAATAGACAGGGTGATATAGAAAAAGTAAAGTATGTGATTAACTCTATGCTGATTTCTCAGCAATCTGCTCTAAGTATTCTTATGGGTAAATATTTCTGCATATTCAGGTGCACACACCGTATTTCTTATGACATAACTTGATCATTTTAGAAATATTTAAAGATTTGTTCCGCAAACGGAGGATTTTACTTTGGGAAGGCTTGTCCTTGCATACTCAGAATTTTTCTAGAAGACTTTGGATTCAGATTGCATTGCTTGTTATATATATACAAAATGTTTCCCTGTCTTATCTATCCATAACAAAATATTCTTAAAAGCGAAGTGGTTGTTAATATATTTATCTTCGTCTTTGTGCCAATTTATCTTTTAAAGTAAACCAGAAAAATCTCAATATTTTATAGTTATTTCCTGGTGCAGTGGATTTTCCACATCAGCGTGCAATCAGAATTAATCAAGGCCATCATCATTAGATACATTTGGCTGCTTTAGTCTGATGTTCCTACATTAGATTTACCCAGTGAAAATTTTGGCTGTATGTATGTAGCCATCATAACAAACCTCAGTGCTGGCAGCTTTGTGGAACACCAATGTACGCAGTGGGATAAAATTTTTTAAAATATCATAAGGTAATGAGAGTTTCTTACACTTTGTTATTATCTGAGTATGTGAGCAGAATTAGCTGTAGATTTAGAAAGGCTTGGGCACAATTACATTGTCTTTGGAGTGAAAAATTCAAGTTCCTTAGTTAGAGAACATGTGAATTTCCAAACCTCCACAGTGCAGCAGAATATGGAAAGAGTAAGAGAGGGAGGCAATCCTAACTTCAAGTAATTCTCCCATGGGCTGATCCTTCAAACTAGAGCTGAAGATACTCAGTCTGTTTGAGATGCTGATTTCTGAGCCTGTTCACAGGGTCAGGTGAGCAATTTTACATGCTAATCTCACAAGGGGAAGAAGTTTGTACTAAAACCTATGACTTCATACATGAATTTGGATAATGATCGTGGGTTTAGTATCTGACATCTGTGACACATATATATTCTAACATACCTACAAATATTTTTTAAGACGTGTATGTTCTATATTTTGCTTTGTAATAAAGAAACCTGACCTGAAATGATTAATGATGCAACCCACATCATCTTGATTTACCTTAGTGGTGGAAGACTCATCAAATGTAGGACTTTGGAAAATCTAAGAGATACTGCTGCAGTATTTAATATCCCAACTGAAAGGGGCAGGTACAAAATTCAGTACAAATTTTCTAGATTCAAACTCTTAGTTAGCCAATTAAGTTAAAGAATTGCTAAATTAAAATAGTTTTAAATAGTCTACCTAAAACTCATTCCTCTTTCCACTACCTGGTTACTTTGGGCGCTGAGGGAGTTGTCATTTTCACTGACATTTCATGTAAAAATGAGACACAAATCTCACTAAAATTCAACTGCATTTCATTTGGAAATACCAGCCTGGCCCTCTGATGACCAGAAAGCTTTCTGTCCCACAGTTTCTATTTCCAGTATTCAAAAATAAAATTAAAAAGCAACACAATTCTTTTTAATGCTTTAAAAGTAATAATTACCAAAAAGTAAAAATTATAGAATTTAGTTGCCTTTTAACTGATCCCACTTTTGCCATATTTTGCAATCTCTAGGCTTCTGAAAGAGTCAAAGAGGATAATGTTTCAAGTGTCATTCCTAATTATGAAATAAATCCACAAGGAAAACAAATGACATCATGCTTTTATCTCTGTGTATATAACTGATGTAATAGGAAGACCCAGCCCTTATAAACATCTCCCTGTGCCAGTCTGCCAGGATCCAGGGTGGGTGCACAGTGTTCTGTGAGTGCATACACACAATTTCTCCACTATTTTCATCAGTTCTTGCTTAGCTGTTGTACTTAGATTTTTTAACAGGAGTTGCTCAAGCCCTCAGAGTGATTCCAGAGGAACCTTTGGGTGCTGCCACAAACACAAATAAATCTCAGCCCTGTGGCAGTGCAGAGACCAGTCCCATGGTCACAGCGCTGAGCTGAGAGGCAGAAGTGCCCATCGCAGTTCCCACCTCAGCTGCTGACTGTCCTGGATCTCTGTGCCTCCAAAGCCACATCAAACAGCAGGAATTCAGCTCCTTTTTCCTCCACCTTCTGTCTCTGTCACCCTGCAGACTTTGCAGGCCCTCACTGTTTGTGCTCAGCACAAAGCATCTCCACCTCTGGGTTTAGCCCATTCCTCAGGCTGAGCGCTGCCTTGAGTCTCCCCTCGCCCGCAGCCATTCCAAGGGGAACAAGATGAGCTTTTGTCATGGACCAAGCTTAGTTTCTGAAGGATTGAGTTTGCCAGCACTAAGCCTTGACTATTTGTTGAGAGCAGTATGTTTAAAAAACAGAGTGACTTGCTGCTCACAATTTTACCAATGAGCTGGCTCAAGGACGGGCAGATCCGTGTCTCCCAGCAGTGTGAAGGCATGCAACACAAACTCTGCTGGCTGACACACTCAGTATAAATATAGTTATTTTCCTTTCTTTAGGGAATGTATCGTTCTCAATCCAGTTTTAGGATTACGCTCTAATCTCAGTCTCTGAGCAGTCTGTGCCCACATACCTAGGATTAGAATTTAGCCCCACAGCCTCTCCAGCGGCACCTTACTCCAATTAAGAAAACGTATTTCATGCTCCTGTATGACATAATGCATGCATATTTGCCTTTTTCCTTTCCAAAAGTTATTTATTTTGCTGATTGTGCATTCTGGAGCAATTAAAATATCTAGTTTTGTGACCCTCAGCATAGAATTAGAGCAAGAACCCTTGATCCTACAACTAATAACATTAAGACTATTAATAATATTTGAATATTTATCTATTTTTTTAAACAGCACCTGATTTCTCAAGCAAGCAGGTCAGCTTTTTCTAAAAGGGAAGCCAGTGGAAATGCAAATGAGATTATGTCTTTATTCATATGTTTCACTCATAAGCATGTTCATACTGCATGTTTGATTTAGCTGACACAAATTTACCTGAGCATTTTAAACAATACTCAGCTTCTTCCAGTCTGTGGAGACACTGCTGTAGTTCACTAAACATTCACTTTAAGGAATGCTTATTCCATGCGTTTGATGTAAATAAAAGCAGTATTTGTAAATGAAATCTCAATGCATTTAACTAAAAAACCAAGTCTTCCACTAAGTCTATATAATATATGACTAAACTGTATTTTGCCAATGCAATTGATAACTTCAACACCAACACTGCTACAGACATTTTGAAACTGTTGCATGATTAGATTTGCAAATGCTTCTGGTTCATGAAGTTCGTGTCTTGCCACATCTCATCTAATAAATTGAGACAGAATTAGTCCTGGGTGAGTGGTTCTGCCTGCTGCCAAGAAGGGTTTGCTAAGGGTAAGACTCTAAAGGTAGAGATTAACTTGTCTTCATCCCTGTAATGTGCTGTACAGCCAGGATTTGTGCAATAGGATCAGAGCAGAGCCATATATGAATCTAACGCTGGACAGCTGGTGTGTATGAATTTATATGAACCCTGATGCCAGATTTTGAGCTACTCTCAAATCCCAGCTAATAAATGTATCAGAAGTGTACTTTCCCTGCTCCCTGACAGATCCTCCTCAGCTGGTGTGGTTTCTAATATGGGAGTTGTTATGAAAATAGTATGAACCTAAACTACCCTAAATTCGACCTGCAGGTCAGAACCACAGCTAAGTAACTGAAAAAGGTGCTTTTGCAAATGGAATAACATGGATTAGTCAGGTTCAGTACTTCCTCCTGACAGAGTTACATACAAATCTTTATATTAGGTTATTAAGCTATTTATCCCACCTGATCATTTCAATACTTCACTAACAGGAAATTCAGGGAAGTAAAGAAGTAATTTAGTACAGATAACACACACATACAAAACATGTCCTTTAAATTAAGTTTGAACCATATGGCTATTTTGACATTCAACTTGCAGAAAGAGATTAGAATTCTGGTGGAAATAACATCTCAACTTTATATCACAAATACCAGAGTTATTTTTATGTATCTGAGAAGAAATTCAAAATAAGTTAGATAGGATTGATTGGCAAACCAATGAAAAAAACCAGAATGATTTCATGAAGCGACTCCAGTGAAAACCTCATTAAGGAATCAAACCTTCTTTTTGGCTTATGATGATTCAAAAACTGGGTCAGTGGAAGCAGTAAGCTACAGCTTTAGTGGAAGAAGATACCAAAGAACTTTTAAATCATATTATTTAATGAGTTTTTCAATACTGTACCTTTTCCATGTGAAACCAAAAGACCACATTGTCTACCTTTGCAAAGATAAGTTGTTTATCTGATGCACACTGTCTGAAATGGTGGTCTGTGGATCTTGGTCATTTGGTAGATAATAATTATCAATAAATATGGATCACTTTGCTGTGAATGCTGCTGTAATCAGTACCCTACATTTTGGGAAAATGCCAACATTTAAGAGAAAACCTCACATTTAAATAGAAGTTTTAAAGAAAGTTCTTACATAGTTTCTGCTTCATCTCTGAAAGGAGGCAGTGTGAGACTGCCTGTCAACAGCCGCTGTATCATCCTTCACATTCAACACAAAATCCAGACTTATTTTGGAAACTGCACAGACTACACAGAGAACACCACAGTGATACTGGTGCTACTGGTTTCTAACCACTTACTGCTGCTTGCTTTTGGATAGATGTCTGTCAGAACAGGCAGGGTATATGGGATCCCACAGGAGGGATTTGGGCCAGAACAGATGGCTCTTTGCTCCTTTCCCATCAGGTTTTCCATGATTCTACAATTTAAAGTTGCATATATAATTTTAGTCACCAGTGTGATTTTAGGTAGAAGTGCTAGGAAGGCCTGATGAAGAAAGTATCTTTTACTTGTATGTCTTTTTCCCACACATTTCTCAAAAGAAAAAAAAAAGCACATTCACAACTTTGATTTCAACAGGAGACTGACACATTCTAGCAGTTCTTAAAATGCAAAATGGTACAACTTGTCAGTCATCTGAGAGACAAAAACATGTCAGTATTAAAACTTGCTATTAATTTTATTTTTTCCCTAATTCACTAGAATAAAAAGGTTAAAACCTCCTGGGTCTTTTTTCTGTTATGGTTATCTGAACCTCTGACGGTTTCTTTGCACCTTCATACCACAGAATCACAGAACAGTTTGGAATGGAAGGGGCCATTTAATCCAATGCCCCTGCAGTAGGCACTGACATGTTCAGGTAGACCAGGTTTCTCTAGTCAGGTGCACCAGAAAAAGGCCAAAAGCCAGGCTGTAAGAAGGGCAGCATGAAGTTTAACATTTCAGTTTGTTTTACAGAGTATTCAACACAGAGTCTGTATCCAAGAAAGAAAAACACCTAAGTGGCTCACTGACCAATATGGTATGACAAATACCATCATCCCAGTCACCACCTATTTTTTGAGCTGCTGAAAAGTTTAGTCCAGCACTAAATCGCTTTAGTACTGAGCTTTAAAATGCTTTAGCAGCTCAGAAGCACTTTGGCAGCTCAAATGCTCTTCATGAGGCACCCAGCATCCTAAATCGCTTTAAGTCTAAAGTACCCTAAAAAAAAAGGCAAATGGAAACATGTCCAGCAGCACATGCTCAATACAAATGTCGAGAACAAAGGCCACGGTGCTGCTCTGGGATTTGGCAGATTTGTCTGCTGCCAGGAAGACCTGAATCTTGGCCAACAGAGAATCCAACATCTACACTTACAAATGTAAAGCATTTTTTATTTTGAGGGAACACCAGTGGTATGGTCTAAGTTCAGCCTCTACTTTCAGTGTAAATGGCTGAAATGACTCACTTGTTTACCTTTTGGTAAACTCATCTTGAGACCAAGTATCTTCCTGCTACCAAAGGAACGCTAAAATCCTTAGGCACGTGAATTAGATTGATACCTATCACTCAAATTATTTTAAACTCATCAATAGGCCAAAGACAACATAAGAAGTTATAATGATAAATCTAATTTATAAATGGCTTGGGTAATGAAACACAGGACTTTGCTTTTATCTCATTTTTGGATAAGGAGCAGTGTTCCCATCTTTGCATTTCCCTCACTGTTGCCTCTACCAAATGCTGGTTGAACTCCTGGAGCTGTAACTCTCTAACTGCAGGATAAGAACACTTCAGCATTACATTTTCCTTCTTTCAGAAGACAGAAAGAATCCATTTCATCAGGCTAAATGGGAATGGAAATTCAACTCCTTACTTTAAAAAAAAATTAAAATCTAATCATTTGCTGTCCAAGTCTAGTGTGAGATGATTGTACAGATGCTCCCAATGCTGCCTTCAGAGCCAGCCTGCTTCCTCTGCCAATTCCTCAACTCAAAGCATTCCATGCAGGATAGCTTTTTAATGCCCAGGCTCTGGGTTACAGGACTAGCTTCCTTTACATTTATTAATTATGTATATATTAATTACATATATTAATTTACAATCTGAGTCTTCCTGGTTTTATCACTGTTTTCATCACTACAAAACATGTTCTTTTACCTTTTTTACTTCAATTTTGCAGCCTTAAGGGGCTGATGTCATTTGGAACAGATAACTTCTACCGTTTCTTTCCATCTACTTCACTTAGTTTCCAGTAGACAGGGCTCCAAACTATCACAATTCTCAAATTAAACCGAAGACACCTGCCTTCCTAAGTATGGGCACATCACTGCTCTCAGACACACCAGGGATAAAGGTAAAGGCTTGGACTTAATTACCTCTTTTTGAACAGGTGTTATTTTCCAGCAACCTGGGCTTCCTTGCATTGTAGGATCCACTGAACAACTCAGTGTAAGCAAGGGCAATATTTGCATTGTCCTAAAAACTGGAAGTTTCTACATGGAAAACACTACAACCCATGAGCATGGAAGGGTCCAGTTGTGACTGGCAAGCAGGGAAACACCCTGCATAACCTTCTCTGTTTCTCATTGTAGCAAGTTTTATTCCTCTCTGAAGCTGCTGCTTCAGTTCTTTACATGAACAGAGTTGTTTCTGTCTCCCTGCAGCATGACTCCCCGGGAGCACATGAGGAAGATGTCCATCCTGGGGGAGCAGGGAACACTGGAGGAAAAGCACCTGTACCGGCTGGCAGGCGGCATGGCAGCAGGAGGTGAGCAGCAAGGAACCCCACTGCACACGTGCTTATAGCATTGCTGGCATCTACAGCCTACAAGAAACAGCCAGCAGCAGGTTTGATGTCTTTAAAAGGTATTTTAAATTTATCTTAGGAGTAACTGCAGAACCATTCTGCTTAAGGTCATTAAAAATTAACACAGAGGGCTTTTGGAATTCAGTACTCAATTAAGAGATGCTGAGCATCTGGAAGACAAGTAAATGTCACACAAGAACTCAGAACAAAAGCCACAGCTGGACATTATGGTGCTCTGGCTCACCATTATGGGCTTTTTTATTTCTTTTTTCCTGCTTTCTCATGGCCATGCAGGTTCCACCTAGTATGATTTTTCTCAAAATTAAACTAGATTAGAAATGAAAACCCTCTCAAGCAGAGAACTTAACATCCATGGCTATCTTCTGTTTCATGGTGTTATATAAATTATTATTCATTGTAATCTGTCCTTTGATACACTTGACTGAGCACATCCTATTTATTTTTACTGCAGTTTGATCGAATAAATCTACATTATTTAAACAAAGTAGTTCAGGTGGCAGTGAAAACATGTTTTCAGTCGCTGCTATTAAAAAAACCCAGTGTGATTTGCACTAGAGGAAACGAAACAAAACATGTTTTTTCTGGTAAGGTTATACTGCAGCCAGAATCGCTTCCTAACTTACCCCACTGAGAGCAGAACTGTGTGTGCTTTGCAGAGCTGCGGCAGCGGCAGGAGATGCTAATGCGGAACCAGCTGATGGCAGTAAACCCGCAGCTGATGGGGCCGGGCCAGCAGAGGATGCAGGCGATCCCACCCCAGTTTGAGCCGCGGCTGGTGGACAGGTACCGGGCAGCATTTCTCTGTTCCACCACTGCAGTTAATCACTCTGTGTGTGCTGTCCCTGAAGTTGTAAAGACCTTTGGGTATTTTTAACTAAACAATATCCTCTGCATATCTGATTTTTTTTTTTTTCCCCCCTCTCAGAGATCTGCTACCTTCAACTGAAATGATGGCCTCAGCTGACCCCAGACAAATCCACATAGCATCGCACCTGGCACCCACAGTCCCACAGCACCCCAACATGCCAAACCTGTTGTCCAACCGTGTCTACCCAGGCCCAGGTAACAGAGCATCCTCTGCATCCTGAAAAGTGGGACCATGTGGATCAGAAAGCCAACTGCACCTGCTATTTTCCATAGGTTTATTGGTAGTGTCAATGACAGTTTAATTTATTTAGAAAAAGTCTCACTAAAAGGAGGCAGCCTGCTCACCAGAGATTCTAAACTGTGCCAGTTTGGGTCCAAGCATGTCCATTCTAGCTTTTGTTACATACAGTTCTCAGAGTCTTATGCATGTTTTTGTTCCCTCCTTTTCTTTTCGTATTTTCCAAGCATTTTCCCACTCAAAGAAAAGGCTATAGCTAAAGAAATAGCTACTCAGCAACACTTTTACTCTACATTTTACTCTTCCTCTTATATGAAGAGGAAGAGTAAAACTGGCTGCTTTACACTGATCATATTCTCTAATAATAATACCACATGCCACCTAATTCATGCAGGGCAAATACAAGTCCTTTATAATAAAGGCTCAAAATTACAGGGCACAGCTCCTAGGGCAAGGCTGGACATCACAACCATGGCACTCATGTCATGCTGCACAAAAATTTACATATTACTTTATACAGAGTGAGCTTAAGAGCCTTTCTTTGAGATGAGTAAGTGTGTTTTCAATGTCACATCAATACATCAAGAAAAATTTCTGATTTCAGCTTCTTTCCCCAACTTAACTTGGATCTCAAATAAGAGAGTCCATCAAGAGGAAATGGAATTTAAACTTACACAGCCTCCAGGCTGAAAGCAGTCTTGAAGGAGCAGGTTTGCTCTGCCCAACTGATGGCTATTATTTTCTGAGTAGTTACATGTACTTCAAAGGCATCAGTCACTAAATAAAACCACCCTGCTGTCTCCTTCCTTTGTGGTTAATGGCAGGTATTCCTAACTATAGATCTGATCCTGAAAACACCTTTTGGTTTTGAAGATGGACTTCATGTTCTTTCTACATGTTCCCACCAAAACAATGACAACAAATAGGATTTTACTTGAAATTCTATCATCTTCCTGGTGAAGCCCACAGTTGAAGAAGTTTTTTTAAAGCATCTCTGCATTGCTTTGGGGCTTGTGCATTTGCATGAGGAAACAAGTGAATTTTAAAGATTTTTTTCCCCCTTCCTTTAAGGATACAGCTTTCTGCAACCAGAATCCATGGAAGCTGTGGCCAGAAGACAAGAACTGGTTCAAAAGCAAAATATTGCCAGGTAATCTAGAGCAAGCTTTCCTCTGAGGTACATGCCAGGATTAAAGCAGCAAAGTGACTGAGATTGTTTTTCAACTCACCCAGAGAAGCAGAGGGCCCTTGAATATCAATTAGGGCCTGAAGCTATTGACTTTCTGCTTGCCTTATTTTGCTTTTATTCTTAAAATGATGTAACAAAAATAAGCAAACCCCTTAGCTTGGCTAAGGAAAAGAACAAGCTACAGCCACAGTCCTTGAACTGTGGATCCAAATGCCCTGAAGTTACAAAAGTTCAGAAACAAATTCAAACTTTACAGCTGTGTGATATCACACACAACATTTTAAGCCTGTAGCTGGGCCCTTGGGATGAGCAGCTGTGTCTCCACCCTACCAGGGTGGGCAGTTTTCCTAGTTTGACCAAAGAGTTGGAATATCAGAGTGACTGTAGAAAAGTCCAGTTATTTGTACCAGTTTCAGTGTAGCCAGTAGCTGGTTAAGAAACCACCCGTGCCCTCCCTCACAGCCACACCATTTCCACAGAGGAATTCTAACCTCAGCCGCTCCTGCACTGGGCTGCACCACTCAGTGGCAGTGTTCCTCAAACAGTGAGACTAAAAGAAAAGAACAGCTAAGATCTGTATATTCATCTGAAAAGAATTATGACAGAAGTGTTTTGAGCTCTTAGGTCAGCAAAGCTTGATTACTGAACTCCTCCAAGCACAAGATTTGCATCAGCAATGCATTTCCTATAGCTCTTGCCACATGGCAAAAACCCTGAGAAAAACAAGTGAAAAAGCTAGCAGCAAACATGGCCATGTCATACAGCCTCATCAGAGCCAGCCCTACCTGTTCAGGCTCTTCCCTCAGCCCACCAAACAGCAAAACTCCACCATGAAACAGCTCACCTACACCTTAAAATCCTTTTATCCCAGTTTTTTGTTACCCTGGCAATTTCCACTGTGTTCTCACAGCTTTCTGCAGCACAGGTCACCTTTAGGGCTGCACTTGCTCCTTTCAGCTGTTCCAGAAATCCGGTGCTGACAATCTCCTGCACTTGGTGCAGCTGTGCTGCTGAGCACAAGGCTCAAATCCTTGTTCTCTAAGGGACTCTGCCTCATCCCAAAGCTTTGTTTGCTGGTCCTGACAGGAACAGACTATCTCAGCTGGAGGAGGAGGCAGGAATGTAATGCTTTCTGCTGTTTGTTGCCACCTCAAGAGCTGGGTGGGAGTAATAACAATCAGGCAAAATGTACAAGGACACGGTACATAGACAAAACACTTCCTTTGTATCTCTGAAAGCAAAAAATCAATAAGTTGGAGGTTGTTTCAAAGATGAAAAGAAGGCAGAGAAAAAGCCCTGAATGGTGTGATCAAATAATTCCTCCTCATACCAAAAAATCTGTATAGATAGGTTTTGCCCAAACTGTTTTCCTGACAATTTTACACTCCTGAAAATCAAACTCTCTGTGGCCTGTTATACTCATTGCAGTGTTAAGAAAGCTATCTTGATGCACTTTAAAGTGCTTTACTTCACAGGCTCTTTTCCAAAGATGCAGGAATCCCACTGAAAGCTCCTCAAAGCTCCTCTAGGAGCTCTACCTTTCTGTTTGATCGCTGGCCTGGCTCCAGAGAAAGCTGATGCCAGCAAAGGTTAGTACAGCAGAGACAAATACTACTGTTTGTATTCTCTGTATCCCACTGGCAAGCCTTCCCATCCACTATGACAGGAGCAGGAAGCTGGCACAGACCCTGGAGCATTCATCCAGAAGGAAGGAGATTAGCTGAACGCTTCCCACCAGGATCTCACCCTTTTACACTCTCAGAACCATGCTCAGGTGCCAGGCACTGTGGAGGGTTACTCCAGAGAATTAGCATTAGCTTACTCTGAATAGATGCACAGGTTTCATAGATAATATCATTCTTGTCCTTTATAATTTACAAAATCACTGGAATTTTGCAGGTTTTGGTACTATTTTGTGATAATATAAATCAATTATTTTCTTTAGTCTTCAACCCTTATGACTCTGGAGACTATTTTCCAAATGTGAATATAATCCCCATGTTTGGATTGCCAATATGCAAGTAACACTTTTTTTGTCTGAAGTATTATCCAGAGTCATCACATGGAAGATATGTTTTCCCTTTCTTTTAGCTTACTATCTGTATCTGACAGCACATTAAATACAGCCAGGTTGGCCATTCCATCTGCAGTTTGTACCCTCTCACACACAGCAATGTAGATGAGAGACAGAACGAGCAGTACTCTTGCCTACTTGTTTATCTGAGTTTTATTCTGCTGCTGAAAAAAAAAAAAAGGTGATGAAGGAACTGAACTGCCCTAACTGCTCATGCTCTGTGTGTCTCTTAGAATGGAAATGGAGATGAGTGCTATTTTTCAGCAAAAGGAAATGGAGAAAGCCCATCGGAAAGGACTCCTGGGCCTGGAAGCCCCTTTCCTTTACCACGGGATGCCAGCGAGTCCCATTGCTTTCCGTGGCAGGCACAGACTCCCTGAAGGGCACCTTGCCAACGACCTGTACGTCCATCGTACCACCCTGGATGAAATCCACGGCAACACCATGCTGATGGCAAGCAGCCCGTATCCGCCAGTCACCACACTGCAAAGGGAGAGGGGGCGCCGCCCAGGGAGAAGAGCTGGAAATCACAAAACTGCCGAGGGCAGTGCCAACGGCACAAAGAACCAGGCAGATGACAAATCCACGGACTCTGCCTCAGCTGCAGTGGATGATGAGAAAGAAGAAAAGAAAGAAGTAGAGGTGGAGACATCAAACAAACATGAGCAGAGCAAAAACCAGACTGAGCCATCTGCAGTTGCCAAGAACTGCAAAGAGTTTGAACAAAGCTTGAGAAAAAACTGTGCTACTCATGAAATTCCTACTGAAACCACCAGCTGCAGCAACACAAATGAGAAGGAAGCTAACAGCTCCTGTGCTGCTTTTGATGACAAGTACCTGTACCCTTCTGCAATCCCATTCTCAGCGTTACCATATGGATTTCCAGTGCCCAACAACCCATTGCTACCTTCAGGTTTGTCAGATTTCCAGACTACAGTTAGAGTGGCATGTTAATATAATCTGGTTTTATTGATTTGGTCTCTCAATTTTTCCCTCTGTTTTAAGTGGATTTTTGGTATGGTAGAGTCATTGCAACTAAAAGTAGAATTCTAATGCTGCAAACATTAATATCTGTGTTCAGTTCTTGTTTTAAAAAGGAATTTCAATTAAAATAAACAAAATTGCTGAATGAAGTTGTAAGTTAGCCTCTCTCTTCAGCCCACAACTTTTCTGTATGTCCTAACTCACAGTAGGCACTATGGACTAGCAAAGGCTTGGATCTGTTCTACTCAAATATTAGTCAAATTAAAATAACAGCACCAGATAATGCACTCATTAGAGGAAGCCTTGCAGCATGATTTGTATGTGTAGTGACTGGCAGGTACAGAGCCAGCAGTAAACAAAAGAAGCACTAAATAAAACCCCTTCAGAACCAGGTTCTGTTCATTACCTGCTGATTTTGTGTCTAGGACTCCTGTATCTGCAAGTGACTACACCTTGGTGTTAATATATTAGGTTCTGTAAAGGTGTAAAATTTCTTACAATAACAATAATTTCCTCCTGATTTGCCAGCAAAATTCTACCAAGATAACTTCTGTGTTTCCTCCTCAAAGGAGCTCATGGCCTGATCCTGAATGGAGAAGACATTTCTTCTGTTGAAGACATTCGCAAGTGGACGGTTGATGATGTGCACAACTTCATTGTCAGCCTCCCAGGCTGCTCAGATTATGCCCAGGTGATTATAAACATTCACTACATTTTCAGATCTTTAGGAACATTTAGATTTAAATGTCAGCAAGCAAATGTAAATGTGGGAGAGTAGTTGACTGTCCCAAAATTACGAGTATAATAGTAGTTTTCTTTGTGCTCTTAGGAGATAAATACAAAGATAAAACAGTAAAATTACTATTTCTTCTTTTTACTGTTTATGACTTGGGGTTAAGCATGAAAAATTACAAAGTCTATTTTAGGACACTATGATGCATTTTATCATTTCATCAGATATTTAAAGACCATGCCATTGATGGAGAAACCCTTCCACTGCTAACAGAGGAACATCTCCTGGATACAATGGGATTAAAGCTCGGACCAGCATTAAAAATCCGTTCTCAGGTATGATCACTAAATGTATGCCAAGACAGTGAGTCACAGAGACATGAAAGTGCCAGAAGATGACAGGAGGGATTTTTTCCAAACTAAAGCACTTTTTTTTTTTTTCCCACCAGTAAGGTAACTGCCACAATATTGGGAGAAAATAAATTACCCCAGCAAAGTTTTCTTTTGCTTCCCTGTAAGTTACCACAGCACACAGGGAGACAGTAAGCAGCAAGACTCTACATTTTTCAGGAACAGACTGTCCCTCTCTGTTTGCAGTTTTCTGCCCTTAATTTCATCCACTAATATCAACTCTCTGGGTGTTTCTGTTGTTCCTTATTCCTTTCCTTTTCTTTAACTCCTTGTACTCTCTCACTCTTCTCTCATTCCAACCACCTGCCCCACTCCTGGCTGGCACTTTGCCTCCCCTCTGTCCCTGGGTGCTGCAGCACCTTGGCAGCAGGAGGATCCTGCTGTCAGGCCCTAAGCTGGGTATTGACAAGCTCATTCCACAACCTGGGCCTAGAAAAATATGAGAGAGTGAAAATGGAAAAGATTTTTTTCACAAGAATGTGATAACCCTTTGAGATGCCTGGGATGTCCCTGGTGCTGCTGCCTCAGAGTCAGGCTTGATTGTTTAATGGCTGTAACAGCAAGAAGTAATTGCTGCAATTGTGCCTTTGCCTTTAAAGGTGTCCCGGCGTCTGGGCAACGTGTTCTACATGATGAATGTCCCTCTGTCCGTGCCCCTGCCTCCTGCTCCAGGGAAACCCTCGGAGCAGCCCTCTGACATGGCCTCCCCTCTGCACTGCAACAGCAGCGGCGACACCCTGGACAGTCCCTGCTCCCAGGACCCAGAAACCTCCCAAGCAGTGGAACAGATCGTTTCAGAAAGCAGGGAAAATCCATGTGACACAGCTGGATCCCAGGCTGACTTCCAGATGATTGCTTTCCAAAAAAGTTGAACTAAGTCCAGGACATAACATGTTTTTAATAATCCAAGAACCTCTAGTTACAAAGTGTTTGAGAAGAAGCTGCAGACTGAAACCTCTGTAAGGCTGGGGCTGAAGGAAATAAGCTGCCAATGCAGCATGAGGAAGTGTTGTATCTGAAAGGCATTCAGAAATGCAGCTACAGCTTAGTGCAATTACTTTCAAGTGCAATTCATTGAAAAGAATACCAGTAGAGTTAACAGGTAAATTGAATTTTTCATTGAAGTCCAAGGTTATCACTGAAAGCTGTCAGAGACTCAGAGTGTACTGTATGTCCTACGAAGTGTTCCAGTGGGCAGATGAGAAACTACATGGAAAAGTCACAGCTTCCAAACATGGCTGACTTCTGCTTCTGTTGAATAAAATTTATACAGAACTTTCACATGGAATTCATTGGGACAGTGTGGAACTGCCTACAGAATATAGAGAAATATACCCCAGACTCAGTAATTAGAGTTAATTCATTGCTACTCCAGAACTAAGCCTAAGTGCCTGGCAAGGGTGTACAGCTTATAAAGATACACATATTGAACATGAAAATACCATGTGTGACAGCAGTTTTAATTATTCCAAGGCATTCTTATCACCAGGGCTGGAATTCTCTTTTCGTGACTGCAAGCTGAGTTGAGTCACCAGCCTCTGGTGAAGGCCAGTCACAGGGACAGTGACACTCCCTGCAGGCAGCAGGCTCAAAGCCACCTGGTTCCTGCCAGCCTCTGCCAGAACATCCTCCCCATGGGCTCACCTGGGCAAGCCATGGACAGCCCTTCCCTCAGCAGCACGTTCAATATTCTTCACTTTGGAAGAGGCCATCAGTTTAGCATGAGATCTCCCTTTTCTCTGGAAAAATATGGTTTCCCCTCACTTCTGCTACTGATGAGTCATTATCTCACAGCAAACAAGGACATGAAATGGAGCTTTTAGCTAAGGACAGATCCTCAGTATTTACTGTGATTCCTGTGTGACTTAGCCTTGTTCCCTTTTTAGGAGTTGGGTCCTACACTGGTTTTCCAGAGAGTTTGAAGTCAGTACACTTCCACTCTCCCCCCTCAAGAATTCTTCACTCCAAAGGACACACAAATCAAGTTCTGTAAATTGAGGGTTGATACCTGCTGTATGTTGCTAGTTTAGATTTTCTCCCCTTAGTTTATTTTGTGTGGCCTCAAGTACTGAAACCCCAAGAGGTATGAAGCTGTTTAGATGGTGAATGGCTAAACACGAGGAGGGGAAGTATTTCCATACTCGATTATTTTATTTTAGCCAGAGATAAATTGTTTTACGTCTTTGTTATATTTGTGGACTAGATAATGTGTGATTAGAAGTTTGCAACAGCAACCTCAGACATCCATCTTCACATACTGTCCAAACTTTGCAGCCCTTGGAAAAATGGCAAATATCTGTATTCTTTCTAGCACATGAAACAATCCCTAACTTATCTTTTGTACAATTGGCAATCATGTTGACAGTGTCACTTACCTGATTAAACAGAGTTAATGACTCGGTTTTCTAATGGCGTCCTACCTCCTCCCTGTGTGAAATATTCGACTCCATCCTCAAGAGACCTTCTCCACCCTGGAAGAGGAACCTCTGACACTGTTCAGAGGAGTCAGGCCACGAGATGTCGCTGCAAAGCCACTCGGTCACCTGCCGTCCCTCCGAGGGAAATGTAGCTCACCTGAAGTCCCCGAGGCATGTTAAGGGTGACAATATGAAGAAACTTTACTTGTTTTTCTAAAGTAACAACAGAAAAGCTTGACTTGAAGTCCCATATGCCAGGGAGGAAGGATTGAAACGTGGTTCTGAAGAGCGTGATTATTTTTGTAAATGGGTCAGACATGAACAAGGCCAAAAGCTGAGAAAGTTGGGATGCAAAGTTTGCAGTCTTGTATTACTTCTAGAATTAAAAAAAACCCCACCAAACATACGATCCTTTGCACATAATGGGCTCTTCTTCCCAAAATGACAAAAGGAATTACTTCATAGCTTCCTGTACTGGGGGAGATGTGCTGCAGCAGCCAAAATGCAATAAGCTCTGAACAGTAAACAGCTGTGAAGTGAAATAGGAAGGAAAGGGATTTACCTAAACACACATAATAGATTCTGTTTCTAATGGAGGAAATGCCACTGGTAATGAATGTTTCCTCTCCTACACACACTTCAGAGAAAATGAAAATAAAAGGTAAAAATAATTAAAAAGTACACAGAGTCAGTAGACAGACCAACATTTCCAGAAGTTGATGTGTTTTCAGGAATTGTGCTTATTTGTAAACATTGAGGCCTTATTAATTCTCATGTTATTTTTGGACATTTATTGTTCATTCCAGCTGCAAGGGGGTTCAGGTAGCAGTCCCAAGTACCTAAGAAAGCTGGCAGAACTCTGCTTCCTAATAACTTTCTGGTGCCTGTGCCACCACTGCATTCATTTTTTCTGTAATGCAACTAAAATCACAGTGGGATGCAGATTATGTGTTTTAATATATGTTGCATCATTAGAAATGTTTCATTTAACATCTATTGCTGTATTAGTCCATAGCAGTGATGCAGTTAATGAAGAAGAGAATGTTTTTTATGAGGTGCTGTAGGAGTTCCTGATTTTTTTTTTAATAGGGCCAAAATTAAAGACAAGATTAATAAAAAGGTATAACAAACATATGGCAAAATGGTCCTGTACCATAAATAACAGATTTAGGAAAGTCCTGAAGAGGAAGAAATGGCTTGTCTTTCCTACAACAACCTGGCCTCATGTAGGCTGCAGATGATGATGATGATATTGTGGAATACAAACTCACATGGACCTAAACAGATAATTCTCTGATCAATTTCCCAGGTGAAGAATCTCTAAAAAATGCTATAAACATACAATAGTCATGATGAATTCCCACCAGGTCCTAGTCAGTCACTTTAATCCAGTATATAAACAAAAGAACACACACATAGGTTCACAAGGTGATGGTATTTCAAACTGACCCATACCCATGGCACTTTAAAAAACTTTATATTCTAAGACTCTATACAATTGTGAATCTGCCACAGAACAGTTTTCATAATATTAAATTATCCTTTGAGTGTAAAAACAGAAAAATAACCCGTTCTGATTTTAAACTCTCCAGAAATTTCTCATATTTTCAACTTTCCAATTACCCCCATACAATGTTGATTAGTTGTACAGTATTTTGAGTCACCTTCAACATCAGAAACTTTATGGAAAATCATCCAAAACTAGATATAGCTCTTGTTTTGGTACCTTGCCATGGTAATGTTCTACCCAAGCCCTTTATTATTCACTGGAAAATAACAAGTCTACTTTATGAGGCTGAGTGTTCATAGAATTACAGAATGGTTTGAGTTGAAAGGGACCTTAAAGATCATCCAGTTCCAAACTCCTGTGTTCATCAGGGTTCAGCTGCCTCTGATGGTTGGTTTCAATTAGTTCTTCATGCTATAATAAATAGCTGTAGCTTTATTGCTATGGCAATTTCAGTATAATAATACATGCTATATTGAGAGAAAAGCTTACCTCTCCTTTCTCATTTGTTTAGGCTTTGGGGGGTTGTTGCAGTTGCCAGGCTCCTCTCTTTCTTTGGGAAGGTTTTGCTCCTCCTATCACCTGTACTGAGGCCACAAGAACCACTCTGCTGATTTGGCCCTGTGCTGTCCTTTCCTTTGCCCCATTCCCAAGTTTACCCAAGTCTGGTTTTTATCAGACAGACATTAGTTCTGCTACTATCCCCACACTCTTCCTGAACCACCAATTTCCCTGTGGGTAAGGATGCAAATCTTTAATTCAGCCCAGAGTAAAGAAGAGCCTGTTGTCTATGTTGTATGGAGAATGCTGCAGTGTTTTTCCCTCTAGCACAGCAAAGACATGAATAGACATTTTGATTTATCAAAATTTAAAACCACATATAGCATCTGTGTGTGTGAATTACTGACATAAGGATCAAGCAAAAATGGCAAAACAAAAAAAAGCACCACTGACCTCAGAAAAAAAGAAAGCACCAAACCAACCTGGTTCTTTGCTGCAACCTTGGCTCATCAGCCAATCTTTGCTGATTATCTTTCAGTTCCAAGTTTCCACCAGCTTTGCTAGAGGAGCACTGTGCAGCTGGGATTCATGGGACTCCAGCAGTCTCTGAACACTCTGCACTGAAGATGGTCTGTAAAGCCCTTGCTGGCTTCTTGTTCAACCTGTTAAATAGAAGGATGTAAACTCAAGACTTTCTTCCTTACATTAAAAATACTTTTAACTCAAACACTTGTAGTCATAACAAAAAAATTTATGATTTTATAAAACAATAACAGGTAGTTTTTTTTCAGGCAATACCTTGAATATTGTAATTCTTATCCTCCCTTCCTGCCACTGGCAAAAACAGAGATATAAGCAAACCTTTTTTATACAGACTTTCCCAAAACCTCAGCTGGTGCTTCCAGAAAATGTATTGATGTATTTTTCATTTATGTGTCCATGTACATCTTCACTGACAGCAGCATGGTGTGATTGACAGTGGTCTTTAGAAAGAGCTGATGTGCCAGCCCAAATCAGGAGAGATGTATCAGTTACTCACCAATTAATGCTTAAATGAAATTATATTCTTACAATGAACAAAGCTAGTACTAGAAACAGGTGCAAATAATTACAGAAGAACCAGAGAAATTAGTTTTTAGTTCAATTGGGACTTTTGTCAGTTATATCTACCTAATAATTCTGGATTGTGTGGCAATGAAAAGGAGCTTGCAAGAGTGCAGTATTTAACAACTTTCTTAGTGAAAAATAATTACAGTGATTTGTCTAATAAACCTTTGTTGTTCTGCTAAATTAATAGCTAAGTGGCTAACTAAATATTTATAAGCTTTTGAGATGGAAGTGACTCAGGATATGTCTACATTGGAATATGTTTCTGAGTTATGACTCATGTATTTGTGGGTGGATTTTATCTGAACCTTTCTTGACAGTATGTGATGCTGTGCAGTACAAGGCCCATATTCTTTATATTCTGAGTCCATTCAGTGTTGAAGCTGACTGGATGAAAAGGGAGGTCACTCCAGAGCCTGCAGCAGATACCTGTATCTGTAGATAATCAAGGAAATGGCTCCTAAAAGATTGCTGGAGAATTGTATTCCTTCCTTCCTTCCTTCCTTCCTTCCTTCCTTCCTTCCTTCCTTCCTTCCTTCCTTCCTTCCTTCCTTCCTTCCTTCCTTCCTTCCTTCCTTCCTTCCTTCCTTCCTTCCTTCCTTCCTTCCTTCCTTCCTTCCTTCCTTCCTTCCTTCCTTCCTTCCTTCCTTCCTTCCTTCCTTCCTTCCTTCCTTCCTTCCTTCCTTCCTTCCTTCCTTCCTTCCTTCCTTCCTTCCTTCCTTCCTTCCTTCCTTCCTTCCTTCCTTCCTTCCTTCCTTCCTTCCTTCCTTCCTTCCTTCCTTCCTTCCTTCCTTCCTTCCTTCCTTCCTTCCTTCCTTCCTTCCTTCCTTCCTTCCTTCCTTCCTTCCTTCCTTCCTTCCTTCCTTCCTTCCTTCCTTCCTTCCTTCCTTCCTTCCTTCCTTCCTTCCTTCCTTCCTTCCTTCCTTCCTTCCTTCCTTCCTTCCTTCCTTCCTTCCTTCCTTCCTTCCTTTGTATTCTCCCCTCCCTCCCCCCAAATCCAGAAGGATTATCTGTGTGTCCAGAAGAAAAGCTTCTTGCCAGTTTGTTTGCTCAGAACAGACACTTGCTTTGACTTTGAGTGTCTCTCCAGTCTGTTTTGCAGAAGGCCCTGTGACTGCCCAGGTAATTAGGGATATGCTTGCCAGTAATTCCATTGCCAGCATGTGGCCTTTTCTTTTTGGTGTAGCTGTAGCTGTGGTAACCTCACATCATTTTCTGGATCCAGGATGATTGAACACAAAGCAATCAGACATAGAACAAAGGCAAATAAATTGACAGGAATAAGTGAATATAAGGGTATAAGAAAATATGTACCACAAAGAGTAAAACACCACCTAACTCAGTGTCTTGCCCCAGGGGCCAAGAGAAGATCCCTAAATCAGAGCACAGGAACAAAGCAATAATAAATTCAGGATAATTCCTTTATTTCCAGGGTCCTATCTCACAGACAAACAGGGGTGATGTCTATATTTAATGGTAGCTCATGATGTATTTTTGTTCCATCAATGCATCCAGCTGGTTTTTCAGCCAAGCTTTCAGCATCCATACTGCTGTATTAGATCACACAGCTGGGGTAAAGAGGAGGGAAAAGAAGTTAATGAAATGCTTTTGGTTTGGCTTCAGTTGAAAGAGGAAACCACTCCACTTGTATGCAACATCCTTCTCAACAGTAATTCTGAATCTACAATAATCACAATGGCAGTTGGCCCTTTCTGGGCTGTCTTCACTGCCTGGTTCTGCAATGCTTCTTTTTGCAGCCTGCCCCACAGCTGACAGACACTAACCTTAAACACAAGCTGTTTGAACCTTCACTTCCACTCCATGGCTCTCTTGGAATTCAGCCACTTGCTTCTCTCCTGCCCTGCCATTCTGATGACTGAGAATAAACTTGTTCCATGTGTGACTCAGTCATGATCTGCTCTGTACTCCAGAGTGGTGGGAATTCACCATCCAGCACCTTACACATTCCCTTGCCCATTTTCCATCCCTCAGTCCTCTCTTAGAGATCTGCTTGAAGAGCTGGGTTTGCTCCCTGTGCTGCTCCATGCCCAGCTGTCCTGGGAAGAGCTCCTGCAATTTAGTGTTTCACAAAGATGAATTAAAATTTCTGTAGGAAAAAAAAAAAATACATTAACCAGCTATCCAAGGTGCTTTTCTGGCACCAAATAGCTTGATGTACTGCAGATAACATACCATGCCAAAAAAAACCCTGCAAAATGAAGAGCTGAGCATTAAAGGTGGGTTTGTGAATCAGCAACAGATCCACAGAGACAGAGGGCGTAGAGGAGTAAGACCTAAGACCTTGAAAGAGCCCGAAAGTAGAAGTATGAGGGATTATGACCCATCAGGAGGTGATTGCACCCTTCAGGATGAGGCCAGAGTGCATCTCCATGGAGCAGGGAGAGTTTCACAGCTGCAGCTCAGCTTGTGCCTGTGCAGGGAGAGCAGAGGGGTCAGAGCTGCACTGTGCCAAAGCCCTTACTGCAGCCATCGTGTATTATTAGCAATCTGTAAGTTACAGATGGCTGAAACTTCTTCTGCAAGAAAGCCTCCATGTCAGATGTGCTTTTATGTTACTGTAAGTCAAGCACATGAAGTAACTGTTAAAATTATTGCCAACTTAAAGCATGTATTTTTTAATAAATGCAGTCTGCCTGCTTTTTATGAGGCATTGTTTTATTGTGACCATAAAAACTTCAATTCCCTCTACCTAGAAGTTCATCTTTTGAATTACACTTTTCTAGTTCACTCACTCTGCAGTCAGTCAGCTTAATTTGTAACTTGTATGGATTTTCTGCCCAGCAACAGCAAAAGGAAAACATTCAACAGAAAAAGATGTCGTACCAGAAAGAGCACAAAAGCTGTCACTGAAACTGAGGGGCAAATATGCTTCTGGAAGCGTTTTTAGGTCCTTAATTGCCCAATTTTCAATCTGAGAGCTCCAAATCATAGGAACAGAAAGGGGCAACAAGATTTGAGGGGACTGGACCAGACGATGCAGCACTGAACATACTTTTCCATCCCAAAGTGCCAGGGTGGGGTTTGGAAACACAGAGCCAGAATAAATGATTATACGCTTTACTAACTCCAGTGACCTCATAGCACAAGTATGTGGGACAACCTCTGGCAAAAGGCCCTTCTGCTTTATATAGGTTGTTTTCTGAATCTAATTCTGTAAGTATATGAGGTCTGAGAAATGAGTCTGTTTAAATAAGTACCAGTTAACAAAGATGCTGTATTGAGCTTCTTTAAAGCCTTACATGCTATTTCAGTGTATCAAAACTTAAACACAGACTTTTACAGCCAGAGCTGGAGCAAGGTCAAGGGCTGGTCAAGGGCTGAGGGGGGAGAGGGGCTGAGGGGCTCTTTTCAGTGGTGCCCTGTGAAAGGGCAGGGAGCAATGGCCATAAAGTAAAACACAAGAATTTCCACCTCAACGTGAGGATTAATTTCTTCACATTGAGGGTGGCAGAGCCCTCGAACAGGCCGTCCAGGTAGTTTGTAGAGTCTCCCTCTGTAGAGACATTCCAAACTCACCTGGACACGTTCGTGTGTCACCTTCTCTGGGTGACCGTGCCTTGGCAGGGGAGTTGGACTGGGTGATCTCCAGAGCTCCCTTCCGGCTCTAACAATCCTGTGATTCTGTGAGGGGAGGGCGGTGAGGGGAGCTCGGTGAGGGGCTGAGGAACCGACGTGAGGTGGTGAGGGGCTGGGGCGGGCTGAGGGGCTGAGGGAGGCAGTGAGGGGCTGGGGCGGGCTGAGGGGCTGAGGGTGGCGGTGAGGGGCTGAGGGAGGCGGTGAGGGGCTGAGGGAGGCAGTGGGGGGCTGAGGCGGGATTAGCGCTGAAGGAGGCGCTGAGGCGGGATGAAGAGAATGAGGGACGAGGCGGGATGAGGGGGACTGAGGGACCGAGTCAGGGAGCTGCGGGGCTGTCATGGACCGAGGCGCTGAGGCAGGATGAGGCGTTCAGATGCGGAGAGAGGACAGTGGGGAACCGAGCCGGGTCGGTGAAGGAATGAGGCGGGTCACTGAAGCGATGAGGGACCGAGGCGGGTCGCTGAGGCGCTGAGGAACGCAGAGCGGACGGTGAGGGGCCGAGGCGCCTCTCTGAGGGGCGGGGGGCGGTGATGGGCGGAGGCGCTGCGGGCGCGCCCCCTCCCCGCCCCTCCGTCCGCTCCCGCCGCCTCTCGCGAGGCCGCCGCCCCCCCGCGCGCGTCACCGGCGGAGCGGACGGGGACAACATGGCGGAGCGGCGGCGGCACAGGAAGCGCGTCCAGGTACCCGAGATTCCCCCTCCTCTCTATCTCTCCTTCCCCGCCCCGTGCCTCCCCACCTCCGAGCTTAGAGCGGCTTCCCTCGCGGCCTTCCCGCCCGACGCTGTTGCGAGCCCGCGGTGAGGGAGGAGAGCGCCCCGATCTCGGGGCACCGGGAGCCCCTCAGGCCGGGGCCGGAGCCCAGGCTGGCAGGTTCTCCTCAGAATTTTCTAGCAGATTGGTAAAAGCTGTGAAAACAGAGCAGGAGAGCTCAAGTAGGAGCTTTTCAGGGCTAAGGGGCCGCTAGCGGGGCCCCCCGGCACATCAGAGGCGCCCCCGCTTCATCCCCTTGGGCTCTGCGCCCTCAGAAGTTCTTCGTCTCTCCATCACCAAAAAATGACATTTGGAGCTGTTCGCTATTTTTAATCGCCGTGTTATACTCAGAATCTCCCCCGTTATCATTGCCGAACAATAGCTTAGTGCGGGTAACACCAAAACACCCGGGAGCTGCACCTTCACCCAGCGTGTCCGGCCCAGGGATCGTAAGCAGAAGACGTGGGACAGATGGTAAAAGCATCTTAAAAGCAAACGTGCCCCAGCCAGGAAATGATGCGGGAAGGAAAGGAAATTTGTGTCTGGAAAACATAAACAAACAGGCACGCCTATAAATAGACCTAATCAGCTTTGAGATCGTGTTAAAATGTAGTGATAATTGTGTGGTGGCACTGAGAGGCAAACTGAGGGCTGCTTCGGTGTTTTCACTCACCTGGGAGCGTGGTATGTTGAGGTGTAATTTTTACAGGGAGTTTTACAGAGTTTTTAATGCATGTTTTGGGCATACTTACAGTATCAGTGACCATGACGCTTGTTACTGTTATGTTTTATCAACACTCAGCCTAAATAGTGTTTGGGGTTTATTGCTCTGCTGTAAGGGCAGATAACATTCACGGGAGAGATCACAGAGCCGTTCAACAATGCATGCTTCATATGTCAGCCTTCTGCTTGGCTGCCCTCTTTCTCATCCTTCCCTTTCCCAGCCCACTTTCCCTTCCCCCAGGAAGACGGAGATCTGTCTGTACCTGTAAAGGTTCCTTTTTTCCCTTTAATTCAAATTAGCGAGGCAGTGGGAGAAATGCAAAGAGTAATTAATCAGAATCTTGTTGAATGAGCCCTATCCATCACAGCATTCTATGAATTATTGCAAAACATCGCAGGATTATTCTCTTTTTAAGATTTTTATAGGTTGTCCCTTTCCAAGGATGGCAACAGCTCAATAAAGCACCCGTCAAACCAAATTTAAACGTAGTTTAATGTTTGTATAACACCCAAGGCTGTGGTCCTGCAGGCAGTTAAACACATACTTAATTTTCAGCCTGTTAGCAGTAAAAGTATTTCCCAGATTGTTAGTAATTAAATCGATGTCTGGGTTTTAACACTTAAGGTCGTGGCCTAAATTTCTGATATAATTATGCAAATAAATATATATCTTCATAGGTTCCTAGTGTAGGTCAACAACAATGGGAAGACAAGACAGTGAACAAAGAATACTGGTGAATGCCCAAGGGGTGTTCTTAATTGGTCAGTGAATAAAACAGCTCATATTTTTCTGGGAAGTTGGTTTTGAGTTTCATTTTTCTTAAGCTTTTTGAACTTTACTGGCATATTTGCAGTTTGATTATCACGTTTTTCAGGCTCATGCTGCAAGTGTCTTCTTTTAAAATGAAGTGTGGGATTTTCATTCGTAGGTGCTTTGAGTGTTTTAGCAGTGTGTGCTTAATTTAAGGTGATGTTGGCCCCCTAAAGAGATTATTTATCGTACTGCACGCAAGTCTGACATCTGAATACCCTGCTGTCATTAAACAGAGCTGTATTTCTTGACAGGAGTGAGGTTCTTGGGAGAAGTTGGCTTATTTAGCTGTGGAAGAGGCTGATGTAATGGAGTTCAGTTAGAAAAACCATGGGCACAGCACCTGGGTTTGGAATGAATTTTTGCAGGATTTTATGCCTGCCATCAAGATCAGAATCATGGTAGTTAGGTTAGATAGCTAGGCATGAAAAAAGGCTCAAAAATAGTTCAAAGTTCTGTCTAGCCTGCTCCGTGTTTCCCATCGGAAGCAGTCACAGGAAGGATGTGTTTTATGGAATGCACTTTCATCAAAAGACACATTGCCCAATGTGTGTTGCATAGCTTAGACTCTTCCTCTGAAAGTTACAAAAGTTGTAGAAATTTTAACTTCAGAAGTTTGAACAAAGATGTTTCAGAGGTGAAATTCTCCAAGTGTCATTCCTGATGGTAATTTAACTGTAATCAACAGGGAGATTAATTCAGACATGCAGTAGTGAAGGGAGCCTGGTCTGTAGGATGCAGATTGCTTACCCAGTGGCTCCCATGTGATTCAAAGGTCTGAAATCAGGAATGCTTGCTGTGTATAAAGCACTTTTACTGACAGAAAACCAACGTATGTTGTCTATTGGCTAGTTTAATCTTTTCTTTTAGACAAAATACATCTCAAAAGATGGGAGATGCCTTTGAATGCCTGTTACTCCAGCAACCTGATCAAAGCTATTTCATGTCTTGGAACTATATTTTTTTTCCATATGTGTCCTGAAATATTCACTTAACCACAAAATGTTCAGTGCAGTTTCCTTTGACAGGCACTGGGCCGGGTAACACGTGGCACTGTGCTGGCAGCTCTGCAGTTTGACTGTTAAATAGGCATTAAGTTTTCATTACCTTGGCTGCATTCCACATGCACAGTTTTAGTCTGCCCGTGTCAGGTTTTGGGCTTTGGGATTAACAGCGCTTGCGTCGCACCTTGTTGCTATGTCCTGCACTCCAGAAATGTTAATGCACATAAATACTGCTCCTGAAAAGAGAGAAAACAGCTCCTGGGCAGTTTGGGGGTCAGTGTCTCACTGTAAATTGGTGGCTGAGGTGGCATCAGTGCCATTAATGACAGGTACTTTCCTTGTTGACTTTTTTCCTTTGATTCAAGCTCTGAGATTCTCCTGATGAAGGACAACTACTAATCATTAACTGTTGTAGCCTGCAGTTGGGTCGTGTTATGATTTGGGTTCTGCTGGAAGGAAAATGCAACAGCTGCATTGCTGCTCCTGTGCTGCAGTTTTGTGTGAAGGACTCTGAAAAGGATCTGCAGAAAGGGAAATGCTGCAATGGTTTTCCAGTAACACATATTTTAGTCCAGCTTGCCCATTTGGCTTTATTTTCTTCATAAATTCTAGTAAAGATCAGTGGGATGATAACAAAGGAAAATGATTAAATTATGTCTTTGAAAGCTGAGTGGTATCAGCTGAGAGAGGAGGAAGAAACAAAGATCAAGGGGGCAAAAAAAAGTGGAAAAATTGGAATTGAAAATAGCAGCCTGAGTTGTCATTAAAACAAGAATCAGTCTTTTGGAAATCTTGAGTTACATTTTTGGAGTTGGGAAGGGAAAAAGTCAAAACAGCTGGCCTGGGTTTGGAAGGGGACTGAAGCTGGTGTGTTTTGGCATCAAAATACTGTACATTGCTCCTTGGATCTGTTTTAGAACTCTCTATGTTTACAGAGTTCTGTATGTTTTTCAAAAAAATTAGCAATGGTTGAAAAGAAAGAGAGAAGAAAACAGATAACTTCTGTTTTCATTGGATACATACTGGACTGAAAAACATCTGCTAATCTTTTTCTGTAAAGAAAAGTTAATGTTTTGTGGCCAGCACATGGCCATGGTAATCCAGAAGAACTGGTTTCTCCACATGGCTCTGCCACAGTTTCTTTTAAGAGACCTGGGGCAGTCCTTGCACTGGTCATCAGTGCAGGAGTTGGGCAAGTTTGTTTCTTAGTCACTGAAGAGAACAGGGATGTCCTAAGAGCAAGTCTTGTCACCCTGGTGTGTTTGTTTCCCCCATGCCCATTCCAGTCATGCCAAATTGTGTGCTTTCTCTTTGTGTATGTTTATTTTAGGCAAAGTACAAATATCTCAGTAGCACCCAGTCTCCCACCACATAACATCCAGTCTGAGGTCCTGACAGACACCAGGGAAAGGAAAAAGATAAACCTGCAGTTCAGCCCAAGCTGTGATGTGCTCAGCACTTTCAGAGAAGGGAAGAGCCTGCTAATGCAGTTGTAGTGTCTTTATAATGAGGAGAAGTGTGTGGGATGGAACCTGGGCTGACAGTGTCATTTTTGATGTAGCCTCTCAGCTTGAAAAACAGGAACCACTTGATAAATGTGCTTAAATTTCTTCTTTTCCTTATCTGAAAACTGTATAAACTATTAGGCTTCAGCAGTCTGCTTTGAGGGATTGCATTCTGAAAATCTAAGAGCAAAGAAATCCACTAGATACTTGTTTTATTGAAATAAAAGAATTTTGATGACCCCTTTGAAACAGAGGAGCATAAATCCTTGTAATGCATTTGGCTGCACATAGAATAACCTGTCTTGCTAGTGACAGTCATCATTTACTCTCCTCTAATTTTCCAGAAACCCTGGTTATGTTACCAGGTTGTGGAAGGAAATTGTCCTGTCTTGGGTCATACCTGTCTTCTTGCAACTGTGACACAAAGAGGGAATAAAATGAGTGCAGTTTTCAAACCAGAAATGTGCTCTGCCCTTTTGTCGTCCATGGAGTGTGCCAGGAGTAGGAAAACCTGAATAAATCATGATTGGGTAGAGCTGAGGGGGAGAAGGAAGCTCATGGGCACACAGGTTTCAGTGGCTGAGTTCAGATGTTATTTGTGATGTGTTCAGGCCTCTCTGGTGCTGCACTCCCAGCTGGGGGTTGAATTAACTGGGAACTACATCCATGCCTTGAAGTCCAGAATGGACTGTGCTGTACTTTGGTTTGGGAGATAATGGTAAATTTGATCAGGACTTTCCCTTCACTCCAGTGAGTCTGGAAGATCCCTGGGTTTGATTGTCCTTTTATGAATTCACATAGGGCAGAGACAGATATTAGAATTTATCTATATATAGTATTGATATATTAATATATATTATATAGAATTAATATAATAATATGTTAATTAGAATATATTAATAGAATATATTCTGTTAGAATAATAGAATTATTCTTAAAAATTTAAAATGTCTTTGCATTTCTAGCAAGTCACTAGGCTGAGCGCTGCTTTTCCTGTCAGTAGGTGGAGTTCTTCTGTCTAGACAAGTAAGAAATTTGGTTTGATTTTATTTTTAATGGCCAGAATTTGTAAGTTACCAGGGACTGTAAATCTCTAAATTTTATAGGCTGTCTAGTGACAAAATGGGTTACTTTTAAAACTGAACACAAAATTTGGTTGAACTGCAACTTTTAAAAGATGTGCCCAGGGTAATGAACTTGCCATTGCTTTGGTTGATATAATTTATTGATGGAATATATTATTTTCTGTCATTCATCTATTTTCATATTTTAACAGAAGCATGGCTCTGCAAACAAAGGGATGAAGATAGGCTGAAAAATGGAGATTAAATAGCAGGGGACACTTTCTCAGAACGAGCTCAGTTAAACTGTGGCAGTCTCTCTCACTGGGAAGCTTTCTTTGTTTGGGCTGTTATGAAACTATCCCTCATGGACAAAGCAATAGAGAGAAAGGAGCAATAAAAAAAATCTCCTAGTGCCAGCCCCTGCATGTATAGTGCATCACATGACCCAGCAGGATCATAAATACTTTAGGAAGAAGGAGAAAAAACACCTTAGCAGAGGAATTAACACTGATATGAATATCTGCAGTTGCTCTGTTTTACTGTCTGTGCTGTGAAGAACATTTGCCCTGTGAATTGTTCCAAATTTCATTTGCTGACAGGAATTACTAGAAAAGCAGCTTTTCACACACAGTTGCTGCCTGCAGTCCCCAGTCTCCTGGTGCCCTATCCCATGTGGCAATGATGGGATGCAGTCACTTGGTTTATTTCAGTGCATTGGAGCCCCTTTTGTTGCTGTTCAATTACTCTGGTACCAAGTTTGGTGGTTTGGTTTGAGTTACAGTTACTGGTACAACTGTACCTGAAGAACATAAATTATGTGCATACATGCACTGACAGGCAATAGTTTTCTTATCTGATGTTCAATACAGATTTTTAAAATTTAAAAATAAAAAAGAATATGCAGAAGGAGGTAAATATCCATTTGAGGACTGTTAGGATCATCTGGCACATGTTTTTGAAACTACCTGGTGAGTGAGCATATTTCTGCTTTCATATAGAGGATTTAGACTTTTTTAAAAAGTTTCATAACTAACAACAATGGAGTCTTTTGGTCATTTGGACACCTTGTGTCTGTATTATTCTCTTCAAAATTCTCCCCAGACAGGAAAAGCAACAATCTCCTCTAGAGGGATACTCATTAACCAGTTGGTTTTGGAAGTTAGCTGTTCAAACTGTTGAAAATTAACAACTCTTACCATCTAAAGCTTTTATTCTAGTGTAACCACATCTATTTGACCTTGCATTTCCATTTAACATGCTGCTTGTGATATTATGACTATACATCTTAAAAGCAGTAATGGAGGTTGTATATGTTTATTGACCTTTAGGAAAATTAAGTCTTTAAATAGACTCTGAAACTTTTATTCCTGTAAATGACCAATCTGATTTGTAGTTTATATAATCTGTTTCTTCAGGCAACATGAGAGGAACAGATACAGAAAAGGCACTGCAATGTGGAAAGCTGTCCTGGTGTTTCTGTGCTACTGAGCCACAAGTAGCAGGGGAGATTGGAGAATTAAACCTTATGGATTAAAATAATTTATGGAAAAGAATTTTGAGGAAGTTAGCATAAGTCAGTCTAATATCCCAACCTATGTTTTTTTCCAGATATGTTTTTGTGAAGCAGGAACATTAGAAAGTTCTTCCATTCCCAGCTTGCAAATATTAGATCTTAATTTTACATAACTGAAAATGCCCATCTCCATCCTTCTGCCTTACACATCTCAGAGTTCTGTTACCTCTCTGCAAGGTGGTAAAAGCACAGAATTTGTGAATGTGTTCAGACTAAGGGCTCCTTTCTCATAAAACATTGGTTTTGATGTTTATGTTTCATGTTTCTTCCTGCTGTACTTTCATCCTGAATGTTCTACTCTGCAGACTGGAGGAATCTCCTCAAGGGTACTCTAAAGTTTCATTCTGTAGTCGTGCAGTGGGCAAAGAAATTTTCTAGCCAAATCTTTCAGCTTCTTTTCAACATGGTTTTCTCCTTCTCATCTGAAGTCTGGGTTGCTCTGTGTTCTGTCAGTGCCTACATTGCTGTCATTTCACACACACTCATTCCTTCCTCACTCTGTTTTTCCTTTGTTCCCAGCTTCACAACTGTTTCCATCCCAGCTGTGTGCCTTAAGCAGCTTCCCATGTGCTGCTTTCCTCTTAGCCCTTCCATTAGTTTGCTCTTTGTACAGATCTGCTAAAGGAATTTGTACTCCTTACCTTCAGTTCATCTAACTTGAGGTTTGCTGCTTTTTTTCTTCATGTAGACAGAAAGTTCTCAGGAAAAATGACTTGACCTATTTTCACATCCTTTAGATTTTATTTGGTATTTATATATTGCCATGAAATAATGAAGACTTTGCAATATCTAATTTTTTAAGCCTAAATGGGTGATTTCCTTATGTGTTTAAAACTGTATTAATAATTTTTGACTTTTCCCACTGTAGGAAGTTGGTGAGCCATTCAAGGAGGAGAAGGCTGTTGCTAAATACTTGCGCTTCAACTGTCCAACAAAATCCACCAACATGATGGGCCACCGAGTTGATTATTTTATTGGTAGGGTTGCTTTTAACCAGAGAATTCAGGGTTCTTCTAACATTGCATTTGGAGGGTGGGAGAGGCTGTTTTATTTTTATTAATAGTACTTTATCTAATAACTACTGACCTTACAGCTTGGTTTTGAAAACTTATCTAGGTATTAGGAAGCCATAAATTTAATCTCACTAGCCTGGAGTAAATGCAATAAACTTTTCACTCTGTGATTTAAAGGTGTGTGATGTCAAGAGGAATATATTTCAGAATAGTGACTAGTCTTACTTGAAAGATTGGAAGGATGTGGAACATCACCAGAACAGACTGGTCATTGTGGTTCAAGGAACATAGACTAAATGTTAAAAATAATATTGATTTTAATGCATTTTTAATTCATTTTTTTTCATCTAGCATCAAAAGCTGTGGATTGCCTCCTGGATTCTAAATGGGCAAAGGCAAAGAAAGGAGAGGAGGCTCTCTTTACAACCCGAGAGTCTGTAGTTGATTACTGTAACAGGTATGACCCAGGCTACTTCTTCAGTGTCATTAATGGCTGTAGTTGTCCAGATGTCACAGTTGTTTAGGAACCAATGTAACTTGGGCTTCCTGTATCCTAAAACCTTAATGGTTGTATGCAAAAATAATGATTGTATTTATATTGCTGTTTGAGGGTGGAAATGATGTAATTTCATTATTTTTGTTCCCTAAACTCTCTCAGGCTTTCACTTGCACTGCTTGGGGCAGCAAGGTGAACCAAAGGAGTTTCCTGAATTTTGACAATATTTGAAGTTGGTGGGGTCAGAGCTCTCAAATCTCTCTGTCCCTGCTGTCTGAGGAGCAGGACTCTGTGCTGCTCTTCCTGTTGGGAATTGAGCTGTGCTCCTTTCAAGGAAGTTTCTAGTTGGTGACAACCTTAAGAATACCAAATACTACATCTTGGTGCCCTGCTGGCCATATATCTATATCTTTATATCTCCATACAAAAATAGGTAATATATGCACTTGCAATAAGGTGTGTTTGTAGCTGACAAGAAGGCAATATTTGGCATAGGTACCAGAGTTTCAACAGAGAAGTTCTGTTCATTGTGCATCACTTACCAGTGATCTTGATGAGCTGTATGTCCACTTCCTTATTTTTGCTGTGAAATACGTTGACATGAACTTAAAAATAAATATTGCAGGAATTGCATTAATGGGAAAGATTATTAAATGGAATCTCATAGACTACTGTATCCTACATCTTGTGTGTTCATTTATATCTGCAAAATGCTGCCAGAGAAAATTACAGTTTTTACCCAGTTTTGAACAGATGAACCAAAAAAAGCAAAGCAACAGGCAAGACATGGGATAAATAGGTCTGGTGTGTGTAGCTGGAAATAGAGCAGATGATGGTGACCTTGCCTTTCAGTCCTGCTGGTCGTGGTTATGTTGGAGAGATAATCTGGAATGGTGTCTAATAACATAATTGAGTGTAAATGTTCTCACAGCTGCACTTAAGTGACTCATTTAACTTTTTTTGTTTTAAGACTCCTGAAAAAACAATTCTTTCATCGAGCATTGAAAGTGATGAAAATGAAACCTGACAAGGATACAAAGAAAGAAAAGGAAAAGGGAAAGGCTGAGAGTGGGAAAGAAGAGGAAAAAAAGAGCAAGAAGGATAGTGGCAAAGATGAAAAAACTAAGAAGGAGAAAGAAAAGGAAAAGAAAAAGGATGGTGAAAAAGATGAGTGTAAGAAGGTAAGTACTGTGTGTACTTCAGTTGGCCTTTGTGTACCTCGTCATCTTTCAGTGTGGGCTGAGTTAATCAAGAGCAGTTTCTCTCCAGTGGCAGCAGGCAGGGAGGCTGTGTACATCCCTTACCACAGAATGACACTTGTGCATGTGACCAAACACCCAAACCAGTGCAGCTGCACCAGTGGAACAAACAGTTTTGCAGTGTTTGGTAACAGGAATGTTTGGAATGTCACATTTGGTATGTGGGGCCTGTAACTGGCTGTGTAACAGTGCTCCATGACTGCATCCTTGCACTTGAGCTTCCAAGTTTAACTACTAACTGCTGTATGGCTTTTAATGTGTTTGGGTTTGTTTTCACTCCTGATTGGTTTTATTACTTATTTATTATTAGCAGAACAGAATTTCTAAATTGTTGGGAAACTGCAGGAGAAACTTGAGTGATTGTGGTGTTTCTTCTACATGCAGTGGTCTGCATGAGTGAGAGTTAAAAGGATAGTGGTCCAAAGTTATTCCCATTCAGACATTCTTAAATGAAATAATGGCACATATAATGAGAGTTACAGTCTGTCTACAAAGGTTTGGGTGTCAGAAGAAACCTAAATGGTGAATAAAAAAATTATAAACAGAACAATTCCACTGCAGTCCCAGCCCAGTGTAAGATTACCCAACCCCTGAGGTACTGCAGAATGCTGATTATGAAAGTAACTAACTCCTCCCATCCACTGTCATCAGGGGAGCTACATTATTAAATGTATGTTAATTTTTAAACTAATCATTATTTATTGAACAGATATTTAGTGGATTATATAAGCCAGTGGTAGGAACTTGAATGAAACACAGGACCAAAATCACAAAGTTAATTTCTCACAACAAAGTAAGCAAAGAGAAGCAAACAGGAGGCAGAGAAGAGGAAGCACAAGATCCAAAAAGAGATTGAGGAGGACAAAGAGTAAATGGGCAGAAACTGATTCTTCCAGCATGTCTGTTTGGTAAATATGGCACTAAAATAGCAAATAATTCTAACAAAGTCAGTGATGGTGAAGTGTTGTTCCCTGTTCTTGATCCTTGTACAGACTTCCTGGTAATATCAGCCCAGCTCTGCTAGGCATTTGATGACACAGTGTAATCCTGAAGTCATAGTCTAGTCCTTAGACACTAAAAATGAGATTTTTCTTTACTTACAATTTTCCTTGATTTTTGAGGTACCCGCTTGGTAATAAATAAGAACAGGAGGAAATAAAGTATCTTTATTTAAAAAAAATCAAAAGAACTGTGAACATGATCTTAACTTTGTGAAAAGTTATCAGATTAAATACATTAACAGATACTGTAAATTAAATAAAATTATATCATAAAAATAATGTGCAATGTTAAATATAGAAATTAAAGCATATTAATTTTTTTGTAATTTATATATATAATGATTTGTATATGTATTTTAATATATAATAATATATATGCACACACTGTATTAAGTATAGCTAAAATATTTATGTTTGTCCTCAGGATGACACCCCAGGAACACCCAAGAAAAAGGAAACTAAGAGGAAATTTAAACTTGAGCCACATGAAGACCAAGTTTTCTTGGATGGAAATGAGGTAAGATTTATAGGTGCTTTTCAACTTTGGGTGTCACCATGCTATTGTTAGACAATAGCTTAATTTACTGGATTTCTGCAAACTCCTTCTTGACATGTTGAAAGAAAAATTAATGGCAATGTGATGGCTGATCTTGAAACCAGATTTTCAGATATTTCAAGGAGATTAATGACAGGTAAATAACAGTACAACAGTAATGACAGGCACTTTAAAAAATCCCAAAGAAAATTTCCTTACGTGTAGTTGAGGTGTTGGTGGCCATGAGGGGAATCCTTTCAGGGGCTGGTGGAGCTGATCAGGAGGGTGGCACAGAGACTCCTGAGGTTCCTCCAGCCCAGCTTATCCCACAGCCACTGCCATGCCAAAATTGTTCTAAGCCAAACAACCCTGCCAGGGCACCAGAAGGGAAAATAAAAAATATCTGCCTGGCTTTGTGATCTGAGCAGACAGATGACTCTTTGGCATTCCTGAATGCTCATCCTGGCTTTACCACTAAAACTGTGGCCTTAAATACTTCTGTGTGCTTTGCTGTTCTGGAAGACAAAGAATTTAATTATTTACCAGCTCTGTAATGTACAGAGTCACATTTGTGCTTCTCAGGTTTGGGTAAGTAGTGAGTTTTACTGTGCTGTGTTGATGGTGTGTGTGGCTGTACTGGAATCTCCCCCAGGATTCTTGTGTTCCTTTGGTTATAAAACATACATGGCAGCAAATTCTGTAAATAAATCACTTGTGCAGAAAATGTGTTTCCCCTTTGACTCTTGATTTTACCTTTCCCAGTTCTACACTTGCTTTGCTCTGTTTCCTCCCATCTCATGTGGAATCACACCCAGCTCTGATCCTCCCTGTCATCTTTACATGAAGTGCCCATTCCAAATGAGGCTGCAGCACAGAATCTGCAATATCACAGTATTTACTGCCTGTCTTAACATCAGTTACTTCTCTGTCTATTAATGAGCTGACATTTTTTAACAATTGTAATTCACAAGAGCTTAAGCAGTAACCAATTTAGAGCCAATTCTTGTGTATTTGCATTAGAGCTGGGTTTTTTCCCTTTCCTTCATTATTTTGCACTTACAAACACTGGATATCACACACTTATTGCCCAGTCACCATCTTCAGCTTGCTTGGGCTCACAGAACAGCTGACTGGCAGCAGCTGCACCTGAATACAGCTAACTTTGGCACCTTGTGAGAAGCAGAATATTAAATGTTTATTGCATCACATAGAATCACCAGGTGCCCTTCTGGTTGTTGGTATTGACACATCTGCAATGAGAGTTGCTGGTTTCTAGTAACCAGCAGCTTCTTTTCAGTTAGAAGCTCAGATTCAAACTGTTTAGTTTGCTAAGAAAAACCACAGATTTTTCTAGTTCAGAAAATCCTTCACTTTACCAAGAAGTTTTTCATTTATGGCTGAGCAGCTCAGATTCAAATGGATCCACAGTTCTCACATAAACATTTGGCTCTGAGTAGAAACTGCAGATTAGAGATAACAGTGCTGAGGGTACAGTGCCACTGATGTGAGCCCAGCACAGGGCCTGCAGTGAGCATTCCAGCTGCATCCTTTATTCCAGGTGTTCAGTCTGTGTGTTTCCTCTTCAAAGCTCACAGGACTTTTTGTTTCCATTTCGTGGACTTGGGAAACCTTTTATTTTTGCCTTTTTTTTTTTTTTTTTTGCTTCCTGCTGAATAACATTAATGAATAAAGAAAGATAGAACCAAACCTTGATTCAGTGATATTTCAGAATCTTTCATTTTCCCATCAGTTCTGCTGTCTGATTGTTTTCCTCAGGATTACATCACCCTGTTACCCTTCCTAGGAATCAGGACCCCTTGCCCTGGCCGGGTGCTGACCAGAAGGCCTTTTGTTCAGCACCAAGCATTGCAGCCTGGCAGTGAGTGTTTGGGTGAGGGAGTACAGGAGATGTTTATCAGAGAGCCTTTTCTGAGTGTAAACCACATCATTTCTGTTGTAGGTCTATGTGTGGATCTATGACCCTGTTCACTTTAAAACTTTTGCCATGGGACTTGTACTCGGTAAGTCGGAGTAGACACAAATTGTTTATTTCTGTTGCCTTAATCTCACCAGTGAGTTGTCCAGTGGGCAAATGTGGGTTATGTAAAAATATGAAATACGTTATGAGTGATACATTTCTGGCCCTAGAACTTGTATTTGTGTAGAATAAGACAAATCAGCTAATTTTATTTTTTTAATCTAAAATAGTATAGATGTTAACTAAATCTAAGGCACTACTTTGAATGAGCAGTAAGCCTGGAACTCTGTACATGTACCAGGAAAAACTAATGATGCTTCTCGTGCCTCTGTCCTGCCCTCCCTGTCAGTGATTGCCGTTATAGCCGCCACCCTGTTCCCGCTGTGGCCAGCCGAGATGCGCGTCGGTGTTTATTACCTCAGCGTGGGCGCCGGCTGCTTTGTCGCCAGTATTCTGCTCCTTGCCGTCGGTGAGTGTGGGCAGGCGGGGTCTGAGAGGCCAGAGGCACAACCCAGCGCTTCCCCGAGCTCGGAGCTGGGCGGTGCCGCTCTCCGGGACGTTGTTCAGCCGCAGCCGGGCGGATGCTGTGTGCGCTTCCCTCCGGCCAGCGGGTGTCACAGTTGTGCCACGCAAAGAGAGAGAGCTCAGGCTCGTGTCACCTGTTGGTGTTTCCTGTGCAGTGCAGATTCGTATACTGCCTCTGTTTAAAGAAAAAAAATGCAGAACAAACCCAGAACTGCACACAAACTTAATTAAGAGGCGAGAATGGTGTCACCAGGATTTTAAAGCTTTCTGTGGTAGAGGGTAATCAGAGATAAAGAGATAAAGAGGTAAATCAGACACTGACAGTGACAGATAAGATCCATGGTTAGTGGGGTTTACGAGACATGATAAGAAAAAAGTGCTCCCCAGAGCTATTGTGGCATGAGGGATTTCCCCCCAGCATCCCCCAGTCCCTGGCTGAGGGTGGGCAATTAGCAGTGAACATCTCTTACACCATGGTTGTACACTCTGTGTGTCTATAACAAAATCCAAACCTTGCCTTGTTTTCACACAGCTCGCTGCATCCTTTTCCTTATCATCTGGCTCATCACTGGAGGAAGGCATCACTTCTGGTTCCTGCCAAACCTTACAGCAGATGTGGGATTCATTGACTCCTTCAGGCCCCTGTACACACACGAATACAAAGGACCGAAAGCAGACTTAAAGAAAGAGGAAAAAGCAGAATCCAAAAAGCAGCAAAAATACGACAGCGAGGAGAAATCAGATAGTGAGAAGAAGGAAGAGGAGGATGGAAAAACGGAAGGCACGAGGAACTCGGGCACAGACGGCTCCGGAGGAGAGCGACATTCAGACACTGACAGTGACAGGCGTGAAGATGACAGGTCCCAGCACAGTAGTGGCAATGGAAACGACTTTGAAATGATCACAAAAGAGGAACTGGAACAGCAAACAGATGAAGGGGATTGTGAGGAGGAAGAGGAGGAAGATACCGAAAGTGGCCCTTCACATGGAAAATCATAACTCACTGTGGTTTGGGACTAAGTATGTGCAAATGGCTGGATTTTCTTTGTTGGCTGATCACCAAAACATAGACCATACAGTAGCATCTTCGTTTGCTGAAATACCCGTGTTACCAAACAGTTTTATATCTAGTTCCTTCATTTTTTTTAACCATTAACTTGATTACTCGGTACTATGTTAATCATTAATATCCATTTACGGAAGTTTTATCAATTTGACAAGTTTTTTATTGATTGATAGATTGCCCAGATTGTCCTCAAACATACTGAAAAATGTCATTTTCTGGTACTTGCATAACTGGTCAATTAGTTTAGCTTCTCAAACTTGCTTTTGTAAACCAGGTAAAAGTTGAATGACCAAATCTCAGATTATTCCTAGTTATCTGATAGTTAGGTAAAGCCCTTCTTAGCCCACAGCCTTCTTGATATTTTTCTTGATTTTGTTTTCAAAAGATTGTGAGAACTTTCCTGAGAAAACTAGTTTTAGCAGTATTTTGCTGACAGTAGAGGAGCTGGTAGTGCTGAATTTGCCTGCAGTGTTCTCTGTTTCTCCAGCCTGTGTGCCAGCAACTGAGGAAATCCAAACTGGTTTTGTGCATCCAGTGCAGAGAGAGATATCATCTCCAGCAGGTGAAGGAAGCAGCATGGTTGGAAATGATGGCTGTTTTCTTTCTCCTGTTCCATCATAATTAAAAAAAAAAATGTATTCTGTACATAATTTACAAATAAAGCAAACCATTTACTTTAACTGCTACTTATTATTTAGAGATTTGATCCAGCATTCAGTTTGTATTATTGAAGCCATGTTGTGGTGTATCTATCAGAGAAATGCAAGTGGAGAGGACCTCACAGAGTATTTGTGTATGATCGGTAGCTGTTCCACAGAAGCTTTAGTTTTGTGCCAACATTCCATGTATTTGAGTCAATTGATCTTTATTAAATGAAAGCAAACACCAGAGCTGTATGGATGCCTTAATGTTAAACCTCTCTGTACTCTGGAACTAGTTTTAAGCTGAAGAGACAGGAGAGTGTTGGTCTGCTCCCAGAGCTGGGTGGCTCAGAGTTGATGTGAAACGACCATTAGAATCTTGTTTGTAAACCCCTCGGAGGAGCCCTGCCGTGTCTCCTGTGCGTCCCTTCCCGCTGCCTCTGTGGAGGATGGACTGCAGGTCTTGGCTGACTGAGCATGGAAGAAGTTACAACTCAGCCTTTTCCTCTCAAGGACTTTATAGATTTGATTGTCTTCCCAGCCCGTTCAGAGAAGATGAGGGTAAGAGAATTTTTTTTTCCTATCCTAAATTTCTTCCCATCCTTCCAGCGTCAGCATTTTGGATGAAGATATCAATTTTTCAGATTGTGCAAATATACATGTCATCATGGGTGCATTGATAAACAATTCATGGATGTGGTGTATTTGCTTCTTAAATCCTGAATAGTTACTCCATAAGGAAACAGATAAATTGGATCACTTTTTTATTAATATAGCAAAAAAAATTAAAGGACCCATTAACTAAACAGATTGACTCCTGGCCACTTGTGTGTTATCCCTGATTAAAAGAGCTAACAAAGTCCTGTTGTGCCTGAGTGGGGTGTGCACAAAGTAAGGGGGAGAGCAGAGCTGCACTGGGGTCATCACAGGGCAGCCAAGCCCTGGACAGGGTTTAAAGAAGTTAATGCAGTGGTTTTCCGTTATTTCAAGTACATTTCCTCCTCCAAGTGAAGTAACATTTCAGGGCCATGCTGAGCAAATCAAGTGGAAATGGTCAAATAAAAACTCTGATGTTGCCATCTGTTCCCTGTTCAGGAGGTGTGTGCCACGTGCCAGCACTGCCCGCCTGGGGAGAGGTGTCTGGGTCTCAGAATTAACCATCAGACACTGGTGCTGTCACCTTGACAGAGTCCCAGGCTCTTGCAGCCTAGAATTTGAATTTGCCTTAACTTCTCACTTGATCTGCTGTGAACAGCTCTGGTCTCTGAGGTGGGGTAAGAAAGATGTGGTCAGTGGTTAAGGAAAGAACTTCATAACTCACTACTGTAGCTTCTTTTCCTAGAAATATCCCCCAAATACTTCTGAAGCATCTTGGAATAATGTAATGAAAGAAGTGGTTACAACATGCCAGTAATAGTGAAATTATGAGTGGATTTTAGGTATATGACAAACACTTCCAGGCCAAAGAGGAAATCACAAAAGAACTTGGCCACCTTTAGATTTTTGTATCAGGTATTTCAAAGTTCTTCTTAATGATTTGGATTTTTAACTTTGAGAGCATAGGGTGACCTCATGAGAACAAATATACATACATTTAGTGAAAAATTATTCAAGTAACCATACTACTAAAATGTCCTTCCTGCAATAAAACTTTATAGTTGTCTTACTGATACTTCTCCCAGTATAATTTTCTGGGTTTTTTTCTTTGCAAGAAGATATGATTATTCCTATATATTCTTTTAAATTAAATAATTACTGGTAAAAGAGAAATAAGTATTAATGCAGATCAGTATTTAGCAGAGATGTTACACCCAAGTGTGCTCTGCTCTGGTACAGATACAGTAACCTCAGCTCACCTGTTGGGTTCTGGGGTCCTTAAACAGGCAGATCTTACTCTAGCAATTAAGAATCAAGTAAAATTATTATTTTATGAACTTTCTTATTTCTCAATCTGTAGAAAAGTTACAGTAGTGAGGGGATGATAAGCAATTTTCAAATAGTAAAGTTTGTTCATAGCAGCAGATCGGGGGAAGCATTTATGTTCCCCTACTGTGGATCATGCAGATTTTTCTGGTGTTTTATATAAAAAATAGGTGATAGATATATAGATAATGATAGTTCATTTAGGCCTTTTTCTGTTTGAAATAACACTGCAGGTTACTGAGCATTGTACTGCAGGAAGAAGGGCAGATAAAACTGGAGAATGTCTCAGTTCCTCAGTTCACTCTCATTATGCTTCCCCAGGACTCAGGAGGGGTGGCAGAAGCATCTGTAAAGATTAAATGTAGACAATGTAAACTTGAACTGTAGAAATGGAAAACACCTGCCAGGCTCAGCTTTTATGTTCCTTCCTGCAACGCCCAGCAGTTCTGTGGCACTGAGCCCTCAAAGCCTTGCCAGGTTCCCTGCAGCTCCTCTGAGGATGCAATTCTTTCCTAACAGGGTCACAGGGACAGCAGAGCAATGTTCCAGCCTCACAGCTGGCATCAAAAGCCCTGGGGCAACGGAAAAACATCCTTTTCCAGCTGCAGGTGATTGACTGGCAGGACTGGAAGTCCTGCCAGAATCCCTCCTGGACCTGTTGGCAGAATCAGTTCGAGTGAGCTCAGTTTACAGAGCAATCCCACTTCCTCTCCTGTGCCCTGCCCTGTGCCTCCCTCAGGCAGCTGCTGAGCTGGGTATCCCTTGCAGCGTCCATGCCAAAACTTCTATATCCCATTCCAAACACAAGCAATTTGCAAAACAAAATACACCTAAAAACCACTGGAACAGATACCACAGTGGAAAATGTAAGCCTCAGAAGGTGCATTCCTGTTTTCCTCCCTGGAGAGGCCGTGGTGAGGACAAAAGACTGGCTTCACCTTCACTGGGTGTCCCAGAGCCTAAATGAGCTTGTGGTCCCAATGGGCCTGACTGTAGATGACACAGCCCAGCTGTTTGTAACAGGGGCTGATCCATCCCCTCCCTCTTGTCCCCAGAATTTGCCTTATCCTGACTTAGATCAAATTTTCCAACAGGAAAGTTCTATACTCTGTATGTATTATTTCCTTGAGTTCTAGAAAGCTTGTGTTTGCCTAACTTATATTTGAGTCTAAACTCTTCAAGGAATTGTACTGGGATAAATTCAGAGTAGATCCACAAATTTGAGCCACCACAAAACCAGAGCAGCAGACAGATCCTGGAGATGATTTCCTGCTCACATGCAGTGGTCACAAAGGAGATGCTCAGGACCTGCATGTCCTCCCACTGCTCCTTCTACCCTTTCCCAGCTATTCCTTTCCCAGCTGCTCTGGGAAGGGAGGGATGTATCCCTTCCTCCTTGGCTGACATTTCATCCAGCTACTTCTCATACATTTTTAAAACCAAACCTTAAATGTTGCATGTTTGAACACCATTCTTTGTTACGCTCTTTGTACACAAAGTCTGTATCAAACATTTCCCAAGATCCAAAGCAGTTGAGATGCAACTTCTCAGAGGTTTTCATGCAAGGCTTTGCACAGACAATAGTGCTGGACTCACCTTTTCTTTAGAATGAGGCAGCTCTTGTTAGGAATTACAGTCTGTCCTGGAAAAGTCTCCACCTACTCATCAGCACTGCTGTGATAGATGTGTTGACTTTTAAATACAGCAGAGACAGATCAATTCTCTTGGAGACCTTTAGCAAAGGAGTTGATGACATTTAACTCTGCTGAGCCAGGCTGGCCCCCAGCCCACTCCAGGGCATTCCTCAGGCTGCTGAGGTACTTTGTCTAATGAGAAGGACTCACTGATTTGATTCTCAACCCCTCTGTATAGAATCAAATCAAACAGGAGATTTTAAGCTGTTTTATTACTGTCAGGATAATAAAATGATGTTTGCAAAACACTCAGATGCAAGGCCTGGGACATTGGTTTCTAACAAACTTCTACAAGTCCAAGGTATTTAACTGTTGAGCACCATTTATTACTGATTCTGACCAAATCCTCCCCAGGGAGCAGGAGCAGAGTGGTGTGAGGTGGTCCAAGGCACTGTGCCCTTCTCACTCCGAGCACAAGGAGAAGGGTGAAACAATCCTGTCAGTGTAAGTGAACTGAGGCTGAAGCAGCTGCTGAATGTTTTCAATAGACTTCCTGGTAATGGCTGGTACAATTTCATTAGGGCATCTCATTTTATTTAATAAAGCATTGGATTATTTTATTTGTAATTCAGCAACAGGTGCAGGAATACAAAAGGCACATTTCCTGATAGTGTCCACAAAGAGTCCATTACTGCATGGCTGACACAGAGGCATTTGCTTTGCCATGTGTATTTTTTTTTTGTATGTGAAAATAATGATCACAGAAAAAAAATTGTTTTGTGATAAAAGACTTCTGAGAGAGGAATTACTTTAGAGTTAGCAACAGCACTGTGCAAACGGTTTCAGTGCAAGTTGAAGTAAAGAGGGAACAGTACTGGGTAAACATTGATCCTGCTTTAGATAAAGATCAAAGATTTTCTGCAGGTGGTAACAACCATTAATCCTCATCATGTACAACAGAAGGCAAACATAGAAAAGGCTCAGCTTGTGATCCCTGGAAGTTCCCTGGAGCCTGGATCTAGCAAGGGATGGAGGTACTTAGGAGAGAGATGCTGGCAGTTTATCTTTGCTAATCAATAAAAACCCAGAGCAGAGCCCCGGGTGACTCTCACTGGCCTTCACAGTAAATTATTATTTTCTCTTTCTGACATGTGAGTGCCCAACCAGTAATTAGGCTGTTTGTAGGGAGTCAGAAGATGGAGTTTTAAATTCTTCACACTGAGGGTGAGATTGAAATTACATTTCCCCCCTTTTTAGCTTCCTTTTGAATGAAAGTGCCACAACAGAATTTGCTTTAAAATGAAGTCAACCAAGAAGTAGTAATACACTAAAAAGTTCCAAAAGATTTCTAGCTCTGCTTTGGTGTTTTTGAGCAACACAAAGAGTCTGATCACACCCTGCACTCCACTTTGGCTTCAGTCTTAATTTCAGTTTTGTGTTACAGTGACCAGTAAACCACAAACTGGGTTTTTTAAATTACTGGTTCGTGTAATGCAGTTTTTAGGGCTTTGTTGTACCAACTTTCTTCCAGTTCCTTGAAAAACTATTTGTGTCAAAGACAAGACAAAAACCCACCAACACTGCTGTGACATCATGAGCAGCAGGAAAGGTTTCACCTTGTGCAGTGACAGCACAGCAGGGACACAAACCAAGGAAACACCACTCCTGAAAATCCAGCAAGGCTGACACCACCTCTGGACTGCATTTTCTGGATTTTCTCTGAGTAAGCAGAATTAGAATTCTATTTTAAAAGCCTTCAAATTAAAATTACTATGGAAATATATTTCTTGTTCCTCAACAAGATCTTCCTAAGAACAAACTTGTTACTTTTAAGAAACACACCTCAAGTGATTAAAATGAAGGTCTACCACATACTGTCTGTGCTTTTAAAAGCTTCTTGAAAAATAAAACATCTTGCAAATGTGACATCGGTCAAGCATTTTCTTCTTTAAAAGTAAAGTTAGTTAAAAATAAAGTTGGTTAAATAGTTTACTGGTTAAATATTCTATTAAAATTATAAAATCTTCATTAACTCTGTTTCTCTGAGCCATGCAGCCTTTCAGGACCAGCAGCTCCACAAGCACTGGCCATTGCAAAACTCGTGTTGCTAATCCAGTGCTGACAAGGCACAAACCCTAACAGGGCATTAAACGGGCTCAGCTGGGCTACACCCAGTTAAAGGCACAGCAGGGAAAAGGGAGGATGCAGGCAAGGCTGCCAGACTGGCACTCACCCCACAGACAAATGTGATCCAGAGAACATTCCAGAGGATATTCCAGTGGCCCACTGCTCCTGGCTGTGGGGACCATCCTCTTCCAGAGTCAGTGACCCCCAGCCCCTCGCTGGGAGTGGGAATGTTCGTAATCATTTGTGCAGGAGTTCACAGGGTGCAACTTTCCCCACACATGATGCCAAAATGCATAAACATGCATTTATCTCCCTGTCTTTGCCCACGTGGCTTGAGGTGTCCAAGATGCCAACACAAATTGCTTGAAACACGCAGAGGTGAGGTTTAAATTTACTCCTCTCTGCTCAACACAGTAAAGGCACACCAGGTGGCAATGAACTTCTAAAGCACAGCGCATCTCAAACAGGAAGAGCAGGGGGAAAGTAAAGACTCAGCTCTAACTGCTCAGGAAGCACAGCCCACACTCCCTGTAAAGGAATTGTATTCATTATCTGCACCTGCCCCTGTCTGAAGGAAACCTCCTGCCCTAATTCAGGCAGCAGCAACATGCAGGGACCCTGCTGGTCCCTACTGCTCCTCCTCAGTGTTTTCAGAGGCTGCAGTGCCCCATGGGGCTGCAGTGCTGAGCTCCAGCACAGCAGGGAAGAGAGGGTAGAGCCCAACACCTGTTCAGTGAGGACAGTTTGTTCAGTCACTGCTTCTTTCAGAAAATTATCAGGGTAGATTTGAAATTAGAGGTGGTCTTGTTTCTTGTTCCTTTCCCCTAAAATCCTATTCTTTCCATTAAGTTGAACAACAGAACTCAAAATATGAGCAGCCAGCAGCAGGAAACAGCCCAGAAGAAAGAAGGAAGCCTCTATGCAAATATCTTTAACAGACAACACAGAACCACTGCATGAGCTTTTAAACACAAACAGCTTTTATAAGAGATTCTCTGTGTTATTTCATGTACCCCTCTCCTCGAGCAGGAGCCTTGTTTTTACACACAGCTGCCTCCTTCTATTATGCAAATATAAATTCCTTAAACCTTTCTGTTGCTGCTCATGGACATAAATGCAGCCTCTTTAACCAAGCATGATGGGCTCAAGGTATTACTTAGCACATGGTGCTTGTCAAGTACCTGCAAATTTTCCTGTGAAGGAAGAGGCAGCCCTTGTTCAACGTGGAGTGAGCAGCTCCTGACTCAGCAAGAACCTGCCAGCATCAAGCCCTGCATTTGATTTCCAGGATATCCCATCTTGTAGCATCATTTCTCTGGGATGGAAGATGAGATACAGAACTCAGGAGCAGTAAACAAGACTAATCAGTGAGTGAAAAGCAAACTTTCAAACAAGAACAAGGTGGTGGAGGGAAAGGGAAGTTGAGAAGCAGCCACAACACGAACAGGGGGTGTAATGTGGGCAGAACTGTGCTCTGTGGGCCCCATTGAGAAACACCCCCAGAAGGCTCACTGAGCACAGAGCTGGTTCAGTCTGGAGGTCACACACACATTGGAATTTTTGTCAGCAGAAAAAATGTCCAAACTGTCCCTGTCCCCTCCTGGCTCCTCATTCCCAGCATCCAGGCATCTCCTCGCACAGGCATGTGCAGCAGTTTCTGCAGTCAGAAGGAAAGAAATGAACAGAAACAAACCCAGACATCCAAACAGCTCATTTGCTCCCACGGGGAAATCCCTTTCATTGCTTTGCCCTGGGTTAGAAGTAAGAAAAGAACAACGAAAGCATCAATATTCAGATACTTGTGGGTGGACTGGGTGCTCAGAAGGTGCAATACCTCTGTCAGGTGTAAACATTTCCTTATTATACTCCAATTTGTGCAACCGTCCTAATAAACGGTTAAGTAACTATGTTCAGCATAGTTACTTAATCGTTGTGGATAAGTAAGTATGGTCAGCATGAACGCTGCTGAAGATTACCTTAAGCTGTCAGGTTTTTACAGAGCACTGATCATCTTGTTTTTCCATAAAAAACTCAAACCTAACAAACCTCAGAACTTTTTTACCCCTCAAGTTCTTTAATCCTTAAGATAAACCATGGAAGGAGGAGAAGGAACTGGGGAGGAGAGGGGCAAGAAAAAATAGAGGAGGAAAAAAATCACAATTTACATCTGAATTTAATTCCAGAGAGTTAGTAGCTTTCAGAAGTCCTGCCAGCCATTTGATACTTTTGTACACACAAATATATCAAACAACACCCACCGTGTGGGCACAGGGATTCCCTGTGGCACAGAGGGACTTCCCTCCGTGCTCCCTGCCATGCAGCCAAGTCATGGGTTACCTGAGGGGTCCTGCTGAAGCATCCTCATGCCTCACCATCCACCTTTTTACCCCCACACATCACACATTTAGAACCCAAAATATTTATCTGCTACTTTTATAAGGATCTGGGCATCCCAGAGTGCTGCACTCGGCACTGGGGTACCACGAGGCTGTTTCACCTGCCATTGCTTGGCGATCAAAGGGATCAAACACAACACACGGAACCTGTTCTCCAGGGCAGTTATTTTGTGCTATATGTACTATGGGTGTCATATGTGCTGTGTGTATGTGTTATTTATGTTTATGTGCGCTAAATGTTATGTGTTATTCGTGCTGTGTTACATGTGTTATTTATATGTGCTATGTTATGTGTTATATGTTATGCATCATGTGTGTCATATGTTTCCTTAATAGCTGTTATATGTTATATATGTTCTTTTACATGTGTTACATGCGTTGTATGTGTTATATATGTTAGGTGTTACCTGTGTTACGCCCTGTTTCCCCCGACACGAGGCCGCACCGCCGCTCCCCTCCCGCCCGGTCCCGCCCGGTCCCGCCCGGTCCCCGCGCTGGGGCGGGCGGAGGTGGCGGCGCCGCCGGGCGGGAGCGCGGAGCGGCGGCCGCAGGTGGGTGCCGGGGCCAGGCGGGGGGAGCTCGGGCGTCCCCTCGGAGCCCCCCGGGCCACCACTCTCCCTCTGGCTCCGGAAAGGAGCAGGAACCCGCCGGGAGGGCCGAGGGCAGCGGCGGAGCCCGGCCGGGAGCAGCCGGGACGAGGAGCGGGAAGCGCCGGCAGCCGCGGGGTCCTCTGTGCGCAGGATGGGGCTGTACCCGCACGGCCCAGGACAGGTGATTCCGCCATTATTATTAATTATTATTATTATTATTATTGTTGTTGTTGTTGTTATTGTTGTTATTATTATTGTTTTATCTTACCGAACGGGACCCCGTTTGCGTGCAGGTTCCCTCCTTTCTGTGTGCACAAGTGCAGCGTCCAGCAGATGAAGACAAAACACACCGGAATTAAGCCGTACCGTAAAGACAGCTCAGGTTTCAGAGGATGCACTCGTGCAGATGAAGAGTGAAGCGGCCAGCCCAGGTAGGCTTGTAAACAAACTCTGTGGATGCTTCTCAGGTTGTGCTGCCAAGGACTTGTAGTTGCTCTAACTCTGCTCTCAGGACACACAAACTCAACTGTGCACTGACACAAATGTTGGTCACAAAACACTCTGGGAAACTGGTCACAAAATGCAGGTGTCTGCTTAAATCGAAGCAATTCGCTGTTAACACAGAGCCTAAGAGTCAGTTCCTTTTTACTGCTGCCTTGGCTCCTCAGCTCTGATTTCCTCTCACAGACACTATCCTGCTTCTTTAAGGAAAGAGAGAAGAAATCAGATAAAACTGTCCATGCTGTCTTGCTGACATACCCAGAGCCACCATATGTTAGTTTTCCTTAGGAATTAACACTTGGAAAAGAGTTATCATAAAGAAACTTGTGGAAGTCTGAAGGGAAAACCAGCTGTTCTGAGTCTCTGTCATTGTAGTACTTAGAGATGAACAAAAAAGCCCAGTTCACTAATGAAGCCCTTGTGCTTTGGATTGCCTCGGAGTTCCAGGATTTTTGCACCAAAAAAGGAGGGGATGCTTGATGCTCTTTCTGCTTTCAGGATATTTCTGCAGTCTTGATTTCCTACAGATTCTATGAGCATAATGAACTGTGAGGCTGTGCTGCAGCATCTCCTACAGTGTCTTGTAGGATTTCTGTCCTGTAATTTTTTCAGAATATGCAGGAGCTCTGAAGCCTCCATCCCTCTGCCCAGCTGGACAGAAACACCTCTCCATGTTTTCTAAAGGAAGGGAACATAGTCAACCTTATTTCCTAAACCTTTCCTTGGGTCATTATCTAGAAAAGGAAATTAGGCTGACCTTTTAACTCTCAAGAATGTAATTCAGAGAAAACAAAATTTAGGCAATTGTTGATAATTTAATGATGAGTTATTGAGGCTTTTCACTCTTCATTAAGGGGCCTGAAAAATTCAGACAAACTGGGTAGTTGCTATGATGGAACTAATTGGTAGAGCTACACAGAAATAAAATTTTTACAATTTTTTTTTCTTTTCAGAGATGAAGCACTGTGCCCTGTGACATTTATTTTTGCTGTTTTCACCACTGGAGGATGGCTGCCAGACTCTGTGAAAATGGTTCTGGTCAGTACTACTGCACCCACGCCAGCCAACCTCTTGAAATCAGCTACATGTTGGTCCTGATGATGCTGGCAAAAGTCTTCCTTGATTTCTTCATGTTGCAAATTAAGCCAAAGCCTGTGAAAGTCAGTTTTATGGGATACTTCTGCATATCAGTGGTACTTCTTGATTTCATACTGCTGCTCATCATCTGTTTCATTTTCTGTTTTGAAGACTTTGCGCTCTGGGGCGTGCGGTTCACAGAGTATCACATCTGCCTCTTCACTCAGATCACTTCCCTGACCTACGGGATTTTGCCTTACCCAGTGTATCTTGTGGCTGCTCTGGATTATTACACCACCGTCTCCCACACATCCCAGTTCCCTAAAAGAGGTCGGAAGTTCCTTTACGTATTTGCTGTGGTGGTTATATGGATTTCCGGGTTTTTTTGCACTCTCGGAGTTCCCGCTGTCTCTGAAGAGCTGGAAATGCAGAACAGTGTTTCCCCTTCCCAGTGCCCTCTGTCTGGCAGCCTGCAGAGCTACTGGGTGTCGTGTGCCATGGTGCTGCTGCTGGGCACGGCTCTCCTGGTGCACTGGAAGGAGGTGACAACCATGCTGCTGTCTGCCAGGCTCCTCTCCTTTTCCAGCCAGCCTGTGCTGATGTTCTCCTACGTGCCTAACAACGACAAAAACACTTGCTTCAAGTGGCAGCTCCTGAGCAGGCTCCTCCTGTGTTTCCTTGGCACTTGGGCACCGTTAGTTGTTCTCCAGGTTGCGGTTCTGCTCCTGGGTGTGCAGATCCCAGCCTATGTGGAGATGAACGTGCCCTGGCTGTACTTCATCAACAGCTTTCTCCTGGCAGCAGCCTACTGGTGCCGGTGCCACGATGTGGAGCTGACAGAGGAGGGGTGGTGCACAGACCCCTTTGTCAGCTGGAAATTCTGCTTTATGCCCTTCAACAATGAAAGCACAGAGCCAGCTGATAAGCCAGGCACAGTAATTGTCGCCTGTTAATGAGCTGCCGGCTGAAGAGGCTGCAGAGAAGCAGAACTCTGATGTTGGGTGGCTGGGTCCTTACAGATGACACAAGGAAACATCTCCAGAGCTTCACTCCATGGAAGCAAGTCCAGTGTCCAGCAATGCTTTAGTGAATATTGCACTGGAGTGCAGGATACCGAGTCCCAGAGGGCAGCAAGCACTGCCAGGCCAGGGAATTCAAGTTCAAATTATATGTTTAAAAAAACACTGCTTATATAGGACAAGTTTTCAGTTAAACTTCATGTTTCTGACTAGAATTCTACACTTCCTTTAAATGGAATGATCTCAGGTTTTACAGTACAAAATGCAATAAAATCTTCAAGGCTGGAGTTACATACAGATGATGATCTAAGGTTCAAATGACTTTTTGAAGTGTATTTTGTTGTTGAAATGTTGTCAGCTTGATGGAAGGTAAGGGTTGCTGTCTGTTTAACAAGAAATAACTTGTTTTAGTTAAAGTTACAACTCCTACAGAAATAGAAACTTTATATAGTACAAAACCAGTGCAAAACCAATGCAAGATTTGCAATTTCCACAACCACAGGAGAGGTGCTGTTTCATTGTTTCCTTGCTGCTGCTCCTCTAAGGTACATGAACATATCAAGAATTAAATAATTAGAGCAACAAACATCAAGGCTAGCTGCTATACATAAATACATGCCCAAGGTTAAAGAGTGGTTTAAATTAAAATATAGTTTATTTTGAAGCCAAAATTACTTTAAAATAGTTAAATATGAAGTGGGACTACTTTAGCAGGGAAAGAATCAGGCTTCTAGCAAAAATACTCTCAATTTTCAAATTCTTAAGAGTTTTACAATGGCCTTGATTTGATTTTGTATAAGAGAAATAAATGATACACAACCAAAGCAGACAAATGAAATTAGCATTTATTTCTGAAGCACTAAACTCACAATACAATGTTGTATTGAAAGAGAAACTAAGTAAATGATGCTGTAGGCTGGTTAATTGTCCCCCAGACCCACAGGGAACAATGATTTCACACAAGAATACTCATTAAGAAAACTCTGCAGATAACAAAAGGTGCAATTACAAGCAAGTTTAAGCAGCATAGTATAAGGTGCTTTGTTTCAGCATTTGTAGGATGGATTTACCCATTACCAGACAGATTGAAGAAATGTCACTTTTACAGATCATAACAAATGAGAGAATCTAAAATTCATTCACATGCTAGTTGGTAGTAGGAAAGTGCTTCTTAAAAAAATGATTCACAAAGTAAAGATCATACTTTTACATAGTTCATTGTGTGCTCTTCAACTTTAAAATTTAAATTTTGGGTAATAATTTACTTTCTTATATATCAATTATAGAGATAGATTTAATTGCAGAATTTAATACTACATGGGTTAAATTTTCTTATAAAAGAATATTCCAGTATTTCACTCATTAAGAATACACAATCACATCTCAATTATAAATTAATCTTTGATTTCTAAAACATATCAAAATCTGATTATTTAGATTTATTACTTTACCCCACATAGTGCTTCTTTCACCCACAGTCTGTGGTAAATTTCTTTGAGGTTTCTGTGATGTAATCAAAAGGGGACAAGCATTTTTCAGCAGTAGAAAATGGTTTGGATGAAAAAACCTTCCTAAAAGGCCATCAAAAGGACAGTAAATGATGAAAACTATACTTTAAAACTAGTGCAATAAGAGGAGGCAATGCTTAGCAACGTAATTTAAGTGTTTGGCACCACAAATTTCATTTTTTATGGTGGAAAATGTACTTGGAGGAAATTCTATTTCCATGTTAAAAGTAGGAAAGCACACGCAATGTTACCTGGAAAAACAACCCTAAGCAATCGCTCCCTGCTCTCTCAAACTGTAATTGCTGTTAGTTAGTGCTGGAGATGCTGTAGGATAAACCATGGCTAAACACAGGGGTTTGACACAGCATTTCTTCAGGTTTTATAGAAACTGAACACCCACTGAAATGGGGCTGACAAAATATTTACAAAACCTAATTCAATTTAAAAATCGGCAAATACATCAAATATAGGAATGCACCAGGCATTTCAGAATCATGAAATAACTAATCCCTACAGACTCGGCAGGGGGGAATTCCTCTTTTAAACATCAGATGAAGGCAAAGCTATTTTCAAGTTCATTTCAAGTGTGTTTTGCATGATAAGTCTCACCCTTCAGAATCACTAACATGCACAGAACTGGAACTGCAACCAGTTGGGTGAGGCTGCTGAACATGTTTTATTTATCAGTGTGGTTCAGCTTCCCAAGCCCTAATTAAAGTTTACACAACCCTGTCTGCCCTAACGTGCCAGAATTCCTGTAGCTGCTGCACTGCTCCTAAAGCCACTTGAAGTTTTTAACATTTCTTACAGGGAATCCACAACATGCAGCCAAAGCAAATATTAATGGATTGATGTTATATCATTTTTTTACTTGTCAAAATTTATTTTCTTACTTTTTGTGGAAAAGTGCCAAAGAGCAGCAACTTTTAGGCTGTCACCTCCATGGAGGAGGCAACAGTGGCACTGAAGGTCTCTACCAACATCCAACCATGGTGCCTGAGCCTGCCAAGTGACTGTTTTAAACATATTAATGGTAACTCTCTTTGCAAGCCCACTTTTTTCCTTGGCATTCATGGAGGGAGACACCAGCTGTGCAGTGATCTCCATCCTACTGCCTTCCTAACAATTGTGTCTTTTCCCCTGTGCTTTTTTTTTTTTTTAACCTGGTGCTTCTGGGCAGTCCCAACACTGGTGCCTGGATCATCCCTCTCTAGAACAGGGTGACAGTTTCACTGCCAAAGAGGACAGAAGCTATGCCAGGAAGGTGGAAATATCTGAAACAAAAGAACTACAGATAACCACTGCTACATCTCCTCTGTACATCACTTCTTGAGCTGTGCCAGCAACTAATGGCCTTACACCATTCAAATACCTTACAGTCCTTAATTCTTATAAGATTATTTGATATTAATACTAACAACAGCTAAAGTGTTAACCCTTTCTGGGAGACTTCTATACTATTCTCATTTAAAGAATCTCTTACAAATCAACATTGATTTTAATGAGATATTCTATGTGTTTTCAACTCTAAACAGAGCATTTGGCACTCAGTGATAAAACCCTTTATTTTTACACACTTCTTTCCAGTACTGGCTTGTTCATTCTATAACACAGACTACTTGGAAAGGAAGTTGAGTGTGCGGAAACTCTTATTGTTCTTTCCAAAAATGAATTTGCAAAAAGCTGCCAGAGGATGGAAGCATCCTGGCTGGGTAGTGGAGGACAACACAAGTCTTCCACAAGCTGCCTAGGCTTCACCCACAAAGCAAATCTACCTCATGAATCAAAGACATTTGTGCTTCAAGCCTAATCCCATAATCAGCACAGACACCCTGATTATTACCTAGCAACAACACCACAAGCCTGTCAACAACCCTATGTACCAAAGCAGTTCTTTATAAACACAATTAGAATGCTCCTTTAGTGTTAGTATTGCACTTAAACAATGTTTATGATGACAATTCTATGAATGCACAATTGTGCTTGTTACAATTACTTCTAGATGGAAAAAAATATTTTAAAATCTCAGTTTTCTAGCTCCTTACTGTACAGAGTCATTTGGATAATTCAACAGGAATACTTGCTGAAAGTTTAAAAACACTTAACTTGAAATTTGTTCATAACACTGGCTCCCAGAACTGTGCTTCAGAACAGTTAAATCCATGGCTACAAAAGCTGGACTATGAGCTTACTCCATACCTGTAATTACCAGTATATTCACATCTCTGAACTTCACTTTTTCCCTTCCACTTTGCTGTAGGAGATCAGAAAATACTATGCAACTCTCAAGTGAATGAGCAGGTGTGTGTTTTAATGCAGAGGTTACACAAACCTACACAGCAGCTTAGGATGGGGCCTTGAGCACATGTGGAAGTGCTGAACATGAGACCCAGGGGATAAAGCAGGACACAAACTGCCCCAGCCCCCAGAGCTGACACCCAAGAGTGCAAAATGCCACACTCAGAAATTGAGTGGGGAAGGAAATGTCAGATTTCCAAAGAGATGAAAATGGTAAAAACAAACCAGGCTGATTCTCATGGATTAGGGTGATGTGTGCTCACTGCCTTGGTGCTCAGTGTGTGTCCCAGGCCCTGACTCCATCAGCTCAGACCAGGGACAGCTTCCTGAAAAACCTTCCTGAAAAACCCACACAGCTGGCACTTGTCTGGAGCATCACTACTGTCTCTTCTTCAAATGTCACCATTTGCAAAGCCATCCAGGGGATGTAACTACATGAAATCTTTCAGGTCTAAATAAACCCTCATGACTAAAAGCAAATTCTTTTAAAATTAATTTAATTTAGGATCATCTTAAATGAACTAAGCATCAAATGAATTTTAAAATTCTTGCTCCTTACAGTATTTCCTGTCTGAAATTACAGCTTAATATACAAGAGTGACTTGAAAATTAATTCACTATGAGCAATTAACACTTTACATTGAAATTATTCATTGATAGCTCTGCTCATACCTGTTTCACTCAGCATTGAACAGGAACAGTGTATTTAAAACAAAATCTCTAAAACATTAGCTTCTCTCCATCTCTAAGAAACTAATTTAAGCAAATATTTAAAAACTACCCTAGATTGATTGTTTTGCACAGTCATTATCTGCAGCCTGAAACAATCAATGAGGAAATACCTGGTTAATGATGACAAATATATTTCTAAGTATATGCTAACAGGACATCTCTATACACTACTGTTAAGAAAATAACCCTGCAAGCTTTTATACATGCTGAGCTTTAATATGAGCAGTCTCAGTAGAATCAGAAGAACTACTCATGTTATAAATTATGGGGATGTCTAATTATTTGCAAAACCAGGACTCAACACAGCTGTCACTGAGTTCTTTGATCACTCAGAGCTGTAGATTTGTCACTGTGTACAAAATCCGTTGAGCTCTTGAGGTGGAAGTTTCTGCATGGATATTGTGGTATTAGAATGAGAACACCCATCAGAAACTGGCATTAGTTGTTGTGACAGGCAGTGACACACCAGCCCAGCCTCACAATGAACTTCCATTCAAATTACACTTCAGTGGTTTTGTACCTGAATATTTCCTTACACTTCAAGATACAGAAATGGTGCAAAAGCTATCACAGATCTGCCCAAACAGTTTTATCCCATCCTTTCCTCTTCCTGCCACATCTGCAGTTGCAAAGGACTCCATCTGTTCTACCCAAAAGGCTGGATTCCTTTTTGGACAAAGCACAGGTGGAAGCCAGGGGGTAAATACCTGCTTTCACAGGAAAGAAATGAGGAAATGGATGCTTGTGGGACATAAATCTTCTATTTGAAATGTCTCCTTGACAAAGATCTAGCAAAGGCTTTACCCTCCATCAGGAACTTCATTTCTAGAAAAAATATGATGGGTTAATGGATAAAGAATTAATTTACAATGCAGCCTGTTTAAAAACCCTTCAGACACTCTCTGGTGAGCCAAAACAAGTGGTGCTTAAAGTCAGTGGAGGTAGCCAAGCTTCCTCAGGGGAGTGCCCTGTTCCTGCTGCAAAGCAAGGATGCTGAGTGATACGAGCCAGATGCATCAGGGGAGGCTGCACACCCATTTTGATCATTCATATGCAATTCTTTAAAACCCCAAACAAACCCTGAAGCTGAGACAAGTGTCACAGTTCTATTCTATTGGATGAACTCTTGACAGCCACCTTCAGCCCAGTGCTCTGCAATGCAGTTTCCATTAAGGAGTAGGGGTAGGATGGAGAAGAAGGAAGGGAAAAAGCCATGGAATGTATCTCCCTTCTAAGCTGTTCCTACAGAAGCTGAAATACTGCAAGCATTACTGTGAGGGGTAGCCTGCAACAGCAGAAGTCTGAATACAGAAATTAAATCCCAGGAATAAAGAGAATAAAGAAGATTTCTTGTAGACACATCCTGTGGGAACAAGTGTTAAAATACAATTAAAATCTTTAACACTTCTTTTGCAAGAGAGTACAGCCTAATGTGTGAGAAAGCCATGGGAAATGGTAGTATAAGCCTGGGAAAACCTCCCCTATCTGAACAGCAAGTGGATGGTACATAAAATGTTCTGGTTCTGGAGGACTGTTACTAAGTATTGCATTACTTTTTTGAGCAAATCCATAAGCTTCCCAAGTAGACTTCAGTTCCACTTGGAATTTTTCCAGCCTAGTTTCACATATAAGTGTGAATTTTTTCTTAAATTGATTTTATTGACACAGCTACACTGGCAAACACTCCCATACAAGTGCACTTCTATCAGTACAGGTTAGTATAGCTGTGCCTGCTTTTAAGTTCCAGTTAATTGCCAAAATCACTGAAAAAGAAAAAAAAACTTTCCATATGCATAAGGCCCACATTCTAAGCTGTTGCATTCATGAATATTTAAAGCATAACTCATTATCTGTGGCTCTCCCAAACCCACAGGGAATGTTACATACCAGATGAACAGGACCAGATGTGCCTTACTGGGGTCTGCTCTGAGCTCCTGGCACCTGGCAGTGATTATGGCTGAGCTGGACACAAACACTAGCTGGAGAAGCTCTCCTGAAAGCTGTCTAATAAAGCAAAATCAAAGCAGCCATGAAATTCTCATGCATGTAACACTGATTAACTACAGGTCTCAATAAGACCCCTAAGTCCACATTTTCTAGTACACCTTAAGCCATTATCAAACCACATTTATGTATCCCTACTTTTTACATTGCCTAAGAACAGTACAATCAGAAGACAGATTAAAAATTAGCCAGTGAGATTTCTGTATAAAAATAATAAAACTTTAAGACAAAAGCCAAAGGATAAATATCTAAGATATCTTTAGTCTTCAGTTAGCTCATCAAAACAGAACATATCCTTTAGAACATATGTTACAGATATGCTACACTGTGTATCTTACAGAAATGCTACAAATGGGAACCCACTGTCTCCATTATTTGAATGCCTTTCAAATGAACATTAGCAAACGTTGGAACTTCAACTAAGAAGTTTATTTTACAACAGTAACTGAAAACAGAAAAAAAAAACAAATTAGAAAGTGCTTAGGGACTTCCCTCCAAAATAAACCCAGGCATCAATTCATCCTCTAAAGCTTTGGTGCCGTTTGGGTAAGAGCTCTCACCACATACCAGCCTGCAACTGCAGTGTGTTGCCCTAACTTGCAGCTTCAGTGGTTAATAAAAACATTAATAACATCTGCTATTAGCAAGCTCAAACAGTTGTAATTAAGAACAATGATTCTAACGTTGATCTCCAGAAGGTCATGGTAGAAAATGTTAGTGGAAACAAAGCAATAGTCTAATTGAAGGAAAATGAAGCACAGATTTTTCTGTAATCCAAATTTAGTCTTTAAGGTCATCAGTTAAATAACATACATATTAATCTGTCTGTCACAAACCTGCCTTTTAGCCAGTGTATGTGCATTGACTCCTTTTGATCTAGGGCAGCAGTTCTCAAACTTTAGGTCAGTTCCTCTTCTCTTCAGGAATACTGTACAGCCCCCTGAATACCTCCCTACACTATCATATATTATGCATTAATTTGCATAAAATACAAAAAAATACATTATTTGCAGACACATACACATATTTAATTCAAATATACACAATGACTATCAGCACACGTACCCTTCTTTCCCTAAACAAGAGCTTAGGGATCCAGGTCTGTACATAAGGGGAATGGAGCTGCAAAAGGGAGGGAACAGGAGGACAAAATACATCTGTGAGCATCTGTGCACAGGTGCTGGGGAGGGAAGCAAAGGCCAAGAAGGTGCTGCTGCCTCAGAGCCCAGGCAGCTTCCAAGAGCATCAGTAACTGGGGAAATGTATTTGTTCCATAGAGTGTGAGACAGGGAAGATGGAGGGGAACACTAAAATCCCACCACCTGGGCCTGCAGCATCCAAGACAAAATCTCCTGTCAGAGGGACAAAGCAGGGCTCCTGGAGATTTCTCCCAGAGTTGCCAAGGTTGGCATTCCTCCTGCTGACCTGCAGCTCCAGGCTCCCTCATGGCAGCAGCAGCTGCTGCTGCACGAGCTCTGAGGGTCCTCACTGCTCCTTCCTCAGAGCACAGCTCACACTGGCCACTGGACAAGGAAAAGGTGCTTGGAAGCTTCCAGTGAGGCAATGGGATTGCACTACAGGGAAAGACATGTTAGAAGAGGTATCAAGAAAAAGAACATCTGAGCTATGCTGTCCCTTCTCTACCCTCAGTCTCTAAAGAACTTGTCTCAACATGAGCTGGTCCTGGCTGCAGTTTTCAGCCCCTCAGCACCCAGGTATTTGGGAACCTGAACCTCGAGTGCTCACACACTTCCTCAGGGTCCACTCTGAACCCCCATTTGAGAACTGCTGGTCTAGCTTAACTAGCAGCATGTGAAACTACAAACCTAACACTTAATGCCCCCTTAGTGCATAGCAGCATTCAAAGAGTAAAGTAACATGTGCTTCAGTTACCTCTGGCAGGAGTGTCAGTAGCCTGATCATGAGGATTTTGATGAGACATCTACATGGTTTATAGTATTTTACAGACTTCAAGAAAATACTATAGTGGCAGAGATGAGGGTAAGCCTACACGAGGAAAACCAGCTGCCAACCTACCCCTTACAAACAATTTGCTCAAGACTAAAACAAACTCAGAGAGCACAACTAAATGCATAGCATTTTACTGGTACTAGTGCTTCCACAGAGCCTGTGGACACTTCTGTTAGTTCAGTCCAAACACTGCTGTATGTGGGAAAAATCTTTCAGAATACAGCAACACAATTTAAAGGGGTGGGGACTGGGGTGTTAATCATAACTCATAAGATGAAGTACATGTTGGGGAGTATCTAACCTATCACAGCATATTTCACTTCATGTTTTTCCATGAAAAATTTCAACTCAAAGCATTACTCAGGCTTTACTATAAACCTATTAGTTGTTGAAAACTACAGAGGACTCCTGGTATAATCAAAGGAACATTTGCAAGTCTTTATGTGAGGAGAGCCCCACCTACTTAACAAAACATCACAGTACCACTCATGCCACAGTGAAGATGTTGGCATATTACTGTCGGTTCTGTCACTGAGAAACTCTTCTTTAAACCTTCATGTTCACCTCCTAGGATTCTTTCAAGGAATTGATACGTGCACAGATTTTCAATGCAGGTCCAAGCTTAATATTCATTGCACTCATAAGGTGATCCTCCTTCAACAAGAGGAGAGCTTGTCCATCAATTTCTTGTGCTCTAAATTCATCTGCAATATCTTGACAACCTAAAGGCAATAAAAAATACGATTACTGGTTTAGAAATATCCATTCTTACATCCAATTATTTTGTCCACGCCAGAGCTTTTCAGCTACACATTTTCCAGTGCTCATCCCTTTAGCTTGTTGAACCTAAATTACATGCAAGAGTTCAATATTACGATGGGAATTCTGAAATAATATGAAAGTAATTTTTACTACAGCCTCTAATTAGACTGTATTTATTTGAGAGCTACTCATTGGGAATTTCAAGTCCCAGCAAAGACAGAATTTTCATTTCATTAAGAGGAACAACCTCTCATCATTGGAAGAGATTGGGAAAACAGCACTGAAATAGCAATCAGGAACATAATTCAAGTGGGTTCTTTCCAGCAATAAAAAGATACTATTATCTAATTCTATAAAGATAACTATATTATACTGCTATGGGTAGGGAGAACATCCAAATAGCTATTTCCAGAAGGAGTTAATGCCATCTATGTGTTAAACTAGAGCTAAGGAAACAAAGTTTGGATGTATAGGCTTTGGCATAACCATCTCATGAAGATATTTATCATTAATTATCAGAGTGAATATTCTACACACAGCAGTAAGTCACTTCACAAGTGCAAACTGGTTGGATCTTATTTTCCATGATAAACTCCTTTTCTCAACATGAAATACCAGTCTCAACTTACTGAAGATCACAGTACATGTTTTATGTTTCAGAACATAAAAAAAAAGATTCTACATGGGTTGGACTGCCCCAAGTAGCTGAGGAACCCTTTCCACTGAAGGACACTGTGGAAATAAAGGTTCCTCCAAAGATGTTCTGGACATGTGCTGAGCAGAATCAGCCAGCTCTGCCTGGCTTTATGCAGCTCTGTTAGATGGATAAATGTCTTCTAATAACATCCATGAGAGCATTCATTGTCAGTTGTTTATTTGAAGCTTCTTTCCCCAGTCATATTTTTAATGGGTTTTTTAATGCATTTGTGTTCTCAATCCAGCAGTCTCTCCATCTGTCTCAGAGCCCTTCAGACACACTTGAATTTGTGCTCCACCTTCCATTCCTGATTTCAATTATTCCTCAAGTAAGCTTATTTTATTTTTGGCATTTTTACATTTTCCCATTTTAAAAGTACACTATTATAGAGATAGGAAATTACTGTGAAGAACTTTTCTACCTCGATGAGAGCAACTAATTTCATATTCTCTTGTGTGTTCAGATTCAAATGCCATAAAGAATAGATAGCCTAATTTCCTGATGGATTTCCAAATGTGTACGAGGCAAATGGAAAGGAAACACAGAAGGAAGTATCAACATCCAAACCAGAATTCATTTGGATTATTACTGTGTGAAGGTTGTAATATTCAAGGTTGGAAAAAGTTAGCTTTTCACAAAGAATAAAGCACAATTTTTTTCTTAATGATTCGTTAAACAGACCTCACCAACAATTAGCTCTGACATCATCATCATCAAGGTTTTCTTACTGATGTGCTGACAACAGAAAAAAACTCTGTAAATCAAGTATTGGGTATTTCTGGTCTGATTTGAGACCTGGACATTGTGATGGTCAGACCACACCATTTACAAAGAATCTGAGAGATCAAGAGAAGTTCTTACACTTAGGAACAAAACTGGTCCTATTGAAATAGGAAACTGGATGTTTGTTGTTGCCAGCTTTTTCCTTTAAGCAATTTCCATGCAACTTCTAAACATTTTTTATCAAACTCATTTTTGGAAAAGCAGAGGATGGAAGTTGTAGGTATTGAAGGTTGAGTTCCCTCATCCAAACACATCTGGGTATACTCTTAAGCACTTATGCAATTTTTTGTTGTGCAATAACTTGTCCAAAAAAAAAAAAAAAAAAAGGGTGGGGAGCGGGTGAAATGTCATTTATCTTGCAACTGAAGAAAGAAAGGAGAACAATTCTGCTCAGCTTAAGCTGTTCTGTCTCTTCCCCTAGAAGAAGCAGCTAACAGTGCAAGTGTCCTGGACACTGACTTCTCCAAAAGGCTCCAGAGGAACTCAGGAAAAGCCTGACAAGGACATGAGTCCATTTCAGCTACAGACTTCACAGAAACTGTAAATGAAAACAGATGTCCCTAATGTTTATGGAAAAGTGACAAATCACCATCTCCTACAGCATGGCAGATGGCCTGCACAGACTGCACCAAGTAGATATATAATATAAAATGCCATAATGAAAATCATCTATATTATTTCCTGTGTTAATCAAGCTTGAAAGTTTAAGATAAAATATTTTTTCAGGAGAATGACTTGAGAATGTACTGAAAAGAATAAACCCCAAAATTACCAAAAAAGCCAAATGCAGCAAAGTAGCAATAAAAATTCTGGCAGGTTGTGAATACAACTTTAAATATCTACTGAACTTTTTTTTTTAAAAAATATTTGAGAAACTAGGCATTCATGTGGAGAGGAATGAGTAATTATAATAAATTTTCATTACATACAAATAAATAGAAGTTTGTTTAAAATCAAAGATCACCTTGCTTATAGAATACAAAAAACTAAACCAGATCCAGCGGCTGGTAAAATATTGTAAAAGTAATGATTTCAAAACAGAAACCACATTTTAAGAATAAAATTTTTGGTTTCATACTTGCAAGTGAATTGTGTTTATGTGGCACTTCAATTATTCCAGCACAGAAACTACCATTTATTGAGAGCCTAGGATTAGTTCCTAAATTGACTAGAGCCTCAAATCCATAAAAACAGTAACTGAAAACAGCAGTGATAGAGCTACACTCCATAACACAGCTCAAGTACAGAAACAGGGATAACATCCCAAACCTAAGGAGCTTTGCTTGTTTCTACAGCCATCACTGCAGGTTCCCAGAAGCAGACAGTGTTACTGAATTGCAATAAGATATCAGAAGAAGGGTACTTCAAGGATGACTTTTGCCAGTCTCTTACTCAATTCTTTGCCTGACCTACTACAAAAGACTGTCTGTCATAACACATGTGTATGATTTTGCAGTGAAGATATACTCCTTATACGTCTAATGGGATTCACAAAAAAATGGTATAGCATTCCAGAAAAAGTAGAAAATTAGGACTAAATGCAGCCTGGGTTTTAATGGGTAAGCAACAAAAATTCTGGTAGGACTGCTGCTGTGGAGATCTGCCTTGTTATCTGTATGGGTTACAGTGTCTGATCAGGTAAAATGGCATCCTTGGAAAAAGGTGGGGAGTGAAGCTTTAAAGGCTGTGATAGTTAGGAAATGAAAAATGTCAAATAACCTGAAGGAATAACCTAAAGATGACATAAGGTAACTGAATATCGAGCTAAAGGAAAGGTCTGTGAACAAGGAAAAACCAGGATTATTTTTTTCTAGGAACAAACTGACACTAGTAGTATGTAGAGTTTCTAGGCAGAAGATCTCTGAGCAAAGCTATGCAAAATAAATTTTAACTGTATAGCAGAAACTTGCTTATTCTTTTTTAATGACTTGTATCATGTCAGGTCTTCCAAACTTTTCAGTTGTATCAAGGGAAGTAACACTGCTCTTGCTTTTTCTACTGAGTAAGCACCAAGGGAGGAAGGAAGAGTAGAAGGAACAAGTGAGGAGGAAAAAGAAGAAAGCAGTGTAACAGGGAGGAAGTGCTTCTGATCTCTCTACTGACCTCTTGAGAGAAGTCAGACTGAAGGAAGGAACAGCTCTAATCTCCATCAGCTGGGATGCAACAGCAGAAGTGGGACTAGTTCTATCAACATGGGATTTGTGCTGAAGGAACAAGCAAGAGGAAACAAATCACATTCCAGTTTCTATCACCAGCTAACACTGCTGCTGTTACCACACCACCTCCTCATCACAGTGCTGCTATGAAGCAAAGAACTTCATTGTTAAAACCAACAGAACAAGTTATTGCCCATTCCATACCAGGCAGAGAATGTATAAAGGCCCAAACTTCATCGACAGTCCATACTGAGGGGTCAGTTTGCACCACTGGCAAGAGGTCGATGCTCTCCGGCACTTTCCGCATCCTCAGCTCCCGAATCTCCCGCTCCCTCTCCCTCTCACTCTGCCTCCGCAGGCGCGTGGTCATGGCTGTTGGAACAGAGTCCTCATGAGGAGCCAGATCTTCTTCTGCAGATGGATAAGTAATTGGAAGCTGGAAAATGCAGTAACTACAGTATTAGGCTTTATTTGCAATTCCCAAAGCAGTACCATAGTTTTAAGCAAATATTGCACAGACCTGTCTAAGAAAATGATCTCGTGACGCCCCCTCAGGGCCGCTCGGCCGACGCCCGCGCCGCCCAAGACTTTGGCTATCTGACTTCCGATTCCAACGACTGGTCTTGTCTGATGGAAACAGCCCAAATTTCTTAGTGCAACTAAGGCTGTGCCTAAAGAAGTAAGATATATTCAATAATGCACTAGTAGTTTTTTGGACTGAATTCAATTAAGTAACCATAAAATCACAGTGTTGTAGAAATGCTGCTTAATTACAACAACAGCTGTCATAGAAATACAAGAGAAAGGTACCTCAAATGCCATTTAATCAAAACCCTCACCTCGTTGTAGGATCAAGTACATCCAGATTACTCCTGGAAGATGTCTGTCCTTCCCATTCTTAAAAATTTTCCATGATAGAAATACTTTACTTAACGCATAGTACAGTTCTGCTGTGAAATGTCCACTAAAACCTAAAATCACATTGTATTTTCTGGTTCCATTTTCTCTACCTAGCTGATACACAGTCAAAGGAGGATAGAGGCAAAAATCCCATGTTAAGATTAAAGGACTAAATCTCTTTAAGATTATTTTGCTAGTGGTGTCCCAAGAAGTACCAAATCAAAAATATATATTCCCACTACCTAAATGGGAATGTAGCAGACATATGAAAAAGGTCATGTCCAGACATGATGCCAAAAAAGAGCCAAGTGACGACTTGAAATGGGAAACTATTCCCCATTTCCAAAACTTATGGTATTAAACATCAATTTTCTAGTTGTTATAATGGAAGAGGTTGCATTCAGATGTTGACTGTGAATCCTTGCTCTCTTAACCAGGAGAGATTAATCCATTTATCAGATAATGATAAACAGTAACTATATAGAGTTACCTTTTGGCACAGGATGTGGAGCAGAATCTTTTTGACCGCAGAAACTTATTGGGATATCCCATCTTTCCACAAAATTCACACTTCAGAAGATCATTTTCAATTTCATCCAGTCCCTCTAAAGAAGGAATGAGGAAAAAAGTCAGTTTCAATGACACAAAATTATGTTCACATCTCTCACCTCAAGCAGGCAAAAGTTCTTCAAATATTTAACACATTCAATTAAATACTTTGATTAACAGACAATTATGCAAAGCTACTCAAGTCATAGATTTCATTCTGCCTAGAACAGATCTTGAGTAAACTGAACCTTAATAAACCTTCAATTAAGTTATTCAATGAACTTAATCAGTTTTTCTGTTGAATTTCAAGCCATCCATGGGCAGGTCTGCCCTCAAACATAGCAATCAATTAAAAAAGAAGGGTTACATTCCTCATGAATTGCTTCATAAAGAGTTCATTAAGAGAACCAGGCCTTCCACAGTCTAAATGCAAACTCTTCCTGTAATGACATAATGAATTAACCTTTTAATATTTATTCTTTGAATAAGCAGCTGCTACAACCAAAGGAACTTGTGAAAGCAAAGAAAACATTGAATCTTCAATATATATAATATTCAATCTATGAAAAAGATAAGCTGCATGCAATGAAGAAAAGGATTATGGCATCTGCTGACTTACAGCTTATTGTTAAAGAGTATTTTTCTGTTATTGGTGAGGTGGCATGGCCCTTTTCCTGCCCTACAAAAAGCACTAGTGCAGCAAAGAGTTGGAAATACTGAGAAGGGTATTTGAAGGGTGTTTCTACCACACACACAATCATACCCTGGTTTACTATCAGAAAAATCTCCTCTACTGTGTACATGGATGTGTTTCAATGCTGGATGTTTCCTACCAGCTCATCTAATGAGTAGCTACAAATTCTCTACATAAACCTAACACCAGGTGTCAGGAACAATAACTAAACCCAAAACTATGAGTGTCTGGGTAATTCCACAAAACTTACAAGCTGTCTGAAATGTGAGACACAGCATAGTGTTAATACTGAAAAGAAAACTGAATTTACATCCACTGAAACAAATTAAGGACAAACTAACTGCTGCTAAGAGTTTTGATATGGAAGTGGGAATAGAACTATTTTAAGAGAATGGAAGAGTTGCATTAAGACTAAATTTAAGCAGATCACCAAAAACAGCTCTGGTGCAATGATACAAGCTGTGGGAAAGAAAACCCAGGGGTGGCTAAAAAGTTCTGAACTTTCAAATTTTAGATGAATTTATACAAAAATGTGCATTCACAGAACAACTTGGGTTTTTCTGGGCCAGGCCACAGTTTGATTCCCATTTCATAGCACACAGAACGGGATGGGGAAAATAGGCATTTAAACAAAAACTACAAACCTTCTGCAATCATATCCTCTATCTCTGTGTCTGATGAGTTGTCTGCATGTTTTGTGTTCTGCAAGTCTGATTCAACACACACCACACTCATGATCTGACCCTCCACCAGCAATCTCTTTTCTGCAGGCTGTTCCACCAGCAAGGACGAACGACTGACCTAGCACAATAAAAACAAAGCAACAGTGAGTAATTAACATTATTCACAACAGTGAATAATTAAAACCAGTATTTGTGATTTAACAGTTGCAACTGAGAAGATGATCAGTTTCTACTTCATATCAATGAAGTGCAATTATGTTGTGCCAAAGCTCATTTCTCAAACAAATTAAGACTCACTCCTGCTCTGCAGAGTTTGCAATTATATTTAACAAAGGAAGAAACACATTATATCCACAGAAATGAAGGAATGGGAAAATGAGACACACATTAAATTAGTAAGACAGGTTTTAAATTATCAGTTTGTGATTTAAAATTTTCAACAGTAATTCTTACCAGACACAGCACTAATTACACCTAGCCCAGTTAAGAGTTTGCCAGTGCTTGAAACAATAAATTGTAACATTTAGAATTTTAACACAGACTCAGCTCTGAGGTTTAAATTAAAGTATCACTTAAATTGAGGGATCTAGGAGGCAGACAAATGTAAAAAAGTTATTCCAAATGGTAGCCTAAACCCACTCTCTGTAGTTATCTCCAGATATAGCCTACTACTCAAGTTATCAATCAGTGGAAAAAAGGTCAAAACCAACATCTGAAACATAATTCAAGATCTAAATATCTACTAGCCACAAATAGCATCATTCTTACAAAGAGTTAATTTCAAAGATTAGCAGTAAAAAAAATCCTAGCAACTTTTAGACTTACAGGGAAGGGCTCCAACCCCTCCTGAATCACAAAGCCTTCGATGACGTGGGTCAGGATCTGGGGTTTAACAATAGCCTGTGGAGGTTTATTTTCTAGGCTGGGAATGCTATTGGGCATGGATGTGCTGTTGCTCCTTGTCGTTGCTGCTGGAAGCAAAAGAGGTGGTGGTGGAATAGAGGCATGTGAAGGATCAGATGGAGATTTAATTACTGAGGCACTGACTGATGATGTCACTGAAGGCAGTCCCCCATGTTCTGCAAAAAATAACAAAACATGTTATGTTTTATCACTTAAGTCCAACCATTGGCTCAGAATCTGAAAGTAAGAGGTGATAAATCCCCAAGACCCATCTCTGCACCCATCAACCCCTAACACAGGCTCTTCCCCAGGCTTTATAGATTCCACATTTAAAACAAGATGGTTTATCTCAACAGACTATTCCACAAACACACCCTCCTTATGCAAACATTTTCCTTTACTCAGTACCTAACTACTAACATAGCTGGCCGTTAATTACTTACACAAATCACAAAACCAAAAGCTACCTTAGTTTGGCATTTGTCCTCACCTGACAGAGGATCTTCTGAATTAAGAGCCTCTCCATTGCCCAAGGTTATGGCTGGTGGGGACAAGGTGGGTGGTGTAGGTGTCCTTGCCATGTGGACACAATCTGAGTCCTCAGGCATCTCCTCTTCACACACATTCTCCACTTGGTAAATCTGCATCCAACAAACTATTGCTTTAGAGAGATTTCCATTCTATCTTAACACCTTAAAAGAGTTGCATAAATACAGTTTTAAAAATAAATTACCAGTTCAAATATGTTAATCTCTTAATAAAATACTAGCTCCCAAAATGCATACCAAACAATGAACTGAGGACATCACAATATCTATTGCAATAAAATTAAAGTATTTTGTTACAAACAGCAACACGTAAAGAAGCACAGTTCTTTGATCAAACAGAGCAGAGAACTTGACTTTTCAGTATCTTACGTGTATAGTTTACTGTTACTTTTATTTACACATACATTTGATGTTATTTAAATACACCTGCAAAATGCAAGTATAATGATAAGTCTGCAAATTGTTCTATCTTACACAGCAGTGTAATCAAGCTGAGTATTTCAGAAGAGTACACCAAGACTATCAAGCATTAGTGGTTATAAGAGATTTTAAGGTCTTTCCCTCAAAAGTATTGAAATAAAATTTACATAAATTCCTGACAGTCAGTTTAGCTGATTAAAATGTAAAACACCACCCTGTCAAAAGCAAACCTGGCTCCTACTCTTTTGCCCAATTTTTCCATGAAATACCAGAATTGAGATTATCACCCTCTTAAAATAAATTGAAAATGAACAGCATACCTCCTTCCTTAACCTGTTGATCACCTCAAAAAAGCCTAAAAGAGCTGCTGATTCTTTTGCTCAACTTAATCTCATTAGCATTTTACCACTAAAGCCCAGCAATGCCAACTTAACTGTCAGCCTTATTTGCATATCATTTTATTTTCCTGATTTTAATCCAGTGATTGAAGGCAAAACCTTCAATTACAAACTGTAGACGTGTGAGACAAACACTGAACCAAATTAAATGGTGGTGATGGGAATTGCCAAAACAGAATCAAAATTCCCCTATTCTTTATGAAGAGGATATTTTTAATGTCGGTACAAAGGTAATTATTCAGAAATCTATCATCTTAATAACCTGATAAGCACCTTCCATCTAGAATAGATTGTTCTCCTAATCAAAATCTATTTGTATTGAGGCAAAAGTTTACAGTCCTCAGGTCACATTTACCAAAATTCTTTACGTAAGCATTGTCATATATTTACTTACTTTTTAAAACTTCAAATACATTGTAATTTCATTAAGAAACAAGATTTTAGATCTTAAATTTACAGATTCCTGGTTAAAATTCTTGACTGATGATCCATTACAAAAAGCTAACAAAAAAACCCCAAACCAAAACATGAAACAGAAGAAAAATGTCTATTGTTTCCTTAAAACTCAGTTCTGTAATCAACAGGTTTCTTGTCCTCTGTCTAGCACCTGATTTAGGTCCCTTTGAAGTCAACGGGCCAGACTCACAGCTCTGGAGAAGCTCAGGGGAAGAATAAAGGATGCAATGTTATCACTCACCACTGGAGTTTCAATCGGAACTGACGGCTGCACCTGCAGATTTACTGCGACGGTCTGTGGTGGAGGAAGAGTTTGAAATGGCAGCTGGACCAAAGCCTCTGCAGCAGGAAGTTCTTCCTCAGAAACCAAAGTGTTTTGAACCAAAACCTGACCCTGGGACAGAATTTCAGGCTGCACTTGTAAGGACTGCACAGACTGTAGGGGTAGGGGTTGAATCTGGGTTGAGGACGCTGAGAGCTGAGGCGGAGCTGCCAGAGGGATGGGAGCGGATTGCAGGGCTGGATACTGCTGGTGTGGCGTGGAGGACACGAGCTGCTGGCCCGGGGAAACCAAGCTGGGCGGCTCCACGGCCCCGATGTGCACGGCGGACGAGGGCGGGAGCGGCAGGTGCGGCGGGAGGCTGAGCGGCTGCGATGGCCGCACGGGGTTGGCGGCAGCCGCCTGGGGAGCGGCCGGCTCGGGCTGCAGAGCCGCCGGCACCAGGGAGCTGGCCTGGGACTGGATAAGGGCTTGAGGGTGAATAATTATGGTGGGTGACTGACTCGGGGAGTGGGATGGCGGAGGGGACACCACCACGGACTGCTGAGCTGACTGGGATGGGGTAGGAGAGAGCGTGAGAGGCGGAGGATGGATGTGGATGGGGGAGCAGTGGGACGGGACGCTGCCGGGAGCCGGGGGCAGCGCATGGCTGGGGAGGGGCAGGCAGTGCTGGGATGGAGGCGGTTCCTGGCCCGGAGGAGTCTGAAGTGCGATCGGCTGGACTTGCTGCTGCTGCTGCAGGATCAGCTGATGATGGGAAATCTTTGGAGGTGGCGAATGAAGTGGGATCTGCTGATGTTTTACTAGAGAATGAGGTTGCAATGGAGAATATGAAGCTGTGAGGGAAGGGAAAAAAAGTGACAATTAGTATTTACTTCTTCAAGTTCTGAAAATATTATAAAATACCTCAAAATTCTCACTTTGAAGATCAGCACAATTTTTTTCATACTTCCAATATTTGTTTAAAAATATCTTCTTTGACAGCACACAGAACACAAGAACAATTTATTAGGGGAGTATATCAATTTCCAAAGCAAAATGCAGCAATGAATAAATGAATATGGCCATGCTTTTTATATATACACGTACTTCCTATAAAGAAGTATCTAAATCTTATATTTTTGCTGCTAGGTCCAAGATTATTGCTGACACAGCCTTATTTAAGAATTTTACAGAACTTTAAATGGATTTAACCTTTGCTTTGAAACAGACTGGAAGAGAAAAGGTAAGCATAACATAATTTGCTGAGAACTGTTAAGTTAAGCTTTAGATACTACTATGTTAAGAGACTAAATAAGATTCCAAGAGTTTGGTATAAATTTAAACCATTGAAAGCATTTCCCTGAACTTGAGCACAGAAAATGAGAGGCATAAATCTAAAAGTAGTGCAGCTTCCAGAGAAATCACATCACCTTGAAGTGAACCAGTGACTCACCAGTCATTTCTTACAGCACACACACATATTTTCCTCCACACGCAAACCTCTTCTTGCTTTGTCTTGTCCACTTGAGAAACAACTCATTTATGTAGGTTTTTTGATTTGTTCTGCTACTAAGGATAGTTTTTTTTCTTACCAGTGTGAGTTCTGGGAGCATTAGGGTTCAACACCTCCAGAATGTCTGCCTCCAAGTCCAACTCTTTCTCTAAAAGCTGTCATTCAGCCAAGCTACATTCCACAGAATTCAGACCAATTGCCAAGACTACCATCAGTTTTGCAAAATAAGAAAGCTAAGATGCAAATATGCTGCATGCACTGTAAGTGCCTCTCTAACCAAGTGCAGGTTATTTTGATTTATCTCAATACAAAACACTAAAATTCTGAGCATTGTTACCTATGGGTTTATAAAGGTACTTGATATAAGAACATTCTCATGACAGACAACACAGAAAAGAGAAACAAACCACCAGTAAAATGCATTTAGATGGGAGCAAGAGGCTTGAGGTGTTTTCAGCCCACATTTTGCTGCCCAGAGATGGGATGGCATGTCCTGACAACGAACATACAGAGAGAGACCAGGAATGAGAATCATGTTTGTGCTGTGACTCAACAGGGTATTGCAATTGCTAGATTGTGCTTGTATTGTGATTTATGAACATTCTTCCCAATGCTTAATCAAAATCCTGTGCAACATCCAATACCAAAAAATAAGTGAATTTACCAATAAAATCTGAACTCTGTTCATGTGGAATATCTATAATAACGCAGAGAGCACTGAACTCTGACAGAACTGTGATATACAAATTCTTTTCCTATAGCTCCACATTGATCCCACCTGGTGTGATTAAGTGGTGTATGCTGGATGTCCGTGTGACCGGCGTGCTCCGACACTCGGGAGCGGGGCTCTCTCCTTTCCTATTGCTTTCTGAGGGATCTGGCTGGCTGCCCTTGGAGCTGCTGGCAGCTTTACTGGGGCACAGGGACTGAGTTTGACTGCTGCTCTTTGGTGGGCCATTCTGTGAACTTGACAGCACACCCAGCTTCTGACTGCGCAACGTCAAGTTCTGAACCTGGGAAATGAGCAAAACATGAAAAGCCTCAAACTCTATAAATAGTTATGATAAATATCAGACAAGAACAGCAAAAAAATTACATTTTGTAATGCTTCTCATCCCATATGATCACAAGAAACTAAAAATCTACATATCAAAGTATCTTTAAAGCCATAAAATTTAGAGAAGGATAGGGATCTTTATTACTTCTGTGATAGAGAAGCCTTTTTTCCCTTATTGCATTTCTAAAAGAAATGGAAATTGTTAATTAATTTGAATTAAAACTTTCATTTTTCTCTTTTATGCCTTCAAAGTAAGTGACACAAGGCACCTTAAGCAAAGGCAATTTTATTTTTACAGACACTGTGGAAGTGCAGTGGTCTGTGAGTGAGCTTCCAGACACCAACATAAACCAGAGCTTTGGGTGGTCAGTGGGACCAGAGTCTTCTCTGCTATCTGTGTGCTAACAAAACTGAGACCTTTTTTTCTATATGAACCTCCAAATTAACCAATATTAACCTCCCTTCTCATCATGACACCTCCAATGTCCTATGAAACAAAAGGTTTGTTTTCTGAAATGTAAATCAGTCATGGATCATTTTCACTGAAGTCTGTTATACCACACCCAGATTCTGTACATAACGATCCCAGATCTCCAACCCTACGTGCTAAGCTAAAATTTCATTTTCAAGGATAATGCCTACCCTTGTAGCACTAATTTACATCATCTTTTACATGAAAAAGAGGACTAATTATTCACTGTTCCCTATTTTGATTACATAATCCCTTCCTCACTCAACAGTTAATACCTGTGTGATGAACAGCCAGTTTACATTTCTCTCTGCTCTGTGTGTCACCACAGGGCACATTCAAATCCAAGACAACAGTGCTTGCTTCATCACTGGCATGCAGGAGGCATTTAGTGCCATCCTGCCCCAGTGAGGACAAATCCTTCAGCACACCTTCACAGGTAAAGTGACTCAGGGGCAGTTTGGCAGAGCCACCCCAGCAGCTCATCTGCTCTCAGGTCTGGGGTGAAAGTACAGCAAGAAAAACTAAAGCACAAAATTTCCTTACTTTTCAGTTCCACTTGATGGAGCAGACCTTTAGTAAGTTTACACAAGCTCACCTGAGTAGCTGCAGACTGACAGGAAGATGAGGAGGATGAGGAGACAACAGGGATGTCAGACTGGACAGCAGCCACAGTGGTCGCAGGAGTAAAAATAAGCTGTTAAGGAAGAAAAAAAATACACAGTAACAGACTGAAATTTTTAAAATCTGTGAAAGAAATGCAGTATCTTAAAGAGATACAAAACTTACACATGCTGATGTACAGCTTCTAAGATTTACTTTTTTATTTATAGATTAATTTATTTAAAGAGCTATTTATCATGGTAATTTTAGTAGAGAAAGAAAATAATACAGAATAGAAACAAAGAAAATAGAAGAGAATTATGTAAACCAAATATAACAATATATTTGTTCTGCATATTGAGAAAAATCTTTGATATAAACACATCTATGAACTTTCATACAAGCACTTAAGATGACTTTCCCCTCAATACTATAAATTAGTGAAAAAAAACCTGAGGCAGCCCAATATCTACTATATTTAAGAAAGAGAGCTCAGATCTTCCAACAGGGACAGATCAAAGCCAAACTTTGCAAGGATTGTAATCAAAACTTACCATCTGAGCTCGTAGATACATTTGAGCCTGGCTTGCACTCAGGGTGGGAGAGGTGCTGCCCAGCAACATCGTCTGTTGGGTGATGCTGCTGCTGGTGGTGTTGGAGGTCTGAGAACGGCTTATTATCTGTGCAGGTGTAGGAGAGGTGGAGAGGTTAATCTAAGGAAACAAAAATATTGCTTCTGTCATGGAAATTCCATCACCCTAGGGTCTAAAGCCAGAAAGCCCTTGACAAAAATGGCAGGGGCAATTGGAATCTCTGAACTGTGAAGATATCAAAAATATATTGAGCCAATCATCACAAAATTGGATTCTGGCAAGATTGTACATTTTTATTCTTAAACTGCAAGCAGCCACTTTGCAGTAAATAAAAATTAGCAGTTAAGAGTATAAACAATGATATGAAGTCTGAAAAATATCCCTCATAGAAATACACATTTACTGAATATGTAGAATGAGATTTCAATATTTTAAGAAAAACAGCTGAACTTCAATATTTAAGATCTTTAAATGTTTATATTAACTGCCTGGATTGGTATCTTCTATTATGCAACCTGACATTTCTTTGTGCCACCACTCATGGACTTTCAATCCTCATTTCACATATGCACACTGAAAAATGACTGAAGACTAAAACTGCCTCCAATTTCATATTGAATGCTCCTCAAGAACCACTCTTTAGCATCTTCTTAAAAAAAAGAAGCTGTTGTGTCTTTGCTTTTTCTTTTTTTTCTAACCAGTCTAACAGAGTTAAGTGCCCAGCTCTTTTTCATCACTTACTTAAAAGATTTCCTTGAAAAACCCCAGCCCAATTATTTTGTTAGTTTAACATCAGACATCTTAATAGACTTTCCCTCAGAAATTTAATGAATAAATGGTTTTACTTCTAACAACTGTAAGCCAAGCCAAGCTATGAGAGCTTAAAAAAATACACAGTTAAATCACTGAAGCTATGCACTGGAGTCATGAACAGCTTGAGGGTGTGATTAATAAGCAGGATGTCTGTAGGACTAACAAATCCTACTTCAGACAACTGTAAAACTGTACAGAAGACACTGTGCATGTCTGATAATGGCACTTAAAGAAATACAGCATGAACTGAACACAGAGCCGCTCACAACTGAATCCTGAGCACATGCCTAGAACATGGGAAGTGAAACTGCAAAAAAAATGAATGATAAAAGATGATAATCAATAAAAGAATGAATGCTATAAATATTTAATCAGTTTCATAAATATATGTGAGCATTGACTCGGATCCTTTAGATTTAGTGCTATTTAATCCCTAATACACAGTTATGATTTTCACCTATGGTAGTGCCCTGAATAAAGAAACTAATGTAGAAAATCCAATAAGAAATCATGTAAGAGATGAGAGCTCAGGGAGTGATTTCTGCAGGAGTTTGAACAGCCACTGATGCTTGTGGAGTGAGCAGCTGCTCCTCAGAGACCAAGAGGGGTCTGGGACTAGGGAAGCCAACACTGGCCACCAACAATCACACACAGCACTCAGTGCTTACTACAGAGTCATCACACTACAGTTCACTGTGTCTGTAGTATTAATTCTAACAATACAAACTGAAATGCTATAATTATTTTCTGGTTTTCCCTACAGCCATATAACAACCAAGCAGGGTTGGGAATGGAGGGAGGGCTTGGTGCAGTTACGTACCGAGGTCTGCGACATGCTTGACTGCTGAGTGACACTCCCAGTGGGGGAAGTACATTGCCTCCCACCTGACAGGCTTGCCTAAATAGCAAGAATATGTGTCAAATAGTGAAATCAGAAAGTGCTTAAGTGATGTTCATTTTATTGCATAAACCATCAGAAACAGCCCTCTCTTCCTTTACCTTTCTCTGAGTTAACAGTAAGATGCTTTACTCAGTGGAAACAGTTTTCAGCAAAGTGCACTCTGCACTATGGAACGCTACCTGCAAGGTGCTAAATTCCTTGAAGTCCTACCAAACCTCAGGCATATAATTCTTTCAGATCAAGACTTGAAGAAAAATGATCAGTGGTAAAGTCTGCCAAACTGCTAATGATAGAGCTAAGTGATCACCTCACTACCTATGGTGCTCAGAACTTAAAATGAGATATCATAAAAAACTGTCATTATTAAAACTCATGTCATAAGTTTATTGTGATTAGAATCTTCTAAAAATAAAACAAACTTTATAAATGCTGTAAAGAACAGCCTCATATTCTGGAATGGTAACTTATGTATGCACATCTAGTGTCTATCACAGGATGCTATTCCAGCCCTTCAGATGAGTTAACAGGACAGTGATTTAGGTTTCTGTAGGAACAGAACCAAAACTTCTCAGCCTTTCCCAACCTGATTTTCTTTGCTCTGTCTCAGTAACTGTATATCCACATAGAAATCCATCACAACAAAAAAAGACAAATCAATGTATTACCATAATCCAATGAAAAAGGTATAGAAGAAAAAGCCAGGAGCAAAAGTGAGTCAGTCCAGTTCTGACATCAAACAGCCATATCCCTGAGGTCTTTAACCCCATTTAGCATTTCCCTGTGTAAAATCATTAACAACCACCTCTCTCTGATCATATTCTCAATCCATGGCCAACTGAGGTCCAAAGGAAATCTTGCCACTGCTTTAATTCAAAATGAGTCTCCTCCAGTGATCACTGATTTTAAAACTGTGTTTCGGATATGAAATGTCATTTGCCTCCTACATTTTCACACTCAGGGTTAAAATTTAATTTTGCCATTACTTATAATGCAGCAAGATGTGAGGCAAAACACACTAAGATGCCAGATGTTCATTATTTTTTATTTCACTAAGATACAATGCCATTCATAGCTTTCCCCACCAACTTTTAGAGAAAATCATGGGATGAAGATTGAAGTAGTCTATTTTTAATATATATTTTATTACTGCTTGATGATTTACACGATGCATTAAAATGTATGCAATAAAGCATGGAATGGTTGCCTACTGGAGCATCTATACCACTGTACAAAATCCTCCAAACAGTTTGGAGGATGATACAATTTAAAATAACAACATTGTTAAAATATAAAATATAAAAGGATATATAAAATATATCAGGAGTCATTAAGCTCAGGCACTTAAGCTGTTATTATTATGTTTGACATTGACTGTAGCCCTGCTCTAGATAATACACAATTCTTTTTCAGCAATCTTCACTCTCACCTGTGGAACAGTTGCCAGACTCTGAAATTGGGTACTGCTTAAGTGCTGCTGCTGCAGAGCAGCAGTCTGCAGCATTAGATGCTGCTGTTGGGCTGCATACATCTGCTGGAGGTACTGAGCAGCTGAGCTAGGAGGACGATGCAAGGCCTGCTGAATAACCTGTGATGAATCAGTAGGTAATTAATTACAATTACAAAGCACACACCATGCTGACATGATGTCGAAGTTTACCCTTACAAGGAAATAAAACCAAATAAATTTTTTCACACCAATTATGTAACGCTGAACTTGCTCCCTCACTGTTCTTGACCAAGTCACACAGTACTGTCAACATCAATATATTCACATTCTCAAGGACAGCCTGACAATACAGCGTCATCCCCAACACATCATCCCAGCCTCTCAGCTGCTTGTCAACACATCCTACATCCTGTTCTGCTTTTTGAGAGATCAGAGCAGTGTGTGAGAAACCCAATTATCAAACACAACAGAATGGACTGTATAGAGTTCAAGGAGACCTAATTTCAAGAACAGCAAGAGGGGGCTGGATCCTAAGCAGCACTTACACCCACACAAACACCTTGGATACTTCTAGTCAATGTTGGTCAAACAAACAGCTTTATTTTGCAAAGGTTTATGTTAATAATCTGTACCCTCAGCAAACAGTGAACGAACCAAACTTTCTATCACAGCATTTCCCCTTCCCTTATTTGGGAGACAGGCCTACCCTGAACTATCCTTAAGTGGTCTGAGACCCTCCAGTAAACATCTCCTGAAAACCAGCAATCCAGCTATTGAGAAAGACAACAGCCATTAAGAATGGAAAGTTAATCCTGTGTAATATACTGCACAATGCCTGTGTTTGAAGCTCTGTACAGGACAGGGAGGAGGCTCCCAGAGCCCAGTACCTGGACAGCATGTCTGTCAGAGCCGCTGTAGACAGAGATCTGGGGCAGCGGCGTGCGGGACGTGGAGGTGGTGGTGACGGTCGTTGTGGATGCAGAACACGTCGTTGTGTTGGGTTCATTCTCCATAGCTGTGCAGCGTTCGTCCAGCCTGGCAGGAGTGACACACAAGTGGTTCACAAGCAAGGCTAGAACACGCTGATTTTAATGTAAAAATGTATGTTTTGCTGAGATAGAAAAATGGACACTTTTCAAAAGGTAAGTTTCACAGAATCATGGAATGGTTTGGGTTGGAGGGACCTTAAAGACCATTTCGTGCCACCCCCTGCCATGGCAGGATCACCTTTCAATACCCAGCTTGCTTCAATCCCCATCCAACCTAGCCTTGAACACTTGCAGAGATGGGGCAGCCACAATCTCTATGGGCAACCTGTGCCAGGGCCTCACCCCTATAGCAAAGAATTTCTTCTTCACTAAAGAATTTTCTTACTCTATAGTAAAGAATTTCTCCTTAATATCTAATCTTAGTTTGCAGCATTTGCTATTACTTGATGCAATCTCTTGAGAGATGCAGTTATATTCTTCTAAGATCTATCAAAAGTAGCAATAAAGAACCAATTTACGAATACAATCAAGATTTCAAACCAGCTACACAAGGCAAGTACCACCTCCCTCACCCCCACAGCCCCGGGGCTGACCCTGGACACTGAGTAAAACCTGCTCTTGGCAAATATCACCAGTGAAATGCTCTGTTTGGGGAGAGAGGGAAAGGACACAGGAAAAAATCCTTTTAACAGTAATACCTCACACAAAACAGCAAGAACCAAGGAAGAAACTATCTATTTAAGCACCTCAAATGATCCTCCCCAGTCTTATATGACTTCCCTCTGTTGCAGAGCACAAAATGTCATCTTCATAACTGAAATGAATCACAAACCTCAATATATGTTAATGGGGGTGTTTACTGCAGTTTCTTTTTCAGACTTTGCATTACGATTAACAGGAAATCGCATAGTAGCTGTTTATTGCTTTACAAAGGATGCCAGAAAAAGGCAGGGTTGAGAAGATGTATTTCCTTTTTACCATAAAGAGGGGCTCAGAGAAATAATCAGAGTGAGCTGCAATGTACTAGAAAAAAAAGCAGCTTTGCCAAGTTCTTAACAAATCGCCCATTGGATGCTGCATCAAATGGGAATATAATCAGGAGTTTCAACTGACACAGATGGAAGCAGAGCAGGACACCGCCAGGCTGCCACCCTCACCTCCCAAAACACAACTACTCTGCAAGCAGAGAGCTGCACATGATGCTGCAGCTCCTGGCAACCTGCAACAACTAAACTGTAACACATACATGGTCACCTAAAGACCTCTTACCTACCCTTGTATTGGACACTTGCATGGACTTTGCCATCAAAGAAAATTCGTGGCAATCAAGGATGCTTTAAAAGCAGGGATCCTTGCTTTTAGAACTAAAGAAAAGATGAAAATTGTTAATAAAAATGCATGTCTGTTGTGCATTACTGATGCCACTTGTGTACCTACATCAGGGCACACATGGGTTCCCATTCCAACTGCAATAAACCCAGCATCATATCTAAAATCACTTTACATTAATTTCATGTAATGAGAAGTATGTTAAAAAAAAAAAATCCTGTCTCCTCCAGTGGACACTAAAACCACCTCAAAATATTTACACCTACAACTTGTCTAGCTAGTTTTTGCAGAGTTATGCAACCAGTTAAATTAGCTTAAAACATTAGACGTCTCATTTCCTTCATTCCTGGCCATGTTTTTGGTGTGAAAAGCAAGATGTGTAACATACCCCATAACTATTCCATCACAAGTTTACTCCATGAGAGCTGTTAATCCTCTCACTCAAAATTATTTGCAAAATAATATTGTCATTGCACAGGTTGTTCTCACAAAGGATGTACAAAAAAGGCTGTACAGTAAGGAGCTCCTAAATTTTTGCTCAGCATCTCCACCTCTCCTCTGACACCTCACCTTGTGCAGGCATCAGATGCTAGCTTGTAAGAAAATTAATTTTGTTTAATGATGAAAACCTTGCAATGATGCTCCCTGAGCAACTTTAACTCAAAACAATCTCCGTAATGCAAAGTAAGTTTTAGGAAACACACTGACTTGAAACAACCACTATGCATTTAAGTAAGCCCAAAATACAAAGCAGAACAAAAAACTATATTGAAAATATTTATTTATTCAAGCAGTAACAGTACAAGACACCACATAACTTCAAGTTACACTGTGCATACGGCAAATATTCCAAAGTTTTGTTTCTTTATATCTTTTTTGGCCACAGCAACCACCTTAACTAAAAAAGTACCCGCTATTTTATACCAATTAACAAACTACCCTCACAGCGGACACACGAATTCCATTACTCACGTTTTGGAACGTTTCGGCAAATGCCATGGTAATAACAAACCCTGCTGACAACCCACATCCACAACCACAACCATCCACAACCACATGGTTTATTCTTTTTTTTTTAATTTTTTCAATTCACAACCTCTCCCTGCAACTCCAAGGGGACAAATCACAAAAAAACCCCAAACTAAATAAAATTTTCCTTCAAGCCTAACCCCTACAGACATTTCGGTATTTGATAGAGGGCTCCGAAATAATAATAAAAAAAATAATAACGAAGGTATGCTCTGTGGGAATACACCCCACAGCATGTGGAGTTCCGACCCCACGCTGAGGGGCCCTCGCCGGCCGCCCCCCGCCCAGGCCAGGCTGACCCATCCTCAGCCCTCGCCTCGCCCAGCCCGGCCCCGCCACCGCCCCCTCAGGAGAGCCAAGGCAGGCGGGCGGGAGGGGCCGGGCCGGCCTGGCGCCGGGGCGCGGTCAGGGCGCGGGTTCCCCGCCCCCGCGGCCCGGCCGGGGCCCCGCGGCTGCCGCTGCCCGCGTTCCGCGCGCCCCGCCGGGACACTCGCCTGGGACGCGCCGCTCAAGGCGCCGCCGCTGCCGCCGCCGCCATTTTCTCGCCTCCCTCCCGGGGGAGGTGCCGCGCGCGCGCGGGGCGCGGCCGCTGCCGCGCACGTGACGGGAGCCGCCGCCATGTTGGTGGCGCCCGTGAGGGGCCGGGGCTGAGGGAGTTTCGCGGCGGGGCTGGGGAATTGAAATATGCGATGTTTTCAGCCTAAATTACCTATCGACTTCTATATGTAACAAAACAGGGAGCCTCTTTCAAATGCCTCCTACATTTAGCAGCTGTTGCTCAGACATTGTCAGCACTGCATTCATCCTAATCACGGTGAGAGCATCTCAGCTTTCCTTTCTGAGGTTCTTTCTGCTTGCTTCCTTCCACCCTTCCTGCCACTCACCAGCTCAAAGCACTGCATGAATATGAGTTAAAGTAATTATCTCTGGTCTCTCTCGCATCACGCCTCGTTGTATTAGCACCTGATACATACGCACCTACAAATCTTTGTACATTAAGTACAGGAAGCCTGTATTTAGATTACTATGGGAGATGTCTTCAGGCTAAATCCTCGGTGACTATGCCTGAGAGAGTTCAAGAAGTGTCTGGACAATGCACTCAGACACATGGTGTGGCTCTCAGAGATGTTCTGTGGAGGGCTAAAAGTTGGACTTGATGATTCTGATATTTCTTAGGCACCATCACCACAGGAGCCAGGCTGGGGGAATCCCCATGGAAGCCTCAGGGATGTGGGGGCCACACTGGGGGATCCCAGAATAGACTTTTGGAATTCCATTTGGAATGGAAGTCCATTTGATGCAGCCTGCACAGAGAGGTGGTGGAATCCATCCCCATCCCTGGAAATGTTCAAGGAACAACTGGACATGACATTCAGTGCTCTGTTCTAGTTGAGATGAGGATTGATCAAAAGTTGGGACTCGATGATCTTGGAGGTCTTTCCCAGCCTAAATGATTCTTTGGTTCTACAAAGTGAGGGAAAATTGCCAGATACCTAACAGCTAATTGGGATAGCTAAGTTCTTTGCATCTAACAAAACTCAAATACCTGCCAAAGCATTAGAGATTAGCTTAACTGTTGACAGGTGAAGCAGTTGCACTGAGCACAGGTGGGATGCCCGTGACAAGTAGTGACAATTCCACAGGTGTAATAATGAGGATGCCTCATTTCTATAAAAGATGACATAATTCAGCATGAGAAAAGGGAGTTTTCATAGGTTAAAAATGAAGGTGTAGGGAAAATGATGACCCATTTTGAAATAGTCTTGGAAATCCTCTAGGAAACAGAAAAAGTCTTGGAAATCTTGGTCCATGTAAGGGTGAGTTCAATTACACCAAGGTATGTCCTGTTGTACAAATGGGATCTAAGACTCTGTGGATGCTGGGTGGAGCAAATAACTTGTTTCTGACTTAACCCAACCACTGCAGTAAAGGCAGGTAGCATGACAAAAAAAACCCCATACTTTGTAACCATAATCAAGGTAAACAGTAAATAAGGCTTTAAGTTGTTTTATCATAATCAGGAGGAAGAACCAAGTGTGTTGATTGGAAAGGGCAGATCTCATGTAACAAAAAGCTGAACTCATGGTGCTCCAATACAAGCACCCAGATGTGATGCTGACTGGAGGAGGCACTGGGGAAAAGGAATTGTTTTACCAGAATTGAAGAAACCAAAGGCTCTCATTTTCTTAGGACTGCCGGAAGCATCAATCTGTTCAGGAAGTCCTGGGCAACAAATGTGTGTTGTCAAAAGAGCTATTGATGTTAAAAAGGCAAAGCTGGGAGCAAATACTGCTTGCAGTGATAAGGTGGCTTAAGATTTGCAATTTTATTAAGAATAAAATATCTTTTGTTGATCACCTTGCTTCACCCCCATAGTTGAAACACATCCTTCATGTTATTTTCCTTTAAAATATCTCAGCCATTTGATAAAAGGGAATTAAAGCTTCGCCTGAAATGTACACATTATCTTCTGGGCAGTGCACATTGCAGGGTGTCTTCAGAATTCCCATGGAAAACACTTTGGTCAGCAGTCTTAGCATTGCCATCACCTCTGAACAGCTCCTGTTGCCCCTCAGCTCTGTGCCTGCTGCAAAATCCATTTGCCATGGATTTGTGTTAAAATCCTGAATTTTTTTGTCACCTCCCAAATTGGGTTGGCAGCAGCCACAACAGTGGAGGAGCCATGGTGTGAATAGATTGTCAAGGCACCGTTGGATGTGTCCAGCGCTGTTTTTCCTAATGCTGGGATGGGTTCAGTTTTATGTAACAGCTCAGATGGAGAGCCTGGTCCATGGGTGGACTGCTTCCTAAGAACTACCATTATGAGCATCTCTGGTTCTTTCAGCCTTAGAAAAAGGACAATTGCACAATGGTTGGGGTTGGAAGGGCCTCAGATGCCACCCACTTCCAACCCAACCATAGGCAGGGACACCTTCCACTAGAGCAGGTCTAACCTGGTGAGTCTGGGACACTTCCAGGGATGGGGCAGCCACAGCTTCTCTGGTTAATGTGTGTCAGGGCCTCATCACCATCACAGAGAAGAATTTTTTTCCTAATATCTAATCTAAATGTTCTCTCTTTAAATTTAAAGCCATTCTTTCTTATTCTGTCACTCCGTGCCCTTGTCCAAGTCCCTCGCCGGCTCTCTTGGAGACACCTTTAGGCACTGGAGGGGGCTCTAAGGTTTCCCTGCAGCCTTGCTGTCTCTAGGCTGAACACCCCTCTGCCTTTCTCCAGAGCAGAGGAGCTCCGATTCTTGGATTCTCTCCTTTGCCTCCTCTGGACTCGCTCCAGCAGTAACACATTCTTCTGTGGATGGACCAGACCTCAGAGCAGGACCACAGCACTGCATGTGCTCAGTATGAGGTGGAGAATTCCCTGCTGTCCACGGTGATAGGGATCAGCCCCATCGGTACTTGGGTAGAGCAGGCTTTCCTCCTTGGCTCCCTATCACAGCAGCAACCCGCGGCTGAGGCATCCCACAGCCCGCATCCCACAGCCCGCACCCCGCTCCGCTCTGCTCCGCTCCCGCCGCGCCGGCGCCACGGCCGGCCCGCCGCCCGCAGCCCCGCCATGCTTCGCGCTGGGCCGTACCAAGTATGGGTGAGGGAGTGACACACACCGCGGTGTCGCCCCCGTTCCGGAGGCGGCGGCGGGAGCGGAGGGACCTGCGTGCACGCTCGCACCCGCCTGACCAGGAGCGGCCGCTGCGGCGGCTCCGCTACGGGGCTGCCGGTTACCCGGGTGCCGCCGCCGCCGCTGCCCCCCCTCCGTTGCGGCGTGGAGCATCCCGCTCCACAGGTGTGGAGTCCCGTCGGAGAGAGCCCATGTAGAGCGCGGGGGGACGCGCACGGAACTGACAGCCGCATCCCGGGGCGGCGAAGCTGCCGCCCGGCCGTTCTCGGGGCGACTGCTCCGCTCCGCCGGGTTAAATCCTGCGCTGCCCTCCCGCGCTGCCCCGCGCAGCTTCGTTCTCCGTCTCGCCACCGCTTCTGCGGGGTCCCCTCCCGTCCCCGCGCGTGGTGCCGCCCGGCGCGGGCGGGGCGCGCTGGAGGCGCGGGGGTCGCGCAGCCGCCGCCCCGGCCCGGCCCGACCCTGCGGCTCCCCCGCTCCGAGCCTGCGGCTCCCCCGCTCCGGCTGGGGGGCGATGCCGACACAGCGGGACGGAGGCGCCGGCAGCACCATGTCGGCTCCGGGCGGCCTTGGGGGCAGCCTCGGCGGGGACGGCGCCCACCAGGTCCGAGTGAAAGCCTACTACAAGGGGTGAGTGCAGGCGCCGAGCCCCCGGGGACGGCCGGGCCGACAGGAGCGTCCGAAGCGGCGCCGCGGGTGTTCGGAGTACCCGGCAAGGGCTCCCCTGGTCGGGCTCCCGGGGATACTCCTGGGTCAAGCATTGGGTATCCCCTGACTTGTAAGGGAGGAGGGAAAGAGCGGAGGAAAAACACTCCATGAGCAACCAGCCGTGCTGAAATGGATGTCAAGTGCAGGACTGGTGCCAGGGTTCAGGGTGGGAGTCGGATCCTTCCTTCTCCTGGGATGGCGGTCCCGGTGAAGAAGGATGTGCCTGAGCAGCCTTTGCCCTGCTCATCCTGCTTCCCTTCACCCCCAGGCCTTGGCTGCCAGTAATAAGTATATATTCCTTCATAACACACGCCAAAAGTCGCACTTAGTACGTTTGGGATCCAGCTTTGGTCCTGGTCTTTCTATGTTAAGTGATGCTCAGGACTAAAGGAAGAGGATGTTTGTATGAAAATTTGCTTCATGGCTCTTCAGGCTGTTTGCCAGGGATTGGGGTATTTCCAGTGCAGTCTGTGAATGGTAACCCAGATGCATCTACTGTCAATTATGCTTCTGCTGTTAAAAAAACCGAAACAAAATACTAGGTGTCTGCGAAATGGAAACCTGAATTTTGTGAGCCTAATTCCGTAGCTCTCCAGCAATAACACATAAAGCAAAAGAAACGTCCTGCCTTGGGTTCACAGCCCACTATTAAATAGTAACAGTTACAGGACTTAATTAGTTTCAGTGCAAGGGTTGCCGGTGGTTCATTGGGCCATTAAGTTTGAGGGGAGGTGATCTAAGCAGAGAACAATGTAGGTTGCATTTTTGGATTAAGAGTGAGCACGATACTCTTGATAGCTTCCTTTCAGTTATACGTGTTCAGCACAAGAAGATGTGTATGACCTTTTCAGTATTTACTCTCTGCTATCTCTGGCTGTGTAATTTTAAGGAGAGGTATAGAAACTACACTGAGCATTTGGTATTTGCTGCTGTGTTTGGTTTCTGCTTTGGGGCTTTTCTTGACAGAAGTCTGTAGAAGTTATTGTAGAGACTGACATAGTCTGGTTTTAAAGGACATATGTGACACTGTCAAGGTATGTGAAATTCTGAGCTCTGTTTCACAGTCCCTTTAATCCACTTTTTCTTAAGCAAAGGTTCCCCTGGCTATCAGCTGGTAGAGGTGTTCATTTGGTCAGACAGTGAACTAAAATGGGAACTCTCTGGGTGAAAACCATTTAATTTTCTTTTGCTGGGTCAGTTTTAATCTTGATCACTCCCACATGCAATCACATGGATTCTTGCTTTAGCACAGGGAGGCTGTGGGGCAAGAACAGGGAGGAAGCAGCCCAGGGTTGTGGGAGTAAGAAAAAAATATGCTACATTGGACAGGAATGCTGGCTCATGACACTGGTAATAATTTCACAGGCACTGGAATGTTTCTTTTGAGCTCTGTCCATTGACTTTTTATCTGTTAATGCAGTTATCAGTTTAATAATGGCACTGAGTCATAGAGGGTGTTGGTTAACCATTGTGAATACCAACAAACTAACAAGCTGAATGCCGTAGTCATGATTTGAGATACAAGCAAATTATTCTCTCCACTTTCTTACAACAGAAAGTCTCAAGCCCCTTCTCAGACTTGCACTATCAAGTGGTTATCAAAGCCAAACATTTTACCTGCACTTACCCTGAAATGACTTGGAGACTGAGGACTGAATGCTGATACCAAAGGCAGCTTTTCCCCCATTCTTCAAATAAACTGTCTCAGAGCTGGATCGAGGAATTAATGGGAAACAGTGTTAATCAGGAAACATTAATCTCTCCTAATTTCCTTTTAATGGAAGCATTTAAGTGGGTTGTAGAAGTTATTGGGGAAGTCTGGCTGGGAAGGTCTTTTCATCTTCCAGAAAGAGTTTCTGGTTAAAAAGAAAAAGAAGCAAAAAACCACCAAGCCAACCCAACCCAGCCACTTAGAAGCACAGATTTGTTCTTGAGACTTTTGGGAATCTGATAGTCGGGATACTTGCCTGGGGCAAAGAGCCGAGCCTGAATCCCCAAAACTGGGTCTGGCTGGGAGCCCAATTGCTTTTCTCAGCCAAGACAAAGACTTCACACAGGACCCTTTGAAGAGTGTTTGTTTCATTGAACCGTGCAGTGGTAATTCTTTATCTTAAATTCATGAAATATGTTAAAACAGGACAGAAAATTTTCCTAAAAATGAACACAGATCATGAGAATAAGGGAATGGGGAATTCCCAGCGACTTTGGAATTAGGACATTAAGTTGAGTTTTTCCAGGTATTTCCTTCTCTCGTTTAAACTGTGCTTATCTTCCACATAGAATTGGTTGTTTAAAATTCTTAAAATAGTGTTACATATTTTAAAGAGTTACTGTGATTTGTGCAGAGTGTGTAACAGAGGTTCCTGAGGGGGTTTTTAGGAATTCTCTGTTACTCCAAAGGTGGATTTTTGTTGATGCAATAACAAAGTATAGCAGCTCCCAGTGGCACTGATCAGCATCTGTAATTACAACCATTTCAGTGCTCTGATGATATTCAAAGTTTGCCTTTTGTTTTACCTCATTTGCTGGAGATGCTTTTTGTCAGGTCAGCACAAGAAGTTGTTACATCATTCATACATATGTTGTAGGGGTAGAGAACAGGTAGGAATAATTCACTGCTCGTGCTCAAGGAGTGGAATTCATGCTGATTTTAAAAAGAAGTAAAACCAAACAGCTATAATAACCATTTTTCTGTCACGATTAGAACTGCTACCATGTATTTTTTCAGTGCCTGACATAGATTTTAAGCTGGTTTTAGCTGTGTAGGCTGTAATGTAGGTTAGATTTTTAATAAAAAGGGGTAGATACCAATGCTTTGCTTGCCTTCAGTTTGATTTGGTTCAGATGAAGAACACGCCTGACAGTCCTCTGATGATGTGTTAAACCTGCTTCTTTTCTTAATTTTAATTACTTTAGTTACATGAGTGAAGAAAGTGTGAGAAGAAAATAAATTTTAATTGTAAAATCAAAATGTACCTCCATAAAGATTTCCAGGGAATTTATTTCTTAAGGATTCTTGAATTCTTGCATAATTTCTTTTTATTTTTCTTTATCTTGAGCACTTTTTGATCAGTTCTTCAGCACAGTGTCTTCTGTTGTCTGTTGTCAATCAAGTTCTTCGTAGGAGAGTGTTCAGCTTAAGAATAGTTTGGACTAAGCCTGTGAATACCTTTCCCTCCCTTCTTGCTGTTACAGTATTGATTTAGTTTTCTGACAATATATTTTTTCCAGAAAAACAGACTTGCACAGGGGAAAGCAATGCTTTAAAAGGTTGTGAATGGCAGTGGCTGCACCTCAGGGTACAGGAATGACACTGACCCAGCAGAATTCCCCAGGAGTCCTGTGGGGGTTCCTTGCAGTGAGCTCTAATTAGACCTTTTCAAAAGCCTTAATGACTGGCTCAGGTGTGTGATACATGCATGGATATGTTGGTAACATGTATAATATATTTGTACATTTCCCCATGCATAATGTGGGATATATGAAAAGTCTAAAGCAGTGGTGTTGGTTCTTACAGGGTTGTTCTCTCCGGGGAGTTTAAGATCAGAGTGAAAAATGAGGTACAGATATTGAATTGTTAGCATTGGTTTGGGGGATTTTGTGTTCAATAGGGGTTTTTTGGTTTTTTTTTTTTTGTTAAAGGACATTACAATTCTTGGATGATTTGCAAAAGGAAGTGAGGAAAGCTGTTTGATCTCAGGAAAGGTGGAAAATACAATCTTCTATATGTTAAAATACATCTTCTATATGTTTTATATGTTAAAATATGTTTTTAGTGTGTTTAGGTTTACCATTTGCCTTTTCTCAGTCTTCCTAAGATTTATTTACTGATTCTGATGTTTGCAGGATATTGACTCAGACAGGCGTTCTAGTAGTGTGAATAAGTTATCTTTATTAATATTTATGAAAGATAGAAATGATAACATTTTCAGTGGAAGTAATTCAGGACAAGTGCTGTCTTGTATATTTGCATGTTTCCTTCTCACAGCTCCTTGATTAAGAACAACTATAATAATGCTAAAACAAACTGTAAAAGGTCTCGTGCTTCTATAGTAAGAGTTAATTGGCACCTCCAGATGTGGTGGTGCAAAAGGTGTGCTTGAATCAGATTTTCTTCTAATTTCCTATGTGTGCCAAGAGGGGACAAAGATATTTATTTCACCTTGGAATAGCTTTATGACAAACATGCTTATTCCAAGCAGTGTATAACCTTATCTTCATCACAAGGAAAGGCCTATTGGCAAGAAAATGTTTCCCACATCTCAGTAAAGGAAAACATTTTGTATCTTTAATGCAAGTCAGCAGGCTATGGTCCTTATTCATTTTCCTTTGTCCCTTAATTTGGCCAATAACTTTTATTTAAAATGTAAATTTTTTTCTCAATAGAATTTAACTTCTTGGCCTAAGTGAATCCAGCTTTTTACTAATGAAGGCATCATCAGTGCTGTGTTAGGGGCAAGAAGGGTGAAGACACGAAGGTGTGACAACAGAGCCATTGTGAAAGTGAGACCTGTCAGCAGGAAATGTCCGGGTCATCAGTGAAGTTCAAGTGGCAAAATAAAGCAGGAGGGAGACCTGTAACCTTTCAGTTCCTGTGTAATGCAGATATTGCTTGTGGAACCTTGTTTATAGTTGACATCATCTTTCTCTTTTAATATTGTTATTGGCTAGAGTTCTCTGAAAGACTGATTAGTGTCTGCTGTAGCAGAAGAGATATTCCAAATCATTTGGTAACTGTTTGATACATGTCTTGCTAGAGGTATTAGAGTAGTAATTTAGAGAACACATTTCAATTCTAAAATAATTAAACTCTCTTTTTTTTCTGAAGGAAAACTAGTTTGCTACTTAAAGGTACCAACAAGGAGTAAGATTCTTCTTTTTCAGTTGGTACCAGCTTTTACTTTAGAGATATGAAGAGATTCCAAGGCTGTTCAGTACATCTTAACATTGTGATTTTTCCTGTTTGCTGCAGTAGGGATAAATCTATTTTAAGTGAATTTGAATCATCACATTTGAAAATATGCTGAACAGATTTTGCTATTAAATATATCTAATTTAATCTTCAGTTTTTGCTGAAGCATCAGTGATTGCAGTCTCAAAATGTGTGGTCTGTAACTTTCTGCTTTTCTGGCAGTAATAGTCATTTAACAAACTCTACTAACTAGTTCAATCCCAGAAACCCCTGCAATGTAAATATATATAAATATAAATACTTTGGCTTCTCAGCACCCTTCAGAACTAATTTTTTTTTTTTGAGAACACATTCCACAGTGAATGTATCTGTGCTAAAATGTGAATTAATGAAGGGATGGTAAACTTAGTAGAGCTGGTAAGTAAGCAGTACCTTATTTCCTTCCAGAAAAACAGGAAATACAGGTTAAGGCTTTGCCTCCTAATGCAGGCTTGCTGTGTGGTGGCTGCCCGTGTGTCTGTGACAGTAACACACTGTCAGATCTGCCTTGTTGGCCTTGGGTTCCCAGCTGGTGTTTCAATAGAAGATGCAAAAGGAGACCTTTGTGTCTGAGAGAAGAGTTTGCTGTGTTGGGTGGATGTGATTGGGGCTTTCAAATAAAGCTTAATATACTCTAGATTACTGTGCTGTGTCTAAATACCAGGGTCCAGTTGTTGTTTGTTTTGCATTTTGTCACATGTGGAAAGAACAGGAGCGATAATCACGTAGCAGCTTTTTGACTGCTTTATTCAGATTATTGAAGAGATGTTGTGTTTATCCTGGCCACACGTCTGCTGTATTTACTGGAGTCTGTCCCCTAACTAAACCTAACCCAAGTGATGATGCTCATAAATCCAGAAGCAGGCTCGCTGTTCTTCCACAGTGCTTAGAAATTGCAGGTTGATTTTATTCCTGCTGCTGCTCTCAGAGGAGCCTCAGGCAAGCAGTTTGGGTTTTGTGTGCTCTCTGCCCCTCCTGAGCGTTGTTCCAGTTCCATAACCAAAGCATTTTATGTTAAGTCAAGTCACCTTCTTGATCTCAATCCACCCGTGCACACAGTGATTTAAAGATACTTAACTTGCTGCATACGTACACTTCAGTCTGGTAGGAACTTACGGGATTTCTGACCAGAAATGTTGCTTCAATTATTTTTTTAGCTCCCCCAAACAGTCCTAGGCACTGGCACCCACCAGAGTAAATCCAGCTGGGTGAGGTTTTTATGGGAAGATTAATCTTGTAGCTCAAACATGGAGCTTTTATGCTATGTTTGAGCAGTGTGTTGTAAACAACTTTCCTCCTTCCTCTAACTGTGTTTCCCAGCTCCTTTGGTTAAGGGTCTGAGCCCTGTCACTTGTTCCCCTTTAAGGCCCATCCAATGCTGTGGGCCAGCATTTTTTGCTCACATTAAAACCAGGTTAACTCACTTCTAATTATCACAGAAATACCCATTCTGCATAACAGTAAAGCAGTACATTTCAATTTTAAGTATATGGCTCTCTGTCAGCCTTCCCCTTTATTGTGTGAAGCACCACTCTTTTTTTAAAGGCACTTGGAATATTTGCACATGCCCCCAAGTCTGCTAGGAAATCTGTTTACTATTTGTCATTAATTTTTCATAACATCTACACAATCAAAATTTAGTTGGAGTAGATGTATGTGTTTTTATATTTTGATGCTAATAACAAAAGAACTGTTAAAAAGTAAAACCAGAATTATGTTTTGAACATTATTCAAACATCTGCAGCATTTCATTCTTGAGTTGCCACTGGTGTGAGAGATCTAATTTCGCTGTGTGATTAATATCTGCTGCAACTCACTTCACAATTACTTGGGCATAAAATCTGAGTTTTTTCTGAAGCAGATACCTGAAGGATTAAATGTCAAGTAATAAAAATCACTTGGAGCCTGACTTTGCTAGGGAACTTAGGTACTTTACATTTTGGAGGGAGCTGCATCAGGGATGTGTTAATATTGGTGGTATATATTGGTATTGGAAGGTGTTAGAGGTGATGATCAGTGTTATGGAATAGTTTCTGAAATATATTTTTCTCTTTCTCAGGGACATCATGATAACCTATTTTGAGCCTTCCATCTCCTTTGAGGGACTGTGCAGTGAAGTTCGAGACATGTGCTCCTTTGACAACGAGCAGCTTTTCACCATGAAGTGGATTGATGAAGAAGGTAAATCAATGCTCATCAATACATTGCTCAACTTCCCAGCTTTTCCTTCCCTGTCATCTTTTCCTTTCCTTCTGCCTTCATAAGATAAGCTTTAAAAACACAGAATCTGAGTCCAAAAATAAGTTATCCAATGCTTTCTTAAGTAGAGCTCAATGAAGAGGTATTTGTTTCACTCTACTTAGTGTGTGGCTTGCTCTCTGCCTTTATAAACTAAACAAGACGTCAGTGACTATGAAAATGTTAATTCAATGTTAGGATTTCTTATGAAGGCAACAGAAAGTATTCCTTTATACTGCTGAAGATTCCCTTGGTATCTTTTATTTTTGAAAGAGTTAAACAGACGTTAAGTTATAGAAATTGCAGTATTTATCTAAAACATTGATATAATTTCATGTCTAGTTGAGTTGTATGTGTAACCAAAACCATTATATCTCAAGTGTTATTATCAGCTGTTACTTGAGCAACCTAAAGTCTATTAACACATAGCTAATAATAAAACTTCTTCAAAATACTAGTGATGTGTAGTAACTTTTCATCAAAGTGCAGTGATAACCTTGACTGAGAACTCGTCTCTAGTGCTTACATTATCCATCTTAAAGTTTACCTTGGATGAAAAAAGTCCAGAGTCTGTTCTCCCTGTTAACAGATGTCATCCATTGAGCTGTGTGTGTACAGCAGTAATTTTTTTTAAAGGTTATTTGTAGGTTCTGTTTTCTCAGTGGAATTAGTTCGTTCCACACGTAGGTTTTGAGCTACAGCTACAACGAAGAGCCTCCTGAATTATGAGATTGCTGTGGAGTTATTTTAGCTGATGCAGTACATAAAAGGCTGCAGCGTGCAGTGATTTGTTGGCTGTGGTTGGTGTTTGCATGCAGCCATCAGCATAAATGGTGCTTATGGAACTGTTTCCTCCCGTTTCAAATTAGGCTACTGCCAGTTTATTCAGAGTCTAAAGCTAAATGTGGAGCAAACTTGATTTTTGGAAGTGCCATATAGGCAGGTATGTTGAAGAATGTGTGGTCTTGGGAGTCTAAGCAGGTGTGGGGTATTTTCTTCTCCTCATCATTCTAAAGTTATTTATACCAGGCAGATGCAGTACAGTAAAATGAACAGTGTTTATGACTGAACTGTGCAGCAGAGCTATTGGGAGTTGAACATTTATTTTATAATAAGCTGGCTGTGTTGATTTGTCATCAAGAAGATTATGGACTCCACCTCAGTGAAGGACTCTGCAGTGTCAGTCACAGCAGGAAAAAAAATATATATATATTTAATAAACATTTTGTACTGATTCAATAATTTGCTTGAAGCCACAGTTTGTTCTGTCTCAATTTCTGCTCTTCAATTAGAGATCAGTTTATTAAAGAACAGGAAGGTTGAAGTTTGCCTGAACTATTTTCATGTACAGGATTTGATTTTCACAAGCAGTCCATGTTTGCGTTAATCATTGGCTTACAGTTTAATGTCAGTGGAGAAAAAGTTAATCTGCCAATGAGGAGTGTGTTTAAAGCAAATCCTCTTGTCTTTATTGTGAATAATTCTTGCATGTACAATGCATGGCTTCTTGCCAAGCTCCCTGCCTCTTCTCTCAGCACCACTCTCTAGTGTTTTCAGTTGATATTCTTTCTAGAAACCTGTTTTGCTTTACTGGAAAATTCCTGTATCCCATATTCTTCACCAAAACTGAAGTTCACTGTTTAACAGTAGCATGAGGAAATGTGTGTGCTGTAGGCTGGTACTTGTTACACTATTACTCATGCTTTTTATAGTCTGAGAGAAGATATGAGGTCTGGGGCATCACTACTCCCTGACTAAACTCCATTTACCATTTTTGATTTGTCATACAGTAAATGCCTTTGCAAGATGAGGGCTTCATGTGTAACTATTCTGATTTCTTAGAGGTAATGGCACAAAAACAGATACAATTTAATTGTGTGGAGCCATTTCCAAAATCTTCAGATACAACTGGAAAATTGAATGAACTTGATTTGATTTTAGACAAATTTCTCTTTTTGATTGTAGACATATTTCTCTTTTTTCTGTATATGATCAATTCAGCTTCACTCTGCCTTCTGAAACATCCTGTGAGGTGGATACTGGCCTTGTGTGTGTCCTCAGTCTGTTGTTTCTTGCTATATAACTCAAAAGTAAATATTTTCCTACATATCCCAGCTGTCTTTGACTGCAAAATTTGTACTACTTAAGCCTGTTGAGAGAGATGTCTGTAAACCTTCTGTTCTGAGTTTGCTTGTTCTTGAGACCCTCTTTTGCTTCTGCCAAAAGGAAACACAGAACTGTTTGCACAGGTGTCAGAAACAAATGAAGAAAAACTGGTTTGTTGATTCTTATAGTGAGTCTGAGTAAATACAATTGTTCATTCTCCTCCCACCCTACTCTGCACAGTGTAAGTTTGTGCCGTGGGTGGGCACTGTGGTGTCCAGGTGTCCAGCTGTAGGGAGAAGTAGTTTGGTGGAAAATGACTGTAGGTGGCTTCAAAGACTCATCTGGAGGATTTTGATGTGCAGAAAACAATAAAGACAAAACACTTAAAATGGTCCATTTACATTTATTACTTATATTTTAGCAATAGCATAGAATGCATAGAACCACAGAATGGTTTCAGTTGGAAAGACCTTAAAGATCAGCTCATTCCACCCCTTGCCATGGGACACCTTCCACAATCCCAGGTTGCCAAAGCCCCATCCTCTCTGGCCTTAGACACTTCCACAGATGGTGGGCACCCTGTGCCAGGGCCTCACCACCCTCACAGGGAAGAATTTTTTCCCAATATCTGAGCTAAACCTACTCTTTGTCAGTGTGTTCCCCCTGTCCTGTCTCTCCATCCCTTGTAGACAGTCTCTCTTCACCTTCAATGCTGTGGGCCAGCATTTTTGCTCACGTCACCTGGCTCCTCCAGGTTCTGGAAGGCCACAATTAGGTCACCCCAAAGCTTCTCCAGGCTGAACAATCTCAACTCTTCCAGCCTTTCCTCATAGCTGAGTTCTCCATCCCTTTAATCAACTCGGTGACCTCCTCTGGGCTGGCTCCAACAGGTCCATGTCCTTCCTGTTCTGGAGGAAGATACATTGGAAACAAATGCATTGTGATACATTCGAAACAAAACAAATTCTCTGGAGAAACTTTTGTGGGGTGAGTTGAAATACCTCCTGCTGCTGGGTGTGTGGTTCCACTGAAAAGCTTTGGCAGTGGCTGTATTAATTTAGATACCTTGTAGTATAAAGCACAAAGATAATAGTTAATGGTCTGTTGCTTGCGAACTTTCTAACTTTGAGGACTCAAAGCAGTAAAACTTCAGGACTGGATCCAGTTTAGCCAGCATGGAAATTATTCTGGCATCCTCCAGTTTGGTTACCCATAACCAGTTAGCCACTTATAGACATGGAAAGTAGTATTTCTGTTAAAAATTGGAAATATGGGAAGGCAGACTTTCTGTATGGGATTGGGGCTAAAAATTAAACTTCTGCTCATGCTGGAGCAGGCAGAGATAAATCCCTTGTTCTTGCACAGAACATCTTGTATAGATGAAGAGGAGGGGAACAAGTTGAGCTAATAACTAGAAGTATTTTCTTTCCTTGGGGTAGTGATGATTGAGATTCAACATTGTTTTTAAAATGTTTCAGTTACGGTATTCTGGAAAAGGCTTATTCTTTTAGGGGGGTAATTTTTTTATAATGATACTAATCTGCACCAGACATCAAAGAAAATAAAATCTTGTTTGAGAAACTTTATCATCAAGGATTTGACATGTAATTTAGTCTGCATCAACACAAATGGTCAACAAAAGTGCAGTTGTTTTACTAAAAAAAAAAAGAAACAAAGCCAGCCAGCTCCCACCTTTCTTCAGCTTTGGTGTCCTTTCTTTTTTTTTTATTTTATTTCAAATTTTATTTTATTTCAAATCGTTGTGTGAGTGTGAAAGTAGTAGTTACAAATCAGAAAAATGAGGTGTTGCACTTAGATTACGTTATTTATCAAAAAGTTTCCATTGAGGTTTGATGAGAGATTCGAGCTCTAACTGCTTTTAGAGCTCCTGGTGCAAGTCTTGGCACTGCTGAAGCAGCTGTGAAAATAGAATTGACTCAGTTCTAATTAAAAATCCATTAAATAAAAGGTGATCTTTGAAGGTTTTTAGGTGCTGTGATATAGCCTGTACCTCCTGCACTGAAATAATGTGTAACCATGCTTGTAGCAATGATGTTTTGTTTTTATGATCTGCTTGCCTCTTGGGAATATCCCATATTTTTATTTTCCCTGAAAGAATTCAATATGACTCTTTTCAGATGTACTCTTTGAACAGTGTTAAAAATAAATACTACCACATTTGAGAATATTGGATTTTTTCTACAATAATTACCCTGGAACCAACTGTAAGGAAACTACTGAATGGTATGGAACTAATTGGGTTGAGTTTTGTGTTGTTCTGTTTTCTTTCCACAGGAGATCCATGTACAGTTTCCTCTCAGCTGGAGTTAGAAGAGGCCTTTCGGTTGTATGAACTAAACAAGGATTCAGAGCTTCTGATCCATGGTAGGTGAAATTTACTGAAATTTACTGCTGCTCATGTTTGTACATGAATGGAATTCTTACCATCCATTCCTGTGCCTTTCACATCCTTCTCCCCTCAGGCCTGTGGCCATCCTGTCAAGGGATGCTGATGACCATTCACTGTGCTTTTAGCCCTTCTTTATTCAATTAAGGGAGAAAAAAATATTTTGCTGTTATTCATGAAATCAAGTCTCTGTTTCTTCATTCATTCAGCCCAAGTGTCTTCAGACACTTTCTGGCAACAAATGGTAGAAGGGATAAAGTACTATTTATTTGTTTGTTTGTTTATTTATTTATTAGATTTATACATTAGCCTGAAGTTAATTATGGATAAGTGCTTTAGAGCAGCATCTCTGTTAGGAGAAAAAATGAATGAGCTCCATTTGTGATGCCAGATTAATGAGAAGTCTGTCTTTTCTAAAATAAGGTACTCCAGTTTTAAACTTAATAATACCATGCCCCTGTTTAATGTGCAGTTGTTCAATTTTTATTCTGCAGGGTTATATGCCTATTTTGGCAGCTTCTTCAGAATATTTTTCTAGCTATTTGTAACTTTTTATCAGTAGAAGGTTGATCTTGGTTTATCAGAGATTAAAGCAGGAAAGTCATCATTATGAAGGGTTGATGTGTTACACTACAGTGTCTGAACAGGCTCCTTCTCTTAAAAAGATGCAAAAAATCTAGTTTATCATCAGCCCATTTGAAAGGAAGAGACAGCTTTCCAGCTTCCCACAGAGAGGTTTTAAAAAGGGGAAGAATATAATCCATTTGTAGGTACATTTCACTGCTCTTGTGCATATTGAATTTTTCATATGCCCTATCTCCATTAAGTTTTGTGTTTGATAAGCTGATTAAACTGACACCAGGGCTGCCTGTCCACATTTATACTTCTTTCTGATGGTTACTGAAGCCAAATAAATTGTGAAAAAAGCCCCAAAAACTTATATAGTCAACATCTTGTGTAACTGTTAGGACACTGTCACATAAAACATTTATAGTATTTGGAATTCTTGGCTGACTGTGAAGATTGGCCACATGAGAAACCAAAATCATTACTTCTGCTAGTTACTGTCCATAAGAAATAGCTTTATTTATTCTGGTTTTTGCATGTATTTCCATGTATGTCACAGCCAAGCCCAGCAAAAGGGGTTTGTGGTGGTTTGCAGCTCACCTGTTCTTAAAGAAGGTTTTGTTGAAGTGCAGTCAGTGCTGTTCTCTAGATGGTTGAATGCCTTTCAGGAGTGCTGTATTTAACCCAATAATTTATTTTCTGTCTGAAATGAAAGCTAATCAGAAGTTAATGTCTTTCTTGCAGTATTTCCTTGTGTCCCAGAGCGGCCTGGCATGCCTTGTCCAGGAGAAGACAGTAAGTAGGCATTTCAGCTAAGAAATACAGAAAATCAGTTCAGATTTCCTGTTTTAGCAGATTTTAATGTTCTTTGGTTTGGCATCCCGCACTTATAATTATTAATAATGCAAATCTGTAAAAATCAAATATTTAAAAGGAATAGGAAGTCTTGCTAAACTTAATGTTTGTCACTTCTGAATCATTGTTAATAAGCATTTCACATTCCTGTTAACTACCCATGTCACTCTGCTTTCCTTGCTTTTGCCTCTTCTATCATGACAGTTTTTTATCCTTTTCCTGTCTTTTGGGGAGTTGCCAGATTGCTGGCTGACAATTGTGAGCAGAGGCTTGTAACCAATGATAATGACTTGTCATGTCACTATTTACAGATCTGTTTCTAGTTCTTTTTAAATTGATGTTTAAGTGCTATCAGGAGTATTCTCCAAAAACCTCTATTGTGTTAACTAATGTTCTAGACATGAAAGAGGTAATTTACCCCCAGTCTTAAAGTTTTATAAGAGTGTGTTTGTGTGTGTGTTATGCACACAAGCATCTCTCAGCTTGGTATCCAAATCTCTGACCAATCCAGTCTAAATATGCATGTTTAAAAGTTAACTTGGGAGAATGAGTAATGCTGGTTATCTGAAAAATCAGCTTGCAGACTGAATCAGAAAAAGATTTACAGCTCAGTATAGGTTTTCATACCTTCGTTTTCAGTTTTAGTTTCTGACATGCCTCAAGTAATGAAAGATAAAGTAATAATCAAAAAAAAAGAAAAAAATTAATAGTGGCAGATGTGGATTTAAAACACTGGAGGATTTGTCAAGCAATCTTATAAATCAGGACATGCTCCCAATTCAGCTTCCTTCCTCCTTTCCCTTCCCCACAGCTTCTCCCCAAGTTGAGCTGAGGTATGTGTGTACTTTGCACACAAGTGCTTGTATTGTTTGGAAATCTACCTTCTCTTGACTCACTGTTCTTTTTAACTTCAGAAAAATCAGAATTAACTTCGAGTTGATCAGGATATTCTACTTCAAATTTTCTCCAAAACTTTAAAAAAAAAAAAAAAAAAGTAAAAGATACTTGGAACATTCCTCTGTTTCTGTAAGGTGCAGGAGTGAAACTTTGCGAGTTACTCTACACAGGAACCTCCAGGAGAAGATGTTGTAGTTCTGTGTTTGTATTTGTCTGGATATAATCCTGTGTTTTTCCTCTTAGAGTCCATTTATCGCCGAGGCGCCCGCCGGTGGCGAAAGCTCTATTGTGCAAATGGTCACACTTTCCAAGCCAAACGATTTAACAGGGTGAGACTCTTGTCGGGTACTTAAAGCCATGATACAGGGATGTCTTATTTTCATGATGATGATACCACTGCCTTGAAAAGTTATCAGGTGGTTTTATTCTCATTTTTGTTGTTGGTCTGTACACTTCTGGTAATCCTGTATCTTCAGGAAACTTGAGCAATATTAAATCATCAGGAACTTGAAATAGAAAAAAACCCCAAAACTAAATCGGTTATAATTCACTTTATATATACTCTGAAAGCATAATGTCAAAGTTCCTGTGTTCCCTTAAAATCTTCCCAGAGGGCAAACTGGAATGTATTAGATGGCTAAAAGTAGATTTTCAGTTTTTCAGCTTCTGGGAGTAAAATGATCTGAACTTGCTTATGATGCACAGACTTTTCTTTCATGACTTATAAAGGAGAAAGCTGAGATGTTTCTCCAGGCAGCCTGTTTCTGGTGCCTTGTAATCAGCTGAAAATAACAAACCATTCAGAATGTTCTCAGGAAGCAAGGGTCAAATATAATTAGCTAAGGACCAAGAAGGCTTTGCTGTGTTTAAAAACAGCAGCAGCAAAAACCAAACCCGAAATATTTGAGTAAGTCAGGTCCCTTGACAGCTTCAATAATCCTTCCTTCTTCTCTAAGCTTAGTGTATTGTGTGCTTAATGCTTGAGATCGTCTCCACTAAACTTCATCTTGGGCATCCTCATGTCTAACTTCAGCTTTTTTGTTGTTTTTTACCTCATCTGGGTTAAAGGCTGTCAAGGCACCACAGTTAAATCAATTTCCACTCTTACTTCCATAGGCACCCTGTTTTCATGGATCTTTGGAGTTGTTTTGTGAATGTCCTTCAGCGAGTGGTGATCTTCCTATTTGCGCTGTCTGGTTGTTTAAGGTGTTGAAGCTTCTGCTCTCCTGCCTTCCTCTGTAAGGACTCACCTACAGAGAAATGAGGAGATGAGCTTGGTTCATGCAAGTGTGGCTGGATAGTTTTATTCTTTATTTTTGCTCTTTAATGAGTTCTGTTGGTTTCTGGTTGCAGAGAGCTCACTGTGCCATCTGCACTGACCGGATCTGGGGCCTGGGGCGCCAGGGCTACAAATGCATCAACTGCAAACTCCTCGTCCACAAGAAGTGTCACAAACTTGTCAATATTGAATGTGGCCGACACACACTACAGCCAGTAAGTAAAACTGACCTGATTAATTGTCTCCAAAAAAGCAGCAACCAACCAATCAAATAAATAACCCTCCTCCATCTTGTTTTGGTTTTCAAGCTGCAGCCTGCAAATAATTGTAGTAATTGAAACATAATTTTTACCGTTCCTGTAACCTTTGCAAGAAGGTTTGGTGATTCACCAAGCAAAATTGCAATTTACAGCAAGACAAGAGTCTAATCTGCACATCTGACATTATTTCCCTTGTCATATATAAGCATATAAGGGGCATTTATCCCATCCTTCACAGGGATATTGCATAGCATGTATATATGTACACACTATTTTACATCTTCAAACTGGATAGGAAGAGTAAATTCTCTAAATAGCTGATAGATTATTGGATTACTTCCCATTTACAGCAAAGGAATATGAAGAGCAGAAATTTTGACTTTCCTCCCAAGAAACCAAATCATCTTCAGTTCTTAAGTCCTGAGAAAAAATGAGATTATTACTGCTCCTGGTTTGATAAAGCAGACAGCTTCAAGTCTATATTTTGGGAATTCTTTTGACTAATATATATACTACTGAAGGACTTGAGTTTTTCTATCTCACTTGTCATCTGCTGTATTTCTTTCTCTGTTGTACCAAGTTGTCACTTCTGCAGCTTCTGGAAAGATGTCATGACTTCCAGAAAATGGGGAAAATAAAGAATGCAGTTGTTCATTTCATTGTGTATATTTTAGTAACAATGTTGACTAATCAAGTTAAAAAGTAGCTAGATTATATTCCTCAGGAGTCATTAATTTATTGACTCCAAAATAATGTGTCTGACACTTGGGCAGTCTATTACAAAAATCCTATCTGTGTTTGCAGGAACCAATAATGCCTATGGATCCATCATCAGTGCATTCAGATAATGTAGAAACTGGTAAGATCAATAATTTTTTTTCTTTAAATTACCATAAGTTGCTGAAAAGTGAACTTTGAAGTAAAATTATTTTTTAAACCCTTCTTTATTTTTCACAGAATAAGAATAGTAAGACAGCTTCTTAATGCTAGGGGAGATATAAATATAAAAATTCCAGTTTTCCACATCTTACCAGAAACTTGACTAAACAAAGAAGAATTTATGCTGTCAGTTACATTTAGTAAGCTGAGTACTTCAAATGCCATGATCAAGCAAAAAAAACCCAAACCCTTAACAGCATTAGCAGAGCTAATGCTAACTGCTGGAGTGGTGGCCAAACATGTTTATTCTTGTGGCAATCAGGGTGATGGTCCTAATGCAAACCTATCAGTTTTGAATACTTGCAGTAGAAGCATTAAAAGTATGTTTCTCTGATTGTGGAAATTTTAAGGCAGAAGAAAATCCTGTTGTGTTGCATCAGTCTAATAAATATTTCTTGCACTTCCAGTGATACCGTACAATCCCTCAAGTCATGAGAGCCTGGACCACGTTGGTGAAGAAAAAGAGGTAAAATATCCAAGCTAACTCTGTACATAGAATCACAGAATATCTGAAGTTGGAAGGAACCTGTGAGGATCTGCAGAGATCTTAAAGCCTGTGTGTCTCAATTTCAAGATTTTGGTAGTTTACTTTGCCACAAACTGAAAATTAGCACAGAGGGCACATTTGGGTTGCTCCTGAGGTGTGTGCATGTGTGGCTTGCATGCTGCTTTGTTTTGAACCTTGAGTTGAGAAGTGCTTTGATTTAGAAAGTGTTCCAAATTCTCCCAGTTTGGTTTGTTTCTTATCTGCCAAGTCTCCTTTGCCTCCTTTGTTTCCCAACACATTCCTTTCCAGGACAGTACAGTCTTAAGATAACAAGTGTTAATTGAATTACTGGTTTATATTAATTTTGAAATGTTGTTTGAAATGCTGACTTTTGCTGTTGCTGACACTGGCAAGGCTGCTTCCTCATTTCACTGCACCTTTATCCACAGGCAATGAGCATTAGGGAAAGTGGCAAAGCTTCCTCCAGTCTGGGCCTGCAGGATTTTGATTTGCTTCGAGTCATTGGAAGGGGCAGCTATGCCAAAGTGCTGCTGGTTCGACTGAAGAAAACCGAGCGCATTTATGCCATGAAAGTGGTGAAGAAAGAGCTCGTCAACGATGATGAGGTGGGCAAGGTGTTCTCAGTGAGGTGGGCAGCTCTTCCAGACAGCTCCAGTGTCCCCCATGAGGTGGGGGCCAGGTCTGGGCTGCAGCACTCAGTGAGAATTCTACATGTGCTTTCTTGTACTGCTCTGTAGGAGGTTCACAAGGCAGGTAGCCAGGTGGAGTCTGGTTTTCATATGCTCAAGTCTGGGGTTTTGTCACAAAGAAATCTCACTGTGTTATTTATAATTGCTTGTTAAATCAGACCCCCATCTTAACAAGTTTTGCACAGTGATTAGTGAAAACGTGTCAGAAATTGCACTATTAAACTGCTAAAAACCTCTTGTTACTGAGGATTTCCCTTGGGTTTCTTTAGGCCACTCTGAAAACACTGGGATGACTGTGGCTTGCTGTCCAAGAGCTTTTGCATTTATTTCTCAGTCTACAATTGATTCCTTCTGCATTTCTTAGTGCTGCTTTACATTTCCCTGCACCAGTTTATCTTTTATAGATCAGTGTGTTTCATTCCCAAGGTGGTTGGCTAAGAGTAGAGGACATTCAGGAAATAAAAAGTGTGCTATCAGCTATTGCTTCATGTTTCAGAACTATAGAATATTTAATTTCTTGCAAGTAAATCAAGGACAGCAAAGCCCTTGAATGTGTTTCTGCTAATTGTCATTAATACTTGACCTAAGAAGTGCAACAATCCTTTTCTGAATGTCACTTTTCTTCAAAAAACAGGATATTGATTGGGTTCAGACAGAGAAACACGTCTTTGAACAGGCCTCCAATCATCCCTTTCTGGTCGGACTGCACTCTTGCTTCCAGACAGAAAGCAGGTAAAGGTCATAAATTAATAATAAAATAGTTTTATTAAAAGCATTTCATCCTATCAGGCACCTCAAAGACCTAAATTTAAAGTATAAAGTGCTAAGTAGCAAAATCAATGTTTTGTAAATCCTCATAGTATTTTGTGATCCAAATGCCACGTGCATCTGAGGTTTTCAGATGGGGAAAATGCAGAAGAAGGTAAAGTACTGGTAGATGTGGTGGGAAGGATTCTGGACAGGAAGAGAAGTGCAACTAGTAGGAAAAAAACCACTGAGAATATGTGATAGAAGAGAATGTAGAATGGAAGGGCAAAAAGGCTCATGGAGGAGAAAATCAGAAGTACAAAAACCGAGGAATAATTGTCTCAAACTTGCCTGGATTCTTTGAAGACGAATCTGTGAACAAGACTCAGAAAATAGAATCTGAATTTTCAAATGGCAAACCAAGTAATAGAGATGAAAAATATTATTTTTCTATTCTATACATTAATACCTTTAAGTATATATAAAATCCAGTTACTCTATATTTAAACAGTATGTTTAAATATAGAATATTTACACCTGCTGTTTCGAAAAGGTGACAAGCTAATGGAGGGAAGTGAGAAGAAAGAGTATTTGTAATACACTTATAGTATTAACCACAAACAAAGGGGACTAAAGGGATCAGGAAGGAAAACTAGATTTTTAATTTTTTTTATGGTGTGTGTGTGTAGAAACTGATATGGCTCTGCACAGTCACATGTGCAGTAATGACAAGCAGTACCTGTAATGGATGAGGAATATGGGAAGGATTGCTTACATTCTTTAGCAATGAAGGAATTATCTAGAGAAACTTTGTATACTTTATTTTTCACTTCAGGAATTTATTCAAAGGAGGGGAAAATGGTAAAACCAGCCGTGGTGTCAGAGATGGGAGGAGTGGAATGGGCATTGTTCTGTAACAGACCTGTAACATCTCCCACCTCTTTCAGCTGTGCACACAATCACTTGTAACAATCCTGTGTGTTCCAGGTTATTCTTTGTTATAGAATATGTCAATGGAGGAGATCTGATGTTCCATATGCAGAGGCAGAGGAAGCTGCCAGAGGAACATGCCAGGTGTGTCTCAGTCCAGATTTCTTGCATCAAAACAGTGGTTTTCTGACACAGTGCAGCAGTGCAGAGATTATGAGGGATGAGCCAGCAAATCCTCTCCAGATGTTAAGGATTTAGGAGATGTGAAACTGCATCCTCCTTTTGCTGCTGCAAGGCACCGTGTTTTTGTTTCAAGAAGGAACTGTAGTAGGAAGCACGTAGATGTTGTTTGCATTGGCATTACTCTGTGTGACTTCAGTCTGCTATTTTTTTCTAGAAAAACAGTTTTGTGGTATTTTTTTTTAATGTCTAATGATATCAATGTGTTTCTTGTACAACAACCACTACCAGCTGTCCAGGCAAATGCTGAGTTCTTGGTGCATATGCTTAATCTCAGATGGTGAGATAAAAGGGATGATTGCAGGAGACATTACTATTAACTAAAACCAATTTTTGAAGTGCATAGGAACAGTTGTATGATTATAAACAGTTTGCCACCTCAATGTGGAAAAAGAATAGAATACTTGGGATTATGTATAGAAAATATCATATTACCAAGACACTGTTATTGTGCTTTGGGTTTTGATTACTTGAGTAATCAGTATTTCTTTCTACACCAGGTTTTATTCTGCTGAAATCAGTCTAGCATTGAACTATTTACATGAGCGAGGGATAATCTACAGGGATTTAAAACTGGATAATGTGCTCCTAGATTCTGAAGGGCATATTAAACTCACAGATTATGGCATGTGCAAGGTAAGATCTAGTTTCTTGCTAACCAGGAAAATCAAAAATTAAGAAATCATTATAAATTAAAAGATGCAGAGACTTTAAAAAGTGAAATTTCAAGGTCTGTTTGTACACAGTGCACTCAGGCTGTATATTCACTTCACTTCCACATGTGGAGAAAAGGCAAACACCAGAGTGCACAGACTACACTTACATGTACTGTTCATGTTTTTGTAAAGCTGCTGGATCAACTCGTCTGAGAGGGTTGGCTGAAATACTCAGGATAAGGTGATTTCAAAAGAGGTTGAAATTATCAGTCACTTGCTCCTGTTTGGATTCTATGGCACTGCCCATTTCCTCTGGGAAAGCTTTTGTCACTACAGAGACACACTGCTGGAGCATGGCTCTGACTTTGCCATGGAATTGCCATAAATGCTGGTTATTCAAGACTTAATTAATTTAAAGTGAAGCTCTTAGCAGAGGAGTGTGGGATCTTCAGTTAACTGTAAAGTATTTTCTTCCCATCTTTTCCTAAAGGAGGGTCTGAGGCCCGGTGACACAACCAGCACGTTCTGTGGGACTCCAAACTATATTGCACCTGAAATTCTCCGGGGAGAGGATTATGGTAAATGGAATTTCTTGTTGCTACTTTATAACTTTCACTTTGTCTCTTCTTATCGGAGTTAGTTTAAGCAGTAGAAAGTAAAAATCTCCCTTAGACACATGATCAGTCTTAATTCAACATCCTGTCTGAAAAAGTAAATAAAGCCTTCAAAGGAAGAGCAGAAAACCACACAAAGCAAATGAGATACTTTGCATTGCACATTTTAAATTCTTTTGAACAATCTTGACAAAGGGCTTGAGTCTTCCAAATTTATTATTGTTTATAACTATTTTAGATACTACTAATGATATACTTGCAGTCTGGAATTGTTTGGTTTTGGAGCTTTACATTTGGCAGCAGTGATAGATTAGATACAAATTCATTGCAAAAGGCCTAGATAGTAGATGTCCCTTTACATATTTTTTTAGATCTACCATCTTACTTCCATCAAATGTCTCTTTCATACTGGCTTCAGATACTCCTGCTTATCACAGGCTTTCTAGGCTAGCCAGACTGTATCAGCCCCAGCCTGGCTGCTGGAATTTCCTTTAGCAGTGGATAATAGAGGAGATATGCTTTGCTCCAAGAATGGCTGACTTTATTAAGACTCACACAGCTCCTCCTTGGCCTTATCTCCCACCCTGGATAATGCACTGTTGGTTAGTAATGACTAGGCTTAAATATTATCTAAACCTACGTTAAGGGCTTAACACCAACCTTTAACCTCTTTGCATTTCCTCTGTACAGCATCTCCTGCTGTGTACATAATGATCCACGTAACGTCTGCTACAGTCGTTATCTCTCTCTGTTATTCAGCTAATTGGAAAGACTGGCAGTACTTACATTTTTGAACTCATTCTTCTCTCTCTGCTTTTAGCCCTAGAGGTGTTGGTATTTTGGTTGTGGAATATCTCCAGTGGTGTTTTCTCTCTTGAATTCTAGGCTTCAGTGTGGACTGGTGGGCCCTTGGTGTGCTGATGTTTGAGATGATGGCGGGCCGGTCACCGTTCGACATCGTTGGGAGTTCTGACAACCCTGATCAGAACACAGAGGATTATCTCTTCCAAGGTAAGTACCATGAGTGTTCCTACACTTCAGTGCTTTGCTTCTACCTAACCTTTAAACTAACTTCAAAGATGCAAAGGCTGATAGGAACCTTGTTTTCTTGCAGTAATTTTGGAAAAACAGATCCGAATTCCCCGGTCCCTCTCTGTGAAAGCAGCAGGTGTTCTAAAGAGTTTCCTTAACAAGGTAAGAGCTGATGTACTTTATCTGTCATATACGGAAACAGGGTAGAAAAGGTGAGAGCCTAAAGCAGAATTTCAGTGAGGCTTCGGGCCCTATTCTTGATATTTCTCTTGAAATCTCAAGACCCTCGTTCTCAGGCTGGGATTATGAGTAAATTCCAAAGTGAAAGGCACAGAAATGCTCCAAGCAATTTCTTTAACCTGGAGAATTGAACAAACTTACCAGATTTAGTTTGGTTCTGAAAAAAACAGCTTAGCAAATCATTTGGACAGCTTCTGATGACTTCCTGGAGGGAGATGCAGAGGCAGGATGTGCTCACTGCTTGCTGGGGTCTCTCTAGCCTGAGAGTCAGAAGGAGCATGTGTGGTATTGGATGATGAGTCCAAGCACCTGCTGGCTTTTAGTGAGTGTTACGTGAGTGGGAAGAAAGAGATACAGGAGAGATCAGACTTGGTTAAATTATTCAAAGAAATAATTTTGATTTTTCTCATTTCTCATTCACTGCACACTGTTACTGCATTCTGCTCCCTGGTAGTGTGTGCATGTTTGTACATGGAGATGGAATTGTCTTGTGAAAATAAGCTTCTTTCCACAGTATTTACCAGGAACTGCAATTAGTGCCCCAGTGTGATTTCCTGGCATAATCTGTTCAGGGAGGAGCAAGGGCAGGTGGGGGGAAAGAATCAAATTCATTAGTAATCTAACCAAGCCTGCTCTGAAACCTATGGAATGTTTAACAAGTCTGAATGAAAATGAAAAAAAGCAGCATAATCATTTATATAAAATTCTGTTAAGGGCTTCCATATATTCCTGCCTTTTTCAGAGAGTAAATTGGAGCAGTTCCCAAAATAAATAATGCTAATTTAGTTCTTCAATGTTCCTTGTAACTCTGGTGTTTCATTTCTCATGGGATTTGTAACATTCATTTTATTCATGTGTAGGCTGTGGCATCCATTTAGAAATATTTTCTTCTTTGCACAGGATCCAAAGGAACGCTTGGGCTGCCATCCTCAGACAGGGTTTGCAGATATCCAGGGACATCCCTTCTTCCGCAACGTTGATTGGGATCTGGTATGTGAATGCCCCCTGCCTTGGCTGAGGTTCTTTGCATACAGTGACAAAGTTGTTTTTAGCTTGACAAAGTTGTTTTGAGCCTAAGAGACGACCTTAAGCTCTAAAACATTAAGCTCTTAATTTATGTTGTACCAGAATTACAATACACAATCTTTTTTCCCTTTTACACACAGTAAGTGCAGCAGATTATTAGAATGATTGTAGAAATTATTAAAAAATAAACTTGATAGTAATTTCCAGCCTTGTTTAAAAATAATTCAATAGGTTGTAACTCATTCTCAGCGTGACTTAAGTGTGTTTATTCTTAGATGGAGCAAAAGCAAGTGGTGCCTCCATTTAAACCAAATATATCTGGAGAATTTGGTCTGGATAACTTTGATTCCCAATTCACCAATGAACCTGTGCAGCTCACTCCAGATGATGAGTAAGTAGTGTAGAATTTAAGAAGTTCAGACAAGAGAAGATGCTTTTTTTTTACTTCTTTGGGTGTTTTATATTGTTAGCAGTCAGGTGAGATTATACTGGCTGAAAAGTTTTTATAAAATGCATGATAATGTGCTTGATTTTGGTAATGGATTTGTGGTTCCTTATTCATGAGAGGCCTTGATTTGGGATGAGGAGGGAAGGACCTTTCTAATTTGATTGAGCCCCTGCTATTCACATTTTAGGAATTTTTGTAGGGTTTTATATAACATTCACAGTATGTAAACATAAACAGTGTATATTAAATGTTACCTGTACACCTTAATCAGGTCTGAAATCCATCTTCCTTCTTCATCCCTTTCTAAATGCAGACTGTACAAATAAAGTTTAGAAAAGTTGCTGATGCAGGTGCAGTATCTATCACATCCTGATGTTTTCAGGTCCTTACAAAACTGACTGTCTAGGGCAAGTTTTGAAACTGCAAACCTTGCAGACTGTTTTGTGGGAGAGTGAGTGAAGCTCAGTCACTGCTTTTGAGGGGTTTTGTGTTTTGGTACTATTATTTGGGTTAAAAAAACCCAGCGGTAACTGTAAAGGTAGAGAGGGACAAAAGAGGGAAGGGAAATTTTCTCAATTGCAGTCCACTGAACAGGTTTAAATTTTAAGTCAAACTATCAGTTAATGTTATCTTTTTAATTTTGCTCAACTAATGACTGTTTTTTAATCCTAATAGTGATATTGTGAAGAAGATTGACCAGTCTGAATTTGAAGGCTTTGAATACATAAATCCTCTTTTGATGTCAGCTGAGGAATGTGTCTGAATTCTCCATTTCTGAACTGTGCCAATTGTTACTCCGTTTGTTTCTGCATGGATAAACATCTCTCCATTTGGATGCACTTGCATAAAATGAGTAACTCAACATCCTGCCCTTGCCATCTAGTGTGAATTTTCCTTTTGTATTGATCATTGTCCGGGACAGTTGTTATACTGAACCTTCAGCTGCCAGATTTAAAGTGTTAGAACTTTCTAACAAATTTGCCAAATATGAATTTTAATTCAGGAGTTGGTCTCTGGGGCTCCTGACTGAACAAAGGGTCTGGCTGTGTAGTTTGCCAGTACAGTGTTCTGAGCAAGGAAAGGCTTTCAGTGCTTAATGAACACAAATTGCATCAGGTGATGTAATAAGTTATCCTTCAAGGATTTCAGATTTTTCAGCAAGATGAGTAAGAATTTATCACTTCTGTAGCTCCAAATCTCTCCTCTCTGATTTCCCTGTTCTAGACATAGAAATTAGAGCTTTGTTCATGCCCTTCAGACTGAAATGACAGAAAGGAGAGCAGATATTTACACTGAATAGGTCAAGACTGGCTTCTTTCATGGGGAATATTGATCCTACCCTGAAGGAGACTATTAACACCATATCAGAATTCGTAGAGTTTGCTCCAACACTCACACTAGGAATTGTGCACTGATACAAAGAGTGCCTTTCTAGCCTGGCCCTTTCAGCAAGGGTTGGACACGGCATCAAGTGTCAGTTTAATTAAAGAATTCCGTTAACTCTTTGAGAAGTTAAAATGTGTACAGCGTAATTCAGCAGTAATGGGCAGCTAATACTGAACCTCATACTATTTATTGCTTTTATACTTGCTGTCTTAACTGCATCAGAACTGCACATGGTACAGCCTGGAAAAGGGCATCAGTTCCTCTTTTATCTTACTGCCACAGTGCTGGGAGTGAGTTCCACTTTGCCAGTGGAAAAAGTGTATCTAGAATAAAATAGGTACTGTCCACAATGAGTCCCTTAACTTTTGCCCTTAGAGATGGTGATCTGTACTCACAATCAAACCTGAAATGTTGGTAGCAGGCTCAAGGAAAGCAATTGAAAGAATGGGTCAAACTAGGACTAAGAGGTGTGTTTCTTACATTTCATGTTAGTAAACAGTGTAATATACAGCACAGATAATTCTTATTTTTAATGCTAAAGCAATAGTAATGAATGTTTTGGGCTGAAGAAATGCCAAATGTACCACTTTTTTATTATTATTTTGGGGAAAAGGGATTAAGAGACACTGAAGAAAGGAATCTGTGTTATGTTAGAGCCGTAAGAGAAGCTAAGCGTCACTGAAAGCAGATCTAAGAATCTGTAAGCACAAGTTGGCAAACGTTACCTGAAGCTTTTAGTAGACTTTTGCTTGGCCAGTGTCTTTCTGTGAAAATCCTTGTATGACAACAATATTTTCATAGCACAAGTTTTCTGGTGTGTGTCTGTTCACTTCCTTGTCAGCTGCAAGCAGAGAGATTGCACAAATCCACACTGGTGTCATGGTATGAGATTTAGTTCATGTTTGTCTTTGCAATGTGAATAGGAAACTCCTTAGTATTGGACTCAGTTTTCAAAACTGGGAAGTGATTTGAGGGGCTTCACTTTCAGGGAAGTGTTAAACCTCTTCACTGCTAAAAATCAGGTTTTCTTGAATTCAAGTTGCATCTTTTCAAGTGTAAAATATCAGAGTGAGCCTTCCTTTAAAGAGCAGCTAATGGGGTCAAGTGAACTGCTCTACATGCAGTTTTAAAATTGTGATTGTTTAGCCTCTGACTCCTGCACCCACATGATCAGTTTAGATACCAGGGCATAACTGATATTAAACCTGGGAATCATTTAAAGCAAACAAGAAAAGCCTTGTCTCTACAGTGGCATAATTTCCTATGAAGTATTAAGGGAAATGGCTTTATGTAAGGAAGGACATTTCTGCAGTTCATCACAGAAGAGTAAAGCAAAAGTTAATTTTTTTTATGTCACAGAAATAATACTTTTTCTATTTACATATCTAACCATTAAGAATGTTGCAAAGTGACAAATATCTTAAATTACTGTAAATCCATTTTTACACTTTAATTTTTTCCAAAGTGCCATGATATTAACTGTTATTTTTCATTTTTAAGCATACAGCAACTATCATAAATACTCAGAAGGGACATTGGGTGTAAACAGTCCAGTAGGTTTTGTTTTTTGGATAATGTGTCTGCATCAGAAGCATGATGTATTTATGTGGAGTAACCTCTTTTTTGTACACGAGTTGGATTCCTGTGGGTGCTCTGCTAGTTAATATTGTCACTACTATTTTCCTGTTTCATATGGAATATGGTCTTGAGCGTTGTTGTGTAATCATTCCCTTTATTTGTGCACACTTTTTACTTTAAATAAAACATTTATATTAGACCTCTATGTGTTAAAAATCTCAGAGAAATACTGTGAGATGCTGGTCTTTTCTTGGGATCACCATCTGACCCTTTTAAATTATCCATCTCCCATGGGAGCCTTGTTCTAATCTTTTCATTTCTTGTAGAAAATTGCACTGGGATAGGCCACAGCAACCCAAGAAATGCCTTTCTCACCCTGCATTTACCAAACGTGTCTGAGAATACAGGTTCTGTTCCAGCATCATTCCCCAGCCTCATGCTCATCTTGTCATTTGGAAAAATACCATCCTTGTAGGTTCTGTCTTTCCTTCCAACACCAGTGATGAGACAAAAGCAGTGAGGCATCAATCCTCTGCACAGAGACAGAAATCTTAAAGGAAAATACAAAATGCTACTTTAGCCTGCTCATCCAAGGGCCTCTTTCAGCTGGAACTCGTACAACGTCATCTCAGCTGCCAGAGCTGGGATTTGGAGTTCAGAGCAAAGCTCGTCTGCTGCACTTACTTCTGCATGATTTATTTCTTTGTTTCTTCAACTCCTCCCCTGCATTCTCAGATTTCTGACACGGAGGGTGATGGCACTTAGCTCATACCCTGCCACAGATGCAGTGGTTTAATTTCTGTATTCAGTATCTTTTAAAAGAGATTTTGTCTTGCCTGTTAGCACGGGTGTGCATCGGCAATCCTGGCGAGCGCTGCAGATGGCTGCATATCTTACATGCTTAACCTCCCCCCACGCACACTCCCTGTTTCTGTTCAGTTGGGTGCCCAGCTGCTCTCGCCTCAGTCTGAGCAATTGTTTATGCTGAGGCACTCTATGAAGGGAGCTAATAGATTGGATAATCTATATATACACTTGGTAAGTGCTAAGCAAGCGTCCTCACTTCAGCGTGGTTGGTGTAAGGCGTTGAGGCAAAAGAGGAATCTGAAACTGGCCACAGGATAATGATGTTTTCTTGGGAAGAGAGAAGGTAGGGATTGGAGCCCCTTTGAGAAAGAGTGGATTTTACCATATCTTGCATTTTTTTGCAAAGAGTTCCCCCATGGGTTGGTGGGGTTTTTTTGGGGTTTTTTTTCAGCTTATAGTAAAGGGATCTGGACTGCATACTTGAAAGGTGGACTCTTACCATTTAATCACCAATAATCAAAGGCAGAGCAGCATCTACATCCCAGGTCTGTGCAGCTTTTGTGGGAGGTGGCTTTTTCAGGCATAAATAGAACCAGGAATCTCTTGTGTCCACATTTGACTTCTAAGGATGAGTAAAGTCTCTGGGCTTATACCCCTCTTGCACCAGAGGAATAGTTCAACTCCTTCAGGAGCTGAATTGTTTTGTGCACTATCCCCACTGTGACTTGTCCTGCAGGATGTGGCGTCTACCAAAATCCATCAACTCGTTATGCTTAAAACTCAACCTGTAATAGGGTATCTATTTTACAAGAGTGAAACTTTCTATGACAGATTAGCTAACAGTCTGAACTGTTACAACTTACTATTAAACATGACTACCAAAGTGATTTTTTTTCTTGAAAAAGCACAATATAATCTCATCAGGGAACAAAATGCACCATCTTTGTTCACAGTTAAATTGTGCTCTCTAGGGCACAGTTCATAGTTAAATTGTGTATCTTCAGGGACTGTGTGTCAGGGAAGTTTGGGAGCTTCCCCAGAGCCTCAGCACTTCTTGAAAATTCAGACACTTTATTAATCAAAGCAAGATTCCTCCTGTGCTATTAGTGCACTTTATTACCACTTGCAAAGATCTGTAACTCAGGTTTTAGTCTTCAGAACTGCTTTTCACAGTCCACATTAGAAATTGTAGGCAGAGCTAACACCTTTTTTTAGACAATCCTCTACCTACAAACTTTGTCTTCCATTGCCTGATTATTATAGCTCTATAGCAACACTATCATTACAGCACAATAGTTACCACAATTTGTAACCTGAAATGGAACATTTCTGCAGCAGAACCTGAAAAAAACCCCCAACAAATTAAACAATGCCACTGAATCCTAAGCTTCCATGACATCAGGAGGTCTAAAGATGGAATATCTGCCTACATACGTTGCATTCCTCACAGACATTGATCAGTCCAGCTCTGATGTTAGATGTTACATTTTCTTAAGTAAATTCAAAAGGGATTATCACATAGTGCGTTTCACTGATTGGTATTTGAACAGATTTTTTTTTTTAATCAGTCCTAAAGTCCGAGAGGGTGAAGCAGACAGGAATGTCTAGAATGTCTAGACAATACCCTCATAGGTCCATATCTTTCAGAATCAGCTCCAAAAGCTGGTGGATTCAGAAGTCTTGTTTAATTCTGCCATATTATTGTGGCTTTTAAGCAGACCTTATATCTGCTTAATAAGTACTGGGTGTTGGCATTCTTTGCAAAAATGTTTGCTCTTCTATAAAACCCTGATGGCTGGGGTTGGAAGGGGCCTTAAAGATCACTCAGATCCAAAGATACTGTAGACACGGTTGCAGATACCGCAGTTGATGTGGTTTAAGTGCGAGTTAAGAGGTGAGTGATGAAGCAGCTTTGCAGTGATGCTCAAGGGCTTCTCCATCAGCGAGCCCGGCCAGCCCAGAGGAAACCTGAGCGTATGAAAGGTGCGAAGTCAAGGATTAAAGAGCACCAAACGCCTCTCTCAGCTGATCAGCAGCGAGGCAGGTTCGGTGGCTGTGCCGTAATCCTCCTGGAACGGCATTAGGGAACAGCGCGGGAGGGATCCCGCCGGCCGCGGGCAGCGCTGGCCGGTGCTAAGCGGTGCCTGGTGGTTGTACAACTGCCCCATTTTCATGTGCTGTGCTTTTGTACTCGCATCAAAATATGTAACTGTGTGGGATGAAAGGAAACGGCAAATTGGATTGCGCCGTAATCCCAGCTGAAGCGCTGTCTTCACAAAGATGTAAACTGAAAAGCTTTGGGCTTCTTGCAGGCAGAAGAAACTTGTAATACATGAACGAGTTGTACAGCGACTAAGCTGTCCCTGAAGAACATCTTCCCCGCCTCTCCACTGTTTGATCATTTCGCTCCCCAAAACATCTCCTGCGTTTCAGCATCTCCAGCGAGCCCGTGGTTGGAAATAGCTGTCAGTGACATTGCTTCAGGGACAGGCACCATCGCACTGACCCGCCCGTCCCCAGCAGTGGGGTACCAGAGCACAGCCCACCCTTGTGGGGACCCTCGCTGGGGGACAATCCTTGCCTAGGGACGCTCTTTTGAGGGACAGTCACTCAAGGACTCTCACTGAGGGACCACCTTTGAGCGACCTTCTTTGAGGGACAGTCACTGAGGGACCTTCTTTGAGGGACCTCGCTGCGGGACAGTCACTGAGGGACAGTCACGGAGAGCCCCTCGCTGGCGGCCTCTGCCCGCCGCCGCCGTCGCGCCTCAGGGGAGCGACACGCCCGACAGCTCCCCGACAGCGCCTGGCCCTCCTCCCGCCCGGCTTTTCCCCTTCTGCCATGGCCGTTCTCCCTCCCCGCCGCCCCAGCTGCCGCTCCGTGCCCGACCCTCAGCCGGCCCCTCTCGGCCGCCGACGGGGGAACGGCGGCAGGGGGCCGGGTCTGACCGGGCGGGCTGAAGCTGGGAAGCCGGGCAGAAACAACACTTTTCCATGTATATTCACTTTTTAATGTATATTATATTTATTTATAATTTTATTTTATTTTCTCTTTATCTTTCTACGCTTGCCCTGCGGTCGGCGGGGGGGAGGCCGGGCCGGGTTTCCCGGCGCTGAGGCGGCGGCGGGCGGGGGAGGGGCGGGCGGGCGCTCCCGCCGCTGCCCCAGACAGTGGGCGGGGCCGGCGCGCGCCGCCGGCGGGTTCGTGCCCGCGCGCCGCCGCCGCCGCCGTCTCGGTCTCCGCAGTGAGGTCACGGGTGGGCGGCGCGAGCGCGGCGCCTGTTCCGCTCCCCGCGGCCGCCGGAGCCCCCGCGGCGCCGGGTGAGCAGCCGGGGAACTTACTGGGGACGGCGGGGAGCGGGGCGGCGGGGCCGTGGGGGAAGGGCGGGAGCGCCCGCCGGGGGATGGGAGGGAGCGGCGGCTGCGGAGAGGCGGCGCGGGGGCGGCGGGGAGAGAGGGAGCGGGGTACCGGGGATGGGAGGGGGCGAGGGACAGGGGGGCGGCGGAGCGGCGCGGTACGGCTGGGGACAGCGGGGAGCCGGGCAGGGCGGAGGGGCGAGCCCGGCGGCGGGAGGGGGAAGGGCTGAGCCGTGCCCGGAGCGGTGCCGGCGGGGCCGGGGTGAGTCACGGCGCGGCTGGGAGCGGCGGGATGCGGCGTCCCGGGAGGGGCCGCGGGGTGAGGGGTCGGTGTCCGGGATGGGGGGGCCGGTGCCCGGCCCGCGGCTCGCAGTGCCGTCCTTTCGGGCGTGCACGCCGGGAGAGCCGCTCCGGACCGCCCCCTCCCCCGCCGGTATCGCCCATCGGTTGGGGGCTTGTCCCGGTGTTCCGCGAGTTATTAGGGAAACACCCTGCCTCTGGCAGGGAATTCCAGAATGGTTTGGGTTGGAGGGGGCCTTAAAGCTCATCTCCTTCCAGCCCCCCTGTCATGGGCAGGGACACCTTCCACTATTCCAGGTTGCTCCAAGCCCTGTCCAGCCTGGCCTTGGACACTTCCAGGGATGGGGCTGCCACTGCTTCTGTGGGCAGCCTGTGCCAGTAGCTCACTGCTATCACAAAGAATAATTTCTTCCTTTTATCAAATCATAACCTTCCCTCTCTCAGTTTAAAGCTATTCTCTCTTTTCTTATCACTCCATGCCCTTGTCAAAAGTCCCTCTCCAGCTCTCTTGAAGCCCCCAGAGCAAACTCTGGGATTGCTTGTGATCGGCCTCTCTCTCTTTCGCAGGTTATCAGGAAGGGACTGGCAGAAGTCTGTGCTAGCACACACGGCATGAATTCAGCCCATGGCCTGGATCTCACCTCTATTACTAATAACTTGGGCTGGGAAAATTCTGACACACACCAGTGACATCTGGGCGAAAGGTGACTCTCTAGGGACGTTCAGTTTTTGCCGTCGATCTGGATCAGCCTTTAATTTCAGGATTTGTGAACTGCCGTAGTAGCTGTCACGGTGGTGGTGAAATCATAAAGCTAGCAGCACAATAAAGCAAGCCCTTAAGATTGTGTTTGATCTCTGGGAGCTGAAAGTGCTGAATAAAATTTTCACACAACTTAAACTACGTTTTGGATCAGTTGCGTTAAGATTGACATTCTTCTAACTGAGCCCATTTTCTATTTTAATATTTAAATAGAGACTTATTTGAAAAGACAGTATATTTTTTAAAGGAAAAAAATGATTGAGGATGAACACGCATCAGTGCATCGTTTTTTTACTAAATTGCTGGACAAGACTGCTGTGTAAAATAGTGGATAGTGTATGAAGAAAACATTTTGTATACATATTGCATTGGGGTTTTTATATGATAAAATTGAACAAATAACTAAGGAAATAGTTATTCGTACTTTTACTCCATTAGTAATTTTGCGGTATTACATGCAAAATGAGTTACAGTTTTTACTGCTGGATCCTGAAGAAGTAATGTTCTAGTGAAAGGAGCGTGCAGCTTGGTGTACCTGAGGTAATCCAAGATCACATGAAACTATTTTTTATATGAAAAAGCAAGAAAATGCACATTCAGGACTGACTTAATTAAAGCTCTAGTGTTTAGCAATGGAAAGCCCACAGATAAACTTCCCTCTAGGTCTGGTTTCAGACCAGAAAAGGAGCAGGATCCAAGAAGATGGGAGTCCTCCACTGAAAAAAGCAATGACAGAAATGCATGTAAATAACAAAGTACAGGTCGTAATAAATAAATTGCCAACAATAAAGAAGGAAAACCTGGATGACTATGACGAAACTCCGGTGGAGGCTGATGGGGAAACTGCCAAGCCAAACAGTGCTTCACTATCTGAGCCTTTGAGTTTAAATCCAGGTTTGAAACATACGTTGGCACAGTTCCACCTAAGCAGCCAGAGTTCTTTGGGTGGACCTGCAGCTTTTTCAGCTCGGTATTCCCAGGAAAGTATGTCACCCACCGTCTTCCTGCCTCTCCCATCACCACAAATCCTCTCTGGTCCATTGCTTATCCCTCCAGACAGCTCCACAGAACTCACCCAGACCCTGCTGGAGGGGGAATCCATCTCTTGTTTTAAAGTCGGAGGAGAAAAAAGACTTTGCCTGCCTCAAGTGTTGAATTCTGTTCTCCGAGACTTTTCCTTGCAGCAGATCAACACGGTGTGTGATGAACTCTACATCTACTGCTCAAGGTGCACTTCTGACCAGCTTCACATCCTGAAGGTTTTGGGAATTCTTCCATTCAACGCTCCGTCCTGTGGGCTCATTACGCTGACGGACGCTCAGAGACTATGCAATGCTTTACTGCGCCCTCGCACTTTCCCCCAAAGTGGCAGTTTCCTCCCTGGTAAGAACACCTTGGCCCAGCTGAAAGAGACTGGCAGTGCCTTCGAAGTAGAGCATGAATGTCTGGGCAAGTGCCAGGGGTTGTTTGCACCTCAGTTCTACCTTGCCCCGGATGACCCGTGTATCCAGTGCTTGGAATGCTACGGGATGTTCTCGCCCCAGACCTTCGTCATGCATTCACACAGATCCCCGGACAAGAGGACCTGCCACTGGGGGTTTGAGTCGGCCAAGTGGCACTGCTACCTGCACATTAACCAAAAATACCTGGGCACATCAGAGGAGAGAGAGCTGAAGCATCTCTTGGAGGAAATGAAGGAAAAATTCAGCGAGAAAAATCAGAAAAGAACTCGGTCCAAAGTAAGTTCACCTGGTGGTGTAAAACTCCCAGATCTCTTTCTGCTCACATGTATACTTGTTTTAGAAGCACATTACTTGGCTTTTCTAAGTGGGAATACTTGTCACATCAAGCCTAAGTTAAATTTGTGAGAGCTTCACCATGGAAATAACATTTCTCATTAAGAGGGATGGTAATTTCTTCTCTAGGCTGAAGGTAACCATTCAAGCTGGCTTGACTTTGTTGGTTCTTATTCTGTCCTCAGGTACACAGACTCTGGAAAATTCGGGCTATTGTGAAAATTTTCATTCTCCCATTTGACCTTTGAGTAGGTTTTATGTGGTGTGTGCTGCAGCAGCTGAGCAAAGCAGAAAGGAGCTTGAAAATCAAGTATTACAAATGAATTCTTCATCTGTTATTTGTACTCCAGCATGCACGCATGGGCTGGATGGCAACCTGGCTTGCTGGCCACCCATCTCATGACCTGTGTGCAGGGTAATGGTGCTTTGCTAAATGGCTATTTAGAAGCCCAAAGTCTGCTTGTTCAGCAAGAGCTTTCTGTTTAAACCACTTGTGCAGTGAAATATGCCAAAAAGAGGGGGTTTTAAGCAGCCCAAGTAATGAGCTGTAGGCCGGTATCTTGACAATAGTTAATAATAGACATCTTATTTTTTCCTAAAATACTGCTGCAAGTCTGTGCTGTGGTTCCAAAATACAGAGCCTATTTGTCCCTTGGAGAGCTTCTACTTTGAATAATAGGACAAGCAGCAGAGGAACATTAATGCTATAGATGTTCCCATTCTTAGAAAGCATAATTTTGGGGTATAATTTAAACTTCAATAGATTTTTAATGGTTTCTGCCCCATGACTGTTTCTTTTCAGTGTATTCAGTGTTTCTGTGTCTGTTTGATGGCTGCTTGGTTTGATGATAAATCCATGTTGCCTGTGGATTTTATGGTGGATTTCAAAATAGCAGCAAGAGCAGTGCAGATGGTTGAGCCCAAAAAGGGGTGCTATGAGCTGACACCTTTCAACACGAATTTCTGAAAAGTTGGTGTTGCAGGAAGGCTGACTGTAGTAACAGGTATTGTTACAGTGGTGCCAGTCTGCAGGAAGAGATTTTACCAGCAGATTCCCATGGAAGTCTGCAGTATGGCATGCTTCCACATGCTGAATTATTTGAAGATGCAGTCTCCTAGCAAAGAGACTTTGCTTTTCAACTGATAAAGACATGTCAGTCTTTATTCTTGCAATGCCAGTGTAGGAAATGAACTGCACCATGGTGGATGCATCAGTGGAAATAGTCTTCCATGTTCACACCTATAAATGCTGCTTCTCTTCTCACAGCAGCAGGTTTCAGACAATGAGATCTTTCAGTTTCATGTGCAAAGATGAAAAAAACGCAGCTGAAATTAGCAATGGCAGTAATTTGGACTGGACTGGTGCAAATGAAATTGCAAAACTTTTTGCAGTGTTCTGTTGCAGGCCTGTGTTGTGCTTTCTTACAAAGCAGCATGTGAAACCAGAGTCAGAAGCTGTGAAAACCTGAACAAAATACAATGGTAGGGGAGGTTTGTAGGGTTTTTCCATCCTGTGGATATTCATCTGGGAAGTACAAAAGAGTAAAAGAGTTTCAGAGAGCACTGCTGGAGTATGGTTTCCTTTTCCTCGTCCTGGGGGAGCTTAGGCTGCTTCAGTTGTCTTTTCATAGAACCAGTGAATGGTTTAGGTTAGAAAGGACCTTAAAGATCCTCTCATTCCACCCCCTGCCCTGGACAGGGACACCTTCCACTAGACCAGATTGCTCACAGCTCCATCCAGCCTGACCTTGAACACCTCCAGGGATGGAGCAGCCACAACTTCTTTTCCTCATTTCTGTGCTGTGGGAGAGGTATCAGGTACAGCACGTAGACATTCCCTTTCCTTACACTCCTAGGGGAATTTATTTGCAGGATGTTCTGTGTGCTGTTCTGTCACCTCCTCCTTTGCTGAGTCAGTCCTCAGAAGTGCTGGCACATCATTGTGATTATCTTGGAGGGCCCAGGAAGAACAGTTGCCCTTGGCTAAGTCTTTCCCCATCTAGTAATAATGAATTAATTAAATCCCATAGTCTTTGGAGCATCCTAGATCCCATGCTTTGCCTTTCTCCTTACTATTTCACTCTGAGTTTATTCACCTCACAGTGCAAATACACTTTTCTTTCAATATTTTAAGAGCAAAGTACTCTTGAGATTAATTCCTTTCTGTTCTTTGTGCTAATAAGAAAGCTGTAAGCTGTGTGCTTGATTGTTGTAATTTTCTGTGGAGTTCTAGACTGCAGTGCAACATCCACCTGCTCTTCATGGAACAGCTGTCACCGAGTCTCTGCTGATTCCTGCACTGACAGATCCTTGTTCCCTTTGACTTTGCGACAGTTTCTCATCATCTCTGCACTAAAACTTTGCCTTGCTTCTGATTCCTTGAGCTGGTCACAGTGTGTGGGGGAAATCTCACAGTGTGGGTGGGGTTAACATTTCTCCTGATTGTTTTATAAATCCCACCTCTGGTAAAACTACTGCCTTAATGATTAGACTGAAACCATTTCTTACCTATGTATTTTTTCCTTAAAGAACAGCTTTGTCCAACTAGCCTTGAAGAAGAATAAGTCATTTTTCATGTAACCCTTTTAAACAGTTTGAGTAGAGGTAATTTAATTCAACTTGTTGTGTTTACAGAATTATTTAAGAGCATCTAAAATAAACAAATTGTTGGGTAATGAAATAGACACACACATCCACACACACACATATATATATATATATATGTATGTATTGAAATAGATGCCTTATTTAATTTACCTGAATGGTGAGGGAAGAATCCTGTTAGAAGAAAACTTCATTTATTTATGGTAACATTTCATTTTCTTTCCTAAGTAAAAATTTGATTGCATGCTATGAAATTCATTTGTAAGATTCACACTAATGGGTAGACAGTAAATTCAGTTTCCATTTGAAGTAAGTAAAAAAAAAAAAAAGGCAAAAATCTGACCTAGTAATTTGAAAATAGAGATGACCTGATAATTTCATATGTAAATATATAAGCATGTAAAATGTGAGTCTTAAAATATGGACAAATGCGATCTGAAGCTAAAATCAGATCACTGCATACTAGCTGCAGTATAAGTAGATTATATGTGATTATTTAAATTACTAGAATGATCTGAGTAAGTAGAAAAAACTTGACAAGTGTCAGGATGAGGCCATTTTCCTAGAGATTATTCAAATCTTTTTTTATTTAAAGCCTTTTAATGAATTTACAACTCCAGAGCTTCTCTTCCTTGTGCCCTCCCTCCCTTTCTGTCTTTGTTGGAAGTGAGGAACTGCAGGGGTGGAGTTGAATTTCAGTTTCATTGTGAGAGCTGAGTTTGGTGGGGTGGAACTTTTGGTCAGGATGGGGTAGGTGGGGTTTGGTCCCTGCCAGGGTCGGGTGGTGTTGGATTGTGCAGACCATGGCTCAGGTCACACCGATGCCACTGCCAGGGATGAAGTTCTCTAAAAGTTTATTCCAGGGTGTGCAAATACAAACTTTTCTGATAATATAGCACACAAGAAGCTGTGAAGATATTAGAACACTATGTAAAGATTTCAATACAGGTTTATTTATTTTTTTTTTTTAGCTTTATAGGCTGTTTTTTAATGGAGCAGCTTGTCGAAAGGACTGGGTCAGGCTGAAATGGTGTTGACTTATTTTGTAGCAGCCTCTATGGTGCTGTGCTTTGGATTTGTGGCTAAAACTGTAGCTAATATACCAGTGCTCTGGCTACTGCAGTAAAAACTGGGATAGAAGGAGGAGAATATGTAGGTAGAGGTTGTTCAAGGGTAGTTGGGCAGTTCTCTGAGGGAGGGACTGAGCCATGCCCTTTGTTTCACTCCTGGTTTTCCTTCACCTCCTAAACCAACTTTATCTTGATCCAGGAGCTTTCTTGTTCTTTTCCCTTCCATGCCCTGGGGATGCTGCTGAGGGAGCAGCTCTGTGGGGGCTTGGCAGCTGCCTGGGGTCAGCCAACCACACCCTACCCAAAACCCCAGGTCTCAAGGCTGTTCTAATAAAGTGAAATCACAAATCAATTTCTTAGCTATGAATATATTGTAAATATATGGTGATCAAGTGATTTCACTTGAAATTAAGAGCAACTTCACAGGAGAGCACAAAGTATCACGAGGAATTTTGAGTAAAGAGTAATTCCAAAAACATTTCTTGAGACACATAGCAAGAATTGCTTTCTAAATGCAAAATACACAGAAGTTTTTAAGATTATATATTCTGATGCACCTGAGTTAATTTTGTTTGCTACTACAGAGGGAATTGCATTTTCATGTTCCTGGGAGCAGCTTTGCCTTCTTGTGTGATAAAAATTTGTGATGACTGAAGGAAGTTCTGTCCCTGGAACACCAGCACACTGTTCCATTTAATTTTGAAATAAAGTATCTCGCAGGTGCTTACTTTATATAGACACAGTATTACAAAAGGCTCCTACACCTTTTGGGAATCCTAGTTTCTGCTTTCTGTTTCTCCCAAGCTTGTTTAGTAGAGTTCTGGAAACTCAGCAGAGATTTTAGATGAGTCTGTAAAGAGATTTTCCTTTCATTTCATTGCTATTTTGCCTGCAATGGTAAATTGGAGATCAAAGAAAATTCTGTGGCTTGCATCACCCTGCATCTCTGCCAAAGACACCCCATTCCCCAGTACCCCAGTTTCTCTGGTGTGCCTGTATTAATGGTGTAAATGCCATTTCTCTGAGGAGTGTTTATGAAAATGTAAATAACCTGCATCCATGTTTCAATTACCAATGTATTTTCTTTCCTTTAGGCAGAGCCACAGCAGAACCTGGAATTACCGCAGTGGTATCCAGTTATAAAACAAGAAGCAGAAACTGATCCTCAACCACCTTCCTTTTTCCACCCCAGGTAACTGAGTTTCCTATGTAGAACTATAAGCACTGTCAAGTATTTAAATACTTTTGGCTATTTAGGGTTAATTCAAACTGAGAAAAAATGTATTTTCAACCTGAACTGTCAGGAAAATTCTTAAGGTATCACACAGGAATGATTTAACCCTAAATTTTTATGCATTTCTTAGTGTAAATACTAATGAACTGCTTATGAGTATTTTTTGGCATAGGACTCAAGCTGTGACCTGTGGGTGTTCTTCAGCAGGCAATACAATTGAAATGTAATTAAAACTTCCCCTTTCTTAGTAGAAATGTCAGAGGTAACTTTTGATCTTTCATACTGTAATACAATGCATGCATGTGGAAAGCTGCACAGGGCCTGTTTACCATAAGGACAACTTAATTTCCTTCCAGAAAAAACTTCCAAGGAGTGTTTGAAGGTTTTCTTCCACAGTGGAACAAGGGCTGCAGCTGGATTGTCTGTGGACTGGTTTCCTGGTTTTAGAAACCAAGTGCATTTCCTTGACTCCTTACCCAGTTTGTCCCCTGCAGCAGCGAAGGAAATAGTTTTTCTTGATATTCCTCTTGCCCTCACCCCCTGTGGTTGCACAGGTCCCAAATTTGGGTCAGAGCAGACCTTTTTTGGTGCACACACATCACACTGGTTCCCACGCAGAGAAAGGAGTGGAGGAACTTCTGTGATGGGCCCTCATGTTCTGTTTCTGCCAGTGCCTTCCTTCAGATCCAGGAGAAGGGGAAGTGTTGAGGACAGCAGTTGAACTCCAGTGACACTGGTGATCTTGGCAGTGACCTGAGCACACCTGGGGCTCTCTCCCCTCTGTGCCAGGCTGAGTGGGGAGGTGAGGGTGGGACACAGGGATGCTCCCAGGAGTCCAGGAGCTGTGAAAATCCAAATGGGCAGCTCGGTGTACTTGGGAAGGAAGGTCCAGCATTGGTGTCAGACGTGCCCCAGGGCTGTCAGAACACAGCTTTGCTACTTAACTGAGGTGCTCATTCCCACTTCACTGATCACCTCCCCATCCTCTGTTGCTAATATAAGGATTATGAAAATGCTGGAGAGTCTGGATTCAGTGGCATTCTGATTTCACTCTTTGCATTTAAATGAAGTCTTCATATGATTTTCTGTAATATTCTTTTAATCAGCCATGTTTGGAAAATCTACCTGTTTGATAGCCTCAAAATCTTATCTAGATAATCTACTCAGTAAAAATTAAGTGGGTCATTAGGCTTTCCTTTTGCATAGGAAAAATTTTAAAAGGATGTGCTTATTTTTCATTGATGCTTTCACGGTTTGAACTCGTGTTAAATTAAACTTACTGCTCTCAACCAGCCATCATTTATTATGTCTTACCTTTCCCTGTGAATTTTACTCTTCTGCTGTTTCAGTTACTACCTTTATATGTGTGATAAAGTGGTTGCCCCGAATGTGTCTCTTGCATCTCAATATAAGGACGTTGCAAAAACAACAGTAAAAGCTTCAGAAGTTAATAAATCCTCACCTGGGCAGTCAGAGAAGAAGCTCAGTAGTGGAAAGCACAAAAAAGCTGCCTCCTATCCAGAGCTTTCTCTTGAAGAACAGGAAAAAATTGACTTGAAAACTGGTGTGGAGCAGCCAAATAAACGTTTAGGTGAGTAGTGAAAATTATACTGAAATCTTTTGATTTTAATACCGTGAACTTTTGGAAAGCTTTATGCTGAGCTAGAATTTTGTGATGTCACTTCAGATTCCCAAAAATTCCCTCCACCTTTTTGTAATCTCAGTTTTCTTTGCACTTTTTTCACTCACTCTGGAATTTGAGCTTTCTGTGATTGTTGTTCTCTGTTTTTTCCTGTGTAGATCCTCCTGTGTCAACTCGCCCTGCGAGAGGTGGAAAGTCTGAGCGTGTTTCTTCCAAAATCACCAGAGACTCTGGCCGTGGTGAGGGAGGTGCTGATGCACGAACCTTGTCCCCCACCCTCATGAAAGACATCAGCTGTGAGGATGACAAGGGAAGGATCATGGAAGAAGTGATGAAAACCTACATCAAGCAGCAGGAGAAGCTGAACGTGATTCTGCGGAGGAAGCAGCAGCTCCAAATGGTACAGTGGCAGTCTGAGGGCATTTCCCCCTGGGCAGCAGGGAGCTGGTGTGAGCTTGCTGGCTCCTCAGTCAACATCACAGATTGTATTACTTAGACACACCAAAGCACACAGATCATCTTTCCCTCAGCTTAAATCCAGACACCAAATCTTCAATATCCCTCATGCTCATGAGTTTTGAGCCCACTAATAAGTGGTGTCTCTTCAGTTTGCAGCTGCTGGGTCCAAGCAGCTCCTGCTTTTGCTGTATCCTCTAAAATGTCTCAGTTTTCAGGTTTTCATATCAGTATTCTAGGAATGATCTTATGACTGCCCTGTATAAAAAAGAACACCACCTTCCTATTCCCATTTGCTAATCTGTGCTTTTAGGGATTTCATTTTTAGTCTTTAATAATGGATGATTTTAGAGACTGGTGTTCATTTGTGACATTTCTGTTTTCTGAATTCAGTTAAATACTATCTTTGCTTCATGCATCCATGGAACAGACCTAATATTTTAATTTATTTTATTTTAATTTAAATGTTAATCACAGAATCTAGGAGCTCAGGCAGGGCCCTAGAGCTGCTACTTTAAAGTTGTTCTGCTGTTGGAGGTAAAGCTTGTAGATAAGTTAAAAAACAAGAAACGAGTTTAAAAATATCAAAGTGTCAGTGGACAAAGAAATCAAACACTTCATTTTGTTTTCTGATGCTACACTTGCATCTTTGAAGTATATTTTAGTTGAATCAGTGCTGCTGCTTCCTGAGGTTCACTGCTGGAAGTGCAAATTTATTTCTGGAAGCTCCATGTACTTGGAAGTATAAGTAATTTCGTAAGAATTATGTGCATGCTACAGAATTCCATGCTGTCATTGGTAAGTAAATAAATACCATTATCAGGCTGTTGTTACTGGTGGTTACAAATGGTCTTTTTGGCCTCACTGGTTCTAGAAACACTTCTAAATTTTCAGGTTTTTTACTTTTCTGGTGTTAGAAGAAAGGAGTATGTGATCTTGATCTTTCTTTACAGGAAGTGGAAATGTTAAGCAACTCTAAAGCTATGAAGGAACTGACTGAAGAGCAGCAGAATTTACAAAAAGAGCTCGAGTGTTTGCAAGCAGAGCATGCACAAAGAATGGAAGAATTTTATTTTGAGCAAAGAGACTTGGAGAAGAAACTGGACCAAGTGATGAAGCAAAAATGTAGCTGTGACTCCAACTTGGAAAAAGATAAAGAAGCTGAATATGCAGCACAGGTGAGAAAGGAAGGTTTATTTCAAACAGAACATTTTAAGTGTATCAGGAAATTGTGAAGTTGTTGTTCAGCCACTTCAAGGTTTCATTTTCTCTGAGTTCTGAAACCACAGACAGATACCAAAATAGGTCAGTGGCAGCAATATTTATTTCCCTGTTCCTTGACTGAAACTGAGGTAGAATGTAACTTACAGAAACTTATGGTATTATTGATGAACTATTAAACATGAGGTCTGTTACATCCTCATTTAAAACAAATTGTTTTTAATGTATGTGGGCAATGCCCATGATATAAACTTAAACATTATCATTATTTTATGTAAAAAAATTAAAAAATCCAAACCTCTGAACCATCTTTTTGTCAGATTAGCAGCATGCCTTGCTGCTCCTCTTGTTCCTTGGTGGAAGAACCTTGTGCAGTATCTGATGAGCTCTTTCTGGGCTCTACCAAAACATTTGGCCAAGAGTTTTCTTGGAAATGAAAATCATATTAGTGTCTCTCGTTCTTGCCTCTTGGATTCATATGTCAAAACATATGGAGTTGTTTTTTCCTCTCACTTTCCTTTTAACTTTTACTGTTGCTTCTTTATGTTGGAGGTTATTCCAATGGGAAAAAATATAGTTTAATGACAAAGGGAACCTTGGAATGCCCCTTCTAAAAATCAGCTGTAGTTATGATTAGATTTTTTTTTTATTTTCCACCATATCACAGAAAACTAGTCTTAACAGGCTCATTTTTAAAGTGAACAAAATCCAAAACTTGAGCTCAGTAGAGCTCTGTGGTGCTTTGTTCACAGCTGTGTATATTTCCTGTTCTGACTGACTCAAACTGAGAAACAGGCACTACTTGAGAGACAGGTTTTGGTATTTTTGGTGAGTAGGGCAGAGACTCGCGTTGTAAATCCTTTTCATGAATTTAATTTCATGACATCCCACTCCACTGATTCCTGGCCTTTGCTGCCAGAAATAATCCTCTCTGACTAAGGCCTGATCTACTAAACATCTGGTACAAGCCCTATTAGTGCAAGTAACAACGTGTTCTAATTTATGGAGATCATCATGTACAGCACATTTTATAGGGCTTGTGCAGCTTACTTCCTCTGCAGGGGGAAAAGTGTGGATTGTTCCCCAAGGAGATTGGTTGTGTGTTTCTTTTGAAGTTACACTTTGAAAACTACATACATTCCTTGTGTAAAAGTTTAGTCTGTTATTACCTCTGTAGTAGGTCTATTCACAATGTATAATTTGAACGGTTTTCTTTCCATTTATCACATCTTGCAGTAGATTCTGGTTTCAGGAAGCACCAGAGTTAAACAGAGGTCTTGGGAGCAGGGAACTTGCCCAAGCTATGTATCCAGCATTTTAAAAAAGCCTTAATCTGCTGTGTTCTTGAAGCAGTTACCCAGGCTGCCTCTTCTGTCTGAGAGCTGTGGACTGGGAGGAACCCTCCTTGTGCATTAAACAGAATTAAGAATTTGGCATTTGCAACTTACTTAAAAGTCTCTTTCCCTTTCTAGGCCTGTCTGAATATGCACTGTCTTGTCCCCCTTTTTGACTTGTTTATTGAAATAGTTGATTCACCCTGTCAGTCACAGTAGGGCAGAATAACCAGTCCTGGAGCCTTTCCTTAGAGCTGGAAATCAAAGCCAGACGTGTTGCAGCATGCAGCATACAGTGGGCACTGTTGCACTGCAGCACTTTGCTGCATCACTGGTGCAGTCAGGACTTGCATTAACAGCCTGTTGTTGTCTAAGAACTGCTGAAGTATTTCTGGTTAAAGAAGCATGGATGAAACGTGGTGTTTCTCTAAAACCAGCACAGCCATTCCCTCACTCAGTACATTCTGTAGCAGTTGGTGAAAACCAGTAATACCCTCTGTGTTCCTGCTCTTTCCTTCTCATGAGCTGTCTTCCTAATTCTCAGTGAGATGGATGCTTAGTACATCAGGTAGGTACCCATCATTATAAAGGCAGGTGGATTTTTTTGGATGGAGTGAGGTCTTTTGGTAAGAAATAACCCCATAAATCAGTGGGAGAGGATAGCTGGTTTCCAGTCTCCTCCCTGTTTTAACTGCTGGTAATATACTGTAAGCAATAAGGAACTTTCCCACACTTGAGAAGATGTTTCCAGATGTCACTGTAAATAATTCTTGTGACATTCTATCAAGTGTGAGCCTTGCTGTAATCCAAAAATGAAAAGAATACCTGATTTCTGTGTTTAAACACAAAATACACCACAAGAAGATTTGTGTGGACTCAGGTTTATATTTGAACACACACACAGATGGTTATGTATAAAGTTTTCTGAATATTTCATTTATACTAAGGAATATCAGGAAACAGTGTTGGTGGTTTGTTTTGTTTCTTCTAGAAATACATTCAGGCTTTAGAATAAAGAAGTAATATTTTGTCAGGTAAGAGAAATAGACCTGGGAAATGAAAAAAATGCAGTTTGTTTGGGATTTGTGACACATCTGATGCAGACATCACAATTTTTCCCAGTAGATTCTGTGTGTTATTGACAGGTTGGTGGGACAGTTCATATAACTAGAACTTACATGCATCTAAAAATTAGATTTTCTCATTTTTTAAAATTATGGTATGGTATTTATGCAACTTTGCACATTGACATTGTTTGCTAATGGTGTAAGAGGTAAGTGCATAATTCTTGCTAACTGCACAATTCTGGTGGGCTGAAATACTTGGATGCATGGAGTGGCCATCTGTTGACCCTTTGATGTTTTAAATGAGTTTGCTAAAATTTACTCTTGTGTTTCACAGCTGGCAGAGTTGAGGCAGAGGTTGGATCATGCAGAGGCAGATAGACAAGAGCTCCAGGATGAACTGAGACAAGAACGAGAGGCCCGGGAGAAGCTGGAGATGATGATAAAAGAATTGAAGCTACAGATCCTGAAATCTTCAAAAAATGGGAAAGGAAAATAGAAATTGGAAGAGGAAGCACGACTGTGTCCTTCAAACAGGGTGTTTTGATTTTAATGATTGTGAACAATTTTTGTGTGCTGAGACATAGTGTTCTCTATGGATTTCTATTTCCCAGACAGGTCCAGATGAAGATATACATAGATATAAATAAATAGAAATAGACATTTTTAGATTTTCCTAGCCAATGAAAATCTGCATTGATTTGTACTGGTGTTTTTCTCAGACAGTGAAAAATATGAAACTCTTGATTTAGAGTGACCAGTTTCTGTCTATTTCTAATGCAGTCTTAAGGACTCTACACCTTTTAACATTGTCTGTTAAAACATATGTGGATATCTTTATTTTGCAATCAATTGCACATCCAGGTATAAAAGTACATTAAAAATATCCTCAATTCTTCAAGGTCTTAAATAGTTTGGGTTTCAGTGAGAATTAGATATTCTTGAACTGAGGAAAGTAAAGGCAGCTTTTTGTCTATAAGGCAGAGCTCGAAATTGCCACAACTGATTGATGATTGAGCATCAAAAGTGATTTACCAGCATGAGTTTTTCTCATAATTTCATTGTGTGAAGTCAGCTGATCTTTTCAGTATTGTCTATTTAACAACTCATTATCAATCTAAAGAGTGTTAGAGCCAGCACTTGCTTGCTCTGCTGGAAGAAGAAAACATTAGGGGTTGTTTCTTTGTTTTGGTTTGGTTTTGTGAATCAAAAAATTTGCCATTACAGTGGAATCTTGGGAAGTTAAAAATTCACAAGTTTTCTTCTGTTTTTTTTTCTCTAGAGTACATATGAAAGAAACATTAATTAAAAGCTTAAAGGTGGGGCTTTTCCTTTTAGAAACCGAGAAAGCTTGACTTAACTGTTTTTCAGATATTAATGCTTTCAAGAAAAATAATGCTTATTAAGGAGTATGTATTAATTTCTTCAGCACCCTAAGCCTCCACCCTTTGAGATTCTTGCCAACTAGTGGATTTTTCTTTCATTACATAGAACAGGCCTTAACTGACATTGTGATCATAACTTAAAATATAAAATTCTGAGGTATGGCACTTTGAAAAATCATTTTGATAGTCTCTGTATTTGAATGGCATGGTAGGGTTACCATGAATTAAGAAAATACAGCATGTTTGTTAAGCTATAACATTGGGAAATGTGTAATTGTACAGAATTACTGGTTTATGTATATATATAATGTCTGAGTACTTCTGAAGTCTGGTTCCTAGTGGGTTAAATGCATGGCTAAAGTTGGATGAAGAAAAACTTTTTTTGCACTTCTCTCCAAAAAATTGGATACAGCTGGCAGATGTCAGCTGATCATGTCAATGATAGGAATATTTTAGTAATTCTAGTGTTTCACTACATAATTTTAACTTGTGCATTTAGTTTCTGGTTTTGAGGTACTTAAAGTTTAATATTCTCTTAATAATTCAATTAATTTTGGATAAAACCACTAGTAAAAGCCTACACTGATTTTTTTTTTCCCTCAACTAGTAAAACTGAAAACTCTTGTTCTTTTTTGTTTCTCTGTTAGTGATATAACAAGACTGAATATCACAGAGAAAGATAAAATTGCACATATCTTGAAATTGAATGAGAAATGAGATGGTAAATTAAATGTCACGGAGTCATAGGATGATTTTTTTTAATAACTGTACAATTTTGTTTATGAGCTCTGTGTCATATTTACACTGATAAGTAAAGCAGGTTAGATTAAAAAAAGAAAAATTTTCTTTGTCAGTGTTGAGAATCATAGAATGGTTTGGGTTGGAAGGGATCTTAAAGATCATCTAGTTCCACTCCCTGCTAGAAAAGAAAACCAGGATTATATTTTTCTCTTCTTCAGCTCCCAGCTCCAAATTTTTCCTTTGAAAAAAAAAAAAACCCCAACAAAAAAAATCCCCCCACAAACTAAAAAGGAAAAGGCCTGTCTTTACAGCTTGGTTTGGAGGGAAGGGTGCTGACTAAATGGTTCTGGTTGTGTGTGCACCACTTGCTTTAAAAACACCACGAATGTTTTGTTGTCCAGCCACCAGACCCATGGATACAGGGAGAGCAGGCAGGAATATTGCTGGAGGTGTGATGGCTGGGGAGCAGAGCTTGAGGCTGTCCAATGGCATTGGCAGATCTGTGTTGGATGAGCTGGAAAATGGGAATGTTCCACCTGGGTGCTGCTGAAGGATGGAGAGAGTCCCTTTGTATTGTGGAGCAGGCTGGGGCTGTCAGTGTGGGTAGAGCCACAGCTCACTCAGAGCTGCAGTGACTGATGCACCACAGTGTTTATAGCTTAGCTGTGGGATGTTTGGATTATTAATAACTAATAACTGGGATTATTAGTGAATATTGCATTTCCATTCTTGCCTGTGTTCTGTGACTCCTGCTCAGATGTCCCCTTGGTGCAGCAGTGGCAGTGCAGGGCTGGGGCAGCCCAGGTTCCTGTACCTCAGCCAGCACTTGGGTCACTGCTGGAGCCTCTGAAAATGCTGGTGGCCATCCTTTGTACCAATATTTTCACTGTTGCAAGAACTCCAGCAGCTATAGGAAGTTTTACCAATTCCAATTGCAGATAAGGCCTCCTAATTGTTTTTGAACATCTGTCTGGTCAAGCAAATGGAACATTTATTAAAATGACCTTAAAAGTAGCTTTGTAAATATTCCATTTAGTTAATCTAAAGTTAGAATGCATTTTAAATTATTGTAATCCTCTTAAAATTCTTAAATACTACTTTCAGGCTCTTGGCATAACGTAAACAATTTTCATACATGTAGACTTGATTTTATACTGATTTTAAGTAATAATGTATACATAAATGTGCCATAGACCTTTGTGTGCTCACAGTCTCTGAAAGATAGTTTTTTAGTAAATTGTAAATAATGCTCTTAAGTTTTAGAATAAATATATGTTGACTTTTTTTTTGCTACCTTATCCTAATTCTATTGAATGATTTATTTTACAGCCTGACATAGGAACTTGGAATGCACACTTGAGGGCCCTCACTTAAGTGCACACTTGATGGTAGAGACTAAATCAGTCATTAGGGCTTTGCTTTTAGTCATAGCATGCTCATTTTATGTATTATTTGGTTTGCCCTCAGTCACTGCTTGCTGATCTTTTCAGACAAGAAGTAATTTTCCCAGATAGTTGTGACATGAAACCTGTAGAACAAAGTTCTAATATTGTCTATAATTTGAAAGTTGTTTTATTAAACACCTACACCAAGATGGAAGTTGCTTAGTGCACCATTTGGAATAAGTAGGGTTCGAGGTGAATACCTAATTTGCTCCTATACTTTTATAAAAGAGAATTCTAACATGCTTTGTATACTTTAATCAATAAAATATAAGAACTTAGAGGGTAAAACTCTTGTAATTTTGGCAGTCTGGAAACACCCTCACTCACAGTGTAACCAGGTGTCCCTCAACGAAAGAGATTTTTATATAAATCTCCAAACTTAGTTCAGTCTGTGTTTTAGTTTTTGTAAAGCATATCATTCAGTTTGAGTATTTAGATGAATGTAGTTATGTTTCACATTCTTAAACTAATTTTATTCTATATTTAATATATTGATAGCTTAGGTGTAAAACCATCTGTACATAGTAAAGGCATAATGCAATTAGTGATGTAGGAAAAGTTGGGTGGGAGCATAAAGCTACTGGTGGCCTGAAAAGAAATAAATCTTGGCCCATATTTTAGAAGTCACAATGTTTTATTCATACATTCTTGTTTTGTATTGGGGGAAGGGATAGCTAGAATGTGTTATGAAATTTTTGGAAACCTTTCCTAGCATTAGTTGGGAAGTTGCTCTTGAAATGCTGTCGTGGTCAGCTTCCTAGAATTCACTTGTTTGTAGAGTATATATTTTGATTGTCAGTAAAGATAACAACTTTGTATTTTTTCTGCACTTAATTCGTGTAATTAATCCACACAACAGAGTTTTCTATAACATGGTGAAGTTGACAAAACATGTAATTTCTCCTACCTATTAATCTGTGCTTGCAATATTTCAGTAATTTTATTTAAGCCATCGATAGGAAGCAGCAGAAAGCTGCAAATTTCAAGTTTCTTTTTGCTCAATACATTTGTAGTGCGAGTGTTCATTGGTTTTCTTTACAGAAAGCTTCTAGAATTTTCTATTTGCTGCATATATCTATTTAAAAAAATAGTCATTTTTTAGCTTTTGTGAAAGCAGTTATTGCTTACAAATTGCACGATGATTTTATAGTGTGTCTCCAGTACTTAGCAAATTGTTTTTTTCAGGGTTAGTGGTTCAGTTGGAAAATGCTTGAAAAATGAGTTTTAAGCACTTCATCAAGCACAGCAAACACGGTATAAAATTTTGCTATTTGAAAATTAATTAAGTGTAACGATACCAATTGAATTTTTTTTTCTTCTAAGAGATACCTCACTTAAAGGAAAGCACAGCTGTACTGTATTTAAACAAATCCTAGGAAATAATAAAAAGTCGGTCTGAAATATTTCGTTGCCATCATGTTGCTTTCTGTGATTGACAGAACTTTTTTATGTTTTCATCCTCACTCTCTGAAGTATTTATTGCTGTTGACATGCCAGTATAATTCTCTCAAATTACAGAAAGTAGCTGCAAAACAACTGAGTCCGTGTTAGCTCAAGGCAACAGGCTGGGTGACTATTCTGAAACCATAGGAAAAGCCTGTGAAAAAGGATCAGTGCATTCAGCAATTTTTAATACTTTGCCAATGATGTACAGTCTTATTGTCAGCATTGCTGTGGTTGCATTACATGACACACAAAACTGTCCTCTACCTCACGTGAGATTTAACAGATATTTTATATGGTTTTAGTAGACAAGATGCATCTATCTGGTCACTTAGTTTACAAATTTTGAATTATATTTATTGAAACATGACATACTGTGCTCTTAGCTTATACCTCAATTGTATTTTGTGCTGTTTTCCATTTCCATGCCTTGTAAATACCTGTATAGATCGTGGACTCAAAAACAAATAAAGAACTGTAATGTCAGAACACTTGTCTCTCGTATTTTTGAACACTGACTTCTAAACTTGGCACTTTGAAGGTATTTAGCTCGGTGTTTTTCTAAAGACAGAGCCTTCCTTGCTTTGATTACAGTAAATTAAAATCTGATTACGCCAAAACTTGTTAGCAGAGCTCCCACAGCCTGCAGCAGCTCCCCAGTTCTCTAAAAGGTATTTCAAGCAAAATCTACAAGATCAAAGCCATCCCTCCCCATGGATCCACTTTCTAAAGCTCTTAAGATTCTGTGAAGATATTGGCACCAAGCTTTCTATGTATCTTGGCATAAATTTGGTGTTTATACCTGAAAATAGAACTCCCTGCATGCTTGGCAAGTTCTCTGGTGCCCAGCTTTGTTGCTACTTGACTGCTCAAGCAATGTGTGAGTTGTTCACAACTCTCTTCCGTAGCTCAGTAATAAATGAGATTAAAAACACACATTGCCAGATTAAATGCTGAGATTATACAAAGTTCAAATCAGAAATGAGAATTTTACTCTATTTGCTGATAAAATAGTCACTGCTGATGGTGAGTGACTCTCAGTTCTTAGTTTTTGTAAACCATGTGATTATATTACCTTAACATTTCTGTGTAGCATCAGGGAGCTTAAATGGCAGAAAAATCAAAGTAGGAAAGGGAAGGAGGAATGGAGGAGAGAAGAGGGAGCAGTTTCTCTAAGCTCCATGTTCTCCCACAAGTCTTTAATTTACATTGAATTTCCACCACTTACAACAATAAACTGTTTTGTTGGTCACTTAAACCCCCCCTATATTGTAGTAAAATATAACTTGTGCTACAAATAATATTTTGGAGATTTTCTGGGGGATTCTATTAATATTTGAAAATTTTTCTTGATGCGTAAGAAAGCACATTCACACACATTTTGGTATTTTTTTCTTCCCCTCAAATCAGTGCAAAAATACTTTGTATTAAGGAACTGCTCTCCCATATAGGAAATCCTGATGATGTTTCAGATAACTGCAAACCCTTAATGTTACCATGGGCTTGCATATATTTTACAGATAAAGAGAGAAAGAACCAGGATAAAGATTAAAATTAGGAGCTCAGCCTTTAGTATAGAACAAAATTAAGAACTGACTGTACCACTTTAACTTGTTTATTTTTGCATCCTATCTTGCTTTTTTTATGCTGCTGTATTTCCAAACAGGGAAGAAACAATGAGGCTGAAAATGTAAAGAAAAGGTTCAAGGTGAATCATTTGGATGAGAAAGCCCTGGGGTGTTGATAGCTTGGGTAGCTGTGACTAATTGCAACGCCTGTCTTTTGTCAGAGAGAACAATGCGGATCAAGGAAAAACTCTGGGAGTGAAGGGTGAAAAGATTGATTTTTAAGGAGCTCACACTGTTGCTGGAATAAATGCCTGTGTAGCACTTGCTTTTAAAAAGGCAGCTTTTAAAACTATTGCCTGAAGTGTATCAGTTTATTTGGCATATAGCTGGCAAGTCGTTCTTGTTCCCTATTTTATTGATCTTGTAAATCATTGTCCACTTGCCTCACATGAACTTATATTCACTTAACTGTGGCTGATGTGATTTATAACACTGACAAAATGGTAAATGTCTCCTGTCTCTATTGACATTAATGAAATAATTCACACTGTGCCCTGTGGGCACTAGCTCGAGTTCTGTTGAATAGTGCCAAATTTACTCCTGCACACTCCTTGATAAAAACATTTGTGAAAGAAAACGTGGAGTGAAGAAACTTTTGTGGTTAAGGAAACCAAAAATGTAGGAGTCTGAACTACAGAAGGATGTAGATGCCAACGAATACCTTGCAGCATTTAAAAAATACTTATATTGTGCATTAGGATGTGTCTGCACTATCCCTGTGTAAAATGGTTCCAAAACTAGCTTTGGGATGAAATCTGTCATCTCCTTTTGAAGTCATGATCTGTCCAATGCAATTGCTCAGTCCAAGAAATGGAACAACACCACTTTTACCCAAGAGACGACAAATTTATGTCCTGAATAATAAATAAGCAGGAATATTTTTTAGGGGAAGATGAAATCCATCTAGAACTGAACCCTAGACAACATAAATTTGTGTTTGGCTATCAGGAACAGCACACCCCACCTGAGGTGGGTGCAGTAGAAGGATAAGCTATGCAGGAAGGGGGAATCACATCAGGAAATTTCATGCAAGGCCAGTTGGCAGCTTGGCTTCACAGAAATACCATAAACCAGGTATAGAAAAGAACCCAAAGGAGTCACCAACAATATAAAACAAACTGAAAACAACAATTCAATTTATATTTATTATAAAAGCTTCCCTTGAAAAAGAATTTTCAACTATATTGGTAGTGCTGCAGTGTTCAGGTGAAGCTCTGACAGAAAACTGTGACCTCATGTCCTTGAATTTTGGATGTAAGGAGCAGGTGACAAATGAAGCTTAGGATACTCTTGTTCCTGTTTTTGTTAAAAAATGGCAAAAAATACCCTTGGATGAGGAGCAGGATATATTCAATTCCTAGCACTTTAAACTCGGAGTGGCGTTTCCCAGTATTTCTTTCTCCCTGACAGCTCTAGGAGTGAATGGAATTCATTGTTGTGTCCCTTTTCTTGTCCCTTTTCCCTGCCCCTGCACCGCAGACAGCTCTCCACTAGTGGTCTCTGCAGGCATGCGGCATCCTCCTCGTCCCAAACCTTCCCTTCGCAAACCCAGCAGCGCCGGAGGAGCACACACAGCCATGAAATATCCTCAGGGATGTGCTGGCACAAGAGAAAATACATATGTGCCGTGAAAATACACAGCCAAGTTAGGAAAATGTCCTGCCTGCCTCTTTCTCCTGATGCAGAACGGGAGGATGTGAAGTTTCTCCACCTCTGGCATTTTGAAGCGAGCTGCTGCTGTTTTATCAAGTGTACTAAAATTCATATAGTAAATTTGCTCAGTAAAATTTAGTAAAATCACTAAACGTCTGAGTTAAAAGCAGCTCATTGTAATTTGAGGATTCAAAAGTGGGACTGTGGTGCTGTTAAACACCTATTTAAGACTCAGTGAGTGTTAGTTAATACTTCTGAAAGCCCAGGCACAGCAGAGAAAGCAGTGATGGCTCTTTTATATTTTTACAATTACTGGAAACATCAGGAAAGACCCAAGGCTGATTTTGTCCCTTTTCTGCAGCTGTGCTGATGGCTTTGATGAGGGGATCAATTCCACCTCTTGAGTAACTCTGCTCACCACATTTCTCCCCCTTATCTTTCCATGAGGAGGTACCGGTGTGACAATCAAAGTTCAGCTCACAAACACTGCCTCAATTTTCCTCCCTCTATGCTAAATTTCGAATAGTCGGGCTGTTTGCATTTGAATAAACCCCTCTGGCTCGTTTTCCAAGCACGGTGCGATCGTGCATCTCCTCCTCTCCACACCCTCCTTTCCCCTCGGACGCTCCGGATGCTCTGGCAGAAGTTGGGGCTCCCCATTTGCTCCTCCCATGAGCTGTGGGGCTGGAGGCAGCTCTGACCCCTCCCAGGGAGGGAGCTGGGCAGAGGCAGCCCAGTGCTTACAGCAGAGCCTGACCAGGGACCTCGTCCTGCCAAACCCCATCCCTCCTGCTCCAGCAGCCGGGACCTCACCGGGCGGTTCCCCTGACCCCCCTGGGCACTGTCCGGATCTCCCACCCAAAGGACAGAGATGGTGGCCACCTGCCTGCACCTGGCTGGATTTGTCTGCAGTTTCGTAGGGTGGATCGGCGTGGTTGTGGCCACGGCCACCAACGACTGGGTGGTGACTTGCGGCTACACCATCACCACCTGCAGGAAAATGGATGAGCTGGGATCCAAGGGGCTGTGGGCAGACTGTGTCATGGCAACGGGGCTCTATCACTGCAAACCCCTCGTGGACATCCTCATCCTGCCAGGTGAGTGTGCCCCATCCTCCCATTCCCACCCCGAGGGATGAAGCTTTGCCCAGGGCAGTGCAGGTGCTGCTGCTCCAGGAGGTGATGGTGAAGCTCCTTCAGCTTCATCAACCCGGGAGTTGATCCATTAAATGCACTAAAGAAGGTGAATTACAGCTCTTAACATGATTCTCATTGATTTACATCTGGTTTTAATGGTGCCCAGGTCTCGTGTTTTCTGTGGCTACTAAAATCCAGTTAATGTTTAATCATTGCTCTCAGTAAAACCTCACTGATCTCCTTTCACATCTTGTCTCTGGATTGCACTGCAAAACATACAGAGCACACTGAGGTGTAATAGAGCATTTCAAGGGGATGGTGAGCTATTACAAATGTTAAGGTTTGATTCCTTAAAGTGATTTGGAGCATAATGAATCTCTCAGCATCTATTATTAATGCTGCTATGGCTTTTAATCTTTCAGAAGATCATCATTAGTCTTGATGGTCTTGTGCTTCCCACAGATTCTGAGGCAAGACAGAACTTTTACACAGCAAACTGATGTAACTATATTTAACTTGTTATTTTTTTATGATACAGGAACTTTCATCTAGCTTACTGCAAAGCAAAAATTATGCAAGGTGTTTAATCAGCATTAATACATCTTTTGAGCTAATTAAACCTGCCAAAATCTTGTGAGGTCTGGTTGCTGTAGGTTTATTTTCAATCACTGTTCACCCTGTAGCACTTCATTCTGCTGTGTTTTAGATTGCAACTCCTCTACCTTGTCAAAGGTGCCTCTCTCAAAGCTGACAGGGCAGAAGTGACCATTCCTTGTCATTTTCTTTCATGTTTCCTTATTTGCTGGTTTAAATCGTTGTGAAAATAATTTTACAAGAGGTTAAAAGGATAATTCCTGAATTTCTGTCTGTTACAGAGCTTGGTCTGTGTCACACAGTACACAGCAATGTTGAGTCTCTTGTTCTCCCTCTATGTGTGCTTACTTTTATTTTAGTAATAAAATAGCAATTTTAGTAATTATTACATTTATTTTAGTAATAAAAATTTTGCCTTTCCTAGTGCTACTGTTGTTAAATCTGGCCCAGCAGAGAAGACAGAGGAAGGTTTTACCCCAAAGAAACATTAGTGAATGCAACTTCTTAAAGAAGTGAATGGGTCTTGCAGTAGCAGAGAGCAAAGCTCCCCTCAAGCAGAAGCAAATCACAAACCAAGATGTTTCTGCTTCCAGCCTGTTTGATACCCCAGCTTGCCATGAGAGGGAAATTTATCCTGGTGTGCCCAATAGCTGAAATATATTTAGAGCCTTTCATTGTCTGAGTCAAGTCTTTAAAATTAATTGTTTGTATTCTCATTTACTTGGGATCGATTGCACAGAATCCACACTGGGTACAGAATCTCCTTTGTTTAGGGCCTCCTTTTATACCCTGAACTCCTCAGGTAAAATTTTTTAAGTTTTCCTTGAAAAAATCAAGGAAATATTCAATACACACAGAGTCTGCATTTCCAGAAACAGTAAAATCCTCATTCCTGGTGTTGTACCTGTGTGTCAGTGGGATGTGCTCAAGGCCCCTCTTTGCTGGTGTTGGTTGAAGCATTTTCAAATTCCATGTCTGCATCTGACAGCTTCTTTTTGTTAATCAGAGGGGACAGAGAGCTAGCACACTCACTGTGCTGAGACTGTCCTGAAAACTGGGGGAGGTCACCGGGCACTGGGGCAAATCTGACGTTTGTCTTTTCCTTTTGTGTGCCAGTAATGACCTGCTATAATTTACTTAAATGTAATTTCTGTATAGTATATATACATTACATATAAAATATATATTATCAAATTTAGATATACATATCATATATAAATATTTTTTAAATCATATATTATGATACATAGACCCTCCCAGAGTGGCAGAAATGTCCTGGTCCTGCCCAGCACCTCCACAGTCCCTGGTCCCTGTTGTTTCCTATTGCCTTGTGCACAAGGACAGGTAGGAGAGGAATGGGAGCTGATGAAGTGCCAGGGGATCCTGTGATGTCCATAGGGATCCAGAGGAATAACATGGCCTTTGGTCATGGCAGCTCAAACAGCTCTGCAAGCTCTTCTCCCTAAGGAAGGCTGTGCCAGTTCTCAGCTCAAGCCATGGATGTCTCTGAGACCCCACAGCCAGGCTGAGCTCCTGGGGTGCAGTGCTGAGATGTGGCTGTGGGTGAGGAGCATCCCTCCTCCTCCTCCTCCTCCTCCTCCTCCTCCTCTTCCTCTTCCCAGGTCAACAGTGCTCATTGCACCAGGGCAGCTGCTGGCAGCATCCCATGGACCTGCAGTGTCGGTGGTGGATCTTCAACTATTCAGCCCTCTGAATGATGGGAGAGCCTTTGAGGCTTTAAATTATTGCTATTTGATTTCGAAGATTTTAAATTCTTGTTCTTTAATCAAAGTCTTGCTATGAGAAGATGTAGGAAACTCCTTCCTAGAGAAAATTTCTCCTACTTTCCCTTCCTGTATTTTCCAGCTCCATGATTTCTCAGTGTCTCTCTGGGAAGAGCTCGTGTTTTCCGGGCAGTGCTCATTGTTTGTTGGAAAACTGTGAGCCTGCACATCCCATGTTCACACACTCCCCACTGCACTGCAGCCTCACTGCCTCATGCCTGCTGAAGATTTAATATTTACACAGATTCTGAGGCAAGACAGAACTTTTACACAGCAAACTGATGTAACTATATTTAACTTGTTATTTTTTAATCATATAGGAACTTTCATCTAGTTTACTGCAAAGCAAAAATTATGCAAGGTGTTTAATCAGCATTAATACATCTTTTGAGCTAATTAAACCTGCCAAAATCTTGTGAGGTCTGGTCGCTGTAAGTTTAGTTTCAATCACTGTTCACCCTGTAGCACTTCATTCTAGTGTAAAAGATGAACCCATTTCCACACTCCTTGCAAACCTTGGGTTCTAATCAAACAGGAGTTTTGTCCAAAGTCTCCTTTCCTCGTGCCAAGCAATAAAACCCTCCTCCCTTGCCTTGCCCACAGGGTACGTCCAAGCCTGTCGAGCACTGATGATCGCCGCCTCCGTCCTGGGCCTCCCCGCTATCTTCCTGCTGATAACAGTCCTGCCCTGCATCCGGATGGGCCACGAGCCTGGGGCAGCCAAGTACAGACGTTCCCAGCTGGGAGGGATCCTCATCATCCTCCTGGGTAAGGCACCTGCCCCATGTGGAGGGCTGGAGCCCGTCCCCTGCTCCGGGATGGTGCAGGCTGGTTGAGCGTGTTCTCCTGGAAGGGTTCGTGCAGGCTGGGCTGGCCCTGGAGCTCTCCAGAGTTGCTGCAGCTTGTGGGTGGGCAAAAGGCATGGACAAGGACGGGAGGCAGGGAGTGAAGCAGGGTTAGAGGGAGAGATGTGAATCCCTCTGTCTTTGCCTTGTGGTGTCCTCAGGCAAAGCTTCTCTTGGAGGGCCGCCGCACACAGGCAGTGCCTGCAGGCATGGATAGTGCTGGCTCACTGTGGAGTGATTTTTGGGAAAGCATCTAAACTTCCAAGCAACTTACAGAGAAGGCAGAGCCCCCAAATCTTCCCTGGCCATCCAGGGAAAGCAAGCTGAGGCAAGTGGGAAGGGAAGTCCTGACTGAATGGGGCTGCTCCTGGGGCAGCCACAGGGGAAGGAGCATGGAGGTGGCACAGACGTGGGAGGAGGGATGGCACTGGCACGGGAAGAGGACTGCCATGCCCTCCCCCTGTGCCTCCCAACCCCCTCTGGCCAGCCTCGCCCTCGGCCTCCAAGCTCCCCTGGGAATTTCTTCCCGTCCTTGGTGCTTGTGGAGGAGATTGTTTTGAGCAGCACAGACTGTGGAGCTCATTGTCCCCCGTGCAACACCTGCATGTTCTTGAAGCCTCGTCATCTCAGCAACAGCCTGCGGGGCCTTGTTTTCACCCGTCTGTGGCAGAGGAGGAGGGGAGAGGCAAAGTGGCCTCTTTGTGTGGCTCTGAGCTCGCTGGCAGCCAGCACTGACATCATGCCCGTCTTCTTTCTTCTTCTTCTTCTTCTTCTTTTTTTTCAAGTGGGCACTGAATAAAGCTGCACACTTGGAAGGGGTGTCCTCTGGGTGCTCCTGCTATGCAAGTCATCCCTCCTCTGTCACCCTGTGGTTAGCATGAGTCCATACATCCCAAATCTGAGGGATGGGGTCCAAGGGGCCTTGTTGGTGCCCGTGGAGTTTAAGAGCACAGCTGAAAGTTCTAACATCACCTTTATAGAACATCCCATTCATGAACAGCCATGTTGGAATGTGATCTTCATCCCTGCCCTGGAACCTTGAGTCACGTATTTGGGCTTGGAGAAGTGAAAGAAAAAGTGGAGTTTTTCTGCATGTGAGTGAAATTTTAGTGTCATAGGAGTCTGCTCTGATGGATTTGCATTGCCCAGGATGGGAGAGGCTCAGCAGAGCTGCACTTTGCCACAAAAGCCACAAGATTTTGGTTCTAGTCAAGGAGAACTATGCTGCAGGTCAGCCCTGCTTGCATGGCTACAGATGTAGGGGCAGGAGCACTGTCCTGAAAAATCCCAAAGGGTGAGAGGATGACAGGACCAGCTCCCGTATGACAAATTGCAGTGACAGGGTTGGGTATGCTGTATTGGAACAGAAATCCTTTATGCTGCAGTGTCCCACCAGGGTTTGGTGTGCCACTATCCCATCCCAGTCGTGCTGCAGTGGGACACCAGGGAGGAGAACAGATGTGAGGGGATGATGGAGAGTTGTGGTGCTCCATCAGCCGGGTTCCCCTCTGCCTCAGAACAAGGTTTTCCAACTAGGTAGATCCTGTGAGGAAAGGAAATGTGAGACATCACATCTCTCACACTTATATCACGGAGGCATTGGCAGACAAATTCTCTTTGGGTGAGATTTGGATCAGATCTTATTGATTTTCACCCCTGTGAGCTCTGAAGCACCTACAGGTGAATGATTTACTGGTGTCACTGATGCCCTGAATGATCTGGGCTGGGATCAGCAGCCTGGTTACAATGTTTTAGTCACAATTACAATAATGCTCTTTTTGTCAGATCACAAATGCAGAATAAATAAGCTTCTTTTGCTCCTAGGTTGCTTTTTTTAAAAAAAAAAGAAAGAGCAAACCAACACACATTTACATTTACAAAGCCCATTTTTTTCCAGGCTCATCGGCAAGACAGTCCCTTTGGAAGAAGAATAATGTACAGAGTTTAGGACTTTGACATTATTTAAGCTGATTAATGATCTGTTAGTTGCAAGATGAGGTGTCACCCTTCCAGAGCATTTAACAAGCATGGATCAGGCCCTGAAAGATACAATACTGAGTTAAAATCCATTATATTCTAGAAATAACATGCCCTGCAATGTTTTTATTCACCTCCAGCCACTGAACTCTCAGTCATGGTTTCCACAACCTCACAGGCTCCAGACTTTTCCTCTTAAGGGAGAGCAACACCCAGAGCTCTGGTTAAAAGAAAATGCCTCCCAAAACACTCCCTAATGCAGCAGAAATAGGGAGAGGGGATGCAAACAGGGGAGCTGGCCCCATGGCAAACTTCACTTGCTGTTAAGGGATGCATGGCAGTTTGTCACTGAAATTTGTTATGAGGGACAACAGGGATTGAAACACAGCATGGAGGAAAAAAAAAAAAAAAGAAATATATATTTATAAAGCTGAAAAGTTGCCAGGAAAACAATGGGCTCAGATATTCCATTGATTTTTCTGTCCCCTGATAATCACAGGCTGTCGGAATGCAACCTGTGTGCACGCCCTGCTATTCTGCTGCTGATGTGTTTATGGCTTTGCTTGATCCTATCTGACCGAGGAAATTGATTTATGACCGAAAACAATCGTCAGCAGAGGTTTGCTCTGAGCTGGTATGAAAACATTTCACACGTTGTTGTTGATGGAAAAACCCTGGCCCAGCCTGTGTTGTTGATACTAATTTGGAGGACCCCTTGCTGGTAATCAAGGGGGCATTTTCCCAATGGAGGAGAAGGGCTCAGACACTGGAAAATAGATGAAATACATGTGAGTGGGAATTGCTACTACAAAATAAGCCATTGTGTACCAAATAAAGGACGTTAATGGGTTTTTCTGAAGACTGCGTGAGGTTTACTTGTAAAACCATAGATAGCAAGATAAAAAGGTTGCCTTGAACACAGGGAAAAAAAAAAGGTATCTATTTTTTTCAACTAAATGCTTTGAAAGAGAAATCCGTGTGACTTTGAGTCAGCAATTCGGAATAGTTAAATTTAGATGTGAAAGAAAAGTATTCTTTCTTCTGCAGAAAGCCTTTAACTTACTGTTAAGGAATTTGGCAGGGACTCACTGTCCCTTGAGTTAGAACAATCCTGTTCCCTCTCCCCCAGCTCCCCAAGCACCTTCTGTGCTTCTTGTCTCTGTACACGTCCTTCTGACTCCAACACATCTCTGATGTTGAGTATTAAGGGTTTTAGCTCAGCAGACTGAGCTACTGCAAATCCACAGTTAAAAAAGACTTTGAAACGCTGGGAGCTGGGATATGTCCCTGTGGATTCACAGCAATCTGATGGAACAAGGGCACTCATGCCATGCCGTGCTGAGAGGATGTTTTAGGTAGAGGCAGTGGCTTTTACAAGACTGCCTACTCCAGCTGCAAAAAGCAGGCAGGATTTCCACACGTGTGCCACAAAACAGGCCTGTTTTCCCAACTAAATTGGTTGCTCTAAAATATTCCTTCTCTTTGTAGATCTTCTTTTATTTTTCTGCTAGACTATACTGGCAACAGCAGCTCTGCTGTCTGACAATTTCTTGTTTTGAGAGATGCAAAGTGTGCTTCAACATTAGCACAAGAGATGGGATAACAACTTCTACCTACACTCCTTTTCCATGTAGGCAGCCATTTTAGAACCTGAAACTTGCCCAAAAACTCCTTTTCCAATCTCTTTGGGCTTCTTGTCAAATCACCTTTTTTTTTCAGCCTTTCCCTCTGGTACAACCAGAATGAAATTTGAGCCCACAGAGGGATATTGCAATTGCTGACTGTCCTTTTCCCATCTCCCCGAAGGATTTACAGCCCAACCTAATCTATGCAGAGCCATGAAACCCAGTCCTGTTCCAGGGCATTCCTCTTGCTCAGCAACAGGGTCACTGGTGACTGACGGCAGCTGGTGGCCTCCGAGGACAGAGAGGTCAAGTGAACCCATGCAAAGTGCTTGGCTTGTGTTTCACAGCTTTCTGGTATTGTCAGCATTAAAATAAGGTGGTTTTACATGTCGTGGAGCCACATGCACAAGAGATGCCATTGTGTGAGCATCCCTGAGAGCTCTCCTCAGCCCAGTGCAAGTGTTTTCTTCGGTCCTGTCTTGTGGGGGAGGGTCTGGAGAGATAAGGCTCTTATAGTCTATAGACAAATATATATATATATATATTTACTGCTGACAGAGAAAGAAAAGATGATTGTGTTTTTTCGGACAACAAAGCAGCTTTGTTCCCAGAGCCCATTAGAATGCTTTGTGGATTCCCAACTGATACATTTTTGTTTGAAAGGGTTGGAGGTTCATGAGCTGTTTGCAGGACCACTCCACACGCAGGAGAAATGCTCTTCTCCCCTCCCTGCCTTCTCCAAAATTCCTTCCAAAGCTGCGGGGCCCTTCCTTTGAGGAGGCCCAAAATTATTTCTGGCTTTATAAGCATCCTTCAAATGTTCTTCTCTTTTCCATAAGAAAATATTTTCTCTCACAATAACTGCAGCTTTGGGGATGGGTTTTTTGCTGTACCGGCCAGGAGCTACGGTTTGTTCTCTGCTTTAACTAAACAATTTTATTTTTAATCTCACCCCTTTCTTTTTCCCTCTTGCAACCTTAACTTTCTGACACTGCCTCCAGATACCTTTTAACACGGTCGGTGGAAATCTGTAACGCTGCCACAGCCCTGTTATTGTTTTGCTCTGATTCTCTGATAGCCACAAGGATGGAGTCCTGCACAGCTTGTCCCAGAGGCAAGTAAATATTGACAGATTAATTCTTCTCAGATGTACAGGCCATCAAGGAGTATTGTTTTAGGATCTGCTCCTGGGAGGTGATTAACACCATCAACTCCTGTTGCCCTCAGTGCATGTGGGGACTCTGTGGGGACTGTCTCCCTCACACGTCACCTCACAGCACCACAGCAGCTGCCTCCTGGCTTTTTATGGGGAAAACCCCTATGGAATATCAAGTAAAATGTGAAGCCTGCAGTCATTTTTTTGACCCTCTGTAGTCCCTAGGTAGGATCCCATTTTCGCTTCTGCAGACTCTTCAGGTCCTATTTTTATTCAATTCAGTAAATGTCGGGAGAGCCTTGAAGGGTTTGTCCCCATCACTTGATAGAAATTTTCCACAGGGACATAGAACCTGTTTTCCAGAGCTGTGAGACATTTCCTTTTCCATGAAAAAACCCCAGCAATGCCTCACTGCTGCTTTTTTGTCCCTGGTCATTTTCATTTCATAAACCCTACTCTGTGTTGGAGTGCTGGGATATTTTGGTGATGTCTGTGTGACCACTCAGTAGAGGCACTGCAATGATGAGGAGTGAAGAGGGCTGAGGACACAGCATGTGAGTCCATGTGGAAATAGGGATTTAAACCACTTCACATTGGTCCACAGATTTTATTCTCTCACTGATCCGTCTGGTTTTCATGGCCTTGCTTCATACCTATTTCTAATTCTGAAGCTCTCCAGAACATCAGTTTCAGGGTTGACTCTCATTTTTCCCTCTTAAAGATCTTTCTAGGCAACAAATCAGTTTCCCTTCTAATAAATATATCATATTGTGTCAGGCAGCAGTTGTTTTTCCTTCTTGTTGGTGCCTGAGAGATGGCTGTTCTCTCTCCATCTCTCACTCCTGAGGCTCCCATGTTGCCTCCTGCTTGGAGATCTCTCACACCCAGCCCTGCTGCTGCTGCTTCTGGATCCCACCACAGGACTGGAAGGGAGGAGAGATGGGTTTCCTCTCTGTCCCCAGATGTGTGTGTGTCCTGTGCTAGGGTGACACTCTGGTGTCACTCCCTCCAGTTTGTGTTGCTTTTTTATCTTCATTTCTTGTCAGAGTCAGGATTAAATGCCCGTGTTTTGTGCTCAGACTCAGATGTTTATTAATTCTTATCTATATTACAGTCCCACAAGCTGTGAGTTCTAACAAAGTAGAAAATGTCTCTGCCTCTATCTCTCTACAAGGTCTTTTAAGGATGAATTGTCCAATTATGCAATGACACATAAATTATTTTTACTTTTAACCCAATAACCAACCACCTGTGGTCCGCAATGTGGACTTTTCTATCCAATTACAAAATACCACCTAGACCACGAAGAAGGTGAAAAAGAAGGACCTAGCCTACACCCTATAACCTCCATCTTGCTTTATGTATATATTACTATATTCTAAAACCTTAAACTCTAAGTTTTCCACCATGTGATATCACACACTTCTATTCAAACTCCACACCCACAATCCCAGTGCCGTCACTCAATTTTGGAAGCCTGTTCCATGGCCCCAGGTCAATGCAGTGTTTGCCTGGGGAGGTCAGTGCCTGCCAGCACAGAAAGCCTGAAATTCTCAGCATTCAGAGTTCCAACAGCTCACAACCCTAACGCTGTGTCCCTTCCCTCTGTCCCCCCAGCCATGTGCGGCGTCGTGGCCACCATCTGGTTCCCGGTGTGCGCCCACCGCGAGACCACCATCATGAGCTTCGGCTACTCGCTGTACACGGGCTGGATTGGCTCTGCCCTCTGCCTGTTTGGTGGCTGTGTCATCGTCTGCTGCTCGGGGGACGCTCAGACCTTCGGTGAGAACCGCTTCTACTACGGCTCGGGATCCAGCTCGCCCACCCACGCCAAGAGCGCCCACGTGTAGACGCCCCACGGATGCCTTGGCTGGTGGGTTCACGTGCCCTGGGTTTGCTCCTGCTGACACGCGCGGCCGTCAGGCTCCCAGGGGGAGATTTAGAAAAGCAGCACAAATGTCTGGTAGTTTGAAGCATTATTCTCCCCGTCTCTTCCTTTCCCCCCCCCCCACCCCTCTTTCTCTAGAAAGACAGCTCCAGCCAGCCCTACCTCTTGGTTCTCATTTTGTCCCCATCACCTGCCCCATATTCTTGCAGCCAGGATGGTTTGGGGTTGTGGTGTGGGTTTTAGGGATTCTAGTTTATCTTCTAGCTCCCCTGATTATAGGAGAGTTTAAAGCAATAAAACAGAAATGAGAGAGACACTTTCCCATCATTAGGAGGACTCTGACAGCTTCTCCCCCTTCCTCACTGTTTGATTTCCCCCACTCAAGGTCACAGCTCTGGCACGGCTGGGGAGAGAGGATAGGGAGAAAGGCTGTCCTCTCCCACAGGGCAAATGTTTCTCTTTTGGAACAGGAGGAGGGGATTTTTCTGCCTTTTTCTGTAAATACTTTTGTATGAGTCTGACCATTTTAATAACAGTGTTTCCCCCACCCCCACAGTCATCAGTATGAAGGAAACCGAACCCAAAGGTCCTAATGACATGGTAGATAACAGTGCCTTTTAAAATAGTTATAAATGACTTTGGGGGCTCTAATCCCTGCCCTCTGGTTTAGTTTCTTTTTTTTTTTCTTTTGTACAGATCAGTCACTAAAAAATGTATTTTTACATTTTTTTAAACTCCTTTCTTTCTTCCTCTAAGTTTTTGTTCTGTCTTGCCTCGTTAAAGCAGCCTATTTTAACATGCAGTATAATGTACCTGTTACAATACAATTCTGGTGAGTACTGATGATGCCTTTGTACTTTCAGTGAAATACTGTACAATAAATAACAGAGTACCTGCAACCCCTGACTTCCTTTTTTTCCTTCCTTCCTGTGTGTTTCCATAGCCAGTTTTTCCATGACAGGGATTTGCCAACGATTTTGAAGATTTTCTTTTTTTTATAGCAGTCCAGGATGAAAACTTCTGCTCTGCTGTGGTATTAAATGAAAAATATTTAAAATATGAGTAATCTTCCTGCATGGAACTGTACATTTACCCTTTGGTTCTTTCAATGCTCCCAGTAGCAGCTTGTACCAGTGGTACCCACTTGTGGGTTTCTTTATATTGGGAAGAATTAGAAAGCCCCTGAGGTGGTGGAGATGACCCCAAGCACTGTGAAGTTGAGACCTCGTGTTGCTGAAAGTGCTCTCAGCTAAAGTAGGAGTCTGATCTGGGGTCATTGCTCTGATTAAAACTGTGTAAGATCAAAATCTAACTCTGTCCATACCAGAGGCTGTAGCAATTTAATTACACTGATACAAAATCCCATCTGTTCCCAGAGATGTTAACTCAGTTCAAACAATTTGTGTAAGCCAAGGGAAGGAAAAGAGGAATAGCTGCTATTCAGGCACGGGCAATAGGAGAGTCCCAGTGGAGAGGCAGGAGGAGGAGAAGGGTCTGAGCAACCAAGTTTTGGGGGTGATGATTAATAGGAAAACAAGGCTGTCAGTCAAGCCTCCTGCATTCTGGACTGTCCTTGGTCTGCTTCAGCTGGAGAAACCAAGCCGAGTGTCAGAGCCACGGGCAAGGATGCCGCTCCAGCTCTCACCTCTCCCCTCCTCCACGTGGGAAGCTGGAGCATTTAAAAGCAGCCAGAGGGAGGCTGGCTGTGCTCCACAAGCACCCTTTGCCTGCCCGGCCCAGGGACGGGCAGCAGCCCGAGCATCTGCCTTTCACACCGAGCAGCCTTGAAGGCGGCTCTGTTGTGTGAGCTGTGCAGCGCTGTGCAATGTCCCCAGGGCGGGCGGCGGGCGGTGGCAGGACACTTGTGCCCATGACATCAGGGGCAGGGCACAGGCGGTTGTTGTACAGCCGGAGGACGCTGTCAGTGCTGCCATTGATGTGCGGGTGCCCCGGGCGGAGGGGGGCACAGACGTGCCAGCTTGTGCAGGCTGCCCGGGGATTGTGGATTGTGCCCGCGGATTTACCCTCTTAACCCCGGGACCGGCTGCGGCGTGGGACACCTCGGAGCAGAAATCCGATGGAATTGCCGCCTGCAAACAGCCCTGGAGCAAACCGGGAGGGAAAAGCACAGAACACCTGCGCCGGATGCCTGGGGGATGGTTTTAGTGCTGCGGGAGGTGCGTGACCTGACGGGGAACGAGCCCCGCCAGGCAGCGCTTAGGGGATTTTTTTTTTTTCTGCCCACACCCTTAGGATGCGCCTTGTCCCTTCCAATCTCACCCATTCCGTGATCCTCATGCACGTGGTGCTGGGGACCCTTGGCAGGGGATGATGCTGGGGGCTCTGTGTGCTCTGTCTGTAGCCACAGGTTACCAGCACTCGACCCCAAATCCAACTCTTAAAAGGCCCTGGGAGTGCTGCTCAGAGGAAGGAAGAAGTTTTATTTCAGGGAAGATAATTAAAAACCAAACAAAGCAAAGCAACCCAGCAGCAGCTGCAGGGAAAACGTACATCTGCAACTGTGGGGTGCGAGGAGATGGGGCCAAGAATGTGACAGGGTATTAGTGCTGGCACCACAGAGGGGAAGTGATCTGAGGAAGCACAAAGAACATGAAACTTTTCTAGTTTTTAAAGGATCAAAGCTGAAACACCTGCTTTGTGCCCTGCCCCAACTACCCTGCTCCCCTGTGGGGCCCTCTTGGTCTGGATTGGCCACAACACTCATGAAGGCTTTTAGTGCTCATTTGCTGACCCAAAGCCTCAAAATAGGATTAAATATAATTCTCCTGAATCGAAAAACTGCTCCACACTGTTCCTAACACCAAGTGTGGAGTGGTGGCTGTGAGCCATGATGGTCACCCCAGTGTGGAGGTGACAGTCCCTGATGCCCAGCAGGGCTGTCCCCAGCTCCACCAGGACCAGCTGGAGCTCTTGATCCCATCCCTATGATGGGGAGAGCACCTGGCAGGCTCCCCACTTCCCAAATAACAGGGACAGCAGGGAGGAGCCCTTGGGGGACACACTGGTGGCCCTGAGCACCCCAAAGGGGACAGGCAGCTGTGTCTGCCTCTCCATAGCCCCGCTGCCCAGGCAGGGAGGGGACAATGCTGTGACACCCCAGTTCCCCCAAGGAAAGGTGTCAATAGATGGGAAGACATTGGTGCACCCCAGACCTTTGCACTGCAATAGTCAACTTGTGGTCATTGGCTTTAGGTTTTTTCCTTCTTTTTTTTTTTTTTTTATTGTGTAAACGGATAACCATTTTCTCTCACAACACTGCAAGTAAATAACAAAGTCAGCCCGCTGAAATGGATCTTCTAAAATGGAATTTTTGACTCACTTAAAGCAAGATTTTTTTAATGTCTAGCTTCAGTTTAGCACTGAAAAAATATCAGAACTTCAGGTACTGATTGGGTTAACAAAATTTACATGGGAATTTTTTTTTATTATTACTTTTTGGTTTAGTCTTTCATTTAGAAGATTTACATTACTATAGAAACTAATTCTAAGACACATTTGTCTCTGGCTTTCTTTACAAATCCCTTAGTTCCTCTTTGATTTTTAAATGTAAAGGCACACAATAAAGCTTTATGCATTTATTAAAATATACAGATTTTGGTAAATTTAGATTTTTTTCTTAGTATCTTGATTATATATATGTATTATATGTATAGCTGTCAATAACACAGTCATTTGAAAATAAAAGTCACTCCATAACGTATCTGCATATTTTTTTCTTTCTCATGACACACTACAAGACCCCATTGTACAATGCACCAATGGGCTTCTGGAAACCACAAAAAAAAAAAATGGATAGAACAAACTGCTTTTAACAAATACACCAACTTCATACCAGAACTGCAGAGAATTGTTACACCAGAAAGTACCACCTGCCAAAAAAAAAAAAAAAAGCAAGATACACATCAGAAAGACCTAACAAAACAAAGTGAAGGTCATTTACAAGCTGCATTTACAACATCCCGTGTTGTTGGGGTGTGATTTCGCTGCCATGTGGAGGATGCTGGAGTGCTGGGCCTTGGACCAAGGGGTCGTGACCGTGTGGAGTGAATTTGTGGAGGGGCTGAGATCCTACAGAGTCGGCCTGGAAGGTTTGAGGTATTTATGCTCCATCTGTACCGTGCGTTTGGCCCCTCAGGGCGTGTACCCCGTGGAGGGTAGGCAGGCTCTCACCAGAGGTGGGAGCAGAACGGTCCCGCTCTGCCATGTCCTCCTGACGGCTCAGAGATGTGAGAATCTCCCTCAGGGCACCCAGAGGAAAGGCTGGAGTTGGGGTTACAGCAAAACAAGCACTTGCACCTCTTCCCAGCCAGCAGTGCCCAGAGGCAATGGGCACACCTGGACATTTTGTCTTCTCAGCCTTTGCTCGTGCCCACTGAAGAGCCCAACGCTGCTACAAGAGACAACACGTGAATTCACAGAGCTGAACCCACACATCTCCCAGGAACTGCCACCTGGAACAGGGAGCAGGGATCCTGTAAACTTGCCCTTGGCCACTGGCAAACCCCCAAGACCTGTGGCTCGGTCACCTTCTCCTTAAACACCTCTGTTGGGTGGGATGTGGTCAGCTCAGGAGGAGGGTACAGCTCCCACCCTCAGCACGGCAGGGGCTGACAGCAGCCCATCCACATCCCACAGTGCTGTGGCATCAGATGCTCTTCCCTGGTGGTCCCAGGATGGGACACAGCCATCCTGCCCCAGCACTTCCCCAGGAAGGGGAAGGAGGATGGGTGAATGGGAACGGTGGCAGCCAAAAGGCTGCTCAGATCCAATGGAGAAGTTCCTACAAGACACCAAAGAGCAAGGGGTCAAACCCTTGCCAAATTATACGGCGTAACTAGAGCGGACGTGACAACTGACACTGGTACTGGTAACTGCTCCATAGCAAGAGATTAAGGCTGCAAGAAGAACAGGCTTCAACTCAACAGGGTGCTTGGGCACGAGTTTGTGGCTCGACGGATGCCCAAATACCGTGCGGAAGCAGGACGAGAACGACTACCTTGGATATGGTATAGTACAAGAGCTGGTAGGAAAATAGCATCAATCTTTCTCCCTGAAGACATAAAGCCAGACCTGTGAGATGCCATCTCTCTTGGGTACTTCTAAGGCATCAAGGAGGAGAGCAGCCAAGCATGGGTGGGCGGTGACCATCGCCAGAGGAGCTCAGCACTGCCGCAGAGGTTTCCCGAGCTGGCCCGTGAGCGGTGCACATTGCAACAGTTTGTCAGTGGGACACACTCAGGATTTCTGCTTGTAGAAGCGTGGTAGGGGTGGACAGCAGGAGTTGATGCCAGAGCAAAGCTTACAGGTCCTTTAGCCAAATCCTCACTGCCACCCTGAAGCTGCTGCAGAAGCCAAACTTCCCTTGGCTTGCCCGGAGCAGCTCAGGTTAAGATCTGCAGAATTGGATGCTCTTCTCCACTGGGAAAAGGACTGTATTTTGTCACTGTTTGGGACAGGAGCTGAAGGGAAGCCTTTGCAGCCCCAGGCAGAGTGTCTCCATCAAGCCCTTGCATCCCAGGAGTGATGGGGATGGGCTCAGTCCAGGCACCCTTTGCACCTGCTTGCCCACAGAGAGTGCCAGGTTTTGGGAGCCTGAGCCTCATCCAGTGTACCAAAGAATTAATGGTTCTCAATATCCACGAGGATATTTCCATACTGGAAATCCTGCCCTGTTGATGTTAAATTGTCCCCTGGGATGCCAACAGCAGCCCATGGTACTGGGGGTTGGTCTGGGCTGCACTGGAGCCCCTGGGATGGATCCTCTGCAGCCTTCACAGCTGGGGGAGGATGAGAGCTGCTGTCTGATGGGTTTTGGTTACTGTTTGTTCAAAAAGGTGTTCCTCCACCACAGTGAAGCATGATGGGCTCCACTGATGGAGCTGCTGATAATCACTGACCAAACCCCATCACTGCTGACTGACTGTTCTGTGGGGACACTGCCTCAGGGAGTCTGATGGCACTTCTGGGGGCCATGGCCATGTTCAGGGGGGTTAACATCCACCTGCTGACCACCCCTGCCCTGTGAGCCACCAGTTCTGCTTGGTTTCAGATTGAAACATGGACACTTACGGAATGAGCAGCATTTCAGTGTTTTTCATACAGCACCCACCAAGCCAAGGTCAAAAACAGAGAATATTGTACAAGTTGCAGACAGCAGCAGAGAGACAGATTTCAGCCACCAAGTCCTCTCTGCTTGCTACCCATGGACCAGCCCCACCGAGACGTGGCTGACCCATGGATGCTGCTGTTTTGTGAGGGCATGGATGGGTGTCTGGACCACTGAGGGCAGAGTGAGCACTGGAAGGTGCCCAGAACTGTGAGGGAATGACAGCAGAGTCATTTTTGTAAAAGACACAAGGTGGTGGAAGCAGTGCCAACCTCAGACTGGTGATGTTCAGAGGCATGTGTGGTCCTCATTGACCATTCGTACTAAGAGGATTGAGCCAAGAGTGGGTCACAGCCCTCACTGTGACCAGGAATGGGATCAGGATCCCAGCCACAGATTTGGAGTGTTAGGCTGTGCTGGGCCTTAAAAGTTTGGACTGAGATATGGACTAATTTTGAATCACAGTATTGGGATTTGGGGTGTGGGGATGGACATGAGGGAAGCACTGCTCTGTGCAGAGTGCCAGAATGGGCCATGGAAACAACTGTGTGATGGAACCAGCACCTCTGAGCTACTCCTAGGGAAGAGTGTGTCCATTTCCATTTTGTTCCAACCCACCTCCCTGTACCTCTGGCTCAGCTGTCACTTCTAGGTGATTCAAAGGAAAAAAACACACATGCCAAGAAAGTGCCAAAAATTTTAGGGTGGCATCCCACTGCTGCAGCCATGGGGTGGACATTCCCCAGGGACAATTTGACTTGTCCCCTCATGTGCCTCCTTCCACCTCTCAACACCCTCCTGGTTTGGCACATCTCCCACTCCGCTGCCTCCACTGGTGCAGCTGGTGCTGGGAGATCAGCCGGTGTGGGGGGGATCAGCCAGCATTCACCAGGGAGAGACTGGTGGAACTGGGACGGGCCACGGGTTCGGGGTCAACGGCAATCGCAGAGCGCGTCCCGAGTACCGGAGGTGAGCAGGGTTGGTGGTAGAGAACCCGGGGAAGATGGGGCAGGATGGGGGAGCCACAGGGACCCTTCCTCATCTCCTGGGGGGCGCGGTGCCCCACTGCCTGTCCTGCTACTCGGGCGAGTAGTCCAGCTCGTCGTTGGCGATCAGAGCATCCGACGGCGGTTTGTGCCGGCCTTTGCTTTTCGGCCTGCTACTTGTCCGGTTGCTTTCCTTGGCGCTTGCCATTTGTTGGTAGGAGAAGCTCTTGTCCTCAGAAGGACCCCAGGCTGGGTAGCTCTCGCCCTCGGGGGCAAAGGAGAAGCCGTCATCCACGGAGAAGGGGTCGACATCCACGTCGTAGCGCTGGTAGGTGCTCTGATGCAAGGCCTCCTCCCGGGCGCTGATCTCCAGCGTGCTGTTCCACATCCCATAGCCAAAGTAGATGAGCAGACCTGGGGTGGGCAAGAGAGAGAGGGTTGGACCTGGACTACCCACTAGCCCAGCTAGCCCTGTCTGATGTCACCTTCCTGCACAAATGCTTTCACTGGCAGCAAATATATCCAGAGATCTGATTTCCAGTGGATCATGGGATTAACCTACCCCAGACCTCTACACAGAGAAATCCGGACTCCACATGCCATGGACTAGCCATGGGGGACTATGTGAGGTTAAATCAGGATCACATATCTCTCCCGGAAAAACCAGTGGGATGTCCCACCTGCAACAGCCATGGATGGGCTGGTGGAGCTCACCACACCTAATGGTTTAATTGACTCATTGCTGGCAGCTCAAGAGGTATTAGTAGTACCCACAGGGCAAAGTGCTTAATTACAGCAGATTAAATTGATGCTTTGGAGTAATCTTCCAGGTAGAAGGGCTTTCCCTGGATTTGCAGCTTTATGCATTGCCTTCAAGGGCCAAAAAGCACTGAGTATGCTTCTCTAGCCAAAAAATTCAGATGGCAGCTCCTGCCCAATGGCTCGGTTTGGAGGAGCTGTGAGAACTACTTTATTTGTCTTTGGTTTGTGGAGTAACAGAGTTAGAATGTAAAGCACTATGGAGATACTGGACTCCTGGTTATATGCCAGAAAACCTAAATCTGGAAAAAAAAGAGTCCACAACAGAGTCTGTGAGTCCTAAGATGCCCCTACTCCAAAGTTAAGAACTTGGGCTAAAAGGAGATACAGTCTACAGATCTGACTTTACCAGGGCTTCTGGGATTTGGGCGGCTCTGGGCTTTGGAAAAGCAGTGCTGAAATACTGGTGTGGGCTGCTGAAAAGTGCAAGTGATATAGCAAGAAATCAGGCTGATTTCTATACAAAATCTGCCTGCAAGGCAATTTCCAGGACCCGCCTACTTTGCATCAAAAAAGACATCAAAATAGTCACCTTTGCATGGAGTCATTCTCTTCCATGAAACTGATGTTTTCTGGAGGTGTAATTTTCCATTTAGCTGTGGTTCAGGGGCTGGATAAAATGAGACTTCTAAGAACTCCAGGATGGCAAGGGGCAGGTGAGAAGGACTGGGTATGTCCCAGGCATCAGCCTATGCACTCTAATTAAGGAAGTTTTTATTATCAACACCCTTCCAAAAGAGTATCAGTGAAAAAGTTAAAATAAATGAACCTGAGACTCACCCACAAAACACCAGACAGCAAATCGGATCCATGTGACTGTGGAGAGCTTCAGCATGAGATAGATATTCACCAGCATGGCAAAGGCAGGGACAAAGGGCAGACACGGGGCCATGTAGGGCAGCTTCTTGGGGTTCTCTGGCTGCTGCAAGATCACAAACACCAGCACAGCGATGAGCAGGACCATCAGCACCACCAGGAGGACGGCCCACCAGCTCTGCTCAGAGATGTAGTCTGACCCAAAAATGATGAAGGAGCAGAAGATGAACATCAGGACAAAGAGCAGGAGGACACAGGTGGTGACTGTGTGGCCGGTGGCCGCCGTCGGGCGATCCATTTTACCCGGCAGCCCCAGGTGGATCCTCATCGTGTAGTACCGAGGGCCAATCAGCTTCTTCAGCTTGATGAGATAGATGTTCTCAGACTCATCTGCCTCTATGCCCGAGGTCATGTCCACGGTGCCATAATTGGGGTGATTCACGTTGTAGGCGGATTTATCGGATTTCCCAATCAGCATCTCGTTATCTCCTAGCGACGGCAGATTTTTTGCCCCACACGTGTTGGTTGGTGGGCCAGAGAATTCCTCTCCTTCACTGCCGGGGGAGCAAGCTTCCTTCTCACAGTCAGCCAGGATACCCTCCTTCTTCTTGGTGTGCTCCTCAGAGAGGAATTTGACGAAGCCGTCGATGTCGCTCTCGGGCTGGTACCGGAGGAGCAGGACGCAGACGGACACCAGCGTGTAGGCCAGCAGGGTGCCAATGGACATCATTTCAATCAGGTCCCTCAGGCTGACCAGCAAGGACAGCAGAGCTGCCAGGAACCCGGACACGATGCAAGCCACCACAGGGGTTTCCGTGTAAGAACTGACGTGGGACAAAAACCTGGAGAGCAGAACAGTCACAGAAAGTTAAAATCACAGAGGTTCCCTGTTGCAAGAACCCTTCCCTGTTGCAGGGGACAGTCTCAGGGGTCCCTTCAGCTCTTGTTGCTTTTTGGAACTTTGATTCCCAGTGGGGACTGGCAACCCTGCTGAAGTTGAATCTGGAGTTAGATATGGGTCTGACCATATCTGCAATGAGCACTCGGTACTTGCAAATAAGTACACAGATTTTATCCATATAAACTGCTCTCTTTTGCAAGCTCTTGAATTAAATACTCATCCTCACATAATCAGAATCTCTAGGTACCAGCACCAAATGAGAAACTGTAGGTGCCATAAACAAATGCTCCTGATATTTACCCCCCAGGATATTTCTTTGGCTTGTGCCCCATTCTCCACCCACCATGTCTGTGTGTGCCAATTCTTCCCCGTAGTGACAACATTGTCGGGGTGTTGGGACCCCCAAACCCACCAGCACAATTTCCCCTCAGATTCCAAAAATAAATGCCAGCATGGGCATGACTGACCTGAAGAGCAGCCCATCACCAGCCATGGCATAAATGACTCTGGGCATTGGGAAGAGGGAGCCCAGCAAGCTGACAGTCAGACCAGCCACGGACCCAATGGCAACGATGAATTTGGCTGCGTAGAAGCCGTGGACCACGAACATTTCCATCAGTGGGGACTCGGTGTCGATGGCATCGTAGGGCACCATCAGTGTGAGGATCATGCTCACCTGGGCAAGGCAAGAGGAGCAGGACAGGGGTGTCAGCACCAGCACTGGGGGCTGCTGGGGATTCTCAGAGTGGATGTACAAATGCTGGAGTTGGGCCTATTTGTGCTTTGCTGTGGGGTGGTTAATTCAGAAAACTGTGGGGTCTTAGTCTCTGCTACCCAAAGGCAAGAAGGGGATGCTTGAACCTTGCTCCAGGGGTGATGCTGGAGTCAAGTGGGACTGATGAGACTGGTGAGGCTGGTGGGACCGGCAGGGTTAATAACACTCACTTTGGCTGCATTCCTGTGTGGGAAATAATGCTGGGGCAGACCCCAAATCCAGATGGCATTGCTTGGAGCAACACTCTGGCTCTATTTGAGTCAAAGAATTTGTTTTCATGAGGAGCCTACTCCCATGCAGGAGAGGTAGTAGGTGAGTTTCTTTGAAATTATCAGAACAGTGTTTTTTCTCCTTCATAACTAATTTTTGCTCTTTAGCAAGGAAAATCTCTGAGCACAGACATGCTTTTATTGGAGTGCAGAGCAGTGCAACCTCACACAGTCATCCCTGTCTATGCTTCCCCTCACTTGGATCCTCTCCCATATCTCCAGCAGAGGCAGTGCTGCTTTTCCCAGAAACACGGATAAAGGATGCTGCAATGCTGCTGCTCCTTCATCTTTGCTTCTCCCCTGGGTGCAAAAATAGCTGTGGATGGGGATGAGAATAAAACTTCCAGCCACCAGGTGCCTGCAGCTGGCAGAGGGGTCTTGTCAGGTGAGAGGAGCTTTGGGGACAAATGCAGAGGATCCTTGGCAGGCAATGTGCAGGTGCCCAGAAGGGACTCACATGGTACATATATAGATATAGATATGCATACACACATATTTATATGCATACACACATATTTATGTACATTCACACCTGTGTAGGGACTACTTACAGACACATAAGCTGTCAGGCAGGTGACGAGCGAGGCTGTGATGGCGTAGGGGATGGAGGTGTTGGGATTCTTTGCCTCTTCTCCTGTGGTAGCGATGATGTCGAAGCCGATGAAGGCATAGAAACAGGTTGCTGCCCCCTTGAGCACCTGTGGGGAAGATCAAACCTCTGGGTGCCAGGAGGGAGGCTGGCACCCAGCCAGGGAGAGGGAGCTGAGCAAAAATGGAGCAGCCCTGTTGTTGTGCCTTGTCTGAGCTAAAGAATGAGTGGCCACAGGTCAGGGGGTGTACATGTAGCTTTGGAGACTGACCCCGGGAGCATCCCTAACCCACCCATCTGTTCTGGGGAAGATTTCAACCTGTGCCCTGAGCCACTGGAGGCATCTGCACCTCACCCCACAAACCTGTGTCTGTGCAGTGCCTGAATATGCTGTGTGATCCTGCCAGTGACAGAGGAGACAATCAACCAATTTCAGGTTTGCTTTCACAATCCTCCACCCCAAATCCATTTTTATGAGTAGGGATCTTGAACATGTTTACACGTTCTGCCTTAGCAAGATGTCTCATGTGGCAACGAGATCCGCTCGCAGAGGAAGCAGGAGAGAGCAGCCGCTGTCAGATGTGAGCCGCTTCCCAAACAACCTCTGTTTTGCTTGGAAGCTGCAGACAGGTTAGGAGCACACATTGGAGCACTTGGATGAGGAGTTATTTGTACTGTTTGGTTATTTTTTTAGCGTGATTTTTTAAAATATACAATATTAGCGAGGACATTTATAGGAAGGGAACGCTGGAGCAGGGCAAACACTGCCTGGCTGTGAGTGAGCTGATCTGGGGCTGTGAAACCCTTGCAGCTTGCTGGGTACCACCTGTCCATCACACCTCTGTCATCTCAGCTATCTAGTGATAATGTACACAGTAAAACTCACCTCTTTCAGAGGCTGTCTGTAATTATCCTTTTAAAGTATGCCTTATGCTCCTGGTGATCTCACTTGTGCTTGGTGGATTTATTTTTACAAGCAACTTGTGAGACAATAAACCAGCTGAAAAGGACGAGACCTCCCTACTGAGTTTTTTGTGTTTGGGGTATGCATCTATCTTTTAAAACTTTTTTTTTTTTTTTTTTTTTTTTCTCCAAGAGATATTTGGAGCATTGAATTGGAGCAAAACAGATATTTTCTATTTTCTCTTTTTCACTCCAATTGTATTGAATAACAATCCAAGCACAACCCGAAGGTAAAATATGACCTCTGTTTTCAAGTGAGCCTCAGTGCTCCTCTCCTCATTGTTGTTCTCTGGCAAAGAGGCATTGATTTACTGGAAGAAGGTGCAGAGACTGTATGACAGTTTGGGACCCTTTCAATAATCAAGATTCTTGGTTTACTTTACTTTCTTGCTTATTTTTCTGCACAAAACCCCAATGGAGTTGAGCAGTGTAAATCTGAGAAATTATCTTGGGTTTAGGCCAGCTGAGATATTTTCAGTCTCTGTTCATCCTTGGATAAAAACCAGTGCAAGCAAGCTAAAAAAGCCAAATATGTCCAAATTCTCAGTAAGCTTTGAGGGAACATCCATAAAATAAGTACTGGCAGGTGGCATTATGAAGTGCTCAAAACAAATGCTTGAGAACATTGTTGTTGAACTACAGCCAACAAAAGTATGTCCCTGCTCTGCAGAGGCTGAGCCAGCTCTCTGGAGTGCCCTGTCTCAGATAGCCACAGCATTTTGCTCCATTGCCTGGCAATTAGTGGCATTTCCTTGGGGATACTTTCATGTGAAGTTTCACTCTGAAGAAGGACATTTTGGAAAAGTTCTGGGTTTATGCTAAGAGGAGTTAGTTAAGGACAAAGCATTTCCGTACTCTTTGGCTTTGGTGGAGAGAGGAGATCTGGATCCAAGCTTCACTCCTGGGATTTGGAGGTCCCTGGCCTAGGCACAGGTGGATTTAGCAGGGCTGGGTTCTGGAGGGTGCAGCAGAACTGGGGTGTGTACACCATAAACAAAGCTGAGTGTGTGGCAGCACTCAGGTGCTGTGTGTCCCTCCGTGCTCCCAGGACTTACCCCCGGCCATCCAAATGGCAGGAATTGCCCCTCAGCCCAGTTGTCACTTTTGATGTAGAACAGACCAGCAATCATGATGAAGATCCAAACTGCCAAGTTAATGACATTGAGCACGTTGTTCAGTCCCACCGAGTTCTTCACCCCCATGGCCACAATGATGGTGACAATAACAGCAATGACCAGAGCAAGAAGGTCAGGGTACGACTCCTCTCCTTTCCCTAGGTGAGAGAAAAGAGATACATTACTCTCCATCCACAGAATATCCAGGAACCCTGTGGGGGAGTTTTAAACACTTTTCAGACCTTGAAGTTTTGCAGAACTTTTTGGTCTCATTGCAAAAGTGGTCTCCAGAGTCCCGTGCCTCCACTAGCTAAAGTTGTTTAATTAAGGTGATAAATCTTAATGTCTCAAGACACCGCTCGGACTTTTGGGAGAGCATCAAACCAATGACTGTGTCTCAATTTGCATAACGTGTATCTGCCAAGTACTCATTAAAAATCAATCAGCCATGAAATTTTCATGACACAGGTACAGGACAGCTGGCTGGTTTGCTTACTGATAGGATTCATGGATTGTTGCTGGAACTGCTGGTCATACAGGACCACCATAGCCCCCAATCCCTGGCAGTACAGCACACTTGTGCTCTCTAGCAAAATTCTGTGTGTGCCCCAAGGGGACCAAGCAGGGTGTTTGTAGTGGGTGAAGGGTTTCTGTGCTGCCCTTACCCTTTGACATTTGACAATTTCTGTGCATGTATTCTAAATGCCAGCCCATCCCAAAGGGGCGCTAAGTATCGTATATCCCATCCCCTCCAACCCTGCCTGTTCGCCAGGGCTGCCAAAGCAAAGTACCAGAGCCAGACAGACGGTAAATAATGAATGAAGCCTAATATCCATGTCTGACTCCTGACGAGCTTCCAATTACTTTTCAGGCCCTAATTAATGGAGGTATCTCTGCCCAGCAGGACGCACCCAGGCCGTTCAGCGTGCCGACGCTGTTGATCATCCAGCGGCTGATGGTGTGGTTGGCCAGCGAGTCGAACATGCTGCTGAGGGCGCTGGCGCCCGCGGCCGTCCCGATCAGGTACTCCAGGATGAGGTTCCAGCCGATGAAGAAAGCCACGAACTCCCCCACGGTCACGTAGCTGTAGGTGTAGGCAGAGCCCGTGGTCTTGGGGACCCGCACGCCGAACTCAGCGTAGCAAACGCCTGTTCGGAAAAACGGGAAGAGGCGTGAGGAAAGCGCGGTTGGGAAATGGAAGAAGTAGAACTGCTTTGATGCCGCCTTCCTGGAGGTGCTAGGAGGTGTCAGGACTGCAGTCAACATCAGGACACAGAGACATTGCATGGTGACCCACCTTCCCTGATTTCTTGGCTTAAAATCCAGGAAAATTTCCACTAAAATCAAGTTGTGATGGGATTTTATTTTTTGAACTCTGAAGACAGAATTCAAACCAGCTACACATTTACATGGGATCCTGGACCAGTTCTGCACAGCCTCATCCCGGAGGAAGATACCACAGGAGGGCTCTCCGTGCCCCAAACTTCCACTCTCCAAGCACTCACCCTGCATTATTGCTCTGCAGATCCAGGCATGAGCACTGTCCTGATCATCCCTGCTCTTGCTCATACCCAGGCAAGAAGAGTTTGAAGACATCTTACATAGAGTACATAATTTATTTTAACACTTAAAAAATATTATATCTAAGTCTTCTAAAGAATATTTGCAAAACTAACTGTGCAGAAGAAGAAAAGAAAAGCAAAAAGAGGTATTTAACTGTAAACATTTGGGAGGAGAACTAATCAGACTTTAATACTTTCTGAACTCCTTGTGCGTTTACTACGTCCGGATAATTTTTAATAAAAACCTGACCCTGACACACTGATGTATTAAAACAACCATTAGCTTTTTTTTAAAAGGAATGGATGTACTTAGTCTCAAATTCCCCAAATATTATTCAGGACAAGTGCTGGAAGGGTCCTGCATGTTTAACACTGATTACTCCCCTGCCCCAAAGACCCCAGTAATAATTGTATGGGTGAATTGCTTAAGGCTGTTACTACCACTGAGTAAACATGTAGTAATTATTGAGCTCTCCATCAACTGATATTCTCCATTTAGAAGATAATAATTGCTTCAAATTTGCAATCAGGTTGGTATAGAGAGGGGAATGAATAATTTATAAAAATGTTACGAGGTGGCTGCTCTTACTTTAAGTGCCATTTTTACACTGTACAAACACAGAGTTATTGAATCTCTTAAGCTGAATTTAGTGATGCTTCTTTTCTTGCTTTTGGAGGATTTTTATACTCCATTCACTGCTTAACTTGAATGTGGGTTGCTTTGCAATCGGACTCTTCAAAACTTGATTTCTGCAAAGCAGCCCAACAGGAGCCACAAGACGTTTCCATCATTCATCCAGTCCTACCGACAGTCATTATTCAAAGCTGATGAAAAATGCATGCACTCAGCAAAGGTACAGCGTTCACAGATAACTACAGGCCTGAATGATTTATGAAACTGGTGCTCTGATGGAGACATGTATCTAGTTTCTCTCTTTGATGGCCTTAAAAAAAAGAAGAGTATATATATATATATGTATATATATATTTCTTGTAGGCAGCTCTCAGTCAACGACAAGATAATGATTGAAGAGGATGGTTATAGATACACAACGATAATGCCAAAGCAAAGAAATGAATATGTATAAAATGTTGGAGTTTTTGATTATTGTACTAGGATCCCAAAACAGAAGAGCAGTTTTTCACTATGGGTTGGGTACAGCAACAGGTTGAGAATATCAGCATTAGGTGTCAGCATGTATTACACACACATACATATATATATAATATATACTAATGTCTGCTGTATTTGCACTGTATTATTATTAATATTGTTATTATCATTATTATTTTTACAATCTAACTGCACAATAAAACTGTGTTACTGTTGCTCCTTGGCAGCTCCAGCTATTCAGCACCTTGTCCCCTGTATCCAGAGGGACACAGCTCTCCCAGTGCCCCTGCACAGCCAGCCCAGCTCTGGGACTGCAGAGAGAGGCTGGGTACAACCTCCCTGTCACAGCTGTTTAATTTGGAGACAGATTTATCTTCTTCCCCCCCAATCAAGAATGTTTGCAATTTTATGAAGGAAACAAGACAACACAACGTTTTTTTGAAAGAGCAAACATTCTACAGAGTACCGTTTCTTTTCCTTGAATATCTGCTACACTTTGCAATTGGTGTGACAGTCATTACACTGGTGTAATTATGCAGTTATTGACATTGTTCAGCAGGACATAAACACAGCTGAGTGGTCTTGGTCCTTCCAAAATCCCATTCACAGAACAGCCACCGGGCAGCACAACTGGTGGCATGAGGCACTGGTGCTTTTGCTGTGCTGGCATGGTGGTGGCTGTGATGTGGATGCTGACCCTGCCACTGACACCTGGCACAAGAAACCATGAGACATCCCACAGGGCAATGACATGATGTTTGTGGTTGTGATGTTTCAGGTGAAAAATAACTCCTGAGAGGGGTCTTTGAGCTGCTCTGGAGGTAACTCCAAATAATTCATGCTACCACACAAGAAATCCAGAGGCACCATCTTTCATCAGCCAAGAGCAGCGGACTTATTGAAGAAGGCATATTATTTTCATCAAGCCACTGAGCCTCTCCATTGCATCTCATGGTCACCATGTGCTGATGTATAAAAGGTAGCTCCATAAGGAAAGCTCCCATTTCTTCAGCTCCACCCAGGCAGGTGCAGGTGCAGCCCCTCAGCCCAGCCCTCATCCTGCAGCCAGGCAGCACGTGAGGCACATGCTCAGTTCTCCTCTTTTCCATGGTGCATCCCATGGCTGCTGCTGCTGATCCTGTTCCTGTACCAGTATCAGGTAAGAGTGTGGCACTGTGCCACACAAGGTTATTGCTTTAGGAGAGATCATTAAAGGGACAAGAAACAGCTGGTGGAAAAGGCTGTGGAGAGGGTGATGGGGTTGGGTGGGATGCAAACTGCTGATTTTTGCTCAGGAGGGGTTTTGGATAAACAGGGATGAGAGTGGAGAATGCTGGCAGTGGCAGCTGATGGCAGGAGCCTACAGTGCCCTGGAGGCTTTGTGGAGAGAAGCTGGGCAAGCATTTCTACTTGAGAGATGAATGAAAGGCCCTCTAGTAGAAGAATAAAAGAGATTGATTTAATTTATCAGCTTAATCAATTATAGTGTGTTTGTAAGTGATGGTATATGTGTTGCTTAAAACTATGGCAGGCATAAGTGGAATTTGCTGAGTAGATGAAATTGGAAAAATCCCTTTCTGAAACAAGGCTTAATAGTGCAAAGGGGCTTCCCCATGGCAGGACTTCCCTATGACTGTCTCCCAGGAAAGCCAGATGACCTTCTGGATGGTTTTGGTTTGTTTGGGTTTTTTGTTTGATTTTTTTTTTAATCCAAAACCCTTCTGGGCTCACTTTTGCAAGCAGTGGGGTTTGACATAGTGATCTGTGATGTACAGAGCAAAAGTTCCTTAAAACCTGTTCATGCACACTTGCCCAAACTCAGCGCCTGGCACACCAGACATGACCATAACGGGAGAGCTGAAATCACATCCCCAAGGAGTCTAACAGCCCGTCCAGCTCCTGAATTCTTACTTGGTTTCACTTGCCAAAAAAGTGTTGCTGTTACAAACAACAGCAGCGTTAACGATGAAGTGAGGAAGCAGCCAAGGAGACTATCAAAACACTGCATCCCTCACAAAACACTTTCCCAGGGCTACAAAAGCAAGGGGAGATGAAAGCAGAGTGAGAAGCTGTGCAGGCTCCTGTGGGTGAGGGCGGGAGGAGCTCCTGCTGCGGGGCAAGGCTCATGTCTGGGGTGAAAAAACCCCTTTTGGAGGACAGTGTGTTTTTGTTAGCAGAGACCCACCCAAACTCCCTTTGCTCTTGGTTTGCATCACGGCCAACAAAACCTTTGCAGAGGAGAGGAAGCAGGCAGTGGGAAAGGAGAGACGCTGATGCTATCTACTGCCTTGGATAAAAAACAGGCATTTTGGATCATTTGTTGTGTTGGGAACTCACACAAGCATTGGATCCTCTTGGCTCTTGTTGTGGGCTTTGGAGAGAGCCTGAGGCTCATCCTTGGGCTGTGCCTCTGGGCTGCAGGGACATCAGGGGTTCAAACTCCCACTCACTCTGGTAAGATCTCCATGGAGCAGCACTGCAAACTCCAGGGAAAGACCATGATGTGCTTCCACCTCTCATGACAAAAATCCAGAGTTCTGAAAAGCTGATCTGGGTCACTTTGCTGTGTTGGCTCTTCCTGTCTATTATCAAAGCCCTTTGCCATTTGCTCAGGTTTCCTTATCCAACCCAGAGACAAAAGCTGGATACCAGACTGACACAGCATGCAAAGTCCTCTGAGCAGAGAGAGCAGGAACATCACATCATCGTGTTAGCACTGATCTGGAAAGGACAAATGCCAGCAGTACTGGCTTCATGTAGGAACTGCAGCTCGAGCCATATGCTCAGCTGGGTTCCTACAGAGGAGATAGAGTTCACCGTGTTTTCACGAAAATACATCATTTCTCTCTCCCTGCACATTTGTTTGGGTTTTTTTGTTTGGAAATTCAAAGACTGACCTTGCATGAATGGGAGCCAATGAAATCAACTCCAGAACTAATTGAGGAATTTTTTAACTGTTAGCCATGTCAACAAAAGAAGCTGGCCCTGGTACTGCCCAAGCCACTGACATCCTTCCTGTTGGAACTGAGTTTCCCACAAGCTTTGGCTCCAGTGCTGTGGCTTGGCCTGGGACACACTCTGCAAAACTCTCAAATGTCTCCAAATATTGCCCAGAGGCTTCATCCTTGCAGAAGACATCGGCAGCTCATCAGGGTAATTGTGCTTGGGCAGCTGGCTCCCAATACAAGGTTTGGTCTGATATTTGGGCAAGGAGGGACAGTGCATCCCATGAGTTGCCTGAGACCCGTGGGAAATGGTTTTTAGTTGGTGGGGAAGGTGCTACCTCCTTGTAGCTTGTGGTGCTGAGTAGGTGTCCACCTGTGGATGCTGACAGCCTGGTCAGAGAGAAATTTTCAAGCATCAGACAGCAGCAAGGCCTGTGAGATGGAAAGTCAAATAAACTTTCCCAGGCACTGCTCTGGGGAGCTGTGAGAAAGCTCAATGAAAGAATTCAAAACAATCCTTGCACCTGGTGTTTGCACTTGTTGTTGATTTGCAAGATGTTTACAAACGGGTATAATTTCTAATTAGCCAGTGATGGTGAGGGGTGTTAATTAAAGGACCAATCATGTCCAGATGTATCAAAGCAGTCTATAAAAAGATGTGCTTTCTAATAAACTCAGAGATGCCTTCTAAGAAGATTAGAGTCCGTGTTGCTCATTCAGCCAGGCTTAACACAACAGTGACATCCACCCACAAACAGAGAGGATGCAGGACTCAAACTCCCCCACAAAACTCACCTGACAAGATGGATGCGACAGCCGCGATGATGAAGGACACGATGACCCCAGGCCCCGCCATCTCCTTGGCCACCAGGCCGGACACCACGTACATTCCAGTGCCCACGCAGCTCCCCACGCCCAGGGAGATGAGGTCGAGGGTGGTGAGGACCTTGGCCAGCCGGGCGCCCTGCGTGGCCGCAGCCCCGGTGCCCTCCAGCATGGACTCCACGGGCTTGGTGCGCAGCACGCGGGTCCGCAGGGCATGGCCCGCCGCCCCCCAGGGCACCCGCCGGGGGTCCAGCCGAGACAGGAAGCCACTCATGGTGCTGGGCTGGGCAAAGGTGGGTCACAGACAGGGTCAGCAGCACCCACTCAGGGCTGTGGCTGTGTCTCCATCCTGCACTGGCAGCCCTGCAAGAGAGGAGAACAGAATTTTTGATTGAAACAGTGTGGGTTCGATATTTCTGAGCCTGAGAGAATTTCAGCTTGCTAACCATCGTTAGCTCCTTTCCCAAGGGAAAACTTTCAACAGTTTCTCCTCCCAAAACATCTTTCTCATTTTCTCAAATCATGTTAAGTAAACAGTGCCCTTTTCTCATAACACCCCCTCTCCCAGGTGTTGTTTGCTATTTCTGTTACTTAACCAATGGAGAGAGGTGTCAGCCTTTTTAGTGCAGCATGCTATAAAAGAAAGTAAAAGCCTTCATTTCTTTCTCTTCTGCCTTCGAAGAATTATTAGAGTCAATTTATTTTGTGTACTATGATGACAAAATAGCAAAGAAGGAAGAGTCAAAAGGGCCCCTCAAGCTGGTTTTTGTTGGGCTCTGGTGCTGGCAGAGCTTTGTTTGGACCAGTGTTGCTGCTGAATCTCCTTTCTCCACCCTCAGTTATTTTGTACAGCAGTGATGCACTGCCCTCCTTTGTGTTCACGTGAGTTTGGCCTCAGTCATTACTACAGCACTACAAACAGCAGGAACCTGATTTCCTCCATGTTCTCTTTGTGTGGTTTAATTGCTACCAGAAGTGATGATGGCCACATGTAACTGTGAGGCGCTGGTGGCCATGGAGGCACACTAGACATGACTCCCAGCCTGGCAGCACTGCAGTTCCAGCAGCAGGGATGCTCCTGGTGGCACCGTGTGTCGGCCCACCAGCACCGTGGCAGACTGTGCAGGGACATTGGGTGGGACACCTCCCCTGGAGGCTGAGAGAGTGGGGGACTGAGTGTTGTCTCAGACTGGAGACAAGAAAGTTCCAGGGAGACTCAGAGTCCCTTCTCTGGGAGGAAGGGAGCTCCAAGAGAGCTGGGGAAGAATTTGGGCACGGACGTGGAGTGACAGGACAAGAGAGAACGGCTTCAAAATGAAAGAGGGAATACTTGCATTAGATATGAAGAAGAAATTCCTTCCTGGGAGGGTGGTGAGGGCCTGGCACAGGGTGCCCAGAGCAGCTGTGGCTGCCTTATCCCTGGAAGTGTTCAAGGCAAGGTTGGGTGTGGCTTGCACTAGCCTGGTCTAATGGATGCATCCCTGCACACGGCAGAGGGGCTGGAATGAGGATCTTGAATGGCCCTTTCAACTCCAACCATTCTCTGGTTCTGTGACCACTCTGCTCTATCTGTATTGCAAAAAAACAGGGTCTGGGGCTGTAGCTTTGCTCCTTTATCCAATGTGTGAGACTACTGCCTGCCTGTGCCAGGCTGGAGCTGACTGGGGCTGGATCTCCACAAACTGGTCCTTTCAAAGACAGGTGATTTTTTTTTTATTTTATTTTGGTGCTACAGCAGTTCACTCTTAGAGATCTCTGGTTATACTGGTTGTTTGGGGGTTTTGAGTGGTACCATCATCCTGGTGAAACCTGAGGGGGAAAGTTTTAACAGGTGATGCTAATTCAGGTTCCCATGAATCATAGGGTTAGAAAGACTCCTTGGTGTGGTTCCTTCAATTCATTCTTGTAGTTATTTAAATACTGTGTAAGGAATACTTTTTTTAATTTGAAAGATGTGGGTTTGCTAGTATAACTGCAATATATTTTGGGGTCTGGCTTCCCTATAGTTAAGGTAAACTGGGAGAGAAGCTCAGCAGGAGCAGTGTGGGCTCCACTGGCCACTGGAGAGTGAGTGACCAACAGCATGGCCAGCTGCAGCCATTTTAAATACTTTTAAATTATCTTGCCTGAACCCATCTGCTCTAGGATTGTCTCAAAAACATTGGCCTTATCTTGCTTTTCTATTTCTCTGTGCTTTTTTCATCCCCAGTCATATTTCCAGGAACAATTCAGCAACTGCCATTCCCCCTCCCTTCCTCCCTTTCTGCTGTTCCTCAGCAAACTGTGCAGTTCTCATAGTACCAGCAGCAGTGACTGACTTCTTGACTTTGAGCAAACCAAGAATAATTGACAAGCTGCAAGCTAATACAAGGGAACAGGAAAAATAGTTTATTAAATATGAATTTTTTTACCTGGCAGCTTCTTTCCTGTCAATACAGAAATATTCTTTTATTTTAATTGCCTTGAAGACAAAACAATTATTTTTTTCCATCTTTACATCCAAAACAAATTACACTGTGTCCACAAGGCAGCCTTGTGTTGCTGAAATTTATTAAATGAAACACAGCATTCATTTCATGTTTTGGTTGATCACTGTTCAAATTGTGTTGATTTTTACCTCGAGCAACCACAGGCTGAAAGGCTGCATGTTCTAGCTAGGAATAATAATGAGAAATTTTACTGCTCCTGAGCAAATGTGGATCTTTGGGTTGAGAATAAAACCTGGGTTTGGCTTTTGGGTTGCTCAGGGAGTCAGCTGGCTGTGGGATGGGCTGGCTCACAGGTGAGGTTTTACTTTCTGGTTTAAAGGAAAGTTTGTGTTGGAAGAGGGCAGCTGAGCCAGAGCTTCTAAAGTGCCAGATCTCTGCACCTGTTAAATCCCCCCACAGTGGTGACTCCACCAGTTCCCTGGGCACTGTGTTCCAGTGCTTGACATCCCTTTCCATGAAGAAATTTTTCATAATATCCAATCTACACCTCCACTGGCACAACCTGAGGCCATTTCCTCTTGTCCTGTCACTTGTTACTTGGGAGAAGAGACTGATTCCCACCTGGTTCCAACATCCTTTCAGTTGCAGAGACCAGTAAGGTCCCCTCTGAGCCTCCTTTTCTCCTCAGGGCAGTGTCCTCCTGCCCTGGCACTTCCACAGTGGCTCTGCTTTGCCAGGAATATGTTTTAGCCACGTGGAAAACAACAACTCTAAGAAAAACCACCCCAAATTCATCCTCCTTTTATCCAAAGTATGGCACCTGGAGTGTGGGCTGGAAAAGAGCTCTTACTGTGCTTCTCACTTCCCATCCTTTATTTAATTATTTTCCTTGAGCTTTGTGGCTTCTCTTAGTTGAGTTTGAAAGACTTGGATTGCTATGCTAGGGTTTGCACTAAACTGACTTAAACTAGTCAAGAAGCTGGGTCTTCAGAAGAGGTAGGATGGTGTGGGATGAAGGCAGCAAAGCTTCAGGCTGGTCCTTGGTGCCATCACCGGGTCATGCTCTAGCATGGGAACACCTGTCCTGTGTTTTAAGGAGGATTGGGACCCCAGTTTTTCATCATCATGTCTGATGGAGGCTTTGGGAAGGCTGGCATATGCTCCTTACTGGAGGAATTCACATCCATGCTGGAAAAATTAGTGTATTCCTCAAACAAAAAGAGAGATGACTGATTTGGACAGCCCAGTTCACTCTCAAGCCACATCCTGGTACAGAAATTACTTTCTCATCAGCATCGCAAAAACTCCAAGAAGACATGGCAGTCTTGTCCTGGAATAATCTTAACTGCTAGAATGGTGAAAAAAGCCCTTAAATATTTTAAATGGTTTAAATTTAAAGCAGGAACTGGCTGGTGGATTAGTGATGCACCCAGATTTAGGCTGCTGAGCTGTTCCAGCTGCCTGGGGCTGGGCTGTGACCAGGTCCTCCTGCATGGCAGCTCAACAGAGCCCTGCAATTTGTGGGGTTTTGTCTTCTCCTATAACTCATCAAGGGAAAAAAGACCTTTTCAAAACCTCTGAAATGAAATAACTCTATAATTGCTGCTATACTCAATTAAAGCAGTCATTCAAAACTATTCCAGATGTTTGAGCAAGCTCAGCATATTGCTGCTCTGTAGCTTGGAAAACATCCTTTCATCCATTTGTGAAATCATGAGAAAATGTCATGGATAGCAAAAACCTCCATGGGGCAGAGGCAGCTCACTCCTGCTCTGCTCCACTAACCCTGCCTGTCTAGAAGCAGACAGTGAGAAACAAAAGTAATTTTTACTTGTTTTGGTTTTTTTTAAATCTTCTCTCTTCACCATAAGCCCAGGAAGATGAAGGGAGCTGTGGCTCAGAGAGGACAAGCTGCAGCTGGGTTTTGGAGCTGCTCAGCTCAGCTCTCCACCACATCAGGCTGCTGGGGTTGGTTTTCCTCGTTGGCTGGCACTTGCTGCTGCCACCGTGTGCTTGTCAGCACCACTGTTTGTACCAAAACACTCCTCTTCGTCAGGGTAAATTGACTAAAACTGCAACCAAGCCAGAAGGAGAGGCATAGGTGTTTATAGGCATGGATCTTCCTTAGTGTCTGGGTTGATGCTAAATTATTCCTCATGTGAAACTCTTTCTGCTGGGAAGATGCAGCACAGTGGCTTCCCAGCATCTTCCATCCTCATCACCCCCCATAGCTCCAGAAAATTGTCCCCAAACCACACCTGTGCCTTGGGATGGCTTTTGATTTTCTGTTAATGACTCCCCTCTGTCCAGAAGTCTGTAGGGGTATCCATGAGCAAAGATCTCTGTTAAAATCTGCTGGGAATGCAACAAGAACAGAATATCGATGGTGGTAAATGGAACAAAGAGAGCTCCCGTTGTTGTATTGATGGAAAGCCAGGCAGGGGCACTCATTAAGAGGAAAAGGTTGGGTTTTCCCTGGTTTTCCATGGCTCACAGATTAATTACTGCAGAGGAAAGATTGCTGATGCCTCCAGCAGCTGGATCAGCATGGATCTGGCCCTGGCGTGCAGGACATCAGTGCTCGGTTTGCTGCAGGGGTTTTTAGGGGGAAAATCCCTTTCTCCTTGCCCAGGGGAGCTGTGCTTCAGAAATTTGGGATTGAAGCTGGTTCCTATCAACCCCTAAGGCAGCACTGCCTTGCCTATACCCCAGCAATATTAATTCTGGTGTTTATGGTGCAGGAGCACCAGCCTCCAGACCCACCCTGTGCTCCTGCAGGGACTGTGTGCTGAGCATCACCCCTGGACAAACAGAGCCCCAAAGGCTCAAAGGGATGCTGGAGATAGCTCGAGATTCTGCTCCTGACAGCAAACCCCGCTGCAATCCCAGAAAAAGAGGAACAAACGTGCTAGGCTGACCTCCCTGCAGCCTTTTCCCTTTAATTGCGAGCTGGGTGAGGCGGGTTTGTCTGGAGAGGGGCTGAATTCCATCGCAGCTCCTCCAGCAGGGAGAGGCTGACGTCAGGCGGGCGGTGCGGGAGCCGGGCAGCAGCTCCGGGCGCGGGGATGCCGGATCCTTCTGCCGGGGCTGCTCGCCGAGATGTTTTCATTACGAGTGCGACTTGCTTTGGAGCTTTATGCGTTTGTTTTTACAGTGCTGATCCCCAGCTGGGCTGCCACTGTAAAAGCTGGCGCTGTCTCCATCAGCAGCCCTCCTGAAAGTGATTTAAAAGCCGGGCACCGAGCCGAGAGCGAGGGCTGGTCCCTGCCCATCCCGGCGCCGCTCACGTGGGTCCAGCTCCAGCAATCTGGCCTTGTGCCTTTGGCTGGTAATTTTGGGCTTTTCTTATTTTTAATCTTTCCATTTTTACCTCTGCTTGAGCAGTTCAAGTGGAGCTGTGGTTAATTTAAACTACAGCAGTCGCTAAATTAAACCACTGATAACACTTCAGGTTTGAAACCAACTTTCTCTGTGCACCAACTAAAAAATGGGATCTTTTCTGTGTGTCTTCATGGCAAAATGGAAGTGGAGAGGTTGAACAGCACTTTTCTATGGTACTTCCATCAATGTTATACTGAGTGCTTTGGCAGTGCTAGCACTGCTGTAAGATGGCTAAACATCATTATCTTCTTTTGACAAATAAGCAAAATAAAAGAGGAAATGTTTAATTTGACCAAAGACATAAGGCAAGGGTGCAGCCCCCAGGAATTCCTAAGCTTTGTATTCTAGTCTATAGTGCAAGTATTAAAAGAGCATAAATGTGAGATCTAGTGATATAATTAGCATGTACATAGAGATCACTCGTTCTTCCTCTGTCCAGCCTTCAGGGGGGATACTGTGTGATGGTTTAGCTGCTGTCCTTGCTGGGGGGAGACTGGACTGCCTGGATAATCAGGGAAAAGGCAGAGGGAATGATGGGAGTGATGTTAAAGCTTCTTTCTGTCTTGCAGCTGGTGTTTCCCTTTTCCTAAGTAAAGAGCAAATCAATATTTGAGCACTGATCTGTGCCCGTGCAGGTGAGCAATGAGAAGGTTTTGGCAGCTGAGGGCTCATTTTCCTGCCTGGAGGAGGTGGGAGATGAGATGACACATTCAGAGGTGAAATTGGAGCGTGCCACAGGGAAGGCCAGCAGATCCCTTGACATTGAGCTGTTCTAAACTTTGCCAGGATTAATTACATGCCAACTTCACAAGCAGCTGGTCCAGGTTCCCTGGGGATCCTCTGGAGCACCAGGCTAGTAAGAAACAGTTCTGGGACTGAAAGGAGCAATATTTCCCTCCTTCCTAAGGGCTGGATGCACATGGAGCATGTGCATGGAACTGAAATGTTCCTTTTGGAGATGCTCACGTACATCCTTGCAGGCACATCCCTCCCCTTGGAAAATCCATCTGCCCCAGTCCAGTGTCTGGTATTTTGGTTCTCCACTCATTTTCTGCCCTTTTTGCATGGATACCAATCATTCCCATGATGCAGAATAGTGTAGGAATGGGTGCAGGGTATGACAGATACAGGAGTCTGTGCGTGCTGAGCTGTAAATAATGCAATATGCATGAAGTGCTCTGTTTGGGTTTGCAAAAAAGCTATTTAACCACCAGAAGGAAAATAAATAAATAGATAAATAAGAGAACTACAGAGAAAGAGGTATAATCAATTTGCACATTTGCAAAAAGGTCTCGTTTGCCATTGCTGTCTTGAGATGGGAAGGTAAAAAGCTTAAAAACTGCAACAATGCAGGGAAATGGCAAATCAATAGATGGGTGAGCTGAGCAGGAGGTGGGGAACCAGGAACATCTTGGAGCTGTTCTGACACATTCCTTCTAGGAGAGTGGTGAAACCACATGAAATTAGTAAAATTTGTTGCTCCACCAATAAAATGGAGAAATTCACTGCCTTAGAGAAGTATGTGGTAGTTAATTTATCTGGGTTTTCTACAGAAGCAGATGAGAAACAATGCTAAAAATGATTAATGGTCCCCTAGATGTGCCTTGTTGAAGTAATATTGGTTTTGTACCTGCACGTGCTCATCTGCAGGAGGACCCTAGAGGCTCTGTGCACTTTCAAATGCTCATTTGTGGTGCTGTGTGATTTTGCATTCCAAGTGCAGATATTGATACCAATTCTTTGAGCTCAGCCTCCCCCACCTTTCTGCAGTCACAAACTGCAATGATGTCAAACACATGGAACTCCTAAAGGAAGTTTGGGTTCACAGGTCTGGGTGCTCAGGCTTTCAAGGACCAATGTACTGAATATTGAGGTTCAGGCATTTTAAACACCATGGAAAGGGTTCCCAGCAATGCAGATTTGTCTCACACAGACTCATAAATTCACAGAACAGTTTGGGTTGGACAGAATCCTAAAGATCATCTCATTCCAACCCAACCTGCAATGTGCAGGGACACCTTCCATTAGACCAGATTGCCCAGGGCTCCATCCAACCTGGCCTTGCAAATATGCTGGCACATCCTCCTGCAACCTTGTTTTTTGGGAGCAGCAGCTCCACACCCTGAGCTGTCACAAGAGGAGAAGCATCACCTGATTTTTCTGGAATATAGAGAGTTGCCCATTTGCAATGCTGGGCATGGATTCCTCTAACAGTATGACTGCCAGCACCATCAGTGGGATGGTTGCAGCCTTGGGTTTGTGACTCTGAGCTTTTCCCTGGGTTTGGGTAGTAGGTTGTGCATTCAGTAATTACCACTTTGAGATAACACATTTTCTGTACCAAATCTCACAGTGAGAGCAGACAGCAGCTGCCTTTGTACCACTGAAACTGCAGACCTGGGCTACCAGACAGTTTCTTCTAGAATTATACTCCTTTAAAAACTGTCTTTGCTTTAACAACACGCACAAGAGGAAATCTCTGTAATTACTGGGCTGTGTTTTCTTTTTCTTTCCTCAGTGGATCCATACTTTTACATCACAGTCATTATGGTTTGCTGCAGGCCAGACAGGAGAGCTTTTTTCATTTGACATAATTCACAGAATGGGTTATTTATTAATGTGTGAGGCTCTCTAAACAAAATGGATTTTTACTTTTGCAAGAGTCTGGCTGATACATCATTATGACAACTTATTTCATTTCTGGGTAGCATTTTGAACCCAGTGACAAAAACACAAATCCTTCAGTAAAGAACTGATTTAACACTAAAGCTTCATCATCCAAACCAGGAAAAATTTCCCCTGTATATCAAATACAGGACCTGAAAATCCACTATTTTTAAATTTCTGGCTTTATTTTGAAGATTGCTGGTTTTATAGAGATTCCTTTATTCCCCACTAAGAAGCTGCTGGGCTTTTTTCCTCTCAAAGCTGACTCTCACTCACCAGCAGTCTTTCCACCTTTCTGTAATAATTCAGTAGGAGTCTGAACTGGCCTTTTACACAGTAAGCACATCAAGCTTACAAACACCGTTCAGCTCTTGCCGAGTTTCAAATGCATTTATCTTTTGTATGTGCACATGCTCTCATTAATTACTTATCGTGTTCCATCAGCAGTTATACAAATGTAATTGATTATGCCTCGCTGCCCCACTTCCACTATTTTGGCTATCAGCTAATTAATGCAGGAGAGGATCTCAAACAACTGCTTTCCTCAGAAGAAGATGGAAAAACACATTTTTCAATCCCAAGCTTACTAAAAGATCCAGAAGAAGCAGTAGTAGCATATGTAAATCAATGGGAGCGATTTGCATATGCAAATAGGAGCCTTGGGCTGGGGGGAATTTGGCTGGTTGTAACCTCTGTCTAAATTCCTCAACAGGAGCCTGAGGTAGGTTCAATGCACCTCCAAAGAAGTGAATAGCAGCTCCTGCTGCTTTTATTACATTTGGCTGCTTATTCTTCTTATTCACTAGGACAAAACCCCCTTGCCTTACATGAGTAATTCTGCTGCGTTTCAGCACAACCGATTATATGAGTAATGTGATCACAAGTGGATCAAAGATGATGATTTAGAATAGAGTTCATGTGTTTAGTCATTTATCATCATCAGTCAGGCAAAGGCACTGCAACACCTAAGTGATGTGTAGAGTGAGTAATACCTGGCGCTGCAGCAGGAGGGTTTTTTGACGTTTCCCAGTGAGTTACAAACTCACATCTAACACTAAATGAGTCTCTGGGATGGTACTAAAGAAGCAGAATTAAATGAAGAATTATATGTTATTAAAAGTGATAATAGCATAAAAATTAAAATACTATAATATTCCTGAGCAATGCACACTCACTGCCTGGAGATGTCCTTGTGGAGCAAGGGAATCAGTGTGAGCCAACAGGATTACCTTAACTTAAAGTAACTAATTGCATCCTTGCTCTTAGTCTCCCCTAGCAGCAACACCCCAAAACCTCTTTCCCTGAGACTTTTGTCTCCCAGCTACAGTCAGTAGTGTCCCTGTGGTGTGCAAGCATAATTCCATTGGTGTGCCTCCACAGGAATAAGAGAAGAGCTGCTGAAATATTACTGATGTAGTTGCTGTTTGTGCCAGAGCTCTCAGCCAAAGGAACTTGGCATATTGCTTCTTTCTCTCTTAATTTACTTGGAGCAGAGCTGGTGACCCCGGCTATTAATTGCACATCTCCCAGTCCCTGTTGCTTCCCAGCTGGTTGTTTAATGAGTGGAACACACCTGCTGCTGCCCAGGTGTCTTAGACAAGGCTCTGGAGAATCCAGATGCTTCCTGAGCGCGTTGCTCCAGGGCTGGAGCACTGCAAGACCTGTGCCCAATGCCTCTGCCTGTTCCCACCTGGGAGTGAAGGACAGCCAGGAGAGGCAGATGTTTCCTTTACCAACAGACCAGAGTGCCCAAATCTTTCCTGGAGCCACCCTGGCATTGCTGAGCACCACGGGGCAGTGGCTCATCCAGCACAGCTCAGCAGGTCCATCATTAAGGCCTGGCTCAGTAATGCTCAGGCACACGTTTAAAGCTAAGTTTTAATTGTGCTGCTGCAGGTGGAATGTGCCCAGGTGTGCACAAAGTGATGCACAAAGGGGTGTCTCCATCTGCAGCTTTAAAAAAATTTGTTGAGGGAGACTTGGCCCACGTTCTGGGAGCTGAGGATGTGCAGGAGGAATGGACCAAAGCACTGACTGAGGCCATGGTCACCAATAAAAAAGAGCCAATGGCTGCTGGGAGGGTTGCCCTGAGCCCTCATGTGTGGTTTTATAGATGTTTACTGAAGTTTTGACACAGATACACCCATAGACAGTTGTAGCATGGCAACAGAAACCCATTTCCCTGTGGGCAGTGAGCCACTTTGATCCTGTCCTCTCAGAATTAGGATGTGGCGCTGCAAACACCTGTGCTGCAAAAGCTCTTCCTCTGTTCACCTGTCAGGTAGATTTAATTTATGGTATCATGACTTTCAATGAATTATTGATACTGTGACTGTGCAGAGGAACAGAAACAACAGAGTCATGTGTTGTGTGGCTCCACCTCGCTGCCTTTGTTTCATAAGTGCCTGGGCTTTGCTCTGACAGTTTTATTGTGGGAAAAAATAGTTTTCTCTTAGAGATGTTCCAGCCTGGTGACAGCAAGGGATGGGCTGTGGTGGGAGCATAAATGCTGGCCAGAGCACCCAGTCCCCTGAAGATGACTGCATAGTCTGGAAGCAGGACTGCTATTCAGTGAGCCAAGAAAACTCAGGAGAATTTTTCTCAATATACAAGAGAAAAATTACAGTTTCCAGTTCTTTCAATTCTGGCATTTTCCCGTTGACAACCACAGCTTAGCTACGTCTCATTCCTTGTAAATGAAAAATGTCTCAGGAATCTCTGTGGGTCTGAGTCTGCTCCCATTTATATGTGGGTGGTTTAATGAGTTCAGCAGACTCACCCTGGACTGAGGTGAGGCTCTGGCCAGGTTTTCATATCCATAGGAAGCAGCTGAAAAATGCCTGCTGTATTTCTGGGCTCTGGATACTTTGCATACCTAGATCTGCTGTCTCTAGTCTGACAAGCTCAGACCCAACCATGGCTTTATATATTATAGAGGGCACAAATCTGGGAGTGATTTGGGGCTTTAAATTTTTTTTACTAATGTGAGAGTCACAAATGCTGCCCCCCTGCTAATGTTGTTTTTGTGTGACATACAGATCCCACTGCCACACACAGCTGAAGGAGTATTTCCTTTGGTTTTACGTTCCTATTTTTAAATTGTCTTAATAATCCAAACAACAATATGTTGCTTAAACATTACAATGATTTTAATAGCTCAGGTGCTCTGAAAGCAAAGTTTTGCTTATCTGGGGACTAAGAAGTCAGTTACAGACTGCTCTGTTATCCTCTTTTTTTGCTTGGCTTCATGAAAAGCCCAGGATTGTGTTTATGTTTGTGTAAGTTCTTGCCATCCTATTTGCCTGAATGTTGCAGAGCTTCAGAGAAAAAACAGTTCGGCCATTAGGAGGTTTTCCTGTTCTCGTTGAATTTTCTAGAAAATCTCCTGTTGCCTTTAAGGGAACATGGAAGAAATTTTATTATATGTGCGTGATTTCAGAACTGAGAAAACAGACTGTCTTCAGAAAGAAGTAGTGTCAAATCAGCCTACAAATATATCCTTTAAAATGATTTTTGGCTGGAATCCTTTCTGATATGATCCCATCTGAGACTCTGAAGTTACACAAAGAATAAATTTTCATCATTTTTGTATAATCAAAAAAAAAAAAAATATGATATGTCTTGACTTGAGAGTCATGAATAACTCCCTGAGGAGAGCAATCTATGTTTTAAAATGCTTCCCTTTACTGCAACATGCACAAAGAAAGAGATTCTTTTTGGGCAGAGTTAATTAATGAAACCAGTTGGAAAACTGGAGGATTCAAAATAGAAGTTGGTCACTCATTATTTCTTCTCTTGGCATGTGGTTAAAAATCAACCCTCTGGGGGAGGGGGTTGTACTTATCTAGGGGGGTGGCTGGGGCACCTGGAAGTAAAGTTGTAACATCCCCGTGCCTTATTTGGGGAATTAAGGATCAAAGGTACCATAAAAACCTCTGAGTTAATTCTGTCTGAGTCTCAGGCCATTAGCTTCCAGGCAATTATTCCTGCAGGGAGCCCAATGCTTTGGCTGAGTTGCTTATTTTGGGAGGACATAAACAGATGGAGAATCCAGCACATTTTCTGATGGCTCCTTCCTCAGGTCATCAGCACTCCTCTGCTCAAAATTGTGATCCCTCCCTTAAACTGGAATGTTTTGGCTTTAGCATCTCGGCACAAATTCACGTTGTGCCTCTTTTTGGCAGACAGAGGAATAGCTCAGTGCCTGGTAATTTCTTTCAGTAGAGACTCTAAGATTCAAGGATTCTCATCACCTCCCACCCTGCTTTTTAATGAAGTGAATTCTCAGGTGCTGTTATTCCTCCTCTGTAAGGGCCTTTCTCCAGTCCTTGACAGGCTTTGCCTTTCCTTTCCTTTTTTTTTCTTTCCTTACTTCCAATTTTGTTGTCATTTTTGTTGATGTCTGCTGTACTCCAGCAGTCTGCTTTCAAGGGCTGAGGTAAAATTTCCTTCATACATCTCCACTTACTGAAGAGCAACTAAACAAGCCTTTTTTCCCCTTGTTCTTGTTCAGTGACTTGTCTTATCACAGCTATTGCATCTGTGCTGTCTCCTCAGATATGTACTGCACATTCGAGTGCATGTCAAGAGGACCCAAGATTCTTTGTTGACATTATTTACTACTCATCAGTAACTGTTTGTTGGGAAATTTTACCACCTTTATCAGATGAAAATGGAAAATCAGACCTTGGACCTCTGCAAGACCCCAAATTCTCTGCTCTCATGCAACAGAGATTCCCCATGGAGCAGTACATTTTAAGAACAGATACTGAGTTTAATCTAGGTAACTTTTCTCTCTCGTGTTGTTTTTTGCTTCTTTGAGGGTTTTTGTTTATTTACAATATGTTTTCCAACTCTGGTAAGTCACATGCCTCAGCAATGTGTACCAATAAAACAAACACATGTAAATATCTTTAGCAATCAGACTTTCAGTCTCATGACAGTTTTTGGGCAGTTAAACAAATGCCTTGGCATGCTAAAACGTACTTGCTTGCTACTCAGGGACACTGGGAGAATTAATTACTTAATAGGCTAGATTAAATCAGACATGGCTCTTTTGAGACAAAAATCACCTCTGGGGTCGGCCAGACCTGGCTTCCCCCTCCTCTCCAGAGCCGGTTCTGCTTTTTTCTGTGTTAGAGCACTCTGGGCACAGCCTGTGACAGCAGGGCACCAACTCGATCTGTATTAAACTATCATTTAATAGGCCACCAAACCCGGGCTGCAGAGCAGTTGTGAGAGCAGAGATTAGGCTTTTTAACAGCGCTGCTGGAGCACACCTCGCCGGGCCCGAGGAGGGCAGGCGGCTGGCACCAGGCAGCTCCAAAATACCCGTGTGGAATCAACAAACAGCACCGAGCCGGGGTGACGTAAAGAGGAAGCCAACTCCATTACCGGCCTCCAAGTCGCAGGGAGTTTTGCAGGCGCCGGGGGGAGGATGGAGCCGTAACCGGGGACCCGTGTGCGGGGTCGCGGAGGGGCCGGGGCCGCCCCGTCGGGGCTTCAGCACCGCGGACAGCGCCGGCCCGGAGCCGCGGCCGCACGCATGACCGACCCCCGAGCCGCCCGGGGGGGTGACACCGGCTCCAAGGGGTGACACCGGTCCCGGTGGGTGACACCGGCCCCGAAGGTGGCACTGGCCCCGCCGGGTGACACCGGCCCCGAGGGTGGCACTGACCCCGAGGGTGGCACCGTCCCCGCGGGTCTCACCTGCCCGCTCCCGCCTCCCTCGCTGTTTCCCTCCTGCTCGGATCCTGTTCCCCTCGCCGCCCCCCTCCCGCAGCGTCCCGACCTTCCCGCCGCGTCTTCCGTGCGGTCACCTGTAGCGAGAGCTGTCGCTTCGCTCAGGCCACCCGGTATCCCTCCTGTCACTCCGTTTTTCCCCGTTTCCAATCAATCCCGCGCCGTCAGCTCCGGCGCCTCCTCCTCCTCCTTCCCCGCCGCGGAGTGCCCCGCCGCTCCGTAAACACGGGGCCGGGGCAAGGGGATGCTGAAGCGGGCTGGGATCCCCGGGGCTGGTGCCCCGTGGGCCGGAGGAGCCGCCGCGCTGCCTTTGCCGAGCGGGGCACAAACCCGGCTCCGTTTGCCTGGCGGGGGGGCCGCGGCCGCGCTCCCGGCGGGGCGCCGGGCAGACCTTCCCCGGGCTGGCCGCCGGTCCCCAGCACCCCGAGGGGCTCCGAGCAGCTCCCCGCACCCCGTTCCCTCCCCTCCCCGCGGAGCGGGCACTCACCGCCGGCGCGGAGGGCAGCGGGCGGGCGGTGCTGCGGGGGCGGCTGCGCTGCTGCAGCCGGCGGGGCGGGGGGGCTGCGCCGGCACCGCCGACCCCGGCTCCCGGCCGCGCACGCAGGGCGGAGGGAGGGGGGAGGGATGGATGGAGGGAGAGAGAGAGGGATGGAAGAGGGAGGGAGGGAGGAGGGCGCTGCAGCTCCTCAATTATTCAGTGCTTCCCCTCCCCGCCTGCCGCATGTGACCGCCGGCAATACCCACGGGCCGTGCCGGCCCCGGGAGAGCTCCCTGCGCGGACCTGCCACCCCCGTGGTCACCTCCCCTCCCTGCGAGTCCTCCCTGCGTGACCAAGTGTCCTAAAGGCTGCGGGTGGCCTCCCCCGAACTGTCTGGCTGCTGAAAAAATCACTGTCCTGGCTGCCTTTCCTCACCCCAGGGACGGAGCGTGGGGAACCTCGGCTTTGTTTTCTCCTTGAGCTGCACTGTGAGATTTGGGTGTTGATGCTGTAATCCCGGAACAGGCAGAATTAGGACTAAAATAATGCCTCATGCATTGCAGCATGCTGTGCTGTCCAGCCCTCTGCACGGCCCGGCTGGGAGGAGTTTGGTATCAGGTGCAGGATATAGTTAATATTTTATATCTGTAGCTACTTTAGAGGATAGCTGAAATTCATTATTAAGATTATTCCTTTTAGCAGTTTTGTTTCTCAGTTTCTGCTGTTTGGTTTGCTCTAGAAATACTCACTGTCTGTATCTGTTTTGTACCTTTTTGACATCAAATCCAAACTGGGTTCATCTCCAGCGATGCCTGGCAAGGATCTGGTTTCAGTCTCTGTTACAGTTTCATTCTATAGCTTCTAACAGGACCTATTCCCAACGAGGGCTGTGTCTCCAGTGGAGAGAGACCTTTTATCCTCCAAAAATGTCTGCTAATAGAAGTTAAAGGTGGGATCCTTTAGTGAAAGCAGTTCAGTTCAGAAGCCAATGTTTGCCTAACGTGAGTGACCCTGCATCAGTGGCCGTGACCTTCTGGGGACATACAGACAGTGACATTGCACAGATAAACACAGACAGGGCAGGGGTTGGGCTAGGTGACCTTTAAAGGTCCCTTCCAACCCAAACTATTCTATGATTCTATATCCATGATCCTGTCTTTGGACAGGAGAGCAGACCACATGTCATCTCCAATTTCCTTTCCAGCCTTGACTTCTGTGGCAGTTTTTGTGTCTTTCCAATTGAGTGCCATAATCTTCCCAGTTTTTCACCAGATTCCTTCCTCTCTCCAGCACAGATTTACCTTGCTCTCTTCCCTCCCTCACAGAGGTCTCCTTGCAGTCTCTCTCTTCCCAAACAGGCACAGAAAAGACCCAGGTTCCTGCTGGCCAGCAGAAGGTGTCATCACAGGATGGCAGGATGCTCTGTTCCCTTCCTGCCACTCTGGCCAGCACACATCACATCATACAGCACAGAGCCAAAGTGCAGTCAGCTGATTTCCCTCCTCACAACCAGCAGTTTTGAAATCCTGTTTTTATTCTTTTCCTTGCTCTTTGACTGCCTGAAAGCAACACTCAGAGCTGCAGCAGCTCTGCTGTCCTTGTCTGTGGTCCCCACAGACATTTTGTTCTTGTTTCTTTTCACATCCACTGGCTTCCCCCAGCTGCTTTACTCACTGCCTGGACACTGGATACAGCTGTGGATGGCTGACACCAGGAGCTTCTCTTGGACTACATCTGTGCAAAAGAGAAGAACTTCTCCATTTGTTATTCCCTCTTGTTTTGCATCACTTTTAAGACTGTGGTGAACTCCACCTGACAGCACCACCAGCATTTCATGCTCACACCCAACTTCTTGGTGCTTGTAGAGTGTGTGAATAAAAGTTGGTGTGTTTCTGAAAGGATTGGCAGTGTGGCAGTTTTAGGGGGATTTATCTACGTCTGTGGGTTCAGAATCATTTATTTATTAATTGGGGCTGGTGTACCAGAGCACAGGAAGTTTGGTTGATAGCAGCAGAGAGGGGCTCGTGTGTCCTCTTAACAATCATTGTGCAATACCATCATACTACCCCCATCTTCCACCTTCCCTCTGCTGCTCAGAGATCTTTCTTTTCTTTACTTTTAGTAGCCTTCCAGACCCTGTTTTATCCCAGCCTTAATCTCCTTTCTATAAGTTTTCCTCTGCTTTATCCAGTGGCACTTGCTGTTAGCTATGCACAACCACCTGCCACCACCTTGAGTAATAAATGTCGCAAACGTTTTGTCAGAGGATCACTTAAGCTCTTTCTCATTAATCTTTACCCTGTTCTCATGAGTTTTGTAACTTCTAATCTTGCAGGAATTGAATCTTGGATTTTTACAGCTACCCCTCTAATGTTTCTCTTCAGGTTGATTAAATGTAGATGAAGAATGGAATGAGTACAAGTTACTCTCTCAACCGGTGCCATCAGTGAGGTCACCCTCAGATTAAGGTGAAATTTTCCATAGCAGCCAAGCACATGATGGTAGACTTGCAGCAGAATTTCCTCTGTCCCCAGGCACTGCCCAATTTCTAGACCAAACTAATTTCTGCCCACTTTTCTGTAGTAAGTGGCCATCTGACTGGTGGTTTAAATACTTCATCATATTTTGAATTTGACCATGGCTTTGGTCTCGATAACACCTTGTAGCAGGGATGTCCACCAGCTGCTGTCTCATTATCTTGACTATTTTTCTTCTCAGCGTCAAATTTGGCCTTTCCAATTTCATGGGACATAATTTTATTTTTTGTGACTTTAAATACAGAGAGAGAAGAAGACAGCAAAAGCTGCTCTATTGACTTCCTTTCTTACTGATATTAAAATGTTTGTTTACCTCTCATAATCCCCTTGTACTTGTCTCATCCGTGACTAATTAATCATGCCATTTAAATACCACAGTTCCTGCTTTTCTGGGTTATCTCCTTGTCTGCACAGCTTTGTATTAAAACAGTCAATATCTCTTGGCCTGCTGACCTCTAGATTCTTCTAGGGCTTCCAGCATCCTCACCTTATGGACCCTCTCTCCCTCCATGAAATCGAGGAAATGCTCGTCTGCAATTCCATCAGTTTGATGAGTTTTCCTCAGTGCTGTTTCTCAGAATGTTTTGACATCATCAAAACTGACTAATGGAATGTTCATGACAAACATCTTGTGTTCCCCTTGGATTTACATCAGGGTCCCTATGTGTGTGCTTGGTCACCCCAAAACGTTTTTTTGTTGGTCTTACAAAAGTGCACTGATTTGGGTTATGCTTCCAAAGAAAAAAAAAAACTGTTTGAAACTAAGAGGGAGAAGCTGCAGCACCTCTCCTGTGCCATTTGTGTGTTCTTGTGTGTCCAGCAGCCTCTGTTAGATGAGCAGGGCTGAAGGCACAGCACATCACACTCCTGTCATTTAGTGAGGGTGGTTGGAGAGTGTCAGCTGTCTGTTAGGAACAACTGATATCTCATAGAAAAGCAATTCTGTCTGCAAGTACCAGGCTGCACAGGGACATCACAGAAAGCAGTGATGGGAGCTGGTTACCCCTCCACCTGCTCACTCTGCGTGTCCAATGGCTCATGTCCATGGCTCTGACAAGTGTTTTCTCTTTGATTTGGTCTGTAGCATCCCAAGCCATCTCCCGGAACAGCAGTATCTCCCAGACCTCCACTGCAAAGTTCAGCTGACAGTGTCTCTGAGCAGAGGCCAGGTGGAGCCCTGCAGAAACACTGGTATTTTTAGAAACATTGCCAGGATGCTTGGCCTCTCCTTTTCTTCCTTTTGCATCTGTTGGAACCTCAGTGAGTACCTATGGGGTCTGAGCGATGGAGGCATCCATGTAGGAGGATAAGAAGAAGGATTAATCTTGCTGTCTCATCTGATGACTAGTGCCACAGTAAATACCAGCATAAGGAAGGGCAGTCCTGTTATTAAAGCCCTGAATCAAGGCTTATAAAACCTCACTTGAGTTATTGGATCTGTGATTGGAGTCCTGGGTGAGTTTCAGAGTTCTTTGTATCCCAGTCATATAAAATTACATTGGAAGTATTGCCCAGTCTCAAGGTGTGAGTTGGCTGCACAGATTGTAATTTCTTTTGGTGAGGGATTGTCTCTTCTTTCTTTATGGGACCTCAATGGGGCAGTTCAGCTGGAGAATTCACTTGCAATTAGCTGGACAGGTGAAAGGAAGTGCCTGGAGTGGAACTGCTCCCTGATCCCATGAGGATGCACAGGATGCAGCCCTGATGCTGGGCAGGGGATGAGCCCAGCCTCACAGTGCACTCTTCATTATTTAAATTACTTGTCTGTAGTGGAACTGGCCATGGGTTTAATTTATGCTTAGAGCATTGGAAAGGATTATTCTGGGGTTATTCTGCATTGCTGAGAGGCATCTTGCACAGGTTGAAAGGAAACATCCACATGGATGTTTCTCATAAACCCACACCAAGTGCTTCCCTCTGCATCAGTGGGCATAAACAGAAATGGGTAAAATCCCAGCACAGCAAACCCTGGTTGTGCTTTGCCATTTGATGTTTTCCAGCTAAAATTTCTCCCAGCCCCTTTCTTTCTTGCTCTGTGTCATCCATGCCAGGTTGAGCAGAGAAGATGGGTAACTCATCCATCAGACACATTCGCTGTTCAGAGACACACGGGGTGATGGAGCATTAAATAAATCCCTTTCAAATCCTCATGCAAACACACAGTCCAAGCCTAGCTCCAGCAGGAGCTGTGGCTTCTCCCCTGGCTGGAGGCTGTCACTGGCATGGAAAAGAAGTGATGTCCTTTGGTTGTGCCACCACCACCCCCAAAGGGGAACATGGAGACAGCAGCCTTAACAACAGCCACAGACAGAGGAGGAACCCTGTGATGGGGCTGGGGGCTGTGTGGGGTGGAGACACCTGTGGGGACACCCCACTTTTGGGAGCTGCAGTCCCCAATGGGAGCTGCCCTTCCTGCACTGGGGTGGGGGTTGCAGACGTGCCCAGGGGTGAGGCTGGGATAAAGCAGCTGCCAGCAGAGAGGGGATTAAATGATTCAGTGTTTGGAGGCTGCTGCCTTATTTAAAGGACCATACACTATTTTTTTTTCTTATTCAGAGAAGTCTGTTTTTAACAACCAAATCAGACAGAAGTCTTGTTTTTGTTGCCTTCTCAGCTTCTTTATCTCATGGATTAATTGTGAATGTTTTGGGCCACTGTGTAGCTGCTAAGTGTGACCCATCCATCCAGGTCTCACCATGTATGCTATGATGATTGTGGATTAATCAAGTGATACTTGATCAGTTCCTGCTGTCCTGCAAGTAGGCTTGGCTCATCTAGATTTGATTAAAGTCACAGGGTGAAGCTGATGGCAGGATTTGGTCTCAGTTGTCTGTTCTGAGAGTAACAGTGCAAAGTAACAGCACAAAGATGATACCAGTGCAGGGACATTTAGTGGATCTGTTTGGGGATCATACACAGGCTGTGAGTCTGGATATAGAGTTGTCACAGGGCAACATCTCTGTGTTAGGCATGAGTGTGGCTCCCCTTGGATGCTCCCCAGAAAAGCAGCACTGACTGGATGTCTTTCAGCCCCCCAAAGCCTACCAGCCATGCTGAGTTTGATGGGATGTGCCACATGGAGCCTGTACCTGCTGACAGTGACATGTCTGGTGGTTCAGTGCTCAGTCCAGAGTGGTGGGTCCTGATGTTTGCCCCCTGTCCTGTGCCCTGGAAAGAGGTGTCTCTGAGGCTGAGAGGATTGCTTGGCTTAGCTGGTTACTCATCTCAGTAAAGCTGTGGTTCTAGCAGGAGCCACTCTGGGCTACTTTTAGGCAGAAACTCACTCTTATCAGTAAAGATCTTGGAGATCTTATTTTTAATTTGCTGTAGGAGCAGGTGCTGTAAATGGTTTTAACAGTGTGGGAAATCTTTTAGGACAAGGCTTTGGCAAGGGGACACACAGCCCAGTTCACCCACAATGAGCAGGGGGCAGGGAAGATGTGTTTCCTCAGGGTTTATTCATAGAATCACCGAGTAGTTTGGTTGGAAGAAACCTTAAACACCATCTCATTCCAACCCCCTGCCATGGGCAGGAACACCTTCCACCAGACCAGGTTGCTCCAAGCCCCATCCAGCTTGGCCTTGAACAATTCAAGGGAGCTCTGGGAGGCTGCTGAGGGCTCACTTGCTCTGCTGTGGTGCTGCACACACCAGACTGGTTTTGATCACAGTTTTCCCCTGCTGCCTCTCCTGGCACCAACCTTGGACTCATTTCAGTTCCCCATCACCTCTACCTTGTTTTAGATGGCTGGGGGAGCCAGGCTGTGGGTGGGCAGTGCTGCATCAAGGGCTGGGGTGCACCCACAAGCTGCTTGTCCCCAGAGTGACACACTGTAGTGACAGGTCCAGCTTAGTCTCTGCTGGGCTGTTCACACAGAGCAGAAATTGTCTGTGTTGTCCTCAGTAACAGCAGTGTTACCCACTGTGTTTGTTTTGGGTTCATACACAAAAGGTCGCTCACCACTGCTGAGAATGCCAGGTTAAATCAGTGGTCTGCAGAGTATTTTAGCATTTACTTGCCAAGTTTGACCCAGAGACTGAACTATTCCTGCTTGGATAAAAAAATAAACTTTTTTTTTGTGAGGAAAGAAAAAAGAAAGATATGTGAATGCTTCCTGGGCATCATAGCTGGCTGTGTGATTTATCCACCTTGCTAATAAAAATGGACAGGGCTTTGCCCATCCCAGGGTTTGATGAGAGGCTGCTGTTTGCATGAGTGCATTTGCTTTGCATGCAAATAAGAGGGTTTATTGTCTGTTGTTTGTTTTTCACAAAAGTGCAGCTTTTTGCGTGTTCAGAATAAACGCTGCTGTCCCAGGCTCAGGAAAGGGAAGGTTTATAAACATCCCAGGGTTTGAAGCTCAGTAGCATCAGCTGTTCAGCAGGAGAGCACTGCACATCTGCTCTGAAACCAGCAGCACTGCAGATAAAAAGAGGATGGTATTGATCTGATAGGTTGTTGTCATTGACATTTCTATTGATCTGCTCTTCTCTGATGATTTCTTACTGCTAAAGCCAAGGGCCAGTGCTGGGAAGGGTCAGCACTGAAGGCAAAAGCCTTATCCAGATGTGCACCATAGTGCAGTTTTCCTTGGACTAAACACAGCTTCTCAGTTGAAGCTCAGCCAAGATATTTCAGTTGGGCCATTCCAGGTCTGTTCAACCTGATTTTGCATGTCAGCTGAAGGACGAGGAGCCAAAGCCTACACCTCTGAAGTCACTGTGGATTTAATATCGTAATGCAGCCTTGGCTGAGTGCTGCGTGAAAGAGCAGAGCAGGATTGAATTACCTGCAGCATATTAGTTGTAATCTCCTATTCTCCTATTCTCCCTGCAGGGGCTGGTGCAGCTCAGCTTTCAGGGGAGGTTGATAAGATCATAGCCTGGGGTAGCATAGTTTTAGGTTTTAGTGTCCTGGCTCTGTATCAGCTGTGTGGCTGCCCCATCCCCTGGCTTTGGTGCAATCATTTGCCATGGGTCAGGTCCCTGGCACAGCTCCCATGACCTGGACAACCATCCCTCATTGACCTTTAGTTGATACACAGGGAGGTGCTGTCCACTCCCCAAAAGCAATGCAAAAGAGGGAATGGGCACCAGATGGCTTCTCTAGAAAACAAAGATTGGACTTTCAATAGTTTGTGTATCTTCTGCTAACTTAAAATAGCTCCTTTCTGTTTGTGGAGGCAAACAAGACAAGACATTAATATGCGCATCCCAGCAGTAAATAGGTTTCAAGCAAGCTTCTGTAGAGCTGGAGGAGGATACTAGGACAGTGTGTTTTTCATCACTGATGTGCCAGCTAGCATGCAAAATACTCATAGTGCAGGAAAAGGACTGGAAATTTGAGAAAAAACCAAGTTTTTCACAGAAAAAGCCCTGTCGATCCAGAATGCAAAGCAAATACTGTTTTCTTTTCTGATTCTGTGAGGTCTGATGCTAGGAGTACATGTTTTGATGAATTGGTTCTGGAGTGAGCCAGGTATAGACATGATGTAGCTCTTGAAATCAGGGGGAATGTACATAAATAAAATGCTGCTTGCATTGACTCTTTCTGCAGCTTTCTTTTTTTTTAAAATTTATTATTATTTTCCTGGCCTTTGATGTTGTGCATTTATAAAGACAGGCTTTTAGAAATTACATCTCATGGAAAAATCCACTGGGCTTTTCTGCAGAGGAGTTAATGGCTTTTATGAAAAGATTTACCTAATGTGAGGTGATGTTTTCAGTCTCATGAAACCAGCAGTGAGCAGAGCTGGAAATGAGAGCTGAAGCAGGAGTTGGTGCCATCTCTTCTGTGCACAAGGGACAATGAAAGGGTTTGCTTTGTTTTATGCTTTTGGGTGCATAAAGTAGATTTCAAAAAAAAAAAAAAAAAACCAGGAGGAGTGAATGAACAATTTCTTAATGTATCCAGTCAGCAAGAGAGAAACAACCACATCAGTTAGACAAACCAGATTAATGCTCAGGGTGTGTCCTCGCTGCCCACATAAAACATCGACAGCCCAGCTTTGCTCAAATACACCCTGATAAACCCAGGCAGTGACTGATCTATATTTACCTTCATGATTTATGAGAACAGAGACCAGCAGGGACTCTGAAACAGTGATGTTTCTCCTGGCTTACACAACTCCTGGTTAGGAAAGGCTGCCTGTTGCAGTCAGAGGAGGGGGAGAGGGAAAGCCCCCTCCTTCCACCCTCACTCCAGCTCCTTGGGAGGGATGTGAACCTTTAGTGGTCCTCACCACCCAGGAGATGAGATTTACATCCTGGAACCACCATTATCTCTTGTGGATGCTCTGTTTGGCTTGCTCTGTGAAAAACACAACATTTGAGCTGCATTTTGATACCTGAATGGAGCCAGGGCAAGGGGATGTGCCACAGCTCCATGGGCACCCTAGGGACAACAGGGACCCCAGGTGCTCCAGCCATGCTGGGGGCTTGGCACGATGGGCAAAACTAATGAGAGGTAGATGCTAATCAAACAAGAGCATGAAAAAAAAAAACAGCAAACAAAGCTAAGCAGCAGAGGAATCACAGAGCACTACAAAGGGAAGGAGGAGAAACCCTCTGTGCAGAGTTCATCACTGTTGTCTTTTACATTCACAGCATCACAACTAATTAAAAAATGTTCATGCTTCAGTGTTTTCCCACCAGCCTAATAAAAAAAATTGGTTTTAATCCCCATTTCTTATTGCCATTCCATTTGTGCTGGCGCTGGGCTGATGTGTGCAGCGCTGAGAACAGGGAAGGGGAAGGATCAAGCTGAGGGACCAGGGACAAAGCTGCTCTGTGCTTCTTGGGAATGGCAACCAGTGGCTACTGACCCAAAAGGTGCTGCTGTGTGGTGGCACTGGTCACCCCAGGGGTCAGTGGGGACCTGCCTGCACAGGCAGAGGAAAGGATTAAGCCCAGGATCTCTGCTTTAAGGAGAAATTCAAATTTGTCTTCTGTTAACAACTTTATTGTGCTGATATAGCGTGATTTCTAGTTTGAGATCTGAATGGAGACTTGGCCGCTGATTTTAGCATTACAGAATTTCCTGAGGTGCTTTTATTACACAAATAGGAGAAAGAAAATTGTGCATAATGAAATTTTGCTGTAGAACAGCACGTATTGTGGTGTGAAACAGTCATTTAACCACCCCACACTAATGTATGTATAAATAGGCTTCCCCCAGCTTGAATTCCCACTTTCCCATTCACTGGGGAGCACGAGCTGCCTGATGCCCTGTGCCACACACAGTGCCTGACACCACCAGTTCCTTAAATAGATTAGAGGTGGACACTCCTGCAGGCAATTTTTATCCTCTTGTGCCCACAGCAAATCACAAAGTCAATTTATCCTGGGGCTTTTATAGTTTCTGGTGTTCAAGCATATTGGAGGGGATTCAGGAAGATGTGCTTTGCTGGGTATTCCATTTTTTCCAATATTCACTCTGGAAATAGCAGTCTAGGAGTGTAATTTCCCTTTTCCTTCTGGGCATTGGTTTGGAGGTGTGCTGAGCTTCAACAGAGTTGCTGTGGAGCATCGCTGGCCACTGCTGGGTGACTTATCCCTTGTCCCTCTCCATCAGCTGGTCTTTGGAAAGGTGGATAATGAACAAGGACAACAGACAATACGTCTGTTTTCCTTTTTATTTTTCTAAGCAAGAAACCCCAGTGCTTTGTTGACACAGAACAAGTAACAGTTCATTTGCAACTCCCCAAATGAAGCTAAATTATTCCGAATAAATTAAACATTAAAACAGCATCTGAGCTAACCCAGTCTCCTGATGGAGTTTAGTCCTGCTTGGAAATGCAGATGTTTAACTGAATGGGTTCCTCAAAGGTAACCAATGTCAGCCCCTACCCACCCTCACAATTCCCTGTCTGTAAGACTTATCCAAGCCTATCCTCCTTTTTTTTTTTTTTTTCCTGGCTTTTCCATGACTTACAAGACATTATTTCCTGCTGGCAGTTGGATTGCCTGAGCATTTCCCAGTCAGAGCATGTTCACAAGTGGAATTCCACCAGTCGGTCTCATCACAGAACAGCACGGCCCTGGGCTGATGAAAACAGACGAGCACTTAAATTGAGGAGTCGTTTGACATTGTGCAGTTAAAGGAAATGTTCTTCCTTATGATAATTAATGATTCTCCAAGGCAGGGGGGAGCAGGGGATGGGCAGCCCAGGGTGCTGCTGGCCAGGGGAACAGATCGCTGGCTCCTCTCTGCAGGAAAAGCAGTGGATATCTGTGGGAAGGAAAGAAATGCTACCCACCACTGAAGCAGGAATCTAGGGCTATGTTAGCAATCCCTATTTGTGATTTTGCCTCTGGTGGGAAGGATCACCGGGTAATACACAGCTGTCAGTGGGTACCAAGTGGCCAAATCTGACAGCGGAGACCTGCTTAAATCAGACCTGAATTTGCGTGCTCGTTCTGCTTTAGTGGTGCCCTTCCCCGACTTTTCCCCCGGTTGAGGTTGTAATTTCTGTCAAAATGTAACTGCGGAGCTCTGCATTTTAATCCCTTGTAATTACAGTCCTCGGGAACTCGGTCATCCCCTGCATCCTCATCCTGCCCCGGCAGGAGCAGATTGGAGCGCTGTCACAGGAGGCGGCTGGAAGGGGGGTCTTGTTCTCCTCAGAAGCCTTTCTTGTCCCCCCTGCTGTCATTTGCAGAGCTCTGACTCGAGGTTCGCTGCCACAGGGACAACCTCCTTCCCCAGCATTGCCTCCCGGGGCAGGGAGGGACACCAGAGCCACCCCAGTGCCACCTTCAGAGCAGCCGTGACTCAGCCTGGTTGGTTCGGGGGCTCTTTGTTCGCTCCGAAGGAGGATGAATCACGGCGGGCAGAGGCTCAGCCGGCAGAAATCAGCTGATGGCCTCAGCAGCCGGCTCAGCTGGGCTGATTCACGCTGGTGGAGGGTCCTACCCACAGCCATCCCCCTCCAGGTGGTGCTGGGTGAGCACCGTCAGCATGGGCAGCTGATCTGAGAGACAATTATCAAGGCAATTGTGATGGAGATGAATGGGGAAAAAATAGAAAAAAAAAAAGCCTTCCTGTTCCATTTAAAGACCTGAGAAAACCAGTTTTCTGTTAATAGTTCTCAGTGTACCCCATAGGATGTCTGGTGTCCTCCTTGTCCAGCAGCGTGGTAAGTGTGGGCTTGGGAGGGCTTGCAGCAAGTTTCTTCTTCTGTTCTAATATCTTGCATTAGAGGAAGAAAATGCTATCTATAAAACTTATTTTCTTTTTAAGAATTAAGGGTGAGGATGGCAGTCAGAATGCAGAGAAAACCAAGTTTAAAAAAATAATATTTCAGGCAGCTATTTTGAGGAAGATTCCTAATTTTATTTATTTCATCCATTTGTCACTGTTGGTTTCCAATTCCTTCAATGTGTTTAGTCCACACATTTCTCAATTTTCCTTGCTCTTTCAGCTGGGTTCTGTGTTTTCCCTCCAGTCCTCTAAATCTCATAAGTTTCCTGCATCCCACGGATGATGCAGCTCAGAGTCAGTAATCCTCTCCTGCAGAAATTGCTTCTGACAGGCTGGAGACCAGATTGAACTAAAACACCTACAGAGTGGGGTGTTTTCCTCTGGGCTCATAGCACCTCCCTGTATAGGATACAGGGTGTGACTCCAAAGGCAGCTCTCAGATGAACTGTCACCAATTAAAAATGCTTTTTTTGGTATTGATATAGAAACAGAATTTCCTTTGCTTTTGAGTCAGGTTGGTTGTCAAATGTGCTGTTTGGTGCTGATGGGAAACATTCTCAGTCTTGTTGCCCTCCTGAACTGAAAAACAAGAGATTCTTACATGAATGAAGTGGAAGGACAGAGTAGAACCATTGAAAAGTATCAGTGTGAATACAACAGGTTGCAATTGTTGTGTAACATGGGATTCAAAATAGCTTCATATATATCTGCTGCTGGTGGTAGTAGATATATATGTCACCCATTTACCCAAAGAACCTTATCTAAAAACGGTGTTATTACAGAACAGACTGCAAAAGGGCACCTCTTTAAACCAAAATAGGTCAATTTGTCATTGTGATAAACGTTCCTGTTTGGTTGTGTGGACAGTAGATGTGCACCAACCCAAACTTTTTCATAATAACAGTATTAGAGGGAAAATAATGTTTTAAAAAAGATGAATTTTAGCTCTTGCTTGGGTTTTGATTGAAGGTTTTTGTGGTAGCCACAGAAGACCTTACAAAAGAATGTTGCAAGCACAACTCTTGGCTTTTTGAGCAAGGACAAAAGTTTAAAATACATGGCAGAGAGTGAATAAAAACAAACCAAGTGTGGTCCTGCTGTCAAGTGTCCATTGCACGTAGGAGAGAACCCGTGGCAACTGCAGCACTTTGCTGGCAGAGTGATCTTGTTGGGTCTGGAAATTCTTGTCCAAATCTCAGAAAAATCAAGCAGCCTCTGTTGAGTTCCTTGACCTTAGGATTAGACAGGATGTAAAATAAGGAGGACACGGACAGCAACAACTTGTTTTGAAAAAGTTATGCAGATTATGTCAAAATACATGATTTAAAATATTAGTTCTGGCAGAGAGATTGCTGGAGTTTCGGTCAAGGGGAACAAATATTCAATAAATTAAAAAGTCAGGAGCTGGCTCTATAACAATTGCTTTGTAAGCAAATGTTGGCTTTTGTGGTTGGCGTGAAATGTGCTGGGGAAGGGATCCAGCTCAGCGGCTTCCTCGGGGTAGACACTGCCATCATCAAATCCATCTGAAGGAATGGCTCAAGTTTACTCTTTTGTTGGCATTCAGGAACCCCACAAAGATTTACCAACTCTTTTTATCATTTTCCTTAGGGATGGGGGTTTTTCTAGAAAAAACCTGTGGCTCATTTTTAAATGTAGGAGTAAAAGTGAGCAGAGCCCCCTCCATGTCAGTCCAGCACCATCATGAGCAAAGGTTAACTTGTATTTTAAAATTAAAAGTCATGTCTAGTCCAAGAAGTGCATTTTATTTTATTTTTTATTTTTATATATATATTTGAATGCTGGAAATACACATCTATTTGCTTTCAAGGCAAAGTCTAGAGTATATAGTAATATTTCTTTTGTTATTTATCTGGTAAATCTGCAGTGCTTTTATTTGCTATGGCTTTGTCTCCACAAGAAAAAGGAGACTGTAGACTACTAGGAGGACCTGGCAAAGAGAATTTGGCAGTGCAAATAATTATTTGGCAGTGCAAATAGTCCTTAATAGCAAGGGGAAAATTATAAAATTTAAAAAATAAGAGATGGCTAGACAGTGGTAATTTCTTCTGTAAGGCAGGGCGGTGTTGTTTTGGTTTTAATTCTCCTCCCAGATTCAACATTTCCAAAATATTGAACAGTTTCTTTTATTTTCTTAAAACTAATGTTATTTCTGGTCTCCCACCTGAGTACCCAGTGGAGTTAAAAGGAGAGCTCTAAACAGTGAGGGTGAGGTATGTCCTAAAAATGTGATAAATGCTTTTTGGGCATGAAAAATCATGACCTGCATCTGGACCCATGTTTTCCACTGCCTCACGGGAGGCTGATCCATGGAAGTTATGTGGTCCAGATGGATTAAACTTCAGCCAAAGAGTGGGCAGAAATGAAAGAACAATTATAGATGGGAATGAAAAAGAAAATAACCTCTGGGTTTGGGTTTACTTCATTATCACATTGCTTGATAAATGTGATAAAGTGGCATTTTGACATCTGTGCTTGCTTTTTCCCCTGAACTGAACATACCTGTTCCCTGCCTGAAGCTGCCAGGGAGTTCAGGCCTTCTCCAGCAGCCAAAGCAATCAGAGCTTTCATTCCATCAATATGAACCAGGAATGAGTGGTTGGCCAAAACTTTGCTCTGGGGGTGGCACAACTCTTCTGAGGTCTGAGCCTGACCCCAGACCTTCAGGTTTGTGCCTCCATCTTCATCATGACCCACCTTCAGGATGAACTTTTTTGCTTAGAACTTTACTGATACTGATACACTGAGATCCTCTGGTCCTTAAAACACCTACAAGAAAAGCAAATTAGACATTAAAGGTTTTACTTCTCTTTTCAGATTATTGAAATGACATTGGAGTGGGAGGTATTAGTCTTACACTGCTGAAGAACATTGAATTTGATTAGTCCCCGCTCTGCTTTTTTTTTTCTCAGAAAATATCTATTTCTTTTGTAGAAACAATTTATTTGCAGTGTGTAATAGCAGAACAGTGGGATGTGCTCTGTGCCCATTTTCAGATTTTGTATTATGGAGAACAACTTTCTTGCTTTTTCTTGTCTGGATATTTAACATTCATCTTCCCCTGTGATTTTTGCCACCTGAACATTTCTCATTTCTGTGTATTTCAGAATTGAAATACATTTCAATTCTGAACATTTCTCATTTTGCACTGGCAGATAGTGATAGAACCAGGGGGAATGGTTTTAAACTAAAAGAGGAGAGATTTAGATTAAATGTTAGGAAGAAATTCCTTATTCAGAGGGTGGGGAGGCCCTGGCAGAGGTTGCCCAGAGAAGCTGGGGAGACATTGGCATCTCCCAGTGTCATTGCACAGCCTGCTGTGAATCCCCAGGTGGATTTGCCCTGTTCCTTCCCAAAAGGTCAAGGCAAGTGGGAATCAAGACAAAGCCAGCTTGGGGAGAGCCTGCTCTGTTTAACTGTGGGAAGATGTGAAGGAGAAGAGCTCGTCCATCACTGCTCTCAAGAGCAAAATATAATGATACACAATTTCTTCTGGAGATATTGCTAAGCTGAGAACCCATCACTCACCCACAGTCTCTCCTTGCAGTTATTTTTCTTCTATTGAGTGTACAAAAAGAAAAAAAAAGAAGAAAAATTTCTGTTTTTCTTGTCTAATGCATTTGCTTTACTTCCTATCCCTGTGCAGTCCTGTGCTCAATGAATCCCTCAGGCTGTCAGGGCTGTGCTGAGAGTCCCCCCTTGCAGGTGAAGGGGCCCTGCTGGGTAGCACTGGAGATAAAGTCTCATATATAACCACAGGTTTGGAACAGGAGGGCTGGGTGATGTTTTTCCAGGATGACTTTGAGGGAAATGTCTTTGTGCTTCTCATAATCTTCATAGGAGTAACTAAATGCAGAAGGACTGCAGGGCAGGGGAAACCAAGAAATGTTTCTGGAGAGGCTGGAAGCGAGGTAGGGGGTTTGCAGATGGGAAATTGTCAGTGGTATCTGAGTGCTGGAAAGTGACACAGGACTGGCAGATGGCAGAAGGCATTTTACAAAACACTTTGCTGTCCTAATCACTCTCTTTGCAGGCTATTGGACTTCAGTCAGAGACACCTTTGGGGCATGGACTTAATATTCTCAAATGATGATACAAATTTAGTGATAGTAATAGTGTTGCCAGAAATAGCCAATACTTTCCTTTTGAGCCACTACTTTTCCTTTTGTTTGGATGGAATATTTTTTTTGCCTTGCTGTTTTCTCCTGGAATTATGTCTTTCCCCTCACAGTGTAGTTACTTATTTTCTTATTTTTCTTTTTCTATTTTACACTGTAAAAGACCTGACTGATGTCAATTCAGAATATCTCAGGCCTTGCAAGCTCTGCTGATGCCCCTGGCCCACTTGGTGCACACACAAAGCTGTTGTTGAGTGCTTGTAACACCGTGCTGTGCTAGGACTGTTCTGGAGGTTGGTAAAATAACTCTGAGTTTCTGTGAGAGGAATGAAGAACTCTAAAGCGCTTAAAATAGGTGAAGGAGGAGAGAATGAACCTTTTCCTCATAACTAACAGCCCCTGCATGGGGTCAGGAGTTATTACTCATGGTTCTCCCAACCCTCCAGAACGCCCTTTCTTTTTTTTCCCCTTTAAGTTTGAAAAGAGCTGTGTGTAGATGAGGTTCTCATTTTAATGCTGAAGTTGCAGCACACGCTGTGTGATCCTGTGGTGGTATCTGGGGGCGAGGGATTGAACTGTTCCTCCTCATACCACACAGCTCCCTTTGCTGCTGAGAGCGTGGGGAAACAGCATGTCAGCTTTGGTAAATTGGGGTATTGGGTCCCTTGTTATCCCAGGCTACCACAGATGTTTCCCTGTCTCCATCTTTGGTGCTGCTGGCCTCCTTTTACCTTTTCCTTTGTCAGCCCTCCCAGTCCCCGTGGGATGTGCAGCGCACAGGGCACGTCCCACGGGCTGTGTGGGAGGGCAGTGAGCACATGTGCAGCCGTGGATGAGCATTTAGTGCATCTGCACACGATTTCCAACTTCTCTGCTCTGGCTGCTGCAGCCCTGCTTCCAGGTTAAATATCTTTGGGAACTGGGAAGCAGCTCAGTATCCAAGAAAAACCCAATTGACTGTACAGTAGCCTGGAAATTGTTCTTTGATCAAGTAGCACTTTTGTATCACCATAAGCAGTGTAGAAACACAAACTAGGTTACAGGATGGCTTTTTTTTTCCATTGTTCCATTTAATTTGATAGCCTTTCCTTGGGTATGTAAGTGCTTCCTGCCTCTCCCCCTGAACGTGAAACACAGATGGTGCAGTACTGACTGTATTACACGGACAATAAAAGATATTTAACTTTTTTTTTTTAAATGCATTTCAATCAATAGAGAAGAAAAAACCATCCTCAGAGTTTTTGAGACATCCTTTAGCCTAAAGCCTGGCCTGAAGAAGGGAAGGACTGGACAGAGAGGATAAGCACCAGAGGAATGATACTAAATTGAGGTTACAGTGCAAAACACAGCTCAGGTTCCATGTTTGGGGTTTCCCTTGGCTTTGTTGTGAGACCTCTGGAGCAAGCAGCAAAAACTTTGAAATAATTGACTTAAATGAGAAGTGCTCCCTTGAAGAGGACAGTGGTACCCTGGAGGGAGGGTGACTCCAAAGCCATAAGCACTAAGCTGGTGGGGAGCCCAAGAGTCCCCGTGGCTTTGGCTGTCCTTCCCCTCCATTCAGAACAGCTTCTCCCTGTTCAGACTCCAACATAAATTTCCATTGCAGTATAAGCAACACAAAGCCATATTAAGGAAATTGAAAATGGCATTAGTCATTCCCTAGGCAAGAGCCCTGCCTGAGGAGGAGGAGAAAAGCAGAGTAAGGCATCACACCATGGTTTGTGTGCAGTGCCAAGGCAGCCAAAGCCCAGACCTCCCTCGCTGCTGCTCAGGGGCAGCAATATGTTCAGTACTGAGCATATTTCACAACATTGGTCTGTCAATAGTGTCAATTCATCCTGTTCTCTTAATCATTCCTCTCACTCTTATCCATGAGGGATTAAGTGAAGAAATACAGTAATGCTGTGGATTGTACAAGGATTATCCAGGTTTTCCTATCAGCTCTATCAGGAAGGCATTATAACTGGAAAACTGCAGGTTCAAGCTTCCAAGATTAATCCAAAGAATGTCATGTTTTGCTAAGTTCAGGAGCTTTGGCTGGTGTTTTACATTTGGATTCACTGATAGCTTCCGTGATAAAGGACTGTGCAAACCCAGCAACAAGTGTTGACCCAAGCTGGAGTTTGAGGCTGCATTTGTGCTCATGTTCAAGGACTCTGGGGTCTCATTTCCTGGTGCAGGAGGTCAGCCCTTGGCACCATTCAGTTGTTAGAGATGTCCATGGCACTCCTCAGGCGTGGTGCAGATGGGATGAGATGGGATCATGGTGCATCAGGATGGGTCAATGCTCCCCACAGGCAATTTTCAAAAAAGTTTTTGTTCTGCAGATTAGGAGAGTTAAAACATTATGGACACAGATCATCCTGTGCCAGCTGGCCAATACCTGTGAGAATTCTCCCAAACCTATTTAATTTATTAGCAGAGAGGTAGCCTGATGGAACTGATGGTTTTATTTCTGGGACTGCAGCTTCTTTCAAGATTTGGTCATTTGGAGGTGATCAATCTTTGCTTCAATAAAGGCTTCTGGATTTGACCCAAAGTAAATTAGTTCAGAAGAGCCAAAAAGCCAAGCAAAAACAAAAGCTCAGAGGGCCTCATACAAACCATAAGTTGTGTATGAAGAGTTATGAAGGCAACTGATTTATTGTCCTGTTCTTTTGGTGTTCCAGGGAATACTTTAGGCAAATACCATGAGAATAAAGGAAATATTTTTGTCAACAGAAAATCCTTAGATAGTCTCAGAAGGGCAACTCTGCTAATAAATTTGTCGAGGGTATGTTCTGCCTTGTGCAGAAACTGCTGACTGTGAAGTACAGTGCTTAAACTTGATTACTTCATGTCTTGCAACTCTAATCACCTCTGAGTGTTAACATATGCGAATTAGGGACAGAATTAAAATTATTCTTGGGAGAAAAATGTGTTCTTTCTGATGAAGCATAAAATTAGTTGTCTCTTGGGGAAGGCCCAGTTGAACTGTTGTTTACAGGGGTTCCTTCCAGAATTGGGGCATTGATTGCTTCAGTTCAGATTTATTAAAAAAAAAGGAAAATATTTGTCATATGTTCAGGACTACTGTGTGATGTTTTGTTTGCTGACAGTGATGTTGCATGCTGCAAGGTAACACCAAGTTATCCCAGGGTTTCCTTTCCACTGTTACTTAACTTATAATGGATGACTCTTTCCAGGTAAGGAATGGCTTCCCCTGTTAGGGGAGATGAGAAACTGTATGATTTGAAAAATTGAATTTAAACAAGGCAGTTGTTGTCCAGGCAGCCTAGAGGAAAGCAGGAACATGCATAAACCAGGGGCAGGAGAAGAGGATCACAGGAACAGACTGGCTGTGCCCAAGGGAAATGCTGAGGCAGAGTAAGAAATCACTGGTTTAACCCCCCTGCCTCTGTTGTGTTTGTGTGGATAAATGAGTCAGGCTTTGCATGGAAGAGATTGGATGTTGTCACTCCATTTTCTGAAATTAGAAAATCCACAGGGAAGAGTTAAAGCCAGTAAAGGATCCTTAGGAAGAGGCCAGTTTAGTTTCATTCAAATGACCTTCACATTAGATTTTAGCAGCTGGGCTATGACCACAACAATCAATTGAAAGCTGAGTCACAAGTACTTGAATCACTCCATGAGTCATGTCTAATCCAAGATATTTCTGTGAAGAACCCTGGGGTTCCTGAGCAGATGTCTGGGGCAGGTGAGGTACATTGTTCTCATTAAGTGCTTCCATCCCTTGCTGGCTGCGGAGGACCTGGATGAGATCTCAGACCAGGCAGGAACCCTCCAGGCAACCTCATCTTGTCATGTTATGATGTGGAGCCGCCCTAAAGCTGGTGGATTTGGCAGTGTTAGATTTATGGCTGGACTCAGTGATCCCAGAATTCCAGGCTAGGGGATTCTACATCACTCTTTACCCAAGCAGAGATGAATCTGGCTGGGATCAACCCTTGGGGTGAATGCGCTGAAATCCAAAGACCACCTAGGCAGATCACCAGAGTACAGGCACCTGCCCCTCCAAATTCTCTGACACTGGCACATTTTCCAGCTGCTGCTCTCAGTAAGTTCCCAGCTGATCATGCTTGTGATCTACAACAGCTCTGTTAATTCCTGCTTTTGTATCTGTGCCATGCCTCAGCGGGCAGTGATAAGGTGTAGCCTGGCAAGAGTGTGTGTGCCAGCAGCATTAGTGGCTGCTGCTTGGCTACAGCAGGGAATGGAGAGTTCTCACAATGGGATTTGAAACTTTATACTAAAATTTAATGTCTAGAAAATAAGTGGTTTGCAATTTTAATCCAAATAAGTCCAAGCAGGTAATGTTTGTGTTGTAAAGATTGTTGTAAAGAGGCTGAGCCCTCAAGTAGATGAATGCTTTAGGGATAGCTAGAAAAGATTCAGAGCTCAGAGGCTGATTAATTTACCATCCAGAGCAGAGACCAACACTTCTGTGAGTGGGTCTGTGAGCATCCTGTGCTCAAAGACTGTAGGAATATATCATTTTTGTCATATCTACTGGTTGGAGCTGCTGGGCATTTGTGTAACACTGCTATAAGAGAGTGAAAAATTGTTAGAGCCTGCTCAGAAGATTTATGGATGAGCCACAGGTCTTACAGCTGCGAGAAAATGAACATCCTCCTCATCCTCCAAATACAACATCAAATCCCTTTCTGTCCATTTCGAAATCTTTTATGAGTTCAGGTGGTCATCTGAGCCCATGGGCTGCCAGCTTTCCACACGAGCCATTTGCCTTGGTGCTAGATTTAGCCTGCAGCACTCAGGAACAGGTGATTCAGCACGGAGAGTTCAGTCAGTGCAAACCCAAGGCCCTTGCAACGAGCAGCTGGGCAGCTCACTGGGCTACTCTGCAGTGTCAGCATCATTAAAACTCCATGGTAGCATCCAAATCTGCTCCAAATAACCCCAAATCAACATTTTTCCCAGATGAGTGAAGGGTGTTGGCTGGGCTTACAGCTTTGCTTTATGGGCACTGTCCTGTGCTCCAGTTCTTTGTGGTTTTTTAAATCAAGAGTTAACCAGATTATTCAAAGGGTGGAGGAGACTTGCCAGGCATAACAGTATTGGTTTAATTTCCTTCTGTGTGATCACTTCTTTACTCATTTTTCATTATAATTTATTTCCATTTCATCTTCCCGATACCAAATATATCTTTTTGAAGGTATGCCAGGACAATTAAAAGAACACTGCAAGGCCACAACGATGTCACTCACATATGGGCTTCATGAGCCATTTGCAATGGAAATATCTGAGACAGCATTAGATTGGCTTTCCAGGGGCTAAACTGGATTTCCAGGGGCTAAACTGGATTTCCAGGGGCTAAACTGCACTTCCAGGGCTTGGTGTAGTTCCAGCTAAAAGTTATTCTCTTCTGCCTGTCATCAGTGCAGTCAGGTTTTAATTGCAGTTCCCTGTCATGCAAGGCTGGACATGGTGTGTAACACCAAATAATGGAATTTAGCTCTTCTTTTTGTAACTTAAGAAAAAAGCTCCTGGTTATAATGTCTGGCAAAGAAACTTGAAGTGTGACTCAGTATGGTGGGTCTGTGTGGATTGTGGGGACTGCAAATCTCACTTCTGAGAGGATGAGCTGCTCTGATCATCCCCATGAGAAACTGTTATGAGACTCAGAGAAAACGATGAGGACACCCTTGTATGCATTTAAATGACTTTTTTCTTTCATCCACCTCTGGTCTGTGCAGAAGTGGCTGCTGGGAGGAATCAAGGCTTGCCAAGGGTGAGACAACATCACTAAATTCCTACTGAAGTTCTCCAAGTAGGCATGAAGAAGGCTGAAATCCGAACTGCCTCTGCTGTTAGAGTTGAAGTTGCCTCCTACACGGAGTGATTTAAGTCCTCACTCCTCCAGACTTCAGCTGTGGAGTAAATAAGTGGTGTAGCTCAGCACATAGTGAAGAACAACATTGAATTTAATACTCCCAGTACTTTCAAACAAGAAAACTTTCCACAGCAGTCACTCAAATTGTACATTAATTAGAAACAAAGATCTGAAAATACACCGATGACAAATTTAATTCAAGAGGGAGTTTCTGCAGTTCAGTTTACTGGAAGCCATGCAAATATACTGAGGTGTGGGATGCAGTTTCACAGGGAAGCAGCTCGAGATTCAGCTTTCTGGGTGACCTGGGTGTTACTGATGTGCAGGTTCTTTCAGCCCTCTAACCAAAGTGCTTTCACTGGCTGGAGTCTCTGTTCCTCAGGACAGGGACAAACACCTGCTTCCCACCTCCCAGTATTTACCCAGATGGCCACAGCATCAGCAGAAACAACTCCCCTGTGCAAAATGCCCTTCACCTCCCAAAGAAAGGCTGCTTTTTTCCCAGATCTGACTTTCCATGCTCTTTTCTTTTTTTGCTGCAACTCTAATGGGAGAGCTCTCAGAGCTGCTCCAATCCCCATCACCTTACAGGAGACATTGAACCCTATCTCTGCCTTCACCTGCAACAGGCTGGGGCATCTAGTAGCATCACAGTGTAAAGATGGGATAGAGCCTCTGGAAATGCTGAAGGGTTGTCCCTTTGGCAAAACCCAAAATGCAAACTCTTTGGAGAAAGATGGAAATAGTTAGATGCATTGGCTTTGATCCTGGAGCTTTGATCCTGGAAATCAAATTTTGCAGCTTTGGGAAGAATGAGTTTTGCACAGTCTGATAAGCTGGAGGTCTGACACCTTGCAAGGCAGAGATGGCAAATGCCATGACCAGCTGAAACCACCTGGGAAGGAGGTGGCCACCTTCCAATCCAGCCCTCACCATCATTCAGCCCAGGACACCAGGGTTAAAGCTCTTACACCTCCAAAGCATTATGTCTTCTCTTGAAAACTGACTCTCCAGAAAATAAACCAGGCCATTCATCCCAACCTTCTGGCACTGTCTCCAAATGCAAATACCAGGTTGCACAGCCTGCTCTTCTCAGCATTGCATGCTCCAGACTGGGAGGCTTTTTGTGTGCAATGCCTCCTGCAGCTGGCATGCCCCCATTTTGTACTAGACAAACACTGACAGCTTTATTTCTTGTTTGTTCGGGTCGCAGAGATCCTCAACATCCTAGTTTGAATTGAGTATTGTGGTTCTTCACTAGCAGAAACATAAATAACAAAGAAATTTCATGTATTTTAATTACCTGAAGGTGTCTGTTTTAATCTGGTAAATCCTCTTATGTGATAAAAGTAATGTTGCTATGGGAACCCTATCTAACAGGAAAGGTAGCACCAGTCTGCCTGTAAATAATTAGGAAACTGATGCAGTAAAGTGATTTTCCAGTCACTTGGCACAGAACTGGCTTCACAGTGGAAGTTTAGACCTGTGATTTGATTTTACATGTGTGAGTGAAAGAGGCAGAGATTTAACTGGGAGGATCCCATTCAGGCATCTTGGAAGGGTCAGCAAATGTTTTTTTCTCACATATATTCACCAAAATACAGCCCGCCCCCCGTCAGCAGAGCATTTGCTTACTGTGACACTCTCACCAGTGTTCATTAAGTGTTTTAACTCAGTAATGTGTGAAGTCCTCTCAGGAGTGAGACACTCACTGAAATAATCCCTCAAAGGCAAATTCTACCCAGTAAATTCCTGGTGCTTCTCTGCAGCAGCCCTGGAGCCCCACTGGAGCCTGAGAGCAGAACCAGCCCTGGGGTCCCCTCTGTCTCCCTCATTGATGTGGCACCAGCTCCTGCCCTGGTTTTGGCTGCCATGGGCAGGGGAAGGGTGTAGGAGTTGAACATGGTCCTGTGCATCTTTAAATCACCACATCTCTGCTTTGTGCAAAGCCTCCAAGGACAGCAGTGCTGCCCACATGGATGAGTGCCTGCTGGTGGGTCCCTCAGGGGCAGGACAGGCATCTCTGTCTCCATTGCCCCATCCCACGTTAGCATTTGTGCCAGAGCTGTGTTGGGAAAGGGTTTATTCATTTACCAGGAGGATGTGCTGATAAGAGCCCTGTGATAACAGGCAATAAAGCAATAATGGCAATATGGTTCAATATATTAGAAAATTTTTCATGCTATGAAATCCTTTTCTCTTTTCTTAGATTAAAAGGAATTGTCTAATAGGATATTTCTCATTTTACTTTATGTAAGTACATAAAATTCAGCATATTATTTTGCCTTGAGGCCACTGTTGAGAAAAGAAGCTCCCATTATAAATTTGGAAGAGATATTGAGTTACTCTAAAGTCTAGGATACAAAGAAAAAGGGGAAAGATGAAATCTACCAGTCATTTAATACTTCTATATTAATTCAATTAATTACACACTAAAAAGAACTCATTGTTTGACACATAAATGTAGGGTGGTCACTGAAAAACTTGTAGACTCTGTTTCCCAAACTGAAGAACTGTACATTAACCTATTCCTCATCCCCAGGTTATTGTGCAGTGGTGGGTGACATTTGTGTCTCTTTGCATATCAGTAGTATGGTTTCCATGGATAATGCTTCCATGAGAAATTGTAAATTTTTGTCAGGCAAATATTTTTTCTGTGCAAAGAAAAACCCTTGTAGGGGCAACATTAATAGATATGCTGCATAAATACACTGGTTCTGCTAGTTATGATAATTTCAGTCAAATTGAATGGAATAATTTCCTTTAACACAGGGAAAAGTTTGTCATAGTTGGATAGGAAGGCTTGAACATATCCTAAAATCTTGGCTTCCAGAAATGTGGCATTCAGAGATTTTTTTTTTTTAAGATATGCTGGTAGGAGCACCATGTGGGCCAGTCTCAGGATAAGGTTTCAGTGATCTCATGGATTTTACCCAGCCTTACCAATTAGAAGATCATGTGGTAATAAACTGACTCTCAGAAATCATAATCAGGTTCATGGAAAATAATCTCACCAGCCCAGCAATTTCAGATTGAACCTGCCCCATTGCAAGAACATTAAGGACAATTAGCTGCTATTTGGGTTGTACAGGTGGTCTCCAAAGGTCCTTGTCTGGGACAGTGATTTGGGGAGAAGGGGTGGGAGAGGAGAGGCAGCAACACTGGGAGGATCTGGGCATAAAAATATTGCAAACCATGTTTTGTACTGCAGTATTAGGTTAAATTAAAGTCGTGTTCCTGACATAGCTCCTGCCCAGCTAGATATGAATCATTAGTACAAAACCAATTTCCTAATTATCCTTCCATTGCAGGGTAATGCAATGAGTTTTGTAAAGCTGTAATTTTACCCTGGTTTATTTCCACGTCCTCTCTTTTCCCTAGAGACGTGCTCTGCTCTCCTCTGAGGTTATTTCTGACATGATCTCTGGCAGCAGGAAAGGTGGTGGCGTATGGATGGATTCATCCATCATCAGCTGCTTTCCCAGGTTCACAGGGAATTTTTGCTGGGAATGTATAAACTTTTACAGGTGTTGGATGGTCTCTAGCAAAACAAATAGTTTGTTTTAATGGTTGAATTGATCTTCATGGCAGATGATGGGAATGTTTTTGTTGCAGACCCGCTCAGTCATCTATTGTTATTTTTAGGTGGTTTATACAAAACAGGTGTAAAAAACACAGCAGGGCACCACGGTATGAGGAGGTTCCTGAAAACTCTCTGTGTTAATAGACATTCTGTCAGTATCTGTAGATATTTGAGAGGTGAATTAGTGGAATTTGTGACAAAAGCTGAAGCAGGAAAGTGCTGAAGGAGGAAGTTCTATCACCCCTCACCTTCCGAAGGTGTGGATGTCCCTGTCCTGCACAAGGCTTCATCAGTTGGGTTCAAAAACTCAATCTCTCTGTAGGAACAGGGGGAAAGAACTCAAACTTGAGCGTTGTGGCATCACCAGCGGGTCTGTCTGTGAGAACTGCAGCCACAGTGCCAGCAGACAACCTGCCCCTTGGTCCAGGGAGGGAAAGAAACCATTGCCACCATCCCGGGAGGGGAAGGATGGGAGAGTCCCCAGCTCCACTTAGTGGGCAAAGCACAAACAACACGTAACAACAACCACGGCTGAAGCCAGCTGAACAGTGTCTAATCCCTCCAGATAAGCCATGAGTAGGAAAAGCCTTTCTTTGGCCTCGGAGGACCATCCTGAAGTCCTGGGATCCTAGAGAAGGACCCATAGGAAGTGTCCTCACACTGGGTTTCTCTTGGAGTTATGGAGGGATTGATGATATTGCTGCTAGGCAGATATTATTTGTTAGCCATGGTGAGATTTTCTAATTTCTGTTATTCAAAGCTCCTACCCACAAGGAGCACCAGGAAGCATCTTCTGAAGGGAAGGCTTCAGCCTGGCAGCAAGGATCAGCCTGCACAGCAGTGGCTCCTCTCCAAGTGACAAGAAGGAGTTTTGTTGGTAGCTTTGGTTCTTCAGGCTGCAGAAGAGGCTGCATGGGGATTTCCAGTAGGGTCATCAGAGCCAGGAGAAAAGAAAAAGCCAGGTTTTTAGTGCAATCATCCTTTCTGCTGATGTCTGCAAAACATCTCAGTAGCTCTGTTGGTGGTTTAAGGGCAATTCATTAAATCATTTCCATTGGTCAGACAACTGCCCGAATCACTTGCTTCATTCTCCAGTGCTTCTGCTTTTGGCATTTCATCAAGAAAAGCCTTTTTAGGTTATATCTTAATTAAAAGCAGCCCCCAGTCTGGCTCAGCTCTCCCTGAAATGCTCCCCAAGCAACAGCACTTCATGTGCTATTAGCTACCTCCTGACCCCATCCTCTCCTGGTGGCCAGGTCCATTTAAGATGACAAATTAACACAAATCATATAAATGCAGCACATTTTTAGAGCCAGTTGCCATTGCACATTGTCCTGTGCTCCACAGGGATTTTGGGGGTGTTTCCTATATTCCCACAGGGATCTTTTTACTAAATAATCCCTTGAATCAGAAATAAAGGCTCCTAGTCCCAGGATTTCAGGATTACTTGAGAACAGGATGGCTCTCACATCATATAAAGTTTCATTTAAACAAGTGTTCTCTTCCTCCATGTCACACATGGAAGGACCAGGGAACTAAGAGTGCTTTTAGCATCTGATTTCTTTTTTACTTATTCATTTTTATGAAAAAGAGTTCCAGGGGAATCAGGAAAAATGGAAATGGCCCCCTGTGCATTTGGAAAGGATGCAAAGAGAGGATAATGCTTGGTGGGTTGGCACTCTACTGTAGATATCCAACCTTTATATATAGTTGTGTTTTTTATTACTGCTTCTATTGTGAAGTTTAGGTTAAAGGTGTTTCCAATCCACCACTGTTTACAAAAGTTGCTGGATTTATATTTTATTTCCCATCCCCTCTGTATCTCTGCTGTTACTGCTTCCCTCACCCTGGGAAGCTGATGAGCCCTTAGGTAGCTGCACAGCAGATATTGGATCCCCAGTATAATTTTCAGCAGTTAATTAGCAGCTCTGCTTCTCACATTAAAAAAATGGAAAGCTTTAACTAGACTCACAAAGGGACCTGAAAAACGAGCTGGCAAGTAGCCCCTCTGTGCCTGGCTAGGTGAGGGACTTGCACTGAAGTGTGGCTGTGCTTGTAACCTCTGCAGCGCTCAGAGAAAACAATTTTATTAGAGAAAAACAAGAGAAGGAGATGGAAGATGGAAGAGGTTCTTATTCACCATCTGAAGTGCGTCTTCTCTACTTGGTGCCCCACACTGGCTTGAAATGAAGTTTTATATGTCATTACTCTGTACCCACTGCCTGGAATCAGCTGTTGCTGCTCCTGCTCTTGCTTAGCTTTTTTCCATGGGATGTAGCTCTGTGCTCTCTGCATCCACCTTTGCTCATTGCAGTGTCTCCAGAAATACTGGCAGCTCCCAGGTTCCCTTTTTGATGGTGTGGCTGGGAAGTGCCTGCTTTGAGCACCAGGAGTGAAACACACAACTCTCCTGTGCTGATGGGCCCCAATTAAAATGCAAAAGCTGGACGGTGTTGAGAGGGGGTGGAATATAGAATCAGAAGGGTTTGGGTTGGCAGGAACCTTAAAAAACATCTCATTCTACCCTCTGCCATGGGCAGGGACACCTTCCACTACACCAAGCTGCTCAGAGCCCCATCCAACCTGGCCTTGGACACTCTCAGGAATGGGCTGTCCATGGGGAGTCTCTTAACAGCTGCATTATCAGTCTTAAGCTCTGTGCTGATGCCAATATCTGCTGTGGAAAGGGTTCTTTTGAGACTGGAAAAGGTGTATTGACTTGGCAACCCAGGCACTGTGCTTACAGTTAAAATAAATTATTACACTGGTGTGTGCTTTAATCAGGTAATGAATATAACATTTTTGGATAATGCTGTTGCTAATATTTTCAGAGTCTCTCTAAGATACTCTTTGCTTGCATTAAATCCTTTCCTGACCTTAAACTGACCGAGCCCTCTCAAGCCCGAGGCAGTAAGAGGGGTGAAGCACAGGTCTGGGTGTTTCACTGCCTGGTTTGAGGGCCAGCTGGGAGGGCAGGGTCTGTGTTTGGGGTCTTCACACACGGGAAATGCTGTGATCCTGAAATATCTTCTGTGCTCAGGGTATGTTTCATGTTCTGCATCCTGCTGGAATTTACTCAATTTGCAGAAATTGAAAATAAATTCATCAGGGTAAGGCATTGTCATGTAGTGACAATTTTTTTTCTGCTAGAGAGGAGATGAGGATGGAAAGGAGAGGCAGCTCTCACCTTGAAAGGGGCAGGGAAGCCCATCTAGAAGGTGTGGGATCAAGGGAATGGGATCACCACTGCAGCCTCCCAGGCTGGGCTCTGCTGCTGCCCCCACAGTCCCCCGGTGCTGGAGGGAAATTTACTTTCCCCTTTGGCTGTTTGGGTGGCTGCTTCAGGCTGCAAAATCCATTTAGCTGCTGCACATCTGCCAGTGCTCTGCTTGTGATAGACGTTATTACATTAAGCTGCAGATCGGGGAGATTGCAGTAATATTTTTGTACTAAAAGATGCCTTGTCCCAAGATGCCCCTGGCGGCAGGGGACCGATGCCCACCATGCATATTTATGTCCTGCCCTAATTACCTTCCAGCCGAGCTTTTGCAGCCATGCATTGACGGCAAAGCTCCTTATTTTGGAAAGCAGAGTGAAGCTGCAGGGCAGGGAACGACCCCAGGAGCAGCGTGAATGCTTTTTTGTCTCTATCTCTCCAAAATCGTAACCTATTTTTGGACCAGTCATTGAGAGGTTTACTATTTTATTAGCTGAAATAACCACAAACTGCAGCTACTCACCAAATGGCTGCAGCTTTTGACCTTCCTTCTCTAGGGGTTGGTGTCTGTGGCCCAGAACAGGCTGTGACCCTCTGTTTGCTGCCAGCCAGGGTGATGTGGGCACTGCTGCAAGGTACCTGCACAAAAAAACCCAAAAAACCCAAAACAACAACAACAACAACAACAACAAAAAACCCCCAAAAAACACCCCCCCAAAAAAACCCACAAAAAAACCACCCCCCCCAAAAAAACCCCAAACCCACCCAACCAAAAAAACCAAACATAAAACAAAAACTCCCACCAAATCAAGAAATTATGCTATTCAAAGGAGAAAGGGATAATTTGTATAAATTTTAGCTGTTTTCCTCTTTTCTGTTCTCTCCAGATGTCAGCTATACTTAAGTATTAGTACAAAGTGGGTAATACTTCTTGTATTCCTCAAGGGTCTTTTCTCTTACCTTCATCTTCAAAATATCTCTGATATATACAAGAAGCTGGTGTATTGGAAACAAGAAAACCAAATAATTTGCCTCAGATTGCACAGCCAGTGGAGCCCAGGTCCTGCCTAGGAATCGTTCCCCTCTAAACAATGCTGCAGGTCAAGGCTGGGCAGGGAGGGACCAGCAGCTGCTGATGCTGCAGTGTGACCTTCCAAATCCCCTCACTGTCCCTGCCGTGTTATGCCCTGATTTTAATGCCACACTGGAGCCAAATCACGCACAGGAAGGAAATCTCCAGCTTTCATCACTCAAGTCATGTGGTGTTGGGCTGTGTGGAATCTCCCAGATTTGCTTTATCAGCCTTGAGCCACTGGGTTTACCCTAAAAAAACCATTATTGCACAGTACAGGCTCCCCTGGAGTGCTGAGGGTGCCCAGGTTGGAGCAGGGCACTCAGACTGGCCAGGATGGAAGTTCTGGCACAGCTTTTGCTTGCTTGAAGCCACAACATTCCTGCCCAGGAAAGCCAGCCTTCCTCTACCACATCCCTGTGGGTTTTAGGCAAGGTCATTCTAAAATAAGTAGGGATTGTTTTTATCTGTCTGTCCCAGTGAAATAGAATTTTAACAGGAGGTTTGTGTGTAAACTCTGAGCTTCAGGATGGAGATGATCTGTTTCAGAGGACTCTAGATCCGTCCTGGAATTCAACATTTGATCTGTCTGGAGCCACAAATCCATCCTTCATACCTGCAGGCCACTAAGTAAGATGTCCATCACCAAATGGAGGTCACAGCCCTCATGACCTGCCTTGCCTTGTGCAAGTACCTCTGTCCAGCAGCAGGTAGATAAATTCACCCTGTAGTACAGGGTTTAGCAGATATCCCTCGATGTTTAGGGTGTTTATGGGGCTGCATTTCTGCCCTCAGGCTGGGGCAAGGATTTTGTCAAGTTGTACAGTGAGTTGGAAAGGGCGGGGGGAGGCTTTGGCTGCTCTACAGCCTGAGAAATTCTACAGTGACTCAGAAAGGGAAATTTTCTGCCTGAGGAAACTGGCAAGATGCTACAAAGCCATGAGAAAGGACTTGTCACTGTGGTGATGACGAGGAAGGTGCAAGAGAGATTGATGCAGGAGCTGAAATATTCGTCTGGCACGAGGAGGCATGAGACGTTTGACTCCTCCAAATATTAGATTGCACTCTGAGTGGTGCTTTGCAGTTAATGATCTGACCAGAAGCACACTTTGATGGAATAAATGCATGTAATTACAGACATCTCCTACTTTTCCTTCTGTTTTGGATGACAGTCTCTCCTCACGCAATTCTCCAGCATAATTTGCTGTGCACATTAATTAATGCTTGGTATGGAATGGAAAAATGTGGAAGCCTACAATGCAAACCTTCCTCAGAGGTGGGAGGTGCAAGACCTGCTGCCTGCACTACAGGGCAGCTCTTCCAGCACCTTGGGCTGTGTGGGGACATCAGCCAGACAAATCTCATTTTGCAACCTTTGATTCCACCAGCAAGGGATGTTTTGGCATTTAGTGCTCAAACAATTTTAAAAAAAGATGGAAAGGATTGGATATTTCAAGATGGAGAGATGCAGAGGAAGAGTCTTAAAGGAGAGTGAGGCCTTTTGTGTGTTTTGGGCTATGGGAGCTGTGCTGGCTGCCAGGAGCATCCTGCACATCCCCACTCACAGCAAAGAGAGCAGGCACCCTGTCCTTCCCTGCCCAAAACTCTCAGATTGCTGCCACTTGCAATTCCTTACTAGAAAAAATAGCATGGGAAGAGCTGAAAGGGAAAAATAAAAAAAAAAAAAAAAGAAAGAAAAATAAAAGCCCAGCATGGTCATTAGGATGAACTGCTTGGAGTTAGATAACCAGAAATGAGTTGCTAAGCAATGCTCAGGGAAAATGATTTGGAGAGAACGTCACGGTGTGTGATACCTAAGGCGGGAGAGATGTGTGTGCTTAGCAGAAATCATGCTCAGCTACCACAGCACAGCAAGCTGGGCACCAGGGCTGCTACAGAGAGGAAATTCAGCATTTTGCTCTATGGATTATTACGTTTATTATTTACTCCTTTATTGTTGCTTGATGGGTTCTGGAACTTTCAGCATCTGAGTCCACAGGGGAGCTCATCTTGAGGATGCATCCTCAGCTTTCTGTCCTTGGATCTGCATGAATGTGTTTACTCCTTGGTTAAACAGATTTCCATCATTTTGAAAAGCCTGTCAAAACCATTTAGCTATGAAAAATCATTAATCATTTTGGATATCTTCAGAAGGAGGGTGTATTTGTAGAACTAATTAGCTTCTGTCAAAATATAGAGTGTACCTTTACTTTCTCTGGTGCAGAGAACCATCAACCCCAGCCCTGAGAGATGCTGGGCAGCATCAGGGCACTAAAAACTTGAAGGGGGATGAGATCTCTGCTGAGCAGTTCAAGGTTCCCTGGCTGCCCATGCTTGGCATGGAAACTAAGGATTTTGGGGTCCAGATCTGGCCTTCAGCATAGACCAAGCTGCAAAACAGTTAATCCCCAATAGCCTCCTCAGTAAAACTGAAACTCCTTTTTCTGCTGGCATTTATTCATGGTATCTATTTACAACCCCTTGTCTCTTACCCCGGCAGAGCTCTGAGTCGTAGCTAATGACTCAGAGCTGTGATCTCACCGTGCTTGGCAGTTCTCCTCCCGCCATCCACCGTGTCTGCAGCCCGTCCTTGCTGCCTTTCCCTGAGATAAACCCTGCCTGGAGCAGCACAGAACTCCGACTCCCTTCCAGCACTCTGGGAAAGCCATCCTGGCCCACGCCACCTCGTATCAAACCATCAGCAACATCAGTTTGGATGACCCCAAAGAGCTGCTCCCCTGTGTGAGACCCTCCCTCCGGTCAGCAGATTTCCCAAGGAACAAAGGCAGCTGTATCCGTGTTATCTCCAGGCTGGAGCCCGTGGCTTGCACAGAAATGTTTCTTGTTTAGGCAAGAGGAACAGAAAGCACTGTGAGGAGTGTCCTGGTTGATAAGGGATGTGTCGAGCTAAGCAAGCCTGGCATTTCCACGGGCCAGCTCTGACATCGAGTGGGTGAAGGCGGCTCTGCCAAGCTTAACCAGACCTGGATAACCCCAGACTGGGGCTGATCCATGGCAGCTCATTAAAGAATGATCCAGGTGGGATGCTAAATCCCTCCTCACATGTGGGATGATCCCTCCTGTGAGGAGGAATTTGTCATCAGTGAAAGTTCCATGGTCAGGCATCAGTGGCAGATGGGAATGGGACATGCCCTGTAACCCTGGCACCCTAAATTTGGAGTGGCTAAAGTGGAAAAGGTTTGGGATGGCTGCAGAGAAATCTGGTCATGCTGTGTTTTCTGTGTGGAGAAGCTGGTGGGTTCATCTGGTGGGACCTGGTTTTAGAGGGGAGTTCATGGTGGTGGTAAGGAGGGAATGCCCAGGGAGACCCCAGGTCCTTAGGGACACCCAAGGGGTCACAATTATTTGCTAGGACCAAACCAGGAACTGGTTGTTAGGACTTATTAGCAACAAACCACCTCAGAAAGAGGCAGAGCGAGCTCCAAAACCTTGGAGATGGATTCTCCCATCTCATGTTGCACCTCTGCCCTCTGCAGTGTCCCCTGTGAGGCAGTGATGTTGAGTGCCCACGAGCTGGGGGCACAGCAGAGCCTGGCACTCAGCCTTTGACAGAGCACAGACTTCAGGCTCAGCCTGGAGTGATTTTCCTTTTATTTTTTTGCCTATAAAACTGCAGAGATCTGGGTCAGGACAGGGCTCCTCCTGCTGAGCTGTGACATACCCTGTGCTGATCAGTTAATCTCTGCCTGCTTTGCCTTTTGCTGGGTGTTTCAGCCTTGTGAGGGCTTTGGGAGAATCAATGGCTATAAACAGCTTTGATGAGTGTTACAATTAAAAACAAATTGCAGGTTCAAGGAATTGCAACCAACCAGCTTTTATTGCAAGTTGGTGGTGGTTGTCCCTCAGATGCTGGAGATCCAAGAGAGATGTGTCTGTCAATGCCTCTGGCAGGATTCAGGCAGTGATGGGGTTGTCCCCTCTGTCCTGGAGGGGACAATGTCATGCTCACAGCACTATAGCAGAAGGGGTGTAGCTCAAAACTACCCTCAACTACCTGACAATTATGCTTATTTTTATCTTTCTATGAATTTTCTGTGTTCAGAAGATCACATGTCACCATCACTGCTCGCTTTCAAGACAGTGAGAGCAAGAAAATACTAATGAACTCTTCATTCCCCAAGTGTTTTCTTCTGTTTTGGGCAGTTAAATAAGACTCAGACTGCAATTAGCCAGCCCAGTCTTTCTCATCCCTGACCCTGGGTTTAGACAAGGGCCACAGTGCTGTCTCATTAAAGATCCACAGAGACACTTCTTTTCACAAGGAAGTTTAAGAAAATACTGTTTTATTTAACAAATGTGTTTTTACACTGACCTTCCTGTAATTTGCATTCAGGCCATCCTATAAAATGCCAAAAAAGGTTCTTAATGGAAATAATGGAGAAAACATAAACTAAGAGGAGCCAGGGATATTTGCCATTTTCCCCCCAAGACTGTTAGTTGATCTGTAGCGTGTATTTTTGTGTTGGATTGTGGTTGTGTATTTTCTGCCCTGTGTAAAGGGGCTTTTTCCCTCCTGCTGCTGCCATTCTTCCCTTTCAGAATGAAATTCTGGTAAGTTCTCCCCTCTTCCCCTCCTTCCATCTCCATATTTTAGACTAACTGGAGGCAAGAAATGATGTTGTTATGAAGATTTCTTTAATGGGGTGAAACTTCTCATTTCCATCCTGAATAATTTATGGCCAGCTCATTCCCACTAGTTCTAACTAGGGGCTGTTAGCCTAATTATTTTCTTTTCTTGCTGATGTTCCTTATTTACTTATAAACAGAGTTTTATCCTCTCTCAACCTGCCTTTTTTTTTTTTTTAAGCTAAGTAAGCCAAAATTCCCTATTCTTATAAAGTTGTACTCCCTTATTTCAGGTAAAAAAATTAGATCCATAAATGAGGACCTGGTTGAGATCCTGATCACCTGTCCCAGTTCATCTTTGCTCAGCAGGTGAAATGCTGCTGTGTGGGGCTGCTGAGCAAACCTCCACTGATTTTAACATGATCACGACCTCCCCTGCCAAATGTAAGTGTTTGTAAAGTCATACAGAGGAGCTTGATATATAAACTGATTTTTAAGTGGGAGTTATTTATGTATAACCACAGAAAAGAAGGTTTGACTGTTTAAATGAGCAACTGTTCTATCCTGTTATTATCCCTGCCAATGGCAGGGGGTTGGAATCAGATGGTTTTTAAGGTCCTTTTCCAACCCAAAACATTTGACGGTTGTGTGATTATCTGCAGAGCAGTTGCAGAGAAGAGCCATCTGCATTGCTGATGTCCAAGTCTGACATTCAAAGGTTAGAGGTCTTTCAGGTGGCATTTCTGCTTAATTGTCACTGATGAAACTAATTTACAGCAAATTGTATGAAACTGAAGTGAATTTTCTGAGAGCTACTTCTCCAGTGCCTTTCACAGAAGGCAATTCCACCTGAAAAAATAAGGTTTTTCCTTGGCTGCCTCATCAAACCCCTTTACCAAACCCTCTTAGCTGTGTCATGAGGTGTCCATGCTGCAAAGTTTAAGGTTTTCACATCTTTTCTGGGGCTTAGAGCAGAGTGCTGTTAGCCTGAGGAGCAAGACTGTGCACAGGAACCACATCCATCACTGGATTCCCCAGTTTTCTCTCCTGGATTATCTGTATTTCATATTTGAAGGCTATAAATGAACCATTTCAGAAAAGAGAATGCAGCTAAAACTCAGGGAGAGCACATATTTGGCACCCATCTCCAACATGTGGGATCTGTGCCAGATCTGCTGCTCTCTTTTGAGGCACAAGACAACGTCCCCAGTTTTGTAGCAGGCAGCAGCACCCACTGAGCACTTCAGAAACCTGATCTATTTTCTTCTGGAACTCTGATGGAGTGTTTGAACTACACGACTGGGAATGATTTTGAAAAATGGTGCTAGGCAGCCTTGTTTGCTTTCCGAAATCTTCTGAAAACACCAGTTTTAGGAAAACCAACCGCAACCCTAGCAGAAGGATTAATTCATCTGTTTTCTTAAGGAAAAAGAATTACTATGGATCTTTCAAAGATCCCAAGGAGTCGGCAGAGAAGTTTTCCCCAGAGTTGTTGTCTGTGACAGCTGATCTGGCTGTGATTCTATAAAATCAATCATCCCTCTTGGCCGGGGCAGCGAGCGGGAGGAGACCCCTCTGTGCTGGCATCTGGAGACCCAAAGCTGCTGCTGAGGCTTTTCCTTTTGCTGAATGTGCTGAGAGATGCAGCATCTGCCGTGGCTGGTGTTGATGAATATATATGAGGGAGATGGTTTTAATTTGAAATATTCCAGTTCTTCGTTTCTAGGGATGCACTGTGCCTCAGAGGGAGGCACTGGTGGTGGTCCCTGGAGCCCGGCAGTGGCAGGGGTGGGAAATGAAGCGTTTTACATCCAAGTGAAACCACTGGGAAAACTGAAACAGTGGTGGCAAAGTGCAGCAGGGGAAGAATGTGGAGAAAAGCCTTGCAGGAAAGCTGTGAGCACATGAGGGGGTTGGTGCTGGGGCTTCAGAGAACTCCCAGAGCTCTGCAGGGGGAGTGGGATGGTTCCCATGCTGGATCATCCATGACGGCTGCTGGCAGGGAGGTGCCTGGTGGGGCTTTAACAGCTATCAGCAAGCTACTGTAAAATATTAGCTCTCCTGGGAGGAGAGCCTCAGGAGAGTGGTAGGAATAGGAAGAAAAATAGGAAGGAAAAAGAAAAAGGGATGGGGAGGCAGCAGAGCTGGGCTGAGTGGCTGAGCATCAGCATGCTCAGCTCACCTCTACCTGCTCTGCTCCAGGGCAGGTGGGATGGATCCTTGGCAGGGACTGCCTGTCTTGAGTTGATTTCCCACTGAACAAGACATTTTTCGTTTCACATTTCCACAGGAAAATGTCAGCTCTAGAGAAAAAAAAAGGAAAAGTGATTGTTGTTTTTATTGTTATCTGCTGTCAGTTCTTCCTTCAGGCTCTCACTTTTCTTGCTGTAAGCTCTCCAGGCAGGGATTTATTCACCACTTTCAAATGACTGGCATGAAGGTACCATGCCAGCAGAAATAATTATCCATACGGATAGGAGTTAATATCTAACTTAGATATTTTCCTTTTGGAATGAAATTGAAAAACTGGACAATCAAAATTCAAATTGCTTTCATATTCTTTTGAAACTTCTTTTTAGTTGGTTAGATTCAAATTTTTTGAGGGGGAAGCATGTTTTTTCTACCAAAAACCTGTAAGCAAGGATTTTTCTCCAGGCATATCTTGTCATGTGAATTTTATCAGCTCTCCAGACAAATGAAAAGGTCAGGTAAGTGACAGTGGAGGTGGGAGTGACTCTTTTGTTCAAGAAGATCTTGTCTTTGCAGCTTTGAAGATACTTCTGGCTTTGAAGAAGACCTCATACATTTCTTTTTCCTAATTCTCAGCCTGTGGCTTCTTGCTTGTGAAGAGGTTCTGGACACTGGAGATGTTTGGCCTCTAAACCTCAAGGAAAATCAATGTGCCTGCAGCCAGGAGAAAGGAGATTTCAGCTCCTCTTTTAGGTACTTGTAAAACAATCCTGTTACTCCTCTGAGTTTTCATTCAAAGCCCTTGAAAATCAATTGTTCCATGAGCAGACAAGCTGGCAGCTTGTGCTCTGCCTGGTTCCATGGGTCCTCTGTCCTTGCCCAGGTCCCCATGGGTCCCCAGTGCTCCCACGGTGTCCCCAGTGCCATCAGGGACCTTAGGCAGGAGGTGCTCTTGCCTCTCTCCATTTCCCTGCTTGTTCCCTCATGTTCTTGAAACCAGAGCAAATGCAGCACTCTGAGAGCATCACTGCCATGCCAAATGTGGAACAATGCTGGCAAATGGGTTCAGAACCTGTCAGAAGAGTGGTGGGAGAGGGGCAGGACAGGCAGGGGAATACACCAAAGGACCTTTGCCTCTGTCAGTGTGGACAGCCAGTGTTTCCCTTCATTTGCAGAGCACAGCACAGCCATTCCCAAGGACAGACTTCCCCCTCTGAGATCCCCCAGTGCATCCATGTCCCCACTCTGCTCCCCAAGGGCTTGGGGTCACCTTTGTAGAGGGTTTGTTCAATGATTAACAGGGCATCAGAGGGGTTATGTTTGTGTTGGCATCTGCTGTTTTGTGGGGGAAGAAAGCTTTAATTGTGCAGGTGATGGGCTGAGGTGATAAGTGCTGACTTCAAAAGCTGCTCCCGCTCTGGTGCTGTGGAGTTACTCCTGCAGGACCCACTTTTGAGGCATGGTTGTTTAACTAGGGCTGGATGATGGTGTTGGAAGCCTGCCCATCACATCCACTGGGCTCTCTGGATAATGACCCCACTGCTCTCTGACACGGTGACTGTGAAGGACCTGAGCCAAAGCCCTGGGCCTGGTCCCCCTGGGCATTTTGGAATCAACACAGGCAGAGCATACCCCAGCTTTGGGCAGAGCAGAGAGATGTACAGACAGGTACAGCCTCCTACGTTCAGTGGCTCACAGCAGGCTCTGAGCAGACCTTGCAGGAGCAGCACTGTTCCTCATTTGTTGAATTGCAGCCTTCAGCATGATGAGTGATTTCTTGGCAGGATATCACATATTGCTGAGGCCATGGAAATCAAACTCTTCCACTACCAAGGAGGCTTTAAAGTCTCAGGACATCCATCCCAGACTTGCTGCCTGTGTCCATCATTGGTGGATCTTGGTGGTCCTGCTACCTCCAGAACCTTGCTCAGATGTTGCAGTGATGGAGCCCAGCCCAGCTGAAGCAATGGCCCCACAGCTCTGACAGTGTCCCAGCTGTGCCTGTCCTCAAATGGACCTTGGGTGCACCTGCAGGAAGGTGCCAAGGACTGATGCTGCTCATTGCATCCAAGGCTGTTGAGCATCCCACGGGAGGGTGTTGGGACATGGATAAACAACAGCCTCAGCCTGCTTTACCCAATGCTCTCCCTTCTGGCTCCCCACTCCTGTCTCTGAGCAGCAGAGTCTGTGGCAGCTTCTCCTTCACCACTCAACAGCTGCAGATTCACTGTTTACATGGAATCAGAGAATAGTTTGGGTTTGAAGAGACTTTACAGCCCATCCAGTTACAAACCCCTGCCATGGGCAGGGACATTTTCCACTGTCCCAGGTTGCTCCAAACCCCATCCAACCCAGCCTTGGACACTTTCAGGGATGGGGCAGCCACAGCTTCTGAGGGCAGCCTGTGCCAGGCTCTCACCGCCTTCACTGGGAAGAATTTCTTCCCAATATCTAATCTAAATCTACCCTCCTCCAGCTTAAAGTCTTTCTGCTTTGTCATCACTTAGAGTTTGAAAATGGAAATTGAAAAGCTTCTGAAAGAATCTGTAAGTAATTTCTAATGATCCTTCCCAGGACATTTTATGAAATGAAAGACCCTGTTCTCTGTCTGCAGTTAACCAAGGTCCTGTGGAACCAGGAGAATATTTTAAGAACAACGTTATTTTGCAGCAGCTCATAGCTAATGAATTCCCAATTCATATTTCACAGTAGGTTTAGGAGAAAAGAAAAATCCATTTTCCTCCCAGCTGTAATGTATTTTCCAGTCACTTGTGGAACAGACTGTGCTCAGACCTGCAGCAGTGTAACAAAAGCACGACTGGAGTTTGGCCACTTTGTGTCCAGGGTCCCTCATCCACTCCATGCTCTAATGGCATTAAAAGTGGCTGCCAAAGGCTCCATTTTCATATTACTTTGTTGGGTGCTCTCCCCATTTCTTCTTATTCTGTTTTTGCTAAGTGGCTGCAAAACAAATTACAGCAAATATTCCCTCATCAGGGCAATGCTTCTTAATTCACAGTGCATTTTAGTTTGTACATGTTGATGCATCCATTTAAATTGTGCTGGCGGAGACCTTGAAGGGAGCCATTAGGAAAATTCATCTGTTTGGTGATCAAGTATCTTTCATTTGTCCTGGTTCTTCTGATTCAGGATCAGAGAGTGGCAAGAGAGTAAAATCATAGAATCCTAGAGGGGTTTGGGTTGGAAGCAACCTTAAAGATCATCTTGTTCCACCCCCTGCCATGGGCAGGGACACCTTCCACTGTCCCAGGTTGCTCCAAACTCTATCCAACCTGGCCTTGGACACTTCCAGGGATCCAGGGGCAGCCACAGCTTCTGTGGGCAAACTGTCCCAAGGCCTCACCACCCTCACAGGGGAGAATTTCTTTCATCTCTTTCATTAGATTATGATATTTTGGACACCCCTACTGCGAACAAAAGCTGGTGTTCAATTATTTCCCATAACAAAGTCAAGGGGATTTCTTGGTGGATCTTCCCTGACTTTGGGGAGCCAGAAGCTCCCAGTGTGGAGCTGGATGTGATGGGGTTTGCTGGACACAGCTCCCCTGCATGACCATGGATGTATGTGAGGGAGCCTCAGCACCACTTTGGGGTGGGCAGAGACAAGAGTTTGTCCTCTGCAAAGCCAGTGAGTGCTGCCCTCAAGGCTGCTGGCCACCAGCCAGGGCTGCTTGTTGTCACTGTCATTTGACACCCTGTTGGTCCTGGGGCTGTGAACAAAGAGCTGGGATGCAAAAACTGCCTCAGTAGGTGATGAAGCATCTTCTGGCATCTGTGCTTCCCTTTGGGCAGCAGCTGGCACAGAATGTCAGCAGGTTTGTGCTGGAGAGGTGGCAAACAGAACTGGTGTGACCTGATTGTGGCTTTTTCAAGGCATTTAGTCTGCCAGGCAGGACAACAAAATCTCCATGCATTATTCTGGCTGGGTATTTGAGTCTAGCAGATGGCCAGGATGTAGCTGGAGTCAGAGCAGCCTCTCTGGGTTACAATTCTTTCCTCTTCTTTGCTCCCAGGAGTCACCTTCAGTCCCATGTCTGCTGGGTCCTTAAAATTTTAGGAAAAATACTCATTTCCAATCAGTGAGATAAACTGCTAATGGAAATAGATATGGGAGAAAATTTTCCAGACCTAGCAAACATTTTACCCAAATCCGTGGGTTTCTAAATAATGTTTTTATTTTGGCTAGTCAACCAAGAACTAGTCTGGCTGCAATTACCCCCAACTCTTGTTCCAGGAGATCCACTGTTTGTTCCTGGGCTGTGCCAGTGTGCACTTTCACATGAATGTATTAATTTGGGGCAGCTACTTCAGCAAGTGATTTGGAGCATCCCATCAGCTTATTCTCAGTGAGCATTTTCCTCAGATCTAGACTACAAGTTTCCAGCTTCACTTGGGATCCAGCTTTCCTATATCTCATCTCCTCCAGATGATTCTGTGTTTTTAAAGGCTTGGCATGAGGCAGTTGTGGCTCTGCCTGTGTCAGCCAGGGCTGTCAGAGCCAATAGACCCACATCCCATGATGTGGATGCTGACTTGCATCCCAGCTCTGTTTGGTTGCTGTTTTGCATCTGCAGTGAATCAAAGTGTGGTTGCATTAATAGTGGGGTCTTCAAGCATTTTAGCTTCAATTTTTGGTCTTCAGGGCATTGTAGATAGTACCTAAATGGTGACATTAATGCACTGCCTTAGAAGTAAGAGCAAAGGAGGAATCTGAAAGTACAAGTGGATGTGGATGTGCATGAGCATGCCAATATGTTGATTCTTGAAGTTCATTGAGAAAAATACCCAGGGAAATCTAAAATTAGTAAAATTGGTTATGGATAATGAATGCAGCTGAATTGTGCACCAGCTGGGCAAGCAGCTCTTTTCCATAATCCTGAATTCACCTTGGAACTTTTAATTACTCAACTCAGATTTCCCGTTGTTTTCAAGACTGTGTGACAGAATGTAAAATAATCCTGATTCATTCAATCCAGGACCATCAGCCCCTGGCTGCTGCTGCCCACCCTGGAGCAGGAGCTGGAGCTGGGCCATTTGGGTCATGTCCTGCCTGCAGTGGGGGGTCCTGGGCAGAACATGGGGCAAAATATGATCTTCTGCCTTGGTCTTTCCCCTGTGCAGCTGAGGTGGAGTTTGCTGCTGTATTTCCATTTTGGAAGTGAGCTCTCCTGTTATCACCCCCTGACATGAGCAATGGATCTGATACGTTGTCACACCCTGGGGAAGCTTTATGAAAAATCAGTGCAGCATTGCTTAACCTCTGCTTCCAAGTCCAGATAAACACTCGTGCAGCGAATTTCAAATTAAGAGAATAAACCACAGAGCTGTCCCAGGTATTGGGTAAATAATGAATGAACAGTCCTTGCTGCCTCGTGTGGATTTCCCACTGCAGCTCTCCAAGAGCTTTGCTTGGGAAATATTCCCTCCAGCACTTCAGCAAGAGCTCATGGGCTGTTTGTGACCACTTGACCACCTCCTTGCTCCATTTGCAGCCCAGACCAAGGCTGATATGATATTGCAGCAGCTCTTGGGTTTTTTAAGGCATTTCCCTGCAAACAAGACTGTCCAAAATGGGCAAACTGGGAAGGCCTTTGATTGCACCCTGTGTTCACTCTGTCAGTCCAATCCTGGCTTAATGTCAGCACTGATTCTGACTCATATCTTCTCTTATATCTTTTAGTAACAGTGCTGGATGTAGCCACTCTGGAAGACTCATTTTTTTGAGCTCATATCTCTAAGGTCTATTTGTAAAACTATCTTGAAAGGGCTGGCACAGGAGTGCCATTTGTTTTAAAGGGAATTGGGCATCCCAGCTGCTTCTGGGGCTTAGCAAAGCTCAGGACAGCACACATAAACCCTCTTATAATCATAACGCTTTTACTTGGCTGTGTGCAATACAAAACACCCACAGGAATCAGGCAAGCAACAGCAGCAGCTTCTTGACCTGCAAGCAAAAACCTCCCCAGAGGTTTTGTGTACAGCAGCACAATGCCCTTTCTGCACTGGATCCAGCAATCCCACCCTGGCAAAGAGCATCAGAGCTGGAGCAGGGAGACACCCCTGTCAATGGCACTGACAGACAAGATCCCCAAAATGTACTGGAACAAAAGCCCAGGGTTTTGCCTGGTTTCTAATTTCATGGGCTTTGATTTTTTTTTTTTTTTCTGGGCTGATGTGGGAAACAGGCTCCCTGCTAAAGGTGAGTAGGAAAGTTGCAGCAGTTATGTCACAATCTCTGCAGTTTGTTCTCCCAACAGATAATTCTACACCTGCAAAAACATTTGTTGCTTTGTGCCTCTCTACTGTGTTTGGGGGGAGAGGAAAAGAGCCCTCCTGAGCTTTCCAGGGTGGATTTGAAGGTCAGAAGTCACTGAGACTAAGCAGATTTCCTCTCTCTGCTAACCTCCAAGGGCCATCCAGCTCATCCCAGTCCTTGGTGCTCAGGACTGACACCAAACACTCAGTGACACTTCTATGGCTGCAGTGTGTAATTATGGAGATATCCTAATGGAGATTGGAACTTGAGTACTCAGTGCAGGCTCAGATGGGGGGCAGCACTGTCAGCACCTGCTGCTGTGATCCCTGTCCCCTGAGAGGCACTCTCCCTGGGAATTATAGATATTTATAGAGAGATGGACAATTTATCCTGCTTTGGGCTTCAGGCTCCTCACCCTAGTTCACTCCCACCTAGTTCAGCTCCCCACCCACAGGCTCTGAAGTCATTCCTGCCAGCCCCACACTGTGCCCCATTGCAGCTGGGGGCCATGGGGAGGGTTTTTACCCCCCGGGGGTCTCAGCATGGCAGGCTGGGGCAGGAGGAAGAGCCCTGAAACAGCTGCTGGGGGAGAAGCACAGAGGCTTTACAGCTGCCAGCCTGTTGTGTCAGCAAAACCATTCCTATCTCAGGACCTTTATCTGCCAGCAGTGTAAATAATTTCTAAATGAGCTGGAAGGAGGAAGACTGATGAATGCAGTTTTGCTGGAAAATGTTATCAGGTTGGGAACAGGGATGGCTGAACACCCCCTTATCTGTCCTGGACCAGAAGTGGGGGATAACTGGGGTTTCCCCAGCCTGACTCAGTGGCAGCACAGGTCCCAGAAACATTTTACTCTTCTGTATCAAACTGAAGACTTTTAGCTATTTGCTTTCAATTCTGCTGTTTGTGCATTTTGCTGTGTTTATTATTCAGTGCCTTCTGTTCTCTCCCTGTCCCCTGTGCCAGAGATTAAGAAGATGCTGATGCTGTTGTGGGCTTTGGCACCTGGAGGTTGGGCTCCTGTTGGTGTGCAGGGAACATCAGTGTGGTGATTGAGCCACAGTGACCACTGAAAAAAAATTGCTGTTGCCCCAAGTTCCCGTTTAAAATCCCTACTAGACCCCCAACCTGACAGCAAAAACAATATAACAAATGTGAGGCTTAAATCATGCTTTAATGCTTGCTGAGATGGGGTGTTTGAACTGCCTTTTTACATTAAGCTATATAATTTTTTTAAAGGCATTTGTTAATAATATATTAAAGCATCTCTCTCCTAATTTCTCATTTAAATCCAGAATGGATGGACAGTAATAGAAAATCTTTCCTGGCTGTTGACTCCTTAGTGCTTTGTGAGTTTATTTATGCTCAGACCAAAGGGCTTCAGGTACAAAATGCTGCTCAGGGCAGTTTCCAGGCTCAGAGTGGTCACAGAAACCCTGCTTGGAATCAATCCCTCAATCTCCTCCATGAAGACTTCATGGGATCCAGCTGCACCCAATTTGGGGCATTTTATAGCCATTGTCCCAGTTATCCCAGGCCACTCCTCCCACCCAGCATTGCTCCAGCATGAATTAGGGCTCAAATAGCAGCCACAGTGCCAAGGCAAGCCTAAAAGGGGCTTCGTGCCAGCACCCTACCAAAAATGCACACCCCACAGGAATTTAGCTATTCCTGTATCCACAGGACAGCAATTGGAGGCAGCAGGATGGGCTGGCTGGATTTCCTTGCTGCAATAGGATGGTGCTGACATGAATCCCTGCCAAGCCCCACCAGGACACCTGAGGCAGCTCCAGAGCCCTCCAATACCTCATGGGTAAATAAAATAGATACCTATGTAGAGTGTATGTAAATATTATATATATACAAAATGAGGAGGTAACTTGATCCCTTCTGATCTGCCCAGTAAGAAGCTTTTGCTTTGTTTTTGCCTGTAAAAAGACACAATTGCTCCTTATTTTTGTCTATATTTGGTGTAATCAGATCCCTCCACCACTGAAGCTCATTTCCTGCTGCTGGGTACATCCAAGCTATTATTGAGTATTTATTTTTCCATGGGCCTCTCTGTTTCTAATTACTTTGTGCTGATGTTATGTGACAATGTTGAGTCTGCACCTCCTTTAATACCTGCCACATGCTGAGTACATTGTAAACAACACATTTTTCAGCCATTTCCTGCTATTATTTACCTCTTTATTTCTGATCTCACTATTTCTGGATATTTAATGAAGCTGTTCTCTGTTGGGGTTATTGGCCAGGAGGGCAAGCAGACAGAGAGCATACAGGTACACTAGAAGTAGCTTTACTAGTGATGCTTAAAATTGGTGAAATCTTGTGGGGTTTGTTGCTCTTTTTTTAATGGAAGACAGTGAGAGTTTTGCTGCAGCAAAAGTGATAAAAGACTGGCGGTGCAGAAAAATAATATCTCTGTATGCTCACACATAAATAGCCTATGTGATGCTGCTACTGCTGCTCTGGCAACAGCCACTTGTGCTTAAAATCTGTTTCTTCTTATTTGACAGACATCGAATTTTGCACGTGTGGGATGTCTCTCATAAACTGATTTTATTTGGAAGACAGCAACAAAAATGCTTTTTGAGAAATGAAGGGGGAAACTATTGAAAAAGGGAAGAATATATCTGATATTAAAGGGAAGAAGTATCTGATATGATATTTATATATATTTATAAAACAGATGTATGTAAGTATCTCGGCTTATTTAATATTTATTTATTTATGTAAGCTCTCAGTATTAAAGTAGGAGTTATGGTGCCATTGCCCTCCTGAGCCCTGAGCTGGCAGGTGCTTGGCCAATCTGCTGTGCTACCAGTGCCATTGGTGCTTTGCAATGATTATTCTTCTTCCCAAATTAAACCTTAGGCTTGATGGACCAAGGGTCTCAGCTGGGTGGAGGCAAAGTGGTGCTCCTGGAGCGCTCACTCCTGCTGGATTTTGTATTTACCCCTTCTGGAAATCCTGAAACAGCCTGAGCATCATCTGAGACTGGGGCGTTTCTGCAGCCACCAAACTTGGCAGCAGCTCCTGTCACCTGTGCAGTCTCCATGCTGTGGGTGCATTGTTTTTCCCAACAGCTTCATCCCGTGGCTGACACAGGAGCACATCCCTGCAGCTCTGAGGAGAGCCCAGCCCTCACAGAAGCAGGGCTTTTCTGGGCTCTTGTCCAGCATTAAACATGGAAAATTCCAACAGTCAATCCTGTGCGTGATCTGTTTGGGATCTTTTAACTTTCAAAACAAAAGTGAACAAAACTGGTGATTTTGCAGCAGATTCTGTTGGAAAGAAACAATGGGCAAAGCAGGTACCTGGCTGAGTTATTGCCCACCTAAAATCACAGAAACACTGACCTCTGGCTTTTAAAAAACCTTGCTTCAACTCTAATCTGGGTAATTTGCATAAATTTACATTTGAACAATAACAGGCTCTGTTTCCTGCCTGCCACCTGCATCACACCTGACCACTTCAGCTGCAAACCCACATGAAATTATGGAAGAATTACCATTTTTCTGAAGTGTGGCTTGGAGTCAGGGTCTCATCTGTAGACTCCAGCTAGTTCTCCCCATTAAACATTTAACAATTATATTGTAAAAGCTCCATTTACATTTAAAACCCATTTTTGTGTTTTCTATGCCTAACACATACAGGCACCATGACCAGATGCAAGTCCTACCTGCAGAAGAACTGTACCAGCATCCACTCAGGATGGGAAGCTCTGGGTGTGCCCAGTGGAGCTTGGGCAGCAACACAGGGACAAAAAAAAAAAAAAAAAACCTGGCTGGATTTAAAGGAAAAGTTTAGTAAATTTATTAAGTACTCTAGATCCACAGTTATCAGAATTTTGCTTTTTCAAAGTTTAACAATATATTCAAGCATTGGGAAAACAATTCCTGCCCTTCATCCTCACTGCAGTTAAACTCAGGGAGTAATACAAACCCACAGGAGCATTTTGGAAGTTTTCCTGCAAACCCAGCTCTGATATAAGTTGCTTTTTCTTGCAATCCCAGGCCTTGTTTTCCTCTGACTGGTGACAACCTGTGTCTGCTACGCTGTACAACCACACACGTGGCTGCCAGCCTGCTTTGAAAGGGAGGATAACAAGGCAGTGTGATCCCATTAGCTCCGATTTTTGTTGGTGCTTGTTCCATTTAATCACAACAGGTTTGTTGTGTCAGTGTGCTGTAAAGGATGTGCTGTCACATAAAAGCATGGCTCTGAAACACCAGGTGGGGCTGGGTTTTGAAATGGAACTGTGGAGTCAGGCCCTTTTGCTTAACTTCATGCAGCAAAGGAAACAGGTGAGTTTTAGAAATACTTGCAGCTTTACCATGAAAAACGTGGCTTGTTCACACAGTATTAATTACTGGTACTGTAAATATTTTGTAACGGCATTAGCAATCTTTGGGATTTTCAGAAAAAGTAGAAAACCACCCTTAACTGTTGCTTCATCACTGCCTGGTTTTCCTCCAGTGGGAAATTCCAAGGCAGCACTACCCAGTGCCCCAGACTGGGGCAGGACTTGTGCTGTTTTATTTCTGTTGAAGCATATAAAAAATCCAACACATCCTGTCTTGCAGCCAGTTACACACACTGCTCCCTTCCTTTTGGCACCTCTGAAGCAGCAAAAAGAAACAACCAGTGAGGCAGACGTGGCAAAAGCAGCTGTTACTCCACTGCTGCTGCCTCTCCTCTCCCTGGGCCAGGCACAGCTGCTCAAGCACATTGGAAAACGACAAATGATACCCAAAAGGCTGTCGACAAAATTCATTTCCCCTTCTGTAATTCTCATTTAGATTTAGGTAGCAAAAGTGAGTTATCATTTAACTGTAATGCATTGTTTTGTGCATTGTCAAGTCTCTAAATTCTCTCTCAAGAGGTTTGCCAACAAAAACAATGCTGATATAATTTAAAAAAATCAAGAGAGCAAACCACTTAGTGGGTGCACTTCAGCCTCAACTACCAGACTTGTTCAAGCACAAAGTTCAGTGTCAGTGTAGATGTATCCCTGGTTTATGATACATGAACAAATATGACATTACTAATTCCAGAGTTCACCAGCACACTGGAACCTGAGTAAATATTCTGATTAATTACATACAGAGGACACCACACGGCACTAAAATGCATCTACATGCAAGTTACTCAAAGTACAGTCTCACAAATACTTTTTTCATTATGAAAACACAAATCTCTTGATATTATATGAAGAACTAGTTCATAGTTATGGAATTATTTGTTTCAGTGAAGAACTCCCCATTTGTACTAGAGAAATACAGGTTTTTAAAGAAATAATTCCAGAAGTCAAATGCAAGAACTGTGATATATACCATAAAAGGAGAAACATCTGTATAGATTTTACAGGATTCAGGCACTGTCAATATTGAAGGACATCTCAGTCCTCTCCTTGAGATGTTTTAGCTGGTTGCTGGTAATCAGGTTTGTCCTCACCTCCTTAGTTATCCATCTAATACAAACCTATCAAATCTTTCTTGTCCTCCAGATCTGTGGTTACACACAGGAATACCAAAACCAATTTGGAAATGAGGTAAATCACACAGAAAAAATATTTGCCATCTACAAGCCTATTTTTAAACTAAAATAACTAGATGTAAACTTGTAATAAATATTTTGCCATTACCTTCACATAAATTCACAGAAGGAGCTGGTACTTTCAGTCACAACACGCTCTAGAACTATTTGTACCAATATGATTAAAAATTGATTAAACTGTCCTACAAATGCAAAGGGCTCGGTATTTTCCTACTGGGACATCCACTGGTGCAAACTGAACAGCTGATTCCTGCCAGTGGAAAGAAAACTGTTAATCAAACGATTCCCATACTGTTTTCCAATCAGAATTTTAAAAAAATACCAGAAAACCAACCATGCTCTGTCCAACAGGGTACAAAATCTTTATTCACCAATAAGTTAAAGTGTTCTTATAAATAGATGTTCTAGTCTTTTGTACTCTGCAGCGAGCATAAAGCCAAGGTTCAGCTACTCCTCGGACTCTGAGCCCTCCTCATCCTGGCTGATCTGGAAGTAGCGCAGCTCGTACGTCTCCTTGTCGGACGCCACGACGCGGAGCCAGTCCCGCAGGTTGTTCTTCTTGAGGTACTTCTTGGTGAGGTATTTCAGGTACCTGCAAACCAGGAATTTCATGTTAGAGGCTTCTCACTGGACAATCCCTGCTGCTGTCTGCACTCCACCCAAGATAATGTCATGAGCAGGGCAGTATCACAATAATTGTACTCAGAAATAGAAAATTTTCATTCTAACAGGCAATAAAAGCATATTTTCACTACAGATATGTAGGAATTTATTATTCATTTGACTACATAGTAAAATGCCAGTAACCAGAAAGCATTGTTAACTGGTTCTAAACCTTGGTCCAACGTAACAGAGTCTGTAGCACCTGTATCAGCAAAGGAAGGATCTGTACCTCTCATCAATGCACTCAACTCTTGTGTCTCCTAACTAACTGAAGAGTTTAAGGCTTCATTTGGCTTAAAGGGTTTGTTTGCAACAACCCACATCATGCACACATTCATTATAATACAACCAATTAAATAATCAAACAGCCACCCATGACATTAATTCAGTGTTGTTTTAAAGGTCCATCTCCCCCCAATACACTTCTAAGGACCTCTATGAAGTATCTCTATTAATATGCTTAAAGTCAATATTAATTAGCAATCAAGCCTTGAGTTTTAAAAGGCGATTTTTAAATGTCTGATATAATAAATCTGTTTTAATTACATGTTTCACTAATATTTACAAGTGCTATGAAGGTTAGAGCTAACACCTCTCCAAGTATCAGAGGTGCACTAATTAGAATTCATTCTGCAGGCAAGAGCTGAATATTAATGTGCATTTATGGGACATTGTTTTAGTGGTGGATTTGGCAGTGTCAGGTTTATGGCTGGACTTGTTGATCATTAAGATCTTTTCCAGGCTAAATGACTCTGGTTTTATGTTCAACATCCCTCAGTTCAAACCCCACAAACAGAACAGAATGACTCCCACACCAACCTTTTAGAAAACTGCTTCTCAGACGTCACTGTGATCTTGTTCTTCAGACGTTCAATGTGAACGGTGTTGCCCAAGTTTCCAGTTTTCCCATTGACCTTAACCTTCTCCTTTAGGAACTGTTCCTGTTTCAACATTAAAGAAATAGAACACTAGGGAATGGCACCCTAGGTATGAACTAGGGAAGGGACCCTAGTCAGGAAGCAACATTAAAAATCTACTATTTACTTATGTCCTGACAGAAGTATTTAGAGTGCAAAAATATTTCACAGCATGCAATTATAAAAAATCACCCCCATGCTAAAGCAGAAATTAATTTTAAACACTTCTACTCCTGGACAGCTATGCTGTATGCTATAAAACCATTTTTTTAAAAAAAGACAGTATTTTAAAGAGCAGCTGATGATTTAACTGGTTTAGAACGCAGCTTCTCAATTGTAACTCAGTACTGCACTAAGGCTTTTATTATACAATGCGTCACAAGTATGAGCAAAACCACGACTTACAAAATTCCCGGAATCAAAGATTCCATCTTCCACAGGATGCGTCAAGTCAAGGCAAAACTTCCAAGTTGACTTCTTAGATTTTCGGTCCTTTTGCTAAAACACCAAAGAATTCCTCACCATTAACAAACCACGCCGCAAAAAACTTTTATCCGACCCAATGTGAGGGAACACACATGGCAGCGGGAGCGCCACCTCCCGACCAGCGCGGCTCACTGCAGCCGGTTCGGTCCGGCCCGACTCGGCCGCCTCCCACACCAAGCCCTCTAGGGAAAGCCCCGCTCGCACCGGGACAGCCGCCGGCTCCTCACCCACCCCACGGCTCCCCCGGCCGGCCCCGCCGCCGCCTCCCTCCCGCTCTCACCGGCGCCATTGCGCTCCCGCCGCGCCGCTCCCGCAGAAAGGAAGTGCGACCGGCCACGCCGCGCTTTTATACCCGCGGCGGTGACGTCACCACGCCGGCGCGCGGGGCATGCCGGGAAACGCCGGCGCTCCCAGCAAGATGGCGGCCCTGGGAAGGGAATCCCGCGTGGAATTCCCTGGCGCTATTCCCGCTGGACGGCAGGCGGCCGCACGCCTTCCTCTTCCTCCCGCACGAACCGCAACCGCCCGTCGCCCCCCCCGGAAGTGGCTGCGAAGCCCCTTGGCAGCCCCCACCGCGTTCCCGTCAGTGTAACCAGCACCATGTCCCCACAGCACTGACACCTTTATTATTTCTGGAGCAAAACACACACACACGTACAAATCTTTCCCCTGATCGTTTCCACGGTGTTGAGAACAGTAACAGAGCTTCCCAAACAGACACCAGAGCTCACGCCGGTTACAGGGTCGGGTTTGTCCCAGTCAAAGCCGTCGTGGCCATCCGGGAGCCGCGGCGGCCGGGTTTGCTTACAACACACAGCACAGGACAAAAAGGGTTCTGCGATACAGCAAAGCACAGCAAACATTTCCTCGGAGTTCAACAAACCAAGTCACTCTCGGCTGCCAAATACTGCAGGGCCACAGTGCAGACGCTGGAGAGCCTCCGACCACCTGGTGCTGAGCTGCTGATTGCTCCAGGATCCACACTTCAGTAACGTTCCCAGCAGATAATCCAAATATCCTCAACGAGGTCTCTTTATAGCCTGAAGTTTAGTTCTACTGTTAACAAACTACATTCTAATTACTCAACCGAAAAAAAAAATAATAATAGTGGGATTTATTGAATTTCGAATTCTGTGAGACTGACCTGCAGTAACCATAAGAGTTAGAACTGTCAACAAACTTGACTTCTTACAGATTATGTAAAATTATCTGTATTGTGAAACTACAGACCGTGCACCATTTCTGGGTACACTTTGGATTAGAAAAACCTGCAAGAGAAATAATGAACTTCAGCTTAAAAAAAAACAGCCCTGAGAACATGGCTCAACCAGCAAGAGCCCAGTTGAAAAACCACCATTATAAGCAAAAATTAGAATACTATTGAATTCTTGAAGTATTATTTGCCAACATTTGAGGCAGGAAACACTGCAGTCTTTCCAATTGTGTGAAGTAGTAAGAGAAACTCAATGAACAGGAGCCATAAAAAAACTCATTATTTGGAGTGGAAATACCTCTCACCACCTCCCTGTGTTCACAGGCTTTACTCTAAGCAATTGCCATCAGCTATAAGAAGTTTATGGTTTTGACACAATTTAAGTGTTAAGACAATAATACAGAACAAATACACCGGTAAGATTTGTTTTAAAGTAAAGCTATGAAAGGAGAACTTCCCTAAGCACTTGGTTATGGATATTAAAAATACACATCTCTATGGACTACTGATCACAAAGTTTGTTGCAACGATTCTGACAGGAAACTGAAGCGTCTTACTTTGGAAAAAAAAATATGCCTGAAATACATGTTTTAATTTAGAAGCAACTTTTAACCTTACTGAAACTTGGAGATTATGCTTTAAGACATGCTTATGTACCTATGGGAAACTTCATGCATGATGCTCTGCACTTCCATGGTGTCTGAAGTGCTTCACAAAGACAACTAAGTATATAAGAACAAACCTATAATCAAGTACTTAAATCATTTAAATCTTGCAGAACTGAAGGTTGCAATAGAAGGACATCTGAAAGTCCCGAGGAGGGCTCTTCCAGCAAGCTGGAGGTCCTGAGACCTCTACCTTTAGATTGCTGTAGTACCTGAAAACTCCAGTCAGGCCAGGACTCCACTTGTAGGAACAAGGGCTTAAACCAGCCTTGGTTCCAGAGAGCTTAGTCCGAGTAACTGCTCAGATTGTGGGCCAGTGACATCAAGTACCTGTCTTCCAGCAAGGTTTTAGAGGACAGACAGGAACCTGAAAATAGACTAAAGCACTACCAGAGCAAGGACAAGTTCAAGTCTTGTAGTTCTCAAGCGTATTGGAAATATTTGTAGTATTTATAGTGAAAGAATTTGCATTAGTTTGACATAGCAGCCTCCGACTTCCCATGTGACACCACACAGCTCAGCTCGCTGTCAGCATCATCAGCAATGGTTAACAGCCACCTTCAAAGCCAACAAAGCCTGACTTCCAGGTACCAGCTTGATGGAGAGGCAGAGGGGAGCACAGTGCAGACTAGCCTGAACTATTCCTCATCTGCTTCAGAACTATTCTGGAAGCATTTTAATCTAGAGTTTCTTTTAAAAGCAGCTTTGCCGTTTCAGTCAAGGTGCTATTTTATAGAGTTCACCTGCAACATCTTTTGTGCTAGGCAAGAGCTTGTGGCAGGTCCTACCTCTGCCAGGTGTCCCAGGTAGCTGTGCTTTATTACAAGAGTGTATTTATTGCTGTCTTTACTTTCACTGGTACTGCTCTCTCTGGCATGGGAAGTCTGTGGACAAGGCATGCTTTTGCCACCTGCATTACACCTCCAAGGTTTGCTAAGCCCTGTCCCAGTGTGGCCAAGGGCAGCTCAGGACAGTTGCCACGAGCCCTTCGGGGATTAGAGAGTACAAATTATGAAGTTGAAAACATTTTATGCAGTTAAGAGCAGCATGAAGTCCAACTCTGGCTGCAAAGTAGTGTGAATTGTGCGTGCTGTCCGGGGCAGCTTCCGTGTCATCCTCCATCAGCCACTGAGCATTAAGGCAAGTTCATGAAACAATTTATCAACTGTGAAGAGAGGTCTGAGCCATGGACTAAGGAAGTTTCTCCACTCATGAAGAGTCACCAAGTCTTAGAATTCAAGCTGAACACCTTAGACAGGAGCAGGCTAATTATCCTTCCATAACTATTGCTGTGAAGCCTTGTTAAGCTACTAAATAGTTAAGAGGCATGCATGCGTGTTGCTATGACTCAGAACTCCCCAGGACAGGAGCCAGCTTCCCTAACTAGGTAGCAAGCTATTTACTTTGATAGTGAAGCCATGGTTGTTCGGTATTGTCTGTCAAGTTTATGTTTTGAAAATACAATCGTTTTATTTTTTTTCTAAAAAGAATCACATGCATTTAGTTTAGGCTCAATGCTACAGTTTGTCCCACCTTCTGAAAAACGTGTGGTCCCTGTGCTACAAAAATATGGTCTGAACCTGAAGGTTAAAACCTAAAGCTGGAAGCACTGCAACAGATTCCCATGAGTTTGTCACCCTTTTATAGTTTAAGATAAATATAATAAAGGAAAGCAATTGAACTGCATTTTTCTATTTTATTTTTCAAGTCTGACAAAGGCCTCGAGTGAAAGTCTATAGCTTTAACATCCATTCTCACCTTTGTGTCCCCTTGACCTATCTATGTCTTATCTACTCAATATTCCAACGGCCTGCCTAAACCACAGGTAGGCTTTTTTTTTTTTTTAAACCATTTTATCGTTACAATAAGCCAACAAGTTGGCAAAGAAGAAAACAGAGGTAATACAGTTTAGTTGCACATGGCCACTGGGGCTTGGTCAAGCCAGCTGGCATTTCTGATCACTTGAGTTTCTTGGTCTAAAAGTTGTGATTGGCACCTACAGTTCTGCAAGAGTCCCAATCCACAAAGTACTTAAGCTTTAAAAAAAGGAAAAAAAAAAAAGCTACTTTTATTGTCAGTTCTACCTAAAGATGTCAAGAAAAATACTATTTGTGCTCTAGGTCACTTTATAATCCTAGATACCTACCAGCTTATCTAAAAGCCCCTGAATACTGTATTTTGTCTGTTCATACAGACAAACACTGTTTTGCTCAAGCAAATAAAAATATATCCACTAGTAACACCTGATTGGTTTCTTAGATCCATAGCTGAAACCCACAGGAATGTTAAAATAGTTACAATTAAGGAATTAAAATCTCAGTGATTTTGAAAACTGCCAGTTAGCCTGCAACACTAATCCAGAATCCAGCACTGCTTTTTAACAATTCAAAAAGGAAATGAGGTTGCTTGTGAAGGCCAGAGCTTTGGTGACAATAAGGACCAAATTTATAGATCTGTGGTTTGTCCAGACCTGAGCAGTTGCCCGAGCCTGGCGATCTTCTTTACTTGCAAGGCTTTATGGCTACAGCACATTCTTCATTCATTGCACTTATGACAGATATCTGGAAGAGAAGACACAGAGGTGAGCTCCAGCCCAGACCACAGGAAATGCTCCTAGAAGTTACAAACTTTCACATTTTAATATCTATCCCATCTCTTTTGAGCGCTCCAGTACAATGTTCTCCTACATCTCTAAGGACTAATCCCCACCCCTCACAAAGAGATACAAGTGGTCAATATCAGAGTGAGACTTCTTCATTGTATCAAGTGGGATTAACTGAACCTGTTCTTGTCTGCCCTCGCTACTTACCTGCACATCTTCATTGGCATTGAATTTTCCTTCAATTTCTTTGCCAAGATCCCCCTCTGGCAACTTTAGATCCTCACGAACTTCACCACTTTCTGTCAGCAGGGAGAGATACCCATCCTGAATGCCTATCAGCTGCAAAGAGAAGTTCATTTGTAGAAGTTTAACATCAGCAGTCACCAGCAGGTAGTAGCTTAATGCAAGCAGAAGGCAGTGAACTGTACCTGTTACAATAATTCTTTAGTATTCTGTAACAGTTAAGAACCTTATATACATCCATTTTTAACAAAAGTTCAGTGGGCTGAGAGTTAGGGCAACTGTAGCAAAAGGCTTTCTGTTCTCAGGAACAGAACTCTGCTGTTTACTTCCTAGTAGGTGGAACACTAGAAACCCCATCTGTGTGATTTAGGAAATGTGCTGCTTTCAGGTCAGTGGTTCAGCTTTCTTCATCTGTGAATTAGAAACAGTAACTTGAATGGTGTTGACTCAACAGCACTGCTTGTATGAAGTGTACAAAATACACAACAGTGTACTATAACTTCTATACCTGCATCTCTACAGTGAGATACTATAATTTACATTAAACACTAATAAATTAGGGAACATCCACCAAGGCCTGGACCACTACCATAATGCTGTTTTCAGCCTAACCAAAAGCCTGGGCTAAGTAATGGGAATGCCTACTTTGACAGTGCAGGTTGGGAAATCTGGAACATGTAACAGTAAATCCAAAAAATTAAGAGTCCCAGAACAATACAGAAAGACCACCAAGATAACACTAAGACCTTCTGAGCCCTACAACAGGCTGGTCACACTTTATTCCAAGAGCAGCAGCTGTCCTGAACACACTAAAGACTGATAAAACACTGAACTTTGCCTTTGTCAAGCAACTGCAGCTTTCCAGATGATGTGGATGTGTCAGTTCCTGATCAGAACTATCCCCAATGCAATGAGATAGCAAACGTGTTACAACTCCACCTGAACTGTGCTTTTAAGAGCTCACTAACCATATCACAGAAGACATTACAGAAGTTGCTCCCTTCATACACATATTTCAGTGTAGAGTTCAGGAGGTTCAAAACTATTTGATATCACCTAAAGCCACTTTCCCCACAAGGAGCAGAAAACACTTTGGCAAGTTAGAATTGGCATCAGATGCAGTTTAGGACTGTTTTGGAGATTCATTTACACCATGTAAGAGTGAAAATATAAATGACAATTTACGTTTTGATTCAAATTTAATTATGTGAGATCTTCATTCTCCTTTAATATTAAGTTGCAGCAGAGAAAACCTCTCCCCATATTCTAAAGGATGCCTGTACCACAAAGAATCCAGAAGTGGCCTTATAAGAATAGCTAGAAAAAGCATGGCATGAATTATGTCAATAACCTGTCATGCTTAAAGACTACTACTCTGACCTCAAGTTGTTTATACACTAAGGAGCTCTCTCTTCATCAGTGAGTTTCGACAGTTTTAGCAATTCAGTAAATGCTATGAGTTCAGCTGTGTCATGTCTAGACAAGCAAGTCCCATTAATTCTGACAACAGTACTTTATTGAGAGGCAAATTTGGGGATGAAGAGTTTATGTGTGGTACTAAGAGTATGAAACCTCATATGACTGTTAACTCACCTGGTAATCATTCCTCTTGATATTTGGAACATCCATATTATGAGTTGATGGGCAAATATCTTCATATTTTTTACCAGTGAAGATATCAATACCAACCAAATGGACCTGTAAGAGTAGAAAAATGGCTTCAGTTACTGTTGGTCCTGGAGAAGCAAGATGTTATTGCCATCAGTACTGCTGGTTCTACTCAGTTTCCTACGAGATCACGTGCAATCCCAGATTCTGCCTCAACCCTTTGCTCGTGGTATGAAAACATCCCTCACATCAAGAGGGGGCCTCTCACTCCCTTCATAGGGTTTCCATGAAACCCTACATGAGAGCAAGACCAGCTACTGTTACCTTCCACTGCCTGCTGTAGATCTACAGGAGCAAGCTAAGAGTTCACAGTGGTGAAGAACATGTTTATTTAAAGATCCAGCTGTTTTAAGAAACAGGCAGTTAAGGGGAAAAGAGGTGGTCATGTACCGAGATCACAGCAGCTCCCATCTCCCTTTAAGCCAGCTGCACTGCTTGCTGCAGCTAGAACTTAAGATGACCAGTTTAACCAGTTCTTCTCATGTCCTTTCCCTCTCACAGCAGTTTCTGTATTTAAGAAATTTGGATCTGCCTATTAAAACAAGCCATTAAAAAAAGGGGAAAGAGAAAGGAAAAGACTAGGGAGAGCTTGGTCTACTCTAGCTTGGGCAAACCCCAAATACCCTACTCCCATATAATATGTTATACAAGGTTGAAGAAACTTACAAATTTTTCTAGTCAGTGCTTGTAACATATCTGTCTTAACTCTGATACATCCACCGTAAAGTGTGGCTAAATGAATGAACGAAGGGGGATTTCAGCCTTGCTCCAAGCTCTGGACAGCTGCATGAGCCAACTGCTTGGGCAGCAGGGCTGCAGCCCCAGACAGTGGCTAAAAACATCCCTGCTGGGACACAGGCACTCTTAGTGCTGGAATAAGGAAAGAAGCTGTGAGGCAAAGGCAGCAAAACAGGGCCAGAGCAGTCCCAGAGAGTAACAACGAGTGTCCGCCGAGCTCTGAATTATGTAACACAGCACGGGCACTCCTGGGCTAACACTGCAATAGTAAAAGTCTGCCGGCACGGGCAGACACAGAAGTGCTCTGGTGGGTAGACAGCACAACCCAACCACGCCCTAGTGATTTCATCAGCCCCTCTTCCAGAACTTACTCTACCCCCACTACAGAAACTGGTTTTGTCACCAAAGCCTTAAAACTTTTTTTTAAAAAACGCGTTAACGAGTTAAAAGTTGGGAGAAAAAAACCCAACTCCCTCGTTCTCAATCCTTCCTGCTTCACAGGACTGAAACCCCTTGAGTCAGATCTGGAGCGATGAGACACCGCTGCGAGAAAGGCAAAGGCGGGACACAGAGCCAAATGAAACGCTACACCCTTCCCTGCCGGCCAGCCGGGAGCCGCAGGAGCGCACACTGCGGGCTGTGCGACAGCCGGGCGGGCAGCGCTCACCTTGGCGTGGCCGTGCTTGCCGGTCTTGGAGGTGGACATCTCCACGATCTTGCAGGGGCGCCCCTTGAGCACCACGAAGCCGTTCTTGCGCAGCGCCGAGCACTGCATGGGGTAGGTGGAGGAGGCGCCGGCATCGCCCGTGGTGAAGTCGAGCTCGTCGGCCATGGCGGTGCGAGGGGGAGGACTGGCGGCGAGGGGGCTGCGCGACAACGAGAGAGGGTCTGCTCGGAGCCCCGGTGGCGGGAGGGGGAGAGAGGGACGGACACGGACCCCGCCACCCACCGCAGGGAGCGCGGGCCGGGGTCCCCCGCCCCGCACACGTGCGCGGCGGGCGGGACCCGCCACGTGCCGCGGGCCCCCGGCCTCCCGCCCCCGGGCCTGCTTCGCCCCCCTCCCTTCCCGTCTCCGCGGCCCCTGTTACCTTGCGAGGAGGGTCAGGGGGTGCCGGGGGTGGCGGCGATCCCGGGGGAGCGGGGCGGGAGCGGGACGGGAGCGGCGGGCGCGGCGCACTCGCGCCCGACACCACTGCGGCGGCCGGCGGGAAGGGGCGGCGCGGGCAGCGCGCGCACGGCCCGGCCCCGCCCCCTCACTTCCGCCGCAGCTCATTGGCCCGCGGCTATTCCGCGGGGGGCGTGGTCTTCCAGCCTCTCCCCCGAACCACGTGCCGGCGGCGCTTCCCGCGCCCGCCCACTCGCGCGCGCTGGCCACGCCCCCTCCCCGGCGCCCGCTGCGGAGGCGCCGCTCCTCGGCCGGCAGGCGGCGCCGCGCACCGCCTCCTCCCCACAGCCCTCACGCCCCGCCGCCATCTTGGGCGGCTGCAGCGGCTGCGGGTGCCTGAGAGCTGCTTGGGTGCGGCTGTGGGAGTTGGAGGAACATGGGGGGGAATGTGTGTCCCAAAATGTTCCAAAGGCTCGGTGAGCCGTGCATGACTGTACACACAAAGCTCATTTGTCTGCCTCATGTACCCCCTCTCAGAGTAATTAGAAACGAGCGTTTTGAAAGCATTGTAATCAGCCTAAAGGGACGGAGATGGCTGAGGTCCTTACCGAGGGCTTCGGTTTGATATTCCAGAAATGGTGGAATTATTAGTGCTGGAATACTGTGGCCAGCTCTGCGGTCCCTACCACAGGAAACAAATGGATCTCTTGGAGCAGATCCAGGGAAGGACCATGAAGATGATCCTTTGTAAAGAAAGTCAGAATTGGGGTTGTTCAGCCTGGAGAAGAAAAGGTTCCAGGGAGACCTTGTTGCAATATTTCCACATATAAAGGAGGATTATGTGTAAGATAGAGACTTTTTACCAGGGCCTATAGTGACAGGGCAAGGGCCAATGGTTTCAAACGGAAAAGAGGATAGGTTTGGAAACACTGTATTCAGAAAAACTGAACCCTTGGAAGTGTTCCAGGCCAGGATGGATGGGGTTTAGAGCAGTCTGATCTAGTGAAAGATGTCTGTGCCCATGGCTGGGATTTGGAATAGATGACCTTTAAAGAGGTTTTCCAATCCAAAGTATTCTAAACTATGGCATAGCCCTCATCCTGTCCACCAACCATTCCCTGAGCTCCCTCAGGAGAGGTCTGTGGCCATGGAAGCCTGACCTTGGGGTCCTGAGCAAAACGAGGCCAAAGGACTGTTTTTACTTAATCCCTCCTAGTCAGATGTTATAATACTTCGAGCTCTTCAAAAAAATTCATGAAGAGCTTTCCTGTGGAGCTGCTGGCAGATGGACCTCGGCTTTGCAGGTTGCCCTGCAGATCACCTACAAACAACAAACCCAGGAAAATGCAGGAATTCAGTGGCAGCAGTGGCAGCACCTGCCTCAGCCATCACAACTGCAGGCTGCTGTGTGCTGTCCTACATTTTTTGCCGTGAGACTCTGACTTTGTTATCTGTGTTCTAATGGGGTAGCTATACAAGTCACTTTTAACATCACATTTTTAAATGGTTCACCATGAGATGCTTTATTTCATCTGTGTTAATTTTTGTGATTTGTTTGCCTGTAGTCCCACTCTTGGTTACACAGATCCCACTCCAAATTGTACAGCCAAGTACAATTAAGTTTGGTTCTCATTTACATGGGGCCACTTCATGAGGCCCTAGCATCATCTCTGTCCTTTACTTGGGCTTTCCCTGGATGCTGCCTCACCCAGCCTGCTCTGGAGATGATACACTTTATCCTGCCCCTTTTACTGCTGTCCCAGTTGATAAGCAGAATCTGAGGCATCCTGTTAAGTGTTTTAACATGTGCAGTGTGTGTTTGTTTACCTGCAAGTGTGTGACAAGTTGCACATGCTCTAGGGCTTTTTATCTTCTAATAAAACACTTTGTGAGAAAACGACCAACTGTTCTGAACCCAAACTGCAGCAGCCTGAGGCTAAGCACTACTGAGGATTTTTTTTTTAAATCCAGTATCAGTTGATAAATTTAGCTGATTTTCCACAATTAACAGATTCATTTTGAATTACTTGAGAGTTCTTCTGGGCTAAATCAAGTCTTTTTACTGAAACAGAGCTGCAGATTATATTTATTTTTTCAGACACAAAACAAATATTGCAATACAGCCTTTACTTGAGATTCAATAAAAAACATTGGAAATCCAATCCATTGGTTATTGCCTGCAGGCATCATTCCTTTGTCTGGATCAACATTAGTTTTCTAAAGTGTGTTTCTTGATAGTATTATTGTGATTATCCTACTTTTGTATACAAGAGCAGCAATTTGATTCAGAGCATATTTCTGAATAAAATACCATGGCCTTTCACATTTTCTTTCCAGTGTGGATCGCACACTTTTTCTCTCAAGTAGGCTCAAGATGTTATCAAGCCTTGCTTCTCCTATCTGTGTCTTTAAGGAGTGAAGAGGGACTAGAAAAGTTTTACAAGATTTTAACTTAGTGAATTTTGTCTGTTCTCAGTTATGTTTTGGAGAAGTGTCTGATGCCCTGAAGTGCCTCATCAAAGCCCAGCCTTGACAATATGCATTTTACCTCATGCTGGGATAAACATCTCACCTTGTTTCCAGCCAGCCCACTGGTAGGCAGGAGATAGTGTTTACACCCTTGGGCCGTGAGGTCAGGTCACTCGATTAGGAATACCAGGTCATGAGTGGAGTGCTGTAAACAGCCCTGTTCCAGCCTGAGCAATGTCTCTGTTTCAGCTGCTGAGCTGACTTTCCTGTGATCCCACCGTGTCCTGACTGTTGGGGTGAGGGTTCACGCTGCCTTATGGGCGCAGCCTGGAGCAGGAGGACGTGAGAGAAGCTGTGGCTCAGTGATCCCCCTCCGCAGGACAGTGCCACGCTCAGCAGGCCCTCAGAGCTCCTAGGTACAGTGTGTCTGTGTGGCAGGGATGGGGTCAGCGACCCTCTGTAGTGACCTTGCCATAGAAATGTAGTGACCACTCTGCTCCCGGCATGGCTTTATTCCTGCTTCCTGTGCCGAGACCATGTCCGAATACCCAGGAAATCACCTTGGGCACACACTGGGGATCAGAGGCAAGCCGTGACAGTGCAGTAACACTGTGAGCTAGCAGGAACCACCGTAATTGTAACTTTCCCACCGTGAAGAAGGAAAGCACAAAGTAACTCCAGCTGTTCCCTCCTCCTGGGCCTGCAATAGTGCTGGAGCAGGGATATCCCACCCGCGATCTGCGAGGACCTGATGCTTTTCGAGTTACAGAGCTGCTCCCTCTCCTAAACAGAGTACAGGGAGGCACAACGCAGGACACTACCCAAGCCTCGCGTCTGCAGTTGTATCTACAGCCTGTAAAATTTAAGGACTGCTGATCTGCAGCCAGGATTTATTGCCCTAGTGCTGGGGAGGAGATTCCTTCCCCTTCAGCACAGCTACTCAGGCTGTACCTCTGGGTAAAATTTGCCAGCGTTGTTTCAGGATTTAGTGAAACACTTGAGCACACTCCATTACCTTAAATTTAATCTGATGCTTACATATTCTGCTGGATCCAGATCTACTTTCTTCTACTTTGAAATTCCTCAGTTCCCATAGATTTTGAGTGAAAGATAAGGACATTGAACACCTCAGAAAATTCATCATACCTCAAAGACTTTGCCCCTGCGTATGTAGTACTTGGGTTAGCTTCATCATTATCAGCTGTTTGACTCCAGAGATAGAGGGTAGTGCTTCTCAGTGATGAAAAACAAGTTGAAGTGAGGCAGAAAAACCTGTGATAAATTGGTGTGGAGAGCGTTAATGGGGCCAAATGTCCTGAGTTTATTGAATTAGGGAAGTCAAACTAATTTTAAAATTAAGCCTAGAGAGTGGGAGACTAGATACCGTTGGCACAACAGAAAAGTCTTAATGGCTGTTGTCTCAGCACATTAGGAAAACACTGTCAAAGCTCTTGCTGACAAGATGCTTTCTCAGGGATTATTAATTATATTGCATTATTAGCCAGGCATGGTATGAGAACATATTTAGCACGTTACTAAAATGCAACGACCATTTAGCTAATAAGTTTGACTCGGTCTTTTAAATTTTCTTAATGATTAGCAACTTAGTAAAACTGTAGTGGTGAGAGATAAAAATAATGATTTAACAAGCTGTGTCTCAAGAACAAGTTTTAACTGGAACTTGCATGTAGCAAGGACAGACAAAGTGTACAGTCCTAATTATCAGCCTGATGGGACGAGACAAAAGTAAACATATTGTTAGATTTAACCAACTCTAATGACCCCATCCTGCTCTGGCATATGGTTAAAGGGCTCTTGTGACAGTAAAGCCCAGCTTGATCCTTCACTGCAGCCTTGGGGAGGACAAAGGGCCAGCAATGCCTTACTCTGCTCATCCTGTCCCAGGCTGGAAGAAGAAAACTCCCTTACCTTCCGCATGGTAGCTGCTGCAAGGAAACACAGCCTGACACTCCATTTTCCTGAGGTGCCTCTGAACCCCCAGGCAGCTCTTCAGTAGGCAATGTTAATGCTGTGGGCTTTGTTAAACTGATTTATTGGCTGCACTACAGTAACTGGACCAGGCTTTCTATTGTCATTCACCAGTGGCACAGGAAAACAAGGAGTGACTGCTCAATGTTGATCAATAAGGCCCCTCACTGCTGAGCTGCTGGCAGAGTCACTGATGCCCCCCAGACAATAGGACAAAACTTAGCAGAAGTTTAGGAAATAATTTCATCCCCCCTGTATGATCACAGGGAACCCAGCTTGGCTGGGCCCTCAGAGCAGCAGCAAATCTGCTTTGAACCTCACTTATCCCCAAATGCTTCTCCTGCCTCTTGTGACTTGAGAGACCCCAGCACCAGGTTTTAGGCTGCACCAGCACCACGCAAGCAGAGGTGCTTCACAGTGGGGTGAAGTGGGCAGTGGGGACATCTGGGGCCAGACAACGGCACCCCTCCAGTTAGGGTTCATCCTGGCCCAGAGCCAGCTGCCTCTGGCTCCAGGGCTGCCTCCAACCCCAAGTCTCACCTCTGGACCACCTGTTTCAAAGGGATTTAGCTGAGGGCTTGCACAGCTTTTACCACCTGTGGAGCAAATGTGTCCTGCTAGGAAAATAGCTCCCATCTGGCACTGGATGTATGTCTGAGATGTACAGAGGGGGGAAAAACAGCAGTGCAAGCCATCACATGCCATAGATGTTTTTCATCTTTTATCTAACAGACCTAGATAACAATGCTGATAGCAAGAATCCTCTTTTTTTCTCCTTTTTGTACATTCAGATAATCCATTATATTTAACTTACAGTAAACACTGGAGAGCTTCTGAGCCTGCTGTGGCCATTGGCCTCAACTGGAGGGACCTGTGTACAGCACACAGATGGACAGCTCGACACAGACCTGTGCCCCAGCTCTGCTGCTCTCTTCTCAGCCCCTCCCTGGGCTCTGGTTCCAGCAGCCCTGCATGCCCCGTGTCAGACCTGGGTCACCCACCACTGCAGCACACGACAGCACTGACCCAGTTCTCCTCTAGTTAAATTTCAGCAGTCTCTCCAGCAAAGCCTTTGGTGCAATCTTACTGCTTCAGTGCACACACCAGGGCCAGGCATTTCTGCCAGTGGACCTTGTGGCTGAACTTCCCATCAATTGGAAGTGACCAGAATTTGCTGTAGGGTCTTAATACCAAGAGAGTAAAGTCTACAAAGGAAAAAAAGTTCAGGCACACAGAAAGGAGCATGAACCTCCCCTAAAACCAAACCCATAGCAGCAGTGTGATCCTCCTCAGCCTGTCTGTTCTGTGCTTTTCATTATACTCAATCCTCTGTTACATTCTGGCCACTGGTTCACCAGCAGCCATGGTGAGCAAGCAATACCATTGTTTCATCTCTAAATAAATAATGGGTTTCTACCCTGAGAAAGTTGCTAAAAAGTAACCTGGTATCACAATAAGGAACATGCAAATCTTAGAAGTCAAGCAGAGAGCAGGCTTTTACAATGGTTCCAACATATGCCCCAAAAAAGGAAGAAAAATCCTTGGAGTTTGATTCTGCCACATAAAAATGTCTCATAAAGAAGCAAAAGGAGCACAAACAAGGCTGTGGAAACAGCACAACCTCCTGCTTGCACACTATCTTGGCTGAAGCACACCCAGCCAGCAAAATGCTAAGTGATGCAAAATGGGAGTTAGGTAAATGGCACCTTCCAGTTCACCTTCCAATACTCATTTCTTCTTTGGGTCATCATTAATTGTTGCTCTGTGAGCAGCCTGAGCCCTTGGCTGGACCTGGAGCCTGTGGGTCTTGAGCAGTGTATGAAAGGAAGGGAAGGAAGGTGTAGATGGGGAAGGAGGTGCCCTGGCAACGGTCACACCATGGAAGGGGTGGCAGCAGGGCTCGAGTCTCCTCACAGGGAGACCAGGAGTGTCCAGGCCTTTTCTGTGCTCAGTGTTGTGCTGTGCCTTGTGCTGCAGCATAGAGAAGGGGGAGAGGAGAGGCTTCCTGGGAAGAAAGAGAGAGCTAAATAGCTTGGTTGAAATATAGGGAAAATGCCCATCAGCCTAGCCACAGTTTTGAGAATTCTAAGATTCTCAAAAATATTGCAACTGAGAAATCCTTATGAGATCGGACAGCATTTCCATAATGCACAGATGGCAAAGCAAGGGAGGTACATCCCAACCAGTTCAGGTGGGATCCATCTTCCTCTGCAGCAGCAAGAGTAAGGGGGTGTTTGCTCCACCTGTTTTCCTTAGCACCTGGGGTGATCAATGCTGTGTGCTGGTGGTGGCACAACTGCATGAGCAGCTGGATTCTAAAGGCACCAGGTCACTCAGCAGAGTGAAGCAGAGAGATGGGGATAAAAAGTGAAAACATGAGGCTGCAGCATCAGCCAGCCCCTCTTTCCTTCATTTCAGCTAAGAGACAGCCCTGCTCAATGCTGTCTGATAAGATCACTCTCCCACTGGGCTCTTCCAGCAGGCATTGAGATGGACGTATACCAAACTCCTCCTGTCCTTTCCCTGGCTCTTCCTGCAGCCAGTTGTCCCAAGTGTCTCAGAGTAAAATGCCAGGTTAGCACCTGTGGCTGGGAGGTGTAAACCACAGCAGCCAGAAGGAATCCGATGGATGGGTCCTCCTGGTCTGCCAGCTGCAAGGTTTTTGTGAAATGAGACTTTTGCCCAACATTCTTCCCATGGTTCCTGAAGGAGGTGCATGCCCCGTCCCTCCTTTCTGGGTGCATGGAATGTCTATGCCACCTCGCTGTGTCGCAGGTCTTGCAGCTCAGTCATGGCTTTGGCCGAGAGCTTCTTGCGGCGGAACACAGCTGCAATCTCCTCAAAGGACTTTCCTTTCGTCTCGGGTACTTTGAAGTACGCAAACAGGAAGAAGATGAGGAGCAGACCCGCGAAGATTGCAAACACGTATGGCCCACACAGATCCTGCAGTGGGAAAGTGGGAACAGGAGAGACCACTCTCAGCACCACAGGGATGGCTCCCCCTTCCTACCCTGGCCCAGACTAGGGGCTGAAAATCTGGGAGGCACATTCACATCCTGCTGTGCTGCTTTCGGAGCCCAGCAGTGGGATGGTGCCAGTCACTTATTTGTATGGATGAAGGATTTCTTACCGCTATGTACTGGAAACACATCCCCACGATGAAGTTGCAGGCCCAGTTGCAGAAGCCGGCGACAGCGATGGCAGCAGGGCGCGGGCCCTGGCTGAACAGCTCGGCTACGATAAACCAGGGGATGGGCCCAGGCCCCACTTCGAAGAAGATGACAAAGAGGAAGATTGCCACCATGCTGACATAGCTCATCCAGGCAAACTGGCTCTGCAAGAGGTTGGTGTTATAGTCCCAAAGCAACTCTCATTAATTATCACTAATTACTTTATTTATTTATTACTTTTTCAGAAATTTCTTTCTATTCAGACCAAGGGGGACTGGACATGAATAATTAAGGTTTTAAACTCCTGTGCCAGGTGCTGGTTGGGCATGTGGTGCCAGCATTGCTGCCTGGAGGAGTTCACAGCCAACAGCTCAGCTGTTGCTTTGAGCCCTTTCCTTGCCTGCAGCTCAGTAAAATGAGGCAGAATGGCACCATTTAATAACCAGGGTGTTCAGCAAAGGAGGCCACCCCTTATTTGCTTTTTCATCTTGACAGGGGCTTGCACCAGTGCTTTGGACTGACTTTGATGGGATCTTCTCTTGTTTTCAAACCAGGGATCAAAAATGGAGAGAAATCCTTACCAGAAGCACGAGCCCCACTGTCATGACCACGGCGCTGATTAACATGCCCATCAAACCTGCCAGGAACAGGGACCGCCTGCCCGCCTTCTCCACCAGAAAAACCTGTGGAAACACATGCAGGAGCTCAGTGTCCAGCACCACCACTCTCAGGATCAGGCCCATTAGCAATAACAAACCACTGTCACACTGCTCTTTTGCTCTTTTATCTCTGTGGTAGAGATTTATATGCTGGTTTCCAAGTGTCAGAAACTCTGCTGGTGGCTGCTGGGGAACCAGACTGAGCAGTCACCCTGCCAAGGGCAAGGCAGGGGCACACACACTCAGAGCCCATCCATTTCCAGCCTCTCAGGACTTCCTACTGCTCCTACACATGAATTGCTGACTGTGGACTTTCTCTCTCTGTCCCTTTTCTTTTTTTCTTCCAGGAACTAAAAACTTACTAGGTCTGCATTAGTTTGAAATCAGGCTTCAAATTTAGCATGATTCAGGTCACATCACGGGCCACTGCACCTTGCCTGTCCTAGGGCAGGGATAGTTGTGTAGCAGCTGCAGTCAGGATTTTTCCTCTTATCACTCCTAGACTCCTTTTGCTTCCCTGGTAGTCACAAAGCTTAGTCTGCTCCTTCTCAGCTCCTCTTGGTGGACTCCAGTCAGCTTTTGACTGATACCTGAGTCTGTACCAGACATCTCACCCGGTGGGGAGCTGTAGTTCCCTCCAGAGGATAGTGCAGCTGGCCTGGCCTAACCATGCAGCAGCCTCTGAGGCTGCCTACTCCTTCCCCTCTGCCTGAAAGGACACCTCTGGCCAGCAGCTCCACCTTTCCTGCCATTACAGCCATGATTTACACTTCCCAGAGACTGTCTCTTTGCTGGAGGCAGTTCATGTGCTGACATGTGAAGTTGCAGAGGATGAGTCTCTGCTCCCTTCTCCCCTTACCAAGGTCCACCCAGCTGTCAGCGCTTCTGCCTTTTGATCGAGGTCTGTCATTTATTGACAAAAGCAGGTAATTTTTAAGTGCTCTTGGACAAAAGAAGCAAAGAGCAAATGCCCAAGGCTGCAAGTACCACAGCCCTCGGCTGGGGATTGAACTGCAGGACACCCTTCATGCTGAAGAAAGGCTTCTTCCAGCTGCGCACCTCTGTGCCTCATTTCACAATAAACATCACATCTTCTCCTCTGTATGGGGCCCATGATGGACTTTATCTAAGGCATGTTCACCCCAAGACCTTCTCTCTCACACATACTGGAGTATGAATGGTTTGGGTTGGAAGGGACCTTAAAGATCATCCAATTTCAACCCCCTGTCATAGGCAGAGACACCTTCCACAAGACCAAGCCTGGCCTTGGACAGTTCAGGGATAGGGCATCCACAACCTCTCTAAGAAACCTGTGCCAGTGCTCATCATCCTCACAAGAGTTTCTTTCTAGTATCTAATTTCTTTCTAATATCTAATCAAAATCTCTTGTCAGTTTAAAGTGATTTCTCTTTGTCCTAAGTCTCTTGGAGCTTTGTATTTCTGCCTTGCAGCCAGCCCTGCATCATGTTGGTGAAAGTCCTTTACTCCCTAAATCTCTAGAGAGATATGAGGGAAATAAGCTTGGCATTTCCTGATCTTATATTAATGGCCACATTATAAAACTAATTGCCAGCTGATAAGAACTGTGTTAATCCTCTCAGGAGAGAGACAAATGAAGGGAGGTCTGTGGAAACAGAAACATCCTTTTATTGCTGCAGAGCCCTGCGTAGATAGGATGAGGATAGGTGCTGGATTACTTTTATTACTGTGGAATAGCCTTTGGATATCACTCATGCAGGTGCTATGTACATACAGAAGACAGTCTGAAAGATAACAGGTAAGAGCAGACTGGGAGCTGGTGACATCCCCATCACAGCCCCCATCCCCTGCCTGCTCCCTGGGGGAATAGGCCCTGCAGAATTGCAGTCTCAAAGGCAACTTTTATTTTAGGGGGGAAATGCAGAGTTTTCAGAGCTTCCCTGAACATAAAGGTGCAGTTTCCACTTACGAGGCATTTAACAGTGCTGATCAATAGCAACATGCTCTATGGCAAGGCTTGAATTTTCAGATTAAACTTGCCCAGGGAATGATTTTTCCCTGTAAGGTGTTCAGGGTCAGTCCTGCAACACTGCAAATCCCAGCTCCAGGATAAAATCATGTTTCAAAACCACATTGTACCTTATGAGTCTTTGTAGTCCAGGGGGCAGAAGTATTTACTTACAGAGATAACAGTGAAGACTGTGTTCACCACTCCAACACCGATGGTTGCATAAACTGGTTGGTCAACCCCAGCTCTCTCAAAAATGTTTGTGGAGTAGTAAAAGATCTATCAGAATACATCAGGATGAAGGATTAGGCAACAGGGCTGGTGAAACTTTTTGTTCTCATGAGGGAAGAGTTTGGCTTGAGCATTTGTTTGGCTGAGATACGGTGTAATTTAATTATGATTAATTTTTCAACTTTTAACGGCTTGTTATAATAATTAAAGCTGAAAATTTCATAGGAGCCTGAGGGAGTTAAAATCCTGTTGAAATTCCCCTCTTGAGCTACTGCATTTGCACATTAAATCTGTTTTCTTTTATGTAGTCTATGTTTAATCTTAAAATCCAGATCACCAGCACTGAGCACTCAAGACAAATATCTTATGACCAAGTTTTACATTAATTTTAAAATATTCTCATTGTAATGACTCCCATTTCTTTCTTCTCCCCAAGAATAAGGTGATTCCTTTCTGGCAAAAGTTAAGGGCAGAAAGTAAAAGGTGGCTGGTGGATAGGGTGGGCATGGAGCCAGGTAGGCTGGGCATCCCTGCGGCTCCCTAATGATTCTGGGTGTCAAATGGTGATTTCTGGTATTCCAGGAGGTGATGCAAAAGTTGTTTAGCTAAAAATGGCTAGAAAATAGTGATTCTGGGTGAGCATGATGTAATTAAAGAGAGCAAACTGCTGACAAACTTGGGTAGGGGGAGGGCCATAGGAGGGCTCAGCAGGGCCTGCTGTGCCAGCTGGTTTTGTGCTGGACTCCCTCCCACCCTTCTCCCCTCCTGCCATCCCACAGCCAGCATGGCAGGGACCCAGGAACCCTCTGCAGCCATGGGAAAGCCTTTTTTCATCCCTTCATGGCTTGGATGGAGCCAGAGCTGCCTTTTCATGCTCAGCATGGATCTCTGAAGAGACAAACATTTTGGGGTGACTCACCGCGTTGATTCCTGAGAACTGCTGGGATATTTGCACCATCAGAGCCACAATGACAGCCTGCCTGTACTTGGAAGAGGTGAAAAGCTGTCTTATGGAGACTTTCTTTTCACTAGCAGCTTCTTGCTTTTCCTTTTCCATCTCTTCAATCTCTTTCATTGGATCACAGTTTCCTCTAAGCCTTTTCAAATCTTGGGGAAAAAAAAAAGATTGACATTTTATTTTCAGTGGTAGATAAGTTGTATATGTAAGGACAAGAATCTCTTTAGGCAAAACTCAAGGTATGCCAACCACATGGACAGCAGTGTCCTCTTGCTCTGAGGGTTCCTATGACACATCCAAGGATCCAGGGTGCATCTGCTTGGTCAGGGGCAGCAGCACACCAGCTCTGCAACAGCCCTGAGACATCACTCTCAAGCCTCATCCCTCAGCAGTGCTGCTTAGTCCCATGCAAATGTCTCAATAGTTTTTGATCCAGAGCTAGTTTGTATCTCAGCAGCTCAGAGCATGAGCTGAAGCAGCCATAGTCACATGTGAGTCCTCAGCCAGGCTTTTCGTTCTCTGTTTTATACTATGTAAAATATAAAAACAACTGTAGACAAGCCCAGGATGTCTTTCTTACTTTTTTTAGCTTCCTGCACCTTCCCCAGTTTGATGTAAAGGTATCGGGGGCTCTCAGGGCACAGTAAGAGCAGGAAGAACTGCAGCAGGGCAGCCACGCCAGACAGACCAAGGAGCAGGGGCCACATGTCGTCATTGCCCAGAAGAAAGTCCAGTCCAAGGACCTGGAATAATTGAGGCATATTTGAATGGATCATTTTGCACCCTAAGAAGAAAAAGCAATTGACCACTATGGTGTTTTGAAATGACAAGCTGGAAGAAAACTAGAAGCAAATACCAACTCTTTTTCTGGATATGTTTGTTTTCTCTACATTTATGTGCCCACCTGTTGTGTTAGCTGGGACTTGGGCCATGGTGGGCAATGCTTTTGGGAGCCTTGGGGTCCCTGCTTCCCTGATGAAGCCGTTTTTGAGAACCTGATTATCAGGGGTCTCATGCTCAGGTTCCAGCCTGATGCTGATGAGATGCTGAAAAAAATTCCTCAGGGAGAAATTGTTTGCAGAAGTATTTTTTATTTCTTGAGAAGCTATCTCTGTTAAGACACCTCTTACTGAAGGCAGTGGTTTAACCTCATTAAAGCAGATTGTTTTGCACACTCCTTCAGTTTTGGGGTGGAATGGTGAACAATAGCCCAGTATATCACTGTGGTCTTCCTGTTCTCTGAAACACCCTCTGGATATGTGTGTTTTGCTGCTTACCTGGCTGAAGAGGATACCCGTGACGATTGCGAGCTGGTGCAGCGTCCCCAGCGCTCCTCGCAGGGCCGTGGGAGAGACCTCACTGACATACATGGGCACGAGTCCAGAGGAGAGCCCTGCACCGAGCACACGTGGGTGTCAGCTCTTCTAGACACAGCTCAGCAACAGCAGGAACCACTTCCCAAATGGAAAAGGAGGATGGAGCCTGTGTGCTGCACCCCACACGCCTGGCTGGGAACTCCCTGCACCTTGGAAAGGTGCTAGGATGTCTCTGCATTCAGAGCCCCAGACTGGGTACCTTTTTACTTGAACACACACATCAGAGCACAGAGCAGGGATTGCCTGCTGGGAGAAGTTATCACAGGGCAAAGAGCCTTCCTAAAACTTGCCTTGAAACCTCAGAGTGGAGTATTGTATTTGCATATATATATACCAGTAACAGTTTAAAGAGCTGTTATTACTAAGCTAATTCTAATGTAATTCCCAATTATTTGCCAGCTGTATCCTCTCTGTGCACAGTGGTCCTGTGCTTTCTGTCTAGGGAACCTGTTAGCCAGCCTTGCTAGTGATGTGCTCTTACAGCAGCCACCAGCAAGACCCATCCTTGAGATACCGAGGGACCTGCTCCTTTCTAGGATATGCAAAATGAATGTATGATAGAGCCAACCCAAATACTTCTGGGAAAGATCCTGGATCAAGAAGGGCAGACATAGGGAGAAGAGGGAAATTCCCACCTGTGAAACCCCTTCTGAACTAAAAAAAGGATTAAAAATTATGAGAAACTCTGAACTGCAGCTCTGGAGCATGCTACCAAGGAGCTGCTTCAGTGGCTGACCCAGCCTGGACTCACCACAGTACAGCCCCGTGACCGCTCTCCCAGAGATGATGAGGATGTGGGATGGCCCAAATTTCGCCAGCCCCATGAGGAGGTTCCCAGCAATGGAGAGGATGTTCACCACCAGCATGGCTTTCACCCTGCAAGGCAGCAGCAGCACAGCTCCTCTGGCACCTCGCTCAGCCAAAGCAGCCATTGCAACACACTAGAGGAACTGTGAAGTCATCTAATCAGTATTACAGGGGAAAAACAATGATAGCAGGCAATGCAAAATACAGGGGGCAGGATACAATCAGAGTAGTTTAAAATGATATTGTAAATTATACTTTACATCCTGTGCAAGTAACCATACAAATGTCCTCCTCTTCCTTTTGCCATGGAAAGAAAAGGGGGAATTCAGGACCTAATCAAGGCTGCTCATCAGCTGCTGTCTTGAAATGCTCAAGTTGCAATAAAATCCCTGATTTGAAACTGAGGATTTTAAAAAGCCCAACGTCAGTGATGGCTGAAACAGTATTTTGGGAGGTGGGAGGGTTATTTTTCCTTTTTTTCCTAAATTGCTGAAAATAACACAAACTGCATTTCTGCAGTGAGGAAATAGTTCTATGGGAAAAATCAATCAGAAGGGTTTGGCACAGAGTCACAGCATACAGGAGCCTCTCACCTCCCGAGCCGGTCGCCGATCCAGCCCACGGTGAAGGAGGAGACCATGCCACCAATGGCAAACACGGACACAGACAGGGACCAGTACATGGTGAGGAGGTGTGAGGAGGTAGCGAGGTCCTCGCTGATGTCAGTCGGGGTTGGGACTGTGCCCTCTGTGCCAGCCTGGAGGAATGTGCCATCCTCCCCAGAGGCATTGGTGGCGTATCTGTCTGGGGGCACAATGCCCAGCACGCGTGCATAGTGCGCTTCTATCACCTGTGACGGGCAAAGAAGAAAAATGCTGTCAGCTCAGATCTATAACCACCCCAACCCCTGTTTAGGATTTTATTCTGCCTCAGGAAAAGATTTGCTTTGCAGGTTCTGCAGGAGTGAAATCTTGGGGTCCCCCCAGCTCCACAACACCCAGACCTCAGCGAGGAAGGGCCACGAGAGCAGGTATAAAGCATTCCCCCTCCTGGGCCGGGCTGAGCTGAGCGTGGTGTCTGGATTTGGCAGTGGATTTGGTGGAGGGGTGCAGTCCCTTGGCTTGGGCACAGGGACCGTGTTGCAGTGGGGACAGCTCCATTATATGCAGAGCCCCACTCCTTTCCCTGAGGAGGTGCTAACGGAGGGTCCTGGCCATGTTCTCACCCACTGCCCTGTTGTTGGGGCTTTGTTCTGTGGGAGAAACTGCCTGGGAAGGGACAGAGTCCCCCTGTGGGTTTCTGCAATGGACAAACTGGCCCTGGCTGCCCTGCACAATCAACTTACCTTCTGGGGGGCATTAATGACCCCCAGGCTGTAGCCATACTGGAAGAAGCCCAACACCGCAGTGAAGACAGAGAGGATCAGTGTTCCCGTGAGGTGCTGGGGCAGGAAGCAAAGAACAACCTCATCACACTGTCCTAGCAGTTCCCAAAACTGGGGGAGGGCTGCATCCCACCCCTATCCCCAGTGACCCTGCTGCCCAGCTGGCTGGGACAGTGGCATCCAGGAATGGATGGTGGTTGGCTCGCTCCAAGGGAGAAGGAAGGCCCCTGGGGACAGGCAAGGTCAGGCTCCTAGAGCAGTCCATCTCTCCCTGCTGCACTGCTTGTCCTGGCCCTGGAGCTTGCAGGAGCCAAACTCTGCCCAGTACAGCACTGCGAGAAGCAGCAGTAGCAGCACTGTGTTGTTCCCTATCTCTGGAGGATGTTTTTCCCACAACAGCTGGGAAAAAAACACTGAAAGGGTGCTTTTAGCAGTGCTGTTTAAAGCATTTTTTCCCATCCCATCACAGTTAAAATTATCCAATCTTAAACAGAGCTCTTAAAAATAAAAATTAGCCCCTTGGCCCTTTTCCCCTTTGCCCCTGTGCATAATTAATTAGTAGAGGGGATTTTTTTTGTTGTTGGCTGGTTTTGGTAAGGGATTGCTCAATTCTGGGGTCCTGCAGAAATTCTAGTCATTTCACTAGAAAGTCTAGTGCAAAAATACCAGCGAGCCATGATTACCTTCTCTGTCTGCATTTTCCTTTTCTCATCCACCTCGCAGCTCCTCCGCGCTCCTTCTGGGAACAGTCACTGTCCTGGGCTGCAGAGCAAGGTGAGGGCTTAGGCAGGGAAGGAAGGACAGCAGAGCTGGGATGGAGGCAGGAAAACAGGCTGGTGCTTGGAGAGATGGGACTATATCAACTCTGGAGTTAATGAGAAACCCAAGTCTTCCACGCATTATTTGGCCACCGCTCAGCTCAAAGCAGCCACCACCAATCCCCGTGTTTGGGACACACACGAAACAATGGGAGACCTGCAAAGATATAGAGTGGATCTGGAAAATTCAAATGATCCAGCTGCAGGGCTGGTTTGGGGCTGTTCCTCAGCTGAACAGTTAGAAATGTGACATGCCAGGTGCTTGAGATGCTCAACACCTTCCTCAGCTTCTGTGCTGGCTATGTGTGTCACATCACAGTCCTTTTGCTGAATCTGGGAGAAGAAACCTCTCCAGCACATGTAGCAAAGCAGCTAGAAAATGACTAAGTGTTTTATTTAAATAGCACTTAGCACCTGCTTTAAAATATATTCATGTGTGTACATCACATACAGAGCCACCTATAAACACAGATGTACACAGGTCTCTCTGTGTATCCATACACAGACACCTGCATACACAGAGCCCCCTCAGCAGGCAGCTCTAATGCCAGTACACACCTATCAGAGGAGACAGCTGTGTGTGTATATGGACATAAACCACAACAAAATTACCCAGAATATTACAGTAAAAGAGGCTTTCATTAAAAATCCTACAGTGGTGTGAATAGTGAGCCTTTCAGCACCACCAGCTCACGGCTGCGCTGTCAAATATTGTGGATTCTGGGAAGTACTGCCAATGCCCCAAATGCTACTGATGCTGCCAAATATTTTTGCCTTGGCTCACTTGGCTTTCATGAACTTTGCACATCTGCACAAGCTGGTCTGAGCTGGTCTAGCTCTGGCTTGGGCTTTGCTGTCCTTGACATGGTCAGAGAGAGGAGCTGCAGGGCCGGGGGGGACAGTGACATCCTTAGCGGCAGCAGAGCGTGCCAAAGTCTGAGTCAGCCGGGAAGGTGATTAATGCTGATTAAAGTCATTATCTTCCAGATCAGCCCCTGATGGGTCCGGCAGCCAAGTTACAGCACTCATTGGATGATGCTCTCGGTCAGCCAGGCTTCACACGGGAACAAAATGAACTTTCTACAGAGGAAGAGCAAGAGAAAAAACAACAAAGATGAGTGTAAGACCACTAATCTTTGCACTGGTCTCCAGTAAAGTAAAACTTTAACTGAAGGAGGAAAGTTCATTGCATTAAGCAGGCTTTGATTCCAGCCACAGCACCTGCATTCCCCTCTTGGCCTGGTGTAGCTGTGACAGGAAGGGCCCCAAGGCTGAGCTTTTTAGTTTTCCCCAATATTTGTCCTTCCTGCTGAGATCTTTGCCAATGGTGTTTGTTTGCTCCTGTGCGTGGATACTCAGGCATTTACAAGCAGTTTCTTTGCATTGCAGTTAAATACCTTCACAATGGGACTGGCAGGATTTGACAATTGCCAGGCTGCTAAAGCTTGAATCACAAAACAAATGGGAGCCCTGACCCAAGACTGAAACCTTCAGGCACTGTGAAAACTTTGCTAGGACAGATGTCCCCCTCCGGGATTCCCATGTACCCCTCTGGGCTCCCCATCCTGTTGCAGGTGCCTGGCACAAAGACGATGATGCTTTCCCTCCCTGCTTTTCCCAGACTACTGGAACTGGAGGAATCAAAGGCCACCAACATACCACGAGCAGGGTGGCCTTTCCATGTCCTGCTTCCACGTCCTTTCCATTTCCACTGCTGCTTAGAGCAGAACCTTCCCATAATCCAGCTTCCTGGGGATGGGATGTGGAGCAGCTGGAGCAGTGCTGGGCGGCATAGGTGAACATCACTCACCTCCCCTTCGACTTCCATGGAAACTTGGGATGCCAAAGGCTGGAAGCCCCACAGCCACATGCATCCCTCGGCCAGGTCTGCTAGCAAAAGGCATGGAGTTATCCCGAGGTTTTCCCATCCTTCCCTGACCCCTCTTACCCTCCCTGCCAGGGCTGCCTCACCTCTGCCTTTGAGGCGCTGGCTGGTGCCAGCTGGGCTGTGACATGCTCGCCCACAGCTTGGCCCCAGGCAATTTAAGCACCTATTGAACTCTCAGTGGCACCAACAGACTCCAGACCCTGTGGTTCTCTGAACAGGGGGCTGGATGTGGATGTGGTGATTAGCAGAGGCCAGCTTTAGGCTGGTCCTGAGGCTTATGGATGGGAAAGATTGCTGTGTAAATCTTCTCACTGCAATCACTTCCCAAAGGGGCTGATTGTTAGCTTGGTAGAGAGAAGGACAATATTCCTACAAGACAGAGAACCAGGCCTGGCTTCACCAGAATGAATGACCAGCCCATCAAATCATCTGACAGCCAGTTGTGATCACAGTCCAGAGGGTGCAGAGTAGCACAGCACAGCCCAAAGCAACACTGACCCATCCCATGGCTGGTGAGCCTGGCCAGGCAGTGTTTAGGGATTGGCAAACAGGGCCTGCATTATTGCTAATGCTTTATTTAAATAATAAAGTGCAAGAACTGTGCATGATGTTAGGTAGAATTGCCACGCTTATTGCCCACTCTGTTGTGTGTAGTGTAATCGGTGCTGTTGATAATCTGACTATGTGTGATAAAAGTAATGGGCTAAAGTTTATGGTGGGGCTCTGCTTTTGAACAGCTGATCATGCTTGTCACCTCAGTGGAAGGAATTCAAAGATTCCAGAGGGGCTGTGAGGCTATCCCCAGGTGCTGGGGCAATTTGCACGTCCATTTTACTGCCTCTGGGTCATTCAGAGACAGCTTTGATGTTAAAAAAAAAAAAAAGGAAAAGTATGCCATAAACCAAAACAAAGGAAAAAGGTAGATCTGGTCTGGCTCTCTAAGAGCAGGCTGATGTAGCACATCAGTGGCTGGCACAAAATCAAAATTATGTTAATTTCTCCTCTCTAAGCACATCAGCTGGGGCAGGCAGCAGTGCTGGGACCACATGTGAGACACCAGCTCAGGCTGATAAAACACATTTAGGAGAGAGAATTTGGTGCATTTACAGCACTGCTGTAAAGATACCAGAGGTTAATGAGGCCCTTCCCACCCCCCTGCTCTGCGTGGTGCAGCATCTCCCAGAAGAGAAAAACTGGGAAGCAAACCCAGCAAAACTCTCCAGCTACAGGTCCTGACTGCAGCACAGGGCAGCACAGGGATGCTGCAGGGCATCACCCTGTGCCAGGAAATGCACCCTTGCTGCTGAGGAATCTCTGCTGGATCTCCTCAGAGCCGTGCCCAGGGGGGTGGCTTAGCCCGGACACAGGCAGGTAGGACAGCCCACACTTTTGGGAACAGGCAGGTTCAGTCTCTGCTGGCCTACACGATGCTCAAGGCTGGCCCCAATTACAGAGCATCAAATTGTTTCATGAGCAGGAGAAGACCTTAAGTGGGTTCACATTGAGACAATGAACTGCAGCACAACTTCAACCATTTCCAGCAACCAGTCCAGCTCTGAGGTTGGGGCCAGGGTCACCTTGAGCCTCCCCCAAAATACATACTGGCAACTCCCAAACCACCTCACAACAAGAAAAAGGACATTTGATAATAATTCTGACACAGGTTTGAAAAGATTCAGTTCCCACAAGCAGCTGCTACAGCCTTACCTCTGAGCATCCTTCACCTGGCAGTGGTACCCAGCATCTCCCCAGGGTGGTGGAGCTAACCACGGCCCCTGCATGGCCTCATGCCACCTCTCAGGGCTTTTCTTCCATTCACCATGACTCATCCCAGAAGTTATACAATATTTTGTAGCAACTCTGTAAATAATTGAATCTGCAATAAGCTCAAGCAACCCTGCATGCACAGACATTCCTGCTTTTTCCTCCTGTGGCACTGCACAGCTGAACAACTTTCCTGGGCAAAAAGTCCCAGAAACAGGGTTTTAAAATGAGCTGTAGGTTTTATTTCTTTAAACAGTAAGTAGTTTCTGAGAGCATTAATCAACCATAAGCATATTTTACTCACAGCAAAAATGAGCAAATCAAAGCTAGTAACATTTGGAGGAAATGTCTTTATAATAAGCATGGGTTGACTTTGTAGAAGAGGAGTTTTCAGGTGGTGATGGTCCATCAAGACATCCCTTGGCCCCTACTCACTGCTGGGCAGCATCACAAGGGCTGTGCCCCACCTCCCTGCACTCATCCTGTTCCAAACCCACCTTCCCAAGAGTCTCCAGAGAAAGAGCATTGTGACTGGGAGCCCTGAAAATCCCCTTTACCTCCATGTCCTCCAACACCCCAGGTTTTATTTACCCAAACATAAAAGGCATGGCTTAATGGTGAAGTTTTGTGTTTTATTGTGGTTGGCACCAGAAAAGCATTTGCTCTGTGTTATCTCCATACACACATGCCATAGACAAGACTGTGGTAATATTGGCTTCTGTGATTTTTGTTCCAAATGATTCTGAGATTTAAAAAAAATACATTCACAAACCTCCTGAGTCGTTTAAACTCAACGACTGCCTGCGATTTAATCACTGTATGCAAAAACCCATAATAACAAAAATCATCCAAAGCTGTGCATTTGTCACTTGAAGTAGAACAAAAAACACCCCAAAACAGTTATCAGTTTGCAACACAATAAAAGCTCAGGGCTTTATTTGATTTGTATTTTAACCACAATGAAAATACAAAGAGCTGGTGGCAATCAGTGTTTGTGATGGGATTTGAATACCAGTATCGTGATCCTGTGGCCATCCCTACAATCTCCAGGCTGCACCAGCCCAACAGGAGGGTGCCTGGTGCTGGAAGAAGGCACCACAAAGCACATCCCACCTGTTTGTCCCTGAACTCCACATCCTGGGAGTCCCACTGCTGGCAATCCCTGCGGTACCAAACCCTGACACCCTGCCCACAGAATGCTTCAGGTGAGGGTGGCTCGGCCCATCCCATCCCCACCTCTTACCCTTGATAAAGATTCAAGTTTGACCAAGTCCTGTTGATTTAATCATTTTTTAATAAAGCCATCGTTACTGAGTACACCAAGATTGCCAGTTAAGCTCTCTATATGTCGCTGGAGGTAACAGCGCTGTGATCGACAGCGGAACGGAAAAAAAAATAAAACAATGAAACAAAACCAAAAAACAAACCCCAACCAAAACGAGGTAGGTTAAAACCAGCAACACAGACCTTGTTATGCGACACCCCAACACCACAGGCGGCCATGCTTGCAGCTACTGAGAAAGAAAACCCCAGATACGCACCGAAAACGGAAATCAACTGAGCAGAGTTTATAAGGACACAATTCAACCCGAACTAAACACACACACACGGTTCGGCACAGATGTTGTCTTTCACTGTATGTTGGGTAATTCCTAGGGAGTGGAGGGGGTGGAAAACGAGTAGATTCAGACCCTTGGCCGAAGAAACCACACATATATATATTTTTTTTAAGCTCTTTACAAGCCCAATCCAGCAATGTGGGGGACAGGCAGCTTGTTTCGTGGTCCCCATCCCTGTGCCGGCTGCTCCCGCACGCCAGTGCCCGGCTGTGGATTCAGGGGGAATGGGCACCCACAACCTGCACCAGCTTCAGCAGCCAGGTCTGGTGCCCACAGCATCCCAGGAGCCTCTGCAGTCACAAATCCCCCTCAGGGGTGAGCACGGGGCTCCTCTGACCGCTCCACCATCCTCTCCTCCTCCGATCCCCTGTCCCGGTGCCCGTGGCCAAGCCCCGGGGCAGGCGGGCACCTCCGGAGCAACAAGAAATGGCACCTCTGTCCCTATCAAGACACACCATTATGTGAAGATCCATATAGAAATATGGATTGACAGACTTGACAAAAATGGTAGCTGATTTTTATTAGTCTAAGGCTAGTAGTTTAGCCATTTAAAATCCATTTCCCAAAAGAGGGGAAAAAAACCTATTATTTTTTCTCTTCTTTAAAAATCCGTTAAGCCGTTGCTGCCAAAAGCAACATGTAAATGTTGGTGAAGGCAAAAGATTTCTAAAATTACCCAGCTATATGGTTATGGCCTTCATCACAAAGATAAAAGGTACATTTATTGTGCTGTCTCTCACCAGATTTAATTGGTAACTTTACAACATACTATATATTTGATGCTAGCAGGCAGACAGAATTAAAAACAGACTTTTTGACACTGCTTCTTTCCCCGTTCTTACAAAGTAGGGGACAAAGGAAAAAAAGTAAAACTAAAAAATAAAATAAAATAAAGGAAAACTCATAACCCACTATAACACAGCGTTATCAGGAGACCTCGGGGGGTCCAAGCGTGAAAAGTCCATCCCTGGCTGCAGTCCCTGCCCCGGGGCTGGCGGCGCCGGGGGAGCGTGGGGAGGGGGTTCCTCGGCGCCCTCCGCACCTGCCTCTACAGTGTTAGTCCACGTGTTTAATGTCCTTTAAATTAGAAATAATGCCATGGCGGTGAGTGCCAAGTGCTCCTCTGTTACCAGTTCATCATGGAGTTTCTGTTGAGGGTCATGAAAAACACTTGGCTGCTTCCTCCGGATCTCACCGATGCAAAAAATACCTGTTTGGAAGGAAAAAACACATATAATACCCAGGGGATGGAGCTTACCCGTGCCAGACTGGGATTAAATTGAGCCACTCATTACTAAATGCAGTCATTAAACCTCCTTCTCCCTGACTACCAGAAAGAGTTTGGAATGCCTTAGAAATACCAGCTTTATCACATTTTACTGCCACAGCATCATTTATTATGAAGTACTAACAAAAGACTGCTGTCAGTGGTTTGGATCTTGCTAAACATTCACCTTTTGGGTCGATATCTGCCTCAGACTGAAATGGCTTTTTTTTTGGAAAAGTTAGTCCTGGTATTTCAGCTATTCCTGAAAGTAAAGCCCAGAAAAATGACTTCCCTTCAACATGCTCAAATTGCAGAAACATATCAGGATTCTGTATGAAGAACAGGGATTTTGGTGCTTCTGGCAGGATCTGCCAGCATTTGATTCCAAGGGGACTCTTAAAAAATAAATTAGTTATAATTTGCAAATATTGAAGGGAACAACCTGAAGCATCTGTCCTTAATAAAACCAAAAATTACTCCATCTTACCAGTTTAACCAGTTCTCTAGAAAGAGAAACATCTGAGTTTAGTATTTCAAACCCATCAGTGATCAGTTGGTTCCAGTATTTTAGAAAGATCAAGGTGTTTTTTTTCCAGCTTTGTTAGAATTAGATTACACTTAAGTTAAACTTAAATTCAGCTTCTTATAACATCCTTAACTGCAAAGTTAGGATACATTTTCCTGCAGGGCTTCAGCCTACCTCCATGCCCCAGGAAGGGCAGTGCTCGGCTAATGAGCTCACTAAAGTGATCATGGCCTCAAAGCTCATTTACTCCAAATTATTAAATTTGGAGACTGGTTTCTTCACTGGTTTTGTGATCATGTCCATTAGGAAAGATCTCCCTGCTGTGGTCCTGACTTATCTCAGTGAAACCTTGTGAGAGGAGGGAACATCACCAGCAGAAAGACTTCAGCATTCAACCATCACTTCCATGCAAAAATGCCTTTTCCTCCAGCAATTTCTCCTCATCCCCTGCCCCCCTTGCAACACCTGTGGCAGGGGTCACCTACATGACAGCCATGCAACTCTGGTGACTCTCCAGAGCAGATTTATCACTGCTGTCCACAGGAATGGATGAGGCTGTTGGAGGAAAATAATTTAAGATGCATCAAAATGTTTCCGCATCAGAGCCTCAAATCACGACCACTTACACACCCTTGCTAATACTCAACTTTTAGAGTTCACTTGGCAGCCTCAATTTAATGTTCAGATGAAAGAACTGGGAGAAAACCAAGCCAAGTCATGCAGATCTCAGCTAGATGTAGAAGAGATCTTGCAGGCTGAGGTCTCCATCCACTGGAGAAAATTAACTGGGAATAGTCTTATGGGAAGTGCTTATTAAACAGGACCTCCAGATTAATTATTAATCTCAAGACAAACTGGACATAAGCTCTAAAAGCACCTTGCAGCTCACAGCACAGATACAAGCTTTGAAGTGGACTTACCTTATCATTTCTTTCACATAGAAACTTTAACCTTTGAGCTCGCTTGTGCATAAATACTCCATCCAAATGTCCTGTCTCCACTGACCGGATTTCAATAGCTTTCTCTCCCCAGCCCATTATTTGATTGGAATGAATGTAGGCTGTCAAAAGGAAGCGTTTGGCAGGTGTTATAACTAGTGTTGAGTTAAATATTATGCAATGGGCAGAAAAGCTCTCATCAGCTGTTACTCAAAGCCTAAGCAGATCAATGGCAGAGCTCTGATGGCCAGGCGTGTGCCTGCAGGGACAGCAGCCTTTCCAGAGCACTTTTCATCCAGAAATTGCTGAGAAATTTAAACAGAAGCAGCATTGCTTCTTCCAGTTTCAGAAGCTGACAGGCTGGGCAGTGTTTTGCCTCCATGGGTTGTGGAGCTGAGCAACAGCAGAGCCAGAAGAGCAACTCAAGGGCTCCCAGCTCCACACCACACAGTATCCCACCAGTGCAACAGCTTGCATTATCTCACATTTATTTTATACTTATCTCTTACTTAAAAAGTTCAAATCTTCAAGAAATAAATTGCTTTTACTATGGACGACCAACCTGCAGAAATTTAGCCAGTGCATCTCATAGCTGGCTGAGGGTAATTCCCTTTGATAAAAGAGGGAAATCCCCTTCATCCCAAATGACTCCATCTCAGCATTCTTAACTCCTCATCTTACTTGTGGCTTGTATTTTAAGCAGGTGAAGAGGAAGGGTTGACCTACCCACGGAAGTAGGCATCTCTCCCCACTGGAGCACCACGTCTTTAGTTATCCGTCCGTAGGTGTTCACGTAGACACCTTCATCCTCATAGCACACCAGCATCTCCATCCCCTCTGTCTTGGGCAGGATGACAATGGCGTGAGGAGTAATATTGCCCTGAATCTGCAGGTAAAACACACCCTGAGTCAGAATTCCACTGAATGGAGAAAGGGGAAGGGAGCACAGCACTGCAGGGAAAAAGCCCAAACCAACTAGAGAACAAAGCCCTCCCTCCATTCCCCACACAGGCACTGGCTTTCAGAGATAAGCCTGAAGGGGAATAAACTGTCATGTTTACCCTACCATCAAAGCTGTCTGACACAGCAAGGATAAACAGGTTCAGCAATTACAGACAGATCACAACATACACGCCCCCAAGACTGATGGCTGACACTTGGCTGGAACACAAATAAGTGACTGAGCCTATGAATCCATCACCAGTTCAAATCGAGGTAAATAAACTCAGAGTTTTACAGGCAGCCCTAGGGAGGAAATATCCTATTTTTTAGCAGTCATCCTCTAGCTCCAAGGGCAGCTGCATTGACTTTCCACCCATGTCTGCCCTTCCATAGCTAAGACAACACAAAACCATCCCAAAGTGCCTCAGTATTTCTCCCTCTGCTCTTGCTAGTTCTCACAGAGGAGACTGCTGCTTGGATCAGATTAAACAATTCCTGCATTTGTTTAGTGACACAGTTTGTCCTAGACCAACAGTGGGCCAACAGTGTAGATGGAGTTTAAATGACCCAACAAGAAAATCCTACAGAGAGCTCCATTACTGCTCCATGCAGTGTACAGACAGATTCTCCTTTTTGTGGGACGTGGCAACCTTAAACTTTACTGCTCCTGCACGAGGACAGAAACAGCCTGGGCAGATGAACATGAAGTGTGTGACAGCTCTGAGTCCTCTTTAAGAGAGTGCAGGACTGGGGGATGTCACACCCATCACTGGTCCCCACTTCTGAGCCCCAAACCTCACTGGTGCCCCGTGTTCCTCAGGCAGCAGCACTGCCATGTACTCACGTGAGATGGTATATAGATATCATAGGAGTTCCCAGAATCTACATCAATCACATGGAAACCAGTGTGGGATCCAAAGATCACTTTCAGCCTCTGACCCTCTTCTACAGTGAGATCCACGAGCAACGGCTTGTGCTGGAGATCTGCAAAAGACTTTTATAATCCCTTCCATGAGCATCACAGGAAACCAACAAATCCCCATTGCAGAAGCCTGATACGGTTTTGAAATCATATTTGTGTGACTGTTTCCTACTAAATATATGGTTATTTATTCTCCTGGCTCTCTGTTCCCCTGTCAGATGCCTCAGAGGGTATTCAGCCATCCCAGCAGATAAGTGCCCACCCTTGCCAAGCCCAGCTCTCTCTCGCAGGAGCCCGAGGCCAACACAAGGATTTGGTCTCTAAAGGAAGGAGACAGCTCAATTTTACAGGAGTGTGTGTTCAGTCTCTCTCAGCGGAGATCCGTGACCACCCAGCTCCTCTCTTGGCAGGGATCACTGCTCTGCTTTGGGCAGCTGAAATCAGTCAGTTTAGCACAGACCTACTTTTCCCTGCTCCATCAAGGCTGGGACCAACCCCCAGCCCTGTCCAGATCAAGCACCTGGCTTAGGTGCTGAGCAGGAGAGTGAAACACCTGTGGGAAGTTGGATCCCAGATCATTTTGATGCTGAGCTCTCCACATCACTGAGCCCATTTATTCTGGCTTCTGTTGAGAAAAAGCTAATGTGACCTAATAGTGCATAAGTCCATTTGTGTTGGAAAGATGTTGAGATTACTCAGCATGAACATCTCCACAAGGCATTGCCCCTTGTGACTCTGCACAAAGTTTGGGATGAAAAGTGCTCTGAAGGACTAAGCACAAAACACCCACTGGCAGGTTGGAAAGGAAGAAGGTCTCACTAGGGAAACCAAGGCAGGTGAAAAGGGAGGAAAAAAGAGAGAGAAAGAGTGGGTCACTCTCAAACTTTCTTTGAAACATTGCAGAGGGGGAGAGGACCTTGCAAAACGAAAATAGAAAATCATGCCAGCCTATTTTTGTAGTGTATGTTAAAAATTAGTCAGAGGGAAAAAAAAAAAACCACCAAACACAAAAACTCCACAAAAAACACCCATCAAAATCCCCAACTCAATTTTACTCACATGCATTTGATCAGCTTTCTACAAATTCCTCATGTAAAGCCTACTAGCATAAACTAATAATAGCACTTCATTGCCGGCCGTAAGCAGAACATATCCAATCTCTTCAGCCAGCAAGGATCCCATCTCCCATGCCTGCCAGGCATCCTGAGCAGCTCAGCTACATAAGCAAGATGCTTTTCTGCTCTGCAGAGTACAGATATCTCATGTATTTGCAATTCCAGAGTGTAAAAGACAAACATACCTTGAATGCCATAAACTTGTGATATGGTTTAGGAGCCCAAGCGTAGATCTCTACAGCGTTCTTTAAGGCAATCACCAAGAACTTGATTCTTTCATATTTCACTAAAAGAAAAACAAACCCAATTTCACAAACATTCACTCTCTGACAAATCTCCAGGAACAGCTTCTCAGGCCATCCCTCTGTTGATTCTCATTACACAGAATCCACCTAATGCATAAAGATGAATTCCAAATTTACTTGTGGCTATGGTCTACCTATACTTTTAGTATCAAATTGTCAGGTCAGACCAAAGACTAGGGAACAAAACCACATCTCTTCAGACATTATTTCCACTCACCGACTTTGTAGTGGATGCATCCCTCCAGGTCCCCAACTGTGATCCAACCCTGCTTCTTCTCCACCTCAGGGTCATTGTGTAAAATCCTGTTTCTCAGCCAGGACAGGTAGTACACACGTAGCTTGTTCTTCTTTCCTGTTGGCAAAAGAAATGTCCCTGTCAGAGCAGAGCACGTTTGCATGGACCAAGTTTCAGTGCTTATTTTCAATCACGAGAAGATAAAATTCAAGTCGATTTCATGATAAAATAAAAATACTAATTGAAAATAATAATTTAGTTGTTGTGTTGGGTTTTTCCTTGGGAATAAATATGTGGAAAGCAAAGCCCAGACTTCTGTCTTGCAGGCTGCAGGCAGACACTGAGAAGCCAGGCTTTTGCTTCCCACAGGCTGGAAATATTCCTTTTCCTATAAATCAGTGTTCACAGAGGGACAGTGGGGCTCAGTGGGGCTCAGTGGGGCAGTGATCCCAACCCTCCCACAGCTGAAAGCTTATCCAGCCACTCAACTACCTGGTTTCTTTCCTTCCCTGTCCTTCATACAACATTAATTCCACCCTGGAGATGAGACAGGAGCTCCTTGGCCTGCGACAGGCACTGCTGTTTGCCAGCAAGCCTGGTGCTGGGCTCTGCAATGCTGAGGGGCTGCCAAATTTCTGCATGGCTGCCTGGATGGCTGTGACATGGCTGCAAAATCCCTGTGGCTGCAGAGCCCCCATTACAGGGACAGGAGGCAGCTCACACCGAGCCTGGTGAGACGGGACCCAAATGATAGACCCTGTCTGCTCACAGGTTTCCATAAATCACCAGGACTCATTCTCAGCATCCTCTTGGAGTTTGGTTCTATTCCCATTCCAGCTGTACAAAACCCCTTATCCCTACAGCTGTATCCCAAAACCACAGGGGAGCTGCAGACCAGGTAAATGATGGAGCAGTGAGTTTGGAGCTCTGGCTCAATGGGGGGAGCAGAAATTTGCAGGTGAATGCAGAGCAAGACCAGGAGGTCTTAACAATATGAAAGGAAACAGAAGGATGACATCAAACAATTTCTTAACGAGCACTTCTCTTGCTGCCCTCTGTGAGCTTTGGTGGGCAGGAATCAGCAGGAGAAGGCTCTGCCCTGGCTCTGTCACCCTTGGGGCTGCTTTGCAGGAGGATGCTGGATGCTCTCCTTGGACACTGGACTGCAGAGGTTTTGCTTTTTTTTGCCAGAAATCACCCCATGAGCCTAACATGAGCACTCTGGAGCTCCCAGCTAAACATTGGGACAGTGAAAAGCCTGTGGCCCTCACAGTGCTTGGCACAGCCCAAGCACATCTGTGGTCTGAACTGGAAATCTAAAGCCATGGATCATGGCTCCATCAGCCAGAGCCAAACAGACCCAAAAGCAGAACTCTCTGCCCCCTCAAGCTGTGACTATCTCCCTTGCTGGGCCACCTGCCTGTATCCTGCACCTCCCCTCCCCTGCTGAAGGAGACTGGAGATGAAATGCAGTCAGCAGGTGAAGGGAGAAAACTCTCTTGAAAGCAGAATTAACTAATTTGATTCCAGAACAAACCACCTCCATCTCCCCTGGGAGCTTCCCTCTGACACCAGTGAGCAGTCTGAGCTGGAACCACTCAGAGTTTGTGGCTGAGCAGGTGAATGATGGGGTGAAAGCACAAGAGGAGCACCTGATATTGTCACGAGGACGTTGAGGCCCTCGAGGACGTCCATCTGCTGGAATCGCCGCCTGTTGATGAGGTTGTAGACCTTGCCCTGCCCGCTTCGATCCAGCAGCATCAGCCCGTTCTCCGTGCCCACCAGCAGATTCACACCTGGAGAGGAGAGCAGAGCAGAGGGCCATGGGTGCCAGGAGCCACGGCTGCTCCCAAGGACAACACCCCCAGCTCGTCCCTGCTGCCACCAGAAGTGTGACCGACCCAGCTAAGGCCACGTTCCCACAGACAGGAAGGGTCACTCTGCAGAACGGGGGGACGTGACCCTTGGGTGTAGTGGTGCATTCCTTTGATGTAATTGTTATGTTTAAATTTATACTGTTCATACTGTTTAAATGGATTGTTCCTTGTTACCCCCTGTTCAGTTTAACACCAAGTTGTTTACCCAGTTTCAGTTACATGTCAATCATTTGTTCCCCTACCTTTGAGTCCTGTCACTCTCAGTGAGGCCTCTCCCCAGTTGCAGAAGGTTCTGGGGAGATCAGCCCCTGATAGGGCCAGGCTCGAGGGAACTCCCTTATTCCCTGAACTGTCCCTCATCCTCTTGACCACTCCCCAATTCCGCACTTGGGGGATGGAGAAGGGGCCAAGCAGAGGCAGGGGCTCTGTGCTGAGGTGACACATCCCCATCCCAGCCCCTGGGAGCCACAGTTGGGGCTTACCCCAGAGAGCAGCACAGAGGATCTCCGAGTTGAAGCGCTTCTTGTACTTGCGGATCTCGGGGGTGTCGCTGTGGGGACGGATGTTGGTGGGGTTCACGTTCACCACCGAGATCTTGCGCGCCTCGTTCAGCTTGGCCTGCTCCTGCCTGAGCAGCTCGCTGGTGAACAGGGCTGCCAAGGGAACACAAGAGGACAGGGAGGGTTAAATGTTAGCATGGGTTAAATGTTAGGATGGGTTAAATGTTCTGTCACCTCTTTTTTGGGACAGAATGACAACACTTGGTTCGTTTCTCAATGGGGGAGTCATCGCTGTGTTACAAGACATTAGTTTGCCCAAGCACACAGGAGGGTGGATTTCTGCTGCTCCCTGTTTCCTCCCAGATCTTTCTGGTGGCATTTTGCTGGTGAGGGAGAAGAAGCTGGATGGCAGCCGGAGAGGGCAAGGATACAGACACCAGCTATGTTTGGAGTGGGTGAAATGTGAGAGAGGTTCACTGGGGTTATTCACACTCCCTGACCTGCTTTCCACAAGGCCCTCCCATCTCAAACTGTCCACACTGGCTCTTACCATTAGCAGATGACTCTTCATCCTCATCTTCATCTTCATCAGTAGGTGAGGTCTGATACACTCTGGTGTCCACAAAGGGGGTGAAAGAGGCTTTGGTGCTACTTCCCATCCCATACTAGAAAATGAACAGCAAAGAGAGAGTTCAGCAGACAGAAATAACAGTAATTTTGTGCATCTGTGTACATTTCAGACTTTCTAATTAGCAAATAGGGCTTGCCTCTGCGGTGCCCTTTTTGAGCCTTCTATGAACATTTGCTCCTCCTCCCTATTACTAATCAGAAACAAACACTTAATTGGATTTTTGAGTGTTTGTGAGCAACAGAAAACGGGAGGAGCAGGGCCTGGCTCTGCTCTCTCCTCACAGGCAGAAGCACAGCCATGAGGACAGTCAGCAGGGAAGCTGCAGGGCCAGAGGCAGAAGCCAACACAGGTAAAACCCAACTGAGAATCACAGAATCATTTAGACTGGAGCAGACCTTTAAGATCATCAATCCACCTGTTTACTTGTCTGCACGTCACACACATTCCTTAAATCTTCTCTGGGACATCAGGCAGGCAAGGATTTGCTTTTCCCACTTTCCCATGGCAGCTGAGGTTGGCAGGATGGTGCTGGGAGGCCCTCTGAAGCCCTGGCCTGGGGCAGCTGGCACAGTTTTAAATTGTCCCCAGAATTTCAAGTGGGATTGCAGAATGGGGCATTTCGAAGTTAACAAAATTTAACCTGAGGGTATCGCAGGAAATGTCAGAGCAAATACTTTGCTGTGGGAATCTGGGGATGAACAAACTGCAGTGTCACACTGCTTTCTTTCTAAAACCATTGCTTTAAGGCAGAAAACAAGGTTAAGACCTCCTTCCAAGCAAAAGGAAATCCTTGCCTTTGGAGTCAAAGTGACGTGAATCACCCCCTTCTTTGAGCAGCTTATCCTTCCTACTGCAGCTCTAAACTGAGCTGCAACAACAGCAAAACCCAGCTCACTCTGCAGCACCACTACAGCTCACGTTTTTCTTCTCTGGGACATTGTCCTTCTTCTGAAATAAATCTTCCTCAAAGCTTTCACCCAGTCACCAAGCCCAGGCTGCTCCCCATGCCCACTGCCACAGTCCCTGTGTGACAGCTGCCATGGGGACAAATCCCCCATCCCTGGGGAGATGTGCCATGGGGAACATCACCACCCTGGCACATCCCCACTGAAACCAGGCTGGGTCTGTGCCTGTCCTCCAGTGGGCCATAAAAGGATCCAGGGGCACAAAAAAACAGGTGTAGGAGCAGCTTTGTGGCTCGTGACTGTTCCAAGCATTTTGGGGTTGGCATCCATGGGTGAGCCAGCATCCATGCCAAAATCAGGATGTGCATCCTGCTTCCCTCCCAGCCCTACTCCCTGACAGCCTGACTGTTTCCATAGAAACAGGATGGATTTCTAAACAGGACATGGAACTGAGGTCCAAGGAAGGAGTGAACAGCCTGCAGCAGGGAAGGCTGCAGGCACAGATACCTCTGCTTTGTGCTTGTCTCCTATCCAAGAAATACACAGACTTTTTTCCCTGTGCTCTATGTCTTTTCCATGAAACAATAGCAATTTAAGGAAGATTTCAGTACTTGTAGAGATTTCCAGCTGAGAACCAAGTGCTTTCCAGCAAATGAATTATGAAGAAACACCTCATCCCAATGCACCGAGCATTTTTCTTTGCTCACATTCAGTTTTTCTCCTCAGAAGCTGACATTTTAATAGCTTCCAAGTCTGATATTTAAATATTAAGACTTCATCTTCCCCCAGGTCCTGTTCAACAGCCTATAAACCTGTGTGGTGGCTTACAAAGAGCATCAAGCTGCAGGCTGAGGTCGTGCTTGCATGAGTCACCTGGAAGCCCGTGAACAAAATCCCCAAGTTTCCACTCACACCCACTCCCTGCTCAGTCAACTCTAAAAATACAATTTTAGAAATGGAGAAGATCTTTTTTGGTTGATATCCTATAAATGAATCCATTTTACCCCAATCCCAGGCTGTATTTCAGCAGCCCCAGGATGACTGTGGAAGGTGTTATTTTCAGGATCAACTCTCTCATTGCTGCCTTTAATGCCAATGAGGAAACAGATAAAAACTTGAGGTCAAGTCAGGCACCATCTGTTCTTACGTTTTATCAATGTCCAATTCCAAGAAATTTTTATTTTTATACTCTAGTAAAAGTACACCATACAGCGAGAACATTTCTATGAAAGAACATAGGATGGCAGAACTTTTGATGTACAACCCACCAAATGAAACAAAAACATTAAATACAACAGCTTAATTAGCACCAAATGGGTTGATTTCTCATGGGAAAAATGAACAGTGTTTGGTTCCCACAGCTAGGGATGGTAAGCTGGACACATCAATTCCTTTGGTTTATTTGTCACATCTTGTACTAAGACTTTTTACACTTTATACAGTTTTAATGTTCAGTCATCTGCCTATAAAACACCTACCAGAGAGAAACATTTTGCCATGACAGGAAACACATGACTTTAAAAGTGTGCAGGTTTCTTCTGCTCTGAAGAACTACCTGGAATTTTGCTGGCTTTGGTCTTTGGTAACCTTTTCAGTCATGATAATTATCAGAGGTTGCACAGATGGAAGCTGGGCATCACTGAAGCTAACAGAATCACTGAAGCTAACAGCATCATTGAAGCTAACAGCATCACTTCCTTTTATATCCAAGAGTCAAAAAAAACATGGGGCTTTCTCATCAGTTGGCAGCACTCGTGTCACACCACCAGAACTCCAGCTGGTGGGCTTGAGAGACCTAATAAATCCTTCTCCCATCAGCCACAGACCCCTTTGGCAGTAACCCAATCAATTCCCTCGTACTTCCACTACGCTCACCCATGAGGACCAGAAACGGAGAGAGGGAAGAGCCAAGAAAGCCAGGGAGGAAAAGCAGGAGAGCCCCATCAGGGGGCAGAGATGTTAATACTCGATTAAAAAGGGATGCAAAGGAGAAAGAGGAGCCCCCCCAGCACCTACTTCAGGCACCGAGTCCATGTCCTGCGCATGCGTGGAGACTCGCCCCAGGGCCTCGGTCGGCGTGCCCGCCGGCGAGTGGCTTTGCTGCACCAGGTCGGGCAGATTGATGTGACCTGCAAAGCCATTGCTGGCTGCGTGGCCAGAACGCTTTTTTTCACCAGAGGTCTGCAGAGACACAAGGCATGAGGAAGAAAGAGAAGGGGAGGGGGGGGGAAGAGGAAAAAGAAGAAAAAAAAAACCAAACAAAACTAAGTCGTCGGCAGTGCCCCGGTTCCCAGAGCAAGCGCAGGAGAAGGACCCTCTCTGTTCCATCCCCATGCAACCTGGCAAGCAGCAAACCAACCCCCCTGCCCCAGGAGAATTAAAGACAGGATTAATGATAAAGTCAATACAGAGTAATTAGCCACGAAACAGCGAGAGAAGCCTGATCACTGTTGTTTGGAGATGAGGAATGTAGGGCAGATTCTGCTCTTGCCCCCATGGGTGCAAACCCCATGGACAGCTCTCCTCCCACACAGCCACTGGTGACAGCAGAATCTGAGCCCTCAATCAACGTTAGCCTGGACAGCTTTGCACAGCTATGGCAAAGAGCAGCCTGACTGCAAGTGCCAGCACAGCCCTGTCCCATGTTTCTGTGACCCAAACCAGCAGTGAACAGCAGCAGCCGAGGAGTGGCAGAGCCACCAGCAGCTCGCCCTGCACATGAGGTTCCTTGGGTTTCCACAGGGTTCCCCTTCCTTTCCATCCTTCCCTGTGCAAGGCAGGTACTGGGCAGTTTCTCCCTTCCTCATTGATTTTTGCCATTTTGATGAATCTCACCCACTTGAAGCACGTCAATGAGATCGTTACAGAGATTTACCCATTTACTGGGATTTGTGGAAACTTTAACTGGGCTCACCAAGCCCCTGACTAGTACTGATGACAATTATCTTTTGATAGCTCAATACCATCACCTTCAATCCCATCAAAGAGTGAAAAGCTGTTTGCCCAAAGCCCATTGACCTCAGGGAGACCATCCTCTGATGGCCATGGCGGTGCGGGTGAAAAAACAGCAAGCACCCAGCACAAGGCTACAGTTTGTATTTCTTATCATGCTTTCTCCTCTCAGTGGGGTTTTCCAGCTGCTTGTCTTGCCCACAACTTTTAAACCCTTCTGCATCCCAATTCTCATACAGCCCTGCTGGCACAGCACAGGTTTTACTGTTGTGATGCTGAACACAAGCTCCTTTCAGGAACAGCTGCCTGTTACACAGGGCCTTGTTCTCCCACTCACCCACATCACCCTCCCTGATTTAGGGATGTGCAGAGCTCTGGGGATCCCTGCTCTGAGCAGCTCCACCCCCGTGAGGGATGAGGTGGACTGTATTACTATTCCAGCCAAAACTGATGGAGAAAGGCAGCAAACGTGCTGGGACTTCTTTTGCTAACTCATTCCTCTCTTTCAAAGTTGCATTCATCTTTTCTCTTCATATATTAGATAAATGGAGTTAAGAACTAAAATGCAGCTCAAGTCTTGTTTCCATGTGATCTAAACATCCCTCCTTTACAATTGCAGATTCCAAGCTGTCCTCCCTCATTCTCCCCTCCCATCCACCTCTCTGATGTGCTGGTGGGAGAGTGACTCCCCTGCTCCCTAACCACCAGGGCCTCCTCCCTCTCACCAAGGGCACTTCCACCAGCATCACCAGAACATTCCAGCGACTGGGAAGCCAAGAAACACCAAGGGAGCTCTTCCACAGCCACTGAAGGTGCCTCCTCTGCCTCACTCCTGCAGAGCCATCCATCAGCATTGCTCCCACCACAGCCTCACCTCTCCAGCACCACAGCTGGGGATGAGAGCTCACATCCATCAGGGGTGCCCAGCGCCTCCCACAGCGGGCTCTGAGCAGGACCAGCCTCTGCTGAAAGCCCCCAAATGCTCTACAAACACTGCAGGGCTCTAACAGTCACAAGGTGCCAAAGGCTGGAAAGAAGAGTTTGGGAAACTTTGGGCCAGTTCCAAGTGAATTAACTAAATGCTGTAAACTGAAGATAACTCCTGCTGCCTGGAGCAATGGTGGGGTTACAGCAGAGCCATTTGCAGGAGCCTCCTCCCCGCCGTGCCTGGCACTGCCATTCACTGCTGTTTGTAGTTCTGAGAAACATTTGCACTTGTCACATTCGCTGCGAGTGTAAATTGCATTAACGAGAGCGCTAACGAGCACAATTTACTCCCTCCTTTTGTTTTGTGTTCCGGACACACACAGCACTGTTAGTTTTTGTGCTTACATGGGCAAAACCTCCTGAAGATGCTCCATGGAAGTGTTTGTTTTACAACTTACCTCCCTCACCATTAAAGTCCCTTCCCTTGAAATATTGCTAAACGTATCTGCGTGGGAAGTCTCTAGCCCGTGGGATGTCACCATTCCCAGGTTGTACGGCTCATTGCTTCCAGGAATTCCTGTTGGTCTGGGGAGAGTGGAAAAGCATTAACGATGAATACTTCCTTTGTTAAACTAGATGAAAAAATCCTCTAGTACAGAATTATTTCAATAAGGGTAAGGCTCTGTATCTCACAGGAAGAAAGTTAGAAAAATATATCCACTTAGATTTATGGGGAAATGATAGATGCTGCCAGAAATACAGGGCTAGGGTCAGGCTGATAAACTACAGATACCAGAGAGACTATTCTCTTTCTTATCCTAAGGTGTCCTGAGAGGAGCACTGATGAACAGATAACAAGGAGTGGCACTCCTGTTCTACTTTATATAATTTTTTTCTACCTAAAGAAGTTGCAGAAAACCAAAATTTACTCCCTTGAATTCCCATCTCAACCCCTGAAAAGGAAACACCTTTTCAGAGCATCTAATGGCAAATAACAAGGGAGGGGATGGGGTCTGGAGAAGGTGTAGGCAGGAGGACAAGCTGTGTCCTGCAGCTTTCTGCTGTTTTCCAGGTGAAAATGTAGCCCTAACCCGTGGTTTCACCTTGAATTTTCCATGTTCCTATTTGAAGAAGAGAGCTGGAATTTATTAAATTTTAGGACTGCTTGAGATTGGATGTCACAGGTGCTGAGCAGCCCTCATCACTTCACTATTATATTCCTGGCAGCCTGGCTGCTTAAATATAACTAAACAAATCCACAAACAAACTGACAAGCACCCCTGGATGATCAGACCTGTTACTCTGCATTTAAAAGCCACACAGACCAATTGCTCCCATCAGTGTGAGGCAATACAATCTTTAATTCCTGTGCACACCAACAAGCCCGGAGGCTTGTGAGGGAGCCTGGTCAGTGAAAAGCCAAAACCACCTGGATTAATCATGGGGTTACTGGGCCAAGGTGAGATCTGAGCCCTGGGGACCCTGAGGGGGGACTGGCTCCTTGCCTGTGTTGTATCAAACCTACAACTGGACACCATTCTCCTACAGCACCTCTCATGTGAGGAGCTCACCCCTCCCTACCATTAGCTTTTCACCAAAGGATAAAAGAATAGCACAGTTATTCTAGTTTTAAAATAAGAAAACAGGGCCAGAGGAGGTTATGTTAATTTTGAGACTGTACAGCCAGTGAATGAATGGCTGAGGTAGCCCTGAGATCCCAAATTTCATCAGTGCACAGTTTCCATGAAATCCTGCAAGAATTCCCTGACCATGGGCAAGAGCTGGCTTGCACAGCTCAAGGAGAGGGAGCTGAAGGGAGTCATCAGTCTTCAGATGGAGAAATGATATTTCCAGAGGTGGATGGAATAAACAATCCCATCTATCCACTGGGACACAAGGCAATGGACAGGTTTATCCTGCAGCAGAGACCTGGATAGAGCTGGAATGAAGAGCAGCCAAGTGCTCAGGGAGGATACCCAGGAAGTTTGAACATGGGTTACACAAAGATCACTGAGAAGGAGCAGCAGAAGTTCAGATGATCTCTCTTGGCCCCACTTTCCAATGACAAACACTGAACATAGAAAAATAAGTCTCTGTTAGAAAAACACTGAAGTACATCAAGGCTGAACTCAAAGGCCCTTTTGTGAAATGAGGATGTAACTCAGAGAATCTGCTTTCTTTTTCCCCAGACATGGGGCAGTGCAGCTCTGCCTGCAGACACTCCTGCATCTCCACTCTCTATGTCTGGGACATGACAGAGTCAGGACATTATGGGACATGTGGCATTGGGCTGGCAGGGGCTGGGGGCATCCAGCTCACTGCTGTGCCTGTCGTCCCACACACGTGGCTGCAAGGCATCCAGTGAGACATTTACCCACTGGGAAGTGCTGTGTCAAACCCAAGGTGTCTGGAGAAGGATGTCAGCACAGATTAACCACTCCTGATTAAACTCCTCTTCCATGAGCAGCTTGAGGCCCCTTCTGGCACGCCTGACTGCCCACCCGACTGCTGCACATCCAGAGCCATCCCTCTCCCTCCTGACTTGCTCCAACCAATTCAAGAGCTCTAATTTTAATTCTTCTGTTGGAAAGAAGCACCAACCCAGGAACTTGGCACTCTGAATAACATGGACCCAAGGAGACATGGTCTCCCTGCCACTTAGAGGGCTCCATGCCCCATCACCATGAATCAGAGAAGCAAAGAATTGTTTAGGTTGGGAAAGACTTCTAAATTCCTTGAGTCTAACCATTCACCTTAGCAGGAAAAATGGAAACGAACTGATTAAAATGCAAATAATCCCCTGAAACCTTCATACAGTCTTCTGCAAATTCAAAGGGGCAGGATTCAGATCCTGCTGCCAGGTAGGGACCTCCAGATATGCCCCTGCAAAGCACTGGGTGGGAAGCCTGAGCAGAAATGCTCCAGGAACTCTTTCTGAATGGCAACAGCTCCCTGTGAGTGTTGAAGCTGTGCTGCCCTGATCTGGAGAGACTCAAAAGCACAACTGTCCCATGGGACTCAACAGTCTGCTGATCTCTTCATTTCACCATGTTAACCCACCAACACTGACTGAGCCAAGGGCAGAAATCCAAGAATCAGGATTATTATAATCCTGGCTCTACCAGTTGGCACTGGGCAGGCCACCAAGTACTGACACTTTTAGCATGGCTTAATTTGGGACAAGACCAGGCTCAAGAGCAGGCAGAGTTTTAACACATCCATCCCATGGGCAGGACCCATGGTGGTGGATGAGGTCAGCTGTGCCCACTCTGGCCAAAAACCTGCCTGGCTCATCAGCAGCAACAGCTCCATCAGCTTTGAGCCAACATTCACTGAATATGCAGCGGAAATAGCTCAGCTTCTCCCATTAATTATCTCTAGTTTGGAACAGGAAAAACACTCATGTGAGTACATCATCCCTTGCAACCATGATGCTGCTCCCAGTGCCAGCCACCAAACAAGGACAAGCTTTGGACATGTCCTTTATCACAGGACAGGACATGCCAGGCTTTCTCCTCCAGGCTAAGACACGTTGGGGTTTCACCTCCAGAAAAACACACACCGGGGTTTCACAGTTTGCCCCCCCAGATGAAAGCGTTCCTCACATGAGCCGTGGGATGTCACTGACAGGCACGGTCCCATCGTGTGTCTCGTTCTCCCCATCCTCCTCCTCCTCCTCACTGCTCTCTGACTCCTCACTGGAGGAGGAATAGTCCGTCACCTTCTTCAGGGGGCGATTGGTTTCCTCGATGCGCAGCTCCCTCAACTCTTTGGCTAAAGCCGTCAGATCCTAAAGGGGATGGGGGCAAGGAAACAAGGAAGCGATGGCTGTTACCTTCAGAGCAAGGAGAACATCACCAACATCTCTCCAAAAGCCAATGCTAACAGCACGAGCAACAAGAAATAGCTTTACAGAGTCGTTACAAACATGAGACAAACGTAAGACAATGTTTGTAGCATGTAGCATTTATTAAACAAAACAAAACTGATTTACGCTCACTGAAAAGTCAATAGCCAACCTCTTCTTTTTCTCTTTGGAACGTGTATGTGCATATATATACACACACTTATATGTATATACACGACAAAATTATATTTGTTGGAAAAGGTGAAGTTCAGTCACCATCATAGTAAACTGGAAAACAACGTCACTTCAAAGATTGGCTCGGAGAATTTCTCCTGCAGGGTTTTCTCTTCTTTCAAACTTCTCAAAGAGACCCCGTAATGGTATTTATTCTGTAATAAATGCATTTGGGAAGGAAGCAATGACAGCATCTCCCATGGAGTGGTGCAATCCCCACGTCAAGAGCTGCTTCCATGGTGAGTCTCCGCTGTCGGGCGGCTGCCGAGAGGCGGTGAGGAGCACGAGGAGAAGCGCCCAGCTCAGCCAGACTTTGGAGTCACAGCTCTGAGTCAGCCACACGATCAAAAAATAATAATAATAATAAAAAAAATAAATCCCTCAGCGGGACCCAATAAGCACTTTATGTGAAATGTGGCAGCCTACAAGCTAAGGGAAAAAGAAAATAATAATAATAATAAAAAAAAAAAGCCTTGAAACAAGAAAAAAGATAGGAGCAGTCCCAAAGCCTAGTCATAATTTTTCAGTTTACCATGACTTTGATGAGGTCTCAGACCCGACAGTCATATAAAATAGACACTGCTATTTCAAAACAAGGAACATGGCAGGCACCGTGTAGAAAAGAGACTTTTTGTTATCTTACATGCTTTTATAGCAATGCAGGGGGAAGCAGTAGGGCAGAAAAGCATGAGAGCTCGAATTAGAATGGGTTAGAGAACTCTGTTGCACAAGACATGCACATGACGAACAAAGCATCGCAATTGTCAGTCTTACCATTTCTCCCTATATTAGTGACCGAGGTAGGCATCAGTGCATTCGGTCAGAGATAAAGGATTAGGGAGAAAGAAACTCATTGAAAAAGACTAAATTCCACAATTCTCTTACGGCCATACTCTCATTTACTGCATTTCCAGTTTACCGTTCCAGCAGGGCGACTACAGCAATATTAATTATTGGTTGCAAAAGGAGCTCTTAAAATCTATCCTGTCGACATGTGAAGAAAAGGATGGAAAAGCTCTATGGCTGAGATGCAAACCCAGTTCATATTTTAATGCTGAGGTAGGAATGTTTTGTAAGCAATCTGTGCTTTGGTTGCTGATGACCCACACCTCCCGGCGGGCTCCCACCGGTGACAGCCGCACATTCTGCTCCCAGGTCTGCCCTGCCTGGGCTCTGACACAGAGACTCCCATGGATACTGGAGAGCTTTTTATCAGACCCATAAGTACAAGCATACCAAAAAAGACCTTTTTAAAAAAAAAAATTTAAAAAATGGTCAATCCCCGTTTCACAGCAGGTACCATCACAGCAGGTGATGGGTTTTATATGGGTTGTTCAGCCTGGAGAAGAAAAGGCTCCACAAGGAGACCTCAGAGCATGTTCCAGTATCTAAAGAGGCTCTAGTAGAGTTGGAGAGGGACTTTGGACAAGGCTATGTAGTGACAGGACAAGGGGGAATGGCTTCAAACTGACAGATAGTAGGTTTAGATATTTGGAAGAAATTCTTTATTCAGACTGTGGTGAGGCCCTGGCACAGGTGGCCCAGGGAAGCTGTGGCTGCCCTATCCCTGGAAATGTTCAAGGCCGGGATGGATGGGGCTTGGAGCAACCTGGGACAGTGGAAGCTGTCCCTGCTTATGGACAGGGTGGGATGGGAACAAGATGAACTTTAAGGTCCCTTCCAACCCAAACCATTCTCTGATTCTGTGGTTCTGTATCCCTCCAAATGGCCTCTGTACCTTTAAAGAAAGGCTCTTTATCATGATTAACTAGAGACTGTGGTATTTCAAGAGTTCCTTTTCAATGCCAACATGTTTGGGATTGAAATAGAGTCAAATCTGCAGTCACGACAACTAATTATTTTAATTAGTGCTGTAGCAGCTTCTATGATACGACTGCTTCTTTTCCTAAATAAGAATCAGTGAGAATTTCAGCAGCTTAACAATGCTTTCCATTTAGAGTATCAAACATGCTCTTTATTGAGCACTTGCCTTTGAATTGAATTAGAGTCTCTCACTTTAAAAGGGATTTTAGGACTGTGTTAAGAGCCTCTTAAAACTGCAGCTGGACATCTGCAGTGCAGGACCAGCACTGAACTCCTTCCTGTCACAGCACTGGACTGTGAAAATGATTTCCTTTTTGCACCTTCCACTTCTAACATGCTTCAAGGTACCCTATCAGCCTTTTTTGGCCATCACTATAAGATAGTCAAGTATTTTAAAAATCAGCTTAATTACTTTTTAATAACTAATTTGCAAGTTATAAGAGCAATAATACTCCCAGACAATATCATCAGATAACTCGTATTTCCTAGTTAAAGCTTTGCCTCGGGATGGTTAATTCTTTGATGCTATCATTTTCTGTAAGTAATGAGCACTTTGTAGGATTAAATGGCTTCACCGAGTTGCTCCTGGACCAAAAACAATCTGACAACTAGAGAGAAAGTGTTCTGTAGTTCCACACATGTTCCCAGTGTTATTACTGAGGGTGACATAATACATAAGTTAGTGGTGCCAGTGCTCTTTAATTACTTTTAATTACAAAGCCTTCTTTAGATTTAATATTTGCTGGAATCAAGTCAGATTGGTTTCTGAAATCACATCGCTCCTTGAGCTTGAATTTAGCACACACGCTGCCTCTATTTAGACACTGATTTATGTGCTTTTTTCTTAACAAAGCACCTCATTAAACAAAATGCATTGCTCATATTTTATCCAAGAGAACAAGTTAACTAACCAGCACATCTTCCTTCTTTCATATCTTCTATTTTTATAGGAAAGAGGCTGCAGAGGAGGCTGCTGAAACCAGTGCTTTCCACTACAGCTCTGCAGTTACCAGTACCAGCAGTGTGCATGGTGATGCATGCGTGAGGCAAGTTAAATTTTAAATCAGGAGTGCTGGGTCTTTTCCCATGAATGTTTAAATATTCACCACTGCCAGCTGCACATTTAAAATATTATCATAAGTGAAAAAGGTGCACTTCAGGACTCTCATCTTTTAAGAGGATGAATGAGGACCAACATCCAAGATGGCTCTGCTGACTCTGGCTTTGCAGAGGATGTTGGTCCATGAGAATGAACAACCCACTGTGTTTTCACTGCTCTGTTTTTCAAGTGCCTTCTTTTGAATTGGGCTTAAAACACATTTCAAACAGCACTTGATGGCCCCACTGAAATCAGCAGGTGGCCTGGGGCTGTGACTGAGAGCAGAATGTGGTGAGGGGTCCAGGCTGCCCAACCTCCTCCACCGGCACGAGAAACCTCCACTCTTGCTCCTTCTCTTTCCAAAACACCGAACAACAGCAGCACCACCTGCTCCCCCACGTGAACACTGAGATGCCTCTGCCCTGGCCTCCATGCAAGTGGTGTGGCCAGCAGGTTTTGGGCAGCCCAGGGCTGAGCAGGGCACACCAGCAGTGCTGTCCCCTCCCCTTGGGCGGGCTCCCGACGCCGGAACGCCGCCGCTTCGCTCTCCCGTCCGACCCGAGATCGCATCGCCACCTTTATCAACGCCAGCACCAAGAAAACCCAGCTCGGAATTAAGCACTAACTAGTCAACCTTGCACAGGCATGACCCACTGAGAAAAGATATCACTAACCTCATCTATAGCTTTCTTATAGCTCTGTGGGTAAAGGAAGAATAATCAGCATCAGAGGAAACAGATCGGGACAGGAAAAAGCCAGAGGAAGGGCAAGCAGGTTAGAAATAAAATTAGAATTGTTAGCTCAACGCTGTGGAGTGTAGAGAAAAAAAAACATCATCAACAAAACATTAATACACATTAAAATAGAGAAGCAGTGGAAATTCATATCGTTTTTAGGCCGACTCTGCAGTTTTAAGATACAAATGTCAACAGCATTAAACCAGGAGGAAACACTTCGGATGAGATTTTGCTCAGAATAATAGAAGGGGAGTGTACAGAGACCACTACCAGGTGGGGTTTTAAGCTGGGAAGGCTGTGGGGGGCTGGTTGGTTGCCCAGCCTTCATGAGCAGAGCATCCCTGGGCGGGTGCTGCGGGGGACATGCAGCACGGAACACAACAATGTGCCATGGGCCACCGCCGCGCCCAAGCTAGCAAAGCCCTTAAGCGTCTGCTTCACCTGGAAACACAGGCTTAAGTGCTTTCCCCTAGGCTTGGGCTCCTGGTAAAAACTCATGCACTCTCTTAAGCATTCAAATCTCCCAGGGGCTCTTGCTGTACTGCTGCTTTCCAGTCTCTCAGCTGGAGCAGCAGCAGTACTAGCCTCGTTTTTGGGGTCCCCGCGGTTGTGCCACCGCACCCAAGGGAAACGTGGCCAAGCCAGCTGGCAGCATTCCCGTGGGAAGGAGTTGAGGACTCACAGCGGGTCGGCTCGGTCGTGTCACGTCCCTGTTGTCCTCCTGCTTGACCTTGGCGGGCTCATGGGAGAGCACAGGGGACCCTTCGGGCTTGGCATTCCCTGGGTGAAAGGCAGGTGGAGAGAGTGGGAATTAAAATGCTGCCAAAAGCCTCCACTGCATCCTGTCACCTGGGACAGGCAGGAACAAGGGCTTCATCATCACTTTGCTGTCTTGAAAAACCCCTCCTGCTCCTTTCTGCTTCTTCACCAACACAGCAAGAGAAGCCATAATCCTGCCCAGCCTCCACCAACAGCCCTCCTTCAGAGTTACTGTTCCTTTTCTACTAAAGAAACAAATTTACTTTGCAGAAGAGCAGGGCATGTGATAAATGAAAAGCTCTGCGGCATCTGACATCGCTAGGACAATATTTGTCACAGGATTCCTCATTAGTAAAAACAACACCAAACCCAAAATGACAATGGGTTACAAACTCCTTTTATTCACTACCTAGAGGACTGATGATTTCAACAACAGACATCATCATCTTATGGCCAAGTCATAAAATATTCAATGCACGGAGGCAGCATTTGTCTTAATGCTGCTCAGCCCTAGGGTTGTGTGGGGCTGTGCCAGAATGCAGATGTGGGGATGTATGGGCTGTGGCAACTCCACCACTCCATTGCCATTAAACAGGGGAATGGGATATCTTTAGGAGGGGCTCTGGGATGAGAGGGAACAATTTGGCTACAAACATAAACCCCATGTCAGCAGGGCTGCCTGGTGAAAGCACTTGAGAGAAAGCCTCTTACAGGTTACATCACTCCTCTCATCCCTTCTCAGGCACAAAGATGAAACTCCCAAAAAATTATCTATCAATTAAAAGTGAAACACACTCCCACCTGGGTGATGAATACAGGAAGCACACTGGTTGTTTTTTTTATTTACCCTAAAGCATAACCCCCATCTCCTTTTGTACAGGCTACTTGGCAGTGTGATGCTGTGGCCATCTTACATCAGCCTCCAGGGAAACAGGGCTGTTGGCAACTCTGCCTGCAAAGAGGCCAGCAGGTCACAAAAGCACATCAGAAATGATGGATCTTTTGATTTTTATTTTTTTTAAAAAACAAGCATGAGATCACAGGCCTCTCTCTTGCCCTTCCTGCTTGTCAGGAAGCCTCACAAGTGTGCCTGGTGCTGAGGGATGTTCCCAAGCTCACCTCTGACTCTGTTGCGCTCGCTGGAGCCAGCCTGGGAGCCGGGCTGGGATCCACCCTGGGAGCTGGGCTGGGAGCTGGGAGTGCTGGAGCTGGAGGAGCTGCCACTGCTGGTCCTCTGCAAGGGGCTCTCCACGATGGTCTCTGTCCTCCTCAGGTCTGGGTTGCTGCAGGAGGACAAACCAGAGGGGCGCCATCAGCCAGGGTCACACCCACCCCCAGGGCTCCAGACCCTTCCCACACTGACAGGGGTGGCTGCAAAGGCCAGGAGAGTCGTCCTCAGCTGCAGGAGGCAGGGCTGAGGTCACCAATTTTGGGTGCACTATGACCATGACAAAAAAAAATTGCCTAGAGAAGCTTTCTGCTCTTATTTGTAAAATTTGGCAACCCCTGAAAGATTCTTTGCTCTCGATCCCATGTCTGTAGGGGATCTCTGTCTCTTTTCCTCCAAAGCTGGAGTTACCTAATTAGCCACGAAAATTCCTCATAAAAGCAGGAATTTGTGACATATTATTAGACAAAGACTTCAGCAAAGCAAGGATCTCAGTTTTGCAATAAGTTGCAAATCCCTTGCACCACTTTTGGTCACAGTCCCCAGTTTTCATGGCTTCACTTTAAACTTGCATCAGATATCCACTCTTCCTCCTTGATTACTCTCACCCTTGTGAACACAGATAAATCTAGAATAAAAAGTGTCCTTGATACACAAGGAGTGACTAATATCTCTCTGGCTATCAGATGCCTTTAGGAAATTAATTCTTACTTGGCATTGAAATGACATCAGAAGAGATGTTCATGCAGAGTTAGGCAATTTGGTTTTATACAATGTTTCTGGAAGTGATCTTATTCAAAGGCCTCTTTAAAATGTATAGTAAATATTCCCTCATTTGTCATCACAACAGGGTGACAAATAAAAGAAGGGATATTTCTGTAATATTTACATTTACACACGGGGAGAATCAAGAACCAAGGAGGAATGGGGAAAAAGGAAAAGTATTACATTACTGTGAGAGAAATGAAGTAAGAAATAATTTCAGCGAATACTTAAGTTTAATGGGCATGTGGTAGCATCATAATAATTTCCAATTTTCATCCAACTGAAGGCCTCCAGCTCATGCTGTATGGCTGATGTCCTTAGCTAAATTAACTAATGAAGTATATTTGAAAACTTTGGCAACTGATGCATTTACCTGCACTGATCAGGACAGGGACAGTGATGGTGCAGGAAACACTGGGAAACCTTGAACTTGAGTCCCAGATACCCATTATCCTTTTTACTTTCAATACCATCACTTATAAAGACCATGCAGTCCAATATCCCTCTGCATTTTAAACCGTCCTTCAAGCAACAGCTAATTAAAAGAACATTTTCAAGAATTCAAAATGTTTCAGCCTTTGGCAAAGAAGAGCAAGAAACCATGATATGCTTTTTCTCTAATTAAAATAAAAAAAAAAAAGAACAACAAGAAATACTCTTCCTCCTACTGCTGCCCCTGCCAGCGACTCAGGGTTGCTGCCTGTGAGTTTGCTGAAGCACAGAGGGGGCACTGAGCTGGAAAGGGAGGCTGGTGACAGCACACACAATGAACATCCCCACAGTCACTTTTTGACCTCACCCTCTGAGGACAAGGCAGGAAGAAGCAAGCAAGGAGCTCCCTCACGCAAGGCTAATTGGAACTCGCATTTCTCCTGGGATCTGAGGTCTCCTTCTGTGAGGCAGAGACAAGCTCTCGCATGACTAAGCTGTGTTTTTTCCATCCAGCTCTGAGCAGAGCTTGTCAGCTTCCCTGCTCGTTTCCAACATGCCCAGGGACAGCTGTGACACGGCAGAGATGGGACCACAGCAGTGGCACAGCATCTTCCTCAGGGGCTCAGTGCTGTGCCAGAGATGGATCTGGCCAAGCTGAAGTCCCAGTCCTAGGGAAGCTGAAAGGAATTTAATCCTTGATCTACATCTAGAGAGAAGATCTCAGCAAGCTGTATGAGTGTCAGTCCTGCAGCACATTCCTCAGTCATTATATGTGAAAAACTCCTCTGATGCATAAGAAATGTATGGAATGTACCACTGAGACCTCCCCACTGGCTTATAGGGATCCACTGGCACGCAAGAGGTGAGAACCAGGACCTGATTCCACTAAGGGGAGCGCCCAAACTCCTGTTTGATTCCACAGCAGCAGAACCTTGCAATGCCCAGGAATGCATTCAGCCAAGGGAGCAAAGCCTCCAGGGATTCCAGCGCTCCAGCCTCTTCAGTACAAATCACTAACGGATGCAAAAATTCATCCCAGAGACAAGAGAAGCCTTGCAAATGTCGTGGTGTTCAGTCAGCTAAAGCAGGGCTGGAGCTCAGCCGCTGTCTGGGGTCCCAGCAGAGCAATGCCAGGCAGTGCAGCAGAGCCACAACGGGATCACTCCTGCCCATCCATCCCCTGTAGGGATCACTCCTGCCCATCCATCCCCTGCAGGGATCACTCCTGCCCATCCATCCCCTGTAGGGATCACTCCTGCTCATCCATCCCCTGTAGGGATCACTCCTGCCCATCCCCACAAGGATCACTCCTGCCCATCCATCCCCTGCAGGGGTCACTCCTGCCCATCCCCTGCAAGGATCACTCCTGCCCATCCAGCCCCTGCAGGGGTCACTCCTGCCCATCCCCTGCAAGGATCACTCCTGCCCATCCCCTGCAAGGATCACTCCTGTCCATCCATCTCCTGCAGGGATCACTCCTGTCCATCCATCTCCTGCAGGGATCACTCCTGCCCATCCCCTCCATGTCCTTACCTTGCCCGGATGGGCTGGGAGCCCAGCCGGGGCCCCAGGGCGCTGCCATTGCCTGGGGAGTTCTTCCTTGCCAGGGCAGGGGATATGGAAGTGGTTCGTTGAGGCACCTGGAAAAGAGAGGAGACATCTGCAGTCACCCAGTCTGGGCTGCTCTCTCACCTGAGCCATCACGAGATCACCTTCCAGCTCTGCCTTAGGGCTGATTTACAGCTGATTTCCCACGGAGAGAAAGGCAGTATTTAGGGCAATTATGAAATACAAGGCTCTCAGCTTTTAGAAGGAATCACTGGAGTGTGAGGCAGCAGCAAGCTGCAAAGGCGCCCTCAGGGATGCTCCTGGCACGGGAGCCCCCAGAGCAGTCTGGCTACCACCAAACAGGGCACTTACTTCTGGAAGAAACGTATGCACACATAGACACACAAACATATATACATAATTTAAATCTAACAAAAGCCATAAAACTAATTTTTAATGTAAAATTCAGACTGAAGTGCATTTTAACAGCCACAACGGAGGTTTTCTATCTAGCTCAGATATGACACATGCCAGCAGACAGAAGGTGTTGACTGGTGGACAAACAAGAGGGTTGACAGTGGGAAGATCCAGACTGACCCACCTAACATTGGGATTAAACACTGTGACTTCCACTGAGCTTCAGATGCTGCTGCCAAAATCTTGCTGCTGGCAGAACGGCTCAGCACAAACACCCCAAACCAACCACAGCCTACAGGGGCAGTGACAGGTAACCCTGGAACTCTGCCCCATCCCTTGGGAGCCTGGGCATCACTGCATGGCCACAGGTGCAGTGGCCTCATCCCCCAGCACCTCAGGTGATGTGGAGAGGCAAGAAAATACTCACCATTCAATACCTTGCACCAGGTAACAGAGAGGCCAAGGGCTTGTCAGGATTAGCAAGAAAAAGGATTAGGCTTGGCTTTTTTTAAGAATAAACACACGGTTGCATTAGGCAAGATAAGAAAAGATTTAGAGAGCTGGAAATGCTTTAGACTGGAGCATCACCAGCTGCAGCTTGTCTCATTACAAAGCAGTCTCCCCTCCAGGTAGGGGACTCTCCAGTCAGGACTTGGGGAGTTTTCCACCTTCCTCTGAAGCATCCAGCCATAAGCACTGGCAGAAACAAGACCCTGGACCACAGAGACAGCTGGTCCTGCCTCTCAGGGCAATCCTTTTGTTCCTGCTTGCAAACACATCAAACCCACCTTGGGCAGTGTGGTGTGAAGTCAGGCTCCTTGTGGGTGGTACTGCCAACACAACAGCCCTAAATGTGATCCCTTCCAGAGCCCGTGTTCCCTCAGCCAAGGGGGAAAGACTGCATGGTGCTGGAGAACAGCTTTTCTCCCAGCAGCCATGGTCTTACCATGCAGGGCATCACTGCAGCTGACTGTCCTTGTCAAAGGACTCATGGCAAAAGCCAACATTAAATTGCAGGGGCTTTTTCTTAATTAGGTTAAAACCAGGCAGCCACCCTCCTGCACTATAGAGGAGCCAAGCACACAGACAGTTCCAGGAGCTGTTGGCTTGCTGTTTCCTTCAGCAGAGCACTGATGTCTCCTCTTGCTTGGAGACAGCAGAAATAGGAGCATTATTAACACCCATGACAGCACCACAGATCCCTTGCACAGGGAGGCTTACCTGGTGACTGAGACTTTGCTCTGAAAAAGCCAAGTCACTCACTTTGTAAATACATAGAAAAATTGCCTCTCAATCAGGGACAAATACTGCCTCCCTGTCACTAATCAATTTATAATCATTTCTCCTCTGTAAAAATCCTCCCGGCTGAGCACTGATTCACTGTAAGGGGAACTTTAATGGCCAAGTTATAATTCTTCCAAAGTGAAGGTGTATAAACAACACAATCGAAATACTGGTCCAGAAGAATCCTAATTAAAGAGGTACTGCCAGACACTGCCAAAATGTCAATGAATGTATAAAGCTGCTGGAGCCCTTACAAGTCTTCCATCAAATATTGATTGCAACTGGAGGCACAGTACTGGACTAAAAAGGACCCGTCTTATTGAGTATGACAAATTTTATGTTCCTATAATTCTATTTAAGCAGAAGGTTGTTTTTTATCCGAAGGAAAGAAGAGATTAATTTGTTTTGGCCTCTGTCCGAGCTCGAGAACTTTCTTTGCTGGAGGGCAGTGCTGTTTTGCAGTCAAGAGCAGCTCCCAGCATGTCCTGCAAACCCTGCCTGAGGAAATGCAGCCCCTGGGCAGGTCAGCACCCGCTGCAGAGCCTTAGGGTGGGCTCAGTCCTGCCCACTCTGCTTTGCCAGAGGGACTCAGCTCTGGGATTGCCTCTGAGGTGCTGAAAGTGAGGAGCAATTGTGTTACCTTTGGTGGAATGTCTTCCTCCTGCCGTAACCAAGAACTTCGGTCAAACTTTTCAATGCGAGGGGGCAGAGGAGGGTTTTCTGAGGTGGGGTCCGAGTTCTGCCTTGGCATCTCAGTGCGGTGAGAGGTCACCGTCAGAGCCTCCTGAAACCCAGCCAGTCCCTTTGCAGGCTGTTCATGCAGTGACTGAGACCCAGACAAGGAGCTTCCTTGGGATTTCACAGTGACCAGATGTGGAATCTAAGCACCAAGTCAAAACAGAACTATCAGTCAAAATGGAGAGTTTAAAAAAAAAAAAAAAGGAGTAAAAAAAATTTTTAAAATTTGATTTAAAAATTTTGATTAGCATTTTGGATGCACTGAAAAGCCCCCTTCGTCTGAGATCAGCAGTGCCTTGGTTTCAGGAACTTCTGACTTACATCACTTCAAGGCAAGATCTGTTAAAAATCACACTCCCGCACACACCGTGCCCGCCCCAGGCTCTGCTGCTGCTGGCCCAAAGTCCAGCTCCTACACCTGCACCTCTGTGGTTGTGCTAATGAGGTTTGGCATGGATTTTCCATGTTAAAAATGAAAAAAAAAAAAAAACAAAAATAAGTAAACGATATTAAATAATAACTGATTTTAAAAAATCATCAGGAATTCTGAGGCATAGATGGCTTAAAAAATATCTTGAGGCATGAGCTTCTATAGGTCTTGGTGGCTCCCATGGGATTAGCCCTACAGGTTGCAAGTTCAAGGAATACTGACATCTGTTCTGGGAAATCTGAGAAAATCACAAGGTTACAGTTTGTGAAATCAGAGCTTCTTCCCAGGACTCTGTGAAGCTGCACTCCTTTGATACAACAGGGTGGTGACTTCTATTTGAAATTTCTACATACATGTCTCTGTACGTGTCCATGTCTCACGGGTACACATGTATGCACACACACACTGACACAGGGCTCTGGGTTCAAGCAACTCTTCCATGAGTATTTTACTGCCAAACAAAAGTCTTTGTAACTGCTGATGGTATGGGACACCAAGAAGGTCATTCAAAATAATTTGAGGTCAGTCAGAGGGGTGACAGTGAAGCGGGGGTTTTCCCACTTTCCCAATGCATACAGAAAAAGTATGTTTCAGGGTTTTCCTGTACATTTTTGTGTAAAGCTGGCTTTGTATTGGAGATGCCACACGTGGCTGGCACTTAGTTGGGACATATTCCATAAAAAGCCCAGCTGAACTTGGAGCAAAGGATTTGTACTTCCCTCTGAAATCCCTGCTGGAGTCTGTTGATCTGTGGGAGCAATTCCAGGGGCTGGACCAGAGCCAGCACTGACACTCCTACAGCTTTTGGTGGCAGAGTACTTGCAGACCTCATGGCTGGGAGAAACTTCTAAAATAAGTTTTATAAATAAATAAATGATGCCCCACCTTCTGTGACAGTCATGGTGATCTATGCCCTCTCCAGATGTGTTTGTGACTGATGTCAACTCAATGGAAAACCAAAACAAAACCTTGAATCAAAGCGGCAAAGAAAGCAAAACCTCTTTCTGATGATCCTCAGCATCAAAGCATCCCGGGTCTTTTGTAACAGGCGTTGTGGTTTTAGTCTTTTACATAAACCAGATCCAAAGAGGATCAGCTGCACTGGACCAGAGCAGCAGCTCCTCCTGGTCCTCCAGCTTGTTTCTAGCAGTAACCAGTACGTGATGCTTCAAAGGAAGGTATAAACCAGCGTGATGTTGCTAACACATGGAGGTGACAAGAGGAATACACTCATGCATGTAGATGCTGCTCTTACTCATGAATATGCTCACGGCTGAGAAACCAGGGAGGCAGAGGCTACTTCCCTTCCATCCACTCTTCCTTGTTTCCTTACCAGCACCCCCAGCATCCTGGCAATGGGGGGAGCACCATTACCTGCGGGTCCACGGGCCGGAGCAGGGGCGGGGTCCGGGCGGGCTGCACGCCGCTGATGCTGAAGGACTCCGAGCGGGGAGGCAGGTTGGGGTCAGAGATCCTGTTGGCCACCTTATGGGGCATGGCTGGAGAGCTCTGCCGATTGAGCCGCGAGCGCTCCTCCACCTGTGGGACACGGGGAGAGGGGTAAACATCCCAAAGAACCCATTTCCAACAGAAATCCAAGGTATGGATAAACATACAGAAAGCTCTTTTCTATTTAGGTACATCGTATCTATTGTTGGATCAAGGTGGTGATCAGTCGCAGGTTGGACTTGATGATCTCGGAGGTCTTTCCCAACCTACGTGTGTCTTTCTCAACCTTCCGTGACCATGGAATTCAAGTTATCCATCAAACTGTGCAATAAATGCATTTTAAAGGCATGAAAAGGACTGCTTGAATATATAAGCTTAATTTACTTCTGAATGTGAAATGGAAAAATAAACGAAAAAGAAAAAATAAAGAAAAGGCAGTACACCTCAGAGAGATGTTCCTAGAAGATGACTCCTGAGAAGCTCTTGCTTCTCAAATGGATCTTTAAGCAAGGGGACCATTTTCCTTCACTGCTATAAACAACACAATGAGTAGTTTTGTTTGATCTGAATAAAAGAATAAACATGGCAGCCAGAAAACTGTTGGCTTTGATCTGAATTTACTGAGTCTGGCACCTTGTCATGTACGGGAGGGGAAAAACCTCTTTTACTGAGAGAGAACATCAACCCAAAGCCCACTGCTTTCAGCCACCCTTGATGGGAGCACAGTGGTCTCAGCTCACCCAGCCATGCCATCCTGCAGTTAGGTTGTGCATTGATATTCAGGCAGCATATGCTATGCAGAATTTTTGATATCTTGAGATCTGATGCGTATTTTATTTATGTGTCATTAAAGTGTTAAATACCCCTAGCATGTCTCAAATCAACCGTGGATGATGCCACAGTAAAGGCAATATTTACAACAGTTTTGTTTGGAAAGAACCACAGCTCTTCTTTAAGTAAATACTCATGAAACAAAAGAACCATTATTTGAATAAAAATGAATCCTTTTTAGAGACTGAGCATGAGACAGAGTAAAATCTAGGTAAGAAATTTGTGTTATGGATTGTTTCCTTTCTAAGTTCCTGAGGGGCCACCTGTGCTACTGCTGTGTTCTAAAAGGTCACCACAACTTCCCCAGGCACTGCCCACCAGTGAGCAGAGGCTGTTCAGAGCTCTGCTCAGCAGTGCCCAACAAAGGGGACACAGGGATGAGAAGGGGAGCAGGATGGGAAGGAGAACTCCCTCTGAAAAGGGAGCAGCAGCACAAGTGCTGGGTCACAGGCTGCTCCAGTCCCTCTCCTCATCAGCCAAGCCTTGGCAGCAACAGCGACAGGCGGAGCCGGAGCCGCCGAGCGCTCCAGCTGCTCCCCGGCACCGTGCCAGGCCCTAATGTGCAGCTGATTGTGGAGGATGTCCAGGCTGGTGTGGAGGAGAAGGCAGGAAAGGGATCAAATGGGATGTCTGGGTACAGGGAAGGAGAAAGGTGCTTGATTTCCCACTGCCAGTATCACCTCACTTGCACCTTGTGGCACCAGCACAGCAAAAGATGCTCTTGGGATTCTCCAGCTGTGCTTGGTGGGGCTCTACTGATTCCACTATTAGACAGAAAGGAGGAAAAAGCAGCAAAATCCTTCAGGAGTTCATCATTGCTCAAGTACAGACCATCTCTAATTGAACTCAAGATTCCCCAAAGCAGGAAACATCCTTAGCAGTGTCTGTGCAGTCCCAGTAGAAGGCTGCTAATGTTTTAATACATCACTTCAAAGTGAGAGCAGGATAAAAGCCACGGGGAGTGAAGGAGGAGCTGATGTGGGCACTGGCTGTTGCAGAGAACAGAACAGCTCATGATGCACAGCTGAGCCCTGAGTTCTCTCTGGAAGCTCTGAACAGTGGGAAAACACCACAGGGGTCAGCCACCATGTGGAAAATGTCTGATTAAACCTGTTCCCTCCCTTCTGCACAGTCATATGTGGTATATTCCTGCACAAACCCATCCTTCAGCTGACAAACTTTCCCTGGCTATCTGCAACACCTTGTTTAGCAAATACTAATCCATAACAGAGAAGTCAGTAACAAAGGGAGCTGCTAATTACAGGATCACAGCTCAGAGTGCTAATGCCACATCCCTGGCTGGATCATCAGAGAGTCACAACATGATTTCCAAACAGGCTCAAATAGTCAATAATTAAAAGAGATGTGCCTGGATAAACAGGGTAGGTCTGGGACAGCACTCAAGCTACATCCCAAGTTAACTTCCAGTGGGTAATGCTGGATAACAAGAAGATGAGTAAAAGGGGCAGCAGAAGGGACTGTGCATTCATGCATCTTGGCAGGACTATCTGCTCAGACTGTTTCGTTCAGCATCAAGAGGAATCCTTGACTGTGCTCTGGGGAAGCTGTGAGAGATGCAGCACAGGCTGGTTCCTCACCCAGAGCTTTGTCATCACCAATAGGCCAGGGGATGCAGGGACACGACCACAAGGTGAGTGACCACAGCCTTACCCTGATGCTTTATCCCACTTCTGCAGGGTCTTGGGTGAATGAGTGAGGTGGGAAAATGTCTGCATAAAGGAGAGGTGTGAAAAGCAAAGATGGGCACAGCATGAGGAGGGCTCAGCTCTGGTGATCAAGCTCCTAAGAGAGAAAACTTGAGACCAAAAAAGCATAAAAACAAGGGCAGGATGGGATATAATGCAAAATCCTCAGGAAATATCCAAATAAGCTCTGCACAGCCTCCAGAAACTGTAGGCTGAGCACCAGACTTGTCTTTTCATTGTTCCCACAGGAAAACAAAGTCTCAATATTTCTGTTAAATTAGCATGCATGGGTTGGGTATGAAAATTGCTAAACTATAGCAAGAACCATGGTAGGCTCATTAAGTATCAGCACAAATCTATCTGTGGAGCCAGCAAAGGTGGGCCTTCAATGTATGCAGCAAAGTACCTGAATTGTGTTAAAAGCAGGACTAAACAGAAGATAAAATGGGATGGAGGCAAGAGGAGTCATTCAGGGGGATTCCCAAGGGTGCTTTGCTGAGGCAGTACATCAAACTACTGCTCCCAACAGCAGAAAGATGCCACAGCTTGGAGCATTTAATTAGAAACCAGATGGAGTGACACGGGTAAGGAAGAAATGGTTTGCAGAGCTAATTGGTGGAAGCTGGAGAAGTTCCCCAACAACAGGAAACCTCCTCTTCCCTATGATTTTGGCAAAGGGTAAGAGGCCATGTTCTGCTGCTCTTATTAACATTGTGCAGTTCCCAATGTCCTGCTTCCAGCAACAGCATCAAAAAGATGCCAGCCCCATGAAACAGAAGAAATGGGCCTTTGTGTTTGAAAGGGAAAGCTAAATCCAGCACTTTTCTCCTTCACCCCAGATAAAAAATAGTATTCCTTTTTAAATATCTTTGCTAAAGTTTTGCAGACAGTGCCAGAAGTACTTTAGCCGTGTTCTAGAGGGTTTACTTAAAACTAGGCAATGAAAGATAGATTTTATTCCCTTTTCCCTGCCCACTACCTACTCTCAGCACTCCAACAGATGGACAAGAGCAACCCAGCTCTGCACAAAGCTGCAGAACCACCACCCAGGTGGAAGCCTCTCCCATCAGAGGCAGCTCAGCACATCTGGAACACCTCATCTGCAATCCCACTTATCAAACCTCTTCTTTCACTGGAAGGGCTGGAGAATGATGATGCAACTCCATGAAAATCTACCACCTGGTGAGCTGCCACCAAAAGAGACTGAAGACTGAACTGGAAGGTAACAAAAGAAAAACCCAAGCAAGTGTATAAAGAGGTGAAAAGAATTTTAGACACCCAAATCTATCTCTCTGATGGTTCAGAAAGGCCAAGAATGTATCACTGGCCTTTTCTTAGCAACAGGTAGCTGAACTCCTTGAGCATTTAATGCTTGCAGGTATTGTGGAAGTTGAGGATTGTCAACAGGAAAGACCAGCTACATGTTGGATGCACATCACATGTCTGCCAGGACTAAAGGATGCCAGGCAGTGCTCCTATTTAGTAGGAAGAATAGGGAAGTTATTAAAAGATCTTTCTGCCCAGGAGTAGGGTTACAAAAGTAAACAAAAGAGAACTTTAGAAAAAATTAATAGCAAGTGCAGGCACCAGTCTTACTGGAGCCACCACAAAGAGATTAAGGAGAAAAGAGTTTGCACATGATCCTGAATCTGCACTGCAGACAATGCATGTCTCAATCTTTTCAAGACTATTCAGACTAGCAATAATTAATATTCAAGATGTCACAACTATTACAATCCCCTCTTTTTGCCTGAGAGAAAGAATCAGGAAAGAGCAACCCCAAGGGATACAGCCCTGAGCCTGGGGGAAAAGCTGTCCAACCCCTGACTATGTGGAATTAGGGCTCAGCAAGGAACCTCACAACAATTTCCATCTGCATTCACCCCTGACCCCTGCACACTTGTGGACATGCCAGGAAGGAGAATGAGGAGATGATCTTCAAGATCCATTCCAACTCCTTAACATTCTATGATTCTACATCCACAAGCCCCTAGACAGGCTGCACCCCTCCAGGAGGGATCCGTTCTCCTCCTCACATGCCCTCATGGAAAAACCTCCCTGCTTGTATAAACACACACAGACACCCAGCACCGAGCTGGGAATGTTCCCAGCACAGCTGATGGCATCTCCTGGATCCCCACCCTGTGGAGCACAAACTGCTGTGTGTATTCCAGACCCAGCCCTGCAGATGCAGACGAGCACCATCATCCTCCCTGCTCTCCCTTACCTCCTTGGCCCACGCTGGCTTCTCGCTGGCATTTATCCCTTCTTTGTAATGGTAGAGGGGTTTCTTCTCTGCTGGCCTCTGGTCCTGCCTCTGCTGCTGCTGCTGCTGCTGCAGGGACACCAGGTAGTCCCGCTCCTGCTGGAGCTGCCTCTGCAGCCTCTCCGCCTGCCGCTGCTCCTCCAGCTGCTTGCGCTTGTACTCCTACCCAGGAGAGAACACAGTGACAAGGTGCCCGGCCAGATGTATCTGTTTGGGTCAACAACGGGGCCTGAGCATCTGAAAGGTTGTTTTCTGGCAGAGCTCACTGATTTGAAAGGCTTTGGGAACTGAGCTGTAAAGCATCCCCAAGGAGAGACAGCAGAGCCAACAAATTCAGAGTTGTGACTCTGCCAGTGATGCTTTGCAGCCTCTGAACTGCTCTGCTTGGTAGGAATGAGAGATGTGAGTGCTGCCTTGTCAGGGAAACACTGCAAGACCCATTGAGGGCTGATGTTTGCTTAGGAGTTACCACTAACTTTGCTTTGCCCAGGTTTTTCTGGATAGAGAAACGAAGGATCAATTCAATGAGGTGCCAAACATCATCTGGTCAAGATGGGGCTCAGAACAACCTGGTCTAGCGGAAGGTGTCCATGCCCACGGAAGGGGGTTGGAAAGAGATGGTCTTTAAAGGTCCCTTCCAACCCAAACCATTTCCTGATTTTATGGTCAGACAAAACCCAATTGAACCCAACTCCTCTGCTGGACCAATTAATTGATCCTGGGAAGAGCCAGACTGCAAAGCTGACCGTGTGATCTTTCTCAATCCCTATACAGCTCTATGAATTTTGAGGAGTAAATAATTTTGAGAAGTCCTTTTAAAAGGCGATGGTTTTTGTGAGGGTTTTTTTTCCTAAATAAAATAGCAAGACAAAAAACCCCCAAACAACCCTGTAGATTAAAAGAAAATGCAGTAAGAGTAACAGCTACCAGCAGTAAAAGGTATAACTCAAACCCAAATTAAATAAAAAAGAGGACATCTAGAATGCAAACAACACACAAGGGAATAGACAGCGTTCCTGCGAGGAAATTGAAACAAAAGCCTTCATTCAGAACATGAAGAGCAGCATGGTAGGGTTGGTTTGATGGATGCAGGCACACAACAGCTCGAACACACCACAACATGCTGCAAACAGCCTCCAAAACTTCACAGCAGCAACCAGGGCTGCTCCTCTCACGGGGGCACACACACGCCAATGCTGCGGAGGGGACAAATGAGAGCCGTGCACCATGAGGGGACCCAGCCTCGGGCAGAATGGGGGATCCAGGCATGCTGCAGCCATGGAGCTGGACAGGAGGCTCCAGGTAGGGTGGTGACAGCAGTGTCCCCCCATGTCTGGGCACGTCAGGAGGCTTGGGGGGACACGGGTGCATGCGGACGTGACATGGGCAGAAAGCGGCAAGCGTGGCCGTGGCCTCCCATTTACCAGAAGTAGCGCTTGCTCCTGCAACAACTGCTGCTGCAGGATCTCTAACTGTCTCTGCTCCTCCTCTAACTGTCGCCTGATGTACTCCTGGAGGCATGGGCAGCAAGGATCAAAGGAAAAAGAGAGAGAAGGTAAAAGAGCCAGTATTTCCGGAGAGGAAGGAGAATGAGGTGGGCACCCACATCCGCCCCACCCAAGTGATCTGATCAATCAGCCCGGGCACCCTCCATCCCTGCCCAAAGGGCCCAGGGTGTCTGCCACTCTACAAGAATGGAAACCACTGGGAAATGGCAAAATTACCCAAGAATAATAAAAAATCTGACCCCAACAACAAGCGGGCGTGGAAAACCTGCATCAAGTGCCTTCACATCTGCGGGCCAGCAAGTGGATCCACACAGAAATCAACAACAGCAGTGAAAGCGACACACGCAGCGTTAACAATTAAGCAATTTGCTCTCAAGTGGTAAAAAATGAGTGTTTACAAGAAAATCTCTGATTAGAGGCAGAGGAATCCGTGCTGAAGGCGATGGCCCCACTCCCAGCCCGTTACCTGCTCGTGCTCTGCGCGCCGCCGCTCCTCCTCCCGCCGCATCTGCTCCTCGTAGTGCCGGCGCTGCTCCCGCTCCTGCTGCTTCCGCAGCTCCTTCTCCCGCCTCTGTTGCTGTGGGGGGCAGGAGGTACAGGTCAGCATCCCTATCCCTTTCCCCAGGAGCTCCAAGTCCATTTTCTCGTAATTTTTGGGGTGTCTCCTTGCCCACAGGCCCAGAATGCTCCCACCCACCCAAGGAGAGGCTTTGCCAGCAGGCTGGTCCATTTGGGTGGTAGAGGGACTCCTTGCTCCCACTCCATCCTCACACACTCTGGTGCTTGGCACTGGCTGTGAAGAACCCACAGCATCCTCCCAGCCAGATAATTTCTTCTCCCACCAGCAGACAAAGCCATGGGGGCAGTGCATGGTCCGAGCAGGGGGTCAATCAGGCCTCAGACACCTGGGAGCCACATGAGCCCAGCACTTACAGGTAACACATCTCAGCCCCAAACCCACCCATGAGGATGAGGGAGAGCGCCAGGGGACTGCCTACTGAGAGGGAAATGCATCCTCAATGTTTGCTGAGACCAGAAACCAACAAGGAAGACCTAAAATCCAAGGGTCTTTCCCTTTTGAAGCACCAAATGAGCAGGATGGGACTTCCCTTGCTATTCTGAGGTCATGTCTGCCCTACTCCCTCTTGGGTGCATCCCTGCCTGCTCCACTCTGTAACTGACAGCAATCCGGGGAGTTTTGGGGTGATGACAACCTACAGCCTGCTGTGAGTCACCCTGGGCATACCACACACCTGCTTTTAACCCAGCCTAACTCCTGCAGCTGCCCAAACCATGCCGGGAGCAGGAGCTGGCAGCCAAGTGCTGCAGTGCTGCACAGGCAGGTCAGCCCCTCACTGCAGCAGCACAGCCAGCATCAGCAGAGGGCACTCAAATGCCAGCGTTGGCCACTGGAGCTGCCTGCCCCAACTCCATGCATCATCTCCATCATCTCCTGCGTGCAGCCACACGCCAACGGGAAGGCGCTCGCTGAAGCAGAAACCTGCCCCTTTTCTCTCCTTTTTTTTCCCCTTTTTTCCTCTCCCGTTGCTGACACACTGACACATGGCAGCTGAGCAGACTGCAGAGGGAATGCTGTCACTGGAGAAGCTGGCAATGCCATGCATTCACTGAATCGTGGGGAGGGCTGGAGCAAGCAGCTGAAAGAGCTGGCTGAGCATTCCAGAGACCAAGATGACTCCGTGTGAAACTGCTGCTCTGCAGGAACCTGCACTGTATAGATGGATTTAAAATCTGTATCTATGTGTAGGTACCTATATGGATACTGTACTTTCCTCCATATTCTATATATTTGTGTTTCTGTAGAGATATACATCTACGGATATCTTTACAGATAGATGTCCAGGAAGACAAATCTATCTACAGATACTGTAACAAATTTAAAGACCCAAACATTTCCATAGGGAGCCACTGCCTGTCCTGCTGCTGCCTCCTGACCCACAGGTAACATCCACATGGACTCTGAAGATTTGAGCTGCAGCACAGCTTTAGTGCCACCTATAGCCATATTTATCAGAGCTGCTGCACTTGCCTCAGGGAAGGAAAAATTACATCCAACCTGAGATAACCTGCCAGCTCCAGACATGGGTGTGTCCCGTGCCAGGCACAGTCACTGGCAGTGCCCACATATGCAGGGGATGCATGTGCTACTCTGTGTGCATGCCTGTCCTCGCTGGCACCAGGGGAATGTGGGCCTGGGTGCAGCTTTTGGAACTCTGAAATTGCAGAGGGCTCACCACCAGGACATGGTCACTGCAGCATCCTGGTGATATACAGGATTTCTTGGCTTTGCCAGTGCTCCCTGATCTCCTGAGGTGATGGTCACTGCTGCCATGACCTCTGAAGCACAGATCTTCAGACTAATGTGTTGAATTAATGTTACCCTGAGCTTCCTGCCACAGTTGTGTCACACTGGCTTTGGGGTGGGTTTTAATGGCTGGCTGTTTCAGTTAAACTATCACACTGCTGAATAAAGCACATAATGCTTGTGTAGGCTGGGCTTGACTGGCAGGAGGCAAGGCCCTGAATGCCACAGCTATTTCTTAAATAAAAATCACCCAAATGGTCTTCACTTCCAATCCAGTAGGTGAATAAATCCAAATCCTTCCAAAGAAGGAGGCAAAAGCAATTTTCCCATGGAGAGAGTAGCACACATCCTTCTGGGTACCGTGTGCCCCAGTGAGCTTGCCTCACTTCTGGCCCCTTTCCTTCAAGGCAACATCTCACCACCACCCTTCTATAAGCCTATTTAACTCCAGGACTGAGAATTGAGGCCCACAGGTACCACTTTCCTTCAAAGCCAGGCCTGATGCTCTTTTGGATACCCAAAGACCCCCTGCACCCTGCTGCAGCCAGGCTCTTGGGGCAGAGGCTCTGAGCAGGATCCAACACACGCATTTATGGAGGCCAGGAGTGCAGCACTTCCCTCCAGCTCCACAGCACATTTGTCAGGTCACATTATAAGCAGGTCATTTGTCATGGGAGCATTACCAGCACCTTCAGCTGAACACTGCAGCCCAGCAGAGCAGGGCTGAATCAGCTGCCTTCCCTGTATGGCCCTGCTGCAGCAGCTGGCAAACATCTGGAGAGGACCTGGCACTGCAGTGGGCAAAGCCTCTGGCAATGCCCCAGTCTCCCCTAGGATGATGGGCACTGTTTTTGAAGGAGGGATTTGGATCAGGGAGATGCAGCTCAAAACAAGTGCATGGAGAAACAGCAGAAAAAAAAAAGATTCAAAGATCTCTCTTTCCTGCCTCCTTTTCTCCCAGTTTTCTGCCCTCCCTCTCCCCCTGCAAGAGCACACTTCCTACATCTCTCCAAGCCTGAAACTACTGTGTGTATTTACACTATCCAGATCCATTATTCATGCAAGGCAAGAGCACCAATTAATTAGGACTGCATTTATATAACTCTGCAGGTAAAGCTATATGTGGCTGCTTGTAAGCCAGAACGGGATCTTATTTGCACTGCACCAGATATGACAGGTTTTAAATATTGATGAGAGAAGACACACGAAGGCAAAACCTCTGGTGGGAACGCCCTTGGAGGCCTGGCATGAAACAAGGACTTCAAAGAGCAAACTCACTTTGTTAGATCAGACACATCCTGGGCTATGAGCAATGAGAGAGCTGCAGCTGCCCCTCAAACCCTGTGAGCTCACAGAGGCACTGACACTTGCAAGAAGAAGCTCCTGGAAACCCTGGCTTGCTGCTCCCAAACACCAGCATGAGCCAGGAAAGAAGTGGAAGGGGAATTCCAAGTGACAAATGAAAACAAATATTCTAGGTGGTTGCGTTGTTGTGACAGGCTCATTTATCTAAACCACCAGGGAAAGAGTGACTGTGGCTGGAACATCATCTTTCCTGACATGCCAAGCACTGGAGCATGGAGAGGTGTTTCCCACTGGTGGAGAAACTGGGTCAGAGCTTCCCACCATAGCAAACAGGGATCTGATTTGCTCTGAACCACTGCAGAACTTCTATTTGGGATCACTATGAAGGGATGCCCTGTGCAGGAAAAATCTCGTGCTTCAGAAACTATGAGCCCTACATGCTTCCTGACCAAAGAAAAATGAGAGAGACATGAGGTTTAGCTCATATCTGTGCTACAGGAGCTGCTGCAACACAGCTCTCCTTGGAAAAGGGTGCAGGAATGCTGCTGGGACCACTGCAGTGTCCCCATGTACCACACAACTGCGAGGGGGCTGCCACCTTAATGACAAGGTTCCTACAAGCTATAGGACACGTGCACATGCAGAAGAAAATAACAAACCACCATTTTAGATAACCTAAATTTACTTATAATTAACTGCTGAATTCTTTTTTGGCATTGCCTTGTAAAAGCTTCTAGTTGATGGTTTTCTGCTGGTTAACATTTACAGGAGCTTCAGCAATTTTTTATCCCTTGACCACCCAGCTCCATAACTGCACTAACTGAAACCTCACATGCAAACTGCAAGATGCTTAGATTTCCCTTGTACATTCCCTGTAAAGATCTGACCTTCATTTTATACCTAGAAAGGAAAATAAATCCACAATATGGCAGAAAAATGAGGTTGGGTAAAAGCCCTCTCTGACTCCATCTGCCCACTGCTGCCAAGGGGTCTGCACAGAGATTTGTCTTGCAGGATCCCCAAGGCTCCTGACCCCAGGATGTGTTTGTTATTCCTACAGCTCAGCTGGAGTTTTGGTGGTTAAACCAGTGCATCAAGGCTCATTCTGTGCCAGCAACAAATGGAAGGCTGATTAGGGAACTATATATATCTAATATATGTATATATAGGGAAAAATTAAAATATATTCAAGCCTATTCACCCTTCTGCATGACACAAACATTTTCTGCAGTGCTGCTGGATCTATTGATATTTAATTCTCTAATTTGAGGGTTAGTTCTGGTGCACATTTTGAATTCATGAGACCAACTTTCTGCATGAGGGAAAACAAAAGCTGCAACTCTGCTCCCATGAAAGTCCCGGTTTCAAAGCTAGCTTGGGCATTTTTACTTCCACTGCAATTAAAGACAGCTGCAAATCTAAATCTCTTTGGAAAGAGATTTCTCTGCCTGGAAGAAGAGAAATTTCCTTCAGCCTCAGAGAAGGAAATTGGTCAGCTCCTGAAAAAGGAGGCCCAAGTGTCCCACAGATGTGAGCAGACACGCAAAGGATGGCAGCAAGGTCTCAAGGGCACCAAGAAGGCCAAAAAGAGAGCACCAAAAGACTTCCTCACTTGACTTTTTTCTATATGCAGTTGATGTTATTGTTAGAGCAGCATCAGGAGATGGTGGATTTCCCCAAAAAAGCCCTAACGTGGGAGGTACTTTGTGAGAGGTTCAGAAATCCCCATTTAGGAAGATCAAGGTGACAGAAAAAATGAGATCCCTGCATTTTGAGCTCTGCTAGATGAGACATGAGAAAGAGCAGGAGCTCTACCCCTGCCAGTATTTAAAGACAGCACTGGAAAACCACCAAACCTCCTGAAGGTCTGCACTGACAGAGAATTGGGCCAGTTATCCCACTAAGGCCTTTCTTCAGCTCTTTTGCTGGGCATCTCCAGCACAAATTAAGTCCAGGCATTTCTGAGCTTGGCATCCTTCTACATCAATCCCTTTGGAGCTGCACTTGGGCCCAAATGCCAACTCACTCCCTCAGCCTGGACACCTCCACAGCATCTTATGATGAGTAGGAGCTTTCTGTAAACACAGTAATATGTTTGGCAGCTTGAACAGGCTGACTTAGGAGACCCAAAAGCCACCAGCTCCAAGGGTTTATTTGTCCCGGCTGCTCTACTGTGTTTTAAAGGTCAAATTTATTTTGAAAACACAGTAATCTGAGTCTTCCACTGGTCTCTCCTCCCAGAGATCTGCTGGTACCAGTGCTGCCTGCTGGAGGCACACCCCATCTTACTCAGACCATAAAGTAGCATGGAAGAAATCCTGTTCCCATTAACCAAAACAAATCCCTGGCCAAGAGTCATCAACAAAAGTTAGTGTAAAGCTGGTGTAGGAAAAAGCAGCAGAAAAGCAGGAAAAAGAGAGACCCAACAGCAGCGGCCTGGCTGCTGCTGGAGCCTTTGGGTGCTGCTGGGATGGGTACAAGTGCTGCAGCAGCACTCCACATCCCTGCAGTGTTTATTTGCTACTCTCAACTTTGAAGTAGCAACTGTATTTGCTACTCTCTGCACTTACAGATCTTCTGGTTTTGTGGATTCAGGGCACCTTGCAGCTGGCAAAGCCACAGCCAGCCATGCTGGGGAGCATCTGTCCTCACCACTGCCACAGCCCAGCACGTTTGCAACAGAAGGTGTGTACCTCTTTCAAGGACTCCAGCTTTAATGCTCACCATAGCAACTCAGCTGCTCCTTGCTCACCACACAAACCGTGTCTAATGGAGAGCAGAGCTCCTTTTACTCTGTGGCTGGATGCAGGTGAAGCTAAACCTGGCCAGATGGACCTGAGGAAATGGGCACTTGAGAAGATGCTGGAGCTACCACAGCTGCCAGCTGGCCCCAGCATCTGCCCTGATCCTGGCTGAGCCCGTGGGACTGATCACATCAAGGGGGGGGCAGAGGATGCTCTTCAACTACAGCCCCCCTGCTTTTCCCCACTCCTCTGACATGGCAGGAGCTTGCAAACAGCTCTTGGGCAGCTGTGCTCCAGGCACATCTCCCTTTTAGCTGAGGTCCAGAAGCTGTAAGGCAGCTGGGAAGAAGGCAGTGGGTGAAGAGCCCAATGGGGCTGTTCACAGCCATTATAAAAGGCATTGGGTTTAAATCCTGGCTATGGTGGCATTAACTTTTAATGACTTGGGGACACAACAGAAGGGAACTGGCAGAGCCCAGGGGACCGAGCACAGCCTGGCCCAGCAAGGCTGCAACTCTGTAGCTCAGGGCAGAGCTCTCCAGCTTAGTGAAGGGATTAGTCCTGCATTCAAAACCTGCCTGGGAAGCAGCAAAGAGAGAACAATTTTCTTCTATGTGAAGAGAACATATTAATACAGCAGCAAGCATTGTATTCATTACAGGATTGGAGCTAATCTGGTGTCTGCTTTTATTCTGCTGTTGTTCTGCTCCTGTACTGCTTGCAGCAAGCAGGCTTGGACAAAGGCAGAACCAGGCTTCCTTACAACAGTCCTCACACACATCCACTGGGGCAGGGGATTTTGGGGTGCATCAATGTGCAAACTTTGTTCTCTCTCAAAGCAGCCTGGGTTGCCATCCTTGGGTTGGGGGCAGGTCTCTAGCAAAGCCTGACCTACAAAGTATTGAACTCTCTGTGCTCTGACAAAACCACAGACCTACATATTTACCAGACTGAAAAAATGCTTTGCCTGGGATTTGCCTGTCTTTATTTTTGCCCTGGAGGGGCTCAGAGGACCACCTCGAAGAGGGGCCATACCATCACATCATCACCATCAGCTGCCTGAAATTCCTTCCTGTCTGTGCCCCTGGCCTGAGGCATTACCCAGTACAGGGAGAGATTGGTGACCAGAGTAATAGACCTCTTGCTCGTGCAAATTAAGGGGGTGGATGCTCTAATGGTCCATTTACCACAAATCCTTTTATCAGACATATTGGTGACCTCTTCAGAAAGCTAATTTAATGACCCTCAATGCTTCAATGAGTCACCTAGGCTGAGTTCAGGGCAAGGCAATGGATGTCTTTCTTGCAAAACCCCATCAAAAAAGCCCAAGCGATGGGGAAAAGCCCCTTTATTTTTTATTGAACTTACAAGTACAAGAATCAGGAGCTAAAGCAAAAGCAGGCACTTTTTCCAGAGCACGTGGCCAGGCTGAGCAGCTCAGGGACACCCAAAGTCACAAGGTCAAATCCTGCAGCTGGATTTTAAATGGGGTGGATAATTTTATGACCGATTGCATTTGTGGCTGGTATGTTAAGACAAGAGTAATGAAATCTTATCCTTTGGGGCACAGATGGATCATTGCACAAGTCAGGCAGGCATCTGCCCCTCCCCTGCAAGAGAAATTGTAATTGGCAGGGACTGTAAAGACTGAAGTTGAAATTAGGGATCAAATGGGGCACAAATGGCACATGGGTCCAGGGATAGGGCAAATGGAGCTTTTCAGCTTCTTATCAACGGTAACAGTCCACAGGAGCAAATAATGATAATGAACTTGACAGATGCTGGATTGCCCACCTCGACTGAATACAGCTGTCACCCCAGTCATGGGCTAAATCTGCTCAGTAGTTCAGGGACCCCTTTAGGTTTGGTATTCCAAAGGTTTATTTATAGCAAACCAGTCCTATTACCTTCACAAAAGCTGGCAACACTTGCTATGGTGGGGAGAGTGGCTGGAGGTGGCTAGGCCAAAAGGATGGCCAGGATGTTACACTGGACCAAGTGTAACAAAATATTTGGGGTTACTGACTAGAGAGCTCAGCCTTAAACCAGGCTGAGAGCAGCCCCTTGGGACCCATCATCAGAAATCACAGAATCACAGAATTTCCAGGTTGGAAGAGACCTTCAAGATCATCCAGTCCAACCCATGTTCCAACACCCCAACTAGACCATGGCACCAAGTGCCACATCCAGTCTTTTTTTAAACAGATCCAGGGATGGTGACTCCACCACCTCCCCGGGCAGGTCATTCCAGTACTTAATCACTCTTTCTGTGAAAAACTTTTTCCTAAGATCTAACCTATGCTTCCCTTGTCGCAGCTTGAGACTGTGTCCTCTCATTCTGTCAGTGCTGCCTGGAGAAAGAGACCAACCCCCAGCTGACTACAACCACCTTTCAGGAAGTTGTAGAGAGTGATAAGGTCTCCCCTGAGTCTCCTTTTCTCCAGGCTAAACACCCCCAGCTCCCTCAGTCGTTCCTCATATGGCTTGTGTTCCAAGCCCCTCACCAGCCTCGTTGCCCTCCTCTGGACGTGCTCAAGAGTCTCAACGTCCATCCTGAACTGAGGGGCCCAGAACTGGACACAATACTCAAGGTGTGGCCTCACCAGTGCCCAGCACAGGGGCAGAATGACCTCCCTGCTCCTGCTGGCCACACTATTCCTGATACAGGCCAAGATGCCATTGGCCTTCTTGGCCACCAGGGCACACTGCTGGCTCATGTTCAGCCAGTTGTCTACCAGAACTCCCAGGTCCCTTTCTGCCTGAACACTGTCCAGCCACACCATCCCCAGTCTATAACGTTGCAGGGGGTTATTGTGGCCAAAGTGAAGGACTCAGCACTTGGATTTGTTAAACTTCATCCTACTGGATTCTGCCCATCCTGCTGCTCCACCCAAAACCAGCTCAGGCCTGGCCAGTTACCTCCTCCAGCCTTCTCCTCTGCTCCTTTTGCTCCTCGATGCGTTTCTGCCTCTCGGCCAACAACTGCCGCTTGTGCTCCTCGTTCTCGCGCTGCTGCTGCTCCAGCTGCTGCCGCCGCAGCGCCTCCGAGCGCTCCTTGTTGGCCAGCTGCAGCCGCAGGAAATCCCGCCGCAGCGTCGACTCCCCGGGCAGGTTCAGGATGGAGCTGCACACGGGAGAAGCATCAGAAGATCCCCTGCCTCTGTGGGATTTTTCTCTCCCCTCTAACAGCGCCCAAACGCCCAACAGAGGGATGGAGGGATGGGGGTCTGCAAGTTTCAGGGTGACAGTTTTGCTCATGGCTCACTGGTCATTCACTCACTGTAAATGGAAAGGTTTCCTTCACATTTAGGTTTCTAACCAAAGCCTCTGGTGCTGCAGTGGCTGGCACAAACTATATTTAGCTGTGCACAAAGCACATTTAGCATGAATCACTGCCAGCTATTAAAATACTACATTATCTCGGAGAAATAATGGAATAACCTGATACTAATTGCAATGGCTGTGAAAAATGTCACCAAAGAGAGTTCCAGCCCCACCGTGCTTGCAGCAGCACCTGGGAGGTTTCATGGTGAAAAATTTCATGGAAATAGGGAGTTACACTTGGATGTGAGGAACCACATCTTAAAGAGCTTTTTGATTTCACCTCACATTTCTCCACATCTCAATATCCACATTCCCATGACAGCACCATGTCATGCTGCAGATCCTGCAGGCAATGGGATTTTCTTCCCCAGCTTTTGGTTAAGGTGATCCAGAGCATCAGTTTATACCCACGCACCACCCGGCAGGGAGAATTTCCTCTGTTCTGCCAGGGAACAGGACTCAGTGCTCAGACTGTCCTTTTTCCATTTCCAGTTCATATGAGCCCATAATCCAAGCTGATTTTATACAGAGCTAAAGGGCTGTAAGGGCACAAATGAAATGCTGATTCCTACCTCGGCTCTCCGGAGTCATTTTCCTCCTCCTCCTCCTCACTTCCACTGTACTCGTACTCTGTCTCATCTAGGAACAGAATTGCTCATCAGTGCCCTTTGCTGGATTCATTTGTTTTTCCAGTGGCTGAAAACCCCAGAGCTCTGAAGGCAGAACAGCCAATTCTCTTTACCTCGCATGACCAAGAATAAGCAGCATCACTGCTCTGCATTTTGTGGTTTTATGGGGGCCACAAGGCCAGGGAAGCACCAGCACAGTGGGCAACAGCTCTGACAACTACAGCTTCTTGATGTAAAGATGAGAGTGCCCATAAAGTAAGAATTTATCCCTATATGACAGTGAGTGACCCCCTTCTTCAGGATGGTTCTGCAACAGAAGTTGCACCACCAGCTACTGGAGCCACAGCCACAGGAAGGTGGGATTTAACCAAGGCTCTGAAGGCACCAGCTCCTCTCTCCCTAAACATATGCTCTTCCTATGCAAATCCATGTAATTTCCAGGCAATGAAGATATCTACATAAAAGCTCACTGCAATGTTGTGTTACATACTGCAATTTCTGTTGGGATATCGTTTTTATCGGATGAAGGGAATTAGAGTCAAAGAAAGGCTTGCATTTATCCAATTACTCTCCATCTCTAGGGCCCAACCTTCATTTGCCAGACTAAACACATTTAATACTTCACTGGGATCCCATTTTATTGTTTTGATTGTAGTGAAATCTATTACAAGGGGCTGGAAGGTACGCATGAAAAATTAATTCCGCTACCAATAAGAAGAGAAATAGCAACGTATTAATTTGCTGGATTCTACAAATGAGCTTTCAAATTAAAATTCAGTTCACAAGCAGCTGAATACTTTAACAAGTTTCTTCTGCTATCTGATCTTTCTTGCAGAGGACTTTGATAGGGCCTGGAGACTTCACTGAAAACATTCAGTTTAATAGGTTATTCCTAGTCAGCGGAATTGCTTTGGGGCAAGGGTCTTATCTGGATGTTCGTTTGCACAGCTCTGCTCGTTGCTGGTGCTGCAGGGATGTCACGTAGATCAACACACTTGGCATGAAGTACGTGAGCTGGGGAAAATTCAGCTTAGCAGCTTCACCCTCCCACACGCCAGCACGGATCTGTGCAAATGTAAATTTTATATACACGCTTTAATGAATCAAAGCTTGGATGCTCCATGTGGAAATTACCACCTGGACTAATAAAAGGCATCATTTTTCATTAGGGGGAAAAAAAACCTATTTAAAACCACTGATTAACTCTAATGACAGTCACCTGTCTGCTTTGCGTGAACACCCATTGTTTAGTTACAGGTATTTATTTTCATTTCAATGACTGAGGGGAATAAAACCAAACAAAACAATCTGTCCCCAAAACCACACAAAGTGTGGTCATACAGAGGATCACACCTACTGAATTTAATGAGACTGCAAACAAACTCAGCCATCTGAGTGAGGGGAACTGGTACTGAGACCATGGGCAACCCAGTCCATCCACATGTTTCACCTGCATGGATGTGCCTTGGTCTGCACTAGGGACCCCCAAACATATAGCAGAGGTCACAGGATGCTCAGGCAGGGATATCTGAGCACATGGCAGAGGTCAAGGATTGCTCAGAGTGCTGCTTTTTCTCCACCAACCCTCCTCACTTCTCCACTGACCTTTCTCTCCTCGCTTCTTTTTAGTCCTGTCGATGTGGTCCTTGAGCTGGATGCGGACCTGCCTCTCGTTGGGCTGGTCTCTGATGAAGGGGTGCTTCATCAGCTGCTCCGTGGTTGGTCTCTGGCTGTGGTTCTTCACTAGGCAGCTCTCAATAAAAGACTGAAACTTTTTAGACCTGGTCAAGAACAGGGAGGGAAGGTACAGAAATAATAAAAAATATAAATATAAATGCATCGATTCTTGTTGTTAGAAAGTGAAAAAAGGCTTGTTGGTATTTGAGAAGATTTTTTTCTCAGTTCTTGCTCATTATCCTAGAAAGCTGGGAACTTTCAGGATGACCAGAGAATCACCAAAACAAGAATTCACCAATGGCAACCAAGAAAAAGCAAGGGAGTGCTCCTGCTCCCTTCCCTCTGAACCCGTGAAACTGCAGGTAGAAACGAGATACAACACACAGATATAAACACAATGCCTGACTGGATTGCTTCTCATATTTTATGGCCCCCTGGGGAGTGTTTCAAGAGATGAATCTTTGTGAAGGCGAGTGGGACAAGCTGGGTTAATTTTTTTTTTTTTTTTTAGATTTAAGTCCCAACATTACAGGGTTTGGTAGAGCTCAGGCAACCTTTGGGTGATGCTGCAGCCTGCAGCCCTTCCCTGCTCTCTCAGCAGCATCACAACCCACCAGGTCTGGGGACCACCAAGCTCCAATCCCCCTGATCCAAGAGACTGGGACATGCTCTTTTAATAGAGATGGGAACAGAGCCCTGCCCTCCTCACAGCCTCCCTGCCCACAAAGTTACATTCAATCTCAGCTAAAACAGTTTCAGCCAAATCTTTAATAAACAAATTTGTCTTAGTCTCAAATGCTGCATATCCAAAGTTTTCCTGGAACTAGTTTCACCACATTATAAGCTCAAGAGAACAGGGATTTACAAGAAAGGAAGATGTTGACAGGCTACTGTAGTCTATGTTGCTTTAGCAAATAAGAAAATGAATATAAATTAATGTCAGAAGCCAACAGATACTACAGAATTGCATTAGAAGTAAAACAATAAGCTTTCAGGGATTTTACTTTTAAGCTGTCAGACTAAAAGTGATTTATCTTTTAAGTGCGAATCCATACAAATTGAGATGCAAAAATAAAATATGCTACTGGATCCAATTAAATCTTCCCTCCAGCTCTGCTAATGAGCAAATCTGCCTTCCCCACCTTGCCTCGAGAAACGCAGTGTTTCAGTGTACCCAGAAGGGACAACCAATGTGATGCTCAAAAACAAAATACACTTCTAAAATATGATTCTCCCTTGCTGGTGTGAACCTGGAGAGACTCCAGCCCTGGATGTGTGGTCCAGAGCATGTGCAAATACAGTACAGGTGAAGTAGCTGCAAAGTTATCCTCCTGGAAGTGATGGGATGGGGGTCCCAGGGCCCTGTCATGCCCTAAGACACCTTTGCTGCCTGAGCAGCTATGGGCAGGGATTTCCCATCCATCCTCCAGCTCAAGCTGCTGCATTTCCCAAAATCTTCCTCCCTCAAACAAGCCAGCCTGGCCAGTGGCACAGTTCAGCCCTCACTGGAGCTGAAGACCAGGGCTTTCTCCCTGGCTCTGATCCAGCACACATTTCATCCCCTCCCCAGGCCCGGGTCAGCTCACCTTCCTGAAACACACGTTCCTCCAGCTCCTGGGGTTTGTAAAGCTTAAATCAATGTTTGCAAAGCCTTTGCAGCTGCTGGGATGGAAAGTGGTATCACCGTGCAAATATCACCTCATTAACAAAGAGGTTTCATGTCTTTTACAATGCAGGACTAGAGAAGGTTTATGGGAACAAAATCACTAAAGTTTGAGCTCATTTTGCCTGCAAACAGGAAAAGAGGAAAATAAAGCTTCATTGCTGGCTGGCTTTAATTGGGAAAGAAAATGATACACCAAAGACTTTAATTTCATAGGAACTCAGCACTGTTTTAAAAGCTAGTTTGAGGATTCAGCAAGCAACAAAATTATTTTCCTCTCTGCAATTTTTAATTGAGGGCAGGCTCCCATGCCCGTGTTTTCTCTTGGCTTTCCTGACTTACCCTCAAAAGGGCTGGAGTCCCTTCACTGCTTTTACATGTAAAGAAAAAGATGGTCTGCCTGCATCATGTACTTTTATTTGTGTGTTGCTGTGCACAAAAGCAAGGACAAACTCAAGTGGAACCTTTCTCCATTTTGCCTTGCTCTTGTGACCTGTGATTGTGAAAATCAGCCTGCTGACTGCCAGGGAACCACCCCAAAAGCCTGGTCAAACATCTCCACTCTTCTGAAATGGACTTGCAGAATTTCAGGACTCATCCTGGCAAGGCCCAAAAACCTCCAGCTGAGAAATGAGCCAAGGACAGCAAATCTGCCCAGTGCCACATTGAAAATTCTGTCAAGATTTGCTTTCAAGGAGTTGGTGGAGCTTCATCTGGATCCTTTGGAGCACTGACAATGCTTCACTGCAATGACAGCTTGGAAGATGAATAGATGTCTGAGCTACCTGAGGTAGACACATCCCAACTCTGATGGACACCAGGGATGCCTGCTTGCTCATGGAGGGGTAGCAGAGGCCAGGTGAGCACCAAGCTGCCTCTTGAAGGTGGAGTTTTATTACACTCTGGCTTCCCAGGAGATCCTTCCACCAAAGCACTCAGGATGCCACCCTTGGCACAGGCAGGGCACAACTCTGGGCAGACCAAATAACCCCAGGCAGACCCCACAGGACGTGCAAACCTCGGACAGCTGCCAGATGTGTGTGGGGAGGTGGTGCCCAGAACACCCCACCTTGCACTAAGCACATCCTGTGATCACAGGGCAGGGACTAAAATACAAAGTTCCATCCCAGCTCCATTTTTACCTTAAGGACATGGAGAAACATCCTGCTGAAAATCTGCTTTCATCAGCTCCCCTCTGCCTGGAGGCTGAGGGAGTCTTTGCTGAATAAACAGCACTTTTGTATGAAAAATAAACTCTCAAGTCTCACAATCCTTTTTGTGCTGTAGGAGTGAGGATAACAAAGGAGCAGACTGGTGATCTGGCAGAAAACAAGCACCTACACTATTTTCTCAGCTGACTAATTGTATCCTCAAAAGGTCGTGCAAAGAGAGCAAGAATATCTGACACCCTCTGCAGAGCCAGCTGGGAATGGTTCCTCTCCTCCTGGTTTGGTACTGGAGCAGCTGATGATCAGGCTGACAAAACTGAGATGCCTTTCTGCCAAAGCCTGGGTGAGTTTTAGGCTGGTCCTAAAAGCCCCACACCATGCATCCAAAGCAGAGGAGTCCAAGTCCCTCTTGCTCCTCCATCAGCAATAAAAGAGCTGCTGCTGCTGCCCCAAGTGTCATCAGTACACACCATGTGCTACTTACATACTCCTTTTTATTGGTGTGTAATCAATAAGATATTAAGAATCAATAAGACATTAAGAATCAATAAGATATTAAGCAAAATTTAAAGGATTAAGGCAAAGCTCCCCTCTGTGAGCTCAGCCCATCTGGGAACAAGGGGCAGTGCTGTCTCTCTAACATGTGGCAGATCTTTCCTGACTAAACCACTGCTGAACCTGGGGCAGGAAAGCAGCACAAACCAAAGACAAGTGTTTTTAAGGACTCCACTTCCATCAACACAGAACATACAGTAACAAAACAACATCTGTCTGGGCTTCAGGAATATTTTTCCTGTGGGTTTTTATTGGCATGCTTCACTTTCTTTCCTTTTTTCTTTTTTTTTTTTTTCCAAAACAGTGATGTATCTTTTCCTGCAAAATTTTAAAATAAAGCCCAAACTAAGTACAAATCTCTACATTCCTAGGCCTTCAAGATAAACCATCCTCTTTTTGTGTTGATTTTTTTTTTTTTGGCCTGGATACATGTTTCCACTTGAGAACGGAACCTAACTGGAACAAAACGGGAGCCAAGCAAAGTGTCATCAGACTTCAGGCTGCACAAACTGCCCTGGAAAAGCCAACTCTGCACTGTGAAATGGCAGGGTGAGTGTGCTCTCTCTCTGCATACCAAGGAAGGCCTCCATCCCACAGTGGATCCTTCAGAACAAATTTCCTCTCCACAGGAGACCAAACCCCAAACCTGCACTCCCCAGAGTGATGCTGGAGACCATTGCCAAACCCCTCAAAACTACATAAATATCAACACCATGTCTCCAGTGTGTTCAGCTGCAGGAAAAGGTTGCTCCAGAAATGTTTTTACAGTCCTTAAAGATTGAGAGAGAAACTCACCACTTCTTTGATTTCAACCTCGGGGCCGGGTTGCGGGGGATGAGGAACAGGGCTCTCATGGGATGCATGTCACACAGAGCTGCAATTTGTAAGAAAGGCATTAAACATGGCACAGACATCCAACAGGGAGATCCCAGTTTCCTCTGAGGCTGCCAGACCCTCATGGAAGGATGGCTGCAGCAACAACCTCCCACAGACAACCCAGGTGAGGGCTGATGTGCCCATCCAAGGGCTGTGAGTATCCCCAGCACTGCCAGGGTCACTGCAGGGGCTGGCTGGGGACATCTCTGCTCCTGCAGCTCCAGGTCCTCAGCACCTGCCTTGTGCTGAGATCAATGGGTCAGAGCACATCCCACACCACGTGATGCTCTGCTTTATTTACTTGCATTTTCCAGCAAGGACAGTCCCAGGATAACACTGAAAGCCGTGGCAGTGTGACTTGTGCAGGTGCATCCAGCATGTCACTACCAGTGTCACACTAGCTCTGAGGTGTTTTACCTGCTCCCAGCCTTCCACCCCTCCTTCATCTGTGTTTTATTTGAGGAAACCCTGTCCCAGAGTGCTCAGAGATGTATCAGGTGTCACACAGGTCTGCCTTTGCCCACTGCCCACCCCACCCCCTGGGCCACGCTGCCCTGGCAGCTTTGTCCCCAGTGAGTGCTGTGAACTCCACCTCAGCAAGCCCAGGGAAAACCTTGGGGTGGTGTTTCTTGCACAGAGCCCAGCTCTGGCTGGTGCTCAGCAAACCCCAGCACTTCACAACCCAGGGATAATGAAGAGAGCCAGGACTGTACTCACGGGGAGCACCTTCGGCCATCTCGATGGCTGTTATCCCCAGAGACCACAGGTCACTCTGTGAAAGAAAGCACAGGGACATTGCCAGTGGGAGGAGAAATGCACACATTTATTTACCCTGCTCCCAAGCCCTGCTCAGCCCTGAGTCTCCTGAAGGATCAGAGTAAGTGCACCTATGTGGGAAACTTTGATTTCATACCTGTAACACTCTTCTTCCCATCTTCTCCCTTGCCAACAGGAACACCAGAATCCCCAGCTCCCTGGCAGACAGCAGCAGTGAGCTGCCCTCCTGTGTTTCCTCCCCATCCCACCATCACTAATGAGCTGTGCATGCACCCCTAGCCCTGTAAGGAGCCCCTTACAAGGGGGATTGGCTCTCCTGGCACTGCAGGAGGCAGAGGCTGCTCGTGGCCAGTGAGAGAAAATGAGTACAACCCATCTGCTGGACTAGGAACACGACTCTGACCAATGCTGGTGCTTCCTAAGGCTGGAATGGATGGACTCTGCCTTCCACCTTTCCTCTTGTACATCCAGAATTCCTTTGCCCTGCTTTCTGCCATGTCCCTGCAGTCCCACTTCACTTTTCTCCTCTCCAGTTCAAAAGCTGCTCTTTCTAAACTGCCTCAAGCCTCTAAACCGACCATTTAGTGAATAAATCCCAGAAAGGTTGTTTTTCCCAGTACAGAGTCCCAAAAGCCCAGCCAGAGCTTGAGAGAGCCTCTAGGAACCACAAGCACCTTTTCACAAATAGCCTCCAGGAAAGGCAACTTCATTTCCAATTCCAAGGCACTTTTCCTCATTTTTAGCTCAAGTTCTCCCTCAACAAATGCCGTCCTTGCTACACATCTTTGTACCTGCTTAAAAATTCTCTCTCAAATCTTATTTTCAGCCCTTTCACAGCACAGTCTCATCCACTCTTTGTTTCTGGTCAGCTGGGATTTCTGCTGCATACTTAATTATCACAGTCTTTCCACATGATTCAGCACACATGACCCCTTCCCTCTGGGTTGCCACTGAACTCCTTCCAAATTCCTAATGTGTCTTTCCATATCGAGGTGCCCAGTGTTATATGCAAGATGCCAAGTGATCTTAAAGCTGGAGGAATACAGAAAGGGATTATCATCTCTCTAAGTCTCCCAGAGAAAGCAGAAAGCTCAGCGGGAAGCACACATTTTATAATGATCTGGAATTCAGGATTTTTTTTTTTTTTTTTTTGAGTGGTTTTTATTTTTAAGACTGAAAAGCCTTTCAGTCCATGCAGCAAAGGGATGCTATGCTAATGTATTTGCACTGCCTTGACTTGGGAAGGGAAGCAGGTTCCCTTCTCCCCCTCCTTTTGATTCTAAGCTTATTGACAAGATACCTCTAAAGAAAAAAGGAAGACTGGCTAGGGGAAAAAACAACAAATAACCTCAACAACAGGGGGTTTCTATTTGTTCTCTTTTAAAGTGGTTTATTTATGTGAGGAGGTATTTACTGCCTCCTTCCATAGATTACACAGGCATCTCTTTCTGGCTAAGAAAACAGTGAGATCAGAGGCTTTTTGTCCAACAGATTAAGCCTGTGAGGATTCCTTTTCTCACCCTATAAATCTCATTTTTTGTATTCAGTATTTTAAGCCAGTCAGCTAAACCTGAGAGCATCTGATTTGCATCCCTTTTAAAGGAAATAATTATCATTTACATCCTCCCCACCCTACTTCAAAGCAAGAGCATCAGGTGCAAGGATGTGATCCTGGGTATGGACTAATGTCCAGTGGCTCCCACATCACCAGGAGCTCTGGAAGCAGCCTGCATGGAGCGTGTCAGCAGCAATCAGCCTCGTGTTCCACACCCCCAGCCACGGGAAAATGGCCAGAGCCAACTTCAGAGAGACGAGCATCTGATCCTTGGGGACAATAGAGGGATTCTGGTCCTGGAGCTTGTGCATCAGTCCACAGCATATTAAGTGCCCCAGTTATTCTGGCAAGAGGAAAATCCTCAGGGATTTCAGAGGGTAGAGAGTAGCCTATGAAGATATCAGTCCTTTCTTTAAAAAAAAAATAACAAAAAGCTGTGATTAATGAGAACATTGCACAGGCAGCTGTCAGTGAAGGAGTGGTGAGAACAGCCAGTGCAGGGTGCAGCCCTGTCATGAAGCACTGCCCTCAGCAGAGCTGAGGAAATGCCTGTTGTAATTGGTTAATCAAAGAGTAATAAGTAATTGGAGATTAAACTATTTCTACATGTCCCCATCATTAATGATTTCTGTAACCCAGAGTCTGAACTCAGACTGGAGAGCTGCTCTCTGGAAAACCATCAGTTCAAAAGTTGACTGGTGCACTTAAATGGCTGCAATAACTAAGCATCATTTGGCTTCTTTAAAATCATTCATTTCTCAAAAACTTCTCTGAACAATCAGTAATTGCAGAAAAATTGTATCACAGTGGTGGGCTGTGGCTCTGTTACATTGGAGTGTTCTACTTTTAGAAAGCAGCTCACACCAGAGGGTCTCAAAGTCCTTTTTGAACATCACCTTGTGAAGTGACCTCTCAGCGTGCACATGTACAGCAAACTTCACATATGCCTGAGCTTTCCCCCCAGAGTTCATGTGTCAGTGCCCTGCCCTGCTCTCTGGACACACTCAGTGGACCTTAGGAGATTTGGAGCTAGAAATTCAAGTTCTGGACACTTCAAAAAACCAAGGGATATTTCTAAAGATGTGTGTCCAGAAATCTGTAGCAAGGCAGAAACAGGATGAACTATATTAAGCTCTCCCTGCTTTAAACATCAGACCTCACTGTAGTTTGAACAGGCAGGTGGGACTCCTAACCTTCCTGTGGATCTGCTGCATGGCACAGGGCTCTGTGCCACATTATAACTCAGCAGCAATGTTGTGCTGCCACCGATCCAAAAATAAACTTCAAACAGGCTGGAGAGACATGTGAAAAGTAGGTCAGCCCCCTAAATGTCTGATTGTGTGGCAGCCTTCACATCTCCCTGCGACTATCAGCCTGCAGGCCAGAGAATGTGATTTTACCCTTTCTAAACCTGACCTGACTCCTCTCCAGAGTAAATAGAGCAAATACAGCTTGTTTGACTGGAGTATTTAAATACACAGCACCAAAAAGCAGGGTAGCAGGTAGGAAGCCTGAGTCTGACACCTTTCTCCACACGGGTAAAGACTCCTCACAGTAAATTTGGATACGTGAACAGCACAGCAAAGATTCAGCTTGAACCTGAACTGGCATCCCAAAATCCCACAGCCAGAAAGCAGGAGGAGCCTGCAGCACTGCCTGCCAATGTGCTTTTCAGTGCTGCAATGATATACTGAATTCCTGAGCAGGAAGAAGCTCGTTTGGGTACCTTGAAGTCGTAAGTGGCGTCGGGATTTTCGTCGCAGGCGATGACCTCGGGGGCCATCCAGTAAGGCGTTCCAATGAAGGTGTTTCTCCTGCCCACCGTCCTGTCCAGCTGGGCACTGACACCAAAATCCACTGGAGCAGGGAGACAACGAGGCATGGTAAGGTCAGAGACAAACCTGAGCAACACCCTGCTGCTGAATGTAAAACATTGTGCTCATTGAGAACAACTCTGCGCAGCCAGGAAAGGAAGACGTGGCTGAAGACATTCCTGTTTGATCTCTGCTGGCATCAACAGAGGTCAGTCAAGGACAAACCTGATCATCTGATGTCCAGGTTTTGTATGAAACCCTGTGCCTTTTCCTCCTTGCCAGGAGGCAATGAAAAGAAATCACAGCTCCTCATACTAATGAGAAACAGGGTTAGCAACATGAATAAGCAGCAGCCTTTGTTCTATGCTTGCTCATTTGAATTAAAGCCTGCCAAATACTGGTGGAAGCCTCATTTTTCTACCTAAATTCTTGCTGCAAATGGCAGAAATGCAAAAGACTTAAGGAACTAGGGGCCAAGGACAAAGGCCCATGGGAAATGTCAAGCAGAGAGCTGCAAAATGAAGCAAAAAATGATGAAATCAAACCAATGAGAGAGTACTCTATGGTCCACTAACTGCACTTTGCACAACACAATGGCTGGAGATTTGCCCTGGAGAATTTCCCCTTGGAGAGGAATCTTCACCAGCATAAAGCCCAATGAGCTGGTGGTGCCATCTGCTAAGCCAGGGTTTAATTCTGCTGTAGAGGGAGAGAGGAGGCATGGGAAAACCAGGCTTGCACCACACATGACCAGTGTAAGGGATCCTCCATCACCAGCATAAATTAACTGTGCAAAGACAGCCTTAATGCCATCAACACTGGACAAGTGAGGATGTGAACACATCATCTGCACTGATCTGCTGCCTTCCATATGATCTCCACACTAATGCCTGCTCCTCTCCAGGGTAACTGACAGAGTGCACAAAATTCAGAGCAGTTCTTGCAAATTAAACCCCCTCCATCAGGTTAGCTTGGAAAAGGAGTCTGGATTATGTCATGCTAAACTGAAAATGGATTATCCTCCAGGACACTGCCATGCAGCTGTGGGGGAACAGCCCCTGACAACATCTGGTGATGAACACAGGGCAATTTTCAATCCAGGGCATGAAAAACTGGTGTTGGTTGCTTAACCTGTACCTGGTGGCAGAGCTGTCTGAGCAGAAACACCAGTGCAAGTGCATCTCTGCAAGCAGAACCTGGCCATCAACCCTGGCAGTCTGAGGCACAGCACTTGCTGAACACTCAAGGTCATGTATCAAAGCCAACATAACAAAACCCACAGAGGAGCTCTTGGTACTCATCCTCTTTCTTCAGGTCATGTACAAGCCAGTTTTGTTGCTTCTCTCCAGCCAGCCCACCTGCAGTTTCCAGGAGCTCTAACCCACTCTTACCTAGTTTCACTTCAGCATTTTCTGTCAGCAATACATTCTGTCCCTTGATGTCTCGATGAATTACTTTGTGCTGGTGTAGATGACTCAAGCCCTGGAGAATTCAGAGAAAGGTTAGAGGAACCCAAGTTCAAAGCATGTTATTTTCTGACATTCCTCCTCAACCAATTATGCTCCAGAAATGAAAGGTTCACAGTTGGAGTTAAGCACTGGAGAATGCTTTTGTTTATCACATGCTCCAAACACTGCCCCATGTCCCATGCTGGGAGGACAAGCCTGGCAAGGAGCCTGTCAATTCTGTAGGGTTTTAAACCCAATCTTTCACATTCCAGCAGGAACCTGTATTAACCCAAATTCTTCTGTCACTCCAGACATGATTTCCCCCATGTGTTCCCTTGCCTCAGGGAGCCATTTCTGTGGCAGAAATAATAGAATGGGTTTGTCTCCTTCCTCCATTTCCATCATCCAGAAACTGAAGAAAACAACTCTCCTGTTATATGGGTCCAATAAACTGGATTTCAGTACATTGAGAAGCTTATATTAAAAAAGCTACCATGCAAATACAAATGTTATAACTTGCACATATCCCTAATAGAGATATAGCTCAAGTAAAAAGCTTGTCTCAAAGGCAAAAGGTAAACTAGCTTTGCTGTTATGCTGGTTTATTAGCTCATTAATTTCTTTTTGCAACCCACATTTTTATTTGATTCATTTATTACTTTAGTTTCAAAGTAACATCCACCCAGATTGCCAGCTTAGGAAAAATATGGATTACTTCAAAAACTAATTTTGCATTAGGTTTATATTTCACATTAAACATTCATATTTGAGGAAGAAAAGGATTTCTGCTATCGCTTTTGGTAGTTATTAGTAATTTTACGCTCATTACCTTGGGAAAACTGTGGAACAGATTATATCTGTACAGGAGTCCTTTTTTTAGCCATATTACACTTGGTTACAGGCACCTTTGAGCATTTGAGGCAAAGCGAAAATTCCACAGGATTTCAATAAATCCTTTTAACAACCTGGGATTGAGCCTTGTGTTAGAATTCCAGCTGTCCATCACTGTCTGAACCAAACGTGAGCCAGGTTCTGCAGTGTGAAGCTGGGAGCCTTTCCTCACCCCAAACCCCACAGAGGTCACCCACCACCACCCCAACGTGTGGCCAAAATGCAAGAGGTGACACCGGATGGTGGCCCTGGGACATGAGACAGAGGCTGGGTTGTGACTCACTGCCAGGGACTATTTTAAGGAGCAGGCTCCTGGAGCTCATACACTTAAAATAAGCCCATGTAACTGTGGCCTCCTGGCACTGAAAGCAGTGTCCCTACAAAAGCTGATGAGTTACAGCGCCAGCATCTTCTGCACATCACTCTGGTGTGGACAGTGTCATTCAGGGACAACACAGAAGTGCTGTGTCACCTCTGGACACCCGTGGCAGCCTCAGTGTCAGGTATATCCATTTGGAGAGATCATTTTGCCTCATTTTCTTTCATAGAATCAAAGAATTGTTTAGGTTGGAAAAGACCTTTAAGACCACTGATTCCAACCATAACCCTGACAACTGCCAAGGCCACCACAAAACCATGTCCCAGTGAAGCATATCCACATCTCTTTTAAATCCCCCCAGGGATGGGGATCCATCCTTTCCTGGACAGCCTGTTCCAGTGCTTAACTGGAACTTCCCTTTGATGAAGAAATCTTTCCTAAATCTCCCATAGTGAAACTTGAGGCTCTTTCTTTTCATCCTATCACTTGAATGGTTCTTGTACAGGTTTCCTTCATATGCCAAATATTCCTGTTTTCTCTTGAACAAATCTTTGGTTCACAGAGCAATAGATTTTAATGTAGGGCAACCATTACAACCCCATCCTCTGACCTCAGCAATGCAAAATGCAAGAATGTCTTTGCTGAAGCTGCCATCTCCCAGTACATGAAACTCTGGCATAGCCCATTTTAAGACATTACAGTCAAACATTTATATCGTGAGTATAAAAGCTGTAGCATCCTCATTAAAATCAGACGTGGATTTAATAAAACATAGGATTCTTTTTAATCATGAAGATTCTTCTTTCCACAGACTTTATTAGTCCTCACCTTTCTGTCAACTGAAAACATAATTCTAACGTAAATAAATCTTTGCCCTTTTAATACTAATGAGAGATTATATTTTTGTTGAAGGAAAAAGAGGGTTAAAATTCAGGCAGCTAACAGAGCTAAAGGGCATTAAGCAGGGCTTATTTATTATGCATCATACAGGCACATGAATCATTCACGCCTGCCGGCACCGCAGAGGCTCCAGCCCATGGCAGCACAGCATCCATGAAATCTGTGGAGCCAAAGGCTTCCCATGTCCCCTGAGCACTGAGCTGCCACACTCCCAACAACATCCAGCTCCCCCTGGGCACGTACCCGCAAAATCTCTCTGCAGATGTAGGCAATCCACTCCTCCTTCAAGGTGTTCCCCTTCGTGTTCTTGATGAGGTCAGTGACAGAGCCCGCGCCGCAGAACTCCATCACCAGCTGCCAAAGGGAACAGGAATGTAATAAATGACATGAATGTTGTGCACTGACACCAGCAGCAGCATCCCAACGCTGGCATTGCTTCTATGGAGACCCCACGGTGCTGCACAGAGCCACTGGAATATCACTCTGAACCCATCAGTTTGTAATCCATTTGGGGTTTGTTATAAAAGGCTGAAAGGCTTGAGGCCCTCCTGAAGACTGGGAGCAAAAAACAAGAATCAATTCAGTGCTGAAAATCAGTGGAGGAGATCAGAATCTCAAACCCTACCCCTACACACTCTACTTTATACTACTGATCAATGTTCAGTATCAACAGCAATAAAACAAAACTCTGCCTCTTGCATGTAGGTTCTTCAAATCTGAAAATACAAAGGCACAGAAGCAGATATTCGAAAGCTTCCTATGATTTAGGAACCAGGTGTACTTTTCAATTTTTATTTTTTATTTAACCAGACAACCTTTGGTTCTGATCATGTTTTTGAGCAGGAAACCTCCTTTGAGGGGAAGGTTGCCAAGCAGTGTCAGGCTTCCCAGGAGAGATCTGCTGTCCTACTGCTCAGGTTGGTTCCAACATGACTGGCCACTGCCACTTGTACCACTTCCAAAGTTTCAGAATATCAAATATAGAAGTGTAATGATCTAACCTAGCCCAATCTTAATCTTGTCATTGAACAACTGTGAAATAAACATTACAAAAATAGCATGGGATGTGAGTCTGCCTCCCAGGGATTCTGCAGATCCCCAGGGTGTGCAGGAGCCATCAGCATGCTCCAGAAAGCAAGCACAGCCTGTGTGTGCAACAAGCCTCCTCCAAGGCCTGTGCAAGTGCTTCCTCTAAGATGTGAAACCATGTTTTCCAATTAGATCTGCTTCCTACTCGAAGATACTCCCTTGCCAGTGGTTCCTTGCCAGATTCTTCGATGTGCATGTTGCAAGTTTCTTATCACAGGAGGCTTACATGGCATTTAACGTTCTCCAAGCAAGTGACATCACTATTAAAAGCACAGGCCAAGAAGAGAATTAAAATGGCAGAAGGGTTACTCCTGCCCAAATTGCACAAATGCAGTGATTTAAGACTATAATAAATTATAATGATCATAAAATCCAGACACAGGACTGCCATAAACCTTCAGGCTAAATAAAATACTTGAGCAGACTATACCTTACTTGGCTTTGACCACGCTGCTATCTTTAGTTTTGATGTTAAGTTTCTGTTTTCTTCCTGAACAGGTGCTGAAAAATTCTTGGAATATCCCTGTTAAGTCATGAAAGTGGCTTCAAGAAACGGAAGAAATGGCAGGAATGGATGGGTCACTGGCCAAAATCTGCCCCATGCAAAGGCAAGGAATGCACCTACAGCTCTTTCACCCCAGCAGCAGCCAAGCCATCCAGCTGGGTCACTGACATGGCCTAACTCCTAACTCATTGCTCAGTGAATGGGGAATAATGGAATAACTGGTTTCAAAATTACTTTTCCTTTCTTTCTTCCCTTTGGACCATTGACACATGGGGAATATCAGTGACTGAATGTGTGTCTGATTAAACTAACATTTGGGATACCACAGCAGCAAATTTGGAAAGGAAAATCCTGGATAGCTGAGCCAGCCAAAACCATCTTGCAATCCAAAATGCTGCCCTCTCCAGTCTTATTCCATGGAAACTCTTCCAAAGACTCTCACCAGGGTTTGGAGCAAGAGGAAGGGCTTGCTATGCTGTGCATGGCAAATACAATGCTTAAAAGAAAATGGAAGAAATCCCATTAAAAGTACACAGTGCATCCATTAATTTGCCAGATTATCTTAATGGAGCTGGCAGTTCACTTGGTCCTCTACCCTGCCTTTGATTTCCACAGAGCAAAGATTAACTTAGCACCAGGAGGGGAATAATACAGCCACCTGCTGATGTATCCCAAATCTGTAACTGTGAAACCTCCTGGAGATTAAATTAACAGAGAGAAAAAGTGAAAGTCACAGAAGAGTTGTTTCCAACTCGGTTTTTTAAGAGGTTCATATTCCCATAACATCCATAGGAAAATATCCAGCACTTGCAGATCTCTGCCAGCATCAAGAGGCTCCAGATCCAAGGGGGCTAAGCACCACGAATAGCTTGAAAGTTCTGCCATTAAATGGCTCTGCCATTTCCCCAAGAAACTCAGCAGCAGAAAGGTGAGGAGGCTGCCCGAGTACCCTTGTCCCTGATGGAGAGCTGGTGGCCACCTCATGTGAACAGCCCCATTCCCATGTTTGGGTGGCTGCTGTGTGCAGCACTGGGATTCCCTTTTGCTTTCATGGCTTCTTATGCTCCTCAGCTGAAGGATGCTACAGAATTCCCAAAGACAGCTCACACAGTGCAGCCTTCACAGAGAGGAACCACAGGTGATGGCAACCCAAGGAGACACCCAACAGGCCAGACCTGACCCACAGCACTGACGTCCTGCTGGGTGATGGAGCACACAAACAATAAATGTACACTGGAGGGGACACAGGAACATCACCAGGTCTTCTCAGAAAAGCTGAGGGCTTGTTCAGCCATGCAGAGAATGGATGGTTATGGTCTGTCTGTGTATACCATCAACAGACAGGTAAGAGAGGAGAAGAACAATGCAGATACTGCCATACTATCAATTTATGAGCACTATGGGTGTGTTTAGGCTGGAAACCAACAGTCTTCCAGAAGAAAAATGAAAATGAGCAGAAGTTCTTGCTGATTTTAGGGCAGACCTTAATACACTCAGAAAAGGTTCAAAGGGCACTTGGATACTAAAATACTTTCTCTCCAGTCTCATACCTCTGGCTGAGTGCTTTGCCCTCACACACTTGCATCATTACCAATTTTCTTAAGGGATGAAGTCATGATGGAGTAAGACAATAAACTGGAAATGCATATTGAATTTTTATTAACCATAATTAAAATTATCATCAAGATGGGCTAAAGGTAAGATCATCTTCTGAAATTTAATTTGCAAGGACATTTATTGAGGAAGTATTTTTAAATACAGTTCATTTAGCATTTACTTAGCTCTTCATGCCAGAGTGACAGCAAACTTCATAAGCAAGGCAAATTCAGAAGCTGCAGCTGTAAATCTCTGTGTCCTGCTGTCTCATGAATTTTTTGTTTAAAGAGCCTTTTCAGTTTTCAAATCAACCACTACTTTTTCTCAGTTTGGGAATGGTAAGACCTGTGTTCCAATCACTGCTGTGTATTACCTGGAAGAGCTCAAGCCCAAGCACATCCAGAACACCAACCCCAATCCATCTTACAGTGAACTGCTGCAGCTTGTCCAGATGAACTCCCCAAATCAAATCCTTTATTACACAAGACAAATCCTTCTGTGTTCCTATGCCTCAGCCCAGGAGTAATTTGACTTCTTTTAAGCTACAGAAAACAAGCACACAACACCCTCAGGCTAAATGCTGCTGGAAATCAATCCTTCTGCTGTGTGTGTCAACAGAACCTGGGTGCAACATGGTCCCATATGCCCAGACCACTCAAATTTCTCATCCCACCCCACAGCCTGGCTCCCATGCAAAAGAGTCTCTCATGACCCACATCGTGGGACCTGGAGGCAGCAACAGAGCACTAAAAACACAGAGACCTTCCCTCGGTGGATCAGCACAAAAGCTGATGCCCATTTCAGAAACAGCAATCAAATTGGTGTTAAGCAGCAACTAAAATATTCAGCAGCAAGTTAAGGCCAGGTTTTCATTGCTTCTGTTGGTGCTGGGGTGGGAGCAGGCTGAAACTACTCCTCCCAGGTAGGAGCACAGGGGCCAGCACTGCTCTGCTTTCTCCTCTCCAACAGCAGCATCCAACTGCTCCCACACGAGTTCCTCAGTAAATGATTTGCCTGCATCTCCCTGGATGTCAAGCCCAGCCAAGCAATCCATGTCCCTAGGGGAGGCAGCAGGCAGCTGATGCCACGGGTCCTGAGCAGGCTGATGGCTTTGGGTTAGGGATGGCAGCAAAAGGAGCTGGGCTCATAGTCCTGCAGTGTTTACAGCACTGACATTGCTTTGAAGAGCAGTGAGAGTTAAATAGTGCTGGATTACTCTGCCAGACAGCAGAAGAAATCTGCTCTGGTAACCCTGAGCTCTTGGTCAGAGGCCAGAGGAGCAGCCCTGATCCCATCATGCTCCCCCAGGACTGTAGAGCTTGGAGGGACTAAAGAGAGAGACAGCTGAACCAAAAACTGACCCCTCTCAAATGTTTCATGATCTAATTTCTGTAATGCAAAGAATCAGCAACTGCCCAAAAATATTTTTCAGGGTATATAAGCAGATTAAGAGCAATCCTGCTCAGAGCTGCACAGGTGTAACCCAGTGCTTTGACAGCTCATGCTCGATTTTCAATGGAGCCTTGCTGCCCCCGTTTTTGCTCTCCAGATCCCTGGTGTGACTGTTCACATCCCCCTAAAGCAATTCAAGGGCCCCTAGCGCTCAACAGAGTGAAAAAAATCACATTGCAACTACACAGTCACAGCCCTGAGCATTGCACAGCTGCAGCGCTGCCACCCTGACCGAGGGGCTGTTCCCAAATCACCCTCGTTCCTTTTTCCCCCACACTGCCCCAGATTATCTGCTGCAGAGGACACCCCAGAGGCCACCCCACCACGTGGGTATCTGGCAACCTGCCTATCAGCAATTTTTCCCTCTTGGTGACAGATGCAGCTGTGGGCAGGGTTGCCATGGCAGCCCATCCATCGAAGCCAGCGCTGCTGGCCCTGGGGACCGTTCAGGCTCTGCCCTGCCCTGGGTGGGCTCTGGGCTGCTGCCAGCCTTTGCTCAGCCCCCACACTCTGTACAGCCCCTGCACATGGTGGGGGGGCTGCTCTGTCCATGGCCTCAGTGCACAGTGGACAGCAAGGGCAGATGACAAGTGTCCAGCTGAGTGGCACCTCCATGACCCTGCACACGGGCACAGTGCATGGGGATCACAGTGCCTGCAGCTTCCAGCTGTCCTCAGGGCAGGGGTCCCTCGGGATGGGGTCACCTCCCCCATCCAGCTCACACTTCTTAATGAATGTCTCATCTCCCACTATTTGAAAAAAACCACCCACCCCCAAATATCTCAACAACCTCTCTGGGTTATGCACAGCCTGCTATCCCATAGCTTAGATTTGAGAAGAGCAAGGGGAATTTCATGAGTTTAACTCTGAGAAGCAGCACTTAACTGATTATCTGGATCCTTATATCCCCTGGGAATTTCCCCAGTTTCTGCAGCCCACCCTCACCCTGTCCCCTTGCACCAGAGCAGGACCCCCTCACCTCAGCTGGAGAGAGGCACAAACCCTCCTGAAGACCCACAGCAACACATTATCCAACATAAGAACAAACCTACCTCATATTTTTAATTTCTTTTTAAATGTTCCATAAAGATTGTCCCTATGACTTTTGCTTCTTTTTTTTTTTTTTTTGCCTAACATAGCAGATTTGTGATGCATCTGCTAAAACACCCTCTGCACAACTCCCTGATTTCTGAAAACAGGGTTGTTCAGTGAGCTTGAGCTCATCTTTCAGGGCAAGTGGCTGCTGTGGAATGGAGCAGCAGCACAGACAATACTTCATGTCGGAAGCTTGCCACGTTTCTGAGAGATCTTAATCTCCACTGAAAGAGTTTCCCTATTTTTTATTTCCGTATCAGCCCAGCGAGTGTCGATAAAAAGAATTACTTGGGCATTATCAGAAACCGTTTTATTTCAACAAAGAGCCAATGAAAAATAAACAAGCCTTTATCTGTGAGGAAAGACTGATAGAGTTCACACGAGTCCTAATTCAATCAGATCCTGAAACAACAGCTATTTAACACAGTGGCACCAGCACACCTCTCCTCCAGGGCTGGGGAGTTTTCCCAGGAATATCTCCACCAGTCCCAACACTGGGCATAGACTTAAAAAAACCCCTCACACCTCAGTGTAAGAAAAGAAGCTTTTGAAAAAAAATCTTTCTCACTAACACTTGAGAAAGGCCCCAAATTGAGAAGAGAGGTAGTGGTCTGGTGGATAATTCTGATTGTCTAGTCTGCCTTTCCCAGGGGGCAAGAACAAGCAGCACAGCTGGACTGTGACCACCTTCTCCCTTTGCCTGATTGGGTGATCCACCAGGGAAAACTCAGGTTCTCCTCCTGACTTGGGGCATGTGAAGGTGATACAGCACATACAGCCTCCTCTGCTGTGTCATGGTGATGGGGATCAATGGAAGAATAACTGAATATCCTGAGTAGGAAGGGATCCCATAAGGATCATTGATTCCAACTCGTGGTCCTGAACAGAAAAACCCCAAGAATTCCACCCTGTGCCTGAGGGCTTTGTCCAAATGCTTTCTGAATTCTGTCAGGCTTGGTGCTGTGACCACTTCCCTGGGGAACCTGTTCCAGTGCCCAACCACCCTCTGGGTGTACAACCCTTTCCTAATATCCACCTTAAACCTCCCCTGACACAGCTCCACACCATCACTCTTCATGCCATCCTCTTCATCCACGGAGTTCCCTAGTGAGCTTTTGTTTTTGAAAGCTTGGACTGTTCTTTCATGAACACCAGTGTATGCCCAGAGCCATTTGTACTGGAGCTGGAGGAAAGAAACAAAACCAAACCCTTCTGGCCTGGTCAGAGCACACAAACCCCAGACCCAACCAGTGTAAAGGCACTGAGCAGAGGCCAGCACCAGGGAGGGCTCCTCTCAACACTAGGGGACTTGGCACACAGTTGGTGGGGTTTTTTTCCCCTCCAGGCACTCCTGCAGCACAAGGAGGAACATTGTGGATTGTTTCAGTATTTCACTTAAAAGAAAAAAAAAAATTATAAACCAGCCAAAGCCAAATGGAATTTCATGGGATGGAAGAGCATTTCTCAGCCTGACAGCCTTTGCCTCACTGAATCCCAGGCCAGCTGCAAAGAACATGGTTTTTAAGAGTTCCCACCAAAAATAACCTGGGCACCCAGGCTAGGAACTCCCCTAGGGTCCCAGCCCCCAAGTCTTCCCAATAACTCAGTGTGTATCAGAAAGTCTTGTGGAACAAACTGGCACAGAAGTCTAACAACTGCAGTTTTCTCCTGGGAGGAACGTCCTCTGAATCCTTCCACTTCCCACTGAATGCTCTGGGGCAAACAGCTGAAGTCACTGAATGTTTTGCTAAAATAAAGCCTGTGCTGTACAGAAACCAGAGGGAAGAGCGTGCTGCTGCTCTTCAGCATCTCCATGGTCTCCCAGGTGAACCATGGCTATTTGTCACCCCTGAAAAATTAGGCTGCAGCAACCTTGCTCAGGCACAGAAAAGCTTTAGAAACCACACATGGGTAAGGCAGAATTGACTGGATTTACAGGACTGTGAGGAAATAAAAACTTTTTCAACCACAGGACAACATCCAGGTCGTTGTACTGACTATAACTCCAACAGAGCCTTCTCTCCAACAGAACCCTAAGGAAAGCAGGGTCCTACACTGCTGCTCTGATGGCCATGAGCACTGCAGGCTCCAGAGACTCCAACCAGCACAGCCAAGCTCAGAGCACAGCACAACAACTTTAATTAATTCTACAGCAATGGCCGGAGCCCTGAGCCGCGGTGCCACTGCCCTGCCCGGCCCCCTGAGCACCAGCTGCTGCCAAAGGGAGTGGGCTCTGATGCTCTGTCTCTCCTCAGGGATAGAGAGGATTTAAACTCCATCCTCCCTGCTCTGGGAATGCTGAATTAATAACTGAGAAGGCCCTGACAAGGGATGTAGCAGCAGGGGGAGGCAGTTGAGGATTTACGGAGATGCAATGTCAGGCGTCTCCACCAAAGTGGCTGAGCAGCCACAGACCTCCCTGACCTCCCCTCACTGTCCCCCTCCTCTTTATCTGCCTGCACAGCTCCATGAAGTGAGAAACACGAGAGGCACCACCAAGAGCTGGCAGGAATCACCCTCAGCCTCCACCTTCCCAAAGATATTCCCAGCTCCCTCCAACTGCCAGAATATGGAATGATTTTCAACTGACTATTGTACTAAAGATATTGCTAATGACACTTCAGAATAAAAATGGGTTTGCCATCAGCCTGCAAAGATTTTATGGCAAAATGGAGACGTGTTTTGCAGTGCAGCAAGAGCCTGATCAAAGCCATGACTTTGAAAAAGATGGATGCAAAATAAGGGGTTTTGTGTAAGCTGGGTGCTGGTAAGAGGACAATTCAGAGTAAAAAATCTCTATCAAATCCCAGTTATTTTAAAGAAAAGAAAGCAACTTACCCAGAGCTGATCATCCATTCCTGGTGGGTTCTTTTTAATAAAAGCACCATAATACGTAGCAATATTTCGGTGATGAGAATACTTCTTCAGCATGTTAATTTCTTGTTTGATCTCTTCCTCTTCATCCTGGGATGAGGTGAAAAGCAAAGAAAGACACAACCAGAGGCATTAGGAGACCACACTTCACAGGGTCCAATCTATCTTTGTACGTGAGTGAACATCCAAGCACCCCATTCCTGACTGGCCTCTCAGGTTTTTTGCACCACTTTTTACAGCCACTTTGCAGCAGATCCTGGGAGCCTGAGAGCTGCATTGGAGACTCATGCTGCTCTGAGGCTCAACCAGAGCAGTTACCCCAGTGATGCATTAGCACACCCCCACAGACACACCAGAGGCCCAAGAAGGTGTTTTGCTACAAATCAGTGCATGACAGAAGTGCTCCTGTGCTCCCAGCCCTCTGGGACATCACTCCTGCTCACCCTGGAAGCAGCACAAGACCTCTGGAGACACCAGGAGCTGCTGGTGGTGGGGTGGCACCACATGGGGAGCAGGCAGGTGCTGCCTGTCCACAAACTCCACTAGAATAACTCAGTCCTGGTGACAAGCACCCTTCCCATGGGCTGTCCCTCTCTGTCCCATCTGCAAAGTGGCATTAGCTGAAGCAGCAGAGGCAGAGGAGCCACATCAATACCTGTTTGATGTCCCACCTCTTTGTTCCCACACCCATCAAACGTGCCCTGGTTTTATTTTAAGCTGACCGAATTCCAGCCCTCTGTATTTCCACAGGCAGCACTTAGCACCTTGATGTCAAAGAGCTTTATAATGAAGGACCAGAAGGGCTGTTTGTTCTTTATTCTCCTTTATTCCTCTTGTGTCCCTCACCTGCCTCTCTTGACCTCAGTTTTACCAATGGGCAAAGGACAAGACACCCATAGAGCAGCAGAGCTGCAGGAGCAGCTTTTCTTGAGCTGCAGTGCCCCCTGACCAGGTGTCACATAACACGGACAGAAACACATCTTTCTTCCCAAAATACCATTCAGGGAACAACAGCAAAGGTAACGACAGGAGGAACAAGTACAAGAAATATCTGGATGGAGCTTGCATAAATAACCTCCAGTTTTATTTCCTGTAAGAACACAGAGGGTATAAGCACCAAAGAGGAGGAGGAACAGGCTCAAACATCACAAAGAAAACTGAGGGACTGTTCTGGAAAAACCTTTATCACCTCAACACAACTTCATTTGGTTTCATTTGTCCAGAAAATCAGGGCATAGAACACAAATTTTATCAGGCCACATAGGTGATTTTATTAATTGAAACCCTTTGCAGCAACTAAAAAACAGCTGGATGCTCAACAGTGCTGGGAGCAAGGAGCAGCACTCAGACCAAAATCCCTCCAGCTCTCTGAGCACCCAGCCAGTTTTTCAGTCATCCCTCAATTCATCCCTGGCTCTCTAGGGAAAAATGGAGGCAAGCCAAAAGGGACACTTGGGTCAAAAGTTTTATTTTGACTCCATCTTCAAGCTAAAGAAGCAAATGGGTGGAAAAATGCTCCAAAGCATAAGAGCTGTGGATGGCACCTGAGGATGTGTCTGCACGGCCAGGCTTGGGGGCTGCAGCCCAAACTCCTGCTCCAAGCAGGACTACTGAGAGCAATCACCCCCAGCAAATCCAGCAGGGAAGAAAATGGAATCATCACAGCAAGCTGCTGCAACTACTCCAATCCCAAACCCAACAAAAGCCACGGGCCAGGCTTTGCTGCCTCACTTTGCCTCCATCAACTGATTCTGTTACATCCATTGCTGGATGTAGGTCATGCAGCACACAGCAGGACCAGCCCCTGGAAAACGAATCTGGACTCTTAATTCAGAGGGAGCAGCTGCCCAAACTGATGAAGTGCTGCCATTTGAGGGCCTCTATTCTGCAATCTTCCCTAACAGATAATGAGCAAGAGCAGAGAAGAGTTAAACAAAGCATCATTGTCAGGGAGCCTGTTGGGATTTAGCACAAAGCATGTGGTCAGGATGAAATGCTGTCTGGGAGCTCACTGAACACAGAATCATCACGGTTTGGGGGTTGGAAGAGACCTTAAAGATCACCTAATTCCACCCCCCCCCACCATGGGCAGGGACAGGTTCCACTCTAGACCAAGTTGCTCACAGCCCCATCCAATCTGGGCTTTACACTCCAAAAGCTGCAGATGGGATGACCCCACTAATTCTGTTCTCTGCTGACTTCTGACAGACACAGTCATCAGGGATATCCTGGAAAAAAACAGGTGGGATGGAAGGTCAGGATCAAATGAAACAGCAGCAGCTCTGAAATGGTGTGTGAGGAGGAGGTGAAGGACTGAGTTTGGGTTTTCAGCAGCAGCATTTGCACGGAGCCTGGAGCAGGTGCCAAACATGGCTATAGGCACAATGCAGGGATCAGCTTTAGAAATTCCTCCAGAAGCAATGCCCAGCACCATTCCTGCAGGCTCTAGAAGTGCCCTCAGCACCAGGAGTTAGGAAGCACCAGGGCAGAGGTTAGCACTGCCTGCACCGTGGTCACTGCCCATCCTGCCCTGAATGAACCTTCCCTGCCTAAAAGCAGCCTAAGGGGAAAATAATTAAACATCCAAAAGCCACATCCCATGACAAATATCTGATTTACACCTTGTACATTTAGACATGAGGCCCAGCTTTACAAGGCAAAGTCTTAGATCAGGGACATGTCATGTATGGAATTATTACTGGCCAATATCAGATTTCAGGTACTTTTCTCCAGTATCTTTCCTTGGAAGTGATGGTATTTTAAAACCACTGAATTAAGTGGTGGATTCAAATTTAAGCCTGTGTTTGGCCTCAGAGTAATATTTTGATTTCTCAGCTAAAATTCATTCTAACATCAGACTTCATCCCATGGGAATTTCACTGCTGTTTATGCCATGGGTTTATGCTTGGTGGGTCTGCCTATTCCCCTAGAGCCTTTTTCCCACGGGAATGAGATAAACAGCACTTGTAGATACTACAAGTAAACAGGAACAAATCTCATTCACATTTACAGACTTATTTCCACACACTATTTCTCCTGTTAGCACCAAAAATAACCTGGATGAAGGTCCCATAGATATTAATACCACACCACAGCATCTAAGGTATTTCAAAACAGACTCCCAAAGCCAGCTGACTGCTTTCACAGAGAGTCATTTCTGCATGTGCTGAGCTCCTGAAGGCTATTAAAATATTAACTCAAAAATTAAGTTGGTTGGATTGTGAGCAAGTCTTAATTTTGAAACATGCTGTTCCAGCCATAAAAAAAAGAGAAAACACAACGAAACACATTCTTACTCCCTAGCCTGGCATTGTTTTCATTGTATCCCTCCCAGGAACTTTGGGAGGGATAGTACTGCACTTAGGAAAAAAAAAATCAAGAAAAAGCATCTTCATGCCATGCTCCTAAATGCATCTAGATTTTTAGATGATAGCAACTCATTTTTTCTTTTGTGGCAACTGGGAAATGGTGAAACCATCCTTTCCCCTCAATTTTGTTATTCATTTAATGATTTGTAAGTTCTTGATTCTCAGTCTGACACAAGTTTCAAAAGAGCCACCTTTGAGACCAGGGTGGTGTGGTTTTTTTCCTCTTTATCAGTAGGATGCACAGGAATTATTCAACTTGCCTTGTGAAGTTATTCATGATAATAACTGCAACATACTTTTGGTGAACAAAAGCTCTTCAGTGAAAATCACAGATGCAGGGAAACAGAAATGAATTATGAATACACGATCCTGTTGCTACTTTTGACAAGGTCATGTGCAATAGGACAAGAGGGAATGGCTTCAAACTGACAGGGGGCAGGGTTATATGGGATATTGGGAAGAAATTCTCTGTGAGGGTCAGGAGGCCCTGGCACAGAAGCTGTGGCTGCCCCATCCCTGGAAGTGTCCAAGGCCAGGCTGGATGGGGCTTGGAGCAGCCTGGGACAGTGGAAGGTGTCCCATGGCAGGGATTGGAACTGGATGATCTTTATGGTCCCTTCCAACCCAAATCATTCTATGATTTTCTTCAGAATTTATTAGGGCATTTAAGAGAGCCACTGCAAGAACTAGATGCTGCTTTGCTTCAGCATGAAAGGACTTAATCTCCAAAACTCTTCCAGATTTTTTTTTTTTCTCACATATTTATTAAAACTTAAACCTCTTAATGGCACATATTACATTAAGACAAAGGCAATTTACTTCCCAGGAGCATCAGTCTTCCACCCACCCCCACACACTATCACACCCCATCCCCTTTCCCCTGTTATCTGTAATTTAAGGATGCAGGAGGAGAAGGAGGATACATTACCCCGGTGACGTCCATAACCTTAATAGCAGCAAGCTGGCCTGTTTTAACATGACGACCCTGCAAAAGAAAAAGGAGAAATTTGTTTGGTTTTGCTCAGTGACAATGTTTTCCTCACAGTGAACAATATCCTTAAACAATCTCCTCGCCCTGGCAGCATCCACACATTATTTGTTGCTTTTTTCAAGAGCATCTTCACAGCAGCCATGATGAGAAAGCAATTCCCTCCCCTTCCTCCTGCCATTACAATTAATTAGTACAGGGCCTTCAGTGCTGTATTTTCCTGGCAAACAAGTGCTGGAAATACCCTTTAATGCTCAGCCATGCACAAAAAACCAGCTCAGGGCCTCTCCTGAGCACAGAGCATGACTCGGCTGGAAATGGGCTGCTGGAGCTGGGATGATGGGAATGTGCTGGCTGGGGTACCCACCCTGCCTTCAGTGCACCCAGGTCCCATCCCAGCTCTCACACACCTGGGGACACACTGGGCACCCCTGGCCTGCAGGACACCATATTCACTCTGACCAGTAATTCATTTATTTTCAGAAAGACTTGGTTAGTAGGATGGAGAGGTTTTTAAAATTCTCAGCAACTGACAAAAATCAGCAAATCACTGCAATGAGCTGTTTGTTGCACAGTGCTCGACTACATTAATCCTAATGGGAAAATGCCTGGGAGAGATGGTGAAAATATAAAAGAGCTCCAACTATTTATGAGGTCTTAAAACCAACACAACTGCTATCAAGCAAGGCAATTCCCAGTCTGTCCTCCCTTCCCGAGAAACAGATCACCCAAGATCATATCTAAATTGCTCATATCAAATCATTCCCACCCCCAACTGGAGGACATGTGCTCTGCTTCCAAACCAGGCAGCCTGAGGAAAACACATTTTTCCTCCAGGAAAGCCAGCAAATGCTGATCCTAACAGGACAGCTGGGAGGCAAAGGGAAGCATCCTTATTTCCCAGTTTACATCCCTATTTACTATGGGAGCTGCCCAAGGCTTCATCATGTGAGACATGGGGTGGAAGACACAGAGGGAATGGCAGCTCCTGCCCTACAGCATTGATAATTAACACACCAAGGACAGAACCAGGAGCAGAGGCAAAGAGGGGTCAAGCTGCAGCATGGCAGAAACAGAGAAAAACAGAAGCTTTTCTTAAATTGCAGGCTCCTCCTGCCCCCACAGCAGTGTCTGTGTTAATGAGCTGGGGTTTGTGTCAGGTCTCCCAGCCCTCCTGCAGACTGGAGATGGTGTTTCACACCATCTCAGCTCAAGAACCCTAAATTACCAGACATGGGAACCTCTCCCTGGTCCCTCAGGTTTCCAGGCACGGCGCTGGGAAGCAAACCCACGCGCCGGCTGTGGAGCAAGGCAGCATCATCCTCTCCAAATTTATGACTTCACCAGGAAGCCAATTCACCCACCAGGGCTCCTCGCTCATTTATTAACACAATTTATACGTCCTGAGCAGCCCCATGTTCTAACAGCGGAAAAAAGAGCTTTATTTTAAAATATGTGCAACATAAAAAGTAATAAAACCAAGCAGAGCTCAGCAGCCCCAGGCTGTGGCTGAAACATCCCCTGGATGTGGCTGTTGGGAAGGAGGGGCACGTCGCTAGACACCATCTATTCAGACAGCATGATCTGCAGAAACAAATCCTCCTCTTCCTAAATTCATCCTTGTTGGCTTGCCCAGGAAGTCCCCACGTGTATTGACACTTTAATTAAAGCCCACAGAGCAGCAGCAGGGTAAACACTTGGACCATGGCGTGCCCCATCTCCCACGAGCTGGAGGAGGAGGAGGGGGAAGCAAGCTGGGGCATTTCAAACCATGGATTTAGGAGTTATACCTGCCTTCACGTGATGCATCACCACCTCATTTTGTATTTTAAGGAAATGCCCCAGCTTTGCTTGGTGAAGTGCTCCTGCTTCTCTCAGTACCAGCCAAGTGGAAAGGGATCCCTATGTGGCCACACCATCCTTCTCCCAGGAATCTGCTGCTTCCTTGCACACCTCCCAAATATTTACAGACAACGGTAAGAACTTAATATCATGTAAGCATTTACCAAAACAAAACAAACCACTTGGAAACATATGTTAATGTAAGCCATGAGGGGCACTTAGTCACGCAAAAATCAGGCGGAGTAGAACCGGTGAGTGTTCACCCTGGGATACTGTAGCAAAGGTTTGCTTTTTCTATAGTTTGTTCATGACAACGGATTGCAGAGCTTCACCCTGGCAGATGAAGCCATCTGGGGAAAACAGGCATCTCCTCACCAGTCAACCATTCCTTTTAACTCAACCTACTGCTCAGAACTGAGACTTGCTGTGAAATCTTCATAAGTAGTTTAGAAAACCCAGTTGATTTTTACCCTACTGCAGATGTTCTTGAATTTGCAATAAAGATACAAATAGGCTGGAGGAAGACACTGAGAACTGGGAGAGAGAGATGCAACAGAGGAATTAAATCAACATCCAGCCTGTACTCATTAAAAGATGCAAAGGTAGCAATAAACCCCTCTCACAGCATCAGCCACCTCTGGCACCTTGGCCATGCAGATTCCAGAGCCTGTGCCCAAAGCCTGGAAGCAAGACCAGAAGCACCCATGGCCCTGCAGTCTCTGCAAAGTATCCAATTGGATCAGGATGTGGAACCAACTCTGCCAAAACCAAGGCAAGCTGAAATTGGGAATGAATTAATGTCAAGTTTTAAGTTGTCCAGTGTTAATCTGTGCTGCTGTAAGAAAGCTACAAAAGACAACTGGGGTAACAAAAAAAGAAAAGCATCAAAAAGTTCTATTGTGATGCTTTTATCTCCTGCATCTCCTTCCATCTATCAAAACTTGTTGGTTTTTTTCTTTAAACCATCATCACAGCAGTGCCCTCCACTCAAAAACCACATGAAGACTGAGCCCTACTCCCGCTCCCCTGCTCAGCTCTGCCTGCTTGACACCAAAGATGTGGCTCAAAACAGGCAAAAAGTATTGTGGTTCAACAGAAAATCTCCACTTTTTCAGAAGTCCTCCATTTTTGTACCCCACAGGCATGCTGGAAAGGGTGCAGCTGCCTGAAGGCAGAGCCTTTAGGAGGATGGAACCCTTCCTGGGTAAAACAGTCACTTCTGAGCCTCCAGACCACAGCACCAGCAATATTTTTGGTGACAGGAGCAAAGGCAGCTGGCAGGGGACAGCCATCATTGAGCCACCTTTGTTCCCTGTGCTCTCCTCACCTCCTGCCTGCCCTCAGTCTCCTGTCTGCTGGTGGAAAAGGAGCTGATGCTCCTTAACAATCTGGAACATTTTATCTTCCTACCCTCTTTGTCTCCTATTGTTCAGGATTTTTCCCCTTGGTGGTGGCTGGTGGGTGGTGAGCTGCTTCCAGATGCACATACAGAAAAGCAGAGGTGCACGAGAACCAGGATCACACCCCGAGCCCAACCTTCCACCACATCCCACCCTCCCACCACCATCCCCATCCTGCTGCAGGGCTCAAACTCCTGCATGACACCACCTTTGTTTTGGATGTAACCACGGGTTTTCCCAACATTCCCTTCCCAACTCACGTGGTATGGTGATTGAACCTCCAGAAATCCAAGGAGAGGAAGGGAAGAGCTCTCCAGGAGGATTTTGGTTACCCCACGTTGGGTGTTCACAGTCAGCACCTGGGGTACAGCTCCCAGAGGCCTCAAACACACAAACATCCCCCAGCACCTCCCTGCTCTTTTCCAAGGCAGGTTCTGCCTCTGGCTCTTCATCTCCATGAATTCAGCACTGCTACAGACACTGATGGCTACGATGGCATAAAACATACAGGAGGAAAACTGAGCTACTAAAGCATTTCCCCCTCTCCAGATTTGCTGTCAAGGTTCACTTTGGTACAAACCCACGTCCCAGCCTCAGGATTATTCAAGCATGATCATCAAGGCTGCCACAATTTTTAATTAAACATCCATCTGAGCATAAATTCATGCTCCTAATTACTCTCAAAATGTTATATCAACTATCACTAACTTGATAATGTCAAGTATTAAGACTAATTTCTACAAATGAAGCGAGCATCACGAGTTTTTTCTTCAAAGGTTGTGGTCCTCACACTCCATAAAGTGTAGTGGACCAGCACACAATGAGAACATTGGTAAATGCTTTTAAACATCAATTGATGCATTCAGGCATTATGTTTACTAAATAAATAAACTCTGGCCTCAATATCAGCCTTTGTAGATAACAACTGCGTATCTTGGCCCAAAATTCAAGTCCACATTTTAAGGAAAGAAAGAGGATGATTGATTGTTGCTTTTCAAAATTTTCCTTGCACAAGCATGGACTTCACCTCTAAGCAAAAACTGCAATTTCTGTACCCAGAAATGTATTCCATCATATTTACTTAACTTGTGCTGTCGGCTTTTATTTGTCCAACAAAATAAATGACCCACCACCTACTGCAGCCAGTGGGACACAACCAGAGTTGTCACTTCGTTAGGAAATGCAGAGCTCCCATTTCCTCCTGCCAGGCAGAGCAACATCACTCACACTTCCCAGCTTGGACACGCAGCCTCCAATGCCTCATGCATGCAAAATATGCATGCAAAATATGCAACACTTATAATCCAACCATTTTGCACTGCCCTTACTCATGCTGCATGTAAATATTGAAATGAGTGGGATTAGGGTTCTCTTGCAAAAAGCAGTGCTGAAATTTCAACATGCACAGCCCTGCTGGGACCAGACCACAACATCAGCCCTCACCAGTGAGGAACACTGTGTTTCCTACAGAAATCTCAGTGAACTGAGACAAACAACAAAAAGACTCATAAAAGTCCAAATATTACCACTTTGGCAGCAGAGAAGCCTCTCAAATAAATTTCTTCCATTACATTTCTGTTGCAGTTAAAATACTGAGCCTGGTGCCAGCAGCCCAACAATCACCCTTTCTACTGCCCAACCCCTGCCTCCAAACCCAGCCATCAGACTGCACATCCTCAGCACCACCACATCCTGCTTATTCTTCCAACAACATGTACAGGACACCAGAGATTTTACCAGACTAGAAGCCACCAGTTCACTTTTCTGTGAACACATATAATTTTTAGTAAGTGTTACAAAGAACTCTTTGCCTGGCCCTGCTTCTGCCCATGCACCATTCAAGGTGTCCACTGGTGAGTCTCATCTCCTCCAGACTCTGTTTCAGCATCCAAGACCTTCTGCAGTGAAGATCTCCTGGAATGGGCCAGAACTTCTCACAGTTCCATGGTCTAGGTCCTGCCAGTTCCCTGTTTTCCTGTAGTTCAGGGACTCAGTCCAAGATTTTTAGCATGAAGGCACTTCAAGCACTAATGCACTGAAAACTGCATCCAATTTTTCCTGGGAGAAGGAGCTTTGCCTTCCAACAGGAGCCATGAATTTGAACTGCCATCCTGCTGTACATTAGACCATTTTATAGCACCTGGCACAATTTGTTCTCAGCTTTTACAGAGTACAGGCACATTTATGTACTTGGTTTCCCATTGAAAGCAATCTTGAGGGTGCCAAAATCCCCTCTCTCAACTAGTCTGAGGGGCTAAAATACTTACTGATGTAAAAAATAGGCTTATTCTAGTGTGAAAATTCAGCAATCTCCAAAACAAGCTGGCTAAAAATGACACATGCAAGCTTTGCACTTGGTTTACAGATCTCTTCAAACACATCTGAAATAAATCCATGTATCTGAGAAGGTAATTAAAACACTGGAGGCCAGCATAAGAAAAACTGAGTCATGTAACAGGATGGGGAAAATGTTTATTTTAATAAAGGGTAACGTATCTCTGATTAAAACAGAGTAATCATGGGCCAAACCTTATTGTTGCTGCCTGCACTTAACTCCAGTGCAGGGAGGGGGATTTTAAGCTTGTGGGGACTCAGAACATCCCTGCAGACTGGGCTCCAGTCCTCATCCTGCCCAGGGATTCAGCCCCATCTCTCTGCTTTACTGCAGCAGGAGCTGACCACAATGGCAGTGTCCTTCCTTCCCTCCACACCCTCCCATCTGTCCATCATTTCCTGGGCTCACAAACAGATTTGCAGAGCTTCAGAGTGATCCCACTGCCTCAAGGCACCAAAGGAACGTGACTGACTTGTTGCAGTTCCTTTCAACTTGGGGCAAACTCCCCTTAAACCAGCCCCTGTTTCCCCAGACTTCAACATTCTGCAAATGGCATCCTCCAATAAACATGACACACCTCAAGCTCCAAGGCTTTGACACCAGAAATTAAAAACCTATGAAAAACACAAAAAGCTGCATCCAGCCATCTCATTTGGTGGCCAGGTGAGGCTCCAGAGTCACTCCTCTGCTCTCCTGAGCTCTCCTGCAGGACACTGGTTGCTCACTTGAGCACAGATCTTCACCTCTGCCCAACCTGCTACCTTCCTTTGGGCTGTTTCTGGAGAGAAGAACACTTTTCACTGGAAGGGACAAACACAAATCTCACTCACAGCCAATCCTCCCCTTACACCTGTCATCTTTCCCAACGTTTTAAAGAGTAGAATCTTGAAAAACACTTTTAAACTCAAAGAGAAACTAAACAAAGTGGATTTTTTTTTTCTCTTTTTTGGTGCTCAGCTGGGCATTTTTACTAATACTTCAGTTTGGACTGAACAACCAGAGCTTCCCCTTGGAAAAGCCTAAATCTGCTCCCAGCACAGACACCTCTAATTGCACAGGGCCAAGCTAATGCTCTCTGCTGACCCAACAGAGCTGACCTCTGGACTGAAGTGTTTTCCAGTCCTCTATACCAATCCAAGCTCTGATCAGGACCCTGCAGCTCAGAGAGCTGCAATTCCATTACTGCAGCTCCACAATAGCTCTGACGTTCAGCAAAGAAGGCAGGATTATTAGATTAAGAAACTAAATTGTTAAATTAGCATATTATTCATCTCCAGAAATAACACGTACTACAGCCTATAGGTGAGCAAGACTACAGTTTTAGGTTCCCTATATAAGGGAAACAGGTCTCTTACGCCAGTGCTTGTACTTACTCCATCCTCTCTCCCTCTTGTAGCTCAAATGAGGCTGGAGACTCCCACCTCCAGCTCAGGAAGAACCAGGTTTCCCTTTTCCATGTATAAAACCACTGCCTTATGTAGTCCAAAATCAGCATCAGAGAACCAGATCCTTCCAGAAGCTTCTGCAGAAGGTTCCTCTAGATATGGCCTGCCCCACTTCAAAATTCCACCCAAGGAAGAACACTGGTTAGAAAACCTGTCCCCCCTCTCTGAGGCACCATTCAGCACCAGCACATGGGGTATGTCAGGCTGTGCATCTCCTCCATGGTCACACCAAGGACTGGGACAGAATTTGCCCTCAAGTGTTTGAAGACACAGCTTTTGAAGGTCTGCTCTTGATGGTCACAGCAAACCTTGCAGCAGAACAGATTTCAAGGTGTTTCTGCATTTGTCAGGGCTTTCCTAGAGCCCAGTAACAAATGTTGCTCTGGGAAAGAGGAGTCAAAATCTCAACAAGAGCAGGTCTAGGCTGGAAGAGGAGTGGGCTGAGCACCACAGCAGGGAGCAGACAAAGTTGGAGATCATCAACACAGAATAAACACCAAAAGTGAGTTTTAGGAGCAGCCTAAGGAAACCTGAGGCACCAAAGGACTAAGGAGAGATGTTCCTGACAAAGAGTAATGTATATATTAAAATAAACAGAAGGACAAGCAGTGTCTCAGGAAAGTATTTACTGAGATGGTCCCACACTGAAGGCAGCAGCATTCAGGAGAGTATCAGTGGGATATGAAGGAAAGGCATGCCACCATTTACCACTGAACCCCATTAATCCTCCCCAGGCCTTCTGAGCTTCGCTCCCTTCCCCAACATTCCCAGATCCAACATGGGGCAATCCCCACGGGTCTCTGCCACGGGGAGCCACCAAGCAAGGAGGGCAGCAGCCAGGCCTTGGGGTGCTCCTTCCCCTCCCACACAGCCTGTCCTCCCTTTGCCCCAGCTCCTCTGCAAGTGCACATTTTCACAGCTAAAAGGAGGCAGCACAGCCTGTTCCCAACAACATTAGTTCATGACAGCCATGTTATTACCACCCTTTAACACCCCCACTGTGCTTCTGTTTCACATCGCTGCCTATTCAACGCTGCAGTGTTCATAACTAAAATTAAATCTGCCTTTAGGAGACCCACAAAGGCACCCTTTCACACAGGCCACATCCTGAGAGCAGCACCAGGTTGTTCCTGCCAGTGGGAAGCACTGAGCCGTGCAGGGAATGGCGCTGCCTGGACCCCCCCAGCACTCTCAAGGGTGGCGCCCTGGCTCCCAAGGGTGGCCCAAGGAAGAGCCAGCCTCCTCCAAAGGGCCAGGCTATCCCAAGCTGGCACCTTCCAGAGCACTGCTGCCTGACATGTGACAGGGTGCCACCACAGACCTGGCCAGCAGGGATTGCAGCAGGGAGCTGTCACATCTGCAGAATGCCACGCAAATCCCAATTTCCACACGCTTTTGCTGCCTGCAACCCACAGCCAACCATTTCTGCCTGGTCCCAGGGCACCTTGGCTTTACTGTGGCCAGAACCACTTCAGCTTCAACATTCAAACCCAAACTCCAGGATGAGCCCAGCAGCTTCAGGCACCAGTTCCCAACATGGGTGAAGCAGGTTCTGTGCAGGACACAGGAAAAGGCATCCCAGGGCACCAGGGATATAATGTAATCACTGGGGCTGCTCATGACTTCAGAGCAAAAGCTCAGGATGAGAACAAGCTGCTGTGTCCAGAGCTCAGGAGCACCAGCAGAGTCTCTGCAACACTGTGTGCTTTGGCAGCTGCTGCTATTTCTTCTGTACTTGTAAGAAAAACAATTTCCTTCAAAAGAGATTGTTCCTAGCCTGCTCCCTGCAGCAGGGCAGACAAACGTGTGCTGCTGCCTCCCATGACAATCCATCCCAGAATCCAATCCAGTCCACTGATGGACACAGGTACCCCTCAGACTCCTCAGGCTTTTGGTACCCCATTTATTTGTACCACACACTAAACAGCTGCTTTTCAACATCTGAAGTGTCACCTGCTCTTTAAGCCATTCCCCAAATCAGTAATTATCTTGCAAACTGAGTTTTAAAAAAGGCCCTTCTGGAAAAAATGCTACACACAGTGATGTTAATGGAGTTTCTGGAAACACCTCTGCAGTGCCATCTGCTTGACTTCGGCTCTGGTTTCATAGTAGCAAGATCCAATTTTGGAGGTGGCATGTGAAGTGCAAGGTGATTTTTCAACCAACAACAGCAAGGGAGAAGCACCTTCTGTGAACCTGAGTGCTTGGCATCCTCACTGGCAGCAGGGGTGGACAGCACTGGTGGCAGGAGACAGCAAGAGGGAAACCAGGTAACACAGAGGCATCTGTTACCTAAAGCTGGTTGAGGGTTTTGTGCTTTTTTTTTGTCGCTGTGTAAAGAAAACTGAGTAAGAAGGAAAGCCCAACACTTCTGGTGTTTTCCCGGCCATTTAATTCAGAAAATTTAAGTCTATGGCTGTCAATGGCTTTTCATGAAGGGATTCCACTGCATTTCATTGACTTGCCAATGGCACAGACCAACTATGTCCATGTTCCCATGAATCACCCCAGCTGACTGAGCAGCCCAGCCTGCTCTCCCAGCCATGCTTTTCCCGTTCCCTGTGTTTCTCCATGTAACTGCAGGGCAGTACTCTTATCTCAGATCACAGAACAGGTGCCCAAGCTGCCCCACATGCCCCGATGGCCCTGTTTCTCTGCAGACACAATGGCCCAGGATGAGATCCCACCACAGATCTCTCTGGACACCTCAGCAGAGGTTATCAAACGAGGCTCTCACCTCTGTCACCCCATCTGCTCCACGGTTTTCTGCTTGTAGAAAGCAAGCCTGAACACAAACCCATCAGGTTCATTTGTGCACCAACCCTAACACCCCAAATCCAGCAAAAATCTGGGGACTTCTGAGGTCCACTCTCAATGCTGGTAACGCTGAACATGCCCATCATGAGCCAGGATTTACGTCCAGTCACCTTGAACCACTTTCTAAGCAAGCCATCCTTACAGCCCTTCCACTGCCTCCCTCTTGGAGCCTTTCCAGTCCTGCAAACACTTGGATCAGCACAGATCTAACCCCCTTGATTCCTGCCCACGTGGCAAGGCTGACTGGCACCTGAGCCAATTCATACATTCAGGCTTCACTCATTCATCAGTCATGAGCTGACTCCAAGTCCCTGTCTCAGGGTGGTAGAAGTAACAAGAACAAGCTGATAAAGGTACTTACATTTTATGAGTCTTAGGAGAAAATGCCACAGCTGCCAGAAAGTCTCACATGTATCTCCTGGGTGACTGAGGTCATAGTGTGAGGAAAATGAGTGTAAGAATGACATAAATAAACCCACATCTTGTGCTGTGGAGGGCTGAGGTGCTCCCCTAATCCCAATGACTTTGTAACTCAAGATACTGCAGACCCTGTGTTGCACATTTCTCTATCTATGTCAGCTCAAATATTAATTTTAGACCTCACATACTGAAGGCAGATGGACATCACATTCCCTTTCATCCAGAGTCGCCTCCAGGGTTTTTGTCTGCCCTGAGCAGCCTTGACAACTTATTGTCCATCCCATCCAACCCCGAGTCACTTACTGTCAGGAGTCAATAAACGTTTTGCAGTGCCTGTGTTCTACTGATTTAAAAGACCCAGCCATGCCTAGAGCAATCCTCTGTGATATACATACTAATCTGGCTGCCCAGGGAGGCATCAAAGCTTTCATGTTGTCTGATGTTTCAAGCAAGTCAGGTATTGAGTAACAAAATTTCAGAAATGCTTATTGGAAAAGGGAGGCTGATGAATGACATGTAGACCCCCTCATCCTTGTACTTGCTTTGCATCTATCACACGTGCACTTGCTGCTTTGTGTGGGATAAAGATGGGATTTTTGACTCTGCTGCAGAACAGCCCCTCTGTGGCTCACCCTCTGAGCCAGCCTTGAGGGATGGGATCAACAGCGTCGATCGACAGATTAAACAACGCTGCCTCTGCAGCTTCTCCATTGCCAAGTCTCCTCTCTCCAGCAGGAATTTCCTACTCTTGCACTGGCAAGGAAAAGCTTTCCTATGAAACACTAAGGCAGCCAGGTCACTGCCTTTCCCTGCATTCTCTGCAAAACAGGCCTGATGCCCCTGCATGGCAAAGGATCCTCCTCCCAGGACACCCAGGGCTCCTCACTGGTCCTCATTTCTCTGCTAAAAAGAGAAACTGGCGTGCAAGAGCTCCTCTAGTTAAGGAGTGAGCCCTAAAACACCCCACAAACCAGAAGACCCTACCCAGCCCTGCACAAAACCCCCATCCAGCCTTGTCACAAGGCAGCACAACAGAGAGGGATTTGAAAGCAGGAGAAGAGGAGGAGGACTTGGGATTAGCAGGGGAAGGTTAAGCCAGTCCCAGGGTATTGCATGGGAACAGAACAGCTCAGGGATGAGTGGGAGGAAGCCAGAAAGGACCGAGTGTGCCTGCTACCTTCAGCACTCGGGGACATGAGGGATGAGCCTAGCACTGGCACAGCATGTCACTATCTGGCAATTCCAGGACTGCAGCCACTGCCTGATGTGGTTATCAATGCAGGAGGGCTCCCCAGCCATTAAGGGCCCTACTTAGAGAGCAATAACATGTACAGACACAAATCGATGCTGTACAGTTTGAAGGAACCAAGTGAAGGCGATGGATTTTACTCACTGTTATTTGCAGAGTGAAACAAAGCAGACAAAAAAGCTCTCAAAGCAGCCCAAAGAGCTGCCTGCAGGAACGTGGGTAGCTCAGGAAGGCTGCCTGCAGCTTTACAGGGAGAACACATATGGGCAGGGGGTGATGGCCTTTTATTCCACTGGATAAAGATCTTAGTGGAAATCTGAAAAGCTCGGCGTGAGACCTCATCCACAGCTAATCCACACAGACTATGCCATGCTCTAGGCACGCCAGGAAGGAACCAAGGCCAGGCACTGCACTGAGTCACGCCACAAACCTGCAATTTCAGCTGTACTAAGAGAAAGAAATTGGTAAGATACAGCTTTAGAAGCATCACCCCGGACCAGCTGCATCCTGCTCTTACCTAAAGGCAGCTCAGGCCACCCAGAAATCCCATTCCTTACAGCCAGGACAACATTCTGCTCCTCCCAGGCCAGCACAGGTTTTTAACCCTTTCCCAGTAGGATCAATGCTTGCTAAGCACTAAAAGTCATCAATAGTTACAGGCAGATTCATATTAAAAAGCCCTTTCATATTCAAGGTCTTTCCCCTCAGACAAAACACTGGTTTGGTTATGCTGCTTGGTGTTCAGGGACTGCTCACCTGTGACAGTGTGGGCAAAGGTTATTTGTAGAAGCCACCACCATGCAAGAGCAGGGAAAGACCTCCCTGCATTTTTCCAGGGGGAAAAAACCCCAACCTGTTAGTTTGACAATCCTTCAAACACTCACAGTCAGGAGTAAGTTTTGGTATACTCTTAACAGGGTATATATAAATTTCCTTTATATTGGAGCCTTGATTGAGCTAATGCTGATTTTGAAGTGCACTGTGGAGTCTTAAATTCCAAGAAAGGATAAAAAGCACAGCCAGTGATGGGTGGTGTGAGACAATTTCCTGGGATGCAAGGCCAAGGCCAAGTCAAGCAGCTGGGTCCTGTTCCTGGATCCCCACCAAGTGCTCTCGACCTTGGATGAGAGTCTGGGCTCTTTGCTGCTCAATGTTATCCCCCATAAATGAGTAAAATGGGAAAAATAATACTACAGTTACCACATAAAGATGATGCAGTGGGTGATGCCACATTGCAAAAGCCTCCAAAGCCTTGCCTAAGTGTAGAGACATGTTAGAGAATATCAGGAGTTGTTCCTCACATAGCCATATCCTGCATTCGCACCTTCAAACAACAATGGTCTATAAATTCTTAATTATTTTTTTTCTAGAGCAAAGGGCTTTTGTTTTCCCATGAGACTTGACAAGAAACAAAAAAGTCAACAAAATTTCTTTACGTTTTTAATTCAAATGCTTCTACACAGCACTTCCACAAGACTGCTTAAAAAGTGCACTAGAAATTGTAATTAAAAGCTGATCTGCTTCATGAGATGACTCAGGCTTCTGCAGCTTCAACCCTGGCCTCAGCCAGCTCTGCCAGTGCAGCACTGACTGTTTCCAGTCAGCACACAGTGAGCTGCCAGCACTTATGAGAGAACAGAGGAAGGTTTCCTTAAATGTGAAGGGTAAAAGATAAAATTCAGTTACAATCACCCAATTTCTGACCAGCATCAGAGGGGAAACGAGCAGCCTGTGAGAGCAAAAGATCAACCCCCTCTCTAATACCCATAAATACAACACAGAGCCTATGGACAGATGTGTTTTCCTGTACAAATACCATCATAAATGTAACCTGCCCCTTTGCCTTTGGAGCAGAAAAGTGACTTGTCAGATTGCCTGGTACGTCTCATCCCTCCCACAGCTGTAGCTCAGCACGACACAGTGGCTGCAGAAATATCACTCTGGGATTTAATTTCTGCTATTTCCATGGACATCACATTTCCCAGAGGGAGCTACAAGATGTGCTTGGCTCTTCTTTTGTTGTTGTTGTTGTTTCACTAATCACAGAATTGTTGAGGTTGGAAAAGACCTTTAAGATCAACGAATCCAACTGTAAAACTTACACTGCCAAGTCCAGCACTAAACCACATCCCTGAGCACCACATCTACTCATCTTTTAAATCCCTCCAGGGCTGGTGACTCAACTGCTTCCTTAGGCAGCTTGTTCCAGTGCCTGACAACTCTTTCCGTGAAGAAATTTTTCCTACCAGCCAATCTAAACTTCCCCTGGTGCAACTTGAAGCCATTTCCTCTTGTCCCAAGGATGCAGGTGATGGGCTGAGATGAGGCAGAAATGTCCTAGTGCTCCTCACATTCTGCAAGAGGTGAGCCTGGGGGACTCCTGGGTGGGGAAGGGCAGCTGGGAGACTCTCAGAGGATAATGAAATGTCAGGGATGTGTTTGCTCAGACAGGAGCAGCACTGTGAGAAGCAGAGGATGTTTACAGCCAAGGCACCAGGAGACCATGAACTTAAACCTCTGGATGTGTCTCTGCTTTGGGTCATTCTTCTCCTGGGTGCATGTTTACCACCTGAGTCCTCTCCAGAGATTAAAGATGCTCCTTCCCTCACCTCACAAAAGCACATATAGATCCCTTTGAACAAAAAAGGTCCTCAGGAGAAGAGCTTATTTTGTATCACAAAGGGAAGTCCTGGCTGTAACAGGAAGACACATTACTAAGGTGAAAAGTGCAGCAAAGGGAAATGAGTGGAAGGTTTCTGTCACAAGCACTGCAGAGCTGCACCCAGAGTCAGACCCAAGGGCCATTTGAGCATCAGTCTTGAGAGAGAAAACCTGTATTCAGGGTATGATACAGAAGATCCCTGCTCTCCTAAAGTCCATCTGCCATTCAGTCAGTCATACAAAAATGGAAGGTTAGACAGTGGGACAACAAATGTGAGAGACCTTTTTTGCTCCCTCCCAATGCCCAGCTTGTCTCCATTCAGATCATCACCCTCTAGAAGGAAGACACCTGAAGCAAGACTTCCCAATCAAGTGTTCCCTGATGGAAGTCAGGGTAACAGCAAACAGAAAGCACAGGGGATGCAGGGACCAGACACCCAGCTGAGCACTGGGTATTTACACCTCTCCCTCAGACCCAAAGCTCTGGGGTCAGTAAAGATTACATGAACACCACTGCAACACTTTGGGCCACTTTGTGTGGCTGATGTAGCAGTTTCCTCCCCTACAGATGTTTATAGTGCCAGCAACACTGTCCTTAAACAAAACACATTCAAAGTCCCTCCAGGAGAGATGTAAGTGCTTCTCAGCACTTGGCTTGGGACCCACACATCAGTCTGGCTTTTAAACCTCCTCCCTCCCCACTATCTGAGGATTTAGAAGTTGCATGAGCCAGTTCTCATAAATGAAACAAGAATTGTGGAGAGAAATCTTTTTACTGGGAAAAAGAACACCTGGACAGACATTCCCCCTAACTCAGACCCTCCTTTACAGCACCCTTTCCCTTGAGCAGGTTTGCTGACCCCAGCATAACTTGTCTAGATGTTGTCTCCACCAAGCTCACTCTAGAGAGCCTGCAAGACCACTAAAATCCACCCTGGCTATTTAACTGCAAGTGATAATTGTGATTAATGCTGACAGTGGTGATGTTATTGAGAAGTCACTGACAGCAGCACCAGGACTGCACAGGAGGTGACTGTAGAAGCCACAACTCATCCCTGCTGCCTACAAGCCATGAGCTTCCAGTGCTTCAAACAAAGGAGGAAGATGAGTAATTTCAGACAAAAGAATGAGCAATCATCAAAACTTCTGACACAAACATCTCAACTGGATTAGGTACCTGTGCTGAAAGTCTCTTTCTTTTTTCTATTCTTCTTTATTAAGATTTTAACATTTTGTTTCCTTCCTCCAGACTTCCAAATTCCTACTTGTCTCTGAAAGAGCTGAAGTATTCCCTGAAGGCTGCTGTTCCCAGTACTTTCCAGATCAAGAAGAACCAGAGAATTCAATAAATCTTGCTCCTTTTCACACACAATCACCCCTATAAATTTCTGTTGCAGTATCTTTCCTTGTCTTCTCAGGCTTTCAAAGCATTTATGTGCTAGGCCAGCAAGAAATGGAACTCAGCAAATAAAACCCACCCTGAAGATAAATGTAAATATAGAGGGGATAAACTGTCTTGGTGTAGATGTAAAGCCATGCAAGGAGATCAGTCACCACTAGCTGACCTGAATGATGGCCAAGCCAAGCTGTCCCCTGACAGCAAGTTGGGTTTTGTGGCCATTGAGGATAGTTGTTAAGAGTGAGAGATTTCAGCAGCACTTGCAGCCTGGGAAAAGCTCCTTACACCTGCTCAGAATGTGCCATCTGTAGCAGCCTATTAATGTGCACTGAAACCATGGTCCCTTCCCTCCTGAAAGAGCTTATGCTGATGATAAATAAAAGTCAATCTCCGTCTTAAATGCTGATGGGGGAAGAGTCTTTTTAAAGTGCTCATAAAACCTGCCCAAACTATCAGTAATGCACAATGTTGTGATTCAGCATGAATGTGTCCCATTTCTGTGAAAATATAAGGCAGAAAGAAGAAGTGAAAAACATGTGACAACACAAAAGCAGATATTGGTCTCCCTTGAAATTCCTGGACAGCTTGAAATCCCTTTGAGGAAATCCCAAATCATTTCCTCTTTCTGAAGGCTCAGTAAACAGGTCAAAAATATACCTGTCTTTCCAAAACAAGCATCCCGTTTTCCTGAATGACTTATGCAAATTAGATTACCCAGCCCTTGCTCTTCTGCTCTGAGCCCAGAGCCACTTGAAATACAAACAATTCGGGAAAATCTTCCAACATACAGCAAACCTGGTCCTGGATTGCCCACGTGGTAAATTGCTGTTGAATGACTGAGTGGATTAAGCAGATTTCCAGGAGATGGGTGGTACATGGCAGCTCCCTGGCTCATGTGCCACCTGGAAATGCTCTGCTGTGCCTGGGCACGTCCCAGGAGAGATGGGGTGGGAGGATGCCAACACCTCTCACTCTGCAAATGCTGTTGTTTCAAGGAAGGAAAACAGAAGTGAAACAAAGCCTAGTGAAGTAGGTGGCAGGGAGAGCAGTCATTTCTCCCCAAACTCATTATTTACAGTAAAGTACAAACCCAAGTGTCCCTAAAAATACAAGTTCAGGCTTTCTGGGGCATCATCTGACAGCAGCTTATCTCCAGCTCTCCAAGTCCTACAAGCCCCTACTGCCTCCTCAGTGCCTTCTTCCTCTTACCCCTTTTTTTTCAGTCTTTGTATTTTCCTCTGTTTTTCACATCCTGCTTTTCCCTGTTTCATTTCCACTACAGTCCTGGTAAGGATGGCAAGACATCCAACCAACACCAGGTATCCCCCTGGCGGGATGGCATCCATCTGAAAAGGAAATTGGAGGGCTTGTTAAAAAACCACTGACCCCACAGTTTCATCTCCAGAAGGGTGCAGGGACAGGACTGATGGGAGGGTTTCTCTTTCCCCCACTCTTCTCTGACTGTGGCACCTGCACACAGCATAAATTAGAGCTAAAAGCACCTAAAAGCATGGAAAATGAAACAAGCTAATTCAGAAAAGCGAAAGTACATCTAATTTAGTTACTGGGAAATGAATAAATGGCAATTCCAAGGCTGCAAAATTATTCCATCCTGTAGAAGAATATACATACTTTTAAGAAAGGGCAAAAAAAGGTGGGAAAGTGGGCTGAAAGCATTCTTCATTTATGTAATTACTTTTCTAAGGCCTGGCTGTGCTTCCACACCAGTATTTAGCATTTTCCCCCTCTTGTCATATAGAAAATGTAAAGACTCACATTTCTCAGGTAACTCACTTTTTTACTGCAGTCCTAAGGTTGTGTTTCTTCCTTTAAAAAAAGGTTAGTTGAGCATTGCTGCCATGTAATTATTCACAAATGGGTATCTGCCATGCAAGGCCTAGATTTTCACATATTTTCTACACTACTAAACCTGACACAAAAATTTCAGACTACAGACATTTCCAGCAAGGATTCCCATCATTCCATGACTTTCATAACATATGGAGGAAGATATCACATCACCTTTCAACCTACTAACTTGTTTTCTCAACCTTGTCACAGGACAGAGGTCCCACTGTCACGTTTTGGGCACACTTGAATGGGAAGCTCTTGCAGTGCTCCTGAAATGCACCCCAGGATCCTGCAGGGTTGTAATGTGGAAGGATCCAGCCTGGAGGGTCTCCTGCTCAGAGGGGGTCATGTCACCCCTCCTCAGGCAGGAATGAGGGCAGTGAGCCTTCCAGGGGTTATTCCACTCTATTTATTCCTACTGACGTCTGTGCTGTGGCACTCTCACAGAAACATCTTTGCTTTCAGACAGGCTCAACCACCTGTCCCAAAACCAGTAAGACTTAGGCCAGCACTCAGGCCCACGATTTTCTAAGCCCAGCCTGGTTTTCTGGGTACAGACCACATTTGGGAATAGCTGCTGCTTACACAAAAATCCCTCGGTGTTCACTTGCAAGCTTGTTTTTCTCTCACACATGGTGCTACCACAGCACAAGTGCACAGCGCACTGTGCCATTCCACGCCTGCCAGACCACACTTTAACATGCTGACCACACACATTCCTCACCTTCCAGAGCAAAACCCTCCGAGCTCAGCTTGGACTAAAATGATACCATATTATCCCTCCTCCATTTTATCCCAGCTTCCTCAGGAACAAGCCAGGATTCGACTCACAGGGGTGCATGCATGCGTGCACTTGGGAGCTTTAACACTGTTAGCTAACTTCAAAGACATCAAAGATAATTATTTCCTACCAACTTCATGGCAACAGGCAGCTGGGTGGCAAAGGATGTTGGACACAGCCTTTCACAAGGTTTATCTCCAACAGCTTTTAATCCTGCCAGCCCCTTTCTCCAGTCAATTACAGCAGCCGCAGCGTTGCCAAAAAAGTAATGGGAGTGAGAGACTATAGGTATAAGCAGACATAATAGAATCCTAATTTAATTAGGGAAGTACTCAATCAACCACGAGACATAAATACAAAGGAAACCAGGTTTATTAGTTCTGGTGCTTGCAGAAATGCCCATTTCATTCCTGATTACTGAAGGAAGGATAAAACAGATCAGTAATCTTAACAGCACAGTCCTGGTTTGCTCTTTCAGAAAAAGTTAATTACAAAACCAACCAAAACTCAAGAGCTTCCAGAACCATGGCGCTCACGACAGGAGAGTAACTGAGCTCATTATGGGGTGAGCCAGGTTCTGGCTTAACTTTGGTTACAGAACACAAACTACAGCTGGACCAGCCTTATACAAAGAAGTTTTCAACCCCAGTTCTCAGGTTGGATTTACATCAGTGCTTCCCAGCAATTCTGGTATCTCACTTTCCCTGGTGTAAGAGGAAAGTCAGCATCACTGGGTGTCACAATGCACTCCTAGAGGCTTTGAGAAGGAAAATGTGAAGGCACCAACTCCCCAGGGCAGCACTGAGCCCACTCAAGCTAGAAATCTCCATCCTTTGCTACCCCATCCTCATCTGGAGCCGGCAGGTTCAGAGCCAGTGGGTGTACGCAACATTTGTACTTTAATGCCTCGGAGTTTAATAGTGCAAAGTGACTAACGAGGGGCTGGGGAACTATTTGGAGATTAACTAAGTGATTTCATGTTATGAAAGAGCAGGTTGTAATTTTAGGATTAGAAATCTGTATTTTGGATGTCAATACCTTGCGTGAGAAAAGGGCCAGAAGCAGCGGCACAATGACGTTCTCATCCATCCGCAAGGAACCAAGTGGGCAAGCAAGGAATGAGCCATCAATGCCAAGAAACACCAAAAAATATAATAAATCCACTGCCAACACCATGTTCTGTGCTCTCCTGTAACAATAGGTGAGCTGACAATAACCTCTGTGCAGACACCCACTGCTTTCACTGGGACTGTCCAGCCACAGCCACAAGCTTTCAGTGCCTACCCAGCAATGTGGCAGAGTTCATGCCTCCATCAGATGGATCCAAGAGGAGTCCTCCACCACACAACCATCCCCACCTCACCCTACAGCCTCCAGTTACTGCTGGAGTAACTGGACAAGTACCAAAAAACCAAAAAAAATTAAATGCCAGACAGAGAAAAATATATGAGAACATATATGGGAAGCCATGTGGTGAGACTGTCTGAACATCCCATTCTGGCACTAATTTAGTGAGACTGAGACCACACAACCACACTGCTCTTCTTCCATCCCTGCCTCAGTTTAAATGAGGTATTTAATCAGCACCAGAGGGCTGTGACCTTTCTGACATCCCAAAAAATCCCAGCTTCACTGTGTCCTTTGGGTTTATCCCTCCAGGATAAGGAGAGACCCTTTACTACAAAGGGCAAAGTCCTCAGTGCCCTGCATGGTGCATCTCCACCAGCTCAGCCTTTTGTAAGCCTCCAGTAAAAACCAGTGGATTCCCACTGCCCCAGCAAAGCTGTAGGGGAGCAGTGGTTCACTTTTAACACTTATCATACATACATATATATATATATTTTTTTTTTTTTTTTTTTAATCCATGTGCATAGATATCCACTCACATATCTGTACCTATATACAATATATACAAAGTGCTGAATCAGCACATCATGGTTTCCCACTGTTGCTGTTGGCTCATCAGGATAAACCCCAGAGGAGTCAGGGATGAAGCTGGATAAAGCCATGACTGCTGAAGAAGAAAAACAGTCCCTGTGCTGCCTGCTGTATCCAGGACACTGTCTGAAGGTACATTAAACACAATATTTATCTTACCAGGCACTTGTGGTTTTATGTCTTGAGATTTTTCAGCTTCCAGTTAGAAGGAATTTTGCAGGCTCATAAAAAGAAAAAAAACTCACTGTAAGGTGAACATAATTTACCAATGCATTTTTCATTTGATTTGTTTTGTTTTTCTTCTTTCCTTCCTTTTTTATCCAGTTTTTCCTCTTTCTCCTTACCTCTTCCAGTTTACACTACTTAAAATTTACAAAGTTTGAAACAAATCAAGCCAGACTGAAAATACACAGTCAGTCTTCAATGTTGCAGAGGTTAAAAATAGGCTTTGAACCAGCTAATGTCAGCATCAGCATGAAAGAAAGGACACCCTGACAGCTCTAATTATTACATTCTCTTGTTTTGCACTTCTGAAGAGCAGCAATTAAATCTCTGCTTGGGCTTATAAGGAAAAAGTAAAGTGCTCTGCACCTGCAAAACAGATTCTGTTCCATGGGAGGATTTCAGCTCCCCAAAGCACATTATCCAGGGCAGCCTGCAGAACAAAACCCATCCTCCCCTTTCCAGCCACCGAGGATTTTGCTGCCGGTTCATGGGGAAGAAAACTAATAATGGCAACCCCTCCTCTGCTGCCTTTGCTGGATAGATTTATTTAAGGAAAAGCTCACCATTTCTGGACAAAACCGCTGCAGACTCTGTATTTGCAATGCCTGAAACCGCCATATGGTGATAAGAGTAGTTTTATTCATAATCATTTTTATTGCAATAGCCTCCGGGGACTTGAACTAGGTCACTTTCCCATCAAGGCTCACTACAAGCCGTTAAATAAGTGGTGCACACAAGGCCCTTTAAGCATCTTGTATAAACGAGTCGTTCTGTTCATTAAAAAAGGGAAAGAGAAACAAGCACTGCAGTTTATGAAAACTATTTTTTGCCACTCATAAATATAAATTCTTCGATGCTCAGTAATGTCAGTGTTTGCAGCTGTTCCTTCAGCAGCATGGAGGGTCTCTTGCTTATTCCAATACCTGTCTTAGGGATGCTTGCTGGTCCCAGGGATCTCTACTCTTATTAAATCTGGCTGGGATGAGCTGGGAGGTTGGAAACCTCCCTGACTCGGAGACAGAGGAGACTCACTGATACCATGCCAGTGGCAGCTTCATTTCTTTGGAAAATTCAGATAAAAAGCATATCATCGTTTTCATGCTCAATTCCAGGCTGGCATCAAGTAAAGATATTTTAAAACCCCCCCAAAAAACCCTGTAACAAAAGAGAAGAATCCCCACAAAACCCCACAAGAAACTATGTGAAAACAAAGTCAAGCCTCTCCATGGAAAACAAACTTTTAATCTGCAGAAAAGTGTAGGGGTTTTTTTTTCTTAATGCAAACCAGTTTTGAGCAAGAGCGGCTGGGCATCCCCTCTCCGTGACGAAGGGAGGACTTGGTATGCACCAAAGGAAGGGCAGGCACCAGCTGGGATGCCAGGAGAAGAAAGGCACAGTGTTTCCATAAAGCCAGTGGAAAAAAAAAATAGCTGGGAACATTTTTCTGGCAGAAAACATTCACTTATGGAAGCAAAGCACTGATAGCCAAGGAGAAAGCTGAGCTCGCTGAGCCAGCTCTCCCACTCCCAGGGACACCTGCAAGTTGTCTTCCGTGGGAGCAGCCAGCTGGGGACACAAATAAGGCTGCCTAGGCTCTGTCCCCAAACCCAAATGATCCCTAATGCCTTCCAATCGATCTCAGTGGATTTCACATCAGCCACTGACCCAAGGTTCTCCTTATGGAAGCAGACAAATGCCATCCATTCTGCATGGAGATGGACCAGCCTTTCCCACCCTACCTGAATCACCACCCCGGGAAGCCAATTTAGATCCTGCCTAACACGGTCAACAGTCTGCTGAAAATATTTTCATCATCTTTTCCCAGGCTGAGGAAAGGACTGAGCATGCCCCAAGGCTCAGGCAGCTCCTCCAGGCTGACTAAAAACTGCTGTTCTAATAAAAGACATTACCTCTCACTACAAACCTGGGGTTCTTCTCTTCTGTCCCTGGTTCAGTGAAGCTACAGCCAACACTACTTCTAAATGCTTTGCTGACTAGGTACACAAAAACATTTAAATAAAAAAGCTAACTCTACTCCATACAGTTTAAATTCACTCCTAATTTTGCAAGTCTGGAAACTTTTAATGCAGTTTATCAGTCTGGGAAAAAAAATGAGTTATCCCTATTAAGCTCACTGTGCCAAACAAAAATGCCATATCCCTCCTTGACTCAGCCCTCGATTGCTGACCTTATAATGGAGCAAAACAATGTGATAACGTCCTTGCAAGGTACTTCATCACAGTAATAATGCCACCCAAGATAACTCAGGGGTGTGCTTCTGCTGTTTGTCTTTACCCTATAAGTCACGAGTTTATCTGCTGGTTGCAAGGGCCAAGAATAAAGGAGCATATTTGAAGGTGCTCGTCATGCAGAGCCCTGCATTCCTCCTGTCACACAAACTGCTCTGCAGTTGCTGCTGGGCTGTGGCACATGGTGGGACAGGGGCAAACAGCCACAGCCAGCCTGTCCTCCATGAGCTCACACTGCCCAGCAGGACCTGGGACCACTTCAGAGCATCGCAGGCTGTTGGAAAGCTGAAGAGGATCACTTACAAAGTCATGAAGCAACTCAAGAGTTTAACTCATGAAAAGGGGGGAGGTACAGATGGAAAAAAGCCTAACCCCATGAATGTTAAGAGCCAGCAGCTCTGCCTGTCCTTGCACCAGGACTCGGCATTTTCCACTGCTTTTCTCATCCAGAAGGCCGTGTGCCTGACAGTGGGCCATGAGCACCAACAGCCCCAGTGCAAACAGAGCTGCCATGATTTGTCTCTCAAAGTATCTTGGTCTTTTTTAGCACTAGTATTAAAAATCTAGTACTTAAATTTCTCTAGGTGCAAAACACCTGCTTTATTTTTAAAGCTTAATGTTTATCCTGACAGATTTCCTTCAACAGTCATGTAATAGATTTCATACCTTATGGAGGTGTTACAAAGGTCTTACTGACTCTAAGCAATACCACTTATCAATTCCAGGTAGATTGCTCTTCTGTCGACACAGGGATGGAAGTTAAAGTAAGTCCTGAAAGATGTTCTTTTTTTGGCAGGTCTTATGAGCCAGCTCAGCACATTCCCATCTCCTGCTTCGTCTAAAAATAATAAACCTTCCAAAGTGAGCAGTGAGGATGATGTGTGCTGTGCTCAGGCAGGCGGTGTGCCCAGCCAGCCCTGCTGCTCCCACCTCCAACCCTGCCTGGGAAACACCAGTGCCCTGAACCAGGCATGGTGTCCAGCCAGTGCTGTCAGAAAAAGGTCGTGGTGCTCAGTGTGATTTCCCTTGGCTTTGCAGTGATTAGCCACTGTCCACAGGCACATGGAACATGAACCACATTCCAGTACTGATGGTGCAGAAATCAGACATTAATCTGGGACTGTTGGTGAGAATGTCACCTGGTCACCCACTTCACATGTGGGGACAGTCAGAAAGCAGCAGAGCTAAACCAAGACTTTCTCAGCTCAGCCAGTTCCTCACACCCCTGCTGACTCCACAGACAAAACCAGCACCCTGACTTTTTTGAACATGCACAGGTATGGGTTGGAAGTGACCTCCATCTGGTCCAAGCCCTGTCCAAGGCAGGGCCACCAGACCATGACCATGCAGGTGCTGGAGCTGACCCAGAGGAGGGAGCAGGGCTGCAGCACAGAAATGCTGGTGGATGCTCCATCAGCCACCATGGTGACCCTCCAACACCTCCTCCAGGTCGACAGCACGCCCCAGTAACTAGCTGTAAATTCAGACTTCCAACAAAGCCAAGAGCTATCAAATTTTAATGCTCTATTAATGGCACAGCTCTATCTGAATTCCAGGAGGCATTCTACAGCTAGTAAACCTAATCTTCTACCCACGACTTTTCAATTTGCTGCTGTGATATAGGTGCATTCTGCTCCTCTGAACAGCAAGAATGAGATTGCTCTCTCCTTCCGTGTGATATAAGAGCACACGTCCCACTTACAGTCCCTTCTGCCCATCTATTTCTTGCAAATACACCACTGAACACACTCTGGGATTCTCCTGTAACAGGCTGTGAGAACACAGTGGTTCATGAGAGCAATTTTTTCATTACAGTCGTTTGCTCCCTGACTCCTAAACCATTTAGTGTAGATGCACAGCACTCAAAAAAGAAAATGGTCTCAATCTTACAGGAGATTCTTATTTGAACTTTAATCCCATGAGTGATGCCGCTGATGCACAAGGCATCAAGAAGAAAATACATATTAAGATATTAAGAAGAACAAGAACAGACTACAGAGAGAGCTTTGCTCCTTGCACAGGCAATGGGCACCAGCAATATGCAAGGTCCACCACCAGGCCCTTCTGTAATGGTCACTTGTCTATCAAAGAAGTCAAAGAAGTCCCTCACTCATCTCTTCACATCACTGCTGCCTTTTTGTTCCCAGAGACCCCCCTCTCTGGCTGTTCTCAAAGCAGGCAAGAGAAGCAGAGCTGACTGGGTGAAATGCTGTTTATTTAGGTGGCACAATTGAACCCTCACGCTACGCTGAGCTCAGCTGACCTGACACACCAAAGCCTCTGATTGCTTTCCTAGCACTGACAGCACTTGCAGAACCACCAGGATGTTCAACACCACTAACAACTCCACAGTCACAGATGAGAAGGGAAAAGAAACCACAAAAAGTGATGCTTACCAAAGAGGAGGCTTCTGGTACAACAGGAAACTAAAATGCTGTGATGGCCATCCTTGAGGTGACCATCAGCTCTCCATGGGCCAAAAGGGACCACTTTGTCAATAAAAGCAGAAGAGCAGGATATGTAACAGCCAAAGCTTTTTGGGTGACACGTTATCTGGCCATGGCAACTCACCCACAGGTTGGGGTCAGAGTATGGTACCCACTGGGCTTTGCTGCTCACTGGGAAAAAGGGATCACAAGTCCTGCTGCTCCTACAGCAAGCCTATCCCACTGCATATACTCCTTCCAGAAAGTAACATACCTTTGGACATTTGGGAGATGAAGGAGCAACAGAATTCAGTCATTCCTCCCAACAGAGGGAATATGTTTTAAGGAAACAGCCAAAAAAGCAAAGGGGGATGAGGGGAGGGATGCAAAGCAATTGTCTCATAGAGTTTAGTCTTTAATTAAAAGGGTTGAGCAGAACGTTCCAAACACCACATGGGTATAATTTAGAGAGCAGTTTGTAAGATGAGTTTTCATCTTCAGCGTGGGCTTTCATGTATTGACAACAAATAAAATTTTTACATTATTTCCACGAACAGCAGCCTTTGTAAAAATCCCAGCTTTTTCACAGTGGCACAGCTGAGGTTCATAACAAACCATCTGTACAAAAGTCGTTCTGTGAAGATCACAGCTAGTTCCCAGGTATTTGGTCAAAAAAACCAGCACCTTTCAAAGCCACTCTGAAAAAGGACTCTCATTTTCTTGTAGTAAGAAGCCTGAGATGCAGACAGGTACAGATGGAGCAGGATCTGGCTTGGGGACACACATATGCCACAAACTGAAGGGTATGGGGAGATCTTTGACCCCAATTGTTTCCCTTCTTTTAAATCCAGCAGGAAGTTTTTCTGTCCATACCTGTATATTTTAAAAGGTGCTTCTTGGATCACCTCCAGCTGAATTCATCTCTCATCTGCTCATCCTCTCTTGTGCTGTCCCTGTGGGGCCACAGCTTTACTGAGCAGTGTGGTCCCTAACAGAGTAATAGATGTTGTAATAAATGCAACATATGTACCAGATCACAGTGTTTTATCACAGCAACCCACCCTTTCCTTTATGGGATGGTTCACTTAAGAGCACAAGGCTGGTTCTGTAACTAAGTGTATCCCCAAACAACAACCTACCACGGTTCCCAGATTTTAAAACCTGCTGCTACGGTGGGGCACATGCCATAAATTCATGGAAGCAAGAGCAGCCACCAGTCCCTCACAGGGACAGCATCCCCACCAGCCCCAACTCTTCCATGCACTGCCAAAAACAGATTCAGGACTAAATCTTCTCCATGAGGGATGTGATCCCCCCCAGTGCTGCAGAGCCAGCACCAGCACTCAGAGCAGTCACAGCCCCATGAAGGCTGTGGAGCTCCTCCTCAGTCACAGGCACATCTGCCTGCAGATATCCTTGCCTCTGGAGCCCTTCTGGGTGCCCCATGACCCCTCCCCTAACCCAGGGCTGACAAGCCCATTCAGCATTCCCTGGGAAGTCAGAAGGACAGTCTAGAAAATGTGGTTTTGGCATCAGTTACCCAAGAACTGTAACAAAGTGAGGAATGTCCCCGCTGGGCTGATGGTTCTGATGAGCCAAGGGAGGCACAGAAAGGTCGACAGCCCTGATCATACCAAAACCACGTCACACAGCAGAAACATTCAGCTGTGTTCATTCAATCCTAGTCCTGTGCTTTGACCACATACATCTGATCCTTTTCAGGCTGTAACCCACTGGGTGTTATCTGACTAATCCTGCAGCAAAGAAACCCAAAAAAGTTCCCCTTTCCACAAAGTTTCTCATCACCGCAGCTCAATGACTTACATAGAAAAAAAATTCACACTGCTGAAAGCCCTTTCAGGGAGATGCCAAATTAATTACCAAAGCACCACAGAGTTCAAAGTCATTCCAAATGTATCAACATGGCGAGAGATGAGTCATCTCAGGAAATGCCAGGAGCTCCTCTGTCACCAGCCACAAGGCAAGGCCAATTTCTGCTCCTGACAGGAAGAAAAATACTCTATAATCTGAAATGGATCACATCAGTCACTGGACAGGAGGTAGCAGAACATTAAGATGGCCTGCAAAATCTGTCCGTGTCACTGAAAAAGAAGTGGAGATGTTTTTCAATGTGCTGCTGTGCAGGAGAAGCATCCTACTTCCTTCCTCATCACTGCTTCAGAGAGAGCACAAAGAATGCTCTTCCAAGAGTAAATCATTTAGGCAGTCATCTCAGCGAGTTATTTCTGCTCATTTCCGAGGAACAATATGGCTCAGCCTAGGATTTAAACCAGCAGCAATGAAATGGTGCCCAGTTGACTCCAACTCCAGAAAACAAGCAGAGGATGGAGAGAGAACACCACGAAGCCACCGCTAATAGGGGAGGATGCAGCACACACTTAATGTGGCTTAAACACAGACATACAGGGCCTGCAGCTCTCCACAAAAAACTGCTCCATCTTCACATCCTGTGAAGGAATGAAGGAAGAGACTTTCCTCCAGAAGACAGCTGGGTTCTCTACTTTTATGTGAATTGCTCTAATCTTGTGACAGTGCAGAGCAACCAGAGGATGCTGCGAGTTAAACGCCGTCATTTGTCTGTAAGTTTTACGAGGGAACAGGGCTGCCAAATCAGACCACCACAAAGTGAGGATGTGACAGCTGTAACTAGGGCAATTTCAGTCGGGGAAAGATATAAATAAATGAAGAAATGGGGGAAAAAAGAAATAACAGAGAAACAGGAGGGAAGGGGAAAAAAGAAATGCAGCTACCAAAGACAAAAGTTTGCTATTTGTCTATTTAATGCTCTCTTCAAACCATTATTGGGTTCCTCGCATGCCTGATGCACAATGGTGTAAGAACAGACTGGGAGAGGGAAGAGAAGAGGGAAAATTGAGGGTCAAAGCACAGCACCTGCTTGCCTAATTGTTGTCTTTTTAAAAGAACCCCAGCTAGGACTTGGTCAAAGCCCCCAGCAGCACTGATGGAGGCACACACGTACCTCCCAATGTTTATGGAGGTGGTTTCAGTCTCAAGCTTGTGAACCCTGCATGGAAAAAGTCTGTGCTGCGACGTGACAGCCAAAGCAGGCAACAACCTGACACCCTGACCCTGATTCGTTCTGAATTCTAGGGGAATCAAAGAGGCTCTGTAATGAGACTCCTGGAAAATCAATCTACCTGAGCATTCTCCAAAACAGAGGCCAAGTCTCTGCTGCTACTCAGCTTCTGCAGGATTATAAAACTTTAGGCCATGAAAAAAGAAAACTAAAAACATCTCAAAATTGTCAATAAATTTAGATGTACAGCCATTTAATAAAACTGCAACTCCTTTTAAGAAATATTTTCTCAAGAAACATTGCCTGAGAATTAAAAATAGCTCAGAGTCCATCTAGCTCCAGCCTTTTAACCTCTTGTCTTCCTCAACACCAAAAAACTGGAACCCACCTTTAAAGCCAGAGAGCCCCCAGTGGCTATGGATGGCCTGGAAGCAGAGCCAAAGCCTGGTGCCCAACAAGCTAATGCTGAAGAGTGTATTTTTAAAACATGCACTTTGCAAGGTTGTGGGAACATTTCCTTTTTCATGTTGACCTCATCACATTTATTCTCCCATTTCTGCCCAAGACCAGCTCATCACAACAGTTTCTATTAGGAACTTCATGGTCCTGCTGGGTCCATGATATCTGGAGCCAAGCTCTCCTGTAACCAGTCATGACAAGGTGCAGCAGAACCTCCTTCCAGGGAGAGCCTGGGCAGCAGAGCTGCCTCCAGCTGTAGATCCTGAGGCAGAGAATCCACGTTTGCCTTCCAGCAGTGTCCACATCAGCCTAATGATGATGGACATAGAAGACAATTCCTGTTTGACCTCCTCAGCTGCTTCCCATACCTGATGCTTTAAGTTTTAGATTTCATGTTTTTCAGATTCTGTGCTGCCCAGGGGTGCAGTTCTGAGCCTCATATTAAGTGCTGGTAAGTTCTCTTTGCGGAGTAGGGAGACAAAACAAATCCTTTTCCCCCTGGAGACCAAGTACAACTTTCAGGCCCAAACACACAAACAATGGTGTGAAGGGAGGAACAAGAAGGATGAGATCTCACAGCCTGAAGCTGTAATTGGACAATTAAACCCTAATATGCAAATAGACCAAAACTTATAAAAATACAAGATCTCATGACCGGTCAGCCATTTTGTGACCATTCTTTGTCCACCTTGGGTGTAGCCCTGGCCAGGCCCTGTCCTGCCCAAGGTGAATCCTGGAGGCCTTTAAATAAATCCCTACTTTGTTCTCCAGCTCTGTCCAGTCTGTGTTTCACATCAGCCCTCCCAAGGCATCAGTACCAATACCCATTGTATGGCAGCCAGTGCCCATCAGATTGAACAGGAACAGCAGCTGGATGTGACCTTGAGGGGTCCCTGAGTGCTGGAGCTGCACCCACAGGCACGTTCCTGCTCACAGGCAGCAGCTCAGCCCCCGAGCTGCCTGCACTTCCCCTGACCCAGTTCCACGCTGGGAAACTGGATTATGGCTCTCATTGATCCACTCAGTTTTCTGCTTCGATTTTGCTGGTGAAGCAGTGAAAGAGGTCATCTCTTTCTGCCATGTCTGCCGAGGTACCTTCCTACCTACCAAAGAGCAGAGCTTATCTCCTTGGAGCTCCTTGCTAGCAACCAAGAGCCAGACAGCAAAAATATCTTGGAACTGTTAAAAACAGAAAGTGTGACAAACAAGATGTGTTCATGGAAACACAGAGCACCTTCTCAATCTGTACTCACAAGGCTTAAAAAAGGGCTGCCAGCACATACTACAGACAGTACTTTATATTATCTTTACAGTGTAGTCCACAGCATCCATCACCAAGATGCTGGTGATGGACAGACTTTTATTGTCAGCAGGAGATACCCATCACAGCTGAAGATTCTGTAATTACTGTTTCTTAACAGAAAATGGAAGATTTATTGTCCACATAATAGTCAATGAAGGTCTTTTCTGGAGTAGAATAGTGGCTTACTTACAGGCCTTCATCTATGTCTCACATTGTATTACACAAGATTAAATAGTTTAATTTTTTTCTAACTGGGATTTTAGGTAATGTGTGGATTGTCCACCAGTAATTATAAGGACAGAGGCTACTTGTACTATCTGCTGTGCCCTCCCCAGTCAGCTGGTACAGGGCTACCAATGGGGACTCTCTCCTTAACTAGACAATTTCTGGCTGTATTTCTTTAAGTTATGACACCACAGGTAGAGAAGATTTATATTGTGTCATTGGATAAAGGTCTTCAGCTGAGATCAAAGCAGTTAGCTATAATTGCAGAGAAAAGGTTGCAAAACAAATCCTAATTTATCAGTAGGGATTTTTCACCTCCTAAAGTATGTGCCATCTATAGTAGGCAACAGAGACAGGAAGGCAGGAAAAAATCATCCATCATTAGAGAAGCTGCCCTCATTCCCTGTTCTGCCATTAGCCACTACAGAAATCCTAAACACGAGACAAAAATCTCTGTGCTGTGCATTATGTGGTCCCTTAAAAAATGTCTTTTAAATGAACACTGCATGCACAGAGTCAGAGATCCCACCACTGCAGTGTTTCTGCCTTTTCCTCATCCTCTTTCTCCCAGCTTCTTGTTAAAGCCAAGACTGGATTGTTTTGTTCCAGCAGAAATTTCAGGAGAAATCACAATTCCAAGCAGAGGCAGAAAATGGCAGACACCACAAGACCAAATGACTCCAAACTGAAAACAGACAAAGATTAATGAGAAGTAAAGAGCATCATTTATGAGTGAGAGCAATTAATCATGAGCAGGGATTGATGGACGAGCAGTGGAACCACTGATGCTTGAAGGATTTACACCAAAATTAAAAGTTTGTTCTGGATAAGCTGCCCAAGTTGCAGCTGAGCCACACTGCATGACTTAACAGGTGGAGCCCATCATCTGCCAGATGGTGAGGTAGGTCTGACCACCCCAAAATCCAGGATTTCTCACAGGGGTAGGGGTTGGAAGCAGAGGACTGACCTCTCCCTGTGCTAACCCACACGATGCCATCCTGCTGCCCAGCCCAGCCCAAGGAAAAGATGCCAGTGTAACCCCTCTGCCCACAGACTGGCACCACTCACCACTTCAGCCCTTCTCAGAATCTTAAATACTAATCTAGGTGTTACATAAACTTTTGGGACCAGGCTGAATTCCCACTTGAGAATGTATTATGGGAGTTTGGTCATCACTTAAGCAGTTCTTGAGTGCAGGAGAATAAAAGAATAAATAAAAGGGAAAGTCTAGCCATCCTACAATCAACCACCAGAAACATGCAAGGCAAAAGAGAGGGAATAAGGAACAGTACTCTCCCCTTTTACCTCAGCCTAGCATTAAAAAGGCAAGATACATTCCAAACTATAAGCCTCTATGAATGAAAAACTGGCAGAGTCAATAAAATGTGAAGTAAGCCTAATTCATTTTTACTATATGACCTACTTTCAGCCAGTTTTGATTCACATGAGCAGCTAGAGCTTCAAGGTGGTGATTCGGCAAGGTCTGTTCATTAAATTCATTCTATTCTTTATGGCTTTCAGCTTCAAGGGATAAGAAAACACATTTCTGTCAGAGGCATTCGCCAAAAAGGTTCCCCGGGCACAAATGCAGCAGAAGCCAGGGGAAAAATGGATATGAATGTAAATGCTGCTTCAGAACTGAAAGATGATGGGAATGAAGAAAAACTTAATTGCTGGAGGTGATGCCTCCTCCTCTGTGCTCGAACATCCGCTGGGTCCCATCTGAAGCCCTGCAGGGCGGGCAGGGATGTTCTGGGGGGCACCAGGGGAATGGTCCCTGCCCCCCAACCATCCCCTTGCTGCAGCCATGACTGAGCTGCCTGCCTGGAGGTGTCCTGCCACCATGCATCCCTCTGTCCCTATGAAGGAGCAGTGACTGTTTCCTCTGACAGCACAGGATGTGACCCTGTGCAGGGCTGGGATCCCAGTGCCAGCCCCCTGGCAGCAGCAAACCCCTTGGGGCTTCCCAAAAGCTCTCCCTCCCACCCTCTTACATGTTGGTGTAAGAGCCCTGACAGCGTTTTTTCCCCCCCCTCTGTCTCCTCAGGAGAAAAAAAAAAAAAGAATTTGAAATAATCTACTGGCTCCTAGTTCTTCATCACACCCAACTAATCCTGAAGCAGTAACTGGGACTGGATTTTAGATAAAATGCTGCAGAAAGTAATTTTCCATTTTGACTGGAGCATCTTCTCTCCCCTGATTCTAAAAGGGCTGTTGATATGGTTGGGCTGAGCACGTAAATAAACACATTAGGAGCAAATGTGGATGAGATTGAACGTTGATTGATTTATCCTTAAATAACCACTGAGGTGATCTCCTCTCCTCTGCAACACCAAACAAGCTGGGTGCCTCACCTCTACACAGTCCAGAATTTGCAAAGCTGTGAGGAACTCAACCTAACCAAGAGAAGTCATTTGCTTTGTAAGCAGATACCTCATTTTGTTCAAAACAGTGTGTTTTGATATCTCCCTGGCTAACCCTGACATCAGGGTGGCTATTCCAGAATAGCATCTCTATTACCTGCACTGCATGGGGCAGCCAGGAATCCCGGGGGGTCAAGGAAGGATGGATGAACATACAAATCCCTCCACTGCAGTTTTCACTGTCTGCTCAGTCCCAGTTTGAAGTACCTCCACCATTACAGAAAATTACCAAGAAACAGTGTTTTGACAAAGGCTGTGAATGCTGTACCAGGACAACACAGCTCTGCAGGCAAGGCTGCAGCGAGCCACCCCTTGCCAAAGTCACCGCAGCAGAGATCAGTTACAGACCCTTCAGAACAATCTGCCAAAATAACAGTAATTAGAAAATAAAGAGTTCATTTCTGTGCTGCTCTCGGGCTGCTGGCTGACAGCTTTGCTCCAGCTGGAATGGAGGGCACTGTCACCTCAGCAGCCGCTGCCACGAGCTGCTCCCACAAAGGGCACTCCAGGCTCCTCCAGGAGCAGCCACGCTTCACCTCGGGCCAGGGCAGGAAAAGGCATGTGGCTAAGAAAGGGGAGCCTTGGAAGACCTCTCATTAAATGTCTCCACGTGGAGTGAGCAGAGCTAGCTGGAACAGCAGCAGCTCATGCTGCAAAGATGTGTTAGAAACAAAGCAAAACCCCAGAATGGGAATCAAAGCTTAAAAATATGGCACATTCCCCAGACAGGTATTGTGTTATACACACATTTTAGAGTGAAGAGAAAAAAAAAAAAAGGAAAAAGGTAATTTGTTTTTTTTTCTAGAAGGAAACTATCATTTGAATATTTTGGCTCAGAAGAATTTCCTTCCGTCATCAGCAAAGCAAAGGATCTGTGAGAAAATATCCTTCCTGCAAAAAGGGGAAAAACAATTTCTGGCTTGAGGCTAAAAAAATGAAGCAATAAACCCTCTAAAGCTCAACTGAATAAAATGCCATGAGAGTTTTTAGGCGGAGCTGAGCCTGACCTTAAGCCTGGCCTGGCTAACTGTAGCCTTCGCAGGAGATTAAATAAAAATAAAAGTAAAAATAAAAAATCATGTCCTGTGCCTTGGTGTTCCAATGGACACACCCTCCTGGCATCAGCCCTGGCTTGCCACCAGCCAGTACATTTGAGACTTACTTCTGTTCACCTTGAAGCAAAACATGCAGTTATACAAATGAGTTTTTCCATATTTTCAATGCAAATGGGGGATTATTCAAAAAGAAGTTATCTCAGCCTCCTAGGAGACATGGAAAGGTCACAGAGCAGGCTGCAGAATATTTTCCCAGCCTTCCTCAAAAATATTTAAACTTACATGATTTCTCTATTTTAAGGCCATCTCTGAGGCTTCTTCCCAAAAGTTCCAAAAAATAATCAATTAAAACGAAACCGCTCTACAAAAAGAGGCCACCTAAGGACAAGCAAGTGAAAATAGATTTGGGTACTTCTATGAACTCTGGCAGCAAAGACACGGGCAGATGGAAGCAGCAGCAAGGGAGCTCAGCTCAGCAGAGCATGTGCCCTGCGGGAGGGTGCCCAGGAGTGCCACCCAGCAGCGGGCACACCTCGCTCCAGACACACAATTCCCATTCCTCGATCTCACTGGAGCAAAGGGTAGAAGGATGGGCTGGCCTGGGTGCCCAGGTGGGAGACAGCAGGGTGGAAAGGAGAGTGGATGAGGAGGATGAGGGGATGATGTGGGAAGCAGGGCAGCCCTGTGGCCGGGGAGCTGCCAAGGCTGTCAGCAGAGATGCTGCAGGATTGCGCTCACTTGGCTCAGCTCGGGAGCAGAGATGCCTGTGAGTCACAGCTCTGCACCACTCGGCCCAGCTTCCCTCCCCTCCCAACTGGCTTGAGTATTAGATGTATTATTATTCCTCTCCTTCCTTTGGGTTTGTTTTTTTTTTTTTTTGCCTCACTGGCTGTTTTACCGCTCGCCAAAATATCTTCTGCTCAAGGGAGGGAGCTGCAGAGGGTGAAAGCACAGGGAGCCTGCCAGCCCCAGCTCCAGCCAGCCCCCACGGCCACCATGGAGAGGCATCTGGGATATGGACTTTTATTTTCCACTCAATCAGAAGCTCCTTGTAGGAGGTTTGCTAGTTCATGTAACGCTGCAATAACAAAACAGGTTTTCAGTGTTTAATTCACAACAATAACCTCTAAAAGCCTCTAATTTTCAATGAGCTCCTGGCTAATGGGATGTCTCCAACATTTCCAGTGGGTCTTTTGTTTAGAGGCTCAAGTAAACTCTGGCACATACTTCTTGTCTCCTTTCACCTTCAAAAATAAAGTAACATCTATAATAATTAATATTAAACTGAGTTCACAGAGCCAGGAAGACTAAGTGGCAGTCCTGCTGGTATCTATGGGATTGTGCTACCCAGAAGTTGATGGGAACAGACCTACAGATCTGCTCTCCAAGTACCAGAGCTCAGAGCAGATCTTTGGGCTATGAGTCCATCTCTCAGGATGATTATTTAATGAAGATGGGCATGTGCTCCAGCTGGAACACCATGCACCAAGTGATGGCTAACATGGCCACTGGTGTTGGTTGGATGCACAAACGTGCTGGGGTTTGAAAGTCCAATGGAGTGTAAATCATCCATGTCCAGGGTTTGCATGGGATCCACCAAACCCCAGGTTATGGGAAGAGCCCACAGGTGGCACACCAGAGGAAGAGTTCATCCTGAAAACACCACAGAAAGAGGTATTTGAAGCTATTTGAGAAGAAGAGATGCCACCCATCTTTGACCACACAAGGGATGCAGCCTGGGCAGGAACACACAAATGCTTTAGGTCCTACCCTCACACAGAAGGCTGCACCTAAAGTCAGCTGGGTAATTCAGTCTTGTCTCCCCATCTTGGCTGCTGGCAGACAGGCTGATGAGTTACCTTCAGGAAAAGTGGTTTGCCCCATTCCAACAGCTTGTCCAGGCCACAGACAGACACAAAGATGCCACCAGCAGAGCAGAGTCAGGCCAGGCTCTGCAGAAAGGGCTTTGCTGCTCTGACTGAGCAGCTATAGCTTCCATGGTTAAGTTTGCATTCAGAAGCCAAAGCTACCCATACACAAAGTGAACTGAATCAGTTCAAACAGTGAACACTGTAGCACTACAGTCACCTTCCTCTGCAGAAAAACACTGCCCTTCACAGATGCCTTCTGCTTGTTGAGATCTAAGGTGTGTCTGCATCCTCCATAAGAGACCATGACTGGTGCCAGGCCCTGGAAATGCACAGATTGTGTGTGACGCCACCAAAAACTATCCTGGGTCCAGGTAATCTGTGTCCACAGCTGCCCTCTCATTCAGCTCCCTTTTACCCATTCTTCAAAGTCTCCCCTGATGCTTCTAAAAGTGATCTCGTTCCTACACTGAGCCAGTCAAATTTGTTGTCATCAATTCTGCACTCACACAGGTTTTCTCCTCTGCTGCTGAAGACAGACCAGCTTCTCTGCAGGATCCCAGGGCCTGCAGGGACCACAGCCAAATCTGCAGCTACCAAAAGGACCTCCCTCCTTTACACTCTTTGCACCAGCAAGGGCTCTTTAGAGGATGGAGCAATGCAAAGCTCATTCCCCCAGCTAACAGCCCTCTCTGCACTGAGTGCTGAACTGAAGTTGTGCTGAGACTTGTCTGGTTTTTTCTGCAGCAGCTTTCCCCCAATAATGACCCCAAAGCCAGTTTTCCTTTGAGGACTCAAGGTCAGTCTGACCTTGGGAGAGGCAGAGGGTGCCTGCTCTAGGATGGTTTGTGCACACACAGGGCACATATCTCAGGTGACTGGAGTAACCTGGATCCTTCAGTAACTGCCTTGGGCTTAGCCAAACATACCCCACAATTCTCACACCTCAACATCTTTGCTAAATCCAGTGTTTCCTGCTCCAGCTGCGCCTCTGCTTTTCCCCCTGGGTGAATCTCTTTTCTTTCACAGCATTCTCTGCACTTCCATTCCTTTTGCTAAACTCAGTAGTAGATCTTGTGGTAGCCTCTAATGGTGAGCATCAATAAAACAAACCAGCCTTGCGAGTCTTTTGTTTTCCAGTCAGACATATATCTGCTTTCTCCCCCTCAGTACTATTTTCCTCTAAGCACCAGCTCAGCTGAGAGACTCCTGCATCACTGCTGCCAGGCTGACAACATTTAGATGGATGTTGTGGGGCCAGTCCCCCCGAGAGCTGCCTCACTCCTCCATCATTTGGAGGTGCTCATCTATTACAACCATTTCCCTTCACATTTTCCTTCACCACTCCAACAAATTATCACCATCCCTACCACATGCACTATATTTGCTACACATTTCTAGGTGCCTCTGTTCCAAACAGTTTTATTAGAAGCCTTTGTACCCATTAAGGCCTGAAAGGATGAGTGCCAGTGGCCTTTTGTAGGTTAATCCACAAGAGATCAAGAGAGTGCAAGGCATTCTGTCTATTCAAATTACTCATTTTACAGTATAATAGTATGAATATTAATATTGTCCATTGAAAAAGTGTGTTAATTAGGATGCTGGCAGTTTTTTGGACCATTGCCACACGAAATAAGCACTCAGGGGTACGTGCCTATTCAAGCCCAGGTCCCAAATTGCCGTTTACAACAGTGGCACACTCAGTTCAAGAGCTAAATCACCAAAATAATTAACAAGGGAACAACCTACAGAGGGTTAATATTACTTATTTTTCCACTCCTAATTTCAGTTATTCCCCTTCCTAGTAAAACAGTATTTAACCAAACCACAAATAATTTGCATAGCACACACGTGCTGGCTGCTGGGAGGTTTTTAAGCAAACAGAACAAATGCCTCATTAATAAATAAGTGCCAAGAAATGCAGAAAGAATTTTGTACCAGACTACGAAAACCAAAGTAGTTTATTCTTCTGAGGCTTGCCTTGGATTAAACACTGTGTTCCTTTGATAAGACTGGTTTGGACACATGAGAAAAAGAGAAGACAAGGTCCACATATGTACAAGACACAAACCTGGGAGGTTGCTGTAGTTCAGACACAATTCTTTTATGCAGGTAAAGCTTCCACAAGCTCAGGGAGAGGCCTGGTCACTGGTACATTAATAGCACACAGATGATCTTTAACAGATATGATATTTCCCCTTTCCAGTTTCTGTAACTATTTTTATCCTACAGCATGGATGTGCAAACTTCACTGTAGTCTGCTGATCTCAAGGCTAATCTTCGTTTTCTGCCAGCAAAACAAAAGGTCAGCTACAGAGCAGACACCAGGAAGGCCTCCCTCCCAGATGCCTGGGTATTTATGGACCTGATAATCTGGATGTCAGTGAGCATCTTGCCACAGAGGAAGCAAGCAGAACTGCAGACCAGCAGCCCTGGGCACCACTGATCACCACCAGCAAACCAACAATGTTCCCCCAAATGCTTGAGATTTGCAAACACACTCTTTTTCCCACAATGGAATAAACCCCAAATATTTTTAAGTTTTTGCAAAAACGAGATCTGCATTGATGGGTCCAATTTGACTGAAAAACCCATTGGTTTTGATTGGCTGTGGTGTTTTCCCAAGATGCAGGAGAAGCACATTTGATTCCCTGGATCTTTCTCCTTCTGCTTCAGGGAAGTTATTTTCCTTTGGGATCACTTTAAACTGGAAACACAAATCCAAATTTCCCACCTGTGAAGCCACTGCCATACCATAGTTATTAAGGGTCAAAGTCCTTCTACTCTTCAAAGAGGTTACAGCCAAAACCTATCTTCACAAACTAGGGTTTCTCAGCATCATGGGATTGACAAAACTTAGTGCCATTCTCTTCAACACCTAAAATAAGCTAATTTTTCCTCATACCCATCAGTCAAGAGATCCAGTTTCTCCTGCAGGACCTTCAGCAAAGCTTCCCAGCCCCATTTAGGAAAGCAGAGACTTGAAAACATCTGCCAAGACACAACTTCATTTTTAGAAGCTCTTGGTGCTCTGACCTGCAGTCTAAGCCAACAAAAGAATGAGGTCTACCAGCAGAGCTGCAGGTCAGGACCCCTTTTGCCTCAGTGTAAACTAAGGCATCTAAAATTAAAGCAGACTCCTGCAAGTGAGGATGGCCAGGGCCTCTGGTATTTGCATTCCCAGCTTGACATGGGGCTGCAGATGAGATTTTGCATGTGCAAGCGCACACCCAGGCTTGGGGTGAGAGAAAGGCTCAAACACAAAGAATTTCGGCCTCTTGAAAACCATCAGTTGGAAGCAGCTGCAGAAACCTTTGATAATTCCCTGGGTTACTGAGCACTTTGCTGCTTAAATCTCTCCCTGGCCAGAGTTATTGCTTGTCACCCACCAAAAGCTAATCCTCTTTTTTCTGATTTCATCTCTATCTTCTCTTTCTCCCCTCTCCATACGAGTGCAAAGCACCTTTAATCTTAATTTCAGATGTACTTTTCATGATGCTGCAGATGTGTTATCTGCCACTGACAGTATTTGCCACCTGTTTCTCCTTAAAGGACACTGCTTGACCTTGTAACAGCTTCCATGCTTCCAGCTTTAGAGGCTGAGCCTTTCTATTTGAATGGATCACAAGTAATCACTTTTCTGTTTCCATTATTAGCAGTGAACCAACTAAACAGAGAGCTGGTGCTTTGTTGGTTTTTTCCCCCCTCCAAATGCAGCATTTTCCCGGGCAGAGACATATTATGGCAATTCAGACACTGACAACTGTGTAAATCACACCCAGGCAAAAGTTATTGATGACCTCATTTCAGTAAAGCATGAGATGATCAGGCTGCCCCATGGTATTTTGATCATCTGAGAACCCTGAAATTGAAAGTCCCAGGCTCCATTTTGCTTGCAAACCTAACAAAAGGCATTAACTGTGACAAAAGGCACTTAGAACATCTCTTAAATTATCTCATTTCACACCAGCAGTACCAAATACTCATTTTCCTTTATTAACATACTCTCCTTGCCCATAACCGCTCTCATTTTTCTAGTTTTGAATTAAAACGCTTTCAAGCTATTGATCCCTTCTGCTGGAATTCTCCTCTCCTGTTTTTATTAGTTCTTGTACACAGCCTAATTTGAGTGATATGAACAGAGCATCCAACACAACCACCTCTCCAGCAGCCCTGTCTCCCAGGAGTCGACGTGATTAATCTCTGCCGTGCAAGACAAGTCACGTTCCACAGCCCCAGCTCCTCCACACTGCTGGTGTGCTCAGAATGGCACTCTCACGTCTGTTATTAAATTATGTAATTACCTTATTTCTTCTCAAGTGCCTTCCCAAACAGGTTGTAGACAGTCACCACTGAGGGAAGAAGAAAACCCAATACTGGGAGCGATTGCTGGAGCTTTCAAGAGCATTTGCTCTTGCCTATCACTGGATTTCTCCCCATGCCAACTCAGCTGTGAGCTCCCTGAGCCCAAGGAACATTCCCTAGCACTGGAATAGTGCTGAAGGCAGTAATTAGCAGAGGAAAAGGGACACACTGCTATGGCTATGCCAGGAGCTGCATCTCTTCCCAAGGGATGCAGGATGCCCTAACAGCTGGCTGAGGCTTCTTGCACCCTCACTGGAGGCACATCCCACTGCCAGGGGCTCAGCCAGCTCAGGGTAGGGCTCACACACTGCCCCCACTGCATTTAAATCCAACTGGTGATGTACAGAGTCCTCACTAAACACAACCCCAGGCATCATATCACAGGTTTGTTACTCTCTCTAGAAGAAAGAGGGCAGATTTGGAGGAAGAAGAGTCACCTTAGCCATGGCATAGCCCAAAATTGTGCTCTCTGTGAGCCCTTTGGTAATCCCCTGCTAGGTGCCCTCTGCAACCCTTTATCTGCTGTGGAACACCATGGGAAAAGCACCAAATTTCCTTAGCCATGCCAAGTTTTAGCTACTATGAGCAAGTGCAAGTAAAAAAGACCCAAACCAAACCAAATCTCCAAGACTGCCACAAGGGAGAAAAAGGCTGGAGGATGGAGGTGGTGCTGTAGTGCTTAACCTGGGGGAGCAAATGTGTTGTGTTTTCCCTGCACAAAGCTACATGCCAATGATTCACAGAGCCCAAGTCAGCCCAAAAACACATGAATGGCTTGAGAACCAGTCTCTCCCTTCCCCTCCTCAAGCAGAAAGCTGCAACCTGGCTCTCCTGGGACTGCACAAGCCAGCACAGCTGCACGTGTGCAAATCCATTTTTGCAGTCCAAGGAGCTACAAGGCAGCCAGCACGAAGGAACAATGTATTCCCCCATCCATGGTGACTTTTAAAGGTTGAACAGCGACAGATCTTGAATCCAGCTGCTCCTGGATTCAAGAACTCCATGGACAGCATCACTGCTGTGGGACAGCCATGCCCTGGACCACTGCCCAGCTGAGTGACCTCCCTGAGATGCCCACCACCCCTCCAGCCCCCAAATCGGTGTGGATACTAAAGGCAGAGTACCTCCAAACCACACCATGACTATCCCAACAGATGCTGGGTTTTGTCAGTTAAAAAAAACATTAAAAATAGTGGAGGAGTTCTATCAGCAGGTGTTCAAGGATCCAGCTCACTGCTGGGCTGCTGCAGGATTTTCAGCTGATGCTGAGTGTTTTCTGTGACCAGGACTCACTCACTGGATGCTGTCCTTCAGTGCCACGGATCAAGACTTTCCTGCATTTTGGGCAGTTTCATGACTACAGCAAACAATGTTTCTGCAGAGTCCAAAAATGTAATCTGACATTGTGTTTCAGAAGCCTGCTTCTCTAACACAAGATTTCCATTTTCTTTGGCAAACTATCCCTTGTGTTAGCCCTATTGGCATTCACATACACAATTCACAATTCATCTGGAACAGGCTATTTACAGAAATTCTGCTGAACTGGCTGTCTTTCTATTAGTTATGTAGAAAAGAAAAGGTTTGGCCTTGATCCTGGACCTGCTGAATTAAAGTGTGAAAGGGAAAATCTCTGAAGCCCAGGAACGCAAAGGCATTTCCACTGGTGCTGCCCACTTCAACTACAGCTATAATTGCTCTAGAAAAACAAGAGACTAATGGCAAGTCCAGTGGAATTTGCAATTTTTCCTAAGCCCTGATCACTGCTTATACTGAATTTCTACCTCTGGAAAACAAAGATGCATTTCAAGCCTTTGTCTGTGAGAGCTTCAAACTCTGAAGAGGTTTTTATGTCCCACATGGGGACGGGGGAGGTTGGCTGGAGACTTCTGAATGCTCAGGTTAGGTACTGAATGAGGCACCTTATCCTCAAATAATGGTAAGATGACTGCACATGGGCTGAGATGCTCCACACCCAGGGGCAAGCTGGGCACAGGGAGAGGTGTCTGTGGCACCTGACAGGACTCTCTGGGCTGCATCACCACAGCTAATGCCAACAAAGGCTCAGGTTCCCCCACATCCCTCTCCAGCTAATTGCAGCACTGTCTGCAGCCCAAACTGACCTTCCCAGCCACCTACACATGAGCTGAGATGGGCTGGAGACAAGGGCACGTGAGGATTGAGCTGGGCTCCCAGCCACACATTTCCTTGTGTGCATTTCAACACAAGAATTTAAGACACCTAAAGACACACAAAAAAATCTGAAGACTTAAACAAAGCGAAAAAAATTTACACCAATCTGCCATTCTTATGCAAGGAGAGGAAAAAAATCCCACAACATTTGGAAGCAGGCTGTGTTTGCTTGGCACTTTCCATCTTTAGGTAATTAGTGTAAAGGGCTTCCCAGGTAAACCTAAGAATAAACGGCAGATTTTCAAGAGAGACACCATTCTCTCTGCAGTGAGCCTTCAAAGCATAACCAGGAGAAGCTGCAGAGTTCCAGCAGGCTCCCCATAGGCATTGCTTGCCTCTGAGTCCTCAGGGTCAGCCACAAGTCAAGCTGCATCAAAATCTGGAGTGACATCAAAAAATGACAAGCAAGAAACGTCCCTGAAGACAAACACCACAGCATTCACAAATGCTTCAAATCCACAGCCTGGACCAACGTTTACAGCTTGCTGCTCCTCCCATCCCCTTCTGCAAGCTTTCTAAAAAGTGCCTTCCTAGCTGAGAGTGGCACCTTCAGAGCTGGGAGGAACAAAACACCTCCCAGCTCCAAAACCTACTTTTCAGTGCTTCTCTCGGTTGTTTTCCTCGGCTGACCTAGTAGCAGCTGCTGTACTTGCTCCTCTGGGAATCAGCCTTGCTCCCTGCATTTTGTTTCCAAAATTATGGTGCACGGAGCATCCAGCCTCCCCATCACCTCATAGATGGATTTCCAATGCTGGTACCACCCAGCAGCTCCCAGCTCTGCCCCCCCAGACCACCCCAGTGTTGCTCTCTTTCTGGTTATATTAGGAAAAAGGTAAGGACAGAGATGGGAATGGAAAGATGGGAAAGGAGAAGAGAGAAGGCACTTAACAAAGGTCACTGGAGAAGTCCACAGCCGTGAGAACCTGGCCCCCAGCTCCCTGTGCACTGCACCAGGCTCCAATACACTAACAGAGCCTATTACTTCTAAAATACAATATCCAAATTTACAACTGCAAAAACAGCAGGGACCAGCTTCTGCTGAGAGCAAGAAGCTCCTCACCTGTGCCCTGCATCCCAGGGTTACCCATAGAGGGATATAACCTAAAAGCAAATGGATTTTGTAACCCCCCTGAGCCTTACAGCACCCACACCTCACCCACCAGCCACAGCCACACCCCTGTGAAATACAGCTGGTAAAACACTACAGTGAGCAGAGCAATGGGAGCCTCAGCAGACAAGAAGCCACCTCTCCCAAAACAGAGAGTGATGCTTTGACACGCAATAACCCCAATTCTGAAAGCTGGCTCTTTCCTTAACACTTCCCCCACATGGCACCCCCACGTCTCACTTTCAGTGTCCTCACAAAAGACAATCTGAGTTCCCAGTCCAGCCACTCCTCTGGGACAGGAGAATGTGGCACTGGACGTGGTGCTTGCTCCTATTATCTGCAAAGCAGCTGTTTGCACAGAGCACCTTCTAATGCCCACAAGCCAAGGAGAGGGCTCTCCCTCTGTCCCTGTCAATGCCTGGCACCCACACAAATGGCACTGCAAGACCCACCACCACATTCCCCATGCTTTGCAGCACCACTGACTTTACTTGGCATCTTCAAAAGCAGCTTTTTTAACCCTAAGACATTGCAGATATATTTTTTTGTCCTGCAAAACTGTGCAGTATCTACAGAATCAGAGCATCCAGCAATGCAAGGAAGACTGGACAAATGTCACTCCACAGATGCATCAGTCTGCTCCTGACCTTCACCCTGCCCTTGCCCTTCACAAATTCGGCAGGGAGGGAAAGGGAACAGAGATTTAAAGGGAGGCAATAGAGAAACATTTTTAATCACCTTTTATAACCTGCATTCTCTAGGACTGAAAAAGCACCTTTCCCTTACATTATTCAGAAAGCAGCAAAGCTAATGTGACATATTGGTGCGTAGGTGTGTGGGGGCTGGTTTCTTGGGGGGGGGAGGGAGGGCTGAGGGCTCGCTCTGTGTTTCAGAGAAATGAAGCAGCACAAGATGTACCAGTTGCTCTGGTAACAAAGCTTTTGCCTTTTTTTTTTTTTCCCCCAATTTTTTTTTGTAAGAATGAAGCATCGTTTTAAGCATTTTTCAGTTCAGACTTCCTTGCCTGCATGGCAAAAACAAATCTGTGTTTCAGAAACACACACACTCGATTTGAGTCAGCACGGAAAGGACCTTCTCCTTCAGAGCTACTATAACATCGTGGGGAAGCTGATAAATTGAGGTTGCCTGTTTTCCTTCTGATAAGGCTACAGGAGTTTTAAACACCAGTACTTCAGCCCAATCCCCTTCCTGCAACCCAGAAAGAGCTGACAAAAGCCCAGCACCACCTGCAAGTTGGTGCCTGTGGAAGCAGTAGAGATCCCAGCCCTGGTGAGCATCCCCACACAGCAGCACCACCATCCTCTCTGCCAGCACACAGAGCCATCCCAGCAGAAACAATGGCTTAATATTTAATACTGTGCTTGTAATACAGAAGGATTATAAAGCAGCTTGTAAGTCTTGTAAATCCATTCAAACTCGCAGAGACCATCCCTGACCTTGAAGGTGATGAGCAGACAGTGCCTGCCCATAAGGGTCTGTGTCTGGATGTGAGCAGTTCAGCCAACACCAAAACCATCCCAGTGGAAGGAAGAGCCTGGGACAGGGCAGGGTGGGCAGACACAAAGTGTTTCCCTGCCTCATCCCCTGGAGCAGCACCAAACCACGGGGAAAGCCAGGGAGCTTCCCAAACCAGAGGGACCAACCCCTGATGTGAAGTGACCATCAGAGCATGAGGAGGGATAGCTACATACATTCACACACGTGTGGTTACACTCAGCCTGCCCTACCCTGCAGCAAAAGGAACCTCTGAAAAGCTTGAAAACATAAAAAAAGACCCAAAGCTGAGGATACAACACCAGAACCACCAATAAGGCTCGAGTCACACCCAACATCACAGCTCATTTTATAAACATGAAGGTGGGAAAAGAGAAATGCTCACAGTGCACTTTCAAATGCAATAGCTGTCTGGGGCTAGATCTGCTTGTTTAGATTGAAAGATGATGGGGATCTGAATTCCTTCAGCAGCCTGTGAACGAGGGCACCAGGTGCCCTTGGTGTGCTCAGGACCAGCACCCAGCACTGCAGACCCCGTGTTGGGACAAGGGTGGCTGGCAGCACCACCTGCTCTGCAGGCACCGGTGTGCACACACTCAGTCTGGCCTCTCAAGCAAGGCACAGCAGTCAGTCTGCAGCTATAAAAGCTGTGTATGCAAACTACAGTTAATTCTTTACAGCAACAATCCCCAGGAAATATTAATTGTGTGCAGCATGCTAGCTCCTTCCACAAGGATAAAGCAACAGTGATTAATTATCGAGCTATTGACCATCAGCCTTTCAGAAAGGGAGACAATAAAACAACTGATGATTAAAAACAATTACTGCCATTCTTGACTCAGGCTAATTATCTGAACTCCTAATAATGACCCAGGAACCTGTAGAGTTTCTGTTCTCACCAGGGCTGAGGCAAGGGCCCAGCACTTGATCAGCAGCAGCCAGACTAAGATAGATGTCAGGCAAGTTAAACATGGCACAGACTCCACTCTATTTTCTCATATCCATCCTCAAAAATAAGTTAAAAGAAAATGGAGTGTTCTAAAAGTCTCTCTTTAGGATATTCACCTGCTACCCCACCAGCCTGCACTGGTGGAATGCCAGAAGGAAGGATGCAATTGTGCATGGAGTGCACAAACAACACCCAGGAGTGCAGGACATGCATTATCCCTCCTCCTCTGGCATCTGCAAACTCCAAGACAACATTATCAAACACAGGCTTGTGCCTGGGACATTTCCACAGGTTTGTCTCAGGAACCAAATTGTCCCAGCAGTCCTCCTGCTCCCAGCTCTTCAGCAACAGATGACCTTGGATTTCAAATATTTTACTCACTTTCTAATATCCACACACCTCAACATCTCCATCTGCTAGGTCAAACCTGGGCATCTGCCTCCAGGTGGATCAGCCCTGACTTCTGGCACATTCCAGCTGGGCAATAAGTAAGTCCTGACTAAAGACCCTGGGATGCATTTCTTCAATCTTTTCCCATGAGTATTTTACCCCAGACAGACAGACAGAATGCAACAAAAAGCAATTGCAAAAACCACGTTCTCTTCAAACAGCTGCCTCACTTGGGCTGGCAGAGGGCATGGACAGCCTGTGGGTAACCAGGAACCTGTAGAGGTGCTCCACCTGCTCTGGGATGGCTCCCAGGGGTGATTCCCCTGCCCCATCACGTGGTGACGGTAAAGGAGCTCCTTGGAGGGCCACAGCTGACACGGGCAGCACGTGGATCCCACACGCTCTGAATTAGAGCACAGACTATTGCTGTGTAATAGCTTGGTGATTATATGGCATTTACCAGATAATTAAGCAATCAATAGTTATTGTGCAGTTACAGAGGTGCCCACATACTCTATCTTGTTCCCTGTAAAACAAAACCTCACTGAAGCTGTAAATGAAGAGCCACATGGCCAGGGTGCAAGTCAAAGCAACTTGGCATTAATGACCACTGTCCTCCTGGCACAGCTGGGAAGAAGCGTGTGAATATGTAATCTCAACATCATTTACTTCAAAGTTGTAAAATACGCAAGACGAGAGGTACAAAGGTCACCATCTGATCTATTTCCTGATTTTTTTCTCACTACTGTGAAGGCTTGCATCAAAATCCTTCTTGGCTGACACCAACCATGGACCACAGCTAAGCCCATAAAAACACTGGGGGATTGCTCTGGTTTTCCACTTACTCAGTGCACAGTAAGTAGCCCACTGCATGTGTCTCCAAGCTTTGCACCCATCTATTGGACAAGTATTTCTGAGTAGCCCAATGTCCTTTTCCTTTGAATCCATGTCTTTATTGGTGCTGGACACCCCACTGGTTTTGTCCTTGATCTATCCAGGCAACCTAAGCACACACAGTATTTTAAGGAGTATTTGTCTGCTCTCATGCAGAGTAGAAATAAACAGCAATAATAATGTTCTGGGACATAAAAGCAGTATTTCCTCAGAGCAGTTTAGGAAATGCTCTGAAGGATCTTACTGAGTGAGTTTTGTGTTTGGAATTGCGTTCAGCCATCAGCTAAAAACCAGTGAGGCAAAGGCTTAATTCCCAAGTCCAACTCATTGTATTCCTGATAGTCATTTCCTTAAATACCTGTAACAAAAATAAAATCCAATGACACAAAAATTCACTACTGCAACAATGTCTGGCACAGAAGCTAGCAAGTTCTCAGTCTTTCATCAAAACCAGTTTACAAATCTGTAACATCAGATGCAAGATTATTAGAAAATAAAGAAAAGCTTCCGATTCAATTAGAGACATAAATCATCACCAGTGCGGTCCCTCATTAAAATAAAAATCGAGCTATTCACAAGAGATTGTTAAGCAGCGAACATGGAATGTTATTTCTCTTGGCATTTTTCCAAAGTGCAGAGCTTGTGGTTGGGGTTAGAGAAGTGAGAGCAGAGCAGGTCACTGCTGAGGGCGCCTGCAGCACCCAGGTGTCACTGGGGTATGGCTAGAGCTGGAAAGAACCAAAGGGAAATTTTAACCTGCTGTCCTGAGCAAAGAAAGACCTTTCCTTGAAAATGCAGAGGTCATATCGAACCAGTTACCTTTGCCTCAAGCACAAGGCTCAGAGAACAAGGCTTTGATTCACAGAAGCACTGTGAACCACCTGAAAGGGATCTTCAAACCATGACCCAGAAAGCAGGATCAAAGCAGCAGCTGCTGCATCCTGGTACCCACGCTCTGGCAGTGGGTGCCCTCCTTCTGGAAGCTCTCAAGGTGCACCAGCCTTGGCCAACACAACTCTCCTACCAGCAAGGATCAGGCATGTGCTGTACCTCCCCAAGCTCTCCAAGGCAGCAGATGCTGAGGGTGGCTCCATGAATCCCTGCTCTCTGAGGGCTCCTGTTACTGTGGTACTCCCAGACACTTTGCAGGCTTCCTCAGGCTGCTGGGCTGTGAGATTGTTCAGCTGCCAGAAGAACATAACCGTGCCCTTTATCCCATGAGATCAATGGGAAGTTTGCACCTTGCACATTCTCACCCCAGCTCCTGGGCAAGCCAGCTGATTATCACCAGGACACCTGCAGTCTCCAGCACAAACGTGACCATGCAGCAGTGTTAGACACTGCTGCTAAATCAGATTTTCTAGGGGAAACATCAAGGCTGCAGCACACAGACATAAAACATTATCCCCTGCCTGGAATAAACATCTCAATTTTGCCTCTTTCCAACAGCTAAGTTGCTTTTCTTGCTTCAGAGGGACCAGCCATGAGAAGGGGGGGATGATGCTCACCAGGAGAGCACAGGGGTTGGACCTGCAGAGCTCAGGCTGGCAGCCAGCACCAGAACCCAAAAACACAACCAGAGGCACACACAGCCTCTAGGAAGGCAGCAATGGTGCACCTCAGGTAACACAGCACAGAGGGGCAGGTCACCACCCCTGCAGGATTTAACAGAGCTGTAGATGTGGCACTTAGGGACATGGTTTGGTGGTGGGCTTGGCAATACTGGGTTGTTGTCTGGACTCAATCTTAAAGACCTTTTCCAAACTGAATGATTCTGTGAACAGTCCAGCCCTGCCTGAGAGGGGTTTGGAAATGGCAGTGGAACAACCATCCTATTACAGAGGACACTGCTCCTAGGTATGGATCACTTCTAAGGGCTGATTTAGAATGGAGCCAGAAGGTCTGTGAGTCTTGAAAGTTGATCCATTTGTTTTGCTGCAAGAGATAAATACAGCGGTGGAATCTGGACAAAAAGAATCGCAGAGATCTTATTTCCACGCTGGGTTTTAGGGTGGGACGCCATAAACAGTTATGTATGTTTTATATCAAAGTCTCCTTTTGTTTATAGAGCATGTGCTACTCCAGGACTTCAGTTTGAGAGAGCTGTGAAGTCAGGCTTAGCCTGAGCTCATACCTCAATACTTACTAATTTGGTTTGGACAGCAACGTTTTCCCCTCCACCCCCGTCACCATCCCGTCTGGCACCAGCACCACGTGAATCACACCGAGGACAATCCAGTTACTCCAGCAAGTTAAAAACAGTTAGGAGGAGGATTTTCCCCTTGTACAGCATGGGAAAAAGGAACACAGAAACGTTCAGCCTACACTTGGGACATTTCTGGGTGGTTTTTTTCCCCTTTGAGGTAACACACAGAAAGAATTGAACCCAGCAAGAGGAAACCTGATCAGCTGAGCCACACAACCAGCAGCACCAGCTTATTTCCCTTTTTTGCTCTCCACAAAAACACGACGCTTTGAAAAGGCCGTTACAGGCACATAGTTTCCACGGATTGTTAGAAATATGAACCAGTTAAAATTAGGTCACCTTCCACCGTTATTTTAGCAGCTGGGAAGAAAAACAGTTCAGAAGGGAGCTCCCATGGCAGGGAGCACATGGTGTGAAAACAATGAATGCCAGAGGTGAAGGCTCCCTGGAATATAACCTTGATAAGAACAGCTTTGGGGCGGGGCGGTTTTTCCTTTGTTTTTGTTATTTTTTAAAAAAATCTGTTTCAGTTCAAAAATTCACACATTTAAAACTCCAGAAGTTCCAGTTCATCTTCAGTTCACTTCAATCCCTTGATCCTTCTACAGACAGGATTAGTCTACAGCAGCAGGAGGATGGGGAAATCTTGGCTCTTTAAACACCATCCTCCTCAGCAGGGGCAGCTCGCTGTCTTTTAGAGCATGACAAGCAAGAGCTGTGTCTCCAAAACCACAGAGCAGGAGCACATGAGTATATTCTCTTCTACAGTCAAAATGAAACATGGGCATGACGGGTAAACAGGATCTCTGTGTGCCACACACGCATGAGTACACGTGTACACAGTACTTGTACCCACACATACAGGAGTTTCTTGGAGAATGAGGCCCAGGGGAGGTACTGACTCCCAGCAGAATGAAAAAAGTTGGCAAATTCCTCGTGCAACCATGACAAGAAACATCTCTCCACCACTTATAAACACAGATAACTCCAGACTTTTAAATAATTCAATCTCATCCCAAATGCACAAGAACAGTCCATAAAAAGATCCATGGAGACAACAAAATCTGGAAACCCCCCAAGCTAAAATGTGTCTGGGACAGGTGATATAACAAGGTGGGCATTTAAAATATTCTTGCAAAGAAGTTCACACTTTTAAAATCCTCCTCTCCACAGTCCCTTCACTATTCTCACTTGGATTGCTGCTTCTAGATGTTTAAAAAAATTTAAAGCAATCCTACTAACTGTAACAGGCACTTGAATAAAAACATTTTAATAGTGTTTTTCATCCTGTAGCAGGTTCCTGCTAGTGGAAAGGACAGCAGCCAGCCTGTGTGCAAGCAGAGCAGTAGACTGTAGCAAACTCATTTGGCAGCCTATTGCAGCCGTAAACTCAGCTCTTAGAAGAGATCAAGATTCAGCTATTAAAGCACAGACTTCTCACTCCCTCCTCATCATTTAATCAATAAAAAGCAACTGTGAGGAAAAGGGGAAGAAAAAAAAAAGCAATTCATTTTCTTGTGACAGTTTCAGAACTCATGTGAATTGCTTATTATAAGAGTTCTGTGTGCTACACGGTACTTGCACACAAGACCAAAAGGTCAGAGTTTAGCAAGGCTTCTTGTCAGGTTTGAAATGGTCAAAGCCTAGTCAAGGTGATGTGCTGGGATGCTCCATGCTCAACACTCAGCCAAGGCAAACAGGATCACTTCAGCTGGAACTCTTACCTTATAGACCTGCCCGTAGGTACCATTGCCAACGAGCTCTACCAATTCAAAGATTCCTGCAGGATCCTAGGAGAAAAGAAAAAGAATATTAAATAAGCAGTATTTATAGACTTCTGAAAAAATAAATATTTGATGAAGATCAACATTTCTCTGACAAGGGTTTTGAGAGGTTTAAGGTTTTCAGGCAGACCAGGGATGGGAATTACAGGGGCAATGAGCAGAAATGTGGCACTGTCCAGGTGCCCTGTGTGGGCAGCACAGACTCGCCCAGTGCTGCCCACCTCCAGCACCTGGGCTGGGAGATGCCAGGCAGGTGCCTGTGAGTGAGCATCCATCCATTTGACTGTCATCTGCTCCATGTATGAACACTCAGTGCATGCTTTAAATGCAACAGCAAACATTTGCTGTTAAAAGTTAGATTTACTTATGCATCAGCTTTGGAATAAAACAAGCTAACTGGCAGGATGCCTTTCTGGGACTCAAAGCAGGGGTTTCCAGGTCTATTCCTGAGGTCAGCAGCATTAGTGTTACTGGGTCTAAAGGCCATTTTTGGTTTGGTGCATCCTGTTGACGTCCCAGTTTGTCAGTTGAGATGAGCAGATCCAAGGCAACGCCATATGAGGACACAATACCTTGTAAAGGTGACAACAAAGCACAAAACCCTGTCCCCAGATTCCCCTCCACTTGGCATGAGCCCAGCCAGAGGAAGTGCAGTCACACACACACATGCACCCACCAGCAAAGCCCAAAGACGATACGAGCAGTGAGGTACGAGGGAGGGTGGGGAAAGAAAGAAAGAATAACCAGTGCTGCTATTTTCTCCTCTCGGTGGGTTTTCCCCTTCCAGCAGCTTTATTTATACTCTCCTGCTCCTCCTCCTTTTCCTGTACTCATCACTCCAGTTTTGGAGAGCACAATCCCCCTGGAAGCTGCTGGATGTGAAGGCATCCTGACATCCCTGGGGTCTGTGTGTCCCCGAGCCCACCCAACCAAGGGTGACCTTGCCTCCCACACCACCAGCCATCCTCATCCTCATCCTCCCTGCTGGGATTTGAGTCACTTGAACTGCTGGATGACTTGGCATCCCAGTGAGCCCAGGGATACCAGCTGCAATCCCAAGGGATGCAGACAGGTCAGTTACTAGTTCCAACCAAAGAGGATCAGCCAGCAGCACTCCTGAGGAGAGAGAAGATGGACACCCACCACCCCGTTACAGACACAGAGGTTTCATTCATTACAAAGCTGCATGAACTCAAGATGCTTCTGGGTCCAGAAGTCAAACACTGGATCTTTGTGAGAAGCTGAGAAATAAGATTCATGCAGTAATAGTGCCACAAAAGTGAATTAATCTGAGTCCTGACGTGGCTGGGGCAGCTTTCCACCCGGCCAGGAACACGTGCTGCCATGGAGCGGCCAGGGTTTGGCACAGCTCTGTGACAGGGTGACAGCAACCCCTCTGATCATTCAGAAATGCCACATCCCCCTTCTGCCTGCTCCTCCATCACATACAGCAGCTTCCTCAGGCTGCCCAAGGTGCTACTTCAGGGTGGGAACCCCACTCAGCCTTCAGTGGGACAATCTGCAGCAAAGGGCAGGGAAGCTGTGCTGGAGGAGGCACATCTGCCCTGCTCCAAACACATCTTTCATCCAGACACCTGGGCTGGACACAGGTGAAGCTGCAGCACAACAGGTTTCCAGCATGCAGCATCTCAGCTGGGTGTGGATTGCCTGTGGGTTTTGCTGCCTTGGTACCAGGCAGGGAAATGCCAGGAATGGATGGGAAAGGGAACTGACACAGGGTTTCCACACTGGGTGAGGAGGCGGGGGAAGGGGAAACATGGCAGCAGCTGCTGTTTATTTTTTCAGTTTCTTTCCTAAGGGTTGTTCTCTGCAGTGCTGAAACAACTCTGAAAGAGGCTTTTCCAGTGCTACAAGTATATCTATTTTTGAATATTCACTAGGAGATTAAGGCAGAAGAAAGCTGTGCCTAGGGCATATACTTAGGAGGTTTGGAGAAACATCCAGGGATGCAGCTGGCCATTTATGATAAAAAGAACTCCTTTTTGCAATATGTGTTCCAACCTCTTCCCACAAATTCTCAAACTAAAGAGCATCCCATCCCACCATCCCAGGCTCACTGCTCTAACGTGTGCAAAAGTCACATTTGTGGCTCCAACAGGTTTGCCTGAGTCCATCCATCACTTGTTTGTGATGCCAGTCCCACACCTGCCTCTGCTGTGCCCAGGGCAGCTTTGTGCCAGCCAGGGGCAGCTCTGTGCCAGGAGGGCTTTCCCCCATCACTCCCATCACCCACACTTCCACTCCAGCTCCCACCAGCCAGGCAATTTCTCTGCTGCAATGTCCCTTCTCCATCCTGTTTTTCCCCTGCATTTCTCCAGAAGCATTGGCAAGGTAACTGGGCATCTCTCAGCACAGACAGGAGTGACACTGCTCCCCTTACTGCTGCCACAGGCAGCTCCACCTCAGCACAGCCAACACTCTGGGAGCACCAGCACTGTCAGAGAGCACAGAGGGCTGGATCTCTCCTCCCAGACATGCTGCCCTCCTCCCATGCAGCAGGCAGTCAAAGGGAAAAGCTTCTCCCCAAGAGTCACTATTACAACCCAGAAATAATATGCTATTAATGGCCTTTCCAGAAAACACACAGCAAAGGATGGTGTGGGCAAGGAAAAAAAAAAAAAAAACCTGCTTCCCACTGGCCTCCCCTGGACCGATTCATACACAGAAAAGAGATTTGCATCTTAATGGATGCTGGGGAATAGGCTGTCCCTGGTACCAGGGGCACATCCTGCACATCCCACAAAGCCCCTGCTGAGATGCTTGAGGAGGGTACCAGAGAGCAGCAACAGCAGCTCGGGCAGGCTGGAGTGGGCAGCGAGGGAGAAAAATAGAGAGGCACACAGCATGGGTGATGTTAGCCAGGGGAAAAAGAAATCCACCCTGCAGAGCCCCATCCAGGACCAATCCAGGCCAAGCAGGGAATAATCTCAGACCAAATATAGCCTGTGCTGGAGATCAGGGCTCACAGCAGCGCTGGGCTGCACTTGGCTGGGAATGGCTGCAAAGCTCATCCCACACAGCTGCTTCCAGCCTGGCACCTACCTCCTTCTGCTGATGCCCTCTCCCCAATCCAGGAGGGACACACATGTGATAAGGCTGCTGCAGCTGCAGCCTGCTCTTCCCACACCCTAGAATGCCTTCACAAGAACTACTGTACTTCTTGTAATTGAAAACATCTGCATTGAATAACAACCCCACTAATAAAAGGAAAAAATGAGGTGAGCTGTTAGTTTAGGCAAAGAAGGTGCATTGTTTAAAAGGTGTGGGGAGAGAGACAGCATTCAAGACAAACCCACAAATAATTTTCAGCCCTACATTAACTTTCTAGCTAGAAAAGGATTTGCACAGCTGTAGTAGCACCAGGACTTTGCCAAGATCCTTTAAACTAAGGTAGGGTCCCTCCCTCCTCCCTGCTACTGCTACTCAGGATTTGTGCCAGAAGACACAGGAGCAAACTCAGGCTCTACATAAAGTGTGCTCTCCATAAAGCAGCAAAACACTCAGTAGGACTTCTCAGGTCCCCTTGGGGTGGGAAATGTTTCTCAGCATAGCACCTGCAGCAAGGGTTGTGCAGACCCAGTGTTCCTCCAGGCTGAGACGGGCTGGGATCTGAGCTCTCTTGTGCCAGGATATGACCATGCTGCCACAAGTAAAGCCAGGACAGGCTCAAATTCAAGTGGGAAATTGTTATGTTCCTACTAATCTCTCAAGAAAATCAGTGGTATTAATGTTTCAGTAGCTAAAACCAGTCCTAGACACAGAAAAACACAGAGGCATCTTCCTTTCCAGCAATATCATGGGTAAGGAAAAAAAACTCCACTTTATTTCAATAAACAGTGTATTTGAAACTGGTGCATTATCAGAAAAGGGACTTCTGTGTGTGGATGATAAAGCAGGATATATTCAAATTTCAGTAACAAAACAGGCCTCCCTTTTGAAGACTTATCAGCGTGGAGCACACAGTGGGGCTTGCGGGTTCCTGGTCAAAACTGCTCCCTCCCTTCTGCCTAACCCAGACCTCAGAGAACTAAAGCTGAAAGATGTCCATGCTCACACCATGATGTCTTAATAAGTCCAAGGCACAAAAGAACCAACACTTTGCTTGAGGAGACTATTCAGAGAGCAATATGCACACCCAGGGCTAAGTCACCTCAGGGCCAAGGGCTGCAGGTGTGTATCAGTGTTGGCTCTGGTGAATGCTGAGTGAGCAGAACACAAGTTAGCCACCTTTAAATACCATCATGCAGGTGTCCATAAACACAAGAAATATTTATACACAGCCTGTACACCAAATCTGCTTGTTTTCCTTGAAGGAGACTCATTTTTCTCCCTTCTAGCCCATACAAAAGGGATGTAACAGGAAGGGTTACTTGAGGAGACGATGGAAAGATGCTTAAGAGAGGGGAACCCAGGGGCACACCAATTAAACCACGATTGCTGTGGATGCACAGGAGGGGAAATCAGAGATTGGAGCCTCTGTAATCATTGTGCACTTAGTCCCCCAATTCTAGCAGTTAATGACAACTTTCAGCCAAAAATCATGGAGCTACCCAGTCATTAAGCAAATGTTACAACCCTAGAGAAGGAAAAAGCACTGTGTAACCAGAGGCAGTGCAGTTACGGGTCAGTAACAGAGGAGTGTCCCCAGGCACCAATCAGCTAAAGCAGCTCTGTGGCATCAGAAGAGTTTTTTTAATCTCCACCAAGACATAAAGCCTGAGCAACTAATGCTCACAAGCATCAGGATATTATGAGCCTCTGCCTTACAGCTCCATAATAAAACAGCCTCAACAGGAGATCCCACAAAAACCAAAGCAGGCCTACAAAGTTGTTTCCTCATCATCCTCAACACGAGACCCAGGGAGCTCTGTCTGTGTGCAGGTGCCTCTACCTAGACATGTCCTGGCAGTCACAAGGAGAAATTTTGGCACTGGGAAGAGCCAGAGGGTCATTCTTCAAAAAAAGCTGGCTCTTGTAAACTAATGACAATGCCATAGCAGCCAGACAGCCCAGGAGAGCCATAATCCCACCTGGCATCACACAGCTTGGCATGGCAGCACTGTTAACCCAAGTGGTTGTCTTGAGGTGTCAACTGCAGGGAGAAGGTTGAGTCTTCCAACCCTACCAAGCTCCAACCAGAAGTGAAAGATCATTGATTCAGAATGTGAGAAAGGTTTTGCAAGGAATGCAGGAGAGACAGAAAAGCCTTTCAGCAGTAGAGTTCAACAGGCAAAACTGTCATCAGGGTAACATTTCTGATTATGCAAAGCATCACTGCAAGGAATGAGTACAAGGATGAAGCCTTTAGTTCTCACACTATATACCTGCCCAGATTTCATTCCCCCAAGGCCAAATGCCCAGGCTTGGCCATACTCTGCGAAGCCACCTCTCATAACAGCAGGAAGCTCTAGAAGCTCTGTAAACAGCCATAAATCTCTCAGGCATCAGGACCCAAGTAACCTCAGGCTCTACAAAGTCCCCTGCTATTCCTTCTGAAGGTGCATCAGTTCACTCATTTTGCAACACTTTCTGGCTTCTACAGCAGGAATTGAAGCCCTTGTGCAGTCTGACAAAACAAGGTCTGGATCACCTTGGGGAAGTTACCCCAAATGACACACGGTTCAGAGAAAAATAAAGGGGTTTGAAGAGCACTTGAAGACACAGCTGCTTTTTAGTAATCAGCTGGCTGTCTCCATCTCCAAGGCACTTCTAGTTAACAGCCCTGTGAGTAATATGAAGACAGACTGCACAAGCCAGGAGAGGATTGTTAATATAGCTGCAGACAGCAGCAAACAAAGCAGGAAGGCAGAGGCCAAGGCAACAAAATACTGATTGAGTCACTGAGAACTTTCTAAAAAATAGGTTGGGGACATGACTTTTCCAAGTTTCAATTGCACAGACATAGCCCTAAGCCTGCCCATTAATTAAAGCAGTGCAAAAAAAAGCCTCAAAAGGCTGCACAGGTATTTTTGAGATAAAAGCCAAGCAATGAAGCAGAACCATGCTGGACTACTGGATGTTACTCAGCCCTCACAGGGATTGCTTAATCTCACGCCTTCTCCTGCTAGCTTTGGTACCTTCCCCTCCTTCGCCCACCCATCCAGAGACTCACAAAACAAGCTATCATCAATGCCATCTACCACTGCACCTCCTGCCTACTCAAGCAATACAAGCTGCTCTACTTGGAGGAGTAATAATGAACTCCACAAGGGCTTTGTTTTCATTTTGATGAAGCAGTTTGTCCTCCCTCACCCCCAAACATCCAGCTCTGTAACTTATAAGATGTTAGTCAAGAAACAGCATTACTATACAGCGTAAGAAAAACTGCTCTCAAGGCTAAGTTATTAACAGAAGAAAAATTTCTTGCCTGGACAGCAGAGAAGCCTGTTTATAAATCTATTTGAACCACTCCTCTGCAGCATCTCACCAGGAGATGCTCTTCCAGGCCCTACTGAGAGCCACATCTGTGCTCTGTCCATTCCCCCTTCCTAAACCATAAATCCACTCTCCCAGGTCTCCAACACTCTCCCCCCTCCAGCTTCTCACTGCAATAAAGCCCCAGCCATCATGTGAGTGTCTCTTTCCTTTCCAGAATGTTAAGACCTGCCAATAGTTGGCAGCAGCAAAATTAAATAAGAACTAATCACCACATTGGGCTTTTCAGTCAATAAAACTGTATTACTTCTTCAACTATTAGCTGTTCAATTTAGGATGTAAGTGTAGATTTGCAGCCCCCAGCCAGCAAAGGAATAGCCAACATCACTGCTAAGGCAAGAAAAATATAAAATCCCCTTTGCACATGCACAGTTCATTCCCACTTGGTTCTGCAGAGGCCAAGACACTGAAGCTGCAATAAACTGAGTATTCCAGATTTCCTGCTCACAGACTTACACTTGCACACACAAAATTAGAGTTCCTCTGGCCTAGTTTCTCCTTTCTAGAACGTCAGAAGAAAAAGCAGCCATTCTGTACCCTCTCCACAAATATGAAATGTGGGAGCTCCAAGTCTATAAGGAACACACATACCAACCTGGATAAAAAAATTGTTTTTTCCAACCAAAATGACACATTTGTAGCACTGCAAATGGTGGGTCCCACAGCCCAAGGTGCAGTAGTGATATTAGGAGAGGACAACGATGACATGTCTAAAATTAACCTTCCTCCAATGTTGCATGTCAGAGCAGTCCAGGCCAAGGAAAAGCCATCCACAAGCTACACATTTACATGAATCAAAACAAGAAGGGTCCAAGCTTTCTTTCCACTCCTTCAAAAGCATGGCTAGCAACATGGTGAGCCCATCTCTCCTGATGTCACTCGTGCAAAAGGCAGCAAGTTTTGACTTGAGGCTAATGAAAATGAACATGTGGCCTCTGTGAGTCTCATCACGGTAAGAAAATGCTTATTATTCAATAAGCATAAGATATTCAATAACCCTCAAGACAACACAAATGTACTTATTCTTCACTTGAAGTTAATTTCCCTCCAAAGCAGCCATTCCTCCCACCCTTTTAAAGCTCTACAGCACATTCCACACATCACCAGGACAGACTTCATGAATTGTTTGCAGCTGTATGACAAGCCCACCTTTCAGTTCACAGAAGACTGTTCATCTAGAAGAGCCAGAAGCCAATCAGACCAGAAGTTCCAGCAAAAGGATGACTGCTAAGAGAACCCCAAGGTTTTCAATGCCTTGTTAGATGAATGCAGCCTCAGTGCCATCAACCCCTTCAACATATGCCTAATTCAAGCACACAACTTCAGCGGGGCAATATATAAAAGGCTTGGCTGAGCTCAGTGTCTCTAAAAAGCTGCAGTGCCAATTATAAATCACATCTATAGCCCCCAGAAGATCTAAAGTCACTACCAGTATTGTATCACATTTCTTCAGATGCATATATCAATTAGAGCACAGCAGCTGGACACTCTCCTCACTGGAAGTCATTTGTGTAGTTTCAGACCAGTAAGATATTACTCCTAAATGTTTAGATCTCATCCCTCTGAGAAACAGAGTTTCAACCTTGGCCAGCAAATGTTTGCATCAAGCTGAAATCGTTACCTACCACTGAAGGCTGTCAAAGGTTTATGGGGTCTCGGAGGAGTTGGTTTAATTACCTACCAAGGCAGCTGTTTTGGGAACTACAGCCTCTTAACATCCCAATCCTGGAGATGCACTGTGTAAAGCAGGGCTGCTGCCAAGCTCGTGCCAAGAGAAGGGAGCACTCTCTCACACGCAGGCAAACATTCAGTCTCCAACAGCAGGTCATGCTTGTGGCTGTCTGTGTGTGTCTGCAGGGGTGACAGAAGCCAGCCTGCACCTTCCTGAGCTGGACACTCCAGTTTCTGCAGCCCTCACAGGAGGCTGCTGGGGCCACGATCTGGGATCACCTTTGTCAAGAAATGACAGCCTTGCTCCCTCCTTGCAGTGAGAGTTGTGGCCAGAGGGATGGCTTAAAACAGAAGAATGTCTCACTCCCAGATGCATTTTGGAGCAAGAAAAGAAATGCAATCTTAAAACTTTTTCTTTCTTCTTTTTTAAACTAGGATGGTTTTGTACCTCTTATGTCTATTTTTCTATTGTGGGCTAAGCTGACCACAAAACCTGTCAGGGATGAAAGGGTTGTAGCATCAACAACCCACAGACTACAGCCTTCAACAGCAGAGACCTGTGCAACAACCAACACATAGCCAGGCATGCAGGCATGCATTCCAGAAATCCCTGAATCCCACATTAAAGCAGGTGCCATTACTTTTCAATATTTTCTTGTCCCTGTACACATGTCTGGAGAAACACTACCTCCCTGCTGGATTCAGTCGAGAGTTTCTCACATCAGCCCAGTTTTCACAGATCATCTGGAGATGGAGTTATCTGCTGGTTTCGTGCTTTTCAAAGAGTTTACCCACAGCTTGTCACTTGTCATCAGCTCCTCGCACTTGGCTCTACAAGGGCTGGTTAGCAAGAAAGGCAGATAACTCTCAAGTGGCAATAGTTTCAAGAAAGGACAATATGGGGAACAAATCACTTTGAATTATTGAGCAGAAATCTGCAGGACAGACTGTAGAAAAAAACCAAACCCCACAACTATACCAATAAGCTGCCAAAACCTTGTACTATAAGCTCATTTTTATATTAAATTGTCTTTGACAAATCAGTAAAGTTATTTAAAAGAATATCAAATATATGTTAACTTGCATGTTTCAATTAGAAATACATGTCTCATCCAATACTTAAGTTGTGGGGAAGGGGAAAGGGAGACTTCTCACCTTTTTTCCTACATTTCACAGGCTGTCTCCAGTAATGCCAGACCCAGCAGAAAGTCTAAAAGGCTGGTTATGACAGACACTCAAACTGGGTGGAAAACAAGGTCCCACAGCAAAAAGCAAGCTCCTGCCTGATCCACGCCAAAAAAAACCAGCCTAAAATCAGGGCTGATCCACAGTTGCTGAAGTGATTTGCAAGAATTTTTTTGCCAGGGTGTGAAGTATTTCCCATAGCATGCCTTCTGTATTTCTTGGTAGCTTCCTACATTGTGAAACAGTCTCAGAAATTGAGGGAAATGTTTTTTATTTCAAACCCCAATGCCTCGAACTACTAAACTTGGCAGGGGCACACAGGTTATTTAGTTTAGTTGATTTGATATCTGCATTACAACAGCACTTTGGATGAGACAAAGTGGAGGGATGTTTCCCCCAGACATCCCAGGAAGATGTGCAGGTTTTGCTTTGCAAGTCATCTCAATGTCCCATAAATCCAACCACCTCATTTTGCTTTATGGGACCAACTGTGTTCTCTGTCAAATTAGAACCCTGTGACACCTCCCTGCCTTGGGAGCTCTCTGCTACCTCTAGTCCCTGGAACCAGCTGTGACATTATCTGGCTTCTTGCAGAGCTCCACAATTTTTTATTAGTTCACACAACCAAGCTGAAAATGTTAATATAAACACACACACAGCAGCTAAGCAAGCCCTGTAAAACCACAGGGACCAACCTGCTGAAGACCAGTACAAGACAGGAAAACAAAGCAGGTGGGGAAACTCATAATAATGGGAATTTCAACTGAAAAATCAGACCAAACCCTCCTGGAGGCACAAGGTGTCAGCATCCACCAGCCACCCATCTCAGCCCTGCCCAGAGTCCTTCCCCATAGTCAGGACTGGGGTCAGCTCTTCAGGCCCACCTCCTCCAACCCAAAAGAGACACTGCACATCCCCACAAGGATTTGGCCCACAGTCATAAATGTGAGATTAATCATGAGTGTTTAAGGATCTGAAAAGGGGATGAGAAACATTAGTAACTGCTTCTAAATTAATTGCCGTTATTGTTATTTGATTTGCTAAACTCTCTGGGGCTAGATTTTATTTTAGAAAACTATAAACATATCAGATTAATCAATTTAAAATAAATGGTCTTGACTTATTTATTTCTGCTGTATCTACTCCTCTTTAAGCTTGGCAACTCACTGCATTCTTTCCATCCTGTGAAAGAAAAAGAACAGTGGCTTTGCTTTATTATTATTTTAAAGGAACCTCTATGAAGCTTAGCAGTTCTATGAGTTTAAATCATGCCAAAACTATGTTGTGAAGGAGGACAAGTGCAAGGCTGGGGCTGGTTTCCACACTCTGCAGGCGCCAGTTTTGCACTGGGAGCCCACCAGCAGAGTCACACCACCCAGTCCAAGCAAATCAGATCTATTCCCCAATAATTTAGGCATCCAAAGAGTTGAAAGACACCCTACCAGGTTTCAACAGGGACTATCCCAGTGTGAGGCACAATTCTTGCAGAAAAGTCCTGCTAGCAAGGAAGAAGTTTAATCTCCTCTAGGCAGATTTCGTTGTTTCTGAATCCTCTGGAAGTTAGGTCAGCATCCTTCCCCCTCTCTCCTAATCCCCTGCCCTCAGCTTTAGCAATGCAGCAATGCCTCTGGCAGCAAACTAAAAAGAAAAGCCCTCACATATATTATGCTGAAGAATATTAATCTTGTGTTGCACAGAATATTAAGTGGATTACATCTACAGCCTCCAAGGAGAAGAACGTTGATTTCCATGTATCTTGGGCTATTATTCACCCCTATTAGTTTTTCCTACCAGCCTAACGTTAGTCATGACAATTTCCCATTAATTAGTGCAGAGCTCAACTGGCTCGACAGACCAAGCAATGAGAGCACGAGTGGGACTTCTCCATGGCCACGAGGCAGATCAGACCACTGTGGCACAGCTGCTGCACAGGAACACATAAAAAGTGAAGAACAAAGCCAGCTTTGGGTTTTCTTGGATGACTTCCTGGTGGGACCACCCTTGAACAGCAACATCTCTTTGTAAAGGTAACAGAATAGAAAATTGCTGACATCACGTGAGACATGCCGTTAAATGTGAACCCACCATGCCTGGGTGCTCCCCACCCATGGGGACAGCATCACCAGCAGCATCTCTCCCAAACACTCTTCTCAGCACGGCAAGTCCAGCCCTCTGCTCCCTCTAGAACCATTCAAACCATTGCAAAGTGCCACCAGCTGACTTTACTAGAGTCTTACACTTTCTCTGCAGAGGTGTTAATGACTCCGAAAAAGCACAAGACTGGGGGATAAGCAGCTTTAATTCCATTTAAATGCTTACGATTAGGAGAAACAAGAGAGCCTGCAAGGGCCAGACTCTCAGAGGGCGGCACATCCACTGAAGCTGCAGCTCATGTGAGAGGAGTGTAAATTACTCAGCACGGAGTAAGCAAGATCAAAGCCACTCCAAAAAGATGCAACCCACTGACAGCGATGCAAACTCAGCCCAAGCTTTACTGAATATTTCACAAGCAGGCTGATAAGTTTAAAAGGCCAAACGGGGTGTTCTGATGCTGCACAAAGTAAGGAGGGAAAGGAAATCTCAGGACACATGTTTTGTTCTCAACATAATACATGACCGAGAATTCAGCTTCAGCTTGATGCATGCAGACATTCATACTTTCAATTGACATCTTGTTGGTCTGTGCAGGGAAGAGAAACACAACTTCACAACTGCAATTCCCAGGCTCCATCCTCTTTTTTATAGTTCCTAGAGTAATTTCAATTCTACACAATAAACAGCAGAACAGATAAGAAGAGCCTTATCAGATGAGGTAGCTTACAGCTTCCCACATGGGCAAGACAGAGAGAGCTAATGGATACAGAAGCTGATAAGGATGCTCATAACCAGAAATCAAATCCACGTGTTTCAGCAGCAACACTTCCACAGAAAGCAAAATAAACAGTACAACAAACTCTGCCAGGCCACTCGAAATCCTCAGAAAGCATCACTTTATCCCTCCTTGCAGACCCAGCTGGCCCATCACCGTCTCCCCTGGTCAGAAGGGAGAGGAGATGTTGCAGTTTCATTTAAGCCAAATGCAGCATGTGCTCAGCTGAGCTCTGATCTACCTTACAGCCCCAGGCTACAGTAAGGAAGAAAAACTACTACAACACTAAGATACTTTTGCAATCCTTTCCTGTTCTGAAGATCTGTGTTGAAAAGGAATATTCATTATGCAGGGAAACCAACACAACTATCAGCTTTCCCAGGCTGCAAGTGATGCAAAGCCAGGATGGGCTTTTTGTTCAGGGTAATACCAAGTACCACGCAACTACAATCCCTTTAGCATCCATCCCAAGGCCCAAACTGCAGTGCCATATCTCATCACTGCCAGAGACCCAGATTGTTCAGTAATACCCAAACTCATGGTAAGCTGCTGGCAGTACAGTTGCACCTTGGGTTCCCCATATCTAAACCATAGTCTAAACCAGGGACACAGAATGTGATCCTCACCACTGAGCTGCTCAAACAGCTCTAACCTGTTGGGTATTATCTCTTCATCTGATTCATCTCCTGAAAATTGACGCCTGCAAGTTATTTCCCTTCCCTCATGTCCCAAACATCACTCTGTGTTGGCAAGTATACAAGAAAAGCATTTATCCAAAGGAATTTGCTCATCAAGACTTGCAGACAGTGAAACCACAGGTTATCTAATCTTAGGAGAGCATAGTTTAATGGCTACAACACAGGATGGGAGGCCAAAGGGTCTGATTTCTACTCTGAGCTCTGCCGGGGCTGCATGGCTTATATGTGAATCTAAGGAAGATGTCTGACCACTCTTCACCTTGATTTCTCCTGCTATGAGACTCTACTAGAATTCCTTTCCTCACAGGGGATCTTATCTATGAAGTCCTCATTAGCATGTGAAAAGAGTTATGGATCTCCAGATGTGTACATAAGGAAAAGTCTGACAGAGTGGAGAAGCAGCACTGGCCAAGGAGCCTGGAGACACATCCTCAGTGTGCTCAGCACACTCCACATCTGTGCTTAGAGAAACATATGAACCCTTTCCCCCTACAGGGAAAGGAAAAAACAATAATTTCCTTCTTCTTGAGAAAGCTCAGAGGAAAGATTAAATTCTGCATCTCTTAAGTCAAGGAAATCATTCAAGGTTCTCCCAACAGTACCAAGAGACCCCACCACCTCCAGAGAGTCAACCACAGAACCACCTTACAGGCAATCCCCACAGAACAGGATACCCTCCCTGTCCTACCCTTTCTCTGGATGCCACTGAGTGGCAGAACTGGACTGATCAGGAGGAAAACTAGAGGTCTGTTCTCAGTGTTCTGCAAAATCTGGATCTGGAGGTTGGGAAAATCCAGACCTGGCACGGGTGAAACCAGAGCTGCACTGCCAGGGTCTCAGCACAGCTCCTGCTGGGGGCCAGAAATGGCTTCTTCTGGTGTTAAACTCTCACTTGGAAAACAACTGAATAGCAACAAGCAAGCTAGTATTTCAGCTCTTTGGGGAAGGAAATAAGAGTTATCCCATTGGACCTGCTCCCATCTTTCCCAGCTGCCTCAGTTAACCCTGAAGGCAGATCACACCAGCCACACCAGTACCAGAAACAGCCAAGCACCAGCTGGAACTACTTTAGTAGAGCAAGACCTCTGCCCCTAAGATTGGTCCACAAACCTCCTGCTTTCTCCCAAGTGGCAAAAGGCAGTGCAGTGAAGGACAGAAGATATGTCCACTCTGGTCCAGCCATATGGAACAGAAAGGTCTCAGAGGAGCAACTGGCTCAAGAACTTGAAGAACAAACAAAAAAGGCTCAGCTCTTTTTAAGGGGAAAATGTCCCATTGTTCCATAATTAATGGAAAGCAGAAGAGGTTTTATGGACTCATTGAGGAAGAAGGGTGAGCATTAGAAAGCACTTTTCAGTATTTCATGATCACAAGGTGAGCTGCTTGCATAATACTGACAAAGAACATGAATGCTGATATCACAAGGCAGTTATGAAACTTGGGCTTTAAATACTGAATAACAATAACTCGGTAATTAAGTCTCATAAGTAATTTCTTTCTTCTTCCCTTTTTTTTTTTTTTTTTTCCCTTATACTGCAAAGTAGATGCTGCAACCTTCAACTGAGGTATGCCTGTCCTCTCTGGCAAGGTTTACACATGATGGATGTCCTCTGCTCCCACCACCTCACAGCACCAGGGATCCAGCCCAGCCCAGAGCCTCACTGTCAGTCAAATCCCTCCTTCAGGCCTCCTACTCCTTCAGGAGAGGCTTCAAGATCACAGCAAGGGACATGCTGTGAACCTGTGAGGAGCAGGAGGATGAGGGAATAAACCTGAATAACTGCACTCTGCCAGTTAACTGCTAAACCCCCAACAAGTTCCTCAGTCCTCCTCCTGTTTTCTGACACACATTCTTGTGAATTACTCCAGTGTGACCAGGACACACAGTCTCCTGAACAAGACACACAATATAGAGCAGCAAAATGTCATGAAAATCAAGGGCAAATGAACACAGAAGACAGCCCCTCCCCCTAACACCACTTCTATTTTTAGGCAGCCATATTAGCTTGGAGCAGTTTTACTCGTTTCTGATAATGAGCAGAGCCTTTGCATCTTCTCTCGAGGACATTTCATCCATGCAGGCACTTTGCTTTACACCAGCAGCACAGAAGAGGTCACATCAACAGGCAAAATCAAACCCATGATTTACTGTGAAAGGGCCTTGAGAAACCAACTTCAGCTTTGAACTTCTGCCCTTTCTCACTGGACAACCACCCTGCTCCATTTTTGGGGGGTATGGTCTGCCCACCTGCAAGGCATGCCTCCAGTTCAATCACATGATAAACCTTTGCCTATTCAAGAGGCACGAGGAGAGCTCCTGAGAGCTCCCACAGCAGCAGGAGTGCTGGGCTAAGGCAGGAACTTGATAAAGAATCGGGTGATCACTATCAAATGAGCAAGATAAAAACACTGATGTGTTCGAGATCTGGGTTCCACTGTGCTGGCAGCTTCTCTTCAGGAAGTAACATTCCTCCACCCCTCCACAGAGCTATTCCTAAGGTACTGCACACAATTTCCTGCAATGCAACCAACTTGTACATTCAGTGTCCTTTGGTTGCCTTAGACTGCCTTGATAGGAACATCCCAGTGTTAGTTCTCTTCCTTCAGGCTCATTCCTTCTCATCTACTCAAGCCTCAACCTTCCTCCACAGCCCATCACCACCACCCTCCTCTCCTTGTGCCCACACTGGTGCTGCCTAAGGCAGCAAGATCCTGCATGGACACCAGCCCTGTCTGGACTGCCAACAGGCAAAGTCCAGAGGGCAAGATACACCTTGGAACAGGTGGCAGAAGAGAGGGATGGTAGAGAGGTAAGGCAGCTTCTCACCTGGGAAATGAAAGCATGGCACAAGCAGCTTAGGGATGTCTGTTTTATCTCTTGAGGAAGAAGCCAGGCAAAGCCTTACACATTTATCTCCATTTTTTCTTCTGAATTTTCAGTAATCTACTTGAAGTCTTCTATTTGCCCTTTGGATTATGATCTTTCAGGAAGACCTTTTTCCATGCTTCTCTACAATTATGAGATCTAGGGAAAAATACACCCCTTTTCAAGTTGACTTCTGGTGTCAGCACTTCACAGAATTTCCTGACTACAGACAAAATCATGAGGCTTTTGTCAATTGAGAAACCCCTTCCCAAGCACAGAAGCTGGTCACTTCTTGGCGAGCTCCTGCCCCTGGTCACAAGCACCTTCACACCAGGCTCTCGCTTTCTTCTGTGGATTGTGAAATCTCATTTATTGAGGAAAAACAGTAGTTCACTAAGAGGAAGCATTTAATACAGCTAGTAGATGATTAACAAGTGAGTGCTGAAGTCAATTGCTGCAGGAGCACTGCGAGTTCCTAAGGCCATAAAAAATTTCTCACACGTCAGAGGCGAGGAGTTTATGGGGAAGCTGTGCCTGGCCAAGCCCTCCTCACTGCATGGCACCACAGGGCCACAGGCTGCAGCTCTTCACCTTTCTCCCCCAGGCTCCTGGCTGCAGGTCTCCAGCCCAGAGCTCTGCATCACTGGTACCCCAGGGATCTTCCCACAGAGTATTTTATTCCCACCTTCACATTCTGCCACCAGCCAGCATGCCTCTAAGACCTCCCTCTCCATGCTCTGCAGAGGATTCATACCCTATGCACAGCTGAGCACCCATTCACCCACCTCCCTCCCTCTGTCCCACCAGCAGGCACTTGTCCTCTGGCCAGCTGAGCCATCTGGCAGGAAGGAAAGTTATCAGGGTCCCCACCCTCGGGCAACAGCATGTCAAGGCATGCACTAGGGAGGAGAGCTACACCGTGTGTTGTGGCTCTTTTAGAGCATTTCTGCTCAGGACTTTTGCCTTTTCATGCCAGAGTCACCCAGAGCCAAGTAAAGGTGTTTCAGTGCTCTTAAGTATCAGTTACTTCTAGGCAATAATATCCTGAACACCCTTCACCATCCTGGCTTTTACAGAGCGCAGTGAAGAAGTTACAGGGATTTGGCACTTTCTCCTTAACAGGCCATCATTAACAAGTGACTCATATTATATTGCAGCGTGAGTCATCCTGGCAGAGGTCACAAGCGTAAGTGACAACTAGTCTTCAATTATTTCCTTCAAGTTGAATTAAAGGTGTATTGTTATGCTAATTTTACATCTGCTCCATCCTTTCCTTCCTTCCCTGTCTCCAGAGCAACCTGGGATTTCAGCTCAAGGTCCAAACTACCTCTGGAAGAGCTCTTTCACTAGGGTGTTGTTACAGGTTGTCACAAAACAAGGAGATGCCAATGGAAAGTTTCCTGGATGGGCTTTCAGCTATGGCAACTAATAGGTAAAGCAGCTCTCCATCCATCCATCCATCCATCCATCCATCCATCCATCCCTGCTCCACAAGAACAATAGCTGCTGTCCCTGCCATCTTCCTGCTCTGCTCATGCTTTATTGTAGGAAATGCTCAGGAACCTGAGGCTTGCCCAGAGCTCAAACACAACCACCTTCAGGTTGCCACGTCACATACCTGGCTCCAAGAGCAGGGGCAAAGCTCAACAAGCAAAATCACTTCAAACTATGCCCAGAATCAGATGAATACTGAAGAAATTATTAAATTATTACATGGCTGGTGTAAAAAGGGGCATTTTCAGGCATTTTCCATTTTCTAGCCCCGTATTTCAGCCTCTCCTCCTCAGAATGTGTCCATCACAGGTCCCTAACCAGGGGAGGGCACAGTCACTGAAGGACACTTGGCTCAGAGAACAGAGTTCTGCCCATTAGAAAACACGGCCATTACCAGCCTGATCACCAGTGGAACATTCTGTTTACATTTACAGCAGTCAAACACAGTCCCACTGGCTGGGAGGATCACTTTGGAGAGCATTTGTAAACTGCTCTCACTACTGGAATCCCATTTAGCTATTACAGCCTCTTCAGCCATACTAACACACAGATCCCCACAGAATAGCAATGGGAAGAGCAGAGTCATCACACTATTTACTGAGGCTAATCAATACGTAAAGGCTGAAGATTTATTGCACTGAAGACAGCCTGTCTGCAGGGCCAGAAAATGCATTTAAAGTCCTTTTCATTTTGTTGCTTTGGCCTCTGGTTCTTCTCCAAAAAGCATTTGCCTTGCACACCCATCTTTCTTTCCTCCCCAAATGCAGACACATGAGAGAAGCCCCTTCCCCAAACACCTACCATGAGTATTCAATGGGAGCATAAAACACAAACCCCACAAGTTTAAGGGCACTGCACCTTCCTTTCCAGACATGTTTCATGGCTGTTTTGGCATCTCCCATCTGAGTGAGTAGCCTGGAAATTTCTGGCCTGTTTTGAAGAAGGTCTATGTGCCAGGCACAGGGAGACAAGCTGTGCCACTCATAGCCACACCCTGCTGTCCTGTTCCAATCAAGAGGGAACAGTTAGAGCCACACTTATTTTTATCTATATTTCTATGCATTATTTTAATAGGTATAAATAAAAGACCTTTGTAAGTGCCTTGCAAAGCTCACAGCATATCTGACCTGCTGTGTTCTGGGGGTGATCACCCACAGTGCTGAGACACCACCAAGCTTCACAACTGGTGAGCCACAGCTGGGGAGGTGCACTGAGCTGCAGCATCAAAGTTCATTCTCTGGTTTCATCTTGGCTCATGTTCTGGGGAGAAGTAGCCTGGTAGGCAACAGCCATCAGGCTTAGTGCTCCTGAAGCACTGATGTTAATTAAAACAATCAACATCCGGCAAGTAGACACATTTGTTTTGGTCACTGTATCAGTTATATGGCCCCAGTGTAATAGAAGTATAGAATGGTTTGGGTTGGAAGGGACCTTTAAGCTCATCCCCCACCATGGACAGAGATGCCATCCACTAGACCAGGTTGCTCCAAGCCCCATCCAACCTGGCCTTGAACACTTCCATGCAAGGACCATTTACCATTCCTCTAGGCAACCTGTTCCAGTGCCTCACTCACCCCCCTAAGAAAGACTGCAGCAAGATAGGGAGGAGATCTGTATCTCCACTTTTGCCAGTTTATCTCAAAATCACACTAAGCTTTTATGCTTTTGTATGAAAGAAAGAGGGAGAGACAGATATATTCTGATGTACAGCGAGATTTCTATTGTTGCCTGGACATCAAACAGCACCCAATTAGTCCTGCAAGGATCTGACCCACAAATTATGAAAATAAATGCCTCTGAAGCTTTGATCTCTTGTATTTCTATAGCGTGCTACAGCGGTTATTAGACACATTTTATTAGGCTCAAGCTGTGTGATCTTTTCCTCAGCAAAAGCTCTACCACCTCCAATGCATCCCAAAGTCACCATCCAGAGGATTAAGGGCATGATCCCAAACAGTCACTTCTGTCATGCACTAAACACATGACTCAGCTGGCAGTAGGCTTTTTCCTGCTGAGTTTCAAAATTAGGAGAAAAGGGAATTTTTAAAAGGAAGAGGAGGGGAAACTGTCAGCCACATAAATTTTTAACTTTTTTTTTGCTAGCTTATAAAGGAATATGCATGTGAGGCAATACCCTGGTTTTTAAAGAGCGCTGCTTTTAGAACAATTTATTGTTCTGAAAGCAACACTTTCTGCACCCTGAAATGCCACTGCTGGAGGGAGCAAGTAAAAACTGTGACAAAGGTTTTGTGCACTCTGAAGCTGAAAACCACACGTGCTCTCACGCAAGCAGGAACACCCACTCTCGCTGCAGCAGGAGCGCTCAGAACCAAGAGGATGTTGAACTTGCACTGCTCAGGCTTTGCTCAGAGGAGCAGCTCACTGCTCATAGCAGCAAAAACCAGGCAGGGACTGTGCACAAACCAGGTAGGGCTGTTTTCACCTGAGTGCATCCATAGGATGCAGATGGGACCATGCCACCCACCCAGGTGACACCTCAGTGACTGGGAGTGGATGGTGTTTGCATGAAGCCATCAATATCTGACAGGGCTCCTGTGGCAGAGCAGAGCTGGTCACCAGCAGCAGAGCAAAGGGAAAACTTTCTCCTGGTCAGGGTAACTCAGATTCTGAGCATGGAGCAGGACATGCTGCTGGCCCCCCTCAGATGGAAGCAGGAGCTGGTATCCAATCTGGTTATTTCAATGCTGCCTGCCTGATTACCATCATTTATTACCAACACACAACCTTGAACTTCTGGCAAGCACTGCAGCAAATTAACATGGAAAAGTGACATTCTGGATCAAAGGGAAAGGTTTTCTGATTGGCCATTAGAAAATAAAAATCAGGTGTGCAGACAGAACAGAGTACCAACTAAACTTATCAGTGTTTTCCAACCTTGGTGGCTTTTCCTCTCTTTTCACTAATGAGCCCTTGCAGGAGCTCCCCAGGGCTGGGGGCCAACATGCTCTGCATCCTCATCCCACTGCAGAAAGGGGATGCTCAGCCCCTCACACAGCTCATCTAGAAACAACCATGGAGGAAGAATGCAGGGGAAGAGGGAGTATCCGTTTTCCAAGGACTATGTTCCTTAGCCAGCACTCCTTCAGAAATCATAAACGATTTACATGAAAAACATCAAATTTCACTTACGTAAATTGTTTTCCTGAGCCTGGAGCAGACTGACCATCAGTTTCAATGTGCAGCCACAGTTCAAAGTGACAAAACAGGACAGGAGAAGGGGGTTGGAGAGAAGGAAATTAAAGCTTCTGGCTTTCTAAGTGGGAAAAACAACCTCTCACTCAGTGGAGCTACCAATGACTTAGCCATTAAAGCAGGATGCAGCCTATGTGAAAGGTAACAAAGAAGACACCTGAGTACCAGCAAATGGAAACCTCATGTGATGAAGGCTCTACACCTGCAGAGCAGTCAAGGCCAAAATGGCCACCAGAAGGGAGAAAGGATCAGCCAAAGGCCTGGGAGAACAAACGTTTCACTCCATGAGGTTCCTGGTCTTCTGTAGCTGGCAGCAAGGGAAAACAACCTGTATAATCCCCTGGCAGCCCAGGGCAAGCAGCTGCCTTCAGGTGGTAGGTCCTGAACCCTCAACACCATCCTCCACACCCCAAAGCACAAGAGTTTCTGCCAATGCTGTTTCTCCACACCATACACCCCTTTTGCCTGCTGGCAGTTTTTTACCTGGGCAAGCAGGGGAAATCTAACAGGATTCTACCCCTTTATATATGAGGCATGAAGAAATGAGACAGGGATCAATACCCTGTCCTTGGTCTGCAGGTCAGAGTCACAGAACTCCCACTGGTGTCTATAATTACCCTTGCAAAGGGTAAGGGTGCATTAGGAGGAGGCAGGCAAGGGTTTGCAGGGAGCAGCTCAGAGCCTGAGCCCAGGAGGGAATCACAGCTTTTGCCTGATCTGGCCTCACATGAATGATGATTTCCAAGGACACCTCTTCCACAGCTGGGTGATTCATCCATAGAGATTTACATACAGATCAAATGGAAACCGTTTCCACCCCATACAGACTGTACCACTACATCTCCAAGTCTAGCAGATAAAAACTACCTTCAGGTAGCAGGGTTAAAAGCCTCCTCTAACTCCTCGTTGTCACATGGATGAAAAACAGACCCTTTATTTTAAATATGCACACCAATCAAATGCCCTCTATTGCTTCAAAGCTTGATTCAACAAAGTGCTCATGCTCAAACCTCACACTGCTCAAACATATATTTTGCCATAAATTCCCTCCAAATTATTAATTTTTATTATGCTGGCTATTTTTACTATGCTGGCTGCCCAGCAAAGGAACACTGGTGAGAACAGAGAACTCACCATGCCTTCAAAAACACCATACACTGCTGTGTTGTGGAAGATCTGCAAAGATAAGGAAGAGTAACCAGTGCTGAAAAGTAACTACAGAAGAACAGCAGCTGGGCTGCACAACTCCAAAAGGCAGAGAAAAGAACACAATCAACCCCAGATAAAGATCTGACAGAAGACAGACCCTTTCCCGTTGTAACTTTTCATGAGCACACACAGTAATTTGCATAGGTGCGTAGAGGATATGTTTGCACCAATGCCTCAAGGAATGGAGTTGGACATTGCCATCCCTTTGGGATGATTTAGATTAAAGATTTAGATTAGATGTAAGGAATAAATTATTTGCTCAGAGAGTAGAAATGCACTGCAACATAAAACCCAGAGAAGCTGTGGATGCCTCATCCATGGAATTGTTCAAGGCCAGGTTGGACAGGGCTTGGAGCAACCTGGTCTCACAGAAGATGTCCCTGCCCATGGCAGGGGTTTTGGAACTAGATAATATTTGAGGTCCCTTCAAACCCAAACCCTTCAATGATTGTGTGATTTGGAGACCAATATTCTGCTGCAAAGTTTTATAGTTTAGAACTCTAAAAGCTCCAAAATAGACAAACCACATGGATACTGTCACGGTCCACAGCTTACACGTGCACTGAATGACACTGGAAGAGGACAGATGAAGTCCCTGATGGAATACTCCTGAGAGTGTCTTTCCTCAGGAACTGTAAATATATATATTTATTTGTTGAACATCTGCCCCAAATTTTGCATGGTAGCATTATGATGTAAAACACAGCAAAAAAAGCTTTTTGTGTTCTTTTTTTTTAATCTCTAGAAGTCATCTCTAGTCAAGTTTGTTGTTCCTCTTTCTATTTAGGAAGGTGACCTTTACAAAACCTGCCCAGATTCTGTTGAGCTACAGAGTTCTTTTAAAAAGATGCTGGAAGAAGAAACCTAAAATAATGCTCCTAAAGTAATGCTCCTGAGTGGTGGCTTGCAGCTTATCCCCCATCAGAGATTCTCCTAAATCTTTAATGATGCTGAAATATGCCATAAACTGACAAAGTTCTAGAAACAGGACAATGCCAGCATGTTTGAGTTTTGTGGGTTTTTAACATGTCAGCTTTTATCTTCATTGACAGTGATCAACTAATGCAAACAAAGGGCCACTGAAACTTCACTTCTATACAAAGCAAGCTAAAGGAAGAGTAGTGACATTTTTGGGTTTCATCCAATTCTTCCCAGCAACAGCTAATACTCACCGGCTCCTGAAATTCTGTGCTGTCTCCCCTCCAAGCCTGAGCATTAAAGGCCAGGCTTTTCCAAAACAACAAACGATTTTAGGATACAGTTTCCAGAGAGTGCATGGTCAGCACTTCACTAAAGTAAATAACAAAAGCTTGGGATTTGTTAATGAGTTCAAAACAAAAGCAACATCCAGGTACATGAAGAAAACAATTGCTCCCTCCCCAAAAAGGCTCTTTTTGAACTCCCTGCCTTGCAGAAAACTCTCAGCCAAGCTCTAGATCCCAGGTGAACCTGGTGCCCTATGCCCAGGGCGAGCCCCTGCCTGCAAGACAAGGAGCAGCTTTGAGCAGGGGGGAGTGCTGGCCCCAAGCCAGACCCTACCCAGGGGTTATCAGCTCCCTGGGAAAGGTTTTCCTCCCTGAGATCTTTTATAACCTCCCACACACCTTGCAAAGCAACTCAGATGAATCCAGCTGTGGCAGCTACTGCCAGAAAGAGCCCACTGCCACTGCTGGTACATCAGCCAGAGGCCCAGCCCTGCAGATGGATGCAGCAGAGGAAAAGCTATTGACCTGAATATTTGAGAAGGATCAAGGCCACTGCCTTCAGCAAGAGATGACAGGCTCTTGCATTCGCTGAGACAAAAAAACAAGCAGGGGGAAAAAACACCAAACCCAGCCCCATCTTTCTGCTCTCTCCTATTGGGATCAGCTGTGCATTTATCACCAGAGACCATGGCCCACTGCATCCCTCCTCACACTCATTCTCATTTTATTGCAAAAATCTGCTTCTCCAACATGCCTGTCAACAGCCTGTGTGAATCCTCGTGTTAATCATTATTCTGCTAATAACACTGCCAGGTCATCTGGCTATTAAACGTCCTGAGTGGACTAGCAAAAATATCTCCTTGCCCATACAAAAGAACATTATATTGTAGTTTATCTTATCCCCTTGTCAGTGTAATATGCAGCGCTACCTGTTTGATGGCCTCGTTGTTTTAAATTACAGTTTTCTGCAACATTAACGAACCTCATTACCAGCACCACCACTGGAAGATCTCTGGTTTAAGAATCTTCCCTATCCTGGCAGCCCTCTGCACCCACAGGGGCACTGCTGGGTACCACGGCAATGAGCACAGTGCCCAGTGATGGATAGAAACATGTCACAGAGAAGGCAGGAGCCAGCCCCAAGTACGCTTACTCGATGCACCAGGCTGTGCATTTTAATCAGAATTCAGTGCTTTGTTCCTGGCCCAGCCTCCAGCACATCAAGCAGATGCGCTGCTGTGGTGGAGCCTGACTGTGTGGCCAAAATAAACTCTACAGTGTGGCAAAACCAGGAGCTCCTGCCACCTCCTATGTCACCTTGCAGCCCAGATCTACAAATCCCACCCTGTAAGCCCGTGGGCAGTGGCAAACTGAATTGAATGATGGTGTGCAGGGTTCTGTTTGTGCTGAGCCTTCAACAGCACACTGCCATCCACCTGCAAATCCACCTCCCTTCCCTGGGACAGCAGGAGGGAAGCCAAAGGAAAGGACTGGGCAAACTGGCAGTCAAAGATCCACCTTTCTTACAGACCTGTGGTGTGTATGCCCCAGCCTCCCGGAACATTTCAGTGACTCAAACTCAGAGATAAGCATCCTGAGCGCTTCCTTTCCCTGTTTCTGATAACAAATCATCCCCTTGGCCAGATTTTTGAGTCACTACCTGCTCCCAGCATTTCACAAGCTACCCCTCACCCCTTCAAACACACAAGCAGCAACATCTCCTCCACCCAGACTCATCTACAAACCCACAGCAATGTGACACTTCTTTTCTAATATATAAAAATTTTGCAAGGCTTGGGGAATTACTCCTCCCTGCCATGTTTTGTGCTCAGGCAGCAAATTTACTATCGATTCCTGAATCAGACCCCATGGAATGATTCACGCTTCGTGCCCTATCTGCTGAATTTACGACCTTTAACAATTATTCTAAGTGCTGGAGGAGCTTAGTTTAGAAGTAGATCTATTCCTTGGCAAATTAAGCTCCTATTCTTGTCTCGCTTGCAAACCACCACATCTCTCATCATTTACAGGAAAGTGCCACAGCAAGTCTCTCCCCCTGAGAGGGGGCAGAGTGGCAGCAGCCCCGTGCTGGCACAGTGGCCACTCTGCTGGGTAGGGGAGCAGGGTTTTGTTGTCCCACCCCGCTGTCGGTCGGGGTTTCAGGTCCCCTTGTCTCCGGTTACCCTGAAATGCCACCACTGCTCTGCTCGCTGCTGGGTCTCAGGGGGAGGGAGGGAATATACATTTCCTCCTAAAGCGAAAACAAAACCCTGGCTGTATCTGGTGTGCACTGCTATATAAAAAAGCCACAAACAGAAAAAAAAAAAAACAAACCAACAAACCAACAAGGAAAAAAAAAAACCCTCCTAAGCACGTGTGGATACGTTTTAGTACCCTAGTTGAAATACACTTCTCAACACAGATGTTGAACAAAACAATTAAAATTAAAAAAACAGAGGGCAGAGAAGAAGGAGGATGCCCCCTCCCCCCCAAATTATTCTGTTCTCCTGGATTAACTCCACCGGCTTCAGCAACCTTTCTCCCAAGGCACCTTCCACCTAAGAGGAGAAACCAGCTCCAGGTCTGTTTTTAAGGCGGATGGTTCCCCATTCCAATCTCATCTAACACTGTGTATTGCTGAGCAATCATTTACACTATTAATCAACCAGAAACTCACCAGAAAGAAAGTAGGGCAAGTGAATAAAGATAGACTTCTCTTTTTTTTTTTTCCTTGCACTGAAGCAAATAATATTTCTAAAAATACACTTGTTCAAGTCTTTAGTGGATTCTGCTTGATTTTATTTATTTGTCTGTGCAGAGGGTTTCGAGGAGCAGCCTGGCTGCTGCCTCCCGCATAAATGCTGTTTCTCTCAATGACTCCCCATGCCCGTTCCCAGCGAGCTGTTCTTACGGCCAGAAAGATAGAGAAACGGGGAAAAGGAAGAAAGTTACAGGAGAAATAGACCAGGGGGGACATCAGGCCACAGCCCACGCCGAGGCTGACACATCTGACGAGCCTGACATTTCAAGGGTACATGCTGGGCTTCATTTTCCAGGGGGGTGAGGAGGAGGCAGCGCGCAGGGACACAGCGGGAGAGGGATGGAGAGAGGCTGCGGGGCCGGGAAAGCGGGGCCGGGGAAAGCGGGGCCGGGGAAAGCGGGGCCGGGGAAAGCGGGGCCGGGGGCGCAGCCCCGCACCCCCGGCGATGCCTGGCCCCGCGATCCCTGCGTGTCCGCCTGCCCACGCGTGCTGCACGGGGGGATATCGGAACGCGGGGGGTGTCCGGGTGGGACCGGCCCCGATCCCCCCGTTCCCCCGCCGCGGGGACCCGCCCGGCCGCACGCACCCGCGTCCCCGCGGAGCTGCGCGGGTGCGCACACACGGACACGCACACACCTGCGGGGGCACACACACACACACACAAACACACACACAGGCAGACATGTGCGGGTGCACACCCGCGCAGATACGCGCACACATGTGCGGATGCACACACGTGTGGATGCGCGCACACGCGGCGGCGGGCACGCACATGCACGCGCACAGGGCTAGCTACCCGCATTTACATACGTGCAGGCGCACATCTCACACATACACACACACACACCGAGCCCCGCGGACCCCCAGCCCCATCTCCCCGCCACCGGCGGATGGATGGATGGATGGATGCATAGATGGATGGATGGGTGGATAGATGGATGGATGGATGGATGGATGGATGGGGGGTGCCGCTCCCGCATGCCTCCCCGCGATCCCCGGCCCTGCGCCTCACCCGCAGCGCCGAGAGGTCTATCTCGTCCAGGCTCCGCGCCGGGGAGTCGCTCGCCATATTTCCGCCGCCGGCCAGGCGGCCCCGCCGCCACCGAGCGGGCAGTGGCGGCCGCCGCGGCGCTGGCGCTATTTAACGCCTCTCCTCATGCGGGGCGCCGGGAAGGAGAAGCCACCGCCGCCGCCACTGCCCTTCCGCCCGCAGCTCGGCTGCCTAGGGGCGGCCAGGCAGGCAGGGCTCGCCGCGGGCTGCGCCGGGATGGCGGCGGCGGCGGCGCATCGCCGCGCCCGCCCCGCACCGCGCCCGCACGGCCCCGCGCCGCCCCTGTCTGTCACCGCGGGGGCGGTGCCCGACCCGCCGCCAGGGGGCGGCGCCGCGCGGGGGGCGGGCAGAGCCCCCTCAGGGGCGGGCGGGGGCTGCGCCGGGACCCGCCGCGCCGGCCGGGGAGGGCACGGGGACGGAGCCGCTGGTGGCAGCGGCACCCGAGGAGGCACCGAGCCTCGGGACGCTCCGGGGTGCACGCCCGGTGCCGCACAAACGGGCTCGTTCAGCACGCAGATCCCCCCAACACAGAGCGGGCATCCGGGCAGGACCTGGGTGGAAGGGCACAGGGGTGCAGGCCGCATGGGTTCCCCCACCCCAGCATCTCGGCAGTGGTGCCTGTCAGGTGCGGTGGGAAAAGCTGCCCAGTTTCAGGTGCCGAACCCAAATTCTGCCAGGCAGGAAGGGTGGGAAGCGCCAAGGCCAGAGGAGCAGCCATCCATCCGCCTGCTTTGTGTTCCTCGGGATGCTCAGTGAGGTTTGGCCCTTCTGCAGCTGGATCCAGATGTCACACCTGGGTTTGCTGACCTGCTGTCGACCTGTCTGCTCGGCACGCAGGAGCCATCCCAGCCCTACCAACTCCCATGCTGATCCTAAGTAGGAATAAGAGATTGATGCTGTGTTTGGAATTGGCCAAACTGCCTCCCAAGCCAGCAATAGCTAGGTAGAGTCAGCTTTTAGTTTTCCTTATTTCCCTTTTTCGGATGTGGTTCCTGCCAAACCAGGTGCCGTATATAAATATATATGTATAAAAAAATCTGTTGCCTGTGAGAGAGCCGTATGGAAGCTGTACTTACAACATCAACTTGTGTCAGGAGCTTACAATATGCAGATCTGGGAAGCGGAAACCCTACACATGAGTCAACTGGCAGGCGGATGGGATTTTCTTACACTTTCTGATTGGAGATGTGCTCCAAAAAGTAATAATAAATGGTATTACAAACAGTCGTGCAGTTGTGCTGGTGCAGGGGGTGCAGCCTCACCAGGCAGGACTGCGGGACAGGGACAGACCAAAGGCCAAGAAGGAGCTGCTGAAACCTCCCCAGAAACAGCAGCATTGGTGCTGCCACTGCCTCTGCCCTCGGCTCGCTGGGCATCCCGCTCTAGGGGACTGCATCCCTGCCTTATCGCCTCCTAAACCTGATTGCAGCGCCGGCGTTTCAGCTTGCAGGGCTGCGAGGGCGCAGCAGAATGTGATTTTTTTTGGTAATGAACTGCCCGAGTGGCAGGTAGCGGAAGTCGCACGGGGCTGCACATCACCCGCAGTGACGGCAGTCTGCCCGGATTTAACCCCTTGTCCCAAGCTACAAATCATCACTCCTTAATATCGTGCACAGTCAATAGCCCCCACTCACATATAAAGAGGTAAATTTGATCGAAATACTAAACTCAACAAACTCCCCGATCTTTTGTGGTGTTTTTCTAGACCAGATGTTGTCTGTGTCTGTTCCAACCGAGGGATTGCAATGCTGCGCTTGTAGTTGGGGAGCTGGAAGCAAAACTGCCTGGAAACTGGTAACAAACCAATGCGAGACTTCCTCCTGCTGTCATTGTTCTCAGGGAGAGAAGGGAGGAACAAACAGGATGAGAGAGGATGCTGGCTTGCTCTAATGTGCTTTCCATCCAAGAACACGCAGGATTATTTGTGAAAAACATAAGGATTAATATATGCATATATATAGATATGTATGTCTAATCCTGCAAATAGACAGATTGCCCTGATCCTCAGCACGAGTGCCAAGTCCCAAGCTAAGCTGTGATTTAATTATGATCTATCCACTGCCTATCAACATGGGGAAAATGTAGAGGACCCTCCTGTTATCACTGAAATGAGAAATGCATAAAGTGATAGAGGGAAGTGACAGGAAAATCCCAGAGAGGGCTGCTGTTTCCAGGCTGCCTGGAGCAAAATCAGAGCCTTGGAGGAAAGATGTGCACCCAGTGACCTCCAGGGATTCCAGGGCTGCTATGTGGGCTGTACTGGTGCCCAGCCAGGCTGCAGGAAAAGCTTAAACTGAGCAGTCATTTTTTGTAGGAAGCTTTCTCCATTAAAAAAATTAAGTTTCCAATATGCTACCCTTTTAGTTATGTATTTACCAATCTATCAGTGTCTCTCTGTACACTGTTTTTGTTCTGCCAGGAGCATCTAAACAAACCTTGCAGTTACAGTCACCATGACTCAAAACAAAGAACTCAGTTGAACTGGCTCAAAATATTTTGCCGTGAGTCATTTCAGCACAAAATTGAGTTTCCACCTGGCAGGTCCCCCCTGGGCATGGCAGCTGGACCCTGCTGTGCCACACCAGCTCCAGCCAGCACTGGCACAGCCATGGGTGAGATGCAGCACGGGCAGGGCACCACCAAGCCAAATAAAGGAATTGAGTTACCACATCCCATCCTTCATTAAGCAATAACCATGGAAGGAGCACACAGCCCTCCCAGCTCAGTCCCCACATCCCTCATCAGCTCCATTTCCATGTCTACTGCCACTGACACTGGGATCATTCTGTGACAGGTCATTGTTTTTTCTATTTCATTTCCATTTGGAAAGTGGGGAAATGTGAAAATGCCATAATTCCTACCGGCCTTGGTGAGCAATGAGCACCTTAATGACCCAAAGCTCTGCTGTCAGCAGTGGGGGACCCAAAGCTCTGCTGTCAGCCCCCATATAAACTATCCAGGTCATTTGACCTCTGCCTAAAACTAAATTTAATTATCTAACAGTGCCATCACTGTTAATTATATTGTGAGGGGGTGTATGTCGAATGAGTAAATCTAAGTGACACATAAGCCCTTGTCCAATTAGCAACAGCTTCAAGTGCTTTGGGCTTTGGATCATTCTTCAAAAGATGATCAAGAAAAGGAATGAAGCAAACAAGGAAGCACATTTGGGCCCCAACAAATGATTTATTCCACAATAATTCTGTGACCACGTGGCACTAATTTTTCTGGTGTCCTAAGTCCAGGCTGGTTTACCCCAGTGTTAGCCCATGTAAGGCAGTACTTAAAGGACTCTGCCCGATCTGAACAGAGAATGCTGCAAAATTTATACTCTGTAAAATGCATAATAATTGGGGTTTAGGCTAACATGCAGCTGTGTTAAAAAAGACTCAGAAATAGCTGGCTACATGTGTCCTAACTGACATCTATTGATCTCAAATGCACTTTAACTGATTCATTATCACTTACTGATTGCTCGTCCTCCTGCTGCTGTGGGTTCCTCTCCAGGGAGAGAAGTGTTTTTCCATTGCATCCTTGGAGCAGAGCAGGACTACGTGAGTGAACCCTGCTGCCAGGATTTTTCCTATAGCTGTATACAAAAGAAAAATCCCCTGTAAATTGTTCATCACTCCCTTACTTAAGCATTGTGTAAGTACAAACCCCTGTAATCACTGCGATGGGGGAGTAAATGGAAAATCAGCAAGGGCTCTCTGGAAAACCCTTTCTCTACAGATTCACACCAGGGAACAGAGAGCACACTCAAACAGCAAATTCCTGGAGCACCACGGAGAAAGAGACAGGGGATGGTTCACTCCCAGGAGGTTAACTCACCCACAGCACCTCTCCAAGCTGCTGTTCTTCCCCAAAATATTTGACACTGAGAACCAGCACAGGGTTTTCTTTATGCCCCTTCTATTGCCATTGCATTTGTTTTCTCTTGAAGGCTGCCACGGTGGGCCAAAGCCAAGGACACACCAGCCTAGAAGCCACCCCCAGCATGGTGCTAAAAGCAGCAGGAATGCTTGCTGTGCCCTTGCCTGGTTCATCTAGCTCAGACTCACCCTGTGCCTGGCCTGAGCTAAACGAGGCTTCTCCAGCATAGCAAACACCCACATCCTTTAAAGCACCTCTGTATTATTTACCAGAATGCTAAAATTTAAATATAAAATTTCAGATAAAGCAGAGCTGTCTGCAACAATGTGTGTGCCTCCCCAGCAGATGCAGCAGGCACTGATGTCTCTGCCCTCAGCCTGGCTATAGCATCAGGGGTCTCACATTTCCTTTTGGCAATATGTCTTTATGTTGCTATTTGGGAACACTCCACACCAGTGATGCAGGACTTGGTTTTGTCAATTAACCTCTTTCCTTTGTGCCTCCTCTACAAAGAAAAAAAACATTAAAGGGCAACCCTGCTCTTCAGGAGGGTGTCAGGTCTTTTATAGTCATTTAAAATGTGCCAATTGTGACTGGTTAGAAACCAATCAAAACCCCATTTTTGCACTGCTGGCAGAAAACCTAACGTGGCCTTGCCCCCAGCAAACCATGTCCCCACAGTCCCACTGAGGAATACTAATTTCTCCTTTCTTTGCCAGGATCTCAGGGATGATATTAGTATGTGTAAGATCCAGAAATCATGAGCTGCCAGAATAGGGACGTTCCCCAGAACCCACCTGCCACAGCAAGGAAGTCCTTTGGGAGCCCCTGCCCATAAATACTGGATTTACAGCCCCATCCACGGGGTGGAACAGCTGCTCCATTTGTCAAGTGCCTTTTATCAAAATTATTTATCATCCCAATACGTTTTTTATGCGGATCAGTCTGGAGCTGAGCTACCCGAAGCCAACCAGTATTTATTTTCTCTCTTTCCCTTTTCTCTCCTGGGTTGCCTTGCATCCCAAAGACAGCCCCAGGTCTGGGAAACACCTGACCCGAAGCCACCCCCATCTGGCATGAAGCACAGATCAGTAGAACAAGAGAAACTGGCTTCTATCTTTTGTCAAATGCAAATTGCTGAGAGTTAATTAAGACACATTTCAGGAACAGTGAGCTTTTTTTTTTTTTTCTTAAATTATAATCTATCCTGAGGTGTGGGTAGGGTTCAACATCTCTCCTCGGGAAAGGGGTTACAAAACTGGAACTGCAGTTGGCAAAGCTGCTGACAACAAAGGTCCCACATGGCTTTGGTGGCAGCCGAGCATACAGGGTTCTCCAAGACCTGTGAGACTGGAGGCAATACAGGTCCAAAACCTCCTTGGCATATATATTTTTCCAGATTTCCCTTTTTTTTTGTAATGACTGGTGTCTTCACCATGGCTTGTGATATTTGTTATTCTGAAAAGAAGATAGGGCCACTAACACATGATGCTTCTGCCTTGTTGGGAGCATGTTGAATACTTGCCATTTTCCCCTGCAAAAGGCATTAAGTCTTTTATACACACACACTCTCACACTGCCAAAAAAAAAGAATAAAAGAAAGGTTAAACTACAGTACAGACTTTGCAAGTGTTTTAGGCTTCCCATTCATCATCAATGCCCAAAGTAGAAGCCAGTCAGAAAACAACTGGAGGTACTTAAAGCAACTCAAAGTAATCATCTGAGTAAATGCTTAAAGTGTGAGGGTTTGAGTAGGAAGATGGGGTTTGAGCCAACTGCTGTTGCCTTTCTGGGGAGGCTTCGCTCAGAGGTGTTTACTTCCTCATGCCTTCATGGAGATGTGGCAGTCTATGAAAGCACTCCTCCTGGAATTAGATGAAAATGGTATTATAAAAGAAAAAAGAAAAGAAGAACGAGGGGGATGTTGTAAGTCCTGTCATAACAAGGAAAAGCTTAAAAAAATTCACCCAAATATTCACCAAAGGTAAGATATGCTGTATGCTTAGGAAACGGATGGACAATATCAAGGCATTTCTGACTTGCTGGAAGTGAAAATCATTACCAGAGCACCCAAAAATACCCTCTTCACCATCTCAGAGAGGAGGCACTTGAGTCTGGATTTATATATGGAAGGCCTTCTGTTGCAGGGATGTGGATGGAGGCTGGCTTTGGGCCCAGGAGGTCCTGTAGAGTATACATATACACTGATTGACACATCTTTACCCATGGGAGGCAAACCCAGGAGGAAGGGACAAGGCTCCTCCTAGCTGTGCAACATCCCACTGGTCAGTAGGATGCATCCAAGATGGGAAAAGCACGGTCACACTTGGTTCAGCACAAGGATATATAGATCAAAATAAAATACATTTAAACAAGCTGATGACTTTGGTGTTAACATGTGATTTCTGAATAACTACCAAAACACCAGGCAGGAAACTGTGTGGTTTTGAAAATATCTGTTGAAGGCGTTCTGCGTGTTCAGTGGGGTGACTCCATCTTCAGTTAAGAAAGCAGAAAAGAGTGGGCTGATCCTCGGAGCAGGGGGAAACCCTGCCCACATCTGAGCCTGCAGTCTGGGCTCTCATGAGTAGGTTACTACAAGGGAATAGACAGGACACTCAGGAGAACCTTGGTAAGAAAATTACGTCAACCCCAAACGACAAAGACACGACTGAGACCCAGTTCCTCTGTGCACCAGTTCTGAGTGGGAGGGATAAGCTGGAAAATTTCCTTTGAAATTCTGTCCCCTATAGGCTCAAAGCAGCCAGAGTATTAGAGTGACTTTAAGAAGTGTCATCATATATTTAATGAACTCAGAAATTTGTGTTTCTCAGCTTGTGGCTCCTAGCACATGCAGTACTGCAGCCTGCACAGAGGTTGCCAAGACCTTTGCCACCCCCAAGAGTTACAAGACTCTCAAAACTCCATGGAGATGACTGGGAAGAGACAGAAATTGAAGACTGACTTCTTTTGCTGTTCAAGGCTGTCAGAGTGATGCTCCAGCCATGTCCAGTGCAGGCCTCTGGAAAGCTGAGACATCTACAAACACCGAGCACATTGTTTGTACAATGTTACTGGTGCTTTGTTACTGGTGCTTTTCTAACCCAGCCTTTGCCGATGAATCAGCTGAAAGGCTTGGGGCAGTGGCGAAGGCAGGAGGTGTTTTTGTGCCCTTGGATACTGGAAAAACTCCAACCTGTCCTGACAGTAAGAATCTTTCTCCCTGGTGCCTCCCAAGGGCAGTGTAAAAATGAGCCAGTGGTTCAGCCCACTTTCAAATCTTACTTGACCAAAGGTGATTGTGCTGGGTCATGTCCTGTTGGTCCCCTTCCACATGCTTGGACAGAGGGGATAAAGCCGTTCTGTACCACCTCATCTCATCAAAATGCACAGAGGGGAGGTGCTGACAGCCCCACAAGGGACCTCTCTGCAAAATTTCTCTGAATTATTTAGTTGCTATAGAAGGTTTCAGTGCTTTACACAACACCTTAAGAAGCAAGTTAGCCATACCCTGACAGAAAATCCTCCATCCTCCACACAGGCAGGTGGTGGGTTTAGCCCCTTGTGAGCTCTCAGAAGCACCAGATGACACACACAGCAAAGTCTGAGTTTTGCATTTGCCGTAGCTGACACACGCTGTTCGCTGAAAAAGAATTAGCCTTTTCCTCTGCAAAACTGAGCATTAAGAGCTAGTCCAGCTGCTAGTAAAGGGCAATTAGGCTGCTAAAAGCCCAGGTTGCTTGTGAAAAATAGGACTTGAGCTCCTGAAATACACAGGCCCCCTTTCAGACTGGTTTTTCATTACTTTTCAGTCTCTAACTTGATCTAGTGTTAGAGCTGAGATGCAGCTGGCCTGGGATTACCTATTAAAATAATGAAAAAAACCTGTAAGACAACTGTAAGACAACAATTTCTTCCAGGCATGCAAAACAGTTGTGTTCACCCCTACAGAATTGCCCGTGTTTTGTTTCAGGTCCTGGCTTTGTAGATAAAGGAATGTGAGAACATAAGGAGCACATCAGCCTTATACTGAGCTCAGATTAGGCACAGCAAAACCATCAGCCCAGCAGCCATTTAGTCAGAAAGAAAGAAACATGTCGGGTCAAAGTGACATTATCTCACATGGCACTGAAGGGAAATGTCCCTCCAGATTATCACAAGATGCTGGGCACCTGCTAAACACACCCTGGTGGGTGGATGTGCCCCATTGGAAAACGATAAAAAAATTCTGTGTGCCAGTAAATCCTCTGCTAAATTCTCTTTGCAGAAGTAGATATAAACAGAAGTTATGATGAACAAAAGGGGAGTACACAAGCCTGCTTGGCAAGGGTGGGTTTTCCAAACATGTCTGAAGTGTTTCTGTGGAGACATTTTGCTTGATTTTTCTCCCAGCTCTCACAATTTTCAGCACTTTTTGCAGGTCTTGGAACCACATGTCCATATATGACTTGTAGCTCTTATTTTAAAATAAACAACTGGAAATCACAGCCTTAGGAAAGCAATAGAGTATGATCCCTGAGAGGGTTAAAGAAACTGAAGTTAAGTTCAGGTGACCTGAGAGTGGAGGTGATGGGATTGGTGAGGTCTCAGGTCAAAGAGACCATCCATCCATCCATCCAGCGTGAGGAGAGCTCTCCAACTCCTCAGCTCCACTCCAGCCTTGCTGTAGCCTTGCCAGAAGTAAAATATTGGAAATGTGGGTGACAGCTTAGATTACACATTGTTAGAAACAGCCAGGATAATCTGCTGCTAGCTCCCTAAAAGGAAATCTTTAGCTAACAAACATGTTCCAGCCTTTTGAGCTGGCAGATAACGATGGAACAGGGGATAAAACATAGCTGGATACCAGGGAAGTGGTGCTGTGCAGGGAGATGTTTCACCAGGCCAGAGGAAACAGTGTAGGGCAGGAGAGCTGCTCCTGGGGCAGCTTGGCCTGGGAGAGGAAGGGGAAGAGGAAGGTGGAGGGTCAGGTTTTTGGGTGTTGCAGCCCCAGCACTGTGGCTGTGCCAGTGCCCTGCTCTCAGGGACAGCCAGCACAGCTTGATGGGCTTTGTGCTCCTCTTTGGGAGCTTCATCATGGCCATACATCATCTCCATGTCCCTCCTGTGACACTGCAGCACATGGCTTTGCTAGGCAGATCCAGCAGTGGGTGAAAGAAAAGCATCAGCTTCCTTGTTTATAGAAAAACACATGAGACAGCCCTGCCCTTCTCGAGGGCAAACAGCATCTCCATGATTTCCAGGCAGCTCTGACCCATCTAAGGCTGTGAAATTTCCAGGCCAGGGAAATGCTGGGGTTTTTGATCCCTTGGCATCCCAAGATCCTGGGAAAGAGCCCCATGGTGCTGCAATGCAAATGCGTCACAGTGCTCCTGCTGCTGCCATCACCACCAGTAACACAGGACAAGCAATGCTGTGTCTCTTCTGAGGGTAGGAATCTTGTGGACATGGATTTTGCTCCTGCTGAGAAAGTCTCTGTTTGGAACAGCATGTCTCAGCTCATGGAGACTTCTCCTGCTGAGACATTTAGAATAAAATATGCACAAACCTTTCCACTGTGGTAAAAATAATAATAATGAAGTGGCAAGACCAGAAAGTCTACACACAGTGGAAACCAAATTTGGAATGATTTAGGTGATTCAAGCTTTTTTTGGGGGGCAATAAGCAGCTAGTGCAGCTCACCACATGCTCGCACAACCCGAGAGCTTGAAGTCGGCTTGAATGAATGATTCATTATTCCGCACACGCTCCGGCTCCTCCGCCACTCCAGCCTGTACCCAGCTGGATCTCAGGAGAAATTCCTAGAGTGTGTAATTGTGTATAATGTGATCATCCTGCAGCAGGAAATAGGTTTGTAAGCATTCTTAGCCAGTACAATCGATGTCGTACAGATACGGTCCGCAAGGAAACAAAGTGGAGATACATATTGCAGCGAGCCACTGGAGAGCCAAGGCAGCCTTCTGGGAAGGACATGTTAGGCAGGGAATGTCTTTAAGCCCAAACAGTCACGGTACATGCAGTACTTCATTTCAAAATGTCTCAGCGTGACTGTGTCACAGGGAGGGGGAGATGCTGACCTGCGAGCCCCCGGTAGCAAGGCCAGATGTGCGGGACAGCCCTTGGAGAGAGGCAGCACCAGGCTGGAGGAGGGAGCCCGGTGTGGTTTAGCTGCAACCTCGTCCCGCAGCTCGGTTTGGCCGCAGGGACCTGCAGGGAGCCGGCACAGCGGGGTGGGGGCTCGCAGGTTCCCAGCGAAGCGGGCACCCCCTCCCCGGGGAGCGCAGGCTGAGCCCGCAGCACCCTCTAGAGGAACGCGGCCACCCAGCCCTCGGCTTCAGGGAGGGTGCGGATCCTCTGCAGAGAATTTCTCCAGCAAGGCTTTTTTTCTTAGGTGGGTTTCATCCACCGCTGTGCACCAGCGCAATATCGAACCCCAGCACTGCTGAGCCCGAGCAGCACCAGGCTCCCAGGTGGTCCTTGCTGGTGCTGCAGGAGAGGGCGAGGTGACCAGAGGCTCCCCAGCAAACCAGAAAGCAGCACCATGGGGAAATCCTCCAAAGTCCTACCTTGTGCATCCTCCAGCTGTGTCCCCAGCTGCAGCCGGCATTGTCTTGGTGGCAGCTTTAACCCAAACTGGAAGTGCAGGGGTGGAGATGAACATGGCACTCACAGCACGTGGTCCTTGTAAGATGCAGCTCAGTTTAGCCCAGGACCCTGAGCTGTGGGCACGGCCTCCCTCAGCCATGGGTTCTGCATCCTCACACACACCTGGACAGAACAGCTGTGTCAGGCCAGAAGAGTCAGGTGGATTGTCACCTACGAGTGACCTGTCTATGAAAATTGTGGATTAGGTGGATTGTTACCTGAAAGTGACCTTGGGGCCCCAACAGCCTAAATTCTTACACGTGATTAAATGCCCAGGTTACATCTGCATTACTCTTTCCAGCCAGGATGTGCTGGCCAACACACAGTCCTAAAAGATATGTGGGGATCATCTGGGATTCACTGTGCACGAGATAGGAGACACCCATGGAAAAACATCCTGTAAGTGCTGTGCTGCTCTGTGGCTACAGCTGTGGCTTGTGGCTACAGCTGTCTTGGTTTCTGGAGTTTCCCTGTTCCATATCTGATACTGGTCAAAATGGAGCTTTTCTGTATAAAGAAAAACATTAACTCCACTTTGAATTACTTCCATATACAGTACTTACTTCATATTTCTGCAGTTACAGTGCTTTTATATTTTATTTTATAAACCATGTATCAATTTCAAAGAGGAAGCACATCTGAAATGTGAAAACCTAAAATGTTAAAAAAAAAACCCCAAACCCCAAAAAACACAACCCAAAATCTCAAACCTGTTTTCAAGTTGAAATTAAAAAATTCTGAGCAAGTAGCCTGAGTCCTCTCCTGAAGGACCCATTTTCTGTTTCTGCCTTGGATGTACAAATGTGCAGGTCCCAGCCCGTGAGTCTGCTGGGCTTGGCTGGGCCCTTTAACATGCAGGATGGAATAAGGAAGATAACCCAGTGAAGAGAGTAGAAACACTTTCCTGGCTGTTTAGTGAAAGGAACAAGGATGAATCAGATAAATGCCAAATGCAGGACACCAGCAGCAGGATAGAGCCACAAGGTGGGATAGAGGTATGGAGCACCTCTGCTATAAGGCTGAGAGAATTGGGATTGTTCAACCTGGAAAGGAGAAGGCTTTGGGGTCACCTAATTATGGCATTTCAGTACCTGAAAAGGGAGGGAGCCTGCAAGAGAGATGGAGAGAGGCTTTTTAAAAGAGCTTGGAGTTAACAGGACAATGGGGAATCGCTTCTAACCGAGACTAGGTTTAGACTGGAAAAATTCTTCCCTGTGCAGGGGTAGGGCCCTGGCACAGGGTGCCCAGAGAAGCTGTGGCTGCCCCACCCCTGGAGGTGCCCAAGGCCAGGCTGGATGGGCTTGGAGCGCCCTGAGATTGTGCCTAGGGTAGGGGGTGGAACAAGATGAGTTTTAAGGTCTGTCCCAAAACAAACTATTCCGTGCTTCTACTATTGGTATCTCCCTGGGTGACAGCCCAGCCTGTCTGTCTCCTCTCTCCCAGGTAGCCTCAGCTCCCCCATTCCATGAAGGATCCAGAGCAAGAGCTCTGGAGGCTGGAGCACCCTTGTGATGTGTCTGCTTTAAGCTGTGTTTGGCCATGGATTCCCCAGCTGGAGAGATGGGTCCAGCTCTCACCTGAACTTCCCTTGTGCCCACACCTCCTTCAGTGGCCCTCAGCTTCCCAGTGAGTGACCTCCAGCTCACCTGCCCTGCAGGACTCCAACTGAACACCCAACCCTTGGCCCAGGGCAGCTTTCCCAGTCAGGATATTCAGTACGGACAGGCCACCTGCTGGGCACTGAGTAGCACACCAGCATCCTGCTGCCACTGGGCATCAGAATCTCCAGGGAACAGACATCTGTGAAGCCTCATTATCACTATCTCCCTGTCTCCCTTTCCCTTGTCCTCAAATGGGAACTCACAGAATATTTATTTATTGAGATCAGGCTGAACATGGAGAGATTACTCATCACAGATTCTGGGGATAAACAGTTTCCTTTGCAGAATAATTTCTTTTTTAACAACTCCCCCTCCCCTTTTCTCCAAATTAATTTCCATCTCAGCCATGAGCCTGTGTAGAAAATCTTGCCATAATCATTTTGAGCTAAATATTCTGTCTAATCAATCAAAGCAGTGGAACCAATTTTGAAGCTGTCACTTTTAATTTTTCCAATAAGAAGAAAATCGAGCATTTCACTCACAGTGCTGTTGTGATTCAAGCTCTTCAAACCTTTGCTCCACTGCATCAGCGCTTCAGAGCTGTACTTGAAAATGTGAAGAGCCGGCACAATTGCAGAGAAACTAAAATAAATTGATTTTTAGTAGTGAGAAGAAACCTGTTTCTTCCTGTACCCTTAGACCTGGCTCACAAAACCTTTTCTTTTTTCCTTTCTTCCCTGCTTTCTTCCTCAGAACAAAAATAACTACAGCATATTCGTGATTTCATGCATGGCACTCATTAAAGTTGATGTTTTATTGAGAGCTCGGTGCATAAATGCCAACAAAGGGCCAGAGAGCAGATGTATGTGCTGGGGTGGATGAGAGGATTCCTCCTGCCCCTGGCACAGGATTCCTGCAGACACATCCACGATGGAGAAGCTGACCTGTGGGAGGAGGCAGGAACAGCCTCGGCACAAAAAATGGCTGGAGAAATCCATCCTGGAAAGAACAGGTTGTTAAACACTCTGCCAAGGGCACTTTGTGTGTAGGGTAGGCGTGGGCTGCGTTGCTGCTCAGTGAGGAGCCATCAAATTGAGGCTTTGCAAGTCCTCCAGCGAGCAAACAGGAACATTCTGCTGGGGGAAACATCAGGGGGAGTTTTGCCATCGCGTTCCTGCCTCCCCACACAGCCAGTGCCAGCCATAGCCATAAGCTGGCATTCACTTCTGCTTTTAGGGATGGATGTGAACAAAGTCAGGCCCTGTAGGAGCACTGGGGGAGAGGGAAAACAGCAAAAGCAGCAACCGTGCCCTTGATCTGGGCCCTACTTGAATCCAAAACAGAACCTGCCAGCTACAAAGGAAAAATGATCTCTATCCCCCCAAAACCAGGACAACTGTGTAGAAAAGGGAAAGGATCCTTCCTACAAACCACACCTGAACTCCCTAGGTTCAGGACCACTTCCAGTTTCGCATTAATTTCACACCAAGATAGTCCCAACTGTGATCCCACAGCTCTCCTGCGGCTCCCAGGGAAACCAAGCAATGCTGTGGCTCAGCTGTGGCTGCCCTGTGTGACCCCACAGCCACCCAGCACCCCTGGGCTCAGCATCACACACCCAGCAGTGACTGTCAGGTCCCACATGGCTCCTGCTGGCCACCTCCTCTTCAGGAGCCCCTAAGTGGGGTTCAGGAGGCACAATCAGCAGGGGGATGCTGGAGTGGCAGCAGAAGCCGACGGTGTCACTCAGCAGCTGCCTGATGTCTCCTACCAACCCCCTGCCTCACCCCCTGGCTCTGTTGTCTTGGTTTATTGTGTCTGTCGAGGACACAGATTGGGTTTGGAAGTTCTGAAGATGTGGAGAGCCCTCTGGCATCTGAGGAAGGAGATGAAACCTAAGAAATGGAGAAGTTAATATGTTTTCAGTTTGCAAGAGTGCTTGGAAATGCCACTGATGCTTTATTAATCCTCTTCTGCCCCTGGAGGACAACAGGCAGCTGCTTCTTCCCCTCTCTCTGCTGAATTTCCTTTACTGGAAGTTAAAAGAGACAGGAGCAAGTTAATTCTATTTTGGAGACAGAGTGGTTTTGTCTATGCCTTTCATAATGCTTTTGGATTATTAAAAATTCCTTTAAAACACGACTTTTTAATCTATTTAAGAAGTCCAATTTTCTTTGTATGCTGTTTCACCCCAGCAATTTCTCTCTCCCAGGAAAACCCAAATGACTCAAGTCTAGCCATTTTTATTGCTATTCTGGGCCCTTCCCCATCACGTCTTGGCTGCTGATACAGAGCAAGGACAGAACTCATCCCAAGGCAGGATGAAGCCCCCAAAAGAAGAAGAAATGACACCAAAGCCAAATGTTCTGACATGATGATGGGTTGTATTTTCAGTCCATTAATACACATTCATTTATCAGATACAAACAGAGTGGAAAGGAAAGCAATCATTAGCAGGAACAAGGATACAAAACTCAATTCCAGCAGCCTTCACAGAAGGGATATTCAGTGTCACAGCAGCACTGTCGGAAGGGAGGGATGCAGGGACACTCACACCCCAAGTGGAAGCTCTCCTTTTGTGGATTAGTTTTAGCTAGAGACATAATTAAAAAAAAAAAAAAAACAAAAACAAAACAACATTCCAAAAACTGACTTTTTGACTTTTCTCATTTCCCTAGTGTCAGGACTAGGGAAAGTTGGAATTATTTACATAGAGGAGATTTTATGAAAAGACACTGGAAGGTTAAAAATAGAATAATCACAAATACCGGAAAATACAACAAGAAAGCAGGCAGGGAAAGGAAAATAGGAAAAAAAAAATAAGTGACACCCCAAGAGGATCACTGCATTCAGTGGTCAATGTATGGTTAGTGGGGCAACTCCACTTCAATACACTGAGATTCACATGCTGCCCTTGATGCACTGCCATGAAGTTTCACTCTGGGTTTAAAGCAGGGTTCTGCAGAGCTCCTGGCTTCAGCAGGATCTCAGCAGTGCAGCAGCAATTGCTTGTTCAAAACCATTTGCAGAATGAGTGCCACAAGCTGTGGCAGTGTGTTCACATCTGGGGCACCCAAGGGGTACCAACCTCTGCTCATATCCTGGTCTGGAGCCCGCTGGTTTTCCTCCTTGGTCACCACAGCACTGCACCATGAAAGGTTCTGCTGCTGGTGACAGGGGTCAGCTCAGCCCAGCATGGATTTGGGGCTCCACGTGCAGCAGGAGAGGGAAATGGCATTACCCTGCAGTGCTCTCATACTTGTATGGGAGTGTCCTACAAAGGCAGCTCTGTGCCCAGATCCAACCCCCTGACCATCCTTGCTCAAGGCTCCTTACACTGAAATAACAGCAGCAAACCACATCTGCACTTGATTGTACAGGGATGTTCCTTTGGAAGGAATAAAGATATTGTAGATTATTCATGGAAGAGTCCCAGCTAGGCAACACCTGCACTGAGGTTCTCCCAAGGACAGCACCAGGATTGCAAAATCATGTTGTGAAAGTTGATCAAAAGAAAGGAAAATGGAGCGTTTGGGGTTTAATGCAGCAAAGCTCACACCAAGTCAGGGGACAAACTGAGACCAAGAGACCAGAAACTGAGCTGAGCACTTTGCCTCTTCCATGGAGCACTGGAGTGGTTCTCCTATAAATTGTTTTTTAGTACAGTTCTTGCAGATGATGACATTTTATCCCTCATTTTTTAAATCATGCATTAACTTTACAGTAAAGCATTTATCCAGTCCAATATCTATATAACAAAACACATATTTTAAAATATCAGACTATTAAAATTTAAAGAAAGGAGTGTGAGTTCTCAAAGTAGAACTTGTTAAGGAATAAATTAAAGGGAAAAGAAGTGTTCTACTTGGGTTGAATTACAAAATAAAGTCTGAGCCTAGGAGAAGTTCTCATTTTGTATAGTTCCAACAGATAAATGCCACAAGAAACAGTTGATGTTTCTGGGGTTGCTAGAGCTTGAATCCACATCACTTGTTCATCTCTGGGTATCATGGGTGACCCTCTCCAGTTTGAAGCCCACGCTGGTATGACAGACTAAGAAGTAGTGATTGTTCAGGTGCAGAAATCAACTCTCTCAAGGTGTTCAACTTCACAGGCTTCTTAATATAAGAAACAAACCTGTAGCTGACAGGACCCAGCTCCAAACAGCACAGCCCACGGTGAGAATGAGCGAGGCCTTTACCAGGAGTGGCTCCAGCCCCTGCCTGTTTGGGGTGAGCAGTGCTGCTCCCATTGGGAACTTGGTGGCCCCACAAGCCCCTGGGGATGCTGGGATCTCCTCCCTGTGCCCAGGCTGCCATGCACACCCTGCTGGCATTTGAATGTTACTAAATTCCTGGTATCAGGAATTTAGCACCAACACAGGGAAGGGATGATGGGCACAGTGCCTCTGTTCCCACAGAGGGGAACCCCTCCCAGACAGAGAGCCAACATCAGGCCTGTCTGCTACCTCAATAAAGAAAGACCTTCTTAATTAGCACCTTTTCATACCAAATCAATTACATCTCCCTCCATGGCTCTGCTGTGTCACTGGGACCAGCAGCTATCACACAGTGGGCTGAGCATTGCAGAACCTGAGTGGTTTTTCCCCAAAGCAGCCTGGCAGAGCAGAGGGGGAGATAACACCCCTGGAGTTAGGAAGCCCCAACAATCAGCTACCTACCATTTTAAGAGACAATGTAAGGATAATTTAACAATTATAAAAACCTTCCCTAATATGAGGATAAGGAGAGTAAGAGCACTTAGAAGGTGACAGGAGTGTTGCACTTCAAGGTTCAGTGTACAGGTGGTGGGGTTGAACACTTCCTGACTCTGAACATGGATCTGTGTGACTGACAAGGATTCTCTGGCAGGCTGTAATTGTTTAAAGTCAGCAGTCAAACTAAAACAGCTAAACACAGGAGAGAAAAGCTCTGAACCTGCAGTGATGTGAAATGACAGGACACCTTTGATCCTTCTAGATTGTAAATGGTCAGGGCACACGTTGCTTTGGTTCTGCAGGGGGTGACCCCAGGTCAGTTTTTTTAAGGGAAAAAAAATCAAGGGAACATATTTATGTGCTTACAGCATGCCAGGTAAAACCATCAATCCCCCAGACTCAAACACATAAAATGCTGCACATGCACTTCCCAAAGGTGACCCAGACCACAGAAAGCTGGAAAGGAGTGTAAAAGGCAACTGCAACAAAACACAAGTGTAAAACAGTGGAAGCTGTAGGAATGGGCTGGATTTGGAAGAACATCTGGGGTTTGTTCCCTATTTGGGTGATGCAGCAAGTAGAGAATAAGCTGGTGCCTATTCACAGGTCTGAACACAGAAGGCAATCAGCTAAAATTTCATGCCAGCTACATTTTGGGGATAGCTAGGCAACCAATTGGATTCTTTTCCAGTTAAAAAACTGTTAGAAGAGCCAGAAAAGAAAAACATACTCTTCTGTGAACTTAAATAAATACTAGTTCACTGGGTGTTTTGACCAAGGAGTGTTGAGCACAGGTATAACCCTGGGAAGGGATGCCTGCATGCAGGGGCAGCAGAAGAGCTCAGCCTCCCACTCCTCCAGATCCAACTCTCTTTAAGTGTTTTCTAATGCTCCATTTTCCCAGTGGCTGACACAGCACTGCAGGCTGACAGGAACACCTCAGGTTGGAGCTGGACATGAAATTGGGAGACATGGCCTCACTGCAGGATGGAGCATGGGGTAAGACCCAGGCTGGTGCCCACCACACAAGATCCTAACCCAGGAACTGTAGTGTTTTTCCCAGGATGCTGGATTGAACTGCTGCTTCTCTGTACAGGGAGGTGCAAAAGAGCTTTCTTACAAAAGAGCCTTCTGACAGCAATGGAAAACAGGAATGTGCATGCTGAGTTTTACCTCTGCTTGGGAAGACATGTCCTACATGACTGAACTCAAGGTTATGGCTGGTTCAGTAACAAAGCAGAGCAGAGACAAGGCTTTGTCACCTGCTCCCCTTCCCCCTTGCATTCAGCCCATCTACAAATCCACACATCAGCTTGGTCTGAGCATGGTGTCAGCTTAATGGCCTTTCCTTCTTTTATATGGAGGGAAAGGGATGGAAATGAAAATCTACCCATATGCTGCAGGATAAACACAAAAGCAGAGTGCAGAGCTTGGTTCAGATCATGCTGGCTTTGGAGTCTCAGTCCTGTTACATGCAGTGCCTTCGTTTCCCCCTGCTCTGGACACCTCAGGCTTGAGTTGGAATCTTGATCCTCTCCTGAGGAAAACAGTCCCACCCAGTGGGACCAAGCTGATGTGCTGTGTGTCTGCAAAGGCCAGCAAACTCCAGTGATCTCCAGCACCTCCAGCTCCATTGAGACTGCCCTCTGCCAAGCCTGAGGACTGCTGATTGCTCCAGCTGCAATAGGAAGAGGATTTTTTTCCCCCCAAAGGGATGAAGAGACCAAAACGCTGGTTCTGATACAGGATTGTTACTCTTGTTTCTCTGTAAGAAATGAAACACCCACACTTGGAAAGCTGCAGGACAGCCCAAGGCAGCAGCAAATGGCACTTCCCAACAGCAGCAGGGCTGCACAATGTGCTGATGGTGTGTGGAAGGGGTGAGATGGGGAAATCCAGCGAGCCAAGGTGCAGGCACCCAAAGCCTGAGAAGCAGCACACGCAGCCCACGACTCCTGTGCAGCCACAGCACGATCACAGTATGAACACAACCACAGGATACAGCTGGCAGTGGTGACAACATCTATTGGGAGTCAGTTCCTGTCCTAGGAAGTAGCCTGCATCCTTTAGATGCTCAGAACATGCCTGAAGAAGTAACTCCTCCAGAGGTTAAACTTCTCATCTGTCATCATTTCCAAGTTTTTCTGCTCCTCTTGTCTGCTAGTGTCGATTTGCTTCAAGTTCCTCCACCAAAATCCTTCAGAAAGGCTCACTGGCTTGGTGGAGAAGCTTTTTGTCTCCTTTCATTTTCCAAAAATCCCATATTTTTCATTAACTTCTCTCCTGAGAACAAGCCTTTAAAAGGTAAAGCAGTCTGCATCTTCTTAAGTCCAAACCTCCATGGGTACCATGGACTCCTTTGTTCCAACAGAGGGAAGCAAATACTCTTCCTCCAGAAAACGAAAGGGGAACTGTACTAAAAACCCACGAATCTTTTTTAATTCTTCTGCTGCTTTCACAGGATCATCATTTGCTAATTTGGGCTTGTTGATGAAATCACGCAGTTGGGTTAAATTACTGACCTCGTCACTGGGAAGGCATCGAAACACCTGACCAAAACAGAAAGAAGAAATCACCTGTCAGTGTAGGGGAAATGCAGCAATGCAGAGTTCCTGTGAAAGACCAAAGCATACAGTGCAAATTCCCCAGGATGGGAGTGACTGATTTAACAGCCCAGAGAACAGGGAGGGAAGAGGTGCCTGTCCTCAATAAGGCTGGAGCAGGCAGAGGGGAAGCTCCAGGGCCTTTTCTGATCACTGCAAAAGCTCATTAAAACACAGAAGTAAAATTTGCTTCTACTCCAGTTACACTGTGGCTAATTACAAGTAGTAACTACACCAGGGCCATTCACTGGAACTACAGCTGATGCAAACACAAGGAGAAATCTGATCTGTTGCCTTCCTGGGTGCTGTCACACTGAGAATGCAACAGCTCCAGTTTCTTGTTCACAACCCTTGCATCTTATTCCTTCAAAACATCCCTGAAGGTCCAGCCCCAGGAACTGGACCTGCTCTTTGCCCTCCCTCTGCTGCTTCTCCCATTGTGTGGGATGGAGAGAGGGGGAAGTTGCTGTGCTCCTCACTTTATCAAAGATGGTGGCATTGCGAGCTGCTGTGGCAATCCACACCTCCTTGAAGAATTTGTCACAGACGGGATCCTGGTGTTCTGGATTGAGGTCGGAGCCACCAAGGACAACCCTGAAAAGACAAAGGGATGGATGCTCACAGAGGCTGAAGCACTGGGCACTCCCCTCTTGATAAATGCCAGGAGACAAGGAGTTTCCTTGGGACTTGCCAAATCCTGTGTGCTCCCAGCACCCTCCCACTCCCATCCCCTGTGATAATCTGGCAGCTCTAATGCTGCTTGATTTTCTCCTTTTCTTCTGTGCAGTAACTGTCCAGATGGAAAATAGGGTGGGGGGAAAAAATAGGAAAAAGAAAAAGGCCTTAAACTAAAAATGGCTGTGTTGTGGGCCAGATGGCTGCTCCCAGCAAAGAAGCTTTTTTTAAAAAGTGACACTGCCACCCAAGATTGAGAGAGTATGCAAACGGGATCTGGAGGGGAAATACCACTTGTTTATGAGCTCTGCTAGCAAAATTCTGGAGCAAAATGATTTGTAAAATCAAGCTACCAAGCTGTGGGCAGGAGCAATGTGAGGAAGGCCAGTGAAACAGCAGCAAACCCTGGGCCAAGTCCAAGCAGAGCTAAACCTGGGCAGGCAGTAGCAAAGCCATTGGATTGAAAGGCTATGGGGGCAGGTTAAGGCTGAGCAAGCCCTGCCCTGGGCACCAAAATCTTGGTTTGGAAAGAGAGGTGTCTGCCAGGGAAAGCTGGACCTTGGAATGGAGAACGTAAACCTCCTCTCTCCAAATTATGATAATTTTGCAATTAAGGGGGCTTTCAGGCAAAGATATGGGAATAGGAATACCAGTTCTTTACTAGAAATATTAAAAATACAAATGTAGTAGTACAAAAAAAAAAAAAAACAAAACCCCAAGGGAAAAAAAACCCCAAACAAACAGAAAAATCCTAGAAACACTGAGAGAGTTAGAAGAGTCAGAATATGACCTGACACCCTGTTGGTCAGGGTGTTGGGAGCAGTCCAAATAAATCCTCGTGGAGTGACAGATGTGGTTCTGTTGGAGTAGAGAAGATCCTGTAGAAGGGTCCAGTGGTGGTGAGATGGCTCCTGTCCTGTATCCCTGCTCAGTGCCCCCATCCCCTCCCATGTCCCTGCCAGCCCTGACCCACCTGAAACAGCGCAGGCGCAGGGACTGTGCGAAGCGGCCGGCGCTGTACTCCTGGCCGTCCATGACAGAGGGCACTGTGTCACTGTCCTGCACGATGACAGCCATCTCACTGTCCCTCTTCCCCAGCATGCTGCGGTCGTTGATGTTGGCAGAGCCTGGGCAGGGCAGGGTGAGGCACAGGCAAAGTGTCACTGCTGTTCCAGGTGTTCCTGCACACCCTCTGTCACCACCCGCCACCCCTGGGGCTCTCTGCACCCCTCAGCTCCATGGGGAACCATCCACCCCAACCCCATGCCTTAAGATTTTAGTTTTTATATTTTTCAGATCCTGTACTGCATTAGTGTAGAACTCTGAACTCCATATATAGAGTGTTAGTAAGCTCTCTTCACATTTTGGTCTGATCCTTCTGAGCCTGAGAACCAAGGATACCCTCTGCCTCAGGCCCCAAAAAGTATAAACAAAAGTGAATCAGGGCAGGAAGCAAATTTGGAGTATATGACTTCATTACCTGAAGCTATAATTGGATAATTAGCCTGATATGCAAATAGACCAAACTTATATCTGTCTGAGAAACTCTTTGTCCATTTTGGGTGTAACTCCTTGGGGAGGCTTTATCTGCTTTTAATGTACCTGAAGGCCCTTCAATAAATATATCTGCTTTTATCTTTTAAACTTTGGCCTCTGTTTCTAGGTAAGCCCATTCCAGGCATCCACCAGGGGGCTTCCTTATGGAAACACAGACCCTGAGAGGAACTGGGGGAGAGGAAAAATAAACTGCAATTAACTTTTGCAGGCTTCAACAGTTTGGAAGAAGATTAAATCACAGCCAAGCCCAGGCCAACATTTTCAAAATTTGTTCTTTCTGCAACTTCCCAGATGCTTCTGCTGAAGCTTTCAAAGGTCTGAACTGCATCTGGTTTGGATATCCAGTTACCTGAGGCAGGGTGGGCTCTCTGGGTAAACCACAGAATGGTTTGGCTTGGAAAAACCTTTCAAGCCCCTCTCATTTTAACCTCCCTGCCATGGTCAGGGAAACCTCCCACAAGTCCAGGTTGCTGTGCCATTCAGAGGGGTCTGCTCGAGACCAGCTGAGGCTTTGTGCCCCCAAACAGGTTTCTCTGTCCTATACAGACTCAGAAAACAGGGCATGGGGGAATACTGCTGGCTTGCAGCTGTTGGCTCCAAGGGAACAGCAAGATGCAGAGGAGGATAGGCATAATGAGGTCATTAACCTGCAGAAATTACCAAAACAACAATAAAAAAATCTCCAGACACAGCTTTAAGAGACCTCCAGGCTGCAGTTAGCCATTGAGCCTTCCTGGGAACTGGATTAACTCCAGGGGAGCCAATACCTCCAGAGGAAAAAACAGCTAAGTGCCTCTGTCCTTTCACCCCCTCCTCCTATCCAGTAGCTCCATGAGCTCTTAATTTCCATGCACTCTCTCTTATGTGGAAAAGGGATGACTTCCCATCCCCTCACCAGGCAGCAGAGGTGCACAGGCTGTATAAAAATCTACCCTCAAGCTTATAGGTACAGCAAATAAAAACTAAGAGCTGCCTCAGCCCCCCAGACCATCCCAGCTGGAACAACACAGCTCCTGCTGTGATATCAAACCACCTCAGAGCCACTCTGTGCACTGAGACAGGATCTGGCCCCTGAAAAAGTGACAGAGGAGCAAATCTCACCAGAGGTCATCTGAGACCACTGCTTTGAAGGGAGGGAATATTTTGAGTCTTGTAAAATCTGGTATTTAAGGTATTCATTGGCAAAGTCTTTATTGCTGATGTAACAGCTCAAAAAGGGCTTCTTTAAAGAAACAGCCTGAAATTCTGCTGCAGTGTAGAGCTCTGAGCCTGAACTCTCTTGTCTTTGCTTCATGTTCTCATAATAAATACGGTAAGAGAAGAGGATGAAATGGTATCTATTGCTCCCTATAGCATATCGTCCCATTCTTAGGAAATGGAGCTGATACATGACACATGTTGTCCAAACCTTCCAAATTTTACAGCACATTCTGTTCTTTCAGGAACAGATGACAAGTCTCACAAGTCTTCCTGCTAGAGCAGAGTTTGATACAAGACAGATGGACAATATTCCCTGCACTGGGATTCTCTTCACGGTTACACACAGATTTAAAAGACTTCAGAAAAACAAATTAAATGACAGCCCTCTGAATCCTTTCTTCCCTCTTGAAGAATTTATGAGTTTGGTTTTTTGGATTTGTTTTTTTTTTAAACAGCAAAATATTTCTCAGGAAAGAAATGACAACATAGAAAAGCCCATGGCACTGCAACCTGCAGTGGGCATGGGAAGGGATTGATCCAGGTATAACCCAGTGCCCCAAACCCCTCCTGAGAGCCCCTGCTCACCGATTATAACCGTGTTGTCATCAGCAATGAGCAGTTTGCTGTGCACATAGATGAGCTCTGTGACCAGTTTTCCTTCCAGCTCTGCATATGTTCGAAGGCCACAGAATGATATGTAGTTTATCCACTTATCTCCAACTGAAAATTAAAAGACAAGAAAATTGATGAGGGATGAGGCAGGTGGAAAAAAAAAAAAAAAGACCTTGTTTACATGAAGACCCGTATGAATAACCGTTCACTTTTGACTCTTAAAAAATTTATATTTTTTATAAATTTATTAATATAATTTTAATATTATGTTCATTTTTTATTTTAAAAAATATAAATGAACAGATAATAGAAATATTTTTTTTTTAAAGCTGACTTGAAAATTTGCTTGTGAGCTCACTGTGCTGCTCTGATCTGTCTGCTCAGACTCCCACTTCAGTGAGAAATGACTCCAGTCTCCTGGGCACAGCACAATAGGTGGACTGTGAGACTGTTTTTCTGCAGATCCTGCAGAAAGGAGGCTGGAAGCAGGTGCTTTGTCCATGGTCAGTATGGCAAATGTGTCCTAATGCACTTGTGTGCAGTTCAGATTTACACCAGGACCTAGAACAAATGAGGCATTATGCACAGTCCCAGTATTTGTGGTATGTGGGTTTTCACCGTGCTCTGATTCCCAGCAAAACAAACTCCAGCAGGATTCCTCATGGCAAGGAAACAACGTCCTGCTTAGGCAGGTTCTTCCTCTCCACATCTGACAACTGCCAGAAACAAACCCTGCGTGGGATCCACGGGGAAGGCTGAGGGCTCCTGGCTCCCAGAAGCGTGACCCCGCTCAGGACATATTCCAAATAACACAATCCTGAGCAGCTGCAACTGTGCTGTTCTCCTCCCTGGGGTGTTCCCCTCCTCTGGATCAGGGCTGCAGCCAGGTCTGAAGTCTGACAAGTGGCCATGGCTTGTGTGACCTGACAGAGCTCGCCATGGGAGGATGGTCAAGGAGGAGGTCGCTCACAGCCCCACGAGCCCGTAGCATGTGTTGCATTACGTGTTACAGATGCATCCATCAAACAGCAGCAGCCAAAGTAAACAACACAGAGCAGAGCAATAAAGTTCTTACCCTCTGCCTTCAGCTGGCCCAGGATGGAGTTCTCCCCTCGGCACATGGTCCTGGAAAGAAGGTAAGCAGCCATCAGCACCCCCATGGCTCCAGACAGCAGCATGTACCAGAACAGAACTGGGCTGGGTAAATCACTAACACAGATGCCTCTCACACAGCAGGAGAAACAGGGTGCTTCCAGAGCACTTTATTTTCCTCAAATGACTGTTACTACATCAAGGAGCTTGTACCAACCCGTGGAGGAGCTGGGGAGCATTTCTGTCTTCTAGAGCACATGGCAATGATTGTAAACATGTGACAAGCAGGGCTGCTACCCCCTGTGCCAGGCATGGATGTGAAATCATGTTAAGAAAAACATCGACACATGCAGAACACCAGGTCAGGGAGTTTGTGTGATTATGGCTGGGCTGGAAAAGCCACAGCTGGAATTCCACTGAGAACCAACCAACCCATGGGAAACTTCCTTTGGTTGCCCTTGCAGAAGGAAGCTCAGGAAGGTCAGGGGGATGTGCTACTTTCCATCTGTTTGTGTCTCCCACCCCACTCATCCTCCTGGAGGTGCAGCAGGACCCCTGCAGGCCAGCAGACAAGTGGGATTTCACTCTGAGGGTTGCAGCAGTCCCTGCACACTGGCTGTGTCCTGGCCATACCATAACATAGCAGCTTGCCAGTGAAACCATCTTGGCCCCTTTTGCTGCCTTCTAAATTTCTCAGGACAAGAACCACCCTGCTGCATCTCAGTCCTTCCTATGAGACCTGCTGGGCTACAGCTGCCACCCCCAAAACATCCATCCTGGAGCAGGGGAATCACACTGGGGAAGATGCCATTTCCTGCATGGGGCCAATGAGCCAGGCCAAGTATCAGCCAAAAAAGGCAGATTTGGAGACAAATCTTGGTCAGCAAGATTTAATCAGCTGATTAAATCAGGGGTGTGATTTAATCAGCTAAGTGGAAAACAAATCATAGAATGGTTTGGGTTGGTTGAGCTCTAAAGTTCATCTAGCTCCATCCCCCTGCCATGGGTGGGGACGCCTTCCCCAAGACCAGGTTGCCCACCCAAGACCAGGTTGCCCAAAGCTCTGTCCTCGCTGGTCACACTGATGGCGGGTGGGGCTTGGGGACCCCCTGCAGCAGTGGAGGTGCCCAGGGGTGTGTGACACCCTGCCTGTGGTACCTGTAGTTGAAGTGCATGATGGCCTGCAGCGCGTTCCCCCCGCCCGTGGAGATGTCCCCTTCAAAGCCGGGCAGCAGCGGGATCACCACGTACACCCGGAATCGCTTGTTTTCCCTGGAACACAAGAGAGAGTTGGGGAATATCAGCCTGGGAATGTCACATCAGCCTGGGAATGTCACATCAGCCTGGGAATGTCACAATTTTGCACAAGGTAAAGTCCCCTCAGTTTCACTTCCCCTGAGATGCCCAACTTGGCTCCCATCCAAGGCTACCACACAAATTTTAAGGGAGCAAAGTGTGAGGTGCATTTCCAGTTTCAGGAAATCATCACCTGCCATCAGTATTTCTGTGAGTGCTCCTTCAGGAGGAGAGAGAATAATTTACTCTCAGCAAACAACAAAAGAAGCTAAAGGAAAAAATAACGTTTTACTGAAATTCAGGGGCAGGCTAAGGATTTTTCAGATTGTGTCTGCCACTATAAATTTTTACTGAGCATCTCAATAGCCCAGTCACACTGATACTGGTGCAGACTGGTGTGGACAGCTGCATGGCAGAGAGCAGCAAAGCTTACAGAGCTATCACAGGCAGAAACCAAAAATCTAACACAACGTTTCTGCTGCCTCCTGGCTTTCAGAAGTCAGACACAGGACAAAAGGTGGGGAAAGTTCAGGGCACAAGCAAAACATTGATCACTGGGGGAAGGCAAATATGTCCTTGATACATCACAGCACCCACAAATCTCAGTTCCAGAGTTCTCCAAACTAATCCATGCCCTAATCGTGATCCCATTCAGAATGAAACTCACTGTTGTGGCACTACTAGGGGGTTTTCTCAAAGCTCTCTTTGGTTTTCCCCTGCTGACAAATACCAGGTGCATCTGCTCTGAGAGCTCTTTCCAGGTGCCCCTGGGTGCTGGGCATTCCCTGCTGTGCCCCAGAGAAGAAGGAAGAGAAGGACGAGGATAATGCTCCACGGAAGGATGCTGCCACTAGATGGCAAACACAGTTTAATCCACACACAAACATTTCGAAAGCATCTGAGGATGAGCCAGTCTGCAATTTTTGCTAGAAGTACTCCTTCCAAGCCATGCCTGTGAATTTAGGGGTGTGGGAGTTGTGAAGCACTGGGGTCCCATCTGAGCTGGGAGGGAGGCAGTGAGGACCTGCGTGTCTTTCATTTCAGTCAGTGCTTCCTTCCAGCTGGGCTGGGTGCTGCAGACTGGCTCTGATTTGCCAGCAGAGCTCAGAAACAGTTAATATGGCCTTACCCAGACACAAGAGACTGTGAAACCAAGTCTGTTTGTATCATGAGAAGGGTCTACCAACAAAAGCATTCCCCAAAAAGCAGTTTGTTTGTGTAAGGACAGTGTTTACTAAACTGCTTAGAGAGCCACCCATGAAAAAAGAGGAAACCAAGAAAAGAACACTATTAATAACATCAGTAGAAAATATTTAGTCTGGAAGAGTGAGAAGTATACAAGCTCACTACAGACCTTAATTTATAATTAAACGCTGTTTTCCTGGGGCAGTTTGGAAAATCAGCATTACGATACAAACCATTCAGGTCTGAATTTACTTTTAATCTTAGGTAATGTGGAATTTGAACCTTATATTCAATTAGGAATTGCCAACATTAAGCTAACACAATACTGGCATACAATTGGAGTAATGCAGAAGTGAACATCATATCTGGAAATGAGTCACTAAGATTCTGTGTGATCCCCTTTTGTGATAGACTTTTAGTCTATCTGTCATTGGACAGAATGACACCCCTTACATATACTTTATTTAACAGGAAAAGCTTAACAGATTACCTGGAGAATTTGCTGCTGCCTCAGTAGCATTGCTAACAGCAGACACCTGATGCAAGGGGCCTGGGGTACTCAGTTCCCAAAAGCAGGGAAGGCAGTCCAGAATGGCTTTCCAGGAGTACATGAATCAGCACAGAGATCACAGGATCAATGAATGGTTTGGGTAGAAGGAACCTTAAAGCTCCTCCAGTTCCAAAGCCCCTACCATGGGCAGGGACACTTTCCACCAGCCCAGGTTGCTCCAGCCCCATCCTACCCAGCCTTGGACACTCCCAGGGATGGGGCAGCCACAGCTTCTCTGGGCACCCTGTGCCACGGCCTCACCACCCTCACAGGAAAGAATTTCTTCCCAATATCCAATCTAATCCTCTTTCATTTCAAAGACTTTTCCCCTTGTCCTATCACACATGCCCTTTTCCAGCTCTCCTCTAGCCCCTTTAGGCACTGGAAGGTGCCCTAGGATGCTCTGTCCAGCCGCCTCTGAGCCTCAAAGCTACAATACAAACACAGCAACAGCATTTCCAGCAGCACTGGCACTGCTCCTCATTTACCATAAGTGAGAAAATCCATCCCATCTTTTCATACTTAGCTACTTTCAATTTTTTGGGCTATTCACTGCAGCTCACACAGATCACAGGCAACTCCACCACGTTGTTTATGGCACAACAGATAACACCCAGGCTGTGTTTCAATACTGCTCTTCTTTCCACCATGCTCTGAACAAAGCCTGGCCCAGGGCAGCTCCTGTGGCCTTGCAGACATTTCCTGCACTCTGGTGGCTGTCTCAGGTTGGGTGCCTTTATCCAAGTGGGATTTTCCAAGCTCAAGCGCAAAAAAGAGCAAAATTCCTGCAACCTTGGAAAGAGAACCTCTGGAAAAGCAGACCCTGCAGAGTTATGGACAATTCCAATATGGAAAAAATAATCCATGGAAGAAAACATCTCCGTACATGGTGAAAAAGCCCATGAGAGATGAAAGGGAAAAGTTTAGAAAGTTTCCTGTGTATCAGCCCAGGAGGAGCAGGGTACAGTTTTATAGTCTCTCAAAGAGACTCCAGGGAAGCAACCTTAAGCAAGGCTGCCCAGGATCAAAGTGAAGACAAGCCACTACCTGTGGCATTAATGTTAACACAGGGTTAGGTGTGCTGAAGGAGTGTCTGAAACATGACTGGATTCAATCCATCCAGGAACAAACAAGGGTCCCCTTGCAAAGACAGGAGGTGGTGAACACCCTCCAGCATGTACCAGAAGAAGTTGTTCAAACAATAGCAGAACCCTGCAGTCATATCCTCAAAATGTGTTTGCTTCCCCAATTTGAAGCCGCTCCTCTCTAGATGATTTAAATAAACCACAAATCCCAGTTCACCCTCCCCACCCATGAAATTGCCTGACTACACAGCTCAAGGCAAGCTGGCAATGGAGCAAAGGTGTAACTGAACCAAAGCACAAAGGACTTGCCTTTAAACAAGTTCCATAGTTAAAAATACATTTACATTGGGGTAAGTCCAGAAAATCACTTTTTGGATGCAAAGAAACCACTCAGGAGTCTCACTGCTGCAAATGCAGATGCTGGACCCCACTGGTTCTGTGTTGGCACAGCTACTGTCCAGCTGTGTCCACTGAGGGGTTATTTTTTTTGCACCACACCATGGAAATGCACCTGAGGACTTCCACTGCCTCATTAAGAACAGGTTACCTGTGAGCTTTAAGAATCCTCTGAGCAATGGCATCACCGACCTTGTTCCAGACAACTTTGTCATCAGCACAGCTAATGAAAAACTGGTTCTGCAGGAAAAGCAAGCAAAGCTACTGTCAGACACTGCCAGCAACCAGCCCAAAATATTTGCATGCTTTATTTCAGACCAAAAGGAACTAAAGATAGCTGGGTTTGTGTGCCATTGGAGTGGAGGCCTTTTTTTAAATTATGATTAAATGATATGTGTGTCTGTGCTTGCTTAGGGAATGAATTAGTCCTTATTAATCACACTCCTTAGAAAGTTCATGTAAAGAGCAACCTAACAAGAGGCTAAAAAAAAAGAGGAGGAAAAGCATCTCCATTCAGCCAGCACTGAGTGTCACTCTGACACAAGAGATTGCTGCAGCTGAAGGCTGTGTGGATGAAGAGCTGCCCTGTGACAGCTCTTCCCTGTGGGAGGTTTGGGCATGCACAGGGGACACTGCAAAGCCACAGAGGGGACAGGGAGACTATTGCACAGGCCATGAAAGCTGCTGGCAATTTTGCAAAGAGCCTTATAAAGAAGAGGTCCACTTTTTTCCACCTCCTGGTCAGATGGCTGTCAGGGTACACAGCCATCAGGCTGGCCTGAAGACCACTGAAGGTAATGGATCTGTCTAAATGCATAAAAACTTAGGACCAAACTTCAAGAAGTAATTACCCTCCTGATGGCTCCAAGCAATACTCAGAGCATCAGGACCCTCCTGCCTTCCCTCCCTGCCACTCACCTCTATGTAGATGTAATGCTTGCTGTTCTCTATCACACTGATGTAGGCTTTGTGGATGGACTCCTCGTGGTATTTAATGCCAGCAGACCAGTCAGCAGCAGAGCGGATCACCTGGAAAGCAAGAGAGAGACACCTTCAGCTCTGTGCATCCAGGACAGCAGCATGGCACCTGAATTATCCCAGAGGCAAGGCTCTTCCCTGGCACAGCCAGGCTTTCACTAAATAAGGTAGAAAGTGCAATGTTTATACTGCATTTGTCATTGTGAGAAAGGACATTCAGCAATAGTGTTAATGCTTAGAAATGTTTTGATTAAAAATGTACTCTGTACCACTGCCCTCTCCCACCTGAGCAGAACCAGATGCTTGTTCTTGCTTAAGGTCTTATGGCAAACTGCTTTTAAACAACATAAATTTCCAAGTTTTAGGGATGTACATTCCTATCAGTGATCTCCTGTCCAGCACTTTAAAGCTGGTCTCTGGCTGGGGCAGGGTGTTTTTCCCCCAAGGAGGCTGTACAGAATCATACAGTCAGTCTGATAATGCAGGCCATGCCTTTGTCCTCAGCACTCAAGGTCATCTCTTTCTTCTGCCAAATTCTTGCACAAGCCATCCCATTTGTGATGATACAACTTGTTAAATTTTTTGTTCAGCTGCCCACATTTATTTCTTAGTTTTTACTGGAAATCCACTTTTGAAGTAGATTCCTGCAAGATCGCCAGGGCATGTCCTGCCCCTCAGTCCCGAAGTTTTTGTGCAAGAAAGCCAAACCTACATGAAAAACAACCTTTGTTTGTGCTCTGGGCCAGGCTGAACAAGCCCCACAGCATCAGCATCCTGTCCCCTCCAGTCAGAGATGCTGTGGCACCTCCTGTTCCTGCACTTTGAGTTCAGAGGCAGCCACACTACGCCCCAAGTGATGCTTTCCTAGATGGAAATGTAGTTTTTAATTAAGTGTTGGCAGAGTACGTGCATGGGAGAATAGTTACTCATTATTAGTCTCTCTCTTTAAACATTGTCAAGACAAAAACACTGAAACAATAGCCTTAAAATATCTCAGTATAAGCATTATACTGGAATTCAGGGCCAGCCCCACTCAGCACAAGAGCCAGGGGCTGTGGATCTATGAAATGTGTGTGTCAGTTCTAGCAAAATCCTGATCCCTTGGGAATTGACCAAACCAATCCTCTTGTCTCCAGAGCATCTCTGAAGGTGGCAGTCGGGGCCATTGGAGTTAAATAGCAGATGACTCCTGAGGTAATTCCTTCACTTGGACAGGAGCTTTCCCCCATATCTGTTTTTCCCAGTAAAAAACAGGCCCTGCACCTCTGATAATTTGGCTGCTCTCTTGGACAACAGGAGGGTGCACTCTGCAGTCTCCCTAACTGAGTTTTGGGGTCACAAATGTTGGAGTGAGGGACTCAGCCTGAATACAAGGGCTGTCACAGCTTTTAGCAGTGCCAAACAGCTGCCCTTTGCCTGCATAAGCCCCTGCAAGACCACGCTGATCATTCCCAAAGGTTTTTAATCACTCATTTGGTTTACAAAGCCAAAGCTGAGTGTTCCCACTCATCCCAAGCTGGGCACTGCTGAAAGAACACTGAGCACCACGGCAGACTGAGATCTTGAACAAAATTCCACCACTGGCATTAATAAGCTGTTACTGGCATTAATAAGAACAGAAAAAACAGTTTTTCTGGGTAGAAAGCAGGCTAATTATTCCATACACAGCCTGGACTGGGGCTCACAGCACTGCCACTCTCACCAGCACAGCAATCTGGAACTGCACTTCATAAAGTGGCAGATTGTACTTTTCTAGTATACAAAGTCTGATATTGAACTTTTTTTTTTTTGCTAGTTAGCACAACAGAACCATCACCCAGGACCACCCCTTTCCAGCACCATGACTTCCAAGTGCATCATCCACCTGCCCTTCCCTACATTCCTCCTCACCCCTCCACATAACTGGTACCCCAGCTCACTCCACACCCCGGGCTGCCCCTATTACAGGGCCATCACCCCTCTGTCTCACCCCAGAACAATGTGTCATGGCTAATTCCAAAAAGCTGGCACAGCACCACCCAAAAAGCTCCCATCAGGTACAACCTCAGATCCCCCTGCAAAGGGAAGAAGAGGTGTCAGAAAATGTTGGATGGGACAGCAGAATGAGTATAAGGTGTTTCATCTTGGACCTTGTCAAAATAAAGTTGTTTTTAACGGGTCTGCAGCCACAGGGACAGGACAATGACACCAAGGCAGCATCCCACGGAGACAAAGCTGTGGCACTCACAGACACACACACCCACACAGTTTGCTACACAGCCCTTCCCTTATCACTAATGTTCCATCTCACACTTCTGGACACCTCTCTTTCCTGTCAAGGTATTTAAAGGCAGCTGGTTCAAACCCAATCTGTTTCCTGGGCAGAAAAGGCCACATGCTGCCCAGCAGAGCACCTCCCATCCAGAGCTGGAGTCTGCATGCTCCTGTCTCTCCATTCCTCTCCCTTGAGCCTCTCAATAGCTTGTCATCCCTTTAACTTCTCTGATACAAGGGTAATGATAAATGTGATGTTTGCTCAGGGTTAGTGCATGAACCCTGAACAATGCAGGGCTCTCACGCAGACTTCAAAGAGGTGAGGGCGTCAGCTGCTGCCAGAGCATTAAACTTTCATTGCATTTCCATCAGGAATGGGATGTTGCCTCACCACATCACATCTTTTGCAACGCTGGCTTTGGCAGATAACTGCAAACTCTGGAGTGGAAATAGGGAGATGGAATAGTGGAAAAAAATCTGGCACTGCCTTTGGCAGATCTCTATTTGACTCTTGCAAGAATCAATGTGCTCTTGCAAAAATCACGTTGCTTATTGCAAGCAAAGCCCCGAAGTTCAAATGAAAGAGGATGGGAGATCATGCCTGACTCCTTTTCCTCCTTCCCAGCCTGTACCCCACAGTGTGTTTCCCACACACACTGTATTCATCCTCCCTGCCCAGGGGAAAGCCCTTGTCAGTGCTCTATCCTCCCAGAAATGCTTTCCTACTCCTCTCCTCTCACAAAGGAGAACAAAACCAGATGGTACAATGAGGCTGGAATCTGCTGCTGACAGGTCAATGGTTTGGGCTTGCAGCAACACTGCAATCCCCACGGATCCTTTGTGTTTTCCCTTCCTCTGATCTGCCCACAGTTGAAGACAGATTTGCAAACAAGGTCAGAAACAAGAAACCCAACAGCCAGGCTTTCCTCAATCACCCCACAGCCAAGGACAGTCCTGGGATGCTGGATTTTGTCTTGGGGCAGTAACTTCTGCCTGTAAAATCCCTACACAGTACTCAAATGGAGATAACAGGGGGATTGGCTGCTGGCCAGCCAAAGGATTCAATACTAAGAACAAGAATATTGCTCTAGTTCTTCTGGATAAAAAGTTGGTAAAAGATTTTAGGATATCTGCTTATTTCTGTGCAGAACTGTACCACTGAGAGGAGATGCAAGCACCTGAGCCTTCTGCTCCAAAATGAATAAACTGGACAGGCAAGAGGTTGATATTTCTGTCCCTGCAGAAAAGGAGAAGTCACACAGGGATGCCCTGATGCACACCCAGGGAGCTCCAGGAAAAGGCCACCAGGAGGGGGAGTTCAGGTCCAGGCTGCAGGTATCCCCCTACTTCCTACAGCAGCCAAATCTGAAATCTCCATAGGAGCAGAAACTGAGTCACTTGTGGATTCACAGTGGGACTTCAGGGATGCTCAGGGCACTTGTGTCACCTGGAGACCAAGGGAAACCAGGCCAGTGTGGGTATTAGGGAGGAGACAGTCGAAATTTGACTATGTGCATGCAAATCCCTGCCTTGGAGCTTGAGGAGGTCACCCAGAAATCATAACCCAGCTGAAGCACCCAGGCAGGGTGCCCCAGCCTGGGCAGAGGAGCCCCACTCACTGCTTCCACTAGGCTTGGCACTGCAAAATGCTCTCCCCCATCAGTTTTCCTTCATATTGAGAAGGCTGGTACATTTCAGGACAACATATTTGCAGCCTAATATCATGTAGTTTTATTCATCTGTCTACGTGCAGGGCTATTTTGACAAATGCATAAATAAGAAATGAGCAAGGTAGTTTCAAATGAATAATTTACAAGACAAACCTGCTCTCTTTTTGCTGTTTATGGCATCATTGAGAGCAGCCCCTCATTTCCTGGATGTATCAGTTATTTGCAATGCCTCAGCAATGTGGTGGCCAGGCTGGTTTTCCAACTGCTCACCCATCACTCAGCACCGGAGTCTGCGGATTCCGCAGTCACCGTTTGAACTCCATCCTCCTCTCCCACGGCCTGATGCCCTGAGCCAGCCAGCAGCTCTGCAGCTGCACTGAAGAGAAGCTGGATCTAGGTTGTTCTCAGTTTAATTTCTCCTTTGGGAACTGCTTCCAGTTCTGTAATCAATAGAGTTTAACTTTTTGCTACAGCAAACCCCGTGATTTAGAAGTTTTGGCTTATCTTGTGGTTACAGCATGCTCAGGGGACACAAGCCCCAGCACTTCCATGAGAACAAGATTTCCCAAAAAGCTGGTGTCAGACAGACAGGGAGGCATTTACAGCCACAGGGAACAGGATGATGCCTGAAGGGGACTACTTCCCAGCAAGCTGGGAGCCTTGCTTTGGAGGCTGATGTAAAACACCCCAGACCCCCGACACAAAATCCCTGTGATGCCCAACCCTCACACCACACAGAGAGGAGCAGACAATGCCCTGGCAACCCACAAACACAGAAAAAAGCATCTTATTTCACTAAACTTCCCCAAGCACTGCTGTCATCTGGGCAGACCACTCCTTACAAAGAGCAAAGTCATGCATTTTTCCTGGTTTTGGTCTAACTGCTCTTACTTCATACATCTTTCATCCACAGAGACAAACAATGGTTTTGCTGCTTCAGCATAACTATTTTGACTTTGTACTCTTCAACAAGTTCCTATTTCTGCTGGATAACAGCAGTATTCAAGTATGTGCACTTGACAGAGCAAATTGGGCTTTTAAACAGAGGTATTTTGGCAATTCTGATTGTGAGACTGATTGTCACAAATCAGACTGTGGGCTATGTGCAACTGCAGAGAACCCACAGGGGTGCAGGGCTGCATAATAAAGTGCAGATGAAGCTCAAGGCAGAAAGCAACAGCCTCAAAACTCCACTTAATGCTGGGCTCTCACTGACCACCACCCGTCTGAGCGAGGCGTCAGGGCCTGGCAGACTGCTCTGAGATCTGGGATAAATACTCAGTGGGTAACCTCAACCCATCAGGCCTTCTCGAATCACAAAGCCCAACTGTTGGGTGTTAGATGAAGAGCAGCAGAAAACAAACCATTAAACCACACGGCTATGCAAAATCAGAGTGTTCCCACCACTTGAGTACTGCATACACTTTAGTGCTCTTAGCTCAAAGGTGGAGATATAAATTAAAGCCCCTCTGCTAAAAGAGTTGTATTATTCTATTGTGATTGAGGATCTATCACCTAATCTGTGAGTTGAATTAGGTAAGAGTTTTGCATCTTATAATTCAAGTTCTGCAGAGGGTCTGTCAGGCATTCCAGCTTTCTGAGAGGGTGCAGAACAAGCCCTCTGAGGAGTATGTGACCAGGAGACCATCAACACCCACCTGGACTGTAGCAGGAACAGCCTCAGGCACCTGATACTTCAACTCGTTAGCAGTTTGCTGAGATTTTGGCAACAGGAATGGGTAGGACAGGGACCGGTATTTGGGTTTCATAATCTGCACAGGGAGGAGAAAAACAGATAAAGAAAAAATGCTTGAAAAAAATGCTCGCAACAGATAAAGAAAAAATGCTTGCAACATATCAGAACAACACAAGGAAATAAAATAGATGCCTACAGAGGGCAAGGGGATGAGGCAAGGCTGTGCTTATCTCTGTGCCCCCAGCAGTGACACCCACACCCACCTTGGTGAAGTTCCAGCGCTGGATGAAGTGGCGGGCGACGTCGCGCGCGGCTCTGCCGTGCACCACGGAGGAGATGTCGTGCCAGGGCATCCTTGGTGTGGTGTATCTGTCAATGAAGTCTGCGGGACAGGGGAGCATGGGCGAGCTTCCTCAGACAAAGGACAGGAGTGTGGAAAAGCACAGCATCCCCCTTCTCAGACTGAGGTTTCTGGGACATGGCACCAAGCACCCCCCAGGGCAGATGACTTGGACTGCAACAGCACAATTGGCCCTGAAACCCCTCAAAGGGAGTTCTGCTGCTTTTTCCTGGCAACCAAACCAAACCAGCCTTGTTACCTCTGGCTTGGAGGCAGGAGAAATATGATCTGAGACCAAAAAAGGTGCAGAAGAATAAAGTTTGGGGGAATGCAAAGACTCCTACTCACCAGCAAAAGGCTTGTCGAGTTGCACCCAGTCTTTAAAGACAAAGTTGCAATAGTCTTTTCCATGCCAGAACCTGGTCTCCCCAAGCAGCTCTCCAACACCAGTCTTCAGGCTACGGATGGATCCTTTATCTGTCCCAGGCAAACAAAAGAGAAACATGCTCCAAAGTCATGGCCATCCATTGCACACAGCATTGAGTGACTCACAGCCATGGAACAGCACTGGTGGGACCTGCCAGTCCCAAGCAGCTGAAGCTGGTTTCTACCTAGTCCTCCTGTTACTTTCAAGGGATATGTTAGTATTTTTATTTCCCTATTTTAGTATTTTTTATACAATCAGAAGAGGTTATATGTAGGAGTCTGTTATGGAAATGAAAAGCAGATGCTGAATTTTATCTTGGACTACATCACCCTATAACCATTTGCCTTTCCCCAGTTCAGTAACACCTAAATATTCCCATATGGCAGTCCACATCATCTATATCATCTACTTCATATATTTTACATTAATAGTGAACTAATTCCATCTTGTCTGCTAGAGAGTTTATTATTTTGCCTCTCTATCAGGGTGTATCTCCTCTAACAGAAGTAGTATTTATTATCTAGAATGAGATGTTCATGTTCCCTCATGAAGTATTGTGGGTTTTCTTAGTATTATTTTGTTTTTTCCAAAGAGCAGTGTCATTTTTTATACAATTGTACATGTTGAACAAAGGGACTCTGAATTCCAAATTCATGTTGACTAAAACCAGTCTAAAATATTGTACACAGGGATATTCCCTCCTAACAGGATACCTTTTCCAGAGCACATATTTTGGTGCAGTGAACTCTTTTTCCGGGCTCTTAAAAAAATCCCAAAATGCTGGCCTAGACCATAAGCAGTTAAGGTGTTATTTCCTGACCCTGAGAACAGCCTTCATCTGTGACACCAAATACTAATGCAGTAATTATACAGCAATACTACGAGCAGAAACCTCCTCCTAACCCAACCACACCACCAGGTAAACATAAAACCCCTTAGCACACAGAAAAACCAACTTTCAACAGCCAACAAAACACACACTGGCAGCAGCACAAGACCAGGGGACACAAAGACCAGGGGACACTAAGCAAGCCCTGCCAGTGCCGAGCTGAGCCAAGCCATGCCAGAAATGCCATGCAGCAGGTTTGCACCACAGCTGCCTCAGGAAGCTCGAGCTTGTAGTGAGAGTCCAGGTGGAGCTGGGGAATCACTGACTGGATATGCCCGGGTGGGAATGGGAATGTGTGGGACACAGGCCAACACGCGCTCCAATGACTGCACAGTGACTCATGAGTGAGCATGAATGGCCACAGGGGAGACTGCACATTGTCTCCACAAAGACATGGAAATGCTTTGTTGCCACTACTTTTGTAACCAATATTTTATAATTGGCAATTAATGCCTTACAGGAAGATGTTTGCAAGAGGATGATGCTGAAGAACTGCTCCTCACTGTTCCTGAACCAAAAGGCATCTTGGAAAGGTACCACATTGGGACAGGCCCTTCCAACACCAGTCCAGAGGTGGGAACAGCTCAGTGCTCACAACACCCAAATCCTGTCTCAACTGAGTGTGCTTTCCTTGGTTTTAATTGGAAGCAAAAGAGGGGACCCAAGCCTTTGTCCAAACATAGGACTGGCAGCAGCCATTCTGCTGCTTCCTCTCTCTGTTTGCATGTCTTCCTGCATCAGGCTTACTTTAAAAATATCCAATACAGAACTTCCCAGTTCCAGTAACAGCTCTTTCCTTTACTGTATGAGAGCTGCTGAAATCATCACATACCAGAATCAGAACTATTTCTGCAACTGTTCCCTGCTGTTATTATTGCAAATTTTTTGTTTGCTCATTTGCTTGACTGTGGTTTGTTTGTTGTTGTTTTGGGGTTTTTAATTCTTATTTATTTATGCTGGGGTATTTGTTGTTTCTGGAGAAGGCTCTTCTGCCAGGATGCCCACAGAAGAGGGATAAGGATGCTGGGAGAACAACAAGCAGCAAAGGCTGATCCTGGCACCCAACCTCACTCTCACCATAGTTATAATGCAAAAACATCAGCAGCTAAAGCCTGAAGGGGTCCACAGCTCTGCCTTCCTCCACTTACCCTCCCGAGGCTCAGTGAGCCCCTGTTTGGATTCACTGTGGTGATGGAACATTTTCAGATGGGGCCTTAAACTCTGGATTATATTCGGTTGGCTCCTAGTGGGGCTAGAGTAACCTGCAGAAAGTCAAGATGCTCTATTCATGGCAAAAACACACATCCACCTCTGCCACCCTGGTGCCTCCTCCTGTCTGAAGACACCAGGCAGACAGGAACTCAAACCAGATGTCAGTTTGTTGAAACTACACATGACTGCTACGAAAAGGACCAAATTCAGGACCCAGCTGGTTTTAACCCAAACAGATGTAATGGAGTACAAAGCCATGGCTGTGTCCTGAGCTGTCTGCAACCAAGACCCCCATAAGGAGCCAGAGGCAAGAGAAAGATCTGCAGGGAGGGATGGAAATTCCAGTAAGTTCCCCCATCTTCAGGAGCTGAGGACTTTCAGGAAGGATTTCATTCTGGAACAATTGCCAAGCTGATCCTTGTAATTTTAGCTCTGAAGTTATCTTTAATGTCGGGAATTAAAAGCTGCATTTAAATATTCAACTGTTGAACAGACTTTCCTCTCTAGTAAGTGGGTAAATTTGGAATATTTCCATTTAAGTCAACTTATTTAAAACCTAGCTTTTAACACTAGTCTATGAGAGGGGATAATCCCATTCAGAAATCATTTGCTTATTATAAAAAATCCAAGTTGAAAAATAAAAGATTCGATTCTCTCTTGCAGGAACAAACACTTTCCAACAATACAAACATTAAGAATCACATACACTGTATCACATCATCTGATGGCTCACGAAAATTGCTAATTAGCTAAATAAAAAAAATCCACACAAAACCATTCCTCTCTATTTTGCAGTGACACAAATTTACATGTTGACTACACATAGCTATTATTCTGATAGTTAGGTAACTTGTCAACTTTCCTTCCATACAAAGAACATATTGCCCTAGAAATCATGTGAACGTGCACGTACACCCACCCACCCACCTTCACACATCCTTTATATGCATTATTTAGCTGAAGATCACTTACTTGACTCACTGTCGATGCTGCTGACGCTGTCAGCATGGTGTATGCCGTGCTTGTGCAGGTGCTTGTAAATGCTAAACCTTGAAAACTTTTTGGGTTTTCCTACTCCTTTCATTTTTGATGTGTCTGGGGCATCATCAGCATTTCTCTCCAACAAGTAACTCTCTGGGGCCAGAGCTTGAGGCTGCAGTGAGACACGTTCAGTTGACTCCCCTACAGACTTCAAAGACACAAGACATGGCTGCAGGTCAGGTATGAAGAGATTCCCCTTTAACTACAGATTCTCCTGCAGATCAGAGCTCAGAAACAACCACGAACCAAATTTTGCTCTGTGACAGACACACTTTGGTGGGAACTAGGCGTGCTTTCTGGGGAAAGACTGTACTGAGGAGGCACTTGCCAAGAAAGCCTAGTAATATTAGCAGCATTTGGATCCATAAATTTACTCTGGAATATTACTCCCCTTGAAATTCTCATCAACCTAGACATCTCAAATTTTTAGAGGCATGTGGTTGCATACAGACCCAGGTTAGTAGAAAGCTCAGCAAACAAGGCAGCTGCTGAGGGCACAAACAGCAAACTTTCCAGAGCACTCTGCAAGTGCTTACTCTGCATTTCTAAGTTTTGTTAAGGAAAGAGAGGTTGCCCAGAGAAGCTGTGGATGCTCCGTCCCTGGAAGTGTTCAAGGCCAGATTGGACAAGGTATGGAGCAACCTGATCTAGTGGAAGGAGGTAAGAACAACATGATCTTTAAGATCCCTTCCAACCCAAACCATTCTAAGATTCTACAATTTTAAGAACACAGATTTCAAATTGTGGCTGCTGTTCCAAGCTCCAGAGGAAACCCAGCCCTCTCATCTCTGTGCCTTAGCAAGGGCTTGTCAGCACCTAGCCCTAAAGAGTCATTTCATGTTTAGATCTTTCCTCTCATCACTTACTTATCATTAAAGCTCCAAAACCCAGCCCTAGGCTCAGAAGAGGACATAGCCCATTCAGACCTGCCGTGGCTGATGGTGGCCACCAGCTGGCCCCAGCCCACTTACTGCCAGGTTGGCGGTGGACACGGACTTGACGGCGGCGGCGCGCTTGACGCTGCCCACGTCGGTCAGGCGGTGCTCGTCGTCGTCCCAGCGCCCGTAGGCCAGGTCAATGCCACCCACAAATGCCACGGACTGGTCAACGATCACCAGCTTCTCATGGTGGGCCCACAGGTACACAGAGGAGGACACGTGGTCTGGGTGCCTCATCACCTGTGAGGAAACCAGCACTTGAGATCAGCGTTGTTGTCAAATTTAAATCCTTCCAGGCAGAGAGCTGTTCAGCCTTTTTGGGCTGTTTGGGGTGATGGGGAAACGCTGGAGTTGTTACTAGATGCATCCACTGCCTAATTATTGAAGCTACTCAATTTCCCCATAGCTAGTGTAAGCCATGTGTTCCCCATAGCATGTGTCAGCAGGCAGGTGTTTTCCCAGGATGCAGGAATCCCAAGCAGCAATGATTACTGGTGTTGGGATAGGTCACCCTTACAACAGCTTCCTAAGAGGACCACAGTCAAAGAAACTGCTTCATTTGAGCTGTAATAGCTGAGCTTTCAAACACAGAGCCTGCTCTGAAAGAAAACAACATATTGGTGATCTGAGTCACTCCTTTAGTTGTTGCCACCACACAAGTGAAATGAGAAGTTGGGTGGTTTTTTCTCCCCACTTAAAATCAAGTTGTTTGGCATTTGTTTAGGAATTTCTTTTTGACAAGTGTCGCTGGAACCCTAATTTCTATATCTAAGCTCAGAGTTTTATTTATGATGTTAGAGCCACCAGACCAACTTCCTGGGGAAAAAGCTACTGAGTTTCACCTGGCTGCTCCCAAAACCTGTGACACAGCTTGTGTGTATCTTCCAGTTTTGCTGCAAAGATGAACAGGTGCTTCCCTTCACTGTGACAACTGATCAAGTGAAGACAAATCAATTTTTCTAGCATAAAAACTATCTCACTACTCATTAAGGTGTATGTGTCTCTAGGAGACTGGATGTAGCCTTATCTACTGGTTTCTCTGCCACACCTGATTTTCTGCTTGGTGCCAGGACATCAGTGTAACAGCACAGCACAGTGCAATGCTGTTCTTCTGTGGTGGGAACATTAACACCCAGTGTTGACTCTCATCATTCACATTTGAGCAGAAATGCTGAAATGAGACAACACTCTCAAATTGTAATTTTCCATTTGATGTAACCCCATTAACTTGTCACACGAAATACACTGCTTGTGAATTAAGGTGAATAGCTGCTTTGGGAAATCTAAATTAGGCAATTTCATGTTCCATTAGAACCTAAAGAAATGAAGTTGCCAGATGTGGCAGTCACTATATGGGTGTGTCTTGTCAGACTATTCTCACTGCAATGGTGGGAAACAATTGAATGCAAACACCCTCACACAGTCCTGTGCAATTACCTTGATGTTTGGATGGAGGTGCATCAGTGTCCGCTTGCTGTATTCACTGTTGATCCCCAGGGCAAGCTCCACCTCTTTGTACAGCATAACAAAAATTCTCACTCCTTGTTGCTGTCAGAAATAAAAAAAGAACCCATGGAATGCAGGCACATCAGTGGACACAGTCTGTTTCTGAAGGGAGGAAAAGCTAAGAGGCAGTAAATGTGTTGTGTCTGCTGATGGAAATACTGACGGAGGTTACTTGTTCTTATTGTGCTCTTCCAGATCCTCCATGGGCACTCCACAGCCTGGTAGCACCTGCCTGCCTGGGAAAGCTCTCCAGCTTTCTGAGAAGGGCTCAGTACCTGGGTTTGTGTGGGTTTTGTTGGTTTTGTCTGAGCTATGCCAAGGCCCATCCACAAGTCATTCCTACACCATCTCCCGTTACACATCCTTTGAGGTAGATTTTGCAAGCATGATTCACTCCAATCATGTTCATCCACTAAAGTTCAGTGCTCTATTTCTTCGTGTTGCCCTGAGGGTTGCCCACAGTTAAATGTCCCTGCAGGATGACATGACCACTGAGGTCACACAGACATTCCCCTCCTGAAGGGGATGTCACCACCTCAACACCACCGAAGAGGTTCTTTCTGCTGGTAGAGCTAAACAAGCTGCTGGAATACACAGAGCAGTGCTAAAAACACGGAGCTTTTTGTGACCAGCATTGTATCCATGGCAGGGTTTCTAAGAACCCTTGTTAAAGCACTTTCAAATGTGCCAAGTGCCTCCCAAACCTTGGCAAATACTGGTCACACACTGGGACACCTCCACTTCCCATAAATTAGCAGGGATTAAAAGCTTGCACTAGAGTTTGCCAGCTTAAACTTGGAAACTAAACTTTCTACAGCCTTTTGAATTCCTATTCCCATAAAGCTGCTACCAAGAGCTAAGGCAATCTCCAAATTGTGGATTATATTCTGCCCTCCACTGCACCCAGGGGAGTCCAAGGCAACACTGCACACACAGAAAGGACAGCCTCACCTTTACACTGACATCAGCTTGCTGACTGCCCTGTTGAGTCTAAGGAACAAAGAAACACTACAAGTGACAGAGCAAGCATTTCCAGGGACTGACCTCACTCACCTTATCACAGTGCTTTTATGGCCCTAAGAAAATCCACGTCAATGTGACAAAAAGAAGCCAAATTCCATCTCTGAGTGAGTGATGCCTTGTGGCCAGTTTATTTTTGCCAGAAAAAAGAGTAATTCCAAATCAACAGTCAGACACAAGGCTCTCATTTTTTATCTAGGTATGTGGAGGGGTGAGGACTGTGATGACAACTGGCTTGAAAGGGGAAAGAGTCAAAGACTATTTCAGCATGTCACAGAATTACAGTATGGTTTGGGTTGGAAAGGAACTTCAAGACCACCTTGTTCCACTGCCAGCCATGAGCAGGGACACCTTCCACTAGACCAGGTTGCTCAGAGTACCATCCAACCTGGTCTTGAGCAATTCCAGGGATGGGGCAGCCACAATTCCTCAGGCAACCTGTGCCAGGGCCTCACCACCCTCACAGGGAAGAATTTCACGTGGACTTCCGCCCTTCTATGACAGCAAGAGTCCAAGAGGGTTCCCAGCCACGGGAATAAACCTTGTGACTCACTGCTGATATGGGCAAGCTCTTTTTAGCACCGGTGTTATCGCAGGGTGTGTAAACAGCTGGAGCACAGCCCACACTCACAAATGTACCACAAAGTGCTCTGCCTTCCCTGTATCTCTAAATTACATAAATCACATGGAGAGCACAGACAGCAGAGGTCACTGACCCTACCAGCAGCTGAGGCAGTTGTAAAGCAAGGCTGAAGTGGCTCAAAGCTGGGGCAATTAGAGGATCTACCCTTCTGCCTCCGAGCTCTTCCAAACCCAAATGAGGGGAACAAATTAAAACATGCGGTTTTCAAAAGCCATCTGATGTGAGGCTTTAACTCTCATCTCTACCAAAATGAATGGTGGAAGTGCTCCAGCCCCAGTGTGACCCCTGGCTGGATGTGTGCAGGGTGAAGGGTGCAGCTGGAGCTCACTTACTGCTTTCCTCTTGAGGATGCAGTCCAGCCGCCAGCGATTCCCTTCCACCACCGGTCGCTTCATGAAGATTTCTGGGCTCAGCCTAAGAAAATAAAGGTATATAAAAAACACTGCAGATGTAGCCTGCAAACAAAGCACTGGCCTAAATAACCAACTTGGGACGCAAAGGAATTGAGGTTTAAATAAAGTGGATGTGAAAGCTCATGTCCCAGAGTGATGCATTCTCCAATATCCTGCTCTTTGTTCTTTAATAACTGAGCATTACAGAGGGCAGGGGACAGGTCCAGCACATTCATCTTCATATTCAACAACCCACGAGACCAGATTGAACAGTGATGTATAAATAGGGAAATAAATAGGGACTCTATCTGTGAAAGAAAGATGCAACAAAAGAAAACCTCGAGGTAGATCTGAAAGAAATATGCAGATATAAAAATAAATAAGACTGAGATTTCAGTTCTCCTGGCACCTGAGCTATCTGAACAGAACAGATTTGTACTGGATTTTCCTTGCTGCCTTAAGACAAAGCAATAGGATCTCTCAACAGAACATTTTCTTGCTTTAAGGATTACAAGAAATAGTTAAGCAATCTCATCTAACTCCTGCACAGCAAGGTGACAGAATTTCATTACTTTACTTTTGTACCAAGCATGGCAACTTTGGCTTGGATAAAGCATATTGCTACACCCTATTTTTATCTTATACATCAAGTTTTAGGTAAGTTTTGGAATTCCATGATACTTTAACAATTGTCTGAATAAAACACTAAGTAAGAGACAATGGGTCTGAAATGGGACGCTCTTGAACCACCATCTGATGCTGCACAGGGGGAATCTATGAACATTAGGCTTAACTGTGGTCATGGCAACCTCACCAAATGCTAACATGGTACGTAGTTTTCTCTTAATTTCCTCCTAGAAACTAATTCTCCCAGTTCCCAGAGACAGCAGATAAGCAGCCAGAGGTTTATTTCACAGACAGAGAAAGAGGAGCACCTCTTCCCGAAAGAGAAATGCCTAAGGTGAACAGGAAATCTGAGTCATGTCTTGGAAGCCTCCCATGCCCATAGTCCAGGCTGGCTCAGGCAGATTAACCTCCAGAAAGGCGAGACATGAGCAGCCACAACCAGCACTCAGCCAAGAGACTCTGCCCAGACTGTGAGAGCACCCTTTTCCTGCCACAAACAGGAACCAGAGCACTGCATAAACACCTAAACTAGGTAACAAGTGGGCAGAGCCAGGCCCTCTGGCACACACACAGACCAGAACGGGCAACAAAACTCCCCTCCTCACTTATCTGACCCATTTAAGAGCAGACCAAATGGACACACCCACAAGATGCTCTCACTGCTGGCATGAGGCTTCCCAAGGAAGTGAGGAGGAGCTGAAAGGGGGATCCCATGGCGAGAGCACTGTTGAGCATCCCTGTTCCTTGATACACCAAAAGACACCCATGCCCCTCAGTTCTGCAGCTATTTACACTCCTGAGGAGCCCCTGAAGCCACCACATTTGCAGTTCAGGTGGTGCCTCCGTGCAGTTTCAGGCATTTCCGTGGAGGGAGACAACCAAGCTGTTGATCTGAAGCGTGCGCTTTTGCTGCCAGCCCTCCTGAAAAGGCCTTTGAACACAACACAAGGAGAGGTTTGGGTGTGCTGCCAAACCATCTGGCTGCAGGGCTAGCTGCCATACTGTAGGGCTCCCAACAGTGCCGCATTGTCGGGAGCGTCCCCGGAGAGACAGCTGGGCAACACCCAAACATGTCAGTACGAACCACCAATCTGTGATGAAAATTTCTTCCTTAGCAGCTTCCATGGCATTTGCGACGTCTTCAAAGTACCACTTGGCATTGACATACCTGCAAAAGCAAACAGAGTGCAGAGTTATGCCTCGTCCCCTTCATTAAGCAAAGTACACAGCTGAAGAGCAATGGGGTTCTGTGCTGATGACATTTACGTTCTCTTCTCGAAAGCAAACACAAACCTAATTTCCAGAATCAGGACAACAAGCAGGGAGAATTCAATGCTGCTATCAGTAGCTTGATGAAACAGCGCAATACAGGAATATTAAGTGCCTCTTGGCACTTCTGCCAACTTCACACAATATTCCTGGGTTCTGCTTGACATGCAAGCCAGGTTTGCTTCTCAGGAAAGGATGATGGAATGGTGTTTCCTTTGACTTATGTAAAGTACTCAGGCAGAGGTTGTTGCAAGGCAGACATTGCAGGGAAAGCATTGGTCTGCTTCCAGCTACAATCCAGTTTTTGAGGCACTTCTGGGAATGGATTAGTGCAGTCAGGTTACACTGGGGACAGAAGGATTTCTTAGGGGCTGCTGAGAAATGTGTGTGCATAAAGCCCAGCCACCCTCCAACCATACCCAGATCTGCATTTATTGATTCTCCTTTCTTCTCTTTATCCTTACAATGACAAATACCCAACACATTTGAATTTAAACAGAACTTGATGCTGCAAAACACAATGAGCTGTGACACAGAGCTCCTGCCACCAGCACTGCTACTCTGTCCCTGCTGAAGAAAGCCTCATTTTTTTTTTGTTGCAACTTCTTTAATTATCACCAGTGCCCACAGCTACCAAAGGCTACCAGGTGTGTCCATCAGAGCTGGGGTGCTGAGGGCAGGCAGGTAAGGGGTGCTCACCACTTGGCCAGGGTGTTCTCCTGCACGGCCGCATAGGAGCCGAAGCGATGCTCCGTCAGGAAATCCTTGCCGTGTTTCCGGATGAACTCGTCTATGCCCTGCCTCCACCACTGGGCATGTCTGTAGCTGTTACACTTCAGAATCAGTGACCTGTAAGAACAAGGCAAGAGGCTGAAGCCATTTCCATTTAATTGGGCTGCTCCTTGCTGCCTGTCCAGGTTGGTGAATGCATCTGTACAGGTCATGTTTTATTTACACAAAAAAGTAGGGACTTCACTGTTTTGTTTGCAAAAGAATGCACAGCACTGAGATCTGCTCTGAGTGACTAACAGTATTGCACTGCCAAGCATAAAAAACCCACCCATGTTTAAATTATTAGCACCAGCTTAACTTGTATCTAGAGCCAGCTAATGTTGTAGTTTTTAAGAGATGAATTTATACTGCGTGCTAACATAAAAACATTAAATATCTCTTTATTCCCCACTAGCATGTGTTTTGAGTAATACTCCGTTGGGATGCAGAAGAAAACATCCCTACTTGCAGCATAAAGAGAAAAGAGTGCCTAAAAAATTACCTAAGCAATTGCTGCCAAATCAGACTGTGCAACTCAGCATGCACCATGCCCCCAGGCCCCAGCAATAACCACAGGGATGGACAAACAGAGGCTCCAAATGCCTCATTAAGACATGGGAAATAATCAGCATTAGGGCCAAATCCCCAGCAGGTCTGAGCACACCAGCAGCAGCCACCCAGGGTTGTCAGTCCCTCCTGCAGAGCAGCATCGATTCCTCCTTAAAAAAGCAAAAGCAAACTAAAAGGGGATAAACAAAGTTGTTTTCTTACCTGCAGAGATTGTCAATCTGCAACCCGTATTTAGTTTCTGTTTCTTTCCGGCCTATCTTGATGTTGAATTCCTTATCCACCAGCAGGACAAAGGAGATGGCCCCTGAATCAGGCTTCATGTACATCAGGAACGAGTCCTTCACCACCAGCCACCTGCACAGACACAGCAACCACGTCACCTGGATTTCACACCCATGCCAGGCCTCAAAACATGAGCCATGAGAAGAAATAATAAAATGGAAAAGTGCTTCTTCAAAACATGTGCAAATCATTTATCAGGGAAATCTACTAAATGGTAAAAAATATTCTCAGGAGCTAGACCAAGGGGTGGTTTTCTTGAATAGAAAAGTGTCTATTTTATGAACTTGGGTAATGACTTTTAATTCAATATAGGACTTATAGAGTTATGTAAATAACTCCTTTTTACAGGAATCTTTAAAAATACAGGTTCCCTTTTTAACAAAACCCAAGAGAACCTCCCTGATCATAAACCTCCAAGCACGAGGCAAAGTGCACAAGGGTTCCTCCATCCCTGATTTTTATTCAGCTCGTGTGCTATATGGGAGTTATTTGACATTTCTAACATTAATTCTGATGCTAGGATCACTTTCACTCCTATCAAAATATATGAACAAGGCCTTTTTGGAAAGCTTTTATTGCCAAGCAACAGACACCCTGTTAGAAACACATGAGGAGGGATGACCAGCAGGTTTTACATAAATACTGTAGCCTGAAGGCAACTCAAGGAAAAAACACATTTTTTACTGTGAATGGCATTTCTAATTTTTTCTCCCCCTGCAGCGTAGCTGGGGTAACCAACCTCCTCTGTCCCACACAGGTCTCCATCACCAGACCTTCACTTCATTCTTCTGTACACTCAGAAACACACAAAGCAGCACAAAATATTGCAAAAATCTGTTCATTCTTGTATCTTTAGTAACAGCCTCAGCTCCTCATCTACTTCCTGTAATTTTTTTCTTGCTTTCAGGGCCCTGAAAGAGTTACCTGGCATCACCTCTCATTCAGTGCCAAAATACCTCCCCTCTCTGTTTGGCCCATAATTTCATTCTTAAACATCCCACAGGGTATATTTCCAAGTATTCTCCCTTCTGTTTTTCCCAGGCAGCTCTAAATGCCTGAGGAGTCCTGCCTGTGCCCATTTCACAGCTTCACCCCACTATCCTCCCCCATGTCCTAAAATCCTTCCTTTAAATAACCCTCTCTGGGATATATTACTGTTATTTGCTTATTTGTTGATGCATAAAATATCAGTCCCAGTGCACCAAGATGGGAATTTAGTGTCTCACTTGTGATATTCTGTACACAATCCCACTCAAACACTTCTCCTACCCCCTTTCTAGGCTCTAAAGAAAAATGGAGATCCATCAGAGCTGGATGTGCCACTGTCCCCACTAGAACCTGACCTCCAGACAATGCAAGAAAGGGTTACCTGAGGAGTATCAAGAGAAAAAGGCATTTTTTCCATTAAAAAAAAAAAAAGAATTGGTGACAATTTAATGATTTGACCTGAAGGAAGGTCACATCTTTATCTCCTTGTGTCCTCATTATAGGGTAAACCTAAATTAAGAAGTGTTGGAAAGACTATGCAGAAATAGGATCTTTTCCTCACAAGAATGCAGAAAGGTTTTGCTGGAAACAGAACCATTGAAGATAAAACTAAAGACAGTCCATGGGTTTTGCTAAAAATCCAAAGGTGCATAATGCCTGGGGAAGCTCCATCAACTAAGAAATTGTTGCTGTAAGGCAGATATGGGCTATTTGGATTTTCAAATGGAAAGATTTGCTTGGGAAGGGCAAGCTCCAAGAAATACACCCTGAATTTTTTGGAGGCTGGCTGATAACACAGGTACTCCCTCACAGCACACATCTCCCTGTGCTGCAGTCCCAGGCAACACTGAGACCTAACACAGAGGTTAGAGGGATGGGAGCAGCAAATAATGTCTGTCTGCAGCAGGAAGGGGCATGGGAACAGGAGAAAACACTGGGATTCAATACCTGCAGCAATAAGCAAGAGGCAATGTATTTAATGCTGAGGTTAATTGCACCAAACAGCTCCTTAGCGCTGCAGGTCATGTCTGATTTGCCCCTGCCCTGAAGCAGTCCAAAGAGTGTTTCAATTAATTGATTTTCATTTTGTAAATTGAGGAAGGGAAGCTCAGAAAGTCAGGCTGAAATCTGCCTGGGGCAGGTCACCAGCCACATTCCCTCCCAAAGGCACAGAGCCACCTGTGATCGTGCAGCAGGGAAAGCTGGGCACAGTCTGGGAGGTCACTGCCATTTTGGTCAGCTCTAGGAAATCCCAGATTTTCTCTGGAGTAACATGTCCCTCCTGTGAACTACAAAGGATAAAAAAAACAAAAACCCACCACACAGAAGGTTGAGGCAGAGAATAGCCCATGGGCCCTTCCAACCCGAAAACCTGTGGCTTTTACAAAAAAAGCAAGATTCTCTCCTAGAGATTTTTTTTTTTGGGGGAGAAAAAGACAAATGGGGATTTTTGTGTGCCCAGGGAGCACGTGACATCCCCAACTCTACCCCAGCAGTACCTTTTGGACCAGCGGTAGCACATCCTCCCTTGGCCACAGCAGTTCAGGCCAGGAATGCGGTGGCCCCCGGAGCGCTTCATGATGAACCCTTCTCTGCAAGGACAGGAACAGGGTCAGGATGGGGGTTTGGCTCACCTGGAGGTGCAGGGGGGGATTTGGAGGTGCTGCTTGCTGAAACCCCAGCCCTTGTGCCTAGGGCTGGCTCCTGTCACCTCCTGTGCCTAAGCAGCCTCTGTGCTGTGCCCTGAAAGCTGGATGAAGGGCAAAAATAACCCCCACAGAAGAAAAGAATGGAGTTTTAAGAAGCACAGGATCCTGGCTTACAGCACAGGAAGCAGAAAATTAAGTGGCTCAACAAGGAGGGAAAGGTGTAAACGCCATAAGTGCTCTCTCACAAAGCAGCACACTCTCAAAAACATTTCTCCAAATTGTAGCATTTCTGTCTGAACAGTAATAATTTTTCATATCTAGATGGCAAAATACTCCCCAGTCAGTTAGTGCTTAGAAAGGAAAGCTATTCATTTTAACAGTATTTATGCATAAAGTCATGCTCTTAGTGAATCATAACTCACAAAGACACAGCTCACAACTCACATGCCCTTCGGTCCCAGGTCGTGGATGAATGACAGCTGGCTTACTCCAACAAACTCCATCTGGGAAAGAAAAAGAGATTTCCCCCATCTTTATAACCCTGAAATCCACATTTTTTGCTTCATCAAAGTGGCTTGCCATAAAGACCTACAGAACATCCTGAGCAGATGTTACCCACCACCACTTAAGCATCTTCAAGAAGACCAAGAAAAGTATTTTGGTTGAGTTTTCTGCTGGTTTATTTTAGATGTACTTTGGAGAAAACATTAATTAACAATTAAACTCAAATGTATCACATGGACTCCCTGGTATTCTCCCTCCTGGATCTTTGGCTGAAACAAGGACTCAGGTTTGACACTGTTCAGGGGTCTGTGTGATCTTGGCTGGCTGCCTGAATCCTCTCCTCCCTCCAGGGACCCTCACAGCAAGACAGGAAAGGAGATGAGGACACACACCCAGAGCTGGGAGCACCTTTTATGCCCCCTACCCCATGGAGACACCACAGGAGAGTTCAGCCCCACAACCCATGAGCATCCTCCAAGGCCACTGCAGCAGGTCAGTGCTGCACACACATCACTGCTCATCTGGTTCCAGGAACCAAAAAGCCACAGGAAAACCACAGTGGGGCAGGAGGAGAGCAAGTTCAAATCCTAAAGTCAAGGAGCCTGCCTCCTCCTGCTTCAGCAGGGATTGCAGGGAACATAACAGCGAGCAAAGCTGGTGAGAAAGCTCAGCATGATTACATTTACCTCTAAAAATAGGACACCGGGCAATTTCGACCAAGCAGGCTTTTCTTGGCACAGCAGGACATTCCTGGCAGTCTGCTGGATATTAGCTCTGGGCCCCTTTAGCAGGGAGAAACATTCTCCCAGGGTGTCCTGTGCAGGACAGGGCTGGGGCAGGCATAGCCCTTCAAAGGAGTCGCCTTGCACAGCAGAACCTTGTCTGCACCCAGACACTTCTAATTTATTGTCACAGCAAGCTGTCCAAGTGTAGAAAGGTGCTCAAGGCATGGTGAGGGCAGGTGTCACTGTCCCTTCGGCCAGGAAGCAAGCTAGAGGGAATCTCTAACAGCACATTTTGGCAATGAACCCTGCTGGGGCTGCAGTCCAAGGCTCAGCCCATGCTCCTGATCACAGCTGGGACAGGAGGCAGCCTTGGTACCAGCTTCAGGATATGCCCACCCATACCCACAGCAACTCCAAGGAAAGTCTTTCTCTTCTTAAGGAAAGGGCTACTGTCATCTCTCTTTGGCAAACCAGCCTCAGGGCCCTCATCAGCAAAATCCAGTTTTGCACAGGAATTACATGGGTGGATCCCTAAGTCTCAAAGACATTTTGAGACACCGAAAGTATCAGTAGATTTGGGGTCAAAGTCTATCTTGCCATTATGATGAGGTTAGCACAGGCTCCCTTCTCAATACCATCATGTTTTCCCAGAAAACAGCAGGACCAAAGATCCTTCCACCTCCTCATGCTCAGCTGCTCCTGGGACCTTCCCAAACTTCTCATATCAGCCAAGGCCATGGAGAAGAACAAAAGGCACTATTGCTTTCCTCTGAGTATCTCGAGGACATAAAGTAACCTCTACTCAGCTGAGGCAATTTTAATGCTTTGATTTTAGGGTGATTTCAGCCTGTTTTCAGAAAGTGGTTAGAACAAGTCATTCTGTGCTATTTTACCAAACATCTTGCTCTCTTTTTTCTCTGTAAGAGTTCTGGAAAAGCATCAGGTGTGACAACAAATGTTTCAGCTGTTTCTGCAGTGACACTAAAAGCAGGGTGGGAAGCATCTGAAAAAATCCAGTGTACCCTACAAGCCCTTATCAGAGGTCCTAAGCTAATTCTCAGGCCAGTTCTTTGTCTGGATCCCATTTTAACTTCTTCATGGCATTTCCTATCAGACAAATCAGAAACCCAGACATCTCTCTCACAGTGGGCACACACACAAAAAAAGCACATAAATGTCAAAACCCTTTGAAAATGCTGGCTGGAACCAGAAAGCTGGCAGGAATTTGAGGGGCACTGCATGTAGAGAAATAATTGTCCTCAAAGACGCAAAAAGGAAAACCAAGAGGAAAAATTACTTGCAGAAACAGAACTACCACTACATAAAAGACAAAGATTGTCTGGCAGCACAGCAGCCTCCTCTTCAGCCAAGCAGTCTCTGGAACAGCAATGACAGGAGCCCATCCAACACATTGATCAAGCGTTGGTTTGTAAGAAAAAAACCCTTAAATAAATTCCTGCAGTTAGAAGGAAAATTCCCCAGCGTAGTGCAAAACATCTGATGGAATGATTTATTGTTACAATTAGCTATTTTTACTGTCACAGTGCCTCATCTGAGGAGCTCATCATTCACAAAGAGGCTGGGAGAGGCAGGCAGGAGCTTTCATGTCCATCAGATTGGAATTCCTGCGCTGCCCAGCTGCCTCCCTGGGATCTGGCATCCCACTCTGGTTTCAGAATGACTTGCAGCAGGATGGTTTTGGTATGAGATACGGGCCTGGAGAATGCAGCTTCAATGACATTGCTGTGGCAATGAAAAAAAAAAAAATAAAAAGGCAGATGGGAGTGATGGGCTGGTATGGAAGGTGGAGAACCAGCTGCAAGGTGTTCAAACCATCCTGTCCTGCCAGCAATGTGGAGCATGCATGATTTATGTAAGCAAAAATTTCATAGAGCATCTGCATTTCAGAAAGGATTCAGCTTCCCTATACCGTGTTTTAATTTTGACTCCTGTTCTTTATTTAGTGGGTTCAGAAATGCATCAAAAGCTGATTAGCACTGGTCACTAGCAGTAACATGGAATTACACACTCTTCAGAATATTGTTCAGCACAATTTATTAAACAAAAAAAAATTGCTTATACAAAATACAAATTAAAAAAAACCCACACCTAAATGTGCTGCATTTCAAGTGCAATAGCTAGAAATACTGATGGGTTGGGTGGGGACCTCCACAAAGGTCTGCAGATCCAAGGGCTGTGTCAGAGGCAAACCAACGGCCACTCTCACTTCACAGCTGTTCTTAATTGTGTTGCTTTCACTTAAGATGAGGTTTTTACTCTCTCTAAAGTTCATGCAAAGTATTACACACATACACACACTCCAATCAAATCTTACTTTTGTTTTGCTTGGGCATCTTTTAAGTATGGGAGCTTGCACAAAAATAATGCAAAGATCCAATTAATTTTTTTTATACAGAATCCAATTAAGCCTCAACATTTTGAGGCTTTATTCCTCCAATTTCCTATTTTCAGAAAAAAAAAAATGTAAACAGTTAACACACAGATTCCCACAACATTCATTTTAATAGTAATTGTCTTAAAGCATTTCAGCCCAAAAGTACTATAAAAAGGATTTGGAAAGAAGAAGACATGAGATTTAATCACATAAATAAAATAATTTTTAAAAATTATTAAATATAGAAAGCTAGACAATGTACAACCTCTACAATGCCATGTAGTGGACCTGATCCTTAACCACCAGAGACTTCAGGTCTGCAAAACCACAAGCTTGACTTGCAGGCTGGACTGTCTCAGAGCCTGGCACATCCTCCAGACAGTGATAAAGCAGTTTGCTCCCACTGGCAAATAATAAATTAACCACAAAGGCAAAACAAAAGAAGTGAAAAAGCAAATTCATTAAATTGTGCAGCTCAGATGTAAAAAACATCTCCTCAGAGATGCTACACTGACCCAAGCAGGCTCTTCACAATGACCAAGGGTTACACTCTAGGCAGGTCTCAGCTTGCCTTTACAACTCCATGCCTGATTTAACATAGCCCCTGATTTTAAAAAAGTCCTCAGTGCATGGATTTGATGAGAGGAACACAAAGAAGTCCAAATGTGCTCCAAGATTAAGACAGTTACAGCATTTTTCCAGGAAAAAGACTTCTCAACCACAGGAAGAGCAAAGCCCTCATTTTGTTCTCAGGAGGACAAATACAGTTCCAGGGAAAGTGCCAGAAATCTTCACTTTAGTCTCGTCTGAGAATGGTGGGGGTTGTTTGGGCGTTGTTTTAAAGGAAGCACTTCCTTCCCTGTGCCTTCTTCCAGCATTGCCTGCAAGACCCATGCCACCACCACGGGCAGCAAAGTCCTCCCTGAACACTTCTCTGTGGCTAAATCCAGTGAAAGCCAACAATAAACTGAGAATTTATGTGCAAAAGGGACATCTGGCTCCGGGGGCTGGGGACAGAAGGGCGATTCAGCCCAGGAGGGAGCACCCCACAGCTGCCCAGGAAGGCAGGGCCACTCATCTCCCCTCCTGGCCCCCACTGTGCTGCCCGTCTCAAACCACAGCCTGGCCAAAGCATCACTCACGTTCTCATAGGAGCAGAAATGTTCCAAAACATTTGAAAAAGGCAACGCCTGCCTAAAGTGACAAGATGGATCCACACTGTAAAATAACTCTCCCCCGCTTTGCATATGCTACTGATCAAAATTGCCAAGTTATCCCAAACTTGCTTCTAGAACAAAAGATGACTCTTTTCCACATGCAGACTAACACAGCTCTTCAGTGCATTGGAATTAAGCTCCACAGCCTGTCCCCTAGAGAAGCACTCTAAGGAATGCAGCTTCCTCAGCCTCAGCCTGAAGATTTCTTGCCATCCAGAGTGCAATGGCCAACCCCAATGGGCACTTTGTCCCAAGCAAGCAGTGATCAACACTGAGCTCTGCAATAGAGCACGCACAGTTTTTAGTTTTTATGCACAACATCCAGCTATGAGCTGCCCAACACCTCTACACAATGGAAATCCTGAAAATAGAAGAATATCTAACAACAGCAAAAGTGGAAGCAAACTGGCTGCTGCAGAAACCCAAAGTTCAGTCTGTATTTTTGGCTTGTTTGAAAACCAGGTGTTCCCAGTTATCACTCTGTGCTCAGAAATGTCACTAAACTTGGCAGCTACTCAGAGTGTGCATCAGATTTTGCTGGTAATACAAAAGATGAAGTAACACAGTCATTATGCAGCCAAAAAAAGGGGAAATAAATTACCATCCCCAAGAGATGTCACAGCTGTGGCTGACAGGTGAGGTCTTCTGAAGAAACATGCAAGGATGAATTTCAAAAGAAATGTTTTTGCTTAAATTAGGCATGAATCTGGATTTGACATCTCTCCTCATTTCACAGAGTATTGACTTGGGGAAATAAGCCAACTACATCTCCCTTTGGAACTGATAAAATACTCATTCACCTCTCTAGGTATCCCACATACACAAACTGAATGTCATTGATGTCCAGGGAAACTGACCAGAACAGAAACCTAAAACAAATCTGCACCCAGAACCACACACAAAGCCCAGGCTGAAGGAGCAATTACAAACATGGCTTGGGTTCCAATTTTAAGTAAAGTATTTTTAAAGTATTTAAAACCTGAACATTTCATTTTAAACAGTCTGTAGAATTAAACAGAATCTCGCTACATCATACATGTACATCCAGCTGTCTGGACTGAACTAGCTTGAGGAGGTTATAACTACTGTGTTATACCAGCAACCTCTAACACTGAGTCACTCCTTTGGTTTTAATCATATTACATCTGTGGTGGAGAAATCAGCTAAGCCAAAATGCTCACAAAACAGCTGTAAAATGTTTCTTGCAGAAGCTGCATGTCTTCTCCCAATGAATTCAGCATTTGTAAAGTGAATATTCTTTAGACAATTAAGCAAACTAATTTCTACTTACTGTTCCATGGTAGTTCCTGTACATTGGCATTTTCAGGATATTTGTCAAGTAGTCCTCCAGCTGTTTCTACAATTAAAATAATGAAACTTTAGATAGGATGTGGAGGTTTTTCTTGAAAATTCCTGTAATCCAATTGCATTAGGAAGCAATCAAGAAATCAGACCCACTTTTCAGTTTGAGCGGATAAATAAATTCATTATTATGTGCTCACAGGATATCATAGCTCAGCACCATAAACAGTTTGGTCATAGGTTGTTTACTGTTCCTAGTTCTTTGTACCTTCCACCAGCAGACCGGTTCCGTGGCAGGATCACCTTGGAGGTCAACTTTCGTGACTGAGCTTAAAGTTTCAGAACAATTTTGAATACCAAATCAGTCCCCATTATTTCTGACCCACAGGAACCAGCTTTGTGAGAAAACAGGCTCAGAGGCAACTGAGAGAGCCTGTTTAACCAAAACAAAAGGTTCATGGGGTGAGGGACACAGGGACCATACTGTCCTGTCCCAAGGACACAGAGACAGCAATGGCTGGGCCTGTCCTCCCTAGCCAGGAGGGGAGAAGAGAAGAAACCATTAAGGGAGAAGTAATCTCTTACCATCTTTATGGTAAAAGGGAAAAGAAAAAATCAAACTGTCTAGGCATGGGAAATTGGGCAGAGCCCTACAGGACACAAAGCAAACTGAAAGGAAATACGAGCTAAAAAAATAAAAAGCATCTATAAAACAGTTTTCTTCCTCTTTTAAACCCACATCTCTCTCCTCAAACTTCCCACACATCAGAGAAGCCGTGAACAGCAGGGTTTCTGCATGGCACAGCCACAAGACACAATCCTTTAATCCTTTGGGTCTTGAAGTTCCAGTGGCACAAAGCCCAGGGAGGGAAGGAGGGAGCAGCAGAAAGAGAAGGATAAGCACAGCCTGAACAAACATGGGGTTTTTAACTTGCAAGCAGAATAGCTGCAATGAAGAGGTAGGAAGACATCCACCCTCTCCATGCAAGGGCCCATCTGTTAACATCTGATGAAGTTACACAAAACACGTGTGCCTGGGCTAAAATTACCCACTTCAGCATCAATTGCCTGACTGTCATCTCCTCTTTCAGAGGGGGACAGCACTGAAATCTCTCAGATTTTGATGGCCACGGGGCTGCCTCCATCAGGCAAATTGACTCTGTGAAGTGCCTTGTCTATATTTAAATCAGAGCAGGTGGGAGGAGGGGAACCACCACTCCCAGCCTCACGGTGGTTCCTCAACTGCAGAGGAAAGCTTTTCCCACATGAACCCCAGGAGCAGCATCCTTGTCACTGCACAGCAGAGAATGTGGCATTAAAGCTGGACTTGTCAAAGCCAAACTCTGTCAAGCAAAATACTGTAATGACAACAAACAAGGGTTTTGATAGTGTGTGTGCTTGCACTGCAAGCAACCTGCCAGGCTTCTCTGCACCTCAGAACATCCCTCTGGCTCCAGACTGAGGTGGGCACTTACCCTCCTGCTGGAGAAGTGCTCCTCCCTCACTGTGCTCTCCGCAGTGTGTGGCAGGCTCGGCATCTGCCTCTGCTCTCCCCTTTTGATGGATTGTCTTCTCACTGTGTGACTGGAAGGAAAAACACACCCCAACATCAAGCCTCAGTGCTGCAAGTGTCTGTATGCCTCGATACATAACCCCTCTGCTGCAATGCCTTTATTTTTTCTATCCAAGATCTTAAAAACTGACGTGCACAAAAAACAAATAGCCAAAAAACAAACCAGAAAAGAAGTCAGTGTGGATTCATTTAAGAAGCCATTGTGCTCCAACTGGCTCACAAACAAAAAAACCCCACAGAAATATCAGAATTTGATTTTTGACGGCCACAATTTTCCCTTATAAGTAAAGGGAGCCTAGACCCTGTTTTTAGAGCATTATGTTCCTCTAGCTCTTAAGCCCTTATAATTTTACCTTTCCTATAATATCCCACTGTTTGTCTATATCAGGAGGCTCTTACTGACCTAAACCACTTCTCCTCCCACTTCTTTTCCCTTTCCTCTTATATTTCCAGCCATCCCAAGCACCAAGGCCAGCCTGGCCAGGGACTCCTATACCTCCCACATCCTGTCCACGCTGTCAGAAAGCCACAAAGCTCCAGCAATATCCATCAGCATTATCATAACCCTTCCCCAAGTTCAAGGTAAATCCAGCTCAAAAGCTGATGACCCACGAGACAACGTTTTCTGCGTCAGCAGAGAGATGTTTGCATCACTTAGATTATGGCTGCTAAACACATAGATTAAATATTTTTATTGGAGCTTTATTATTCATGGAAACTGAATTCTTCTGCCCTCTCCTCCTTACAGCAAAGTAAATGGGACCAGTAAAGCCAAATAGGTAAGATATTAAAAGATCAGATCTCCCAAAGCCCACTGTGTCCACAGGGATGCACACTCACCTCCTGGTGGGGATAGGGATGCGCACGAAGGCTTTGTACCTCAGCAGCTCCCTGTGAAACTCCTGGAAGTGCTTGAACTTCCTTTTCACGTGCCATACAAACTCTCCATGGGTCAGCTCAATAGTGTAAACATTGGGGCTTGGTACCTGCAGGGGAGAACATCACCACATGGGATGCATGTTCTGAAATAAGTCATTCTCCTGCAGCTGCTCATCTAAAGAGCCTTTATTCAATTTTACTTAAGGATTATTCTGTCTCATGATTTCTTGTTCTGCTTTATTAGATTTTATAAATAGACAGATAACCTTCTCTCCTAAGCGTTTTCTGAGACACAGGCATCGCTGCTTCCTCAGCCCACAAACAAGCAAGCACAAAATTAAGGCACAAACAGCATTTTAAATACAGTTCTACAGAAATCAAAGGAAATCTCTGGAAGTTCTGACCTTCTTAGTGGAAGTGAAGCGTTCAACTTCCAACACACGCACTCGGACAGGACATCCCGTGAGGTACGTCTGTGTGCCCGGCTCTTTGAAGCCACGGGTGTGGTAGATGGCAGAGAAGGGAATGCACACTGCAAGGACCACAAACCCCACAAAACTGTTAGCTCAACAGCCCTGTAACAATCCATGAGGGCATGAAAGCCAGCAGACAGCAATGCTTTAACATGGGAGCATTTATACAGCAGCGTTAATTCCAGCAAAAGGTAGCGATTTTTATTAAAGGGAGCTCAAAGACAAGGTTACACAGAAGGGACTTGAGGAGATCAAGTATTAAGAGCCTCCTGGTTCTAAATCAGGGTCAGTGTTGGACTTGGCAAAATCCTGAGGCTGCAGCCTACCTGCCAACAGATTGCTAAATCCAGGCAGGACATGGGATAAGAACCCAAAGGTGTCAACTCACCCGTGCCTTTGGGGTCAGTGAGCACCTCCGAGTCCACCTCCTCCCCCTCCACATGGAGCTCCCTGGTGTCCAGGCTCTCGATGATGTTGCTCATGTCTGCAGCGAGCTTCTTCAGCGTGGATGTGGCTGCATGGCTTTCTGCTCTCAGAGACATCTCAAGGGCCTGCGCTCAGGAGCCGCAGGGCGCTGGGGAGAGATGGGGCAGAGCTGTCACCACCTTCTCTGTAACACAGGGCTGAAGGAAACCACGGGCAATGCATGGACACCTCTTCCTTCCATCCCTTTACCCACAATCATCCCAGCTATCCCCATTCAACACACCCAATGCCAAATGTTCAGTCCTAAAGCTACAAGCCGTATCATTGCCTGGCCCAATCCCAGACTTAATTCATCCAGTGTTGAATTTCCCAGGTCAGGCTGGATGGCAGAAAAGCTCACTCAGAAAATCAGTAGGAGTTTTTGCTACACGTTCTTCCTTTGAGTGAAGTAGTGATGGAAACTCCCAGCATTATTAAGATGTCTTCTATTTCTATGCACCTTACACAACTCCTTGTGGTGTCTGCGTGCTTCATGCTCTCCCACGGCTCCATCCTCTCAGCACGCTCAAAAGTCACAGCTCTAAAGGTTCCTCTCCGGGGTCAGGAGCACCCTGATGCCCCTAGAAAGCCTTGGGTTCAACAAGGTGGACCCCACATCATCTGTGTTCACCCCTCCAATATCCCAGGTGGCTGCAGGGGACCAGCCCACTATCCCTTTGTGATGGGGACATGGCCAGGGAAAAAGCTGCTGCCTGCTCAGGGCACTCAGGCAGTAGCACTTAGAGGTGTTTGGGCACTGGTGACTACAGCTCTTCCTACTTTTATTCCCACCCATCCATTCCAGGAGCCTGAGTCATGAGAAAAATGGGGAAGGAAGAAGAAAAAAAAATAAGGAAGCAAGAGTAAATCGATACATGAGGCATGGCCACTGACACAAGCCTTCCCTGCTTGTGAGTATTTGCAAATACACCCTTCTTCCTCCTCCTCTTCCTTCTCCAGTCTCTGAATCTCACCACAAGGCTGTGGAGCTGGCTGCTGGTCCTTGCACACAGCCAGGCTCCAGCTCCTGGGCATCTCCCTGATGATGATAAAGAGTCCCTTCAATCCTTGTCCTAGTGCTCTGCAATAAATGTCACAGCTCGACAGCTACACTGAAAAAATATGGATGGGACAAACTGGCAACATTCTACAGAAGCCAATACAAGGATGCCCATTTATACTTATGGAAGCTCTTACATTGTGTTAAAGAATGATTTTTCCAAAAAAGTGTGACATTTCTGATGTTAAATTCTACAAAGAACACTGTGCAATTATTCTTGAGTGAACACCACAACAAGAGCTGGGTATGCCGTAACTTGGAAATAATTTAACATTTTAATAAATCATGTGTTTAGCTGCTTTTGAAAGAACATTCTTTATTATTGTTTCCTCTTGAAACAAGTCCATTATTTCATTACTACATAAGGCTGATACCATGTACGCCCAAGAACATGCTAGAAGCAGCTGCCTTCAGAAAAAAAAAATCCATTTGCACACAGACTTGAGTCAAGAAAAACTGGGTCAATCTCTTCTCTTATACCAAAGTAAAAGTAGAACCAACAGCTTCATCTTGGGAGCAAGGGCTCTGAGGGCCTGGGTGGCTCTGTCACCTTCTACCAGTGGCAGGGAAAGCCACCAGAGTACAGAAGGCTTCAGGACCAGACCAGGGGAACACTGGGCCCCCAGATCACTTCAAGAGATCTGCATGAATAATTCAAACAAACACACATGTGGGTACCTCCTTTCTCAGCTATACTGAACTTAGGGCAATGTCCTGGTTTCAGCTGGGACAGAGTTAATTTTATTATTAGCTGGTACAGTGTTGTGTTCTGGATTTATGACTAGAAGAATGTTGATAACACATTGATGTTTGAGTTGTTGCTAGGTTATGTTTCCCCTAATTCAAGGACTTCCCAGTTTCCAATGCTCTGACAATGAGGAGGTGCTCAAAAAGCTGTGGGGAGCATGGCCAGGACAGCTGAGCCAAATTGGCCAAAGGGATATCCCATTCCACAGGACACCATTCCCAGGATATCAGCTAGGGAAATTGGCTGGGGGGTGTCAATTGCTGCTGGGGGCTGGGCACTGGTCAGGGGGTAGTGAACGATTGTATTATGCACCACTTGTTTCCACCAGTGTTATTTCCCTTTCATTACAATTATTACTACATTTTATTTTGTTTCAATTACCAAACTGTTCTCACCCCACTGATGTTACCCTACCCAGCCCATGCAGCAGGAATTTGGCACTGGCACTGCCCCACACCTCCCCTGTCACCACCTCATGGAAAGCCACTTCTCCCTCTTGGAAGCTGTACACTTTTCCTATTCTAACAACGTACTGCAGGGGATTTCAATTATTCAGAGAGCATAAGGTACATTTTCATTTGTTTGGAGTGAACTCATTCCACCTGATATAGACTGGCTTTGGATGTTTGATTTTCTCCCTGTAAAGCAGGCATACATAAACAGCATTTCCAAGAGAGGCCATGCTACCAGGCTTTCCCAAATAACCCTGGGGATGGCAGGAGGCAGCCCAGAGCCTCACTCTGCACCAATACATACATTAAAATCCTATTTCCCACTCAGCACTTCATGCAAAGAATCTTTTTGTGTATTTCTAGCAGCAAATAAAGCAGCACTTTGCTTTATATTTCCATCCTCATTCACACTTAGAAACAAAACAGAATTTGGGTTTTTTTCTCCATCAGAACATGCTTTTACTTCATGGAAACTTAATGCCCTTTCCAAAAGAAGTTTTCCATGGTCAAAGAGAACACAAGCCCAAACACTCTGGACGTGCCATGCCAGCAAATACACTTGAAGGAAACCAGCAGACAAACACCACATCAGCAGGGCTGGAGGAAGAGCAACAGAGAGGAGACAACAGGGAGAGATGATGCTCATCCTCCCTCCCTCCTCCTCCTTTCCTCCCCACGGTGCCAGGTACAGCTGGGCTCTTTGTCAGATTAATTGACACAGTTGGTTAATGGATAAACAATTAACCAGTGTATGCAATGATTATTTGCAAGGGACCACAGCAGGGCTCCATAACTCAGGATTTTTTTTTTCTTTTTTTTTTTTTAAAGCTAAAGCTGTTTTCGTAGCTGGCACAGACAAATCCTGGTATAAAGCAGGGTCCAAACTCAGATGGACCTGAGTCAGTCCCAGCAGCAAATTCCCCCCATCAACATTAGAGCCAAATTTTGGGGTTGAGAGGGAAAATGTGACTTGCCCACAGCCCTGTCAGCAGCCCCACAAACCTGGGCAGTGGCCACACTCCCTGTCACAGCTGGCTGCTGCAGAGCCAGAGGACACAGGGCAAACCCAGCCCTGGGCAGGAAGAATGGACTGGGGTCAGCTGGAAAGACAGGACATACCACATCCCTCTGAAAGCTCTGCCAAATTGCTTTCCAGGGCTCTGCTCCATAAGAGCTATTTAACCTCTTGAGCAGAGTTTCCACGCAGACACTCTCTGCATTCCCATGGGCAAGCTGAGGAATGCCTGGGTTAATCTGCAACAGGCTGGGTGCAAACAGGCACCACACACGGATATCCAGGATTTTACCACAAACCAGGTGGGCTACACCAAAAAGGCTCTGTCTGTCCAGTGTCACTCACTGCTTGCACTGCTGACGGGCTAGAGAAGGTAATTATAAACCTCTGATACTGAACTCAAGTGATACCAGCAAATCACAGGATAATAATAATAATAATAATGCAAATAATAGGATGAAACTTCTGGGAGATAAGTGCTGCATTTCAGTATTCAGCTGTTACCATTCAGGATCAAAAATAAGCAGCAGGTTTTTTAAAAGAAAAAACCCAAACAACCCAAAGAGAAAAAAACAGGGTCTGACCGAGTCAAGAACCAGCAATCCAAACAAAGGCAAAACCTGTGCCAAGATGCACAAACAGGACTATTGCCTGTGAGCCAGGAAGGAAGAGATGGTGCAGAACACAGGAAGACTCAGACCTAAAGCATTTGACCTGTGAGAACAGTGTCAATACTGAGAGAAGGCAGAGAAACGTGACAGCAGACTGCAACCCAGCAGAAGGTTGCTGTGAGCAGGGTGGACAACGGAGAAGTGCTCTGGATTAGAATCTAAACAAAATGGTTTAGGTTGGAAAAGACCTTAAAGATCATCCAGTTCTAACCCCCCACCATGGGCAGGGACATCTTCCATTATCCCAGACTGCTCCAAACTCCATCCAACCTAGCCTTGAATATTTCCAGGGATGGGGCATCCATAGCTTCTCTGGGCAACCAGTGCCTCAGCACTCTCAAAGGCAGGAATTTGCTCCTAATATCTAATCTAAACCTACTCTCTTTCAGTTTAACTGCTGGTTTAGAGCAGAGACTAGGGAGAAAGCCCTATCTAATGGCAAAGGCATGGCACTGCCTGAGAAGGGGTTTGCAGAGTCCCAGGGCTGAGGGAGGCAGGGGAACAGTTGCATCCCAGCACCCACACCCCAAACCTGCTGCCAGGGCATCCAGGGGCTGGCGTGGCAACCTGTGTTTGAACAGAGGGAAGGAGCTGCTCTGGCTTTATCCGGCTCAAAGTCTGCCTGGGCAAAAGCAGCAAGAAGGAAAACACAATCAAAAGACTCAGCAGTAAAGGAAAACATTGGAAAGAATGAACAGACAAGGAAAAAAAGAGATGATTAAACAGTGACAGAGGTAAAAACACATACTACAAACCCCATAAAGACTGGTGATACTGCCTTTGTCCAACTCAATTCTCATATTAATTACTTCCTCTCAAAGCACCACTTAAGTTCTCTGCCTCCTGTCCCAGGCTGTCCCCACAGCACACAGGCCCCAAACCTCTTGAACTAGTAAAACATATACACTGGAAAGAGTGACTGCACCAAGAATCATCCAAGATTTCAACTGCAGGGAAAATGACTAAAAAATCAGAAATTAACTATATTAATCCCTGAGCCTTTGCGAATATATTGCAAACCTGTAGCTCCATCCTGCAACTTTCCAAGTCCAATATCTATTTGTTATTTGCCATTTTGGTTATGCTTTAACCCTGAGTTATTACTTCAGGGATCATATGACCATCTTAGCCCTAACTAAAGAAAATTTTTTTCTAATTGTTGCACAGGACAACAAAAGCACAGCTTTAAAGGCATAGAAACTGGAGAGCAGAAAATACATATTTTTGTAAATATTCATGAACAGTTCTGTGCTTTGAAGACACTGACGTCCTGATGTGAAAATATATGCGGCTGGTAATAGCACAGACTACCTAAAACTTGGTCAGCCTAAGTTTATTCTGTATCGTGGCAGATCTGAAACAAGTTCAGACAATCACAGCTCCTTAATGAGGTCCCAATGCTGAAAAGCAGCACACAAAGCTATGAAACCCAGAAAAACTTCATTTGGAAAAAGAGGGGAGCAGAGAAGAGAAAATACATCCAGGGAAAACAGACATTTCCTGCTAATGCCTCCCAAGGTCTGATGCTCTGTATCAACTATTATCCTTATGGTGAGAAACACTATAATTCCTGAAAATTATCTCATTCCTGTTCTCATGACATCTCTCCCAGTACAGTGACCTTTTGGCAAGGGCTGTGACAAGTGACCTCTGTTCCCATACTTGGTTTTCTCCTGCAGACAGCAGCACCCATGGTGGGACACACAAAAACCTCCCAGGCTGCCTGGAGCAGAACAGATAGGCTCAGGCCAAAATAGGGCAGTCAGATGGGGTTATTAAACAGAAAACAAACAAACAAACAAACCAAAGGCTCTGAGCCATAAATTCTCTCTCTCTTCTCCTACTGCTGCCAAGAGCCTGGGTGCAATAGGGGCACCAAAAGCCCAAACGAAATGCCAAGGAATTCCCATGCACGATGCCCTCAATAGCTTTCTGCTCTGTCTGGTAGTCATGAATCTTTTGCATGTAAATATTTCCTAATTCATCCCGTTTTAAACCTAAAATTAGCTTTGGACCACTGTCTTGGAGAAATACCCTCATCTGATAAGAGCTATTTCTGAGGAGTTATTTGCCTCCCCCAGGAGAAGCTGGGCTTGTCAGCACCCCAGATTTATGCCCTGGCACACCTTCCTTCCACAGCCCTGGGCAGGGGGTCAGCCCTCCACCACAGTTAGGAAGTGCCCCCTATGTTCAGGATCACTGCCAGCTCCTGCAAAGAGCATCCTGCTTTTCCAGCCCAGGAAAAACTCCATACTCACACAAAGCAAAACAGACACGCATTGATTTTATCTTTCCCTCAATATTTAAACAAAAACCCAGGGCTCTTGTACGTAGCATGTTACATTTCCTAACTATGAAACTAAAAGACAAAAGGGTTGGAAAACGCTCAGCAATGCCTTAACCCTGTTCTTCAGTTCAGTACATAGAAAACACTCAGCCAGAGGAGCCAGCAACAGCACATGCAGACGCCTCCTGAAAATCTGCCCTTCTGGATGCTCATACTGCAGGGGCAATGCAAAAGGATTAGGGTTTGTTTTTTAAAACACTCAAAACAGCCCTTGAATAACAACCAAAGCATTGCTCCTACCCTGGAAAGACCTGGAGCTGGAGAAAGGAAATAAAAATCCAGATCAACAGCAGACGTGTTGAAACATCATCCTGACCTAATTTGCTTATCTTTAGCCCAATCCTGATAAAACCAAATATTTTAAAATACTGTTTCCAAAACAATTATTCCCACAAAGTGCCCACATTTAATAGCAATATCTCTAAAGGCAGAAACCAATTAGTGCTTCCTGCAGCACAGTTCCCTGGCTTTGCATTATTGATTTCCACAGTCCTTGCCATGTGAGGCTTATTGCCAAGCCACCAGCCTGCCCGCAGGAAGAGCAAAGTCACAGGAATCCACACAGCCTGTTTGCAACAGGCCATGAGAGATTGTGCAAGGCTGGGATGGCCTGGAAATAACAGGTTCATCTTTGGAAGGCCCTGCTGCACTATCCACACTGGGCAGAGCCCCTTCTGCTGCAGGACAGGGCTCTGCAGCATCCATCCCACAGCACTTCTGCTAGAGAAAAGGACACAGAAAAGCCAGGCAGGTCAAGGGAAAGGATGAGCTAAGGCACTGGTGACTAACCCACAGCTCCAGCCAGAAAACCCCTCTGTGCTGGTCTGTCCCCACACCAACCCAGCCTAAGCATCAGCCACCTCCCAAGGACTCGTTTCATTTGCTTTACAGAACAGTAAAGGGAAAACATAAACATCCTTGGATGAGCAGCAGCTGCTGATCTCATGCTGATGTACTGGTTGCTCTGGCTCCCACTGCTCCTGCCCAGCAGCACCCCAGGAGCACCAAGGGCTGCCACAGGAAGTGCAGCCTCCCCGGGAAGCTGATCATTAGGTATTTACTGGTCATTAAAGCTGGCCCTACACATACTAATTCATCACCTTGTTTTGGATTCCTCAGGCATGGACAAGAGTGTTTAAGCACAGCACTGGCACCTCGGACGTGCATCCCTCAGGCCAGCCCTTCACTCCCTGATGTGGTCCAAGGCACACATCCTGCAGCCCTAAACCCAGGAGCACAGCACATAACACCCCTGAAAACCAGAGGATGCCCAGAGCCTCTGGAACCTGCTTACTCACCCCTAGAGACCCACCAGCACTACAGTTGCAGGCAGGCAAAGGGAACCAGGTGACAGCACCTTGGGGATCGGCTCCATCTCAGCATCCCCAAACCACACAACCAAGATGCAACAGAGTGGTCAATACAGTCCTGGGCTGATGGAAGAGAGGGGATTGGAAAACTGCCTGCTGCAAAGAGCAAACAGCAGGAAAGTCAAAGCATGCAGCACTTCTGGGTGCTGACAGACAGAGAGTTTGGCCCAGGACAGAGCTCACAAAAGCTTTATATAAAACCCTAAAAGCAAGGAGCTAGCCAAAGTGATAGTGTAATGCACAGGACTCTTAGAGTGACCATCTCCATGAGGATCAGGGATAACAGAGACCACCACGGTGCTCACAGGATGATACACACAGCTGCAGCTCTTATCTATAGCTGAACACATCACACAAATACAGCACATATTTTTGTGACCTAAATGTATAGATATGTCCAGGGCTGATGTCCTATACATCACTCAACACTATTCTGGTATCTCCCAGAGCCACGTCTGCTCCAGCAACTGCCACCTGCCAAGCCACATTTCCGCAGGGAATTCCAGCGGCTCGGAGACAAGCGGGCACGCTGGCAGGCAGCCCAACACCTCCATCCCTCCCTCCCTCCCTCCCACAGTGGGGTTAGGTGGCAGCTGATAAATGCAAACAGACCTTCACATATCTCCTACCAGCCAAGCTAATTCCAGGGAAAGCACTGCAGCCTGTGCTCAGGAGGGATTCTGCAACAAGTTCTCAGCTCAGCACTGTGCCCTGCACGGGAAATGGCTCCTGGCAGCAGCTCCAGATCACAGCAAAGAGCACAGGTATGTGTCAGAAGGTCAATGCCCCATTCTTGCTGCCACCCTGCTACTGATTGAACTGTTCCCATTAAGTGGGAACATGATTTTTCTTTCTCCTCCTGCTTTTTTCCATGTGAAAGTACAGGGAGGTGATTTTGTTGACCCTTTATGTGACCTGCTCAAAGAAATGAGAAATTCCTCTGGGTATCACAGCAACAAGGAGTAGCAGGTTGAGACCGTGTACTATTACTAATAGTTTAACTAAAATTTAAGCACTTCAATAAAATGCTGTTTCCGTTGTCTTGGCTTTTGGGAGTTTGTTTGCCTTAATGGAACTTTTCAAATAATTTCCATTTTTAATAAAAGCAAACAGCAGGAGCAGAGGGCCACGACAGAGGAGGAAAGTGTCCCTCCCACTTAACAGTACTACTGTTAGTGTAATTCCCACTACAGTGCAGAACTCAAATGTTCCCATGTGAGCAGCCAAGTCCAACTCCCTCCCCTGCTTGGGGAGTGCAAGGCACAGGCTCATGTCCCAGGGTGGCTTCCCTATGATCCCACCAGCTTCGAGGACAACCCCTGCAGGGTGACCACCACCACCACAGTTTTACTGATGCTCTTCTCCCTCTTAGAGGCAGCTCCAAGGGCAGGGTGCAGGGCTGGGACTCATGTTCAGTGCCAGGCCCACACAGGTGTTTGCACGGTGCCATCCCATGCTGATCCTTCCTGGCAGTGTGAACCAACCCTGGGACTGCTCCCACTGAACATTAACCTCTGCCAAGCTTTTGCTGACTGTGCACACACTGTGCCAGGGGTGTACTTTGCTTACCCAAAGCACAGGATGATCCTTGGTTAATGGGTGTGAGAGGAACTGCAGCACCTTGGGGTCACCAGAATGTCCCAGCAAGGTTATGTCCCAGGTCCTCTCTCTGCTCCTCAGCCAGAATCCTGCTGCTTCCCCATCCCAAACAGGACCCTGCACCACCCCGACAGCACTGTCACCTGCTGTTCCTGCCCAGGATAGGGACAGGCTGGAGCCACAAATGCAAAGCCCCATGATGTGGTGCAGCCACTCTCAGCACCCCAAAATGCTCCTATACTTCTGCCTGCAAACCTGGATTCAGCACCCTTCCAAACTGAAGCTCCCTACTGATTTTTTAATGTTTTATTTAGCAGTGCTTTTAAATGTGTTTGATGCATTCTGGCTGATAAGCTCCACAAGAATTTGACGTCTCTATCCTCATTTGACTTCAGTTATTTTCCAGTCTACTCTTAAAGCTGCAGCACTCACTGGCTGCAGTTCTCACTGTCGAGCTGGGACACCCAGCACTAAAAGGCTGTTGTACATTCAGGCATCATTCCCAAAAAACCAGCAACAGCAGGTGCCTGAGGTGACAACAGGTGCATGTCTGCTCCTGATTCACATTTCCAAGAACAGCTGCTTTTCCTCAGCACAGCCAGCACTGACACAGGCAGACACCAGCCCTCAGCCTCCCTTTCACACTTAGAAATCTACAACCAGTCCCTGAACAGTTTTATCTGTGGATTTAGGATAACACTAAGGTCTCACAAGAACTGCATTTTTTTTCCCTGTGGCCAGCTAAAAAAAAAACATTTGGGAATGTCTCATTTACAAGAAGAAAACAGTTGGCTTGGGGAAGTCCCAGAGGTAATTTTAAGTGAAGCTGTTACCCCAAGCTCAGTGGGCAGAGGTGATGCTGTCCCCAAGACTTCACAGAGGGCTCAAGGTGGCTTTGACCATCAGCCTCTCCCATGGACAACCTATATGGTAACATAACAGCACCTAGACACAGGTGAAAAGTTAGTGAAAAGTTATTTTTCTATACCTTGAAGTGTTTGATTCATTATCAGAATTAAGGATGAGTAAGTAATTACAGTAACTGGATTCTGATTTCTCCAACAATTCTGGAATGATGGCTGAGGTTTCAGACTGAGATCAAATCCAGGCAAATTCAATAAGAAATTGTCTGTTATGAAGCAGTAACTTGCAGAAACAGAATAGCTCCCTTATGTTTCTTTCTTAAATACAACTAAACACCTGCAAATTTATGCAAAACACTCATTTACACGCATTGACAATACTGACAGCTTGCTTAGAACAAAATAGATGCCATGGACAATTTTTTTTAACCACTTTCCTAGAGGGGAAAAACAATGCCTCGATCAAGCCTGTACAGGAGCCTGCTGATGGCAGGCAGGGAAAGGTGATGGTCATCTCAGATCTCAAACCCAGCCTCGGGTGCCTCCTCTCTCCTCTCCCCTGCCCACATCTCCAGACCTCCAGCACCTTACAAGCAACACATGTGTCTGGGCAAAGCAAACACCTTGCAGTTCATTCCCCTTTTGCTGAAATTCCTTTACAGTATTTTTCCCACAAATTTCTAGAGGAAATCAGAGCATTAATATTATGACTTACAGGCTTAACCCTTCAGACCCCAGCACATAATGAGGCAAAAATTAAAGACTATTTTTCCTTCAACTGCCTGACCTTCTGAAGCAGCACTGCACAGAAAAGTGTTTGCAGAGAGTTTTCTACATGTACAAAAAAAGCTGTTTGGCAGGAGGAAATGCAATAGTTTTGGGAGAGAAGTAAAAAAGGCTAAACAGGTTCAGACAGCAGTTCCCATCTTGCCAATTCTTTCTCCTGGTGAACAAAATGGCTCACTTGCCATAACTGCTGCCAAAGCTCTGCAGGATCAGGTCTAACCACAGATTTCAAAGCCACCATGAGTCATTTACTATTCTTTCTTGGTAAGACTTAACACTGGGTGGGACACAGACACAGAAAAAAAAGTCAATTTGCAGGAAACCTCAGTCATGGAAAAATATACTTCAGAACATCTCACAGGGACTACATAAATAGCAAAAGAGAAATGAGAAAAAGTACTTCTTTCTGAAAAGACTATGATGCACTGCCTGCTCTCCAAATTGTTTCAGCAGCCCTTCGGCTGTGACAGAGAAAGGACAGCTGAGCTCCCTAGAAGACCCCAGCAGCCATGGGTGCTTCCCAGTGCACCCAAGAGAACCACAAATAAGGCAGATTTGTGTTCTTCATGTAAAGTCAACTGCATCATGTAACTGCACCTTACCTGAACTGAAAGAGAAATACAAGTACAAACCATCCAATTGTTTCACCTCTTGTGTGTCACACTCAAAGCTGGTTGGGAGTAAGAACACTTACTTTTTAAATAAAGAAAAACCCCAACTGCAGGGTTGGCTTTAGCCAGGTAGTGGGGTGCAGTGACAAGTTCCTGCCATGGCCACAACACCTCAGGCTACTGAAAGCGTTGGAAAGGTGCAATTAATTACTCTGGCTTGTTTATTTCCCCCTTCCTGAGAGCTTCCTAGAGGCTTCACAGCCCAGCTGATGGTGGGAGAAGCCTGTGTGCTGAGAGGTTCCTCTGACCCAATCCAATGCACTGTGCTCACCAGTGAGTGTTTTCTGGGTGGGACAGAGACAAGCAGGAAGAAGAAGTGAGTATTTCTGATTTAAAAATTCCTGCCAGAAATCCAGCTAGTAAAATGGGAGAAGTTTCTAGGAAGTGGTTCAGCAATGAGTCAGTGCCAGTGGCAAGGAAGAGCCCCAGGATACGGCATCAGCAGATCCTGGAGGGAAAAGAGAAGCAAGTTCTTGCACAGCCACACAACCAGAAACTGCAACTGGCTCTGAATCAGCCACTTGCACAGGCTGGGACAGAGGCTGTCAGAGCACTGCTCTGTGGGACATTGTCTGCCTGGCACTGCCTTTTGTCTCTGCGCTCTGGAACGCTTGTTCTGGAGAAGAGAGGACCCTCTGTGCCTGGACCACCTTCCCCAGCCTTGGGGAAGAAGATGTAAAGTGTCCCCAGCTCACTGGGATCTTGCTGCCAGTCCTGGGAGAGCCCAGGGAAGCACCAGGTGTTTTTCAAGAAGCTTATCTTATTTCTCCCAAAAAAGGCTGCACACAAGGGCTCACTGCACTGGCAGAAAGAAAAACGTAAGACAGGAATCAGGCCCATTCACAGCCTGACCTGAAAAATGCAATCCAGGAAATGCAGTTTAATTCTTTCTTCACCAGCAGGTGTAAGCCAGGAAAACAGATCTCAACACCACGGATATTCTGAATATTTGCTGCTGTCATTATAGTGTGCACAGGACTCGCCCACCCAGACAGAAAAGTCTCCTTCTGTCAAGTAAAACTGCCAACAGTGATGAGGCTTCTCATCCTCAGCCCTGCAACTCCTCTCCCAGAGGCTTTCCATGGGTGGCTAGTGGAGGGCTGCTCTTTCTCTTCTGCAAAATGTGCACCCCACCACTATTCACTTCTTTTATTACACCTGCCCTTTTATTAAAACCTTTCTCTGTAAACAGTGAGTTCCTTAGGGCTGAAGATCATTTATTTTATCTATTTCTCCTCTGCCATAGAAAACAGGATAGAGGAGGAAGGGACAATATTATTACACTAAGGTAACTAATGCAAACTAGCTGCTTTGCTGTTAAATCCTACTGGAGGTGTAGCACGATTTTATTTCATGGAGCTCACTGTGGTCCACTCTGCGTTCCCAGGGAGCAAAAGGGACGATTTGAGGCCAAACAAATCACAGAAAACCAAAGAGCACAAAGGTACGAACACCACGTACAGCCAAGATGGGCTTCAGTGCAGACCTGGCACAGACGGGCACACCCTGTGTGCCAGGGTTCATTCCCACTCTCAGCCAGATTTTACTGGCATCCAAGCAAGCACGGTAGCCCATAATATCAGGTAACTACCTTGATATTAAAGCCCCACATCCCATTTTGGCAATAAGCCCTGGGCAGGCTGTCACCCTTGCTGAGCTGATACCATGCTCGCTGCAGGAACGGCAGGAGATGCTCTGGCACTTGCTCCATCCCCCTTCTCTGATGCTTTTTCAGCAGGATTTCCCTGACCTGCATCTATTTAGACTCACATGAGCCACAACTGTTTTTACATAGAAGTTCTTATTCTCTGAGATAAAACTGGCCTCCCTTTTGGGGTGCATGGCTTCCTCTCTGCCTGGTGCTATCCCAGCTCTCCAGTGTGGGAGCAGCAGCCACCAGACGGCTTCTCCCCACACCAGCAGATGGGTGCCTGGGGGCTGGAGCTGTCTGACAGACACCAGCCCCACTCCTGCTTTGTTATGTAAACCCCCAGGTTTTGGTGTTTATCTGCTTGAAGGATCCAGAAATCACTAAATGCCACCACGGCGTGTGGGCACGAGGAGCGAGGGATGTGCGAAGTGCTCGGGGCAGTAATGACAGGGTGCCCCCGGCGATACCTCCTACTGCTACTGCATGGAAACAGAGCAAACTCTGATTTCCAAAGACAAAAATATATATAAGTACAAAATTCATGATCTTCAAATCCACTCCTGTTTGTCCTCCCCCTGCACAGGAGCCAGGGTAAGGGTGAGTGTCCCATTGCAAGGACCACAACTGCTCTGTGCCACCCTGGACACTCTGTGCCAAGCAGGTGAGGGAGCAACACGGTAAATATTTTGTAAATAAAATCGGGCAAATGGAGCTTTTTCCAGCAGTCCTTCCACCACCTTCTGCCTTCCAGGGTGTCTGCACATGCAGAGCTTGTATTTACATGTATCAGATGATCTCAAGTCCACGGAAGTGAGGGACAGGGCAGGTGCACCTGGCTAAATATCTGTAAAAAGCTTATTTATGTATCTGAAACAAACAAAAAATTGAATTGACACTATATAGCTATATCTATCCTGCAGCTCAGCAGAGCTGAGTTCTGGCCCTGCATAGGTGGGTGCAAAGAAGCCAGACTGCAGACAAGCTGCACACACATCCCACCTCTCCGAGGGCACGAAAAGCATGGCAAGCAGCACCTAAATATGGACTGAAAAAGCCCTTATTTTGGCAAAAAGAACCAAAAAAAGGCTGGCCAAGATTTGTGAAGGAAAAGAAAAAAACACACGGTTGCAACTCCTGTCAGGCAAATAATCCTGACCAAATCTCAGTCCCTGCAGGAGTTTCCAGGGCACAGGGCATGTGAGAGCAAGTTAAAAACACATCATCAAATAATTGCCAGTCAGACAATGGGAGGAAAAGGCATGTAAAGGTTTGCTCTCACCCTCCTCCTTCCTCAGCCTTAGCCAAGACCAGGTGCTTACTGACATCAGACACTCCAGAAGAAAATCAAATTGCTTCCTCAGCTCTGTTAAACACAGATTTAGGGCCACTGGCCAATGCTGATTCTCACTAAAGCTTTATTATTATTTTTTTAAATAACTTGCTGCAAAACAGCTGTTCCAACATGAAATTAAGGAACCACCTGTTTACAGCAAAGGCACCAGAAAGGTCCTGCTCCTCACAGAGCATGATGGCTTCCTGCAAAACTCCAGCAATTTCAGACACTGACTTTGTCCTTTGATATATTCACTGGCTACAGAGAGAGAGAAGATAAAACTAGAAGCCTCTATGAACATTAGTAACTGATATCTTCCTTATTATGTCATTTCAAGGGAATAACACTTGTGGTAATGCCAGCATTTAAGTGCATTCCCCTGGAATTTCTTTCCCTGAAGGTTTGATAACCTGCTTTAAATCCATTTTCAGAGAAGGAATAACTGTAAAATCCAAGTTCAGCTGGCTGAATTTTCACTTTAATCATGTAAGAGATTTCTCAAATCACTGCTGGAGATAAGACCCACTCCCTTAAAACACCTTTCCTCCACCACAGACATACCTGCAGTCTAAAGAGCACTTTCTAAATTACAGGGATAAGAATGTCAAAATTACATAACCCTTTACACTTTGTTATTATTAAGAGTAATAAAAATTTCTAGGAGAGGCACAAGATTGCAGCCCGATTTGTGAAAGATTAATTTCACTAGCAATGATCACCTACCTAGTACTTATAATTTCACTTACACACATGTGAAACAGCATCTTCAGCAGTTTAAAGAAGCTGCAATTACGATACCAGCACACTCTTTCTCAGCTGCAAGAGCTCAGGAGACACCTGTCAACAACAGCATTTTTTGTGGCAGGAGTTCAAGCCTCTCAAAGGAGGAAGAGCACCATGGCCTCCAGGAAAAGTCAATTTATTAAGTCTTTTCCAGTAAGACCAGAGCCTCAGGATTAATTTTCAGTAATCCTAAAAAGGATGATGTTATATATCAAGACAAAACTGAAAACACAAATAAGTGTTTAAGTGAAACCCTTCAATCTTCTCTATTTGGGAAAGTTATATCTTGGCAAAACCAACTTCAATCGCTGTACCTCTCAATAAACTTCCATTCAATCAGCTGTAGCACAGTCTACAGCAATTTTTGTAAATTTTAACAGATTATTCAGAGGGATCTGACCTTAGGCCTGTCCCACGGGGAGCTCTGACCAAGCCTGGGGTTGGCCTCCTCTCCAGGAGGGCAGATCCAGGGCTCAGCATCCCCAGGCAAACCCTTCACCACGGTGGGCGATGGGGACACTCTGGGAGGTCACCCTCGTCCTGCACCCCCAGGCCTGGCAGAGGCCAGACACACTTCCCCACTGCAAAAAATCTGATTTTACAGGCTTAGTGCTAGCTCACGGCAGAAGGACAGGAGGAAGGGCCTCTTTCAGCCACAGGCAAAGGCAGGGCAGGTGCACAGGGGGGACTGGCTACTGCCATTCCACCCCAGTGCTCCACAACAATTCCCTGAGCCTGGACCGGGGATCCCAGCATTGCTGGGGAGTGCTCAGTATCACAGGTAACAGTGACCCTGAGGAAAGGGCTCCCAAGCAGCAAAGGAAGGGTAGCCCATGGACGCAAACTCAGAGCTTTCCAACTTCTTGCTAAATCGAGCAGGATTTGGCCATGAGACCCAAGTCACAGGGCTAACACTCCTGAGCATCATGAGGTGGTTGGAAATTAAGTTCCCTGGTTACCTGCAAGCCTCTGGCATGAGCTCACACTTTTCAAAACCTAGAGACGGCACGGGAGGGAAAACATGAATTCTTGAGCGATTAAAGACACTCGAAAGAGAGGTCCCACCCCTCGAGCTGCAAGCACAGGCAGCTCGAAACACAACGCTGTACGCTAACAGGGAGCTTTTGTCCCAGCAGCAGTCACGGGCACACCAGCCTGGTCATGACATCCACACTTATCATCTTCCACCAGTGTCAAATCAGCAGAGCTTCATCCACCCAGTCCAGTGCGTGTCCCCAGACAGCCTCACTGGAGAGGCATCGTGCAGATTTACGGAAAGGAGGGATGTGGTGGTCACGCAGACCTGGGCACACAATGGGCATTGTCCTTCTGTGTGCAGAGAGCCTGGTCAGCCCAGGGAACACTTCCAAAGCCAATGGAGCAGCACTGACTTGAACCTGGACTCCGGTCCAGCTCGGACCGGAGGCACCTTGAGGCTGAAGATTTCTAGAAAGCATCATGTCAAATAAAGACAGCCAGAACAGGCATAAAAGGCTTTCATTGCAAGAAACCCACCCGGCAGCTCGGCAGAATGGGCTGTATTGAGTAACTCTCAGGGTTTTCCCATAACCCAAAACCGGCGGGTGCGGAAGGGACGTGGCAGGGTCACGGCTTCACCAGCGCCGGGGACACTGAAGTTCACCACATCACCGACCTTCCCAACCCAGCCGCCCGCGCTGACCACAGGGCAGGACCGCACCGACCCAAACCCACCCATTTCACAGCACAAAAACGCGCAAACCATCCCGAGTGTGTCCGACCGGCGACAAACACCTCCCCGCGGCAAAGCCTGCCCCAGCAAAGAGCCCGGACAGGGCATTCACTTGAAAACAGACGCCCTCCGCTGAAGTCACCGCAGTGCCCCGGGCCGGGCGCCCACTCCGGGGCACCCCCGCGGCCGCACCCGCCCTCACCCACCTCCGGCCCCCGCGGCCGCGGGTGCCCCATGGTGCCGTCAGCGCCAGCCGGGTGCCGTCAGAGCCAGCCGGGTCGCGTCCCTTTCGCGGGGCAGCAGCGGCCGGAGGAGCAGCCCGGAGCAGCCCAAGGAACCTCCCTGCAGCCGGCCCCGCCCGCGGGTCCCTGGGCGCGATGCCCAGGCCCGGCCCCCGGGCCCGCCCCGCGACCGCCCCCGCTGAGGGCACCGCGGCCGCTCCCGGCACCGGGACACGGCTCGGAGGAGGGACGGACACCCCCGGCCCCGCCTGGGGTGGGCGTGATGAGCCCAGGGAAACGCGGAGTGAGCGACAGGGGACGAGCTCGGTTGTTTCAGCCCAACTTTGCAGCGTGTGGTGGGAATTTGAGATTGCGCTCCGAGCGCCGCTTCCACAGGGAGCACGGCTCTCCCCTTCGTGCACGGACACTCCAGGAGGGAGAAGCCAAGGTTCCCCGCCGTCACCGAGAAACTGGGTCTGGCCAGGGAAACAGATTGAAAAAGCCTGTGCAAATTAACAATTATTAATTGCACATGCGATGCCTTTTTTTTTTTTTTTTTTTTGGCATAAGACAACCCAGTAATTACAGTCCGGTGCTGTTTGGATCCGAGCCGTCCTCCCCTGCACATGCTGCATTTACCGTGTTACTTCCCGACTGCCCTTTTTAATATGCAAAGAAGCAGATTTTTTAGCGAGAGAGAAAAATTTTGTGCTTGCAGAAAGATTGAACTGACATGCATATAAGCAAAATTCTCAGCAGGTTCCAGCTATAACCCAGCCCTGAGTGCTGGTGAAACGCCCAAAATCTGTCTGCAGCACTGCAGCTCTCACTGCTGCGGCTGTACAGAGAGATCTTGGTGATTTATTCCAGGGAACTCAGTGATTCCACTTCTATACTTACAGAAAGGTTATTAGGATATTTTTCTTCCTTAAATGATTTTAATTTTTATTTCTTTAAATCACGAAGAACTGAACCACAGTCCTCAAATGTAGATGAGATAAATAACCCAACTTTGATCACTGCTGGCTCAGAGGCAGCCTCTGTCCACTACTCTGGCAGTGCAATATTGAAGCATCACATTCTCCAACAGAGCAGTGCCTGCCTTGTTTATGGGCACACCTGTAACATGCTGGCTCAGCTCATTTACACTGGGTTTACTGTGACTTGGCTTACCAACACCTTAACAAAACCAGTTGGAGTGATATGCTTCACGCCTAAAATCAAACTTAGAAATCTAAGGTGGGTTCCCAATAGCGTTGCAACACGTTTTCCTTCAGCTCCTGGGGAGCTGGGCTGGGCTCAAACCCTGCCCCATTCAGCATCTGTGAAGAGCTGTGAGTCAAGATGGCTCAGCAGTGAGCCTGCAGTGAGCAAAGAAAAAGTCAGCACAGACACTCAGTGTAGCACTCTGTCAGTAGAGAACAAATCAAGAGAGGAAACTGAGGTGGAACACTGCAGGGTAATATTCAAAGCTATCCTATATCACAGCCATTTCCACCCCAAAGAGTGGGCAGAGCCGTGTTCCAGACAGGCACCTTACCCCACACTGCAGAGTTTTCATGCTAAACATATGGAATAGGAATGAGTGGAGATATGGCACAGGGAGCATCCCTCAGGGCACCCACCTGCCCAGGATGCCCAAATTCTGCCATCCTCTCTGGATACACCTCTGTCCACCCTCCAGCTCCCTGGGGCAGGAGGCCAGAAGGCTGCAGGAGACCTCTGCCACCTCCCATCTCTGCACACCTCTCCACGTGTGTTGATGCAGAGAAGGGACATATCAGACAGAGAAATAAACTTTCTCTGCAGGCAAACCCCTGCCCTTCTGCCCAGAGCTCATTTCAGTGCTCATCCCCTACGTGACTGGCTGATTTCTAGCAAATCTTTCCAAATCCATAAACCTTAGCTCACTTAATGCTTATTTAATCTCTCTGCTGTAGGTTTATGTTGCAATGAGCAGAGCTAGACCAGTAGCAGAAGAGAGGAGCCAGTGCAGGTGAGTATTTTGGCCTCTACTTTGCACAATTCCCCCCTCTGCAGCACCACAGCAGAGCAGGTTCTCCACACACAGTTATCATCTCTCCCAGCAGAAACACTGCTCTGTGCTCATGTCCCATTAGTGGTTTTGTACACTTCTCAGAACCTTCCCTGTCCTGAAGGCACTTCATAAAGTGGATACTTGGCACATACCCTCGAAAATATCTTAAGCTCTGAAGAAGCACAGTAATATCTGTCAGGAGTTTCTTTGGTTCTCTCCCACCTGCTTTTCAATCTTCAGGAGCTTCCACACATCCCTGAGAGGATGCCTGGTGTCGTCACAGGGGTGTGAAGTTTTCTTTTTTAAGGTGAGACTCTGGTGCAAATTGTACTCTGAGTGACAGTCAGGGATTGAAGCTGCTGCAGTCTGTAAAACCAAGGTGCTGATATTAGCAATCTTTTATTTTTTATTGTTATTTAGTCATACCTCATATTTTTTCCTTCTCTCTAAAAATTTTCACTTCCATGCCCAGTGAGGTGGCCAAAAGTGGGGCCACATGAGGCATGTAGAGACATCTGCAGAAGGGCTCTTGGTGAACTAAAAGCCTGTGCTGCTGCATACCAAACCAAATCCACCAGCTGAAAGATAATACAGGAGAAGAAACAGACACTCTTTTAAAATAAGGGCATTGTCTTCAATCTCGGTCACCACTTGACATCACAACACAGGGAGAAGGGGAAGGACCAAAGAGCTGCAGGACACTTTAGAAATGCCAAACAAGACAAGGCTTTAAGGAGGGAAAAAGGGGGGAAAATAAATGCCAAACTAAGAGGAGGCAGGAGTGAACATGTGACAGCACAAAGGAGTGTCACCTTCTCCAAGCCTCTCAAACCACTTTTGTGCAACTTGAAAAACACTCTCTCCTTCCTCTGTGGCAAAAGGCAGTTTTGCCAAGGGGCTGGAGTGCAGGAAGGATCTCAGCAGAGCCATTTCAGGAATCTGACAGGCTGAACACAGGTGTCACCTAAATAGAGGGTTTTACCCATTGCGATTTTTATCACCCATTTGCTTTTCCTTTGTTAAATGAGTTCAGCTACATCACTACAAACCCCAGCCCTGTGTTATTCACAGTGTCACCAGTAAAGGGCTATTCCCCAGCCCAGTGCTCCTGACACTGTTCACAGAAACCCATACATCAAAGATGGAAAAATAAAATAAACAACCATCAAATGCCAGGGTGGAGCCTGTAGTGTCTTTTATATCTGCAGGCATTGAAAGGCCCTTTTTCCTCCTTATAATTCCCCTTTAGCCACGCAGGGGCTCCCTGACACCAAATGTGGGTCATGTTGGTGCCTCTGCAAAGCCATGGGGAATAGAGGGAAACTAGGGGAAAAAATAAGGAGTTGTTTTTCCCCCAGCTGGGTCACATTTGGGAAGGAGCCTGCAGAGCCCCAGGGAAGGGAGGGATCAGCTTTATCACCCTTGGTGAGATGAGGGTTTACTTTGGCTCTGTGTAAAGCCAGGCTCTAGCTTGGGACACCACAGTGCCTCCTGCTCCTGCACCCTGTCCCCAACCTCTGCTGAAGTTGTCCTGTCTACAGAGCAAAGGTTTTTGTACCCCACAGCACAGTGACTCTGCAGCTCCTTAGGACAGAAGGGCTATTTTATCCTGTATCCCAGAGTGTCACCTCACTAGGGACTGGAAATGTGTTCTGCTGTAGCCATTTCAGAGCAGTGCAAGGAGAATGTGCTTCAGCATCCTCCCAAGAGGGGCACAAGGGATGGGGCAGAACAGTGCTCATCTCCAACCCCGACTCCAGTGCCCCCACAGCACCCACAGCAGGTGATGAAACCCCCTGGAAGTGTGCACCAGACATTCCAGAAAAACCCTGAGGATCCACACTGAGGCAGCCACTGGTGACACTGCCAAGGATGGAGCAACCCAAGAAAACCCAATGTGAGACAGCTGGCATTAAGTCACATACATACACAAAAGAAAAGAAAATATATTGTTTTGTCCCATAAGACCAGTATTCCAAAAGGAAAAGGCAAAGTTGCTTAGAGGAACCACATTGTCAAGTGCTTTTTTCCTTCTCTTCCCTTCAAGGACTGCTATTGTCCTCGTAACTCTGAGGGAACGGGCAGGGGAGGAAGTTTTATTCAAAGTCACTTCAGCATCAAGTGCCTGACTGGGCCACAGGGCCTCCTGGGAATTGTAGTCTTGTCTTCTCCCATAAAAATTGCTTTTTCTGGCAAAATTCCACAGTAGTGTAATACCTCCTATGACACAGCAGCAATCCGCCTGCACAGTCAGGGGACAGCAGACCCCTGGACTTAAGTTGCTACAAGACAACCCCGGGGGCTGCTCAGCATCTAAACCTTATCAGATTTGGCCAGAATATTTCAGTTTTCTTTCACACCCTTCTCCTCTCACAGAATTCCCATGGAAACACAAACAATGCTCTTGCTGTTTGGGTTTGGTTGGGGCTTTTTTCCTTCTCTCGGCGAGGGGGGTGGTGTGGATGAAAGTGGTAAATGAAAAATTTAAAAAACCCCAAAAAAAAAACCCAAGGAGAAGAAAAAGAAGGAAAAAAATATTGAATAATACATGAGATACACGTCTAGCTTGATTTTCCCTGCAGCAGTGCATCTCCCCTCTGTATCACCCCTTCAGAGCCTCAGGGGACAGAAACGTGCCTCAGAACTAGAATAATACATATTTCTTGTATCACAAACTTGCTTTTGGGCAGGAAATGCCCGAATCCAAGCTGTCCCGCCCTTTTCCTCGCTGGTGCATCGTTCCAGAGATACCTGGATGCCACCGTGTGGCAGCTGCCCCAAGCAGCGGTGGAGGGACAGGGATAGCGACAGGGCTGCAGGGAAAGGCAAAGCTTTAAGGGGGAAAAAGAAGGGGGAAAATAAAATAAAAAGGAGGGTTGGGGTTTTTTTTTTCTTTTGCAGCAATTCACAAAACTTCAAGGAATGCCAAGCACGTCAGTAGATGAAGCACAGGATCTGGAGGAAGGAGAGAGTGCAAACCAGCTCCGTATGGTGTTGAGCTCAGACACACACTGCCTTTCTATTTAAAGCCCTGCAGGAACGTGAATGCCAGGTTTGAGTGAGCTCAACAAGTCCCTCTGAAAACAATTTACATAGTCCTCTCTTCCATGGGGTCTGGTTATCTGACAGCTTTTAATGCCTTACCATTCCCAAACAGCAGGATACAACCCACCTTTTCCTGCTGGAGGACTGAACTCAGGATCTGGAAAGGTATTTAATTAATGACAGAGACCACTGGGACTTCCCTGGGATCCAAATCAGCTTTGGGATGAGGACATGGGCTGCGGAGTGTTCAGTGCTGCTGCTTGCCCACCCCTCCCTTTTCCCTCCACGTGGGAAACAATGCTGGGTGGAACCCTGAAGATGAGGATTGTGCTACCAACTGCTCTGTCCCCAGGCACATCCTGCAGGCAAAACCATCCTGGCAAGGCCAGAACATCCTTCCTCCTCTACCAGCACCCTAAAACTGTCTCCTGCCAGGAGGCAGCAAGAAGAAAGCAATACACAGCCCAGGATCAGGGTTTGGGGTATGCCTCATTCTTCCACCCTGGGCAATGCCTTATTTTCCAGTGCCTCTGGGGTATGTCTCAGTTTCCCCTCATCTACCTCCAGAGCACAGCTTCTCATTTATTCCAAGGTGCAGTTCATTGAATGGAGAATTACATGTTTTATCATTTGTCCATAACAGGTTGTCAAGTCGCCGTGTTATTATTAGCAACAGGAAAGGAACTAAGTAAATTATTCTTCAAGTATGTAATGAGCACTTGAGTAAGCGTTAAGTAATGAGCGTTTCTTTAGCGAGGAATCCAAGCGAGACACACTCCACCCATTTTGTTAACAAAGGCTTATATAAGCTGGATGTTACATAAAACGCTAAAATAGGGAGCCGGAGCACTCCCCCACCTTTGGGTGATAGCTTTGCTGCAGCCCACGGATACCTGAGCTGACACTGAACCAGCTCCGAGCTAAAAGGCAGCTGATGGCCAGGCTGGAGCTGGCAGGAGCCAGTGACAGAGGTGTCCTGTGTGTGCTGCCATCAGCCCTGAGCACAGCTCGGGTGGCGAGGCTGGATTTGGCCTCGCACTGCTCCAGAAACAGCCCCTACAGTAACGCGCTCCAAGCAGATTTATCATCCCTGTGATGATCCAAGAATGTGTTTCTGTTCTTGTGTGGCAGGGCAGGCTAAGCACCACCCAACCCCAGGGTGTCATCCCAAGGGAATTATGACTGGTGCTTCGGAAGGAGGATGCAAGCTCATGGTTATGGGGAAGTTCCTCTGCGGCTTTTCCTGTCTCCAGGGATCTGCAGGAAAGGGACTTTCCAAGACAGAAGTTCTGTCTTTGTAGTTTCCCAGCTCCTGGCAGCTGATTCTTTCAATAAATTGACAGGTCAGTTCTTAAGTTCTCATGAACTTTCAACTTCCACCACATCATGCGACAAAACCCACCACAATTTACTGTAATTCATCTGCAGAGAAAAGGGGATCTACATCTTGCAACATCAATTACTACAGCTAAAAAAAGTAGGCTGGTAGGGGGTGCAGCCTCTTCATCACATCTTGTGTGCCTGAAAGCCTGTCTGTCTTGAGAAAAATCATCTGTCTCCATAAAGAAATACTCTTCCTCCCTAACATCTTGCATCGCACCTTAAAATGCACAATTCCAACACTCAGACGGCAGATTCAGCTGACAGCAGAAGTTGCTTCCTAGACACAGGGTCAAAAAAAAGTCTCAGAGAAGAGAATTTGCAATTCTCTTCATAGCCCCAGACACCAAATCCTCCAAATGCAGGTATGATATGCAGTTGCATGAGAAGTCAGGGACACTTTTCTGATTGGGGGGAAGAAAAGGGGAGAGAAAGATCTTTAGGCACGGGATTTTGGGGCAGGCAGAGCAAAACGTGTCAGGAGTTACTCCCTGGACTACTACAAGTGAGCCATTCATGGCTGCAATCAGTTTTCTCTGCGGTACTTGCAGGAACATGCCAAGGCTGCTCTGTGATTCTGCCCGACTGACTTAGTGTTTGTGATTTGCCTGACCTTTGCTCTAAATAAATGGGAGCCACACAGAGGGAATTTTGATGCAAGTCCCCTGCATCTATAGCATCCCCCCTGGCTGCAACCCACTGGCTTCCTGGGGCTTTGTTTTAAAGGAGAGACAGACAGAAGGCAGGCAGGAGGGGAAAATGAAGAAATGAAATGCAAGCTGTCTGACCCACACAATTAAAAGAAAAAAAAGAAAGAAAGAAAGAAAAAGAAATCAGAAAAACTTGGCTTTGTTTTCTGTCATGTTGTTTATCTTACTTCAGAATTAAATCCAGATGACATAGATAAGACAGGGGTGACCCCTAGTGCCCTCTCCAGCTGCAGCTTCCACTGTTATTCCCTGTATTGATATTAGAGCATAAACAGAGGGAAGAAGCAGCACCTTTCAGATTTGTTCTTCATTCACAAAGCCTCTCTCTCTCCCCTTTCAGAAACAAGATCTCATTTCCTCTCACTAGTGAAACTCTATCACTGCGAGGCATTCAGTGCAACATCCCTTTGTCGCTGTTGTCTGGGAACAAAATTAAGCACATTTACTTGTGTAAGAACTTATTATATTCCATTGACTATTTATCATAGGACATTTATATTTATCACCTTACATAAAAGAAAGAAGAGCCTATTTTGCTAACTCCAGGCTTGTCAATAGCTAAGAACAGCCATTCAAACTCCCAAGAAGAGACCTTTGTCTTGTAAAAAGTGTATTTTGCAGCACCAAGGCGCTGAAAGGAGCGAGTCTTTCCTGTGACAGCCATCAGTATGCACCACTTTTTTTTTGTCTTTCAGCAATGTCAAAACTCTCTGTTCTTGTGAATCAGCCTGCACCAGATATACCCCTCTCCCTGTGCTGGGTGATGCTCATCAGGGGCTTTTCCTTGTGTTATTGCGAGGGAACAGCTCCTCTTTCACAAAAACCTTGAGACACCCCCTCACAGATCACTTTGGGATGCAGGATTTTTCTTGAGGAAATAAATTATTTTAGGCACAAGGCTGAAAGATTTTTAGCTTCCTGTAATGTGAGCACTTCAGGCACTTCCTGCCCTGCTGAGGTCGGGGCTGTGCCCACCAGCACCCAGTGTGGGTGGTACCACATCAGTTGACATCTCAAAATTTCACATATTTAATGGGACCTCATCAGGCAAAGAAGCCAGCTGCTAACAGTCCCCACGGTGACATTTCTATCCTCAAAAGAGCAGCAAACTCCCCTGTGCAGCATCACGACCTGCCACAGGCTCATCTGATGCCTCTTCAGCTCTGTTTTTTTTGCCTTTCAGCACTGGCAGCCATCACTGCAGCATCCCTCCTGCTGCACCAGGGCTTCTCTGCACAGCCCAGATCCTCAGGGCTGGCACCCTCACTGCTCGAGCCCCAGGAATGCTTTAACACTTCCCAAAACAACTCCCCAGCTCGGGGAATCCTTGGGAGCCACAGGACATGACATGACATGACATGTTGCTGTCACCCCCATCACGATTCAGCTGGTGCCTCCTTCCCCTTTTGCCACCTGCCAGTCCGTTTCTTCACCAGAAATTACTTCCAGGTTTCAGCCAGTCCTTCCTCCCCAACAATTTTTGCTTTCACACAGCCTCTCTGGTCATTCACCCCAAGTTCCTTCTTAAGCCTCCAAGCTTCTTGGTGCCCCCATCACCTCCCCAGGCAGACAAACACCACCATCCCTCTTCCCAAACCAGCCCTTTCCTGGCACCCTTTACACCCATGACAGCCCAAGTGAGGCTGGATCAGCCACAGGTGAGGCTGGTCGATGCCTCTGGAACAAAAGTTTTACTCTTTGCAGGGCTGGGCTGGCTGAAACTAAAGCAGCTGCATTTTTTTCCAGTTTTAGTAAAAGTTCATAGTCTGGTCTGGACAGAGAATCATAGAATGGTTCGGGTTGGAAGGGATCATAAAGATCATCCAATTCCAATGCCTGCCATGGGCAAGGACACCTGCCACTGTCCCAAGTTGCTCCAGCCCCATCCTATTTGCCCTTGGACACTTCCATGGATGGGGCAGCCACAGTTTCCTTGGGCAACCCATGCCAGGGCCTCACCACCCTCATTGGGAAGAATTTTTTTCCTAATAACCAATCTGAACATGCCCTCTGTCTCTTTGAATCTAATCTCCCTTGTCCTGTCACTCCATGCCCTTGTCCACCCTCACTCTGCAGCTCTCTTGGAGCCCCTTTAGACACTGGACAGGGCTCCAAGGTCTCACTGGAGCCTTCTCTTCTCCAGGCAGAACACCCCAACTGTTTCAGCCTGGCTCCAGAGCAGAGGTGCTCCAGCCCCCTGAATATCAAGGATATAATACTGCTCTACTTATGTGCCTGTTCTCTGAATCATTTTTCCCTGATTTTACATCTCTATGTTCCCATCTTCCCTTGTTTACATTAAATGCAACTGTTTCTGAATTGAAGTTCCTCTTAATGTTTTATTTTTAAATCAAGGGAGAGGGGTAGGAATTGTGCTAGTCATTGCATAATTTTGGTTTTATCTGGTGTAAATCTCACTTGCTTCTGAGATACCTCGTGCTTCCCAGCATGACCCCAAATCTGCATTGCTCTCATGTCTCTGCTCCAACCTTCTCCCTTTATTTATTTCCCCCTCTGTTTTAGTTAAAGATATCCAAATATATAATCCTCAGAGCTACTGTTTGCTTCTTTCACAATATTCCATGTTCTTTCTCCTGTTAGTTTATTTTCCTTGTTAGCTTTAGTAAACACCTTTTTTTACTTCATTGCTGCTCTGATTGTATATGATCCCATACAGAGAAGGCACAACAAAGTCTTCCTATAACACACATATCTTTCTATAGCTGCATTTTCCCTTTATTCTTATTTTTGCTTGGTGCTAGCTCTGTGTATTCCAGTTACACTCTGCATCTAAAACAATCTGTCAGCTTACATGTGCCTATAAGTAGTGGGAGTATTAGTTTTGAATATTTTCATATAAATTCTAGCATTGTTCCCTCACACTGTTAAAAAGCTCAGAATTAGCTCATCACTTTAATATTTAATTATCACAGGAATGAGCTTCTTTGCATGCTTTTGCAATATTTCACTTTCCAGGTTCTTCACATCCTTGCTCATACAGTTGGAAAGTTACTCTTGTGAAGTGAAAATGCTTTCTTGGATGTCACCTGAATGTCAGAATCTGACCCAGGCAATGCTGAGTTTGACACAAATCCACACACTGAACCAGTCCTTCATCAGGTTAAGTAAAATCATCATCATTAAAAATGCTTTCATTAAAGACAGGAGGTTTTTTCCTTCCAAAGGCTACACTGGTTCAAGGAAACCATAAATCCTGTGGTTTGCCTGACACTGCAGGTCAGTCTAGATGATCAGAATAGTTTATTCTGGTATTCATGCTGAAAAACTTACAAATATCCGGACAAACTGCAACTGCATCTGGTAGAGAGATGGTCAAACAAGATAAGGGAGCTGCTGCTTTTGCTCTTAAATGCTCAAAATTCGCCTACAGTCCTGCTGAGACAGCCACATCTCACCCAGAGATCACTAATGCAGCTTCTTTCACTTGTTTTCTTTTTTATCTGAGCTGTGTTATAACCTTCAAAACTTTCCTGTTCAAAATTTTGTTAGAAAACTGCACTTGATCCTGCTGGTGATGGAAATCCAGTGTTTTCCCAATGATTATTGTTGCTTTAGTGTCCCCCCAGCTTGTGACTCCTGTAAATCAGAAGTTGGCTCACTCAGAGGAGTTTGGAGAGCCAGAGGCAGCTCCCAGACCTTGCTCCTTCAAACACTCAGCAGTGAGTGCTTCTGCTGAAGTCCCCGTGCTGGGGCCATGGGTTTTAGCAGCCAGGATGGCTCTGTCCTCTCCAGCCACCACCCTGACTCCCACAGGGCTGCACACACTGTCTCACTGGGAGCCCAGAGGCAGGGAGGCTGCAGGAAAGAGGATTTTTATGTGGTGGCCCATTGGATGGATTGCAATAGGAAAAAAAATGTGTTTGAATGAGTTATGAAACTCATGAGCTGGAAAAACTCACTGGATATGGCACCTCACAACACAAGGAAGGGGAACATGGGATGGAGCAGATCCCACCCCCCAGTACAAGGTCCAGGAAGAAAAGTTTTATTTTTCCTGCTGAAAATCCATCAGGAAGCATAAAGCTAATCTCAAAAAAGTCATTTTCCTACTTGCCAAGCACACATGCAAAAAAGGCAATCAGAAACACTGAGCGTTGCCTTTCCAGAGTTTAGACCAAACTCAAAGCTGCCATCAGTCCCAGTTCCCTGCATTCTGCTCCCAGTTTGCTCAGGCAAACTCCACAAACTCCTCCACTAAAACCAGTAGCATAATTTTCTATTCCTTTTTTTCCCCCCGCAACTTCCAGGTGTTTTGCACAGTTCAAGTAAAATGTGTAAAACCAGGCTTTGCCATAGGGTGAAAACTGATAAAGGAAGGACAAGTGAAAAATAAAATCCACAAAACAATTAAAGAAAGACAGAACCTGACATACAAAGCCCCAGCAGAGTCCAGGCAATCATTTCTGTTTGTACTCACCAGCACAGGAGCTGCACAGCCCTCAGAAGAGCACGGCTGGGGGTATATTCTCACCTTCCTCTAATTCCATCCATAAATCTGGGAAGAGCGGAGCATTACAAATCTCAGCGTTTGGCAGATGGAAACACCCAAGTGTACAGCACAGGATGAGTCGCCTTCACGTGGAAACCTTTCTGAAGGGAATAACTGGACACAGGTGGGGCTGGGATCAGCGTGTGGAGCAGAAGGGTAATTACCAATGTGGGTGAAACGCCCATGTGCCCAGCTAACCCATCAGGTCCTCTTCAAGCAGAGGGAAAAGTTAAAGAAAAAACATTGTCAGTTCTTACATTTCACCTAGTTTTTGCACCCCTCTAGCTGCCAATTGGTGTTCCACTGTAGATTTCTGACAATTATTAACAAATACATGAACAACAGTAACAAACTGAGCAGCCAGTGGCACACAGCATCAGAGGTGTTAGTCTTTATTAAACCTTCCAATGAAAGTGGCCCTGAAGTGCCAGATTCCCATTTTACCCTCTGTCACACTTACTGAGGGAGCATGAACCTGACCCAGAACCGGTTCTTCAGCAATTTAATTGTGAGGATCACGTACAGCAGCTGGTAACAGCAGCACACCCAAAAATGGGACTCTTACTTTTACTTTATTTTTTTAACAGTCTTTGGTTTTTAACTTTCTGTCAGTCCCTAAGGCATACCTGGATACCCAATTATTTCAGAGAGGCCAGAGCAAGGTCACTGGTGGAATTTTCTGGCTCTCCTGCATGCAGGTAGATGACATGAATTTGAGGGGTTTGGTTGGCATCTGCTCCACAGCCCTCAGTTTCCAGCTGAGGACACTGGAGCTTTCTGTGCTCATAAAGGGGCTGGCATTTATTTGGGGGTAACACCACAATTCCTGGCATCTCTCCAGGCAGGTCCTTATGCAAATGACCAGCATTTACTTGGAATTTGCATTAATGTGTAACTGAAAAGCTGCTTTCCTAGGATGCCTTTTTCCAATTTTTTGGGTTCTCCCCATAACCAAACATCTCCAGGCTGGTTTAGGGGAGTGGAGCCTGCTGCTGGGTGTGATTCAGAGCTGCATGTCAGTGTTTGGTATTGACTTAATAAACCAAGGGCTGCCGTCAGCAAACTGCCCATCCCAGATCCAAACACCCTTATCTCCTGGAGTTCCTCCCCCATTTAAAGCAAAACTACGCTTTGGAGTCAGGAATGAAATCAAGCCAACGAGGCAGAGGACAACTCCACATCACTTTCTCCTGCTCTCTGTGGAATCCCCAAAATTAACCATCCCATCAATGAGTACCCACTGAGCCAGCCCCAGCAGAGTCCTGCTCCAACCAACCAGCACTTACCTGGATCTGACCTGAATTCCCTCCAAAGCCTTCAGGAATGATGCGAGTGCTGTGCTTGGGCATTAACCCATGGGAAACCAGGAGATCCCAGCACTGTGCTGTGGATGCAGCTGTCTCTGGAGCCCTTCAGAGAGGACTTGTGAGGCAGCACCTCTGCTCTCAGATGCCCCACGGGTGGGTGAAGTGGAGAGATAAGCAGGTGAGGACACGCCAGCAGCAGTGTGGGATCGCCCGGCGCAGCTCCGGCTCTGTGGCGCTTCCTCTTTCCAACGTCACGCTGGTGTTACACGGAAGGACCAAACAGCAAGTGGTTCATGGCCCTTTTCCTTCTTCTTTTATAATTAGTAGTGCAATTCTTATTGTTTTAAATGTAGGAAGAAGTGACTTTTTATCTCAGAGAAAATAATTGTATCATATTCCTGCATCTAATCTTACTAAGTGGAAAGGAAATATCTCCTGCAGTTTCCAGAAAACCAGGCAAAGCTAGGACCCTGGCCAGCCATTCTTCATCATTTTTGGTCTGTGCTTTTAGGACACTCACACTACTTTAAAAGTGGGTGAATAGAGGCAGGCAAGCAAGGGACTGCACTGAGGAAGTGAAGGCTGAGGAAAAGGTGCTTCAGGATTGCAAGTGCTGGCTCAGAACACCCAGCCCAGGCACAGTGTGCTCCTCTGGTATGAAACCACAGCAGTGTTCCAAATTTGCTAAAATATCTTGACAGGATGGCTCTGCTTTTCTTCTGCTGCCTCTCTGGTCCCAGGGGAGCCAGGTGCTCACAGCAGCTGCTCCCACAGGACACAACCAGTGCCAAGAGGCTTCCTAGGAACAAACTGAGGAGGCAGCACACTCCATGATCACTGAGCAACACAGTTGTGGCATATTTAGGTGTCCAAATACTGATTTTTGTGCAAACAGCTAGCAAGTGGGGAGATTTCTTATAAACTCTTCAGTTTATAAACTCAACAGTCTAGGTGTTGGGAAGCTTGTCTCATCTTTATTCTGAATGGCTTTTTTTTTCCATTTCCTTTTTCTTTTGATGAGCTGAGCCCACAGAGCAAAGCTCTCCTTAAGCTCCAGTAAGGATGAAAAGGGATGCTGAGATCCCCTGGGAGAGATCTAAGTGAAAAACCACCTGGAAACAGAGTACTAGAGAAAAAAAAAGAGGCGAGGGTTAGGTTTATTGTATTCAGGATGGTATTTATATTAGTGATAATATATAGTGACTGTTTGAAGGTCAGTATTTGTTTCAGCAAACTTGCTATCAGTGAGCAGCTGAGTCATCCTGCTTTATGCATACGGGGAGAAACATCCCGGTGAAACACCATGGCTGATTTTTCATCTTTTCACCCCAAATCCCACAGCATTTTTAAAGCACTGAACACACGATGCTGCTCATTACCCAACTTCTCTGGCTTGCTGAAAACCCAGCCTGGCCTTTCTGCACTGCAAACACCAGCCTGGGACCTTTTAACCCACCAATCACACGCTCAGCCGATTTTTGGGAGGCTCCTTGTGACTCCAACGTCATGAGCTTTCAATCTTTTGAAAAGTAGACTTTAGAAGGATGTTGTAAAAGGAACACCTTTGCCTTCTGATTGCAAAAAATCACAGGGATTCCGTCAGGAAATTACAGCCCCCTATTCAAATAGGGTTATTTAGGGTGGTACCACATTAATGACTTTGCTGATGGAGACAGCATTCACACAGTGATAGTCTGGGCAAAGGCTGGTTTTAATTAGGAACACTGAGAGTCGTTAAATGACCAAGAACGATGCTGAGTCATGTTACATGGAACAGGACAGAGATTGCTTAGGGCCATGGAGTTCAGTCCCTCCTTTAAAAACCTTTCCCAAGACTGTTCCTCTGGGAGGAGGAAGCCAGTGGTGTTTGGCATCACCGTTCCAGCAGGAACCACAAACGTGTCTGATCAGAGGCTACAGAGGAGGATTTTGTGGTCTCTTAAGAACAGTCATGCTGAAATACTATTTCAGTGGAGACACACAGCTGAGGAGGGCATTTCTAACATTCTCACGCAGCCCCAAAAACACTTCATTTAACACCAGCCAGCCCTTTAATCACCACTTTTGCTTGGGATGTTGTAGTTCTATGAAAGTGGAAGCAGTGCTCTCAAGCACTGACCTCAGATGCTCTCCCCTAATTCTGCACAGAGCTGTGACCGGGTAGGAGCTGTTCTGACAAGGATGTTTTGCCCCCTATAACATTCCTCTCCTGCTCCCAGTTTGCTGCAGGAAGACTCATCCCTTCCTCACTCATGGGAGGAGGAAGCCTTTCCAAAGATGCAACAGACCCAGCAAACCTTGATTCCTGGTTTGGGGGAAGATAAATTGTCTTCTGGGAATTGTAGTCCCAGGAAACATGAATTTGCAGCCTTCCTGGGAAGGTGAGCCAGGAAAGCTGGCAGCCTGCAGCTGTTTCCATAGCCCCAGTGCAAGGGAAAATGTGTTGAAATTGAGGGAAAATTTTATAGGCAACTGTGCTTGGAAATTAGCAAGCTCCAGTAGGAAAACTTGAACATGTTTAGGAGAGTTAGATACCAAGAAAGAAACTCTTTCTGCCATGATGAGAATTGGAAAAGGGTGGTATTTCTTGGAGTCTCTGGTCATAGGGAAATTAGCCTTGGGTTCCATGGGAGGTTTGAAGGCTGCTTGAGGAGAGAGCCTTGGCTGGCCAGAGAGCCAGGTACAGCTGAGCACTTATGGCTTAACAGGCAAGAAAATATTCTGCCAGAGTTGAAGAAAACAGGTTTGCAAAATGGAGGTGGGAAGTTTGGACCCCAATCTGCACCAGCCTGGCAGAAGAGAAGAGCTGCCCTTCCTGCTGCTTTTGCCTGGGGATGAGGTGCAAGGCAGAGCAGAAATACGGATACAGCTGGGAGAAGAACCCGTTGGTGTGAAGGAAGAACTACTGACAGAAAGTGCACAGCGGTTGTTTGTGGTTTCCAGAAGCCACCGCAGTGTTTGCAGGCTGAGAGAGGCAGAGGAAGTGTTTCTATGGACAACTGAAGAACTGAACCCAGCACGGGCGTCAGGCTGCTAAATCAGAGCGCCAACGCTGCGCTTGCCCACAGCTCCAAATGCTGTTATAGGGAAAGTAATTTATATTCTTATTCTGCAAAAGACTATTATGTCCTTGTTTGTGAGAAGAAATGCTGTCCCCTGGCTATGCAAAATTCTGCACAGCATGTTCTGTGAAAGCCTAAATGCATTATCCAGAAGTCCTGGAGCCCAGTGGGAGATCCACCACCTTCCATCACCCCGCTCAAGCCCTCTTGCACAGCCCTGCACTCTGTCCCCTTGGGGCTGTGCCTGGCCTTGGCTCTGTGCCCTACATGTCCCAGGGGCCCAGGCTGTTGCTAGAAAGTCATATTTATGTACAAACAACACGGCTGGGGAGGGCTTGGTTTCAGTACTGATATTGGCTCATGTGTGCCTGCTGCAGCACATCCTCTGCAGCCTCTCCAAGCTGGGGTAGAGGGCTTGGTTGAAAAACTGCCATTACTTATCCTGCTCTGGTGGTTTGGGGTGCAGCATCAATGGGAGTGCTGCACTCACCAGCTGAACACTAAATAACTGGAAATAATAACCAGTGAAGACATTTATGAGCTGAGTGAGGCCCTAGGACAATAAAGGAAGCTTGATGGTAGCTCATTCATTACCATCTGCACATATTGGCAGTAAAGCTGACACCAGCAGTCAGAACCACAGGCCTACAAAGACCTCTTAACATTATTTTCCACTTTTACAAATTTAATTAGCTCTTTCCGCCTCAAGCAGCAAAATACAAAAATTTTTTTTCCAGGTAATACAGCCATTTTCTAGGTAAAGAGGTGGAGAGAACACTAAGCAGAAAAAACTATATTAGAACTGTTATTCTCATTTCCTACATGGACATTTTGGCAATTCTTTCTTCTGTGAAAGGAACAGTCTTTTTGTTCAGTGTCATAACTCATGGGCCTCTAAACCAGAATGCTGATGGATGGAGTCTCAAAAGGTGGAATTTAATCTGATTTCCCACATCTTTCTCTGGCTCTACTAGGCTGCTTTAAGTTCGCACAGGAACAGTCGCAATTTCTCTTTCAAGAGTAAGATGTGGTCATCTCTGGTTCTCCCTCCCCACAGCTGGCAGTTTCACAGGGCTCTTGCATTTTGGGAGGGGACATTTTGCGTTGTAGGAGACCACTGAGCAGAACTGTAAGAAAATCTTATCAGAATAAGATAACACCTCACAGCCCAGCAGCACCTCCCTGACAGAACTCGGGTGGTTCATTCTGCAGTAATCAGTGCTGGCCTGAGCAGCCTGGTCCAGCTGCTGTTGACATGACAGCTTTGGGACAGCTGTAGCCAGCCCCAGGGTGTTCCCAGATAACAAACAGATAGCAGTGTGCTGCTGGAGCCCTCATCCAAGGTCTGGGTTTAGCCAGCAGTTCACATTGGTATGTGTTGAGTCCTGCAGGAAAATAATCTTTGTGCTGCTAAGGCAGATTTTGGTTCCTAGAACAACCTGGTAATGCAGTTATTCTTTTTGTTAATTGTGCTGTCCAAACAGAACCTTGTGAACCTGATTTTCTGCTATTAGAAAGAGAAAGGTAATCATACCAGCATACAAATGACAAGGTTGAGTAAAGACTCAGCTATTGTACCAGGAGTTCAGCCCATCTTTCCCAGAAAGAAAATGATTCATGTATCCCATGACACCATCCCACCATGCAGTTTTCCTGGGATCCTGGATTTCCTAATAGTGTGACATCTGATCCCAGTTTGTGGTGAATAAAGTGATGTTAACTGACCAGTTATTCAGTCTATCATCTCAGGGGTAGCATTATACCTTCCCTGTGCAATGGTATAAAATACACAAAACAAATCTTAGGCTCAGTAAGCCTTACCAGCCTCACTTCCGAGCCTTGCAGAATCCTTACTAGGATTTGGAAAAGCCAGCAAGACTAGAGAGTACCAACCTTTCACCCATAATAAGCTTTCAAAGATGAATATTCCTATTGCAGCATACCCTGGGGGAATTTGTTACGACCTCCCCAGCAATACAGAATGCACTTCTGCCATCAGATCCCTTTTTGATACCTAGGGGCCTGGAAACCCTGCTCATCCCTGCTGTCCCCTCACCAGGCTGCATTTGGGAAGGAGTCATTCCTGTATTTAAACTGAAAGCATGGCAATGTCCTGCCCAATTCCTAGGTGCAAGATGGGACAAGGGGGAACAGTTTTAAACCAAAAGAGGGGACATTTAGACTATATATTAGAAACAGGTTCTCTGTGAGGATGGTGAGGTCAAGGCACAGGTTGCCCAGTGGGAACTGTGGCTGCCCCATCCCTGGAAGTGCCCAGGGATGGGTTGGAGGGAGCTTGGAGCAGCCTAGTGGAGGTTGACCCTGCCTGTGGTTGGAAGGAGATGATCTTCAGGATCCCTTTCAACCCAAACTATTCCATGACACCCAGAGTGAGCAGGACCAAGCAATAGGACACCCACCAGCACCTCATCCCACTCTGCTCCATCCTGGGGACACCCCAGCTCTGCCTCCCAGCAGCGCAGGGATGGAGAGCACACGTTTGCTTTACACAATGAAAGAACAACCAAAAGGCTCCAGCTCTGCCTTTCTTTGACAGAGAGGCAGCCAGAGAACTGCCCTCTCCCACGAGCCTGGTGCTCAGCCTATGAGATAATACAGGCTGGCCTTTTCTTTGCAGCTGTATTGTTTTAGTCTTGGAAAATAGCAGCAGGCTGAGCAATGAGTCATCTGTCACTAGATGGGGTTAAAGTAATTTCCGTTTTCTGTTGCCATGGGGAAATCAACGTCCTAAGATTTGTCCTTTCTCCCACTCAAACACGTGGGAGTAGAAAGCCTGAAACTCAGCAGGACTAAACATTTTTTTAAATTTTTTTTTTTAATATTTTTTTTGTCCCCTTATAAACAAACTTCCCTCTGTGGCCTTGCAGCTGTCAGTCTGTTCCCGGAATCGTCCAGTTAACAATGTCATTCCCCTTGGATTGCAAAAAATCCAGAAGTACAGTTAAGTAAATATTTGACATTCATATAGGAGTTGCTTCATGTTATCATTTGAAGAGTCTCTTTTTCTTGTAAAATTTTACGTGTGCATTCGAGGGGGAATGATAAACTTGATATTATGCAAATAAAGTCAAAACTTCGAAGGAGAAGTAAATTAAAGTAACCACTTCCCCAGCATATAGTGTCAGGATATAGTGACTAACAGAAACAGGAAAGAGGAAATTGCAGTAAATACCGTTTTAAAACCTTGCTAATGTATAGTTTATATGAGTAGCAGCACAGCAACATCTAGTGTTGATCAGGAATATAGCTGGAAGTTATCACATGCTTTGTTAATGGTATTTTGAAGAAATTAAGTGTTTCCTGGACCATGACACCACTGCCCATCCTCAGCTCCTTCTCCCTTGTGTTCCGTACTGGGTTAGCTCTGCAGAAGTGCAGTCACCTGGGAATGTTCCCAGTCTGCCTGGATCATCAGGAGAATCACTGGGCTTCTCCTTAAGCACCAGCTCAATAGAGATTTAAATGCGATTCAGCCACAGCGGCCAAAACTTTTAGCATCTGAACTGAAATTAAGAAAGCAATCCCTAGCTCTGAGCTGATCCCTTTAGCAGGAAACACTGCTGTCAAAGTGGCAGAGCACTCAAAATTATTCCCTTCCCTAGAAATAAGTGTGCAAGTGTAAATTTGCCACTGCAAGTGGTGTCTTAGAGTAGGTCCTGCTTTCACCCTCCTGTATTTCCCCACAAAAGCAGGGATTACAGTTTAAGTCAATCTATTAAAAAAAATTGTTTGAGGTGCATATCTCATGCAGACACTTTTTATTTAAGACACCTGAGGCTCAAAGCTAAGTTCTTGCTACTTAGCTCTTCTGTAGGTATACATTATGAATGAGCATTCATTTAGTTTTGATTACTTGAATTTAACTAAACTAATCAAGTCTAATTTAACATTAGTGTAGTTTTTTTATTTTAATTTTTAATGACTTCGTTAAACTCTCATAGAATTGTTTTTTCATATAAGCAAACCTTTACATCAGGATTCACTATGGACTATTTAAATGAAATAATTTGTCTACTTAGACTACAGCTCTTACTACATGAAGTTTGCCTAATCTTCAGTTAGATAATGTCCTTTAGGTTTTCTCAAACAAAACAAAATTAATGACTGGCTGCTTTCCAAGTCCAGCTGTCTTGCAACCCCCTGTGAACAGATTTTTTGCCACATTTAAGTTTATTACATGATCTAATTAGTGTGACTGTGTAGGTGCGTGGAATGCACTGGAGGAGAGGAAAAAATACAAGTGTACAAAATTCTTTATATAATTTGCTATGGGAACATGATTATTACAGAGACCTGGATCGCTCTCTGGATTCTTTTCAGCAGGATTTTGGGAGTGAGCAGTTAGGCAAGGAAAAAGAAAGGACATTCAAGTCTCTCCCAGAGAATGGGGCCAAGAGCAGGAAAGTCTGACTACCACCTGACTTTTGTGGCTTAGAAATACAATCACAATTTAAAAAGGTATTAATTCTGTACTCACATTTGCTGCTTTTGCCTCAAGAAGAAAACAATTCAGCAGAATTCAATGCCTGATTGGAAGTGAGGACTTCAAGCTTGTCAGCTACGCTGTGAGGCTGGTTCAATATCAGAATGAAATACAGCCTTATAATTAATAGCAAGAAAATACAGATTGTTACCCACTCTAGCCCTGAAAAAGGCATCAGGGTGTCTATTGGAAACACGCAGCCAGACCAGAGATCAGACCTCTGCTTCACATTATTAAGACACTCACACCACCCTAACAAAATTAAACAGGGCAGCTCAGTAACATGAGGCGAGATCAGACTCTTTCTTCCTCCTGCATGCATGAAATGACATTTTAAAGTGATGTGTGATCTCTCAGAGCCTGTAAAGGGGTCAGGCACCAAGCACATCTGGCATGCTGATCCTCTCATTCAGGGGCATGAAGTCATCCTCCAAGCTGCATTGCTGAGTCAAGAATGTGCAATTTTCTATGTGTCACTTTACTGGACTTGCACACTGAACAGACATTAATATTAATTTCATTGAAGATCAGGCACATTTAAGAAAATTGCAAGCCCTGCTAGTTGTATTTTAATTTCACTAGAAACAAAACAGTGCTTGGTAAAGGGGGCTGGTATTATTGGAACAAACACACTGCACACAGCCCACTGCACTGTGCCATAAATCAGCTCAGTGCTGGATTCCTTCTGACCGGGTCAATTTGGTATAAAGGGACCTTCAGAAGTGTGAGTTTAATGACAAAATTCCTACTAAATTTGTCACCCTGCCTTCTCCAGCATGCAGAGGGGACACTGTCATCTCAGCAGCCCAAAGTGCCACTGCTGTGCACAAAGGCTTGGCCTGAAGCACAATCATCCCATTCCAGTCTGCTTTAGGAGAAACAGGATATGCTCTGGGGCACGTGGCTGTGCCCAGTGTCACCCTGGCTGATGGCAGCATCCAGATGCAGCTGACAGATCTGAAATGAGTTTGAGGATAGGATTGCAGATGATAAAGTACACAATTGCTTTGGCTCTTGCAATCAAAATATTTGCTGTGGCAGGTAGGGAGAAACAGTGCTCCAGCAATGGGAGGTGCCCTGCTCTAATCCCTCTAAAACCAAAGGCCTTTCCTTATGTCCAGGAACAGATTCTCAAAGAGACCTCCCACCTTCAAAGCATCTCTCAAAGGTCTCAAAGCCCTTATCCTTCATATTTGGGTCAACAAAAGGCACCAACAGCATTAGATGTGTGATTCATTTCATTTCAAACCACCAGCTAGAGCCTATTCCCTCTAAGCCAACTTCTTACACACACATTACACCAATAATAACTGTCCCAGGGGAAGGTAGTCCCGTGCAGGAGGACACATCCCTGTCCTGCAGAGGCTGGATTCATGCTGGCTGTGATGGGCAGATCAGTGCTGGGAACAACCACCTCAGCTGCTGTCAGCAAGTCCTGTCTCTCTGCACTGGGAAGCAGCCTCTCCTCTTGGGGAGGCAGGTTAAAGAGCAATTCAGAAATCACAGGACAGGCTTTCTGCAGCTGAAAGGGAAAAGCAGTACATTTGAGGGAAAAAAAAAAAATCAAAACATTCCTGGGGGTGAAGGAGCCTTACCAGAGTGTAAAACCTTCTGTTTCTGTAGGAACATCTGAAGACAAACAGAATAGTGCTTGTGGTGCCAGGTAAACATCTCTTGCATGCCATGGCTACGGTCTCTAAGGAGCTGCTGTTTATTATGAGCCATTCCTGCCTCGGCGTTAGTGACAAACCCTCCCTGCAAATCCAGCAGGGAGAGGCTCACAAGGAAGGGAAGAGGCTTGTATGGAGTTGCCAGAGGGATACTTATTACCTTTGGGAATATAAGCCCTTTTTGTTTCCCCTGAATGTTTGCCTTTTCCCCCGTGTTTTTTCATATAAGCTCTTGTTCTTTAGATGGAGTCTCACCAGACCCATTTAAAATGGACCTTTGGTAGGCAGAACAAAAGTGTTATCAAAGGAAAGATGTTAGTGATCCTACAAAGGCATTAAAAAATCAACTATGTCTGAATTATTTATTTCCTAGTTTCTGTGAACTATATTTAAACAGAGCAATGCTTGGAATTACATGAAACTAAAGCAAGAGGCTCCCTGGAGGCTCTTGATAAGATTTAAATTTGCAGTAAATATTGGCATATTGATTATTATCATGACCTGCTGATTTTTAATTTCCCTTCTCAGAGAACCCCCAAACTTTCTCTTTCTTACCCTGATTTGGATTGTTAAAAGGGTATAAATGTAAATTAGGATCCCCCACGTTGTGCTGGTTGTTAATGTGATAATTGTTCAGCACTTTTCTTTGGTCCTTGCCTAAGTTCTTGCATTTCCAAAAGGATGCTCTAAGTGATACAGTGAGACAAGCACAACACACTTTAAGGAATAAAAGCTCAAGTAGGCACATGGGTGGGAAATCCTCATCCTCCTCACTGAGGTACAACACACCTGGTGCCCTCTCCTGGAACCTGGCTCTTAGCCCAGTGTAAAAGCTGGTGAGGTTTTTGGGGTGAGGCCCCACAGCTGCAGGAGTTCAGAGGGCCTGGTGGCCCTGTGGCAGCAGGGTCAAAGTGGGGGTTGAGGGAAGGGTGCATCTTCTCCCCCTCACCCCAACAGCTGGAGGAAGATCTCCAGAGGAATCCTACTCTTGGTTTTGCAGAGGACTTGATGTTATTCCTGTGATTTCAATGCAGTGATTTAGCCAGGGGGGTTTATACTCATGTACTCCCACCACCTAACTGCCAAGCCTTGACACAGCTCATTCTTTTCTTTTTAATCCAAAAGGACAAAAAGGTTTTTTCGTGGCACTGTAATTTCTGCTGTCCTCCTACCAAGGAGCTGACTGCAGTACTTTATGGCTTCCCTACCCTTCCATCAACCTTGGGATGTTTATTTTTCTTCAAACATAGCTGTTTGCAGCATGCTAACAAGAACTGAAGATCTTTTAACACTGCTATTTGTTTACTGAAGACATCAAAGCCTTTTTTCCCACGAGCCTCCTTTGAGCCGGTACAAGCTGCAAACAGCCGTGCAACACCGAGGTGTGTTTTGTGCCGCCAAAATAAAACCACAGCGAACTGTGAAGATACAGGTATTTTCTTATCTCAGGCTCTAAATTTAGCTCTGCTTCATCCCTCAGCTCCTCAAACTGTTTGTCCCCAACCCAGAGCCCTGCAGTTCCAGCATTCCTTCCTCGCTGCCTTCCAGTTGGGTGCAGGGACACAGCTGCCGACACGGACTGTGACAGGGAGAGCAGCTAATCTAAAACAAATATTTTGCAACATCTACGAGCAGAAGCATTTCTCTGTTTGACTTTGATGGCCGAGATGCTAACGGGAAGCAGCGCTCCATTATTTAGTGTTAGGTCCTGTCAGCTTCCAGTTCAGACACAGCCTGTAGGTGCTGGGAAATACACAGTGCAGGAAATGACAGATGTTGGCAGCAAAATAAATAACAAGAGCTGCCGAAAATAAAGTCCTAAGAAATGCTGGTGTATCCTTTTTATGGATTTCCTAGATACATCGAGGCTATTTTAAGGCAGATTGAACTCCCACTCCTTGCAGTGTAAACAGGATTATTCCCTCTGTGGGACATATGGCAGCCTAAACATCATCATTTGTGCATCACTGGTATTCCCAGTCATGTTTCAAGGTTTTTCCTCACCCTAAATGTGTATCCCACCATTCAGAGCCTCCCAACAGCCTCCAGGGAGCATTAATCAGTGCCAGAAATCCCAAAAAAACATCTCCATGGAGGACAACCTAAAGCCTGGCCATGGAGAAGGACCTACTGGAGTGGAACCAAGAGATCAGCTCCCCCAGGTCAGCTGTGGTAAGGACAACAGGAAGAAAAGGGCAGCCAAGGAGGAGGGTGGGACAAGGACCGACCAATGGGGGTTTTGTTCCACAATGAAGTAACTCACCCTGAGATGCATTGGTTGAAGACAGAGCAGGCAAAGATCCAAGGTTTTCCAGGAATGGGGAAGGGTGATGAGCAAGGTCAGTGAGGGTGAGGCAGAGCTGCATGGGCAAAGTCCAGATCATGAGAAGCTCTGACTAATGGGAAGGGGTTTTGTTCTAGGGGCATTTTCAGGAACATGCAACTTACTTTTCCTTCATCTGCCATGGGTGCCATTCACCCCATCACAGGGAGACATCCAGCATGGCCTGGTTCTGGTGGCAGCTTTGGAGACTTGTTGTTGCAAGGAGGAGACCCACAAAGGAGGGGCTGGATGGCAGAAGGTGTGCTGTTCTGCAGGTTTTGATCCTGAAAACTTGAAAAGGAGATGTAAGGGAAAAACAGTACAAACTTTTCTCCATCCACTAGCTTTAAAACAGGCAAGCCATGCTGGTAGAAGAGGGTGCAGCCAAAGATGCTGCAAGTGTGTGGGACACAACAGTTTTGGCCACTTCCCTTGACTCTAGGTGCTGTGAAACTCACGTACAGCATGTGGTTCAGCCTCCCAGAGGTGTGGGAGAAGAGGAGAAACTGTTCCCCCATAGGGTCCCCATGGAGTTGGGAACAGGGACAAGGCCCCCTTGGTGACACAACTGGGCTGCCCCTCCAGCCCCAAAACTCAGGTGTATCCTGCAGGGCACTTCCAGAATCTTGCCTTCAGAAAAAAAAAATATGGTGGACCCTTAAAATAAAAACACAAGAGTTTTAAACACATCCAACTTTGGGATAGAGCATAAAATTTCTTGCCAGAAAAATTTAAAACAAACTGGAAACTGATCATCTACTCTTTTAAATGATGTGCCTGGAGCTAAACCAGCAAGACTGAATAATCTCTGCACCCCTTTCATCTTCCTTCAACTTTTCCTTTGTTCCACCAGCCACATGTGTGTTAAGTGTAAATTGAAGGGCTCTTTGCTGGAAGAGCAGATTGTGTAAAGGGCTTGGCCCTCATCTTATAATTCAGCTTCAGTATTACAATTACTCTTAATAGCACTCTTGTTTTGTTGTATTATTTATCCTGGCTAGAACCCTCTAGGATCCCCTGAAGGGTTTGGTTTTTTTCTTTTTTTCTGGTGGATTTAGCCAACATCCACTCATGAATCCAGATGTTTCTGCTTTTATCCACGGGAATTTAATGGTATGGACATGCCAAGATCATAACTTCAGGCTCAGCCTCAAGACAAGTATTTTTCAAATTCCCTAAATCAAAAATGGAAAGTGCCACAAAAACCCCCCTGGGTCTTACTGCATTTTAGCATGCCAGAATGGAAAACAACCACAGGACAATGCTGCTCAATGTTCTGTGTTGGTACAGCCTCCTACTTTGAACCAGAAATCACAGCCCAGATTGTGCTGTTCTCTGTGAGCTCGGACACAGACTTTGCCTTTAGCACAAATTCAGCTCTTCCTCCCCTTCACCAGCCTGAAGTCAGCAGCACAAACACACGTGAGTCCAAGATGCTTACACTGGGAAAAAGATTCCAACCTACCAGGCAGAGCCAGTGCTGCTGTATTTAAATGAACACGTGCCTGTGTGTGTCACAGATACTCTCCCCAGACAAAGCTGGCTCTGAAGTGAGGACAGGGATGGAATATACCCTGCACCCTGATGGGGACCTGGTGAATAACACAGTCTGCTGGGCCTTTGGCAGCAGGAAAAAAAACAAACCCCAAACTTATTCCTTGTCCAGAGTGAAAAAAGCAGCGTAAAGCAGAAATTGAAACAACCCTAATAACCTTCCTTCTGCACTGCCTGGGGTTTCCTTCAGGCACTCCTGTTTATGGCATCCTGAATTTCTTCCCTGTTCCCCATTTGTCAGCATGAGAACCAGAGTTGGTGTGTGGGGATGGTCAGTGCCAGTGTGGTGGTGTCGAAGGTGTCCTGTAAGGGATGGCCATGCCTTTCCAAGGTTCCTCAGGGTCAGGAGCATGGAACAGCAAAGGCAGGAGATGCACAGAGCAATTTTCAGTGGCCTTTTGGCAGCCAACACTGAACACCCTCTCTGTGACCATGTGGTGCTCAGCAAGGACATGGTGTCATGTCTGAGCCCACAAAAGGTGAATTTCAAACTTTCCTCCAAAGCCCTCCCAGCTGGCATTGAGTGCTCACCAGCAGAACCTTTACTGTGCCCAATCCAATCCCTTTTAAAGCTCTCCCTGAGCACTGGACGGGGAGGAACATGGAACAGTCATTCCAGCCTGGTGGAGAAGATCCCTTCTGCTCCCCAGAGGCTCCAACACAGCAGCCAGTTATTGCCTGCTCTAACAGCATTAGTTTTCTACCTGCAGAGCTGCTGGATCAAAGGAAATTTAAATTATTCCTAAAAGCTCTTCTAAGGCTTCCCCCAGCATAGAAAAGCCTCTCTGCTGGCACAAAGGGTGGAACTGGCTCCACAGCAAACCCCTCCAGGGCAGGGATGTGCTGGGACAAGGAGGAGGCACAAGAGGAGCCAGGGAAGTTGAGCACCCTGCAAAGCTTTTCACCCACCTTCCCCAGAGCTGAGCTCAGCCACGACAAAATCCTGCTGAGAGCAGGGGTAGGTGGTGCCGTCAGTCAGGGGGACAAGCCCAGGAGTCGATGGGGTGTCACATGCAGGAAGCAGGAAGGGAGCAGCAGAGTTAACCTGGATGGTGCATTTGAAAAGAAAACCACTTTTCTTGTTAATGTGGTGGGTCACATGTGCTGTGCAGGGCTCGTTGAGGGTGCACATTAAATGTCCCACCAGCACAGTCAGTCTCCCACATCCTACCACATCTTCTGTTTTATAACAAGGAATTTTTTTGTGTTCAACAATGCAATTTAAATTTTAAAGGCCACCCATTGTTCTTTAGCACTATATGACAAACTGTATACCTGTTCCAACTTATTCTTCTGGTATTCTTAGTAAAATATGGTTTCAATGACTTGGTCTTCCCTGTAAAAAAAAAATCTCCATTTTTCTTTAATAAGTTCATGACATTCAAGCTACTAATTTTCCTTACCATCACATCCTTTTTTTGGACACAGAATAAAGGAGATTAAATATATTTTTTGAAAGAGGGTTTATCCAAGTTGGAAATGAAGAAATACAAAAATATTCTTTAAAGATTTTTTTGTTGGTGGTGGGTTTTTTTTAAAATAAATAATCACTCAGCAGGTCATAAAAGTGATAAAATGCTTTTGTCTCCATTTCAGTGGGAAGCCAGTTTTGCCTTTAACATCCTGAGCATCATGGGAGCCTCAGTGCAATTTGCTCCTGGTGTTACTTCCCTGCTCCTTGGCCCATCCTGCTACTGCTCCCTGGTTGGGATCAGCCACCTGGGTTACAGTCCTGCTCCCCTGTCCCTGCACTGGCTCCCCAAACCTCTGCAAACACCCATCATGTTATGTGTGGTACCTCCTCACCCTGCAAACACTGGACCCACATTTGAGTTTGGCTGAGCTCTGTGCAGCTTTGGGGTTTGTGAGGACTTTTGTGAAGCTGCTCCAGTTTGCACATTTAAAGGTAAGAATCAGGGCTGGGAAGGTGGATTGGCATGGCTGGGCAAGGACAGCTCCTGAATGCTGATCCCAACTCACATTGGGATCTGAAGCACCCCTGAAGCCATGTGCTTCATTCCATTAGATCATTTTATGAACCTTTAATTTGGCCCTTCAGACCCATTACACCTTTTGCCTGCATAGCCTGGGCCTCTGAATTTAAAGGCTTGGCAAAACTTCATGGAAATTATACAGTTTGCTCTTGACATCACAGAAAGCAGAACATGAAGATTTGCCTCTCTGCTCTTCCTTGTGACTGTCAACATTGCTCTGCCAGTAACACCCAGGGCCATCAGAAGCTGCACAGACCTAGATCTGAGATAAACACAGCCACACAGACATCAACAGCACGAGAGGTGTAAAAAATAACCACCATTCAACATGTGGTATCTCTGCTCCAGGCAGAGCCTTAGGCAGGAGCACCGTGACAGTGCAGGAGGGAAAATGAACGAGGCCTGGCATTGATTTCCAGCCCTGTCATTCCTTCAGCACCTTGAGGATTTGCTGTTGGTTCAGATAATCACAAGTTTTGCTATGCTGAGGGAAATCTCACCTTCTGTGCCTGCCACCCTTCCCTTTAACCTTTGTTTGGAGCCAGTCTGGAAAACCCCAAAAATAACAATGTTTCCATGACAACAGCCCAGCCAGGGACTCCTCTGGGACACCTGAAGAATCAAACCACTGCCAGGGCTTTCTCCTGCTCCAGCATCACAGCCTGTGGCACCACAGGCACATCCTCTCCCTCCTGTGGTGCTGCAAAGTGCTTTGGGCAGAGCTCTGCCTGCTGTGGCACCCCTGTCATGGTGATGATGCTGACAAGTCCCCCTGCACAGGGGTGCAGAGGCAGGAATTGCAGCACAGAACCAGCTTGGGGGGAGAAAGACCAGCAGGGCCTGCAGCCTAAAAGGCTGGACAGCTGTTGTATTTTATAATCCCCTAAGCTTATTAATCAGATTCATAATTTTCATGCCCTCCTTGGTATTTTACAGAGGATATGAAGGGATCCTTTGTTACTCAGTCCCTGCTTTGCTCCCAACACACAACATTTCTCCTGCCTACATTGGGCAAAGCTCTGGAGCCAATGGTCCTGTCCCAGCAGAGCACCCTGGGACCTCACCAAGAGCCAAAGCATCCCCATCTTCCCCTCTCCCTGAGCAGGGCAGGGGAGCAGCCCTTTGCAGAATCAGGCCCTGATTACTCAAGTGTTTTCTCCAGTACCTCTCCCAGAGACTGACTCCAGCTGAGTGCCCCATTGATCCACCACTCCTGAGGCAGTTCCAAACCCTCATCCCTTCCCTGCAGCACTCTGTCTGCCCTCAGACCAAGATTTACGAGGCCAATCCATGGATGTGGCTGCAAGAGGAATCCAAAAGCTTTTGCTGCAATGCCACAAGCAGCACAGAACCAGCAAAGTGCTCTTTGCATACCTTGATCCTCACTGAAGGGATTGGAGCAGGACCCTTGCCTGGACAGCAGGCTCTGGAGTAGGACCCGAGGAGGCAGAGTGGATGTGTGCCAGCCTGACAATGGGGTTTCATTTAACAAGCACAGATTTAAGTGTGGAAATCAAATATGAAACAGTCGTGGCCAGCATTGTCTGCATTCTTGGAGGGGCACAGAATGAGCAGAAAGAAAGGAACAGAGACACTGGCCCAGACATGCTCCAGCTGTCTGTGACTACCTCTTCCCTCCTCCACTGCATGTAACTATTCAGCTTGTTTTCATTTCATTATTGGATGTTATTTTTGCAACCTGGGAAAAGAATAGAAAAATAGAGGGGGGGAAAAAACATCCTTCAAATGCTTTTGGGTTTATTTTTAAGAACTAGACCATTTCTTTCCTATCAGAGATAAGTACAGACTTTTAAAAGTGCACAGGGCCTGGGGTATTATTAGTTAAGCATTTGTTTCTCAAATAAGATCCTTTATCTCAGAGGCAGCAGCACTTGTGTTGCTGTGGTTATTCATGTAAGTCTCACTCACTTAGTACTGAGCAACATGCAATTAAATAGCCATATAAACACCCCCAGGCTGAGCAACAGCTGCCTACAGGTAACCTTCAGCTTCATGCACTCACTTGCCAAATGTTTCAGCTCTACCCTGAAAATCCTCATCTGCATGTGGGAGCAGGGCAGGCCCTTTCCTCCATCACTGCGGGCACAGCTCAAATCAAGATTTTAATGAGTTGGTTGAAAGCCTGATGCTGCAGGTCCCTGTAACACAAGTGCTGCTCGACTCACAAAAAGACAGGTTATCCATCTTTAAGGTTAAAAATAATTCCTACACAAGGTCTGATGATAATTTGTTTTCTCACTTTTTTCCCCCTTCAGTTTTGCTCGTGGGGGACACACCAGCACACGCTGCCCATGCCTCAGCTGGGGACACTGCACCCTCTGAAACCATCAAACAGTCACCAAGAGAAGGGCCAGGGTTATAAAGCCTCCCATCAAGGGTAGAGGGAATGCTCAGCTGTGCTGGACTTCTCTGGAAGGATCTTTGCACTGTTTTGATGCTAACACACTTCAGCACAGCAGTGGTGTTCCAGGGGAGAAATAGAATTCAGAGTGTTTCTTGCCATTTATCTTTCTCCTCAGGACATCCACTCTCTCCATCTCAGCTTTTGCACACTCCCGCAGTATTCCCAGCAGGAAAAGGTCAGGTATGCTTCAGAGTGAGATATTGTCTCTCCATACATTGTTTTGCACCATCCAAAGCAGGTCTGTAATTTTAAACCTGGATCTTTTAAGCTCCAACAAGGTGTTTTGAAGTGCATGTGCAATAACTTCTCACTACACACACATCATTCCCTCCTAATGAATGGCATTGCTCTAAGGATCTGCATGGAGAAGCTTTAACCTAATTTTTACCTTATTCCATCTAGTTTTTCAGCACAGGAGGAGTTCTATATTTTGTTAATGAAAATTAATTCTCATACTAGAAACTAATTTCCACTCATTAATGGTAAAAGATGATGATTTCAAGCAAGGAGTTTCACTTAATCCAGGATCTGTAAACATCTGCTCAACACCAAGCCCAGAAGCAACTTCATTTACCTTAATGTGTGTGCTTATCTCTAAGCAGGTGCTTAAGTGGTTTGTTGGCAAGAGCTGGAGTGCTTGTGCCCTTCCAGGCGACCCTATTTAATAATTATCAGTATTAAAATGCTCAATAACTATATAAACACAAGGAAAAAAACCACCCAGCACGGAATCAGCTCTACACGGAGCTTTTCCAAACATAATTTCTGCATTAGTCAGGAGGGTCAAACTGTTCCATGCTCAAAGGCTGACCCCAAAAGCCACAGGAATCAGTGGAAGGGTGTTGACCAGTTACACCAGTTTGGGGATGGGATCCCCTGTGAGCAGAAACACCTTTCTATTTTGGCACTGTGACTAACAGGGACAACAAAGGCTCTGCGCTGACATTAAGAAAATTTGTTCTATGAATTGACATCCTGTTAACCTCCAGCTCCCTCAGAGGAAGCTGTTAATTTAATGGTTGCCTCAGGAAGATATGGCAGTGAAGGAAACCTCACAGCCTAATGTCAGTATTGACACCTGCACAGGGCAGCACTGACTGCAGGGAGCTCTGGACAGAGCAGAAATCGAAATATTCTGCTCTTGACAAGGAGAAAATTTTCAAATCTAAGTGATTGTAGCTGATAAAGACCCTGGACACAAAGTGTCCTCCACAGCAAGATCCTACAGGTTCTTCCAGGTGAATTCAATGCAAAAATGGATGCATTAATCCACTCCCACCCACTGGAGGTAAGATGCTGCACACAATCTTAGCTCACCCTGATGCTAAGGGTTCTCAGCAGAAAAGTTTTCCTATTTGATTTCAACGCAGTTAAATTTGATTATAGGTGGTATCTATTTTACTGAGTGTCTAATTTACATCATGCACAAATGCAGAGGTAAAAGTGGAAGGTAAGGTAAGACATCTTAATACACCAAAGTGGTAAAACACCTAAAATGGGATGCTTGGCCTAAAAATAAAGGTATAAAGGCTGTGACTGCACAGAATATTTCAGCACAGACCTACAGCAGACACGGGTGATGCTGCTGAGCTCAGCCTGCCACAAGTGCTGTAACTAATATGACAATAATCAGGATTCACTGCAAGTTGGATGGGATCTAAAATGCAATTCTGCTGTAAAACTGAGGGTTTCATCTGGGAATGCCAGTACAGCACCTGAAGCAATGAAGTTACAGTCTTTCCATTGCCTGCTCAGACACAGGCTGGTATTTATGCACCAAAACCACCTTAATTTACAGCAGCAAAGTGGAAAAATCTGGGTTGTTGCATTACTTTCAGGAAGAAAACCTTTACCTCTGTGTGTAAGGCTGGCACTTGCACTCGAGTCCCAGCTCACTGCCTCACATTTTGATGCTTCTACAGGTTTGAGCATCACAGGCATGAGATCACAGACTTGTGTCCCTGACTCCTGCAGCTCCCAACATCATTCCTGACTGTGAGTTCCTCCCAGCTGTGACTCACTTTCTGTGAAACAGCCCATCACCTTCATCCATTCTGTCTCCCACACAAACATCATCATCCTTCCCCCAAATCTGCACTCTCTGACTCTTCAAGCTGTGGCTCAGGGTCAGCATCACCCTGGAATCCTTTATCCCACTGCTTACATTTTCCATCCACCAGCTCCTAATGAGAAATGCAAAGGAAAGTTCCTTGCAGCTTCAGCCAACCTCACCTCCCAAGGTCTTTTTGCCCAGAGGGACAATAACTGCAGCTCAAGCCAAGATACTATCTCTTCCAGACAAGGGAAGTCTGGAAGCCCTGATAGCTAATGACCTACGTAAGCCTGTGTTACAATTTCACTCTCCATAATTCAACTGCAGTCTCTAAACCCCGTGGAAATGCTGTATGGTGTTTATGGAAACATTAACATTACTGAGATTTTGGAAACAGCAGTGCTGTTTTCAGTGGTCTTGGTTAACCACAGTCTGGAGCTATCAGAGTCACTGGATAAATCTTAGATGTGTTGAGAGACTTTTCTGCCAAAAGGGAAAGGTAGAATTTGTGAGGCATTTCAGGAAACCAAAAATCATCCCTGAGTGTGGGTCCTCCTCTAGCAGCAGCCAGTGCAGGTGTCCATCTGCACACAGAGCAGATGGCAGAGCTAAAGCCTAAACCTGTAATCATTAGTCAGGCAAAATTACAGCAGGTGATGCTGTGCCCAGCTGAGTGCAGGGCTTTATGGCAGGTAATCAGCACACTCCTGCCCCATAACCTCTGCAGTCTCTGGGGTTTTGAGTCAGCAGTTCTGCTCCTGGGGGCAGCAAGCTTACAGAAGCCATTTTCTCTGCCAGTGTTATAATTTCCATCTCAGTTCAGCATGCTTCCTTTTTGAGCTGTCATTGCTCACAAATGGGTTTTCTGGGTAATTAATACCACCAGGGCTCTAATGAAGATGCCACATAAGACTCTGCTACAGCAGCTCCAGGTGACTTGACCAGTCTGCCACCCTTTTCCTGCTCTTCAAGAACGTGATGCCTCCTTAATAGGACAAATCAGAATCCAAATAGTGCTACAGCACTGAGGCACAGGTAATTTTGCTTTTTTAAAAAATACATTCAGCACTAAAAGTGTAATTCTAGACAATAAAATCCTCTTTATCACATCAGGAGGAAATCAGCAGCACCAACACCCCAGCTTTCCACAGGATGCTCAGGTGTCTCTGGGTGGTGTTTTCATGAACACCTCACCAGCCATGATCACCTGTGTTGGTAGCAGGACAGTGAAAATGAAGTGCTGGCAAGTCCTGCTCTGGTCAGAGAAAGAAATGGAAGAGGCTTCTGAAATATCCCAACCACTGAGTGAATGTAAAAGGCAGAGCAGGAAGGCTGACAAGTGTGAAGGTTTGTGAAAGGCTGGAACAAGTTGCCATGACACATGTCCAGTGCAGAGGACTGACCTGAGACTATTTGCTCCTCACACAGACAGAGAGGCTTAATTCTGATAATACAGCACATAAATAAACAAAGCCAAATAATCCTTACACAGGAAAAGCACTGAGAAAACTGTTGTCAGCAAACAAGATATTTTACTGAAGACTTGGAAATATCAGACATATTTTCAAGGGTGTGAGGTGCAATTGTGTTTCCTTGTGTGCAGGGAGGTTATAGGAGTTCACATTCCCCACCCCTGGCTGTGGCTGTACTGGGGGGATGTGTGGGTGCTCCACCACCAGCCCCCATCTGGCTGCTGATGCTTCCATCCAGCTTCAAGCTCTTACACCTGACTCACCTCAGAAAACATCACACCAGACATTAATCCTACTGTGCAGGTACTAATAAGGAGACAAAAAAACACCACTGAAGCCCCTGTCAGCTTTTTCCTCCTTGGGATACCTGATTTATTACTGACAAAGTGCTTCCTGCTTTGTGTTAACATCCGACTCGACTGCAAATGCCCGTCAGAACTTGGGAACAGTTCATCTCCTCATCTCCTACCTTCAGGGCAGTGTAGGTTAAAGTCAAACCACATGAAAGGAAACTCTGTGTGGCTGATTTTACAGCTCTTAAAAAAAAAATTGCCTTTTTATAATATTGGATGGAAATTTTTTATTACTGCCTCTGATAATTAATTGGAAACCAATCGAAGAACAAGTAAGTGTGCATGCCACAAACTGTACATGGGAGAAGGACTACAGAAGAAAGTCAAGAAAAAAATTTTGCTGGCAAAGATCAAAGAAAAGTAAAGGCATTACTTAATGGCCATATTTTCTTAAAAAAGGAAGTCCTATCTTTGAAGGCAATAGCTGATGAATGAGAATCCATAAGATGAGCCAATTCTTAAAGTTCCTTTGAAACAAGGTACACATACACACTCAGAATAATTTCATACATCTTCTAAAAGCTATTACAGTAACTTCTCTGTTGTGTCAGTAGCCTTTGAGGAAAAGGATACACTCCACAAACAATCTGATGGCAAAGCTGGCATAACAATTTCTATTTCCTGAAAGTTGGCAGTTCAGAGATTTAGCTCAATCCTGCTGAAGTCTTCTACTTGCCTTCACTGAGCTGATGATTGGCTCATTTATGGAAGCTCAGACCCATCAGAAAACCAAGATGCCAACATAAGTGAGGCCTGGCTGATGGGTATCTGCTTCCTAGGGCAAATTCCCACACACACCAGTAACACCAAGTTGCTGGAATCTCCATATACAGAAGCAATTTACCTTATAGAAAGCCCAAAGCCCCCAGTGCTGAGCCAGGCCTCAGGGACAGAGGGATGTTGTCCTGGTTTCAGCCACAGCAGAGTTATTTTCTTCCCAGTAGCTGAGACCCACACAGACTCTTGGTCTGAATCAGAAACTGCATTTTTGGTGTCTGAGCCTTTCTCTCTGTTCTCACCTCAGCACTTGTCTCCAAGGGTGTCGTGGTGTACCTGAGTCACTCAAACATCTCAGAGTCACCCACGTAGGTTATGCTGGTCCAAGTCAACTATTCCTACCACTTTCACCTTGTCTGTCTGACCCCTGGGCAAGATGATTCAGCTCACTAAACCCTCCAAACCATTCAGGCCTGTGCTTTTGGAGGGCTCCTGCCCTGCCCATGCTCTGAGCCACAGGACAGAGGGTGTGACACAGGCACAGCTGGTGGGCCAGCTCCAAAACAAGCACAGCTTGGCTAAGACTTGGAATATAAAAAACCTAGACAAATAACACAGACCTCAAGCACATTTTCCTACCTTTGGCAGATTAAAATTCCTCCCTGTGTGTTGAATCCTCTGCTCTGAAGCGTGTTCCTCTGTGGGCATAAGGAGATCCTCACAAAAAAAATATGAATGCTCGATTATGAGGGAACTCCTGTCTCTTCCTCCCTCACTTATATGCTTCTTTTGGAAAGATCAGATACCTTTTCTTGCCTTTCCTAAAAATACTTCAGAGAAAAGCCCTTCCTAATTTAAAAATCAGCCTCTCAACCCTTTCATGCAAAGGTCAAAAAAGAGCATAAGGCAAGCCTGGCAGCCTTAGCTAAACCTCAGGCAGCTTCCAACAGTTTGGTTACCCCACCCAGAGAAATTCCCAAAGTTTAGTGATGTTTTTGTTGCCCTGTGCTAGGTGCAGACATTTCTCTTCTCTTTACACTTCTAGTGAGGGCACAGAAAACAGAAAAACAAGTCCCAGAACCCAAAAGAAGTTTGAACTTGACGTGCCTGCACACACCCCTGTTACTGAGCACTGCCAAGTGAGGCTTCCCAGATTATCACAGGAGGCTCATACTAGGAAACCTATCCCAAATTTGCTTTTATTAGGAATCATCATCCTTCTTCCAAAGTGGAAGTTTGCACTTGGTGGGAATGTGCTAAGTCTCACACATATTGTTGTTATTGTGTGTCTTTCTCTTCCTCTCACAGCTGCTAAGCCTTACATTCAGGTAATAAATATTGTGGAATGACTGCAGTCAACTACAGCAGGGTATTAGAAAAGCCTCAGATAAACCTCCAGTGCCAGATATTTGTACTCACTGAAGGCCATTGAGAAAGACAGGCTTGGAAAAAGTGAGCAGAAAAGATGAATACGCTGGATTTTATTAGTCTACACATACCAGGAAAGCACCAAAACACTGATTTCATGAGACTGTCTAAAAACAGACATGCAGGGATAGCTCTGTGCTGAAGGATTCCCACAGATAGCTAGACAAATACCTTATAAAAATACCAGCAATAAAATACAAGTGAAACGTCTGTGTTGATACACAGAGCACACATCATTAAGTAACAGTGGTATGAGGTTAGTGGTAAAGTGATTCTCTTGTTTAAATCTAACCTGGAAGATGTCTTTCCAATTTTAAAAAGCCTGAAGGACTCCTGGGGAGATTCAGATACCAGCAGCTCACAAGAAATGTCACCGCTAATTCTTTGCTGTGCTCGAGGCTCTGACAATATTGTTAAAGGATCAAAGATGACACTTATCCAGGTCACTTCTGTGGTTAACTCATGGGTTTAGCAGTCAATATTCAGATTTCAAGCGACTTCTGATGAATTTGAAAGGTTTTGATTTTGAAGTAATATTCATGTTAGGGCTGGGAACAGCTACAACATGAATTACAACTTCAAAGTCCATTCCCATTCTCCCTTTCCATGCCAATGCTGTCGAGGTTACAGCTACACATGGACTTAAGAGAAAACTCAAAAGGAGAGTCTTTCTTCATCTTTCTTCATCTCACCTCTAGAAACTTCAAAGAGCAGAGGTGACTTTGTGCTGCACAGCATTCAACCACCAAACCTTCCCTGGGTGATTCAGCATGATGACAGATGGGTGACAGGGCAGCTGGCTCAGCTCTGGGGACACCAGCAGCCTCATTTCTGCAGCTGAGCAGCAGCACAGCCACCACATCAGAGGGGAAGAGCTCACATGGGGTGCCCACAAAACCACACCAGGCTGTGCCTCACATCTCAAACGAAGGTGACTATGCTGCAGGTTCCCACTTCAGCTCCCAGACATTCGATTCCACTTTTCCTAAATGTGTTGAAATTTAAGAATTTAGTGGAACCAGTAGTGCTGAAAGAAATTCAGCTTCCCAGCTGCATAGTGACAGATACATAAATTCCTGTGATAATTAAAAAAAGTGAATCTCAGAACACAGCAAGCACCAGGAGATTCCATTAATGTGCTGAGCTTCTGTCCTTCATTCCCAATTTGCACAGATTGGAATTGAAGGACTGAGGGACAGCATCCTCCAGAGTCCTGGAAATTGTACTGGTGTTCACAAGGCCAGAGACTCATCCCATCTCATAGTAATCAATACTATAACAGTGGAATGTTCACAAGGCTGCAGAGACACAGCTATTCTCAATTTCACACCCTCTGTAGGGCTGTTGTATCCCACCTGGTGGGTTTGCTAAAGCCTGGGCAGCCCTGCTGTTCTCTGCAGAGCTCCTGAGGTGAAAATTCCTATTTGGCTGTTGGATCAACACTGGCTACCAATATTTGGAAACCCATCATGCTGCCACAAGCTCTACACTGCCCACAGCATGGACTGAGGGGGATCCCTGCACCCAGCTGGAGTAAAGAGCTCTGGCTCTTATGCTGAGGGGTCTGCCTGGTGGGCTCATCTCGTGGCACAGCAAAGTCCCACAGCAGCTCTTGCTTGCACAGTAGTCTCTGAGCACAGCTAAAATGTGAGCTGTGTTTTGCTGGGGATTACTGTGTTGTTACTGCTTCCCCTGATAGCATCAACTCCAAAGCATGGATATGGCCATGGGGAACGCTTAAAGAATCCAGATGCAGCCCTCAGCCTTAATGCGTTTTCCTTCCCTCAAAACACTACTACACTTCTTCTACAGTGACAGCCATGACTCAGATACCTCTGCAGGAAAGAGGGAGAGGCATTTATTTGGTGTGTGCTTGCAAGTGAAGCCCAAAACCATGAGTAGAACACTTGGCCCTCAGCACACCTTTTAATGGGAATTATTTTACACAGCAGCCTCTTGCCATCAAGAAGGCAACTTCTCTCAATATTTAAGGAATACTAAGCAGAACAATATATATATTGGCCTGCTGAAGAGCTTTACAGAACACCATGATAAAGTTTTCTACAAGATGTGACTCTGGACTGGTTCAGACAATCTTGCATCTCTCCTTTAAGATCCAAAATGAGTTTCCACATGGACACAGGGGTGTCACAGGAAAAACAAACAGACTAGGAGGCATTTATATGAAAAGCACTTAAATAATCTAATCTCTGTAGCTAATTTAAGAACTCCTAGGGAAAGAGAAGGTAGAGATAAGGAATCTTAATGAGGCCAGGCCAAAAATCAACACATGAGCAGCAATCAAATGCTCGCTGACTGCTGTCTGTTCATTATACATGATGAGTTTGACAGTTTCTCAAGAGGAGAGACCATTACAAAAATAGTAAAGACATTCCACTAAAAAACCCACTGAGCCACTATTAAAGACTTAGTCAACAGTAAAAGCCTCATAAAGCATTGTTAGTCTCTGCTAAAGTATTGCTAAGCAACCCTTTATCCTCCTTCGGACTGGATTAGTTTCATCACGGCAACAACCAACAGCCTCCATCCTCACTCACGGCTCCCAGTTTGAAGTGCCATGCAATTTTCTTTGAAACTCAAGTGAGAGTTGCCACTCCAGCTCCTGTTGAGGAGTGAGGGGGTTGCACATCAGCAGGGGAGCCCGTCTGCAGCTCCAGGGGCTTCAGGAGCCAGGCTGCAGTACAGCCGTTAATTCATTTTAAGAAATGAGCAATATCTATTCACTCTCACACTTTAATTCTTTGCTGATTGCAGTAGCAGCTGATAGCCTTCTCAGCAGTGATTTTAAAAAGGGCAGCCTTTACCAAAGCCAGACCAGCTGCCATCAGGATTTCCACTGAAAATCTATTTAACTGTAGTAAGAAACCAAAACCAGGAAGCTCCCAGGCATAGACCTTGCTAGATTATTGCTCCCAGGTAACAGCTCTCTGCTAGGCATTGCCTCTATCTTCAGCTCTGTTTTGTACACCATTTACATTATCTCAGCAGCACCTCCAAGAAGTTTTTTCCATGGATATTAGTAACAATTCACTTAGCAGAGCAAATGCAACTGGGTATTAACTCACCTAGTTCAGCCTCCCAGCAGTTTCCAAAGGAAGATAAGAGTGATAAATAAGGGATATGACCTGCCTCAACATAATCTGAAACTCAGCACAACAAGGGGTCAGCTAGACACAGAACCAAAAAAAAGAGAATTCAGAAAAGCCAAGGAGCCCAAGAAAAACAAATCAGATGAGTTTTGTCTAGTGCTGCCACCTCTGTAGTCTCAGGTGCTGGAAAAACAGCATCCAGCAACCATCCACTTTCCCAGACTATAGCCAGGAAGAGGTAGGAGTTCCCAGACACCTCTCCATCCTCTCTGTCTCCCATTCCACTCTCAGGCTGGCATACATACAATCACAACAGCTCTCCTCATCCTGCACAGTGCTTTAGCAGAGGTACAGCCACTTCTTTATCCTGGCACATGTGGTTTGTCACCAGCCAGACCCTCAGCTAAGAGTCACTCAGAGATGTGTGCTTCAGCTGGGAAGATGAGGACTTTCCTGTGAACTAGAATTGTTTGTTCACTCCAGAATTTAAAGTCCACATCTACAAAAGCATTGGTTGTTAACAGTAAATTTTATAACAGAAAAAAAACCAACCTAGTTAGATGGTTAGAAATGTCACTTGTCAGTAAAAGCAGGGTAATAGTCTCAGGAATGTGTTCAAAGACCCTGCCCGTGCCAGAACAACCCTCTCAGAGCAGGAATGAAGTGCCATATAATCCAGAATCCATCATCCACTATTTTTGGCTCACAATTAGCACAAAAAAGTTAAGCCCTTTCACAGAACTACTTACAGCAACAGCCCAGAAGTCACAGACAGCACCCAAACTGCAGCACAGCTCAAACACAAAAAAGGGCCCTGGACTAAGCTTAAATAGGGCCCAAGGAGGGTGGGGCTGAGGTCTCAGGTGAGGCTGCTCAGGGCATCATGTTCACAGGAGGTCCTGAAAAACCTGATGATGATGTTGATTTTAAACACCATGCATAAAGCCAAATTGATTTGTTCCTGTTTGAGACCAAAGGCAGAGAACAGCCACATATCAGAATCTCTTCCAAAATGATCCCATGGTGAAGTCCTACAGCTCTGCTGGACCACTAGGCTCTGGTGGGAGCTGCCTCCCAGATTGCCTGGGATTATCAACCACTCTGTTGATGAAAATACTCAGCTGGCAACAAACAGTAGGAGTATATGGTCAAACTTTGTGATTTTCTAACAAGTTCCCAAATTTTCCAAGTTAATGTCACCTTAGAAAAAGCACATCACTTCTTTTAAAACCTGACTGTTCAGTTGGTTTGATTTCCTCTCATACCAGTTCCCCTGGGGCAGAGCTCAGAGGAAAAGAAATGCCTGGCTTTAGGCAGTCAGATTTTAATAAGCGTGCAATAAATTTATTTTTCTGAAAATCCAGCATGCAGAGATAGTGTAGCCCACCCTTCCTTCCACATCTTCCCCGTCTGGGGCTGAACCTTCCTCCTTATCTTCAGCCAGCAGCTCTGACATTCTCCAGATACACTCATGAGGTCAGACAGAGACTTTTTGCCTAAGTACCCTCCTTATCCACGATGTTTGCACGTAAAGGAGGCTGGGGACATCTTCCCATATTTGAACTGAAGGGAGAGTTTTATCTCTGCGGGAGCCCCAAAGACACAATACAAGTGTTTGCCTTGTGCTGCTCTGCTCCTTAACAAGGCCCTTACAGCTTTCAAGGGAATAGATTGCAGGGCTGTGCCAAAACTGGCAGCTTCCTGCAGAATTTGCAGGAGATAGCTTAAAACAGGTTGAAGGTGAAGAAGACACCCAGGAAACCACGAGTTGCAGTGAAGTGGAATGCTAAAACACAGGACTGGGAAAAACTGTGTGCTAAAGAGATGGTTTTCAAACAACGCTGATTGCTAATTAAACTGCTCCTACTCTTTGTCTCTTCTTTTTACAAACTTGCTTCTCTCTGGTATAGAGACAATAAAGAACAAAGCAAAAAGCCGATGTGCCAAATTGTGATCTCAGTGAAACTGGTGGAAAAGCACATAAAACATTCCCTTAGGGGACTGGGAATTGTGGGGTTCGGAAAAGAGCCCCGGTCACACAAATGGAGTTTCATTATTTGGTATGCGAGTTCATTATAAGTGGGTTCAATTATATTTCATCAGTGAAGGGAAAATGGCCTTTTCATCCAATGTATCGAGTTGAGTTGAATGCTAAGCACATCTGACGCAGCTTTTGGAAAAAAACAAAACAAGAACAGTAGCCATGTGAAAAAACAAACAAAATGACTAAGGCATCTCGGCGCCTCGGCGAGCTCTGTTTCTCACGGAGCCATCGGATAAAGAAGTGAATGAAGTACAGTAGCTTAACATGCACCACATGAGTGTGTGCGGTGCCACATTTGCTGATTTACTAACTCGTTTTGTTCGAGGGGCACTTGAAAGGCTTTGACATTTACAGCTCTGTAGGCAAATGTGAAAGGAAAGAATAGATGCTGTATCTCCGAGCTCCCAGCTGCTGGTAAATGTCTACTCAAAGGCACCAGCAATCCACACGAAATCAGGAGCACTCTGCGCCCCCGAGCTTCCCAGGTTTGTCTGAGAACGCTATTAGAGCAAATACGTCAACAGTCAGCGGGGTTAAAAATGTAAATGGGCCTCTCAGCGAGATGTGAAGTCTCTCAATGGAAAGTTGTGATGCTTTTCCCAAGTTTTCCATTCGAGCACTGAGCAGGCTGGATGCACAGAGCAGCCCAGTGCCTGCGGTCAGCGGCCATGGATCAGTTAGTGAGCGCACACAAGGTATCCTGAGATCCTTAAGTCAAAGGGATTTAGGATGCTTCCCTGGGCTTTAATTGCAAGAACGGTTTTGTTTCTGTGTGAGTCACTCACTATACAAATGTTTATTCTGCCCTGTGTCTCCTGCTTCACACGGGCCTGGCTGTTTTCAGGGAGGTGTCACACACAGAGCACCAGGAGCAGGGCAGGCAGAGCCTTGGGAAGTTCCAAACACTGCACTCAGCCTTGCCGCTTCTCACGGACGTCGCTTTGCAATTTTATTTGTCAAGCCTGAAAGCTTTTTGCCTTTCTGAACCATTCAGTGGGACCCCTTTGATAGCGTGGGTGTTTTGAAGCTCTTCAGTTCAGCCTTGGCAGCCTTGGCTGGGATTCATGGGTACAGCATCATTTTCCTACTCTGCCATGCGATGCAGCCCCTGTTTCCCTGCCACTTGCTGACAGGCAGCACTGTGACAGTCTCAAGTTGTCTGTACATCCAGTTATCCTCTGCCAGTTCCTCCTGCCTGTTTGGCAGCATCCTGCCTATCCATTAGGATTTTTCACCCATGTGAGGAGTAAAGACTGAGGGAAGTGAGGGAAGCAAGGGAAGGAGCAGGGTGGAGCAGGAGGGGAAATGAGATGGGGAAGAGGAAAAAGCAGAGATAACAATGGGGTAGGGAAGCAGTGGAAAGATCCAAGGGGAGAAGGCAATGATTAGGACCAGCAGGGAGGGACAGAGAGATGATGACATCTGTTTTCACGAGAGGGATGGGGTGCTGCTCGTTCTGGTAATGTATAGACTGTGTGTGAAATACTCTTTAAAGATTTCTTGTGGGGTCTTGGTTCAGCTGGAAACCTGCATGGGAGATTTGAACACAGAGGATGAGAGTAGAAAGCTGCTTGGATGTAACCCATCATTGGAAAGCACTACTGGCCCTGTAGTTTGGGCATAGTCTGTCTTAAATCCGCTCACATGGACAAGGAATGGAAGGCAGCCCCATCTTCTGCCAAGCTAATTTGGAGACTTAATCTGAAAGCTGTTTTAAAGATGCTTTCAGAGGTCACTAATAGTATCCATTCTTCCAGTTACACTTTGTCCTCGCCATCATCTCAGAGGCTCATGTGGAAGACAAACCCCTAATGAAAGTATAGGTCAATTTGCACTTCTGTTCCTCCAGGAAAAGCTCAGCTAAAACCACTCAACTACAAAACTCATTCAGCCTCCCATGGACAAGGCATTATTAAGATTCATTACTTTCTACAGAGTCACAATCACTACAAAATCCATGTCAGAGGGATGCCACAGGGCATACAGGCATGTGTCCATTGTCCTCGGATTTTTTCCCCTGATTTTTCTTTTTCAGCCTCACAATTTGGTTCCTGGTCCTTGCCCCTCCTGTGTGCAGTGGTCTTGCAGAAGGAAATTCACCTTAACTGTTAACTTTTGGGGAGGAGGCATAAAGGGGAAATTAATTCCCTCCCTCAACACTGCTAAAACAATCCCTCATTTCTCACTCTATTGCAGATGAAGGCAGTGTAAGTCCATGGCTCTTGCAGTGCCAGGTGCAGCATGGTCAGTCGTGACAAGGTAAAGTGTTATGGATTTCATTTCTATCTCTATCTAGATAGTTATTTTTAAAAAAATAAGGACAAATTCCCCAGAACTGTTTGCTGAACCACAACTCACACTTAGCTTGGATGATTATTAAAATATTCACTTTATTTCTCTCCTTAGAGGTTCCTATTTATCACATCTCGCTCCCAAAATATTTTTAATTAAGGAACAATGCTGTCACCGTGTCCTTTTGCAGATTAACATGACACTGTGGAAGGAAGGCTGCTTTTCCCTTGCAGATAAATGGCTAATGCTGAGGATGCCTTTTGAAGCACACAGTTTACCACTGCCACCCACCATGCACAGATCAGTTTTGATTCCCTCCATGCACAGATCAATCCTTAGGCTTTATGTTTCCTGGAAATCTGTGTGATGTCTGTAGATTGCAGAGAAGGTCACCACTGCATTTCTTGCCTCAGATGATGAGTTTCTAGGCTTGATCCATGTTGACTTCTATTAAAAGGGAATATAAAATAGAATTGTAACTGGCCTGATAGAAAAAAAAATAAATTAAGTAAAACAAATCATTCTTTTCTTCTTCTCTGATGCTAGCAATAAACATGACTGTAGCTGTGAAATGCAAATGAGTCAGGGCTTTCACTCCCTGACAGCAGACATCACATCACCAGAGAGATGGCCTTGAGATCCCTGCCAGTCGCAGGCACAAGGCATCCCTATGGCAACTAAAGCAGAGTAACACTGGGAAAAGGCTTGTTTAATATGCTCCAGCAGCTGAAAATCAGAGAAAAGTCAGCACCACAGGAGCAGCCTGCCTGCTGCAGATCACATCAAGGGCTTTGTCCCCCACTGGCAAGAAGGGCTGCTGCTACCAGGTGACGATTCAGCTGAGCTGTGGGGATACACCTCTGGGTGTCCTGTGGTCTTGGACCTCGATTATTCTGCCCCAGAAGCTGATTACACCACTCAGTGACCTTAATCTGGCCCAGACACACAAATTTCCTTCCCATGGAAAGGAAAATACAGAGAAGAGCCTGGAATCTGGGCACTGAGCTGACAACACACCCAGGCTGAGGAGCTGTCTGAATGCTTTGAAACACTTATTCCTCCTTCCAGGCATAAAACTGCTTCCAACGTGTCCTTTTACAGTCTGCTTTCCACCCCACTGATACAGGCCTTTGCAGAACAATGGTCAAAAGCTGAAATGCTTCAGAATCTCAGAATTTATTCCTGAGCTGGAAAACAGCATATATGGGGTCAAGCAGAGCAGCCAAAATCTGTCCTGAATTTTATGTTGATAGAGGTTGCTGTCAAGAGAACTGGCAGAGTGGTCCCACCATGAGATGCCACCACTCTTCAGAGAATAAAGGTTTGACTTTTTTCCTCATGCTCCCAAGATCTTACAGCCAGTAATTGCCCCATGGATTGCATTTTTCATACCTCTGCTTGAATAGTGAACAACAGGTACCTATAAGGAGCCATTGTTTCTTCAACATCCTCCCCTCATTTTCCTGTTGTTCATTATCAATGATTGTAGAAACGTGAACTTCTTGAGAGGTAGGAGTAAGATAGCAAAGCTGATGTGTAAGAAGGAAAAATGATGGAGAAGAATTCATTAAACTCCCATAGGAAAACTGATATTTTCTCTTGATATTCTAAACAGAGGCTTCAGTAAGGCAAGGGCTTAAATTTTCCATTGTGTTTCAGTGTTAATAGTTATATAAATTACAGTTATGTTATTAATAAATAATTATAATACATATAACAACATAATGAATATAGATTTAATTAATATGCTTTTATTAAAATATATAACAATACAGTAAACATTAGCAGGGAATTAGCTGTATAGAAGACAAGTTTGATTAGGACAAAAAGCTCCTAAAGAAGAAAAAGAGGGAAGAAAACAGAGGGGGAAGAAAAAAGAAGAAAAAAAATGAAGAAAAAAGAAGACAAAAAAGAAAAAAAATGAAGAAAAAATGAAGAAAAAATTCCAGACAGCTGAAGTATTTGTGGCAGTTTAAAATAAAGCAGTGAGATGTGATCACCAGGCAGTACTGGAGACTCCCCCTGCCCGCAGCTCAGCTCCACTCTCTGCAAGCAGCAAGAAATCCCAGAGAAATTGTGACTGACAAGAGTGGTGGAGAGGAAAGAAGTGAGTTAGCTAAGGAGTCCAGACACATTCCAAAAGGAAGTGGAGAACCAGTGTAAGGAATCTGCAGTGAATCACCAGCCAGAGCCACCTTGGAAAAAGAGTTTATTATCTGATAGCTGCAAGAGTTGGGGAGGGACTGGATCACCAGAGGACATCTGCACAGTGTTTTCATCAGCCTCATTGTGCCAACATTAACATCAGCCAACAGGAACTGAGCTCAGTGCATTGAATAAACTTGCCAGTATTAACCTGTTAAAACTCTGAGTGCTCGGTGCAGCCAAGTCCTCCCTCAGCCCACCTGGAGCAGCATATGGCACCAGAGACCAGATTAATCCTCCTAATCCACACATTGTGGCAACTGCCAGTGAGGTACAGAGTTTTCCACTCTTTCTCATTCACCCCTTGTCAGTAATGGCTTTCCCTCCTTGCTGCCTCATGGAAAGCTTTCCTGAAGTTATTCCAGGGACTCTTGTGGCTTCATTTCCTCGCAGACTGGAGGTTACCAGTGGCAATGTTGGCGCAGCATCCGAGGCTGAGTGTCCCCAGAAGTGACAGTGACTCTCCAGCCTGTGGGCTCCAGGTCAGCTCACCAACACAGGGCACCAGCAGATGAAACTCCAAAGATTTTTCCCAGCACTGAGTCCATGGGAACTCTCATTTCTCCTGGGACATATCTAAAGGTGCATCCTTTGCCATGGTCTACCCTCCTCTTGTCTCAGTGAGCAGAGTAGATGTGCTCACAGAGAACAGAGAATGGAATTAGCCTTTCCTGGGAGTGTGGCTTTTCCTTTTTATCTCTCATTGTTTGTCTATAATAAAGATAAAAGAGGTCTTCTTCCAATGGCAGATGATAGAGCTTTGCTGTATAGGGAAGAAGAAAATGGAGCTTCTCTGGAGCAATTATTCTCCCATGCCACGTATACCTGTTAAATATAAAAATATGTTAAAATTCAGTTCTGTGAGCCACACACACTCACAGGGGAGCTTTGGTGGAGCTTTGGTCTGGGGACCAGGTGAACCAAATTTGTTGTCTGAGACCGACTTCATTGTCAGGGACATTAAGTAGAGAAGGAAAATGACAAGGAGGAGAAGTAAATATTTAATCTGACTTCACTGTCCTTCCCAGAGAAACAGCCTTCTCCTCTGTGGCCAGGACTGGCACAGCCAACTTCCTCCCTCAGCCTTGGTTTTCTTGGCAAATCTGTTTATTTGATTGCGTCATTTTTCTCCCAAGAGGCCCAACCCCTGACTTGTTTCAAAAGAATTTGGCAATCTCTTCCTCATCACCCTTTTGGTTGCCTCTGTGTTCTGTGGCTGCTCCTGGGGTGGTGCATTGCTGCTGGGTGACACTTGCAGATTTGTTACTGTCAGGAACAGGGAGCCACATGATTTCCTGAGGTGAAACTCCCTGCTAATCTGTGTGTCTGTGGATGTGGTGTCTCTTATTTTTCTTTGCCTTTCATGTGATGTCCAAGCTGTCTCAAATTACATCACCGTCACCATGATATAAATTCCAGTTATTCCCACTCCAGACAGCCCTGCAGCTCATATCTCAGGGCTGGGGCTGTGGAGTTTCTAATAGTGTTGCCCCAGATTTGAGTACTTGAATCAAGTCTGTGGTCTCTTGAAATCAAGGGTTATCTCTAAAGGTAATTTTGTCAAACAGTAAGAATACAGAAGCAACAGCATCTGCAGGTGACAAATTTCACAGTTTAGTTAATCTCTTTAAATAAGGCTTCAAGATACAATTTTCATTTTCCTTGCAGAAATGTTCCTGCAAAGGATATCTTTTATTCCTAACTTAACTAGAGCTGTGGTGAAACAAGGGTGGTGCTGTGGGAGACTGAGATCACATAACAATGGGCAAAAGCAAAGATTTTTTACATTGTGTGGTGTTCAGCAAAATGCAGAGGAAGTCGAGTGATGGATTCACCATGTGAACAGTGCTGCTGAGCTGATGAGCAATCCTGGAGACTGCCTTCCAGAGCAGCTAACCTAGAAAAAGGCTTTAAATTGGATGAAAGACTCCGTTCCCAGCAGGAAAATAAGAGGTCCCTTTCAGGGCTTGATTCATTGGATGTATCTATATTTAAATGATAAATCAAGATGACAGTATTTTATATTTATATATACCATATATTATATGTGTAATCTATACAAATTCTAATTTGGGGAAAATAGGTTAAAGAAATTAAATTTTATTTTTTGATGTTTGCAATTTACCAAACTGATAAAACTCAGTATCCAGTGCTCTGCCACTTTGCCCCAGATCTCTGCCCATTTGATCCCCTTAGACCCCACAAACCCCTACATTAATCCCCATGAAACTCCTTTTCTCAGCCATAAACCTGAGGAGCCCCTGAGGCTCATTCCAAATGAAATCCCACACATATCAGAAGTCACCTCCTTGATGAATTATCTAGCTAAGAGATTCATGCAATTAAGACAAGTTCTATTAGTAAAGCCAGAAAAGGGTCAGATTTGAAAAGCCAGAATGGAGATGCCCTGGGTTTATGTTGTTTGACCACAGTATGGCTGCAGCAATTTGAATGTGTATGAAACTGCTAAATCTTGAAGAAAAAACTGAGTTAGTGGCTGGGAGTGGTGGAGGAAAAATGGAAAAGAAGTGGTACCACTTTTTTTTTAACTGCAAGTGTGTAAAACTATTTCCAGAAAGCATATTGACAGTATTGATTGAACTGAAGAATACTGAATTATTGGTGGACAGAAAGAGTGAGATTGGATGTGATGTAAGGTACAACATGGTGTGTATGGGAATTATCTTCGTGGTCTAATTTTTTTATGTGCAGACAGTTTGGCCCAGAATTAGGAAAGTAAGTTGAGATGTTCTAGAATTAAAAAGTAAGTTGAGATGTTCTAGGTGATATTTAAGGTCCCTTCCAGCCCAAGCTGTTCTATGACACTATGTTTGAGTCTGCCAGGGTGAGCTGGTAGTAATGTGATGAGGGATGAAAACTGCCTTGGTTAAAAATATAAGCTGCATTTCATATTCCTGTATTCTTCCAGGAGCCAAGGCAGGCTGGGGGGAAAGCTGCAATGATCAAGTGCAAGCTAACAAGAAGCTGTTGAATGAGAGCTGATCCATGGCCATGCTCATTAATAACTATTCAAGTTTCATAGCTTTTATTTTCTGTACAATGATTTTTCTATGGGAAGAACACATCAGCCTGGAACCAAGAGCCCAGAGAACAGCAAACACTGAGGTGACAGCATTGACTGTTCCAAATACAAACTACATTTTCTCTTTGATTGCAGATCAAATTGCAAATGCTAGTTCAGGACATTTCTCTTTATGTCTGGATGAGTCTTCCATCTCTGGCTGGCTGTTGGCCTTGCCATTTCCATGAAGAGTTGCTAAGACAGCAAAGTCTCTTGCAGCCTATTTGGGGCTTGCTGTCACTGCTGCCCCTGCAGTGTGTCACTTGCAGCCCATCGCTCCCATTTTTTCCTTCCCCATTCTGAGAGACTTTTCCTAACGGAGATGAAGTGCTGGATTTGGTAAGCCAAATCCATTTTCTTGCAGACACCAATGTCATGACTGTCATCCGCTTCTGCTGAGTTTTATAGAAACCCAGGCATTTCTCTAAATGCTCAGTCCTCAGACCTTTCTTTGCACTCTGTTTATCCCAGTTAATAACACAACAAAAGTCTCACCACCCTCATCTGCCATTATGGCAATGGCACTTTTATTTAAGAGGAGAGTTCACTGCTGCATCAGTAGGAAAAACCAAGAAAAAATACTTGCTTTCTTAATTGTATATGTGGGGAGGATTTGGACATGAATTTAAGCTAATGAACTCTCCTTTTTTTTTGCAAGCAGAACTTGCAACACTTACCCTCTATGATTCTTCTAGATGGAAATATCATACAGGTAATATTCAAAACAAAGATGTTACCAAAAAAGCATGAAGCAAGTATAGATTTTTGTTAATGCTCTTAATTAGAGCCATAAAATTTCAGAGTAGAAAATTTCCATTTGAATGACTCATGTTATTAAGTACTGGACTGTATGTTCCCATGGCTCAGCAATCTTAGTAAATATATCATTAGTGGTCCACAGAGAGAGAATGGATAGTTTGGTGCTGGTGTTCTTATTTTCAGCAGCTTAATTCTCCAATGATACAACTGCCATTATTTTTCCATAAATGTTGCTGTTGTCCCTGCCAGACAAATGTTGTGTGATCAGAGATGCAAGGGGAACAGATTCACATGATTGTCCATGATTTCCATTAAGACTGGCTTTCCACAGTCTGTTAAAATCCAGGCCACATCGTGGAAGGCTGAAAACAATTCATACAACACATGTAAACCTTTAGCATCCACAGTGTCCTGCAGCAAGGAGTTCCATATATGGTGTGAAGAACATCTTATTTGATTTAAACCTCTTATCTGGTCCCTCTGTGTGACACCCATTGCTTCTTAAAGTGATATTATGTGAACAATTGGGTTTTATTTTCTTCCTATATATTTCTTTACACTGTAAACCTCTACTGTACTCCTTAGTCATCTCCCTTGGGGCCAAAGAGTCACAGTTTACTTAATTATTATTAATTATGATAATATTTACATCAGAAATGGAGGCAGGCACAAGCATATGTGCACACATTCTTCTGTTTGTTAGTATTGTAATTAATTGGGAGTTGAGGGATGCCTGAGAACTTGTCCCTCTGTGGCTGTGGTGATTTGGTATCCAAAAGCATGTGTTCATTGGTGTGGGTTTAAACTCCTGCAAGCTCTCATAGGCACAGCAGACTGAGAAAAGTGCAGCAGCATCACTTATTTACATCTGCCTTGGCAGCCCTGAGAGCAGCATTTGGGGAAGCACCAGCTTCTCCCCAGTCAGTGGGGGCTGCTCTCTTGTGGGATGTGTGTTCCCTCCTGCTGTTACTATGTAAGTGAAAATTTGGAGGAGGAATAATGCAAAGTTTTTAAACATTAATAATTAATGTGTAAAATGTAGAGTCAGTCTTTTTTATTAGTAATTGGTTTCTGGGCTCTATAAAGCCTTCTCTAAGTGAGGAACACACTGGGTATGAAATTAAATCTAAAAAGGGCATAGACTGTGACAAATCAAGCTCAAGTACAGCTATTCCATTATGTTTCCATATATATATATATATATAATTTTATATATATATATATCTGGTTTTGGCAAATGCAACACAGACCAGACTTTGAAGTTGGATACTGAATTGGTTGGCAAAAATACTGTATTTGGAACTGCTGTATGCTCAGTTCTAAAGGATTAATGAACACAGTGCAATCTGTGCTGCCCCAGCTGTTCCATATGAACACACCTTGGGAAGGAGGTGATGGGCAGTGGGTCAGCATCAGCACTGTGCTCCTGGTGGGGAAAAGCACCACTGCTCCTTTCCTGCTGGCATGGGACCAGGAAAAGCAGTGCAGAGCTCTGTCAGCCTGTGCAGCCTGTGTGCCATAGTAAATATCCACGAATATTCCCATTCCAATGGAAAAATAAAGCCTCCCTGACTTAGGAAAGAACTTGTTGGCAGCTGTAAATTTGGTTTCATGACTGAGCTGTGTCACAGCAGTTTAACAGATCTTGCAGCCTGAGGCTGATCAAAGACCCCCTTTTTTCCCAGTTACCTTATAACTGTGTAAGTTAAAATAACTGCTTCCTATTCCTGTCACAGATGACCCAAGGCTCCTAAAATGAGTGGGACCTCTTGCTCTGCTCCACTTTTGACTGTGTCTGCTGTTGCCAAGCTCAGACTATTAGTCTGTCTTCTCTAATGAGACACTTCAGAGGAAGGAGAAGAACACAAAGCAGCTGCTAGCATGAAATAACTTAGCAATAGCTGCTTCCTGACCCTGGTGAGCATAGCTGGGTTTGAAGTATCCAGCAGAAAATCTTGTGGATCTGGAAGAACTACTGTTTCTGCATCATCTGACCTACATCTATCTTTTAGCAAAAGTAAAATTCCCTGTGTTGTGCCCCACTACAGCTACTGGCAGTACCTGGGGTCAGAGCCATGGCACAATGCTGGAGGTGAACTCTTGTTTCATGGTATTTAATAGTAGCTAACAATGAGGAAAAAACAATACTATAAACAAACCAGCATCCATGGCAACACAGGCATTCACTCCTGAACTTTTCAAAGCAGGAATAATTAATTTAACCTTTTTCTTTGTGGTTTTGTTTTTTGCTTTTTGGGCTTTTTTTTTTCTTTTTTATATTATAAAAGCTTACACAGGCAGATGTGGGTGTGTTCTGGCAATTAGTAATCAGCTGAGTCAGAGTTCTTCAAGGGAGCTTGTAAAGGATCTACCTCTTTTACATTTAAGTTCTTGTATCCAGAGTGCAATTTGAGTTGCTCAGCACAGCAGCTTCGGCTTTAGGTGGCTGTATCAAACAGTTCCATGCAATTGTTTCTAAGGAAATGCTTTTCCTATTGTCTTTGACAGTTAAAGATGAGACAGTGGAGTGTTCATTTGCTGGAGTACCTGAGTGTGGAAGTCATTCAAGTTTGATCTGGTGAGACTTTTCCCCAGGGAGGGCCTTTCCTGTCTGTTGATACAGTCCCTGCAACTCGACCTGCTCAATGTGTTTGTCCTGAGTAACAAACGAGCACAAAGATCAACTAGCACACTACTGATGGGTCATAGGCTAATTCCCAAAACTGCATCCCTCTTCCCAAGTTCTTAGGTAGTCTCCTGGGCTGCAAACCTGGCAGAAACACGAAAGGAAAGGTTTCATTGCAAATGCTCCACTTCAGTGGCATTTTATCAGGAAAATAAGGGTACAAGGCTCTTCAAATCAGAGTTTTATTCCAGGAGACCTGGAGTATTTGGGGCTCATGATGTGGATTCACACTTCCAATTGCACTAATACCACAGTAACTCGTAGTGCTGGCAAAGCTAATGGCAATACTGCAGGTGTCTGAGATTAATCTGAGGAATCCACTTTATTGGTTTGGGGGTTAAAAATCTGCCTCCCTGGGTAACTGAGGGTTATGGAAATACACGGATTAAATCTTGGCTCAAGATTTGAATCTTGCTCTGCACTTCACTGACCTGAATAAGGTAAAAAACAGTGTGATCAAGTTCATCACTTGGCTCAAAGAGCTTGCACAGTTCCTTACAGCCTTTATCATCCAGGCCTCCTTATCTTGCTCCATCTGCTCCATTCCAGTGATATTTTTAGCTTGCATTCACTGTACAGTTTTTCCAGTCTGGCTGCCTGACCCTTTGGTTTCCTAACAATGCAACTGCAATGGAAGTGGTGCATGAGCAAAGGCTGCCACTGAAGTGGGATTTTTTCCAGCTCCCAGAATAACTCCCAAATTTGACCAATCCTCTCACCTTGGAGCTGTTTTTAACGAGTCAAGCTGGGAGGTTTTTTTTTTTTTTCTGTAAGGTTCTGTTAACCTAGAAATGGCTTCAGCTCTGCTTTGAAGTTAACACTTCATTAAGATTAATTGGGGAAGTTCACACCTCTGCTGGGAGTTTGTCTCGCAGACTGTGAGACAGGAGCGGGCTGATTTACACGCCGATGCCTGGCTTTGTAGCTGTAAAAGGGAGGGCAGTCACTGGCTCCAAGAGCAGTGCAAGAACTGAAAAATGACCCTACTTCCACAGCTGGGCTCCTCCTGCTCCTGAACTTACCACAGGGAATGGATGCTGATCACAGCTGCCTTGAACTTGCAGTACAGTTTCAGGTGCCAACCTCAGGACACAAATCGCAGGGGATATATGATTAAACCTTACCTTACTGGTGGTGGATAAACAAAGAGGTAAATTTTTCCATTTGTCTACTGCTGCCTGGTATGAGCTGGAGATTATTCACCACGAGGAGGAGAAGGGAAATGGGGCTGGCTCCTGCTGACACACGGGCTGAGTCCAGTGCTCTGTGTCCATGGAGAGGTCTCCAGGAGGATGTGGGGCTGGGAGAGCTCTGTGACTCTGTCTGTGTCCATGGAAAGGTCTCCAGGAGGATGTGGGGCTGGGAGAGCTCTGTGACTCTGTCTTTTCCCTTTATGTCAGGGAAGAAAGAACACTGCAACGTGTCAGATCCATCAGAACCAGGAAAGCTGATGTCCTTTTAGATTTGCCTGGGTTAGGTTTGGAGGTGGACTCGATTGTAGAATCATTTAGGCTGGAAAAGACCTTTCTTAGTCTGTGGCAGTGCAGACAGGTGAGCTGCCAGCTCTGCTAGGAGGGCAGTAGCCTCAGCAGCAAGGTGGCACATGTTCTTTTGTTTCCTTAGCTCTGTCTTCTTTCTCCTTGTAAGGATTCTCTTGGATAATCATCACAATGTAAATCATCAATGGTTGTTCCAGGTCACACGGTCACTTCTTGATGATTTCTAGGAGACAATTAAAGTTGGGCTGATCCCAAGTAAAATAGCCTCAAACAAATGGATGCTTCATCTCTATGTTATCTCATGTGCAGGGAGTTCACAGAATCACAGAATATGCTGAGTTGGAAGGGATCCACAGGGATCATCAAGTCCAGCTCCTGGCCCTGCCAATCACCATCCCCGAGAGTCACACCATGTGCCCAAGATCATTGTCTAAATAGTTCTTGAACAGACAGCTGTGACCAGTAATGTCTTAAAATCCCCAGTGTTCCCTCAGATCCCTCTGGTAGAACAGCACAGTGTTTAATGATGTTGGGAGAAGGTGTGTGGTGGAACTTTTTCCCTTGCCAAAGTATGGACGAACAGTGCATCAAAGTGATGACAGGGTTACTTATGGCACAGTAAATGAGTCGGACCTTGCAACCTGTCAAGGTCTGTATTCAGAATAGTTTGTGCCCTTAATCAGTTTTCATTCTGAAGACCAGATGAGCTGCAGTGTCCTGAAGTGGTTGGAGTGAGCTCTCCCACTCAGCAGCGTTTACCTTCCGCAATTCCCACTCCCCAGAGGATCCACTCAGAGTTTTGAAGGGGCTGTGATGAGCTGAGATGTGACAAAATAAACAATGGTGTGTAGTGTTTGCACAACAGCTCTTGTACATACTGCTTTGTGCAAGATAATCCTGCGGCCTGAAGCCTGGAGAAACCTCCCTTGTAGCTCAGTCAGCTTCTTTGATACAGCTTTTATCTTACCCTTTACTGTGTTTATTGCTGGCAGAAAACAAGAGTAAATGTATAGATAAACTTCGGGGTCTTATCATCTCGGCTAGAAGGGTAATCCTGGCTCCATTCATGTAAACAGCTAAATTCCTTCTGATTTCATTTGTACCAGGGTTTCATCTCTTTGAGTACTTTTTTCTCCCTCTATTTGCAGTCCTTGAAGCAATCACAGACTGCTGTCTGCCACCTGCATTCCACCAGGCACAGGGATTGCAGCTGAAGGCTCAGCACAAGGGGAAAAACCCTCCTTGGAAACTCAGATCTTTAGACATTTCTGGGACAGGGAGCAAGGTGGGAGTTCATGGAACAGGGGCTGAAAACCTATCAGGTACTGGAGGGAACATCCAGGGGAAAGGGGCAAGGCTGGCTGCAAGCTCCCCCTCTGATGCAGCTGCTGAAATAGGCACAATTCCCTGCATTGCCAGCAGAGCACAAAGGCTAAAATCTAATAAAAGAGAGACTGTGATGAGCATTACATCTTGAGGTTTTAGTGTTTTAATGTTATTTCTGAGGTACCAGTACCTGGAATCTTCAGAAAAATAAAATTTAATGATAACAACCAGAAAGCCACTGCCCTACTTCTATATTTAGAAGCCCTCTGTTGTAATATCATGATTTCAAATCTGATAAGGATGTTTCCAGTTCCATGAAATGATTTTTGCTGTCTATGGCTCATACAGGTGGAAAAAACAACATGTACATTCACAACTTATTTTCTGAAATAAATATTCTACTTCACTGGACAAATACAGGTGAAGGTTCAGATATTGGCTGTCCTAGAACTTCAGATCTGCTGTTTGTTATAGGTCAGATATAGATCTGACATTTACAGCACAAACCACCCTTGCATTGATCTAAGCAACCAACCACTATCCAATCCAATGGAATCTGGGCTAATACAAGTCACTATAAATTTGCCATAGGAGTCCAGAAGCACTGGAGACCACAGATTTATCTGTCTCCATCACTTGGAAATTGAAATGCAGCTTATTTTAGAAACAAGTTGCTACTGCAGGACATTGGTTAAGATAAACAAAAAGCAATGTCTTATGTGAAATATCATTGGAAATGAAGGTTCAGCTGCCCCAGTTTGAGTTCATGAGAGACATCTGGCTCTTGAATAACTTCAGTCATAACTGCTTGAAGCTGAACCTGTGGGATTCACTAGCCCAGACTGGGATAATCTAACGGAAAGGTCTTTCCTGACCTGGAGAAGAAGACTGTGTGATTAAGGAAGTAGTGTCCCATGCTACATATTCTATCAGAAAGACAGCACTTGCTCAAACATAATACCCCTGGCAGCATAATAGGAGAACATCTTGGGTTTAGACTGTGGTGAGGAGTCTCTAGGGCTACTTACAGGTGTTCCTCTCAGGGCAACAACAGATGCATTTCTCCTTAACTTACTTGAGAAGTCTCTTTCTGTGCCTTCTGACCAGTGGGCAGCAACACTTTTCACTCCAAAAAATTCTTTCCATTTATGAGGCTGCAGCAGAACTCAGAAATACTGCAGACAAGTTGTTTAACTGCTCTTGAAGATCAGACAGGAGGGAAAAGTATTCCCTAACTGACATGATAGGTTGTCCCAACAGAGTCTTTATTCTAAAATAGTTTCATATTTCCAAATGTAAAAATCTAAAACAGTGGTGAAGGAGGGTAGGGTTTCTTTTTTGGCTCAGCCAACTAACCTGGAAAGGTATATCTGTGCAGTCAGTCAGGAAAGTAGCGAAATTCCTCCTTGTAGCTCTTGGAAATCGTTGCAGAAGCAAAGCCAGGTTATTTTAATAGAGGTTGTGTTATCATCAGAAACAGTCTGGAAAGAGCACGTTAAGATGTGGCTTTGATTTATTCTAGGACCTAGGGTTCAAGTTCAAATCCAAACCAGGATTAAAAAAGACTAGAGTATTCAGCAGGAGATTTTGGCTTCAAATGATAGAAACAGTGAGGGATCTTGCTGGCTTTGGTGATAGGTCAGGTTTTTAAATTACCTTGATTTTTGCACACCTCCTCTTACAGATAATTGAAACCATATTGTGTTACATATATGCAACATGAATTTCCATTGGTAACATGTCTTTATCTTGAGGAATTACTTCTTTTTTCTCCTGTAACTGAGACAAAGAAGCTCCTTTTCTCTATCCCTGTCATCTTCCAGCTCCTGTTGAACAATCTGGGCCTAATTTGAATTCCAGTGATGAGGAATAACCTGATATTTTGCTTACCTTCGTGAATGAAAGGTTAATTCTGTACATCCAAGATTTATACTGCATGCTAGTTTAAGGGCATTTTACCACACAGCTGGTGAGGGATTTTCACAAATACAAGAGAGGACTGTATGTTATTTAACTTTTCCTTTCAACTCTCTTTTTTTTTTTCATTAAGTTCCCAGCTGACTGCACACTCTTGAATGCAGCAATCTGTTTAATCTAGTTTTAGCTTTCCTTTTCCTGTTTTGCTGTTTACTTTTCTTCCCATGCCAGTAGCGATTGAGGCAATACTGTGGGTCCATTATTTGTTTCAGGCATCTTGGAATATATGTGTTGGCTTTGCTCTGTGTGTGCATGCATGAGAGAAAGGGAATAAACATACATGTGGCCAATTAGTTCTTACACTTAAATTAATGAAGAGCAATCTATGAATCTCCTTTTTCTGAGAATTTGGAAATGCTGGGAACGTTTGCCATGTAGCTTTCAAAGACTTCAAAAGCAGCTATAAGGTCACAGTCTAATACTCCCTTCTGTATACTCATGTCTTTTCTAAAAATATTTCCCAACTTAATCTTCAGTGTGTGGAACAGGAGGGCAGAGGGGGAATGGCAGTGTTTACGACCAAAGTGCAAAGATGAGGAAGAAAATTAAATCCACAAAAAAGCGAATCTTTTGATCTCTGCTTCATTTTCCTCATTACCAACTTAACAGTACCAGCAGTTATGTTTTAACTAAACACTGAGTTTATGGACCCATGTCTCTGTCTACAGATAAGGGAAGGTCAAGAGGAACTAAGCTAATGCTGTCTTTGCCTTTGCACGTTTTCCTTGAATTGGGACACCCAAACAAGTCAGTGGGAGTCTAAACACCACCAATGATTTGGGTGTGTTGCTCCTTGTAGTAGGTAAAATACAATCAAAGACGTCTGCACTGGATAGACAAAATCCTGAGAAGAAAGAGTCTCAGTAATATCACAGGTGAAGAGGCCTCAAGGGTCCATGAAACTTGAAAGAAAATACCACAGTAAACCAAACAGCAGCAAAATTAACCCAGCTAGAAGAGTTTGGAAGGAAGTGTTAAAAACCCAGGCTTTATGTCCCCCACTGCTTTTTTTTTCTCTTTGGTTCTTGAATTGTGAGAAACCCTCAGGGGTCAGAAAAGCTGCAAATGAGAGGAGGAGGGAGGTATATGGAGGATGTCTGTGTTCTGTAGGAAATTTCCTCTGTCAAACCACCCTCTGGAGCAATGAGAAAAACTCCTGTTTCCAGCCATGTTTCTGCCTCTCATTCCACAAAATAAAACCAAAGGAGAGACTCAGTTTCTCCCCATCTCCTTACCTTCAAAACTAACCTTACTGACTCCTGCCCACCAAAGGAGTTCCTTGTATCAACCAGGTTGATAAACACATCCATTGTTTGAGAACCCTACAAAGTGATCACATCCTCTTCATCATTGTCACTGTCCTGGCTTCACTCCTGGTTTGTCTGTTTCAACCAGTAGAGACAGTGAACTGAGCTTGCACAGCGTGTCTGACAGCCCCAAGGGATGCCTTGAATGGTCCTTCCAAAACACTGACCTGTCACAATTCATCCTCCAGGTGGGATAACTGATGTCCTCAGAAAATCCATGTGCACCAGAAAGGAGTTAAGGTGTGCAATGAAGAAGTCAAAGAAAATCCACGAGTCCCAAAGAAGAAATACAATATGAACTAGTCTGCAACTAGCACCAATACCATCTGAGGAAAATAAAAACCTTTTTCTTTCTGTGCTTTCTTGCAATGTACAGAAAAATGACGTAGCCAGATTCTACCCTCCTGAAACTACTGAAACACATAAACAAGTAACCTGGTATTGGACATTAAGGAAAACTTACATTAGGGCAATTCCCAGAGGGAAATAACTCCAACAGGTGTGTGCATTGGAGAAATAACCCTTATTACTGGTATCATTTGTAACTTTAGGTCTGAGTACACAGCTAATTCTGAAGTAGTTCCAAAAACAAAAAGCAAGAAAAGAATAATGGTTCCAGAGAAGCCAGTATGCTGGCTCTGACTGCTGCTGGCTGCAAACATGAATCTGGAGTTTAAGCACAGACAGGTCATTTCAAACTGTCCTGCAGCTAAGCAACGTTTCACCCTGGGGAAGTCTCCCTTCCAAACATTTCCACTGTTCCACACAGGCTTCCTTTCAATGTTGTTGTTTGTTCTCAGTGGGTTTCTTCATCTTCACTTTTTCTGAAGATTTTGGGATATTCAGAGAAGCTGCTGTATTAATTTTTTTCAGATGTTTTGAGTTCTAGAAGTCTTAACCTGCAGAGGATTTATCCTGATAAGGCATTAACTGCAGCTTTATTTGAAGGAAGAGAACTGTACACAAAGTGAAGGGTGCTCAGCCACTTCTTAAACACTAACTTGAGCAATTCTGAATGGAGATCTGTTCAGGTGTTCTGGACATTTGCATGTCAGCGTGCAGAAAAAGCAAGCAAATGCAAATGAATGTTCCTGAAACAGCAGTGGAAAGAAAATATTTTTTTACATACCCTAAAAAGACCTTGTTATAAGGATCATGATAGCAAGAGACAGCAGTGCTAAACTTCCAGAGCAGGAGGTGAGAACTAGCTGGCTGAGAGAAATGGAGCTGGGGCCCTTCCCTTCTCCATCACCATAGACTTCACCAAGATCCTTAGCTCAGTGTTTTATTAAGCATCCAGAAGCCCTTAAGCCCTAGAAAACCTCTTTAGGTGGACTTTGGGCTGCATAACTCAATGCAGGAAGGCTTCCTGAACCCCCCAGCATGTGGTTTGTGCACATGTGCATGTGAGTGCTCATCAGGGAAGCAAAAAGGAGGAACTGAGGCAGCAGACACATGACTCAGGGCGTGTGGGGATTGGTAATATAACCCTGGTATTGCAGCAAGTTTGTATCTTCATTCTGCAGCACCTGGGCTTCCTCCCAACAGAAAATGCTGCAGGCTACATTTATGCTTAGCAGTTAATTATCCACGGGAGCAGGTAAAGGATTAGTGACCAGGTAGAGTTTCACACCTGTCAATGAGGTGAACACTGTAGCTGCTCAGAAATATTTGACAAGAGAGGAAATAATAGAGCTTTTCCTATGCTAAACCATCAGTCCCTTCCACATGAACTGAAGGGGAATTGTCTCCTGTTGGTGGAATTTGGGTTGTGACGTGCCTGGACGGAGATATGGTTCAAAGTCATGTTGCTGCATGTGCCTGGCAGTAATGCTGGCTTAATAAATATCTGTCCTCCTCTTACACCCATGCCTACCTCTGTACTGCAGCCCACACCCTGCCTTTGGTGCCGTTGGAAACAAGCCATGGAGGTACCTGGTCTGAACAGCAAAAATAAACCCAAACCTTTTTAGGAATGCTGGCTCACAGCCAGATCAATATCTTGACCTGCTTGGCAGCATGGATGCAAACCCCAGGAGGGCCAGCAGGACCCAGAGGGCAAAGCACAGAGATACCAGCCAGCAGCAACATCTCAAGCCTAAATTCCTACCAAAGATTTTCCATAGTGACCCTGGAGCTGGAGCCACAGTCTGGGGAGCAAAGCTCAGCCTAATCCAGTCTCTGTTCTGAACAATGCAGGGATACCACAGGTTTAACCCAGCTTTTGCCTTTGCCTTTGAATTAAGCAGCATGAATTTAGGTTTGCATCTTACACCCAAAGAAATCTTATTGAGCAGCTTGTTTCTGCCAAGGTAATCAGGAGATGGCAAAAGATCACAGTTTCTTCCCAGATTTCAAAGCCCATTTGTCTATTCTTCCCTGGCCTGTCAAGGTTTTCCCACAAGCTGTGTGTTCTGGGCATCATATGGTCTCTTATTTGTGTAGGTGATTGCAACACAGATCCTTCAAAGAAATCCCACTGATACTGTCTGTTAGTATTCAAAAGCTATCAGGTGTTAATAGGCTTATACAAAAGTTTACCTATCTGCATTTTTTTCTGCTCTCACTTGCTTAGCTTTCATTCTTACAACCTGTGTCACAAGTGAAAAGACACCTGCTCAATGCATTGACCTATCACAAAACCAAAAAAAAGGTTCTTGTTTTCCCTTTCTTCAGCAATATTTTTTGACTATTGAAAATGTAGCACTTGTATCAGCTCACTTTAACTGTATTTCCTCCATTCCCTGATTAACACATCTAAGTTCAAGTGTTGGTTGCATAATTTACAGATTGTAAGAGTTTACTTTTTTTAGATTCAGTAAATGATGTTTAAAGTACTCAGGTGTCATTTTTTTATTACTAAGATGGAGTCATAGTCAATTCCTGAATGGAACTGAGCAGTTTCCAGGATCAAGTTCAAGCTTGTAAAAGGAGATGAGTTACTAAAACTTAAAAATTCTCTGAAGCTCAAATCTTTCTCCAACAAGAGTAGAATCATAGCACTCTTTCTCTCTTTCCATATGTAGCATTACACAAGAAATGCAAAATAAGATATGGGCATCTCTTGAGTATTTGTTGAAATTAGCATTCTGGTCATCACTGGATGTTCTTTGTGCCAGACAGAGCTACGCTTTTTCCAAATAACTCCATCTTGGCCCCTGATACTGCATGTGCTTACTTGATTATTCTGAATACTTCAGAGTACTTTTATAGCTCTCTCATAATGAACTGCCAAGTCTGTTTTGAATATGTTAATCTCAGGATTAAGTTAAATATAAATACATGCCCCCAGCACTCTGGAGGATTGATGCATTTTCAGTTTAATCTCTGAGGATTTTAGTACCATTCAGAAGAAATGTTCAATATCAATTCAGCATTGCTTCCAAGTAGGTGCACACTTTCATGAGGAATTTATATGAATCCCATTAGAGATATGCTGGGATCCCTATTTCATAGTTACAGAAGAACCAAAACACCAAAGGATGAAGGGAGTGGTGTGACAACAGAATACATTCATTTTTTGGACAGGACAGGATTAAAAAGTGCTGCCATATGAGATCAAGTATTTACGTGGTCTAAACTCTCCGACAGTTCCAGTTTATTTTAAAAATTCTGATGGATTAACTCTGAACAGCCAAGCTTTATGCCAGATCAGGCCCTGTGCCTCACTTCCACCCCTGCTATAGGGTGAACCTCAGGGCAGATGTGGGGTGAGCCCAAAGGTGTCGCAGTGGCACAAACTGCACCATGCACTCTGACAAGTCCAACAGACACGCCTGCTCTGGGATAAATGTGCTGAGAACAAATTTGGAACTACACAGATCCTTTATTTTTGCTCATGTAACCATGGCCTTACAACTTGGACTGAGAAGAGTTGTGGTCTGGTCAGGGAGACCACGGCTCCCTGGGCATCTGTGCCCTTTGCCATCCTCATCCTGGCAAGCAGAGCTGAGAGAGACCAGGGAAGTTACAAAAATCATGGACAGACTGTGAGGCCCTGAGGATATTTGTGAATTTGGGACAGTAAAATAGCGTTGGTAGTAAAAATGGACCCAGTGAACAGCAAATGGATTGCTGAAGGCATTCCAAGAGTCTGAAACCCAGGTGTTGTAGTGCTGCCTGGCTGCATCAAGGACCAGAGCTTGGCTGGGGGTGACAGCTCTGGGCTGGGGGTCAGGGATGGGAGGGGGATTGCTGTGCCAAATGTAGACTGGCTGTGGGCACTGGGAATCAGCCCTGAAAACCTTACAGCGAATTTAACTCAGGGAATCAGAACTGCATGCTCTGTGGTGAGGAGTTGGTGAAGAGTGTGACCTTGCTCCTTATTTTGTGACTCCATTTTTAAGCTGAAGTAGTGCGGGGGGAGAGGAATAAGAAACATCTGAAATATGTGTATGAGAACTTTGTCAGTCTGTCTAAAATGTCTATTATATTTATCTTTATATGGCATAAGATTTATATTATAACTGGCATTTTTATGGCACCTTTCCTCCATAACAATTTTCTTTCAGAAATCACAAAGCATCTTTACAAATGCCCATCAATTAAGCCTCACATAATCATTGTGTGAGTAATGGAAATTATTTTATTTGCATTCCCATCCCTTCTAGATTTGTTTAAATCACATGAATCTTCAAGAGTTAAGGAAAACAGCAGCAGAAACCTATGAAGAATCCAACGTTTGGGGTGGTTTTTTGTCTACTTTTTTTTTCTTCTTTATTTTAGCAGGCTACAATCATTCCTCCATTTCTGTATCAGCTCTGTGGTCAGCTTTCAAATGAGATTTAAGGCCATGTTTGACGTCTTAGCTGTGGAATGACTCGGGACTGATGCAGGCACCACTTCACATCACTGTGCATCACAGCTGTGACCTGCTGGGGTGCACACAGGAAGGCAGGAGCTGACACAGCACGCTGCCTATATTGCCTTCATTGTTGCAGTTGTTCCTCCCTTAATAAAAAAAATAATTCCAGGTTTTGTTGATTTTTAGGGCATGTTGCTAGATCTTAACATTGTTATTAAAAAAAAAAGGTTAGAAGTGTGTAGAATTTAGGTGTGATAGTGTATGTGACAGGGCATGATGGAGAGGGTAAGCCTGGCTATTTATTGTAGATAAAAAAGTAATAGAATTGTAAAATATGCATTATTTTTTAAATCATTCTAGCCTGAGGCAAGGTTAGCTGAAGAGGTTTTTCCAAGGCCGTACCAAAACATTTATATTCCAGACTCAATAATGTATCTATTTCATGATGATAAACAATCTCAGGCATCACCTTTGAAGTCTGGAAAAGTTAGTAGCTTGGTAAATAATTTTCAAAACGTGACTGCTTTTCAAAGTATCACTTGATGTATTTCCATGCAGCTTTGGGGAAGCTGTATTTGGAGAAGCTGATGTATTTCCCTGCAGCTCTTGGAAAAATCATTGATGGAAAGGAATCTGATGTGAAACTCTTAAATCGTTCAGTGCTTTTTTTTTTTTTTCAGATAATACACTTGAAGTTGGTGATAGGGGCCTTACACCTGGTATAAAGATTCTCAGTTTATTGAAGATATATAGAGCTTTTGAGGAATCTGTCTCACTTCCATGATGTTTTGGAAGAGGACTTGTACATGGGCATGACTGGGCATCTCCGTTCAAAAGCACTGAGCCTTCTGCTTCCTCACTATCAGCCAGGGACTTGGAGATGCTCCCTGATGGCTAGACAGGAAAAAAGGCAATTTTAGGTTTATTTTTGCTGCTTTTATGACTAAAAACACACTTAGCAAAATTCTGAAAGGATGAGGAAACCACAAGTGCATGCAACGTGGCCAAGACTCCCTTGGATAAGAAGAGTTGGGAGCAAGGCTGGGCTGGCTCTTCCCTCTCCTCTCACTGGGATTTATGGTCATCCCATGATCTAGGGGCTGGAACTGCCAGCACCAGAGGGGCCTATGACTCTTGTTGTTTTAAAGTTATTTGTGCATTCACTGTAGGCATTATGAAATTACTGTGGGGTTTTTTTATCTCTGAAGAGCCAGACTTCTGAGACACTGGCGTAGCTTCCTAATCACAGGCATGGAAACTCCTGAACTTTAACTGAAGTGTTATCTGAGTAGTCTTCTTTCAAGTTACTTGGAGGAAAAATCAGTAATCATGATTGTTTAAAAAGCTTATATTGAATGCCTTGCTATTGCAGAGCAAACCTGCTGAGTCACTGGTAACAGTTTAATTCCAAAGTTGGCAACATTTCTCATAGATTGCCTTGTACACAAAAATCTCCATATTGCATATGTGTGTAGTTAACAGTATATAAGGCTGTTGGATTTAAAAGATGCATTATTGCATCTGGAATATAAATGTTTTGGTATGGCCTTGCAAAAACCTCTTCAGCTATGAAAAGAACAAAAACCCTTCAAGTTGTACCTTGACAGATTTAAAATGAAGATGAATTTTTGACAAAACACCATTTGTAGCACGCAGTATGAAAATACCCAGTGTGTGGCAAAATGCTTTCATGATACCACTAGAGAAATCAAAATAAAGAGTAGAAACTACTTAGGAATTCACTAGAAACCTTGGTGGGAGCTAGGAATAAAGACCCCATGTCTAGTGCTTCCACTCAACAAGAAAAATAAATGTTTACTTATTAAAGCGTTTATTTCTAAATTGTCAGGTGTGGCTGCCCTTTACAGGAAAACGAGTGCACGACTGGCAAGGGAAAAAAAAATTAACTGGAAAAATAAATACTGTGAAAAGGAAGGAGATACAGCACAGAGGAAAACTACTGTGGTAGAAAAGGGCAATGGATCAGCAGAAGTTTGCTGGTATGTGCAGAAATGACAACATCTGATTTATTCTTTTTTTACAGGGAGAAGAAGCTATTAAGCATATTTCAAGTCATTCCTGCTTGTCTTTTCTCCCCCTCTTCTTTCTTTGTAGTTGTGGGTTTTGTTGTTGGTTTGGTTTTGTTTTTTTTTTTCCAATGACAAGAAGATAAACTGCTGGTTGTAAAGAGTGCTGCAGGGGAAACACTGGGGGTATAACCACCTAATTATGAATTTCCTGAATGTGCAACATGACCAGGAGCAACTGGACAGGATTAGTGCTGTATGTTTCATCTCCAGCTGTTTCATGAATGCCAATCTCCAAACTCTTCCAAGAACTTTTTTTTTTTCCATGGCTCTACTTTTGGCTTTAACAATGCGAGCAATACTGCTTTGTTTTCTTTAGAGCCTGAACTGAAACAAGAGCTTTCAACAAAACAAACCCCAAGCAAACCTAATGAGCCAAAGAGCTGCACAGTGTTAAGGAGATTTAGCTGAAATATTTGTAAAATATCAAAAGGAACATCCTTCTCATTGGCAAAAATGGAACTAACACTGCAGAGATGCATGATTACTAGGCAATAAATGAGAATATTTTCTTCTGGTGCAGTGGTCAGAAGTTATTGTTTTGAATAAGCACCACTGGTGTGTAATCTTCACGGCGAGCTTCTTGAATTGGTGAAGTGCCAACGCTCTTTGGAAGCTCTTAGCAGACAGGAACTTATTTAAACTTATAAAACCAACGTAGACGAAAAAATGTAAAAAATGCCCTGTGTAAGGCCTCAGCTTGCAAAGAGACAAATTGTGAAGACAATGGTGCTTCTCATGGAAGAGAGAGCAGCAGGAACCTTTTCTTTCCATGATGCCTTTGTAAAGATTAAGAAATAGCTAACAGGATAATATCCCTGACTAACAATAACTTCTGGGGTGTCAGAAATCACGTCTTTACAGTAATGGCATGGGTGTTTAGACAGCCTCTTCTAGCTGCTGGTGAAGCTCTCTGGTCCTTTGTGACTTCTACTAGAGTTTGACTGGACATATTTGTTGCTTAGTAGTATCTGTATTTATTGCTTGTTAAAATCTCTGTGAGATTCAAAGGCCAAATTAAAGACTTGCCCATTAAACGTAATAAAATGATGTCCAATAAGTAATCGGTTTTATCACACTGATATGCAATGCAAAGTTACCATGAACTGCACTAACAGAAGAGGCACAGAAATTTTATTTCAGAATCATACAGAGGTTATTCCTTTGATCTTATCCCAACAATAAGATTTTTGGGGCTTAATTTCTTCACATGTTATTGAGCATGAGAAATCCTGACCTGTGTTATCCTAAAAAGGGAAAAATCTGCTAATTAATACGATGAGTACAAACTTGGTCAGTTCATGAATGCAAACCTGTGACCATATGCTGAGTGAATAACTGGCATTCATTTCCTTTAAATAGAGAGGTACAGACAGAAATCCTGGTTCATGCTAATGTTTACATGCCCTACTTATTTAGAAAGACTGTCCTGCAGAATTTTGGATTCCCTGCAGTAAAAGTGACCATTATAAACGACATACCCTTACCCAGATTTTCTTGCATGTGTCAGTCTCCACAGGCACTATCTTGAAAATAAAGCCTTGCAAGGATTCAAGGAAATTATTGTGTTTTAATCTGTACAATCTAATTTGCCTTTAGCTTTCTTTTTTTTTTTTTGTCACATAAAAGAGTGAGAAAAGACTACCATGACCAGATTATACTGTGTGATTTTGAGTACTCAATTGTTTAAGTTGCACTAACTTTATCAGTTTGTGAGGCATACTGACAGAAAAAAACGAGAAAAGAACAGATTATATGGCCTTCTCTTTATACTGTGGAAGGAGTAAGTTATGTCACCACGAGGAGGGGAAGGGAGGAGAGGTGAGACATCATTTTTTTCTGGATATTTTCGGGAGGAGATCTTCCACATTTGCTTTGAGCATCCTGCCTGTCCCACCTCTCAAGTGGCAGGGTGAGGTCCAAGTAAGGGATGCTTCAAGGCCATGCTCTCAGCCTGAGGGGTCACCAAAGGCAATTTTGCTGAGTACTTCTGTCTTTCTTCATCCAAGTTGCTGCTGGCAAAAAATTTAACAAAGCGTGAACCTGGAGCTTTTGCTATGGATGAATGTAAACTGTTAGGACACTGAGTCCTGAGTCCTCACCCCACAGCTGCTCAGAGGTGTGATAATGCACATGGAGAGAAAACTCCATGAGTCCATCCAGTGTTTGAGTGGAACCATCCATCCACCCTCTGTGCTGGTGCTATGCAGGGTTAACACTGACTGAGGGCGGTATATCCCAGGTAAAAACCAACACAGTATTCAGCAAATAAATCAATCAAAGCATGCTCTGTATGCTGTCAAACAGCCCCGATGCCAAGATCTCTGCCTGCCTGCCCTTCAGAATACAGAAGATGCAGCTTGTGGGAATAGTAACAGTTTAACTCAAATCCCATCAGAAATGTGAGGGGAAGTATCCTGAGAGAATAAAGACTGTCTTCACAGCCTTGGCAATGATGTCTGACCTCCAAGGCCACATCCCAATTGTGCAGAGCCATGGGCCCCTCTCTGGGTTTTGCCACCGAATAGGAGGGGATGGCTGATGGAGATGATGGCAGAATACAGGATTTAGAACTGCTTTGGATCCAGCCTCAGTCAGCAGTGCCAAAATTGTTACTGTGTGATGGCTAAACAATTCCAGCTTGAAAGGAGTTGGGGGTTCTGTCTGGTCCTGCTGCATCTGCGGCTTCCTCCTGTCATAGGGACAGTGATCCAACAGAAAGACCACAGAAGGACAGAGCACAGCCCCTTCATCCTGCTCCTCTGCAACAGCACACGTGGGAAGGGAGATGGAAGAGACGCGATATCGCGTTTCTGACGCCACTCGCTTCCTGAATAAACAGAAAGATCTCACTGTGATAAAAGATAAATATGCATATTATTGAAAAAAAACCCAGACTCATCAAAACAGAAAAATTAGTTCATAACTTTGGTTTGTATTTATTTGGATGATAGTTTAGGTCAGTCATTTTCTCCAGTGTGACTTGTCCGTCCCTGCTGTGTCATCACTTAACCTAATCCTTTTCCTTTTTCAGTGGCAAGAGACATTTCCTCTTGGTCTGATTAATGCTCTTCTTAGATGAGCCGGCTCAGGGAGTAAGCTGTTGAAGAAATAGTTTTATCTGTTATTTATGTAGGAACTCTCTGATGGAAAGCAATCCTTGCTTCACTCTCCCCTGCCCTGTCCCTTGCTTCCTGAGCTGTGCCCAGACTCCATTCAATCAGTTTATTGTTGCTGTTAACCATCTGCTCTTCCAGTTCATCAGGGCCGTGGGGATGAACAGAAGGAGCTCTAAGGAGAAGGCAATGTTCGCTCCAGGTCCAGGCTGACCTTGCTCTAGTTTTTGTGAGCCTGCCCTTCAGCAGTGTCAGGTGAAACTGGAAATGTCCCCATGCTGGGGGCCCCTGTTCTGACCTTCTGGATGAGGACCGGACTTTTGGCCCATCAGATAGAAAAGCTACAAATCAGCCCCCCTATGGTTCCATTTCTTTCTTCTTCTTTATTTCTCTTCATTTTGCTTTCTCCGGGTTTGAGTTTATTTACTCTTCAATTTCATGTTTTTTCACTGTTTTCCAACTTATGACAGTGATTTTTTTCCCTATTAAACCAATGCCTTCACTGTCCCTTCTCCCTCTTTTTTTTTTTTTCCCCCCACAAAATTGTCTATGAGACCAAGTAAAGTCTTTACAACCCTAGTGAATAATTAATCTCATCTGGTCTGTAACTCTATCCAGGACCATCAAAAAGTTTGCATGTTTTGGGTCAATAATAAAACAAAACATTTTTCTACTTTTAGATTTTATGCATTACAAAAGTTTTCGCAATTAACAACGAACAATACTTAGTGCTGGCTGACCATTCCACACTGAAAAATCTTTCCCATGGGAAAATGGCCTATTTGTTATTTTTGTAGGAATTATCTATTTCAGATAACTTTATTTTCATTTTTCCGGGTTTTAGTCATGTACAAAAAAGCCCCAAACCCAGCCTATTTGGGCATGATGCTTTTACTCAGCTTTGATGCCAAACTGATTTTTCTTTAGTGTTTGTTTCAGCAAGAAGCAGAACATCAAGGAGTCCTATGGGAAAAATATTTGTGTTGATATTTTAATGGAAGCTGAAGAAAATACACCTGGGCTGCCTCAGTCTCCAGCGGGTTTTCCAGAATTTGAAAGGAAACCTTGCTCTGGTGGATAGAGTGGATCAATCATTGATAAAAGCTGTTGGGAAAAGTAACAGTGAAGAATATAGTGATGGAGAGAAGGCAGAGCACAGGACGTGTGGGCGATGAGCTCCTGCAGATGAAGGTCGGCTTCCCCAAGGACCAAGGCTAAATCAAAAGACCCTTCATAGCACGGCTGCAATCTGTGGTGGGGGTAAGGCCAAGTCCTATTTTAAGCTTTTCCTGTAAGCAGATTAAAGCTCCAGTCATGATTCCCCCATGGCTTGGATGCAGTGCTGAGAGGTGAATGACCACCATGGCCCCTCCCTGGGGCTCTCTTCCAGAGCTAGGGGATAAACTTCTCTTCTTTAGAGCTGCACTATCTAATAAGTCAGAGCATTTCTTTAGCCCTGAAAAATATTTCCTAGAGTTTTTTCTCCTTGCTTCCAAGTGATGAGAATATAGGAATAACCACACTGATGGGAGCACTGGCCTTGCCTTTGCAGCAACCCACAGCAGTCACCAAGGGGAGGGCACGGATGGGGACATGCACTGATCTCAGTCTGGAAGTGCTTGGGCAAAGGGTTACCCTGTCAGAAATGGCATTTTAGTGACAACTTTCCAACATCCATCACAACCACACACCCCTGCTAGGGCTGGGTGGACAGGGGGAGGCACGGTGGGTGATGTGCACTCCAAAGGTGATATTTGGCAGTAAGTGAAGGGTCTAAAAAACATATCTTATGAGTAACAGCTGTGGGAGGGTTTGTTTAACCTGGAGAAGGAGGATGATCAGGTAAGACTCCATCCCTTTTAATAAGTCCCTGAAAGCAGATAGTAGCCAGCTGGGGGGTGCTCTTTTCTCCCACACCTGCAGGGAGAGGACTAGAGGAAAATAGCTTTAAGCTGAGATAGGGGAGATTCAGATTAGACATTAGAAAAAATAGCTTTGCTTTTAGGGTGGTCTGGCATTGAAACGGATGGCCGTGGAGTCACCATCCCTGGAGGTGTTAAAGAGGCGTCCGGACCTGGCGCTGGGCGATGTGATTTAGGGGTTATAGCGGTGCTGCTGGGTGGGCAGCCGGATCATCTTGAAACCTTGATGATTCTCTATTATTCTACGGTTCTAAGTAAAGATGAGCAGATCGCGGCGGGCGGACGAGGCGGACCGGGAGCGGGGCGAGGCGGAGGGGCCGGCCTCCCTGCCCGCCCCTCACGGAGCCCCCGCCCCGGCGGCGCGGGGGCGGGGCGGCAGCGGGGCTGGCCGGCGTCCCACGCCCGCCTCGGCCGCCTTTTCGGCGGGAGCCGCTACTCCAGAGTGCGCGGTAGCGTGGGCCGGCCGGGGCCCCATGTGGTGCCGACATCACTGACATGGCGGAATCCCCGCCGAGCCCTCCCGGCACTCGCTCCAGCTAACCGGGACTCGCCGCCCCGCACCGCCCTCCCGCAGGTAAGGACGCGGCGGCGCTGCGGGGAAGCGGGTGCCGGGCGGGGAGCCCCGAGGCTCCGCTGCGCTCCGAGCGCCGGGCAGCCGCGTCCCCCGCCCCGCGGCGCCTCTCCCGGTCCCGGCTCTTTTGTTCGGCGGCGGGACGCGGCCGCACTCGGTGGAAAGTTTCTCTCCCCGCCCCGCCGGCTCCCCCCCGCCGCGGGCAGCGCCCGGCGGGCGGGCGGGCGGGAGCGGCCGCGCTCGGGGCTGGCGGCGGGACGGGCGCTCCAGCACCGCCCGGCTGTCCCTGGGGGCGGCCGGCCCGGCCGCTGTCATCGCCACCGCCCTCCCCGCCCGCTGCGGCTCCCGGAGGAGAAGTGCGGGAGCGGTCGGTGCTGGCGGGGGCCGCGGGCACCGCGGGTGTGTGCGGGGCGTCTGCCCGCGGCAATCCCCGAGCCGCGCCCCGCTCCGCAGCCCCGCTGCCCGGCCGGGGGTGCGGGCAGGTGGAGGAACCGGGGGCTCCTCCGCCTCCAGAACGTCGGGATCCAGAGGGTATGTTGGAGAAAAAGCTGGAGAAAGGCGCGACCGTCTTCTGTCGGCCCCGTCCTCCCCGCCCGGCTCCTGGCAGAGGCGGCTTGGGGAAGGAAAGCCCTGGAAACTTTTTATTTTTGCTTGCCAGACACCTTTTTAAAATGGCATGCGACCAGCAGACGGAATGAAAAAAGAACAACTCTTTTTAAAAGCTTAACCTCTCTTAGGTTAAGACCACAGCTGCATCCCCCCCGTTCCCGGTTCTCAGAAATGTTCTATTTAAATAAGGTTTTGGCGGAGGTAGTGCGGCTTGGAGTTAAATGTAACGAACCATTTATCCCATCTATATTTGTAGAATAGAAGGCGCGGGGCAAGCCTGCCTCTCTCCATATTAGTAATTTTGTATTTCATTTGCATTTCTTTGTGTCCTTTGAGTATATAAAAGTACTGGCCTTAAAGGGGCACTTACCCCATCACGGGGGTGGGGGGGAGGAACAGAGGTACGGAGAGATTGGAGTTCCTTATTTGCTTTTTTTTTTAATTTTGGAATTTTTTTTTATTTGTTATTTGAACTCCGTGCTGGATCTGTGAGAACAGGATTCACGTATCCCAGTTCCCTGTGCCCTAACCACAGCTGCTGTATCCCTTAACCGCTTACCCTGCAGAACACAGGGCTCAGCCGGTACGTTCCTGAAAGGTGCCAAACCAGTCTAACTCGAGTTTAACAATATGCTAGGTAATGGCATTTCAAACTTCCACAGATTTTTAAGCGTAGAACACTTATTTCTCAACCTTTTTTTTTTTTTTTTTTTTTTTGCAGCAGCAGGGCTTGCTTAAAAAAGGTTAGGAGTGCCAGGCCTGGCAGTGCCTCAGTGCCTGTCCTGGTCTGGGTCTGTGCTTTGTTCTGATGGGGAGCGGCTGGTCTGGACACGGATGACACAATGTGTGCTTGGCTGGAAGTCCAGATAAAGGCATGGCTTCCATAAACCTCAGGAATGGGCCAAGGGCTGCCTCCTGAGCACAAGCATCTCGCTCCTCTCGCCCTGTTCTCCGCAGCTCTGGCCCACCTACGGCCCGTGTGTCTTTCTCAGCGGTGGAGAATACGCTGCCGGTGCTACCAGTAAGAAAATGATTCTTGGCCCTATTCCCGGGGTCATTTCGGGTCTCGCACAGAAGCGGTCTGTTAGTGCTTTTCTCTTAATCTTCAGCACTTCTGTGGTTCCCTCTCGTTAGTTTCAAGGCAGTTGTGATTTGTGGTTGTATTGGGACCCTGCTGTGGCAGAAACGTCTGCTGCCCCAGAAGTATCATCTATTGTTCTTCCCAGTTCAGTATCTTTTAGCTATTTTATGCTTCTAATGTAGCTCAGAGATGAGTCTGTGTGGAAGGTGATATATTTTACTTTTTTTTTTAATTATTACTTTTTAAATTTTGTGCCTTTGGGACTCATCTGGTTTGGTTTTGAGGTCACTGCTGGGACAGCAATGAGAGGGTTTTTTCATGCTGTTAGCCTATAGTTGGTCAAAGGATAAGAAATGAGGGTAGTTAGCAGCCAAAATAAGCTGATATTCTGCTATGGCCAAGAAGCTCAGAGCTGTAACTCCATACTGCAAGTATTTTATCTTTAGTCTCAGAAAAGTTTGTAACTTCCAATCTGAAATGTGTTTATCCTGGCAGGTATTTTTCTATGTGTAGTATTTAGGGAACTGAAAGACATTTTCTCCATCATACCTCTATCTTAGCAGAGAATTTGGTTTTTTTTTTCTTCCTCACTTTATAGTTTCCTTTATGTCCTCTGAGAAAGAGAAGCAGTTAAGGGCAGTCAAACTTCTGCAGTTCATAAATCTGTGCAAGAAAATATATACAGACCATGTAGCATGTGTGTGGTTGTGTTCATGAACTTTCTAATAAGTATAACTGACTTTTTCCCTCAAAAATGTAGGCTGTCAGAACCAACACTTACAGTAGGAATAAATGTTTGTAGCGTGAAGATAAATGCCTACTAAATACATGTAATTAAATAACAGGCCCAGAGCCTGAACACACCTGAATCAAACAAATTACTCTCCACAGTGCTTTTCACTGCAGTCTGCTACTTCCCTCCAAAGAAAAGACGTGAGGGAAGATGGAGTGATGTCTTTGGAACACCTGGAGTGGCATTTTGGGACACACTTAGAGAGCATCCTGTCACTCCACCAAGGATGTGGCTGTTGGGTTTAAAGCTTGGAAATAGTGCCCCAGTGCACTGGAATCATTTTGAGCAACATGCCACAAGTTATCGAAACCCCACTTGTTTGCAGTAGCCTTTAGTGTACAGCAAATAAAACAAATAGCAGAAGGAGCCAGCAGAGCCCTGTGTAAATCTCAGCTGTGCAAAATACTGGTGAGGCAAAGAATTTCTCAAGCGTTGCCCAGAGGATTTGTGCCTCGGTGATTGTTTCTGCACTGCCGAGTGGTGGAGGATCCTTTGGAAACAGCAGTATCAAAACTCGTGTTGTTTACGGCCAAGGTTTAGTGTCCCTGTGTGATCTGTCCCTGGAGATGGAAGGTATGTGGGAAGAGGGAAGTTCTTCAAACAAGGCAGTGGAAATAGGAGCCGCTGGATACACAGCGGTGAAAAGCCATCTACAGGCAGGAATGCTGGTGTGTCAGCGAGCAGATAACTCCAAACAGCTTCCAGTGGGGACGTGGTGGTTGGCGTTTTTATCAGTTTATTTCTGAGCACCTCTTTGCAAAATTAAAGTTGGAAGCCTGCTCGCTGTTGGATTCCAGACAGCCAGGGAAAAAAAAGCGCACAAACTAATTAAATGTGATTTATTGTGGAATTTGCAACAGTGGTTGGAGAGATGAGTTGCCTTTCAGAAATGCTGCTCTGGATGTTAAATCTGTGCTTTGCTCTAGATGAAAAATGACGGTGCTGTTGAGCAAGTACACAAGAAAAACGTCTGTGTTAAAGTGTGTTCTTGAGCAGGAATATTCCCTGGAGGTCCCAGATAGTGCAGCTTTGAGCAAATCTTTGCGATGCTTTTAATTGGGAAAAGGATGGGTTTCCTTGAGCTTAGAGGTTAAAATGTAGGGCTTCTCCAGTGACATGCTGTCTGCGTTTCATCTGAGGAATCCTTTGTTTACAAGTAAATTGTGGTGTTTGTTAGCAGATAACAGACAAAAAGTCAACAGCATAAGAAACCATTTCTATTTGTTTTTCTAGTGGTGACAGTTTATAATGGTGATATACTGAAAATTGCCATGTGGATACTCTGCTTAGTAAACTGCAGCTATGTATAGTGCTTTGTAATATGAAGCAATAAACAATTCCTAAGTAATTAAATACATATTTTATATATTTTTCTGAGAGGACAAAACTGCAGCTAATGCTGATATGTGGCATTTGCTTGTTCTGGCATCTGCTCCTCATTCTAGAAGGTACTCAGTGCAATGACAAGATGGATTCAGGAGAGGAGTTTCTGCTGTTGTGTTTTGGTTTATCTTGTTATTTGTTAGATTTAGAATAAGTGAAAGCAAACACTTGAATTCTCTGGAGATGAAGGTGGTAAGCCTGCCTGATTTTTCTGTGTTGAGTTAGTGTATGACAATTCTGTGGCAGCAATGCAAATACCTTAAAACAGGCTTTACATCCTGGTCTCTTATCATTGCCTTATACATAATTATGGACATTTCTATTATTAGGTCCTTGCAAAGGACTCTAATAATAGAATGTGTGTATACATGTATTTAAAGATCTACTTCACACTTCCAGGAATGTTTCCTATGGAATGCTTTGAAAAGAGAGAAAGACATTCCTTTCAAGAGGTTAATAGAAACTTCAATAAACAACAATTTTAGATGACTCTTGCCACCCTCAGAGACGCTTGGGATGTTGTGGACAGATTTCCTCATGCTTATAATCTAAACTAGCAAAATCAATCTGCTCTGCTTAGTTTGTAGGTTCTCTGGGCCTCTGTGCAGCTGTGTCAATTTTACATGGTTGCTCTGTTTTCCACTCATCCACTAATAAAATGCCAATGTTTATAACCTAAATCCCAGTGTTATCTTTTGCCCCAAATATTTCTGCACAATTCTTTAGTCAAGTCCAAAATTGTAGTGAGGTAAGATGGAGTGATTATTTTGGACCTTGGTAGCAGAAATGGTGTGGAAGTAGAGAGTTGTCCTGATTTGTTTCAGGATGACCTTACCATTTTCCTTTAGTGTATGGTTAGTTAGCTGAAAGAATTCATTCCACTTTAACTTGCCTTTGTTGTAGAAGTATGTCCCTCTTCAATGACAATTCACCTAACATAAGTGACCTTATGCTTGGAGACACTTGAACAGATCTGGGTATGTTACTTAGTATTACGCATTGCTCTGCTCCTTATTTATTTATTGATGTGGAATAATGCAGCAGAGAAAAAAAGATTAAAGCATTTGTGGATAATGAGAGCCCTGGGTAGGTTTCGTTCTGGTCAGCCTGTGTTTTTTGTGGACTCGTGATGTCAACTCACAGAAGGGAAAAAATTGGCTTCAGTGTCTTGTTACTAGCAAATGTATGGCAACCAGAAGCATCACTTCATTAGACTGAATTAACAGAGCAGAAGAGATCCAGTGAGAACTGCAGAGCTTGTGGAGTATTTTGGGGTCTATAATGCCCAAATAGTGGGGTTTTTTTTGTCTATAAGTACTGATAGAAATAGTGAATTTGAAAAGCAAAGACAGCTTTGGCTTGACTTGACTTCATGAACCGTGTTGCTTTACTGGCAGACTCAGTATTTTGTCTTTCATATGATGTTAAAGTATCAGGAATAATAGCTTAGGTTGAAGTGGAAAAAATTCCTCCTTTTGTGACAAGATAAGCCAAATTGGGATATATCATGTACGTGATTCTTTAGATGTGTTTGAACTGGATGCAAGTTTGGGACCTAGTTGCATACATGCTTGTGTGTGTGTTCTGTTCTTGTAGCAGATGGTAATTGGTGTTTGGCTTTAAGGGGTGTGTTTGGTTGGCTTGAACAATTATAATGTTGGTTTTGTTTTCACCAGTTCTTACTTCACTTTGCTCAGAACATGCTAATGTCCTGTTCTTTTGGGTTTCTCTAAAGCTCTGAGGAAGTGATTTTATAGTCTTGTTAGGAGATGTATCTTTATTAACTGTATTGAAAATTGAAAAAGGGTTAAGAATAAGCTACAGATTTCCCCAAAATGTGTTAGTGTTCCTCTATTACACAGTCCTGTATTGAACTGTGGTTACCTTGGAAGCCATGACTTTTAAGGTGAGGAATTTGTTCCTATTTGGTTGCATTGTCTGAAGGATGGTTTCTTGAGGGATGATTTCCACTGAGTCATCCCCTGAGCAGGGCATAGGGACGTTCAGCTGCTATCACATCTTCTGCTTTGGCAGGTTAACTAGGAAATTTGTTTTCAGAGCTTGCCTTGGGGAGGAGAGAGCAACAAGTCTTTATTTTCAAATGCTGGAAAGTGTTAGAAGCTGTGGCAGCTCAAAGAAAAGCAAATGAAATAAAACAACTATTTCTTACTCTGGATTTTTATGGAATTGGCTCCTGCTTTAGTGAGGTTTTTTGGGTTTTTTTTATTCCAAGATCTGCTTTTCTCAATGTCCTACTTGCCCATACTTTCTATTACACACTTATTCACCCATGATTTCTGATACTACAATAGGGTTTTCCTTTGAATTCACTCTCTCTATGATTTATGTCCTGTTGGTTGCACAGCTTTTAAAGGTGATCCTCAGCCAGGCAGGGAGCTTCTTCTGCCCTCCTGCTCCAGGCTGGGGGCTTGGGGTACAGCATTTGGTCACAGGAGCAGCGTCCCTCCTGAGCAACCCATCTGACAATCCATGTGTCTGGGGAACCGAGCAGCCAGAGACACAATACTTAATTTGGCACAATGTTTGCTCTTAGCTGGCTTTTCTTGAATGCTTCAGATGTGGGTGAGGGAGGGGCAGCAGATCTGTGTTTGTGGAACACTGCATTCCCTTCTGTCCTCTTCCCTTTGACTTCATGCTCTAGTTCACGCACTGACGTGTGGCCTTTGCGTGACTAAAAGTGCAGGCATGTGGACGTGAGGCTGCTGGGGGGACAAACGTGTCCATCCACATGTGCAGGGTGGTGTGGCCAGCACTGCAGCACAGGTGTCTTGGCCCCAGGGTGGGTAAAAATGACCCAGGAAGGCTGTGGTGTGTGGTCCTCACGTGCTTCTGAAGAGCTGAAGTGGCCTGGGCTGACAGGACCACAGGTGCTCCTTCTTGGATCACAGGTTGAGGCATTGTTGATGGTATGAGTCCCAGCTAGCCGTACAAGGAGGGAAAAATCCATTTTCAAAAGCTGAGGAATGGGTCAGAAGTTTCCTGGCTTGGTTGGCAAGGGTATTCTTATAAGGAAAGAGATGAGAGATTGGCGGTGAGGTGGCCTCGTGTTTTGGCTGTGGTGTGTAAGAGGTGGCAGTGTTGGAAGGAGTTAAACTGCATGTGGCCTGTGGAAAACTTAGGCTTGGAGGCTAACCCAGAAGCAGGACGAGCTGCAGAAAGTTGGTGGTGTTGTGGAAAAGAGAAAGGAATGGCAAAAAATAAATCTAAATTCTGTCTAAATCATAGTTAAGTGGTGCTTCACTACGTCTGTGTTGATGTCTGAACATGTACATATGTTGTCTCCTCTTAAATGAGTGACCTTATGTGGCTTGGAGGAGCAGAGAAAATGTCATAGTGTCACAAATAATCCCTCATAGAAATTGTGGAGTGAAACAACACTTAAGATTCTGGATCAGTTCAAAATTACTTGATAGCCAAAAGATGACCCCTGCTCTCTTCGTGCACTATGACCCTGCAGGCTGTCAGCTCTGCTCTGAAGAGTTCAACCTCCTTTTGTACTTGCGAGAAATGCATGTTGGATGTTTTGAGGATAAAGGGTTAATTTTATGGCATTTCAGGGTATAAGTTCATATATACATAACTCAGTTTGTTTGACAGTCAGTTTCTCACTGTTCTCTATTCAGAAGTTTGTTATTTAGGCTGCTGTAGATACTTTTCTGGTCTCTGATAATACTGATAAAACACCCAGAAGAAGCAGAAGTGAAGCCTGGTTTTCTGATACTTCTGTGTTTTGCTTGCACTCAAGCAGGTAGGTAATTCATTCCCAGGGTGTCTCTCCTCATGTAACTTGCTATTTTGTATGTTGTCATTTTGGTTTATTTGTTATAAAACTAAGTTACATTTTAGTTCAGTAGGACCTCAAAAAAACAACAGAAGTCAACAAACAGAAACCTTAAAGGACCAAACCAAAATGACTTAATTTCCCATAGTGCTTAACTTAGATGTTGGTGAGGCAATAATGTCATGTTCAGAAGTAAGAAACATCCTATAGATTTCACCAAAGACCCAGAAAATGTTTTGTTGAATGACTCTTGTGGAGTACTGGGCAGCACTTAGCTGTTCCTACCATGCCAGGAAGTTAAAATGCCATAAATAGGAAGCAGCATAAGGTTGGCTGAGAAATTTATTTTGAGAGTTTTAGTACTAGATTATAGGCACCAGTTTTACTTCATGAAGATCTAAGGTAACACTCTTACTTGGTATTGAACCAGGTTCCATTATTCTTAGTGGACCATAACCAATGCACAAGAAATTCTATGGCTGAAGAGGAATTCTTAGATTTTTCCACAAAGCAAAAGTTCTGCAGAATTTAACATAGGAAGTGAAGAAAAGTGACTGAAAGGATAGATTCAGCTTAGATATTAGGAAGAAATTTTTTACTATAAGGGTGATGAGACTGGCACAGGTTGCTCAGAGAAGCTGTGGCTGCCCCTGGATCCCTGGCAGTGTCCAAGGCCAGATTGAACAGGGCTTGGAGCAACCTGGGATAGTGAAAGGTGTCCCTGCCCATGGCAGGGGGGTTGGAATGAGATGATCTTTAAGGCCCCTTCCAACCAAACCATCTCATGAGTCTATGATCTGAGCCTTGTTTCTTGTGTGTCAGCTGGTGGTGAAATTAACTTGTTTCATTCTGCTCCACACATGTTTATTTTTGCAACTCCATATGCTGCTGTAACAGATCTTTATTATTGCTTGTTAAGTTCAGCGGTGCTTTTAGTGACTGCACAAAACATAAACATCCTCTGTGACTTCGTTAGACATACAGTGCAAACTTTTTGTTGACTTGAAGGCTGTTCCTCGGGTCAGTGAGCACTGCAAGCAGCAGTCAGGGCACTGTAACGCCCATGACTGCGAGGATATGAGAAACAGAAAGGAATTGTCTTGTTACCTAATTTAAGTGTCTTCTCTCTGCAAGCTCTCGTGTGTGTGGTGTTTTATCTTTACCCTTTGCCCTCTTGGTTAACAGGGCTGGATGTGCTTGTCCAGCTGTTCCAGCTGCCTCGTTCAGTGGGCAGGAAATGGTGATGTGGTGGAAATTAGGCAATTCTGCCGAGTGCAACCAAAAGGATCTCTGATCTGTTCCACAGCAGCTACTTCTGGCTTCTGAATAAAACGTAAGAGTCGAGTCATTCAGATACTTCTGTAACCACAATCTGTGGAAGGAACAAGGTGGCTACACTTGAAATTTTATGTGCGTCTGAATAGGTTGCTTCAGTGGATGTGTGAGAGCTGCTATGTTACTGTAAAGACAATATTTGTGGATCTAAAACTCTGAAGTTAGACATCAACGGTTTTACTTCCTTTTGGTATTTTGCGATCATGCAGTCAAACAGGATGATATTATGCTCCAAAATGCTGCTGTGAAAAGTTTTTTCAGTTTCTCAGACCTTCCAGACTATTCCAGTCCTGCCCTTGCTAGCACATCTGAGTCCTTTCTGTTCTGTCTTAGTAAATCCTTATTTCTCTATTCCCTTTTTTCTTTGTTAGATTTTTCTAGACTACAGTGTATTGACTTCAGTGTATCCTCAGTTGTTGGGTTAGCGCAAGGGGAGGAGCGCGAGTGAAATGTGAGAATTGGGACAGAGAAAATACGGATATGTGAAGACATGGAAAATAGTATTGACTGGATTAGTTTGCAAGTAGACCAAGTGTATTATTATTATTGGCCCTGCTATAATTTAAGGTTCCATGACGTTCTCTCACAGGGAAATACAAGCGAATACAATAATACGCTCTAACCTGATAGAGTTGACTTGGGCAGTGATAACAGCACCTTGGAGCACATTTGCTCCAGCCTGGTGTGCAGCAGTGACGTGGTTGTGCTGCAGCTGCAGAGCTGTGGGCAGTGCTGGGTGGGGATGAGGTGCTGCTCCCTGGCTCCGTGTGAGCGACGTGGCAGGGGGAGATCTGTCCTTCCACTTCGGGAGGGAAAAGCAAAGCCTTGGCCTGCTGCCTGGACTAACCTCACATGGTAAGCAGAGGATTTGTATTCGAGTTAAAAAGTATATGGGGATGGTAGATTGGATCTGTCAGCTTCCCTCCTCTTCTGTCCTCAGAAAAGTTCTTTTCCATTTATTATGGATATGTACTTTTTTTTAAAGTGTCCTGGCTCTATGGAGCAAGCGAGTGTGCTGGTTCCCTGAAGGGTTCCCCCAGCATGCTGGCTGGGCAGGAGATTCCTCTCTGCTTGTGCAGGGGTGCAGTGAGGTCCTGCCTGTGCCCCCTGCCGGGACTGTTCCTCCTCCTGCTCCTATTGCCTGGCAAATGCAAGACAGTTTGAGGGAGCTGTGTGCAAAGTGTGGGTGATTCAAATGAAGAAAACGTAACCTTTCCTAAAAAATTTTGAAGAAGATTTGACTAGTTCTTCAGTGAGTTTTATGTTGTCTACATACTGTATAAAGTGTCACTGATTTAGTATTTTTGCACATCCCTGTTTTTCTCAGAAAATGTTTTGCAATATTCAGCTTGTTCATTTATGAAAGGATTTGGCAGATGGGAAGGGGAAGCAACAACTCTTCTCTCATCATACACAAAATACACAGTTGGAAGGAAGAAACAGCTAAATACCGTTTTTATCTATTCTAGTATATTAGACAAAGGTTTTCTTTGTTTTTCTGCCAACATCAGCTCTTCCTGACCTTTGTGATCAATATTAGCACTGAATTTTTTTCAAGCAGATATGGAGACTTTGTTGTGCAACTGCTCAACCAGAGTGTGAACGTGGTCTGATAGTGGTTCATATACAGCCATGAAGAAAGGTACCCACCCAAGGGGGGAATCTTATTTTGCTTTTAATAGAGATGGGAAAGGAGATTAACACTATTTTGCAAGTCCTTCTGGGATTTGTTTTGGAAAGTGTATGCATTCTGATGACCTGTGTTAGTGAAAGATGGGTAAATTTGAAGTGGTAGAGTTACAGGCGAGGGTTACAGGCATGACTGGAAGTGTGGAAAGCCTTTCTCGTAAGATGAGATGGAGAAATATTTAACAGGAAAGAAGTTCCAATGAACTTTACTATCTCTAAATCCATCAGAGAGGTAAACACTTCAGGCATACACGACTGTTTAAGCCAAAAGCCAGTGCTGGCAGATGAATGTGTGGATGCACGATGTCAATAAATAAAAACTTCTTTAGAATTTGATCAAGCAGCTTAGTCCAAGCCCAGCCCAGCTATCTAAACAGGAGCCAACTTATGGCATGCAGAAAGACCTAAGCACTTTTAAAGTAAAGGGTTTAATGCAAGGTTATTAAAGAATATGTGGCTGTGATATTCCCATATATGAATAAGGAGTGTACAAGTGGCAGATGGATTTCAGTGAAGTGGAAGAACAGAGAAGCTGGAATATAGTCTCGTGAAAGTACTGTAGGCACTCATTGCAGCTGCAAAATTCATAAATCTAATCCTTATTTTTTAATGAACTGGCATTCAACTTCAACTGGCAACCTTTTTTTCAAGTCTGTTGGCACCTGAAGTTATGCATGTGCAGAGCTGTACAATACTGGTGGTGCAACTTTGGTATGGCTGCAATCCTGGTGGAATTTCACTTTCATGTCCTGTTACTTTTATTGGTAGAAGGTCCTGATGTAACAGTTCCAGGAAAGGAGATGGGCAGCTTTCAAAGAGCTTTGAACATCAAGTCAAACAATAAAGGTGCTTTCCAAAAGCGGTGGATCACTTATCAAAGTGGAGAGGTTTGTATCCAAAACTTTAGGAATGATAATCTGTAGGAAAGAGTATGTTAATTCTTCAGATAATCACAGGCTTCAAAGCAAAATCAGAATGCAAGATAAACTTTTGTTTACACTTTGTCTTAGGGGGGGAAAAAGTAACAAGGTCAGGCTTATACAAATGTGAATTTAAATATTTAAAAATGGAAATGCCTGAATTTGTTTGCTGGTAGAAGATGGAAGCTGTACTGAAATACAAGGTAAGAGTTTTTTTTAAAAGTGAAATCAGTGAACAAATGTGCAATGCCAGAGTAGAAATACTATCAGTGATAAGGAAAGGAAAATTTAAATTTGGTCATCTGCATCCTTCAGAAGTGGCTTTCAGCAAATTGCTAGTTCTGCTTGCACCAGGACTCTGGAAAAAGAAAAAATCAGCATGTAGAGAAGGTATTATCCAGCTAATTGCTTGGTAGCTACACTCAAGTTGCTTTAATACTGACCTGTGGTATTCTCCTTTCCCAGCAGAAATGTTTTTGTGTCAGGCAAAAATTAATGTTTCTTTGGAGAGAGGAGGATGCAGTGAGTCCTGCAGACTTTCATCTGAGCCTTTTCCTCTGCAACAGGAGTCACAGGAACTTGTTGACAAAGCTGTTTTCTGTGATACAACCGAGATCTTGGTTTGGGGTGGATTTATTTTTGTTTTAAAGAATCAGGTTTTACTTAAATATATTATCAACACTCATTTAAACTTGTGATGTGCTTTTTCCCGAGCTGCTTGGGGGGTAAAAGTTGTTTTAATTGTCTTTATGCTAATGCAGAAGAACTGGGAGCTTGTTTCCATCCATCAGAGCTGGAGACTGAAACAAAAGCCAAGCAAACTTGCAGATGGTTGGAGATCCTGGATCCTAGCCACTGCCCCGATGCCTTTGTCGTTTGCTGCTTACAAAACACTGTGCTGGGCGTGTGAGTGTGGACTTTGCCTTCCCTGGGCTGTGAGCATGGGCTTTGCCGTTGTCAGCAGCAGAAGGAGGAAGGTGAAGCCGTGAACGTTCCCGGCAGGGTCCCCAGCCTTTGGCCAGGGCTCCTTGCCAGCGACGTAAGGATTGGCTTGGGAGTTCTCCAGGGTTATAAAACACCCAGCTGTTGAACTTTTAAAAGTTGTGTGACTGGGCAGCTGGAAACTCGGATGGGCTGGAGGATGAGCTGTGTTTGACGGAGGAACAATGGTTTCACAAGCGCACACACGTACTCCCCTCACCCCCGTTCTGGGGCCATGGGTGTGCACTATCTGAAATCCTGGCACTAATTAAAAATCACAATAAGCCAGTGCACTTCAAACTGGGTTTTGTTGGTTTGGAATTTTTTTTTTTTTTTTTTGATTTAAAATGACTCTGACTGGGGTGTTAATGAAACAACTGGGAACAGCATCTTGCATTGTGGCCACTTGCTCAGTCGTGGCTGAGTTGGTGCAAAGTATGTTGGAGTTGATTTTTGTTGTCCCAATGGGATTTCAGCCTACTGTAGCAAGGGAAAAGTTAACATGGGCAACAAGAGCTAACTCAGCTTCCAGGGGTAAAAGTGCTGGTGGGAGGCCAGGAGCTGACTGGAAGAACCTGGCTGGGAGTGGGGCAGAGGGAGCATCCCTGAGCAGGTTGGCAGAGCCAGAAGCACAGCAGAAGTGATCAGTAGGGCTTTATTTAATGCTGGCTGGGTAGTATGGTTTAGTTTCAGTCTCACCCACAAACTGCTAAGCATTTCCTGATTTAGGAAGGTCAATATGAAAAAGCTTGCAGTGTAAAGCTGTAGTTTTTAATGTGGACAGTCAAACAGATCCCGTGAAGTGATAATTAGAGTTACTGGCCAGGGCAGGCTGTCAGTTTTAGTAGGAAATCATTAAATAAACACTGGTGAATAACCAGTATGTTGGTTCTTCTTCCCTTGGAAGAGACCAGAGCACTAACAGAGGTGATGTGTTTCATTATCCCCATTTTGCAGCTGAGAAAACAAGTCACAGAGGCGAAAATACTGGAGATACTTTGTTTGGGGCTTGTTTCAGTTGAGGCTGGACTAGAAATCTTATTAGAGGTCTGCACATGTGTGAGGGTTTTCCTCCCCAACACAGCTCTTGACAAGTGTCTGTGTGCAGTTCCTACCTCTGAAAGCCTCTCCTGGAGGAGGTTTCCTTGGCAAGAGGGCAGTAACTACTTGCCTTCTGCTCAGCATATTGTATTGTATCTGTAGGAAGCCTTTGTGCAAGGCTGACTTGCCGTGGTTAGGGGGGCAAGAACAGTTCCCTTACAAATGCCAACCAGGTCTTTGCAAACTAATAAAATTGTCAGTAGGCAGTACAGCACACACCTGATTTAGGAAGGTTATAGTTCTTTGTTAGAAAGGATAAAGCTATCCTGGCTTACTGGTAATTTATATTTCTGGTGAGCACATGAAGTCATATTTCCATGAGAGGAGGAAATACTGCTCACTTCCCCTTGCTGATTCCATCTACTTCAGTAGCTAATCTTTGGATTTTCATTTCCAGTGTTGTGCCCAACTCTGGTTTGCCTGGCTTCTGCTCACTGTTTCTTAACTGTTCTTTAATGTCCAATCCTTGTTGGATCATATAAAAATACCAGCCCTTTGAGAGGGCTGCTGTGCCATGTGTTGGGTTGCAGGGCACATCTGCACCCCCTGGCTGATTCACACATGATGTTATCAGCTCACAGATTAACCTGTGGTCAGTTGGCTGATCAGCTCTTAATACACTGGGGAGATATTTCCTTTTGATTGTGCAGTGTGAACTCTTTCTATCAGTGTTGTGTGGCACCAAGTCAGACACTGGCTGAGAGCACACACGTGCTAACACAGCTATCTGTCCAACCAAAGGTGTAATCTCTGCCGAGAGCGCACTCGGATTTGTTTGACAGGACCTGTTTCATACAGAACAGTGCTGATTATGTCCCTGTCTTTGCATTCCTTATCAATGGAATCCTTCATTGACTTTTGATTGTTTTATCTTTTGAAAGCTGTGTCTTACTAACGGGATGTAATTGCACTGGGCAACCTGCTTCTGTCTCAGCTGCTGGTGCTGGGTTAACAGAGCCTCTCTCTGCTCCATCCCTCTGCATCAGTGTGTCCTGTTGTTGGCAGTAGGTCAGGCATTTCTTTAAAGGCTTGAATCAAAACTTAATTGAAAGTATTTGGGGCTGACTTGCCCACTGGGGTAAGTCAACAAGTACATTTTATGGCTCTTCCAAATACCAAATGGAAGAATTCGTTAAATTCTTTTCCCCTGCATCATTAGCCCTATTTTCACTTCTGGTTTGCAGTGGGGTTATGCCACTATTGGAGTTCAGTCCTCCTTAGTTTGTTTTAGAATGCAGCTCATCTTCTGTTTTCTTGCAAGTCATGGTTATTTTTCTTTGTCTGACTTGTTTTGACTTTAGCCTTGGTTTCACTTACCAAATTTCTGTACTACTTTCACTGTCTATTCTTAGCTTCCCTCTTCTACTTCTTTTTATGTTGCATTACATTTTTATTGTCTTTTTCCATGGTATCAGGATAGGACTTTAGTTTAAGTTTCCTTCTTTCTCAAGCAAGGGAGTCATAATTTTTCAAGTTGTCTTTTCTGGGAAAAAGTAAGAGCTTACAATTGTAGATTTTTTTTTTCAAGATGGTTTTTTCCCCTCAGTTCTTATCAGTTTTGTGAAATTAGCATTTGTTGTTCTAAACCTAAACTGCATGTACTGACTCCAATTAATCTCCCTCTAATAACATTTGATTGCTGTGGCGACTCCGAGGTTCTCATGGGATGATTCTCACTGGCTCTGTGAAGATGAAACTTGCAGCTGTTGGGTATGGAGTGCACAAAAGTCACAAGGACAATAAAACACTGAGGTTTTTTCACACATCTTATATAGGTTGAGTGTGTATGGTGCAGGAAGTTTTGTTTGCTCTTGAGCTATGTTTGAATTCCCTTTGTGGTGTAAATCAAATAATTCTCTGAGTGCGTTATTGTCAGTGGGGAAAGGAAATGGTTTCACAAGTGTTTGCCATACAGAACTTGGCGGAGTAGTTCAAGTAGTTAAACATAATGATATTAAAATGGGAGCTGCTGAGATCCAACTCCATGTGCATATCAGTAGATAAAATACTACTGATGCACATCAGAGTGTGAGTTCATGGCCTGATGACAGCCCTGAGCTGGTGCTGCTACGAAAGATGGGTCCTGCCTCCCACTCCTTTTAGTTTTGTTTTGGCTCAGTGAGTCAAACTCCCTGGGCTGCTCTGCAAGTCAACCTTGAATATCTGTCTCCTTGCTGCTGGCTGAGGGCCATCCTGGCACAGGCAGTGAGGGTCCAGTGAGGCTCCTGCTGTACCTGTGAGTGGCACAGTGTGTCCTGGGACACCTCCTGTGCCTTCTGCCCCAGTGTGTTCCCCAGCAGGCAGGGATGTTCCTGCTGGGTGGACTGCAGGGAGGAACCATCCTGGTTAAATGGACAAAAAGTGCATTGTGCTTTCCCTTTAGTCTTTTAGTACTTGTGCTGTTTGAAATCCGTGTCAGTGGTGGTTCTTCCTGAGCACCTCTTTCCACACTAAAGGAGAAGGGTTAAGAGAAGGTAAGTACAAAAGTGCTACAGGTGCAGTCTCATGGTCTCCTCAGTGCTCTGCTCTGTGTGTGTGTGGGGCAGCTTTCTCTGAGTTGTATAGTTCTTCTTAGCAGGTGATGTGCCAGTTAAAAGAACCAGCTCAACTACCTGGTTTTCATTTAAATTACATGCTCTCCTTCAGTGTTCATTTTAGCTACCTGTCCCAGTAACTAATTTTCCCTCCTTTGAAGCTGTCTGCTCTTGTTTCCCATGTTTGAAGAGATGGGCTGGCACATTCCCTGTATGAAAGGGCATCAAGAAAGATCTTCCCTTTTTCCTCTCAGCAGCTTGAGGCAGAGATGTGTCTTTCTTTATATTTACTCACTGCAAAGCAGGTTGCACTGGGTAGCAGCCACCCAGCGTGGCTGTAGCAGTGTGTGCAGCAGGAGCACATGGACCCTGGCTCTGCAAAAAGGCTCTGCCATGGGCAGGGGTCCATCTTGGCTTCTCTCATGGACAGGGCATCCCTGGCAGCCCCCATGACCTGTGTCTCCTGCTTTCTTTGAATTCTGCCTTAACTCTGTGTGGTAAAGATTTCTCTTAATTACTCACTGCTAAAACTTGGTGTTTAATAGCTACTTAGAGGCAGAACTTGGATGAGAAGAAAGAGTTTATAGACAAAAGTTGGTCATTGCTTGTTAATTAAAGTCTGTCTTTTCTCAGGGATAATTAGTGCTGCATTGGCAAGAGAGAAACAAAAGTTCAGACAGAACACAGCTGAGCTGTAATCTGCTTATGTTAGAGCCTGAAATAGCAAAGGGTGTGTTTGACTTGAAGTGCTTGTCCACAGATCTTTTACTCCTGTCCTTATGGGGGAAGGGACAGCAAGCTTTGAAGTGCAGGCACAACTCTAAGGCTGGAATACCAAGGTATGAATGGATAACAGAAAGGTAACAGGTACCTTAGAGGTAGAGGTGTGTGTTGGATTCCAGGTGGTGGAAAGAACTACTAGATTATTTAATATGCTGGTTAGAAATCTCTGAAAGCTACTGGTTCACGTCCAAAAAAAAAAAAAATACAAAACGCGTGCTGAGATACAGAGCAACAATTAATGAGATCTGTTTGGTTTTTCCACCCGAGAATGTAGCCCTCGGGTCATGTTTCCCTCTGTGTGTGTGTGTGGAGGTCTGTCCTTATAGCAGTGGGCTCAGTCGAGTTCAGCTGGGGTACCCAGGGTCACCTACACCGGGGCTGCTGTGCCCTTGCTGGTGTTCCTCACTCACATCCTGGGAGGCTCAGCTTTGGCAGCAGCCTTTGTCTGCCCAAGGCTGGCTGAAGGATTTCAGTGTAGGCATGAGAGAGAGCTGGGATGCCAGACTGCAGATGGGAAGGTCTGTGTAATGCAGAAGGAATTCCAAGCATCTTTTTGGTTAATTCTGTTTTTTAGAGGACTGTTAATGTGGCTTGATGGGAACTTGCACGTTGAGTGCAGCTTAAGGCTTCTTGAGTATTTCTAAAAATGGTTTTCTAAAGTCTTCCTTAAAATCTCTTTCAATTGACAATTTTTGCACTTAGACAACTCAAAAAAGCCCAGCCTTTTTATCTTTATTATTTTCATGAAAGTATTGATAATACCTTGGCAAATACTGACATTTAATCTATTTTACATCTATGAGAAAGAGCTGTGAGTCCATCTGATTCAATTAAATTCATGCATTCCTACTCAAGGACTGAATTTTAATGAGCTTAGTATACTGTACTGAAAATGCCTTATTTTTTATAACAATTGCTTTGATTTTACAAGGAAAAACTTATTTCCATTTTATTTTCAAATGCTACAACATTTCTCTGCAGAATGTGCTGGTGCTATTTCCAGGACAACTGGAAGGATTTGGGATTTGTTACTGAAGTAGTGATGGTGACATATAATTAAAAAGAAAACAACTAAAGCCACCTTACCAGAAACTTCAGAAATGTTCATTGTGTTTGGCATTTAGTGTGTATGAAACTGAATCTGGAAAAATGTTTGAGGGGACTTTATATCTTCTGAAGTGCTCCATTACCTTTTTTGTTTCCCTCACCTTCCTACAGATGCTTGTTTTCTGTAGTGATTGTTCAGGTTAGAACAAAAATGGGAATTTGACAAGCATGTAGGTGTCCTTCTCTCTGATGCATATCAGCAGAGCTTCATTGTTTGAGACATTTATCCCTAAAACACTTAAGTTTTTAAGCTGTTAAAATTGTCAGTGATCTGATCAGCTTCGATGGCTGATGGCTCATGTTTAGATTGTACATTCATGACTGAGAATGTCAATGTTGGAGTGTGTTTGAGTGGCTAAGAAATGCAATAATGGAGATGTAGGTTTTTGGAAGAAATTATCCCCTGATGAATTATTACCTGTCCAATTTCTCAAGAGGCTTAATGACTTTGCAGATTGAGATGCTGCTGTGAGAATAAGTGCGGAGTATACAGGAGAGTATACAATTTCTATGGATACTGGAGAAAACCTCAAGACCCCTCCTTTTTTGATATAATGTCTTCAAATGAATTGTGTTGCATAAAATTGTCTTGAAGGAGGCTTTGAATCTTGTGAATTTGATTCGCATTTGTCAATTAACTTCAATGGACTAAAAAGATTTCAGTGAAACTCACTGGAAAGACTTTAACCATTTTGTTACTTTCTTAACTTTTTCTCTTCAGTTTTATTCAGCAGTGGGGTTTAGTTGGATTGTTTAGATTATATTAGCAAATGGTATGGGTTTTTTATAGGTCTGTAGTGTGTTGTACACTTGAACTGAAAATATATAATTAGACACTTCGCTTTGCTTCCATTCTACATCTTTTAGCTAATTAGTTATTTGGGTTGCTTTATTTTGCATTACGTTGTTTTCATTTGATTAAGTACACTTCTCTAAGGGTACAGAATTAAGAACATACTAATTGCACAACAATTTTGGCACGTGTCGATTGCCTCAGTGTCACCTAAGGACAAAGATTCCTCTGCTTACATTGTTGGCTCTATTCTCTTTGTGCCCCGTGGGCAGATGTGTCAGAGCAGACACTGTGCTCTCCAAAATCTCTTCCTCGCTCCTGCAGTCTAGTCAGAGCTTGTTGGCAGTGTCTAATGTACCTACTCGCCCTTGGAAATATCTTGATTTCAGCATTTTAATGTTCAGACCCACTAGTTTGGTGAAGTTTGGAGGATTGGTGGTGGGATAGAAAGGCGATCTCAGAGCAGAGACCCAAAGGTATTGTGAGTCCAACACTGAGTTATGCCTGGAGAAACCAGCGAGCTTCAGCTGGGAACTGTCATGAGGTGGATGGGCAGCTGTAATGCTCTCTGCTGGCTGGGAGTAAATTTTGATTGTGGGCATTGCTGGGAGTATAAAATATTTGAGCACAATATTTCTAGAAGCAAGTTTCCCCCAGGCACTGAGTGTTCCGGAATAAACATGACTTTATTATAAAAGTGCTTGCTCTGTGCTTGTGAGCAGATCAAGACGTCCTTTTTTTTTTGCATTTTACTTTGAACATCAGTTATTGATGTGAGGCACCGAGTAGACTCTAACCTGTGCCAGCTAACAAGGGGAAGCCAATAGAAATGAGAAATACTACAATTAAACTTTTGTTGCTGCAGTGCTGACTGAACTCTGAGTATGTCCAAGCATGTGGTGTTCAGGCAAGATACATATTTCTCTCTGTGGAACTGCTTTTCAAAGGGAATACTTGCTCTTATGAAAACTGTGGCCATAGTACAGTAAATATCTTTAGGTGTGCTCTGCCATGAGAAGAGGTGCAGGTGGTATCTCTTCTGAAAGTCATCATTTCTCTCCTCTATCCTACATAGTTGTTTAAGACTTTGTTTTTATTTGGTCTCAGTTAAACTCCTTTGAATATAATTACATCTGTGCCAAGGTTGGTGTCCAGGTACTTAGTGGGCATCATTGCTGGATGTTGTGGTGGTCATTGGGTGTGGAGTTGAACGTTGCCCTAAGACAGAATCAGGAGAGTTGGTACCTCCATGTCCATGTGCTGACACAAGGGCCAGTGCACAGGGACCTTCCCTTGGAATGGGTCTCCTGTACCCATGAACTTGTCAGATGTTGCAATTGTAATTAATTAGAATGAGAATATCCTTTGGCTAAGGCTATACTAGAACACTCCAAGAAGCACCATCATTTTTGGCATACTAAAAACGGTAGTTGGTTTTATTTTGAGGTCTTCTACAGGAGCATTAGCCCCCTGTTGTTTCCAGTAAAACCACAGTGATTTGGTGTTCTTGTAAAGAAAAGATATTTAAATAGAGAAGATGTAAAGTATAAGCACTGAGGCTAGATTTGGATGCCTATTAAAAGAATAAGCGGCACTTAAAAATCTTTAGAGAAATGTATTTTAAAAAGGTCCAAATGTCATGGCTGTGGTTTTGTGCTGTCAGAATTAGTGCTTTTATTTCTTGAAGTGCATTCTTTTTTTCCCTGTGGAAGAGATGCCCTCATTCCAGAGGTGGCAGCCTTGGCTCTGCCTCAACTGTTGCTTTGCATTTAGCTTTGGATGTTGCCTGTTCTCCACATAGGAAGAGACAGAAAGCTACTGAAGTGTCAGACTGCCTTAAAGGGATTGAATCCTGATTTTAATGGGCATGATTGTAAAGATTTGTCTGCCTTTGGTTAAGAAATGTAAGCTGCTGACTACTGCAGAAAAGTTAGACGTGAATTGTCAACTTTGATATTGTTTCATGGCGCTTGAAGCTGGTCAAGCAGGAAAGAGCTGCCCAGCAGGTGATGGTGTGACTATCCCCAATTGTGTAATTTAGGTGACTTCATTAAAAGTTTGAGATTTCTGTACAGTTGCTGTTGCCTGCAGAAGTCCAATTAACAATGTGTTTTTTGGGCCCCTAGCTGGTCTCACAGAGACCCCAGTTTAGGGGTGGGGTGGACCCAGGGGCTGCTTGAAAAGCTGTCAAACTTTCTTTTACAACAACCTGTGTGTTACCATAACTTCTGGCCCACTCCAGTGGGTGAACTGGCTCAGTAACAGGACAGCTGGTGGAGCTCCCCAGCATGAGCTGGATCCGTGCCGCTCGTCCCTGCTCCCCTGGTGCCTGTGCTGCTGGCAGCTGCCTGCCACAACTGGGATCTGGCTCTGGAAGTGGGACAGGATGTTTGCTTTTGTGGAGTGCAGTTGTTGAGGAAATTAAACGAAGGGATCTCTGAAAGGGCAAGGCACCTACATCAGATTAGGCCATTAAGATGAGAGGGTTGTGGGCATACTTTAAAGCACCTTATCAGGAGACCTTGGGGAGGATGTACTCCTGATAGCCGGCGGAGCTTGGAAAGCTGCGTTCATCACGTCTCTTTGGACTGTGGAGGTGGCTGGGGTTGAGTACACAGAAAAGGGAAATGGTGAAGAAATCTGAAGGAGCTGGTTTATCCAAAGCTGTGAGGCTGGAATCCTGGGGGGATGTGCAGGGGGAGGCCCTTCCTGGCCACCCCAAGGCGTTGCACATGCTCTCGCATGCCGGCAGCTGGCCTGTGCAGTGACAGATCGGGAGGAATGCACAACATTTTAAGTGTCATAAAGCTGGATATCCTTTGCTCAGGATATTTCCTGTCCTCAAGAATTTTTCAACAATATTACTGGGAGAAAATCCACATAATGGAAGTGGGGGAGGGAAACTTGTACTCTGCAGAAGATGAGCTCCTAATTTTCCCATTTTAAGTGAAGTGATAAGCTTTGGAGAACAGAAAAATACACACCCCTTATGTAGTGGTAAACCACCAGCATGCCCAGTTGCACGTTGAATATTCAGTGATTTGTATTTCTTGCTGTCAAAAATGTACAGGTACTAACCACTAGTTTCTTATGAAAGTGAGACTTTGGAACACTGTTGATTAAAATGGTATTTCATTCCAAAGAGGGCTGAGCCTCGGGACAGGGATAGCCAGAGCAAGTCAGTCTCCTGACTGACTTCCACCAGGCTCTGTTGCATGTTTTGCCCTTGCGTTCCTTAATGAATAAAAGCCTAAATCATAAAGCAGGATTTAATTGGTGATTTGTGATCTGGTTAATCCCACAGTGAAAGTAAAGTGTGCTTAGCACTGCTGCCACTGCTTCCCCATTGATGGCGGGGCTGCCGCCGCCGGAGCAGCAGAGAAGTGCTTGTAGCTTCCTGCTAGGAAAATACCTTTGTGAGGCTGTTTGTATATGCTTCCTTCTGTAAACTTCAGATAGAATTCACTCGATCCCATGAATGTGGCTGCGTGTTCTGGGGTAGCTGTTGTGAACAAAGACCTTCGGCTATTAAAAACAATGAGAATTTATTGTTTACCATCTATTTTCCTGTTTGTGTGTGTGTTTCTAGCAACAAGTATTTTCATAAAGGATTCATTTTCCTGTAAGTTTCTCAAACTTAGCAACATGTATTTTGTAATTCACTAAAAGCTGTGGGAGGAAGGGAGTGTAATGAAGAGGTGAGGCATTAGTGAAGTAGCCTGTTCCTATCTTCCCTGTGCTAATAAAAAGAGAAAAGAATTTGGTAGGTGTGCGGCATTCTTAAGGTTTATAGCTGGAATTTGTTTTTTGAAACATGAGGATTATGGTGTGTGTTAAATTTAACCCATTTTCTGTGCACCCCCAGCACCCAAGAGAAGGTTTAGTGAAAGAACACTGAACTTACCACGCTGAGATTGCACTTTTTGAGGCCAGAGTAACGTGTTATAACAGAAATCCAAGTTGATGAGAACATTTTAGTCGTGATGCAAAAATGATCTGGAATCTTTGGTATGTGCCAGTGGCAGGAGCTGCGCTCCCCGGAACGCCTGTAAGGCTCTGGCATGCAGGGAGTCAGGGCTCAAGGACACACTGTCAGCCCTCACAGGATTTGGTAGCAAGTTAAATCCAGGAGAAAAGAGAGGGAGAATTTGAGATTTTTCTCTTGACCATTTTAGTAGTTCTTTGAACTTGCTTATTTCTGAGCACTGCTTAAAGCATTCCAAGGGTTTTAGGATAAATGAAGGTATTTATACCCATTACGTGTATATATGTGTGTATATGTACAGACCTCATGACTTGTGAGGTGATAGCAAACCTCTGTGATTAGATATGGGAAGAGAAGGACCCTGAATGAAGCCCACAGGAGATAAAATTGCTGCAAAAGTACTTACCAGATTTATTCTATTGATGGAGTGTGGCCTGACAGAACTGAACAGAATCCACCTTGTTTTGTTTTTGGGGCCACTGGCATGGCTTGAGATACTGCAGTTTGGAACCAGCAGTGAATTCTGTACACCTGTTGTGCATGTTCATATCTTCTTGCCACTTATTAGGTTTCTTGAATTCATGTTTTAAAAAATCTTTGTGACCTCTGTCTTGTGTTTGACTATGTGCTATACTGATTTTAACATAAGCACCTAAAATAAAGACTTTATCCTTGTCTGGCATAGCTATTTATATTTGGGATAGGGAACTCACTTGTGTAGTTCTACATTACCAGTTTGCCAGTGACTGAGTAACTTGATGACAAATGTAGATCCCTGTTACAGTATCAGTTACAGGTCTGACAGCTGGTGTATAATGTTTTACTGCACTACATTTCTTTTCTTATACTGATTCTTCCTAGAGGGAATGGTGACTTCTGAGAGTGAATTTCCAGTCTGTCAGCTGGTCTAAAAATCCTAAGTATCTGTGATGTTAGATACCTCCACGTTTCTGCATCTTTTAAAATCAGCTTTCTGTTACTGTTCAGGGATTCTTAATCCTTTTAAAACCTCAATGATGCTTCAGTATTAATGCTGTAAGCAGAATGCAGTCAGGGATTGTACAACTGCTTTTTGTTTATTATTAGCCTAAGTACTGTGTCTGCAGGTAGGAGGCTCAACCCACTACTGTTTGTCATAAGTAGTAAATTACTAGTAACAGAGTGACTTTCCTTAATTTGATCAATTCAAAAAGTGTTCAGAAAAAGCCTTAAAGACTAATGTACTGTGACATGTTCTTAATAATAAAGGTGTTATAATCTGCTCAATTTAGATGAATATGGGTAGCTCATCTGTTAGTTCAGACCAAGTACTCTTTTGAGATTTCTGTACCACTAATGTATATCCATGAGAAGGGGGAAAATCAGAGCATTTCTTCAGCTTCAGATTTAAAGACAAAAGTTGTAACAAGTTGAGGTTCTGATGGAAATAATGATAAATCTTGTTCTGCACTTCCCTGAACAGAGAGGATGCTGAGGGTAAAGCAGCTGGTAGTTGTGCTGCATTTCATAGTACTAAGTTCTGAGTATTTAAAACTGTGGTGGACAATGATGATGACTTTCTGCAGAGCTGTAGTGCTGACTTAGATGTGTTGTGCTCCAACAGGTTCTGTGAGCTGTAAGGTATCTCTGGCACCTGTGGGGTGGTCAGGGGCAATCTGTGATTTAGATTATTCATAGCAGGGCTTAGTGCAGGAGCACCTGGGAACACAGAGCAAGATTAGAGAAAAATCTTATGGCTGAAATTTCATCTGGAGTGTTGGAAAAAAATAGTCCAAATTCATTAAGGATGAGGGAATTTCCTCAGTGAGCACTGGGAGGAGGATGAGGTGCTGAACAGGTGTTTGGTATTGTAGGGTTTCTCTGCAGCATGCAGTACTGCTTGTGTTCTCATCAGCAGGTTAAGCCTCCCCTGAACACTCAGGCTGTTTTTCTGTACCAACCTGGAGTTATGATTAGGGACTAGAGAGAGAAATGGGAGGAGGAATATGTTCACATGAGAGAGAGTGGGAGTTTTTTTCTACATGGGTCTATTACTTTTGGGAGTCTTTATAAAAATTGTTACATGGACGTGTCATCTTCCTCCCCTGCCCCAAGAGTAATATGCCATAGTGTAGGTAGAGAATAATATCAGTTTTACTTATTTTTTAAACCAGATATTAACATGTCCAATGATGACAAAGTGTCCTCCCCTTAGAAAATGGGGAACAAATGCAATCTGCTTGAATCTCTGGGAGCTGTGAAGCCTTTAGCTGGGAGAACAGCTGGTGTTAATGGGTAGGTGTTTGTCACTGATTAACTGTGTACTGTATTGTTAAGGTGGGTATCTTTGTGGGCTCTGTGCTGCCAAAATGTGACTGAACTGGGTCAGAATGTAAATATTAAAGAATTGAGATTGTGCCGTACTTTCGGTGATAACACCTAGGTGTTCCCAGCTTATTCACACAAACTGAGTGTGCCTCGATAGAGTTCCCCTGGGAGTAAAATCTGGTCAGGTCATGTGTCAGTTATATCATTCAGGTAAAATTGAGCACAACTAAATTTGACTGGGAAAGCTTTTTTCTTGCTCAAGTCCTGTGCTAATGCAGTCAGAACCCTGCAGGCAAACTCCTGCATTTGCTGATATTCTGATGTTTTTGCCTCCACTGTCAAAGAAAAGCTGCTGTCAAGCCACATTGAATTTTTCAAATTTATTTATATACATATATGCTATATTTGTATATTTGACCTCGACTCAGTGTAACATTCTTTGTTCCATCAGGATTTCTATGAATTTTTCTTGCAGTAGGCAAAGTGAGATGCATGTCCAGGAAAAGCTGAAGGCTGTCAGGGCATGTGGTAGTAAAATGCTTTATATTTATGAAAGATACTGTAGAAAAAAACTCCAGAGAATTAGCCTTCCTTGTAGTTTGTCTTTTTATCTCTTGGCTTTCTTCCACTTGAGTTATGAGATGGGTTTCCTTATATTTGAAGTACTTGTATGTTTTGTTCTCACCTGTTTATTGAAATTCTGTGGGTGAACTGTATATTTGTACCTTTTCCTCAATCCCCCTAAAAGTGCTTACTGTTAAGGTAATTTTCCCTGCTTCCATATGCTAACCAAGCCCATTTCTTGAAATTCAGGTTTACATATTTTAGGATGCAAGGCTAATTCTTGTCTGTGCCTTTCTGAAATACTTTAAATTTTGAATTCTAGCTAGAATTAGAAATAAAAAAATTATCAGAGAATGGTAGCTTTTTTTAAAAAAATTTCTTCCCAGAAAGCTGAAATCCTGTGGATGGCTATTGCTAAAGATTATTACAGTCAAAAAGATCTTGTGTAACAAGACTCAAAGATAAGCTCTGCTTTGTTAATGGTGAGTTTATTGCTGCTAGTCTGCTCTGAGTTTGTACAATGGATCTACCCTATGTTAAGTGGCAAACAGGTTATTTGTGCCAGCCTGGGAAACAGATGAAGTTGGAATAGTGTGACGTATCCATGGGACTGGGGATGCTGTTATGGAGCCAGGGAGAGGGAAGGATGAACTCTGCTATCTCACAGAGCAGTAATAAAAGTGCACCTGTCTTAGTAAGTCACAAACTTTGTTTGCCTCATGACAAAACCCCACTGATGCTTAGTAAGACCAAACTCTACAGAGAACAACTTGGAACAGGCTGCCCTGGGAAGTGGTGGAGTCACCAGCCCTGCAGGTACTGAACAGATTTGTAAATACGGCTTGTAAGGACATGATTTAGTGGTAGAAATGGCACTGCTTAGTTAACAGTTGAACTCAGTGGTCTTAAAGGTCTTTTCCTGGCTGAACAATTCTGATTCTTCCTTATCTGTATTTGAATAGACTCTAGACTCCTGCACCCCTAAAGTTTGGTAAGTGGTTATGGAAATTAATTTCTCTAAGTGTAACGAGGGAAAATGAAACTTCAGGTACATGTGACATGAAGCTTGAAAGTTGGTTTGCTTTCTGCTGCTTGTCTGTTTAAGTTTTTTTGCTTGACTGGAATTTTGTCATCTAAAGGATGTGGAAAGTTCACTTGAGCTTCAAGGGTTTAATTAGCTTCATTGGAGCTGTGTGTGCCTGTATCAATAGGGAAATATAAATGACTGTCCCCTTTTTGATTAAATACAAACTTTGCATTAAAAAAAATTCCATTTGCAGGAACTTACTTTCCTGTATTTAGCTCATCCTGGTTCTTATTATTGGCTTGTATATATATACCTTGACTTTCCACAGCTTTCTTTGAAGCCCCTTAATAATACTGCTCATACCTGAAAGCTGTAGTATCGAAGTCAACAGGTGAAATATTAGGAAACTTTAATTAACAAACTTATTAATGAGTTACTCCTGTAACTGGTAGGATTGGGGCTGCTGTCTTTTGACTTCACCCAGGGTGGGAAGAGCATTTGTCCTGCTGGCACCGTGCCTTGAGCCTGCCTTTCAACCAACACTTCTGGGTTTGGTGTAGCTTTAAGTGCTGTTGGTTTCCCAGTTCATAAGACAAGCTGTTCAGTACTTAACTGTATTTATTATTATCAAAGACCAATACAATTTACTGAGAATAATTTTCATCTTTCCATTGCCTGAATGATTTGGCAGAGTATGGGAATGAGCTTAGAAGGGTGAGGATTCAAAATTAAATTGGATACAGACCACCTGAGTGCTGGGTGACCCCACCAGATTGTCCTTGCTGTATAAACAGAACTTTGTTTCTCCTTCAGTCTGTTAAATACTCTGTCCCACTTCAGACAGGTAGCAAACCCCAAAGGTTTTCCTTTTTAAAAAATTCAATTGATAACCTGAGCTTTCTAGCTGTAGCAGGTGGCACATTTGGCACAGCATTTTGTCTAGGTAGAGACCCTTTGTCTTCCCACCCTAAAGGAAACAAACTCCCCTAGTACTCTGCATTTAAAGATTTGGGGTTTTTTATTCATTGATGCTTTATTATAATTGGAGATAAAAATCAGATACCTGGAGTAGGAGAGGCCCCTTTCCTGTAAGCTCCTGGATACCAAAATTACCCAATCAAAAATGGAACAATGACTTGACTTTGTGTGTGTGGTTTGTTTTTTGCTGGTGATTTTCAAATCTTTGTTTAATGTAAATTCCTGTCTATCTCCAATTAGAAGCCTTCATAAGTAGCATACTGTCTTCATTTTCATGAAGCAGTTCAGAAAAGTAAAGAAATCCTGAAAAGATGTACTTAATGCTCTGTCAAAGTGAGGGACGGTGTAATAAAACTTTTTCTCCTGATGCTGAAAAGTTTTGGACTGATGGGGTTTGAGTGGTGGGTTTTGGGTTGGTTTTCTTGTAACTAATGTGGTTTTAAACATTTGGATTTTGTGAGCACAATGATAATAACGGGCTCAACTTTCCTCCTCCATGAGAAACCTCTCCGGCAGCCATGCAGAGGTGCTCCCTTGCAGTGGCTGCCCCGTGTGAATGGCTGAATCTTGAATCCCAGGGTGGAATGGGAGATCTCTGTGGAGTGCTTTCCCACAATAACACAATGAGCCACTTTGTCAGCACAGCAGCGTCAGCCCGGAGTCAGGTTAGCGGGGAATGGCGACAGCAGCCGAGTTTGTGTTGCACAAAGGTGTGCTGAGACCTTGTTGGAAATGGGTTTTGGTATGCAGGCTTTTCAAGAGCTGCAGATTGATATGATAGATAGCCTTTTTTTTTTTTTCTTTCTTCGTAGTTTAATTAGGGGTAAAAAAAAAAATAATCCCCACCCCATTGATTCCAGTAGATTCCCCATTGCACGGGAACTCCAGGAGAGATAGCCAAAGTCTTTGTGGTATTATTGCAGAGAGATTATTATTTGAATGAGCAGAATTGAAGGGGAGGGTATTTATCGACAAATGCTGTGCTTATCAACCTGTAACCATGATTAATACTTTGGCTATTAAATGGGGGAAGAAAGCAAATAGATGAAGCATACCTGTGCCTTATCTGACTTTCACCTTTGTGCAAGAATCTCTCTTTGCACAGAGGTTCTGCCCGTGTCCCTGGGCACGTTCTTGGGCTTGCAGCCCTCATCTGGGGGAGTTCAGTACTTAATAAAAGTATTAAGAGTGTGTAAAGATGTACTGTAGAGCAAATGTTTGCAGGATCAGGACCCAAATTGTAGACAGGTGTAGGTCTGGACTGCAGGGAGTTGTTCCTCCTCACACAAATTGCTTCAAGCAAATAGCAGGTTATTCCAATTGTGTTTAAACTTACTGAATATCTTGCTAGACCGTGTGAATTTTACTTGCAAATTGCTTTTGTCAGAGGCAATGCAGAGTGCAGAGAACCTGGAAAGGGTGATCACTTAGTTAGGAAGTGTGCAGTGTTGTCTCTGTTGTGTAGAATGACTCTCTGCACTTATGGAACCAATTTGTGCTCTGGATGGAGGGAGGGATGTTGGGCCAATGTCATCCTCCTCTCCTTGCCCTGGCAATGAGGGCTCACAGCTGGAAGAGCTCTGTGCTTTCCTGCTGACCTGTGGAGAAGCAGATGTTAGAATCACAGAATCACAGAATCACGGAGCGGTTTCAACTGGAAGGAACCTTAAAGCTTCTCATTCCACCCCCTGCCATGGGCAGGGACACCTTCCGCTGTCTCAGGTTGCTCCAAGCCCTGTCCAACCTGGCTGTGGACACTTCCAGGGATCCAGGGGCATCCACAGTTTCTCTGGGCAACCTATGCCAGGGCTTCAGCACCCTCACAGGGAAGAATTTCTTCTTAATGATATAATCTAAGTCTACTGTTTTGTCCCCATCCTGCTTCAAGTGACTTGCAGTCTTCTAGAAAAGCACAGAGATGCTGAGTGCAGTTGGGAGTGTGTTGAACAGCTGGCAATTAAACAACACCCAGAACTCTCTTAACTCAAATGTCTCTGAGGGTGGACAAGCAGCAACAAATTAGTTTGAAATGTTAATTGCTGCTTGTATTTTTGGAAGTGCATAAAATAATTTCCCTTGAAAAGAGAAGAAAGTTTGAAGTAGTTGCTATTTTAAAGCCAAGTTTTGCCAAAACCAACAACACTAAAAATCATGGAAAAAAAAGTAATTGGCCACTATTGTGCAAGAGTTAAACTCAGCCTATGGCTGCTTAGAAGAAATAGTGTGAGATAGTGTGAGAATTGCGTGCTTGAAAACTTGTCTATTTTTGCAGCTACATCCCTCGTGAGTCCCTTTATCCGTTTTGGAGGAAGGTGAGGAGAGAAAGGTGTGAGAACAAAGAAGGAAAGGAGTATAAATAGCAAAAATGAATAACTTAATTTTCAGATTGAAGAAAAAGCACAGAAAAACCCACATGGTGAGAGTGAGTTGTATACAGGTTGTCTCTGCAGCTTGCTCTTCTGCCAGCAGTGCAGGCTGTAGCTGTGGTGTGTTTGCATGTTTTGGAATTGATTTTTGAGCAGGAGATGAATTTGCTGTTCTAATACTATTTGCAGAAGCGAGAATGCTGTGGAACCATTGGATTAGCTTGTCTGCCTGTGGCTTTCTGCTCAGCCATAGCTAATATGAGCCTAATAAAAATTTTGAAGGTCTGTTTCACCCCAGAGTATTTTATACCCTTAAATCTAGTTCCACTAGGTTTGCACATGAATATGATGGCCTTCAGGCACTGCACACCCCGGGCGTGGGTGGTGGTGGGAGGAGGGCAAGCTCGCTTTACCTACACGAGTTTTCACAAGATTTCCCCTTGGAAAACCAAGGGGAAAAACCCCTAGAAGGATGAAGTTTTTCTTTGGTAAAAGACTCCTTTGTGTGCCAGGTTGCTTTATTCCAATATTTCATCAGAGCTATTATCTGCTGATTAGTTGTGCTTGCCTTGTGAAATAAGACACTCCAGCATGATGCAGTTTGACCTGATATTCCCATTCCTGATGCTCATTTCTGCTATGTGTTTGAAACTATTTGGTTATTCCATTTCTTCCCAAGGTTGAGCTAGGAACCAATTTTCAGTAGTTTTTCTGTTCCTGAATGACAAATATTTCCTATGAAAGGGATATGCAGCTGGTTACAGTGCAAATTTGTTGTTCTTTTAAGATAATGGAGTTTCAAGCCTTGAAAATTTGAGGTCAAATTTTGGGTCTAAATAAATGCAAACTGCTGAAAATCTTCCTATCATTATCCTCTGGATTGCTGCCTTGGGAATCTAACACCAGTGTGGGGGAAAAACAATGTTAACTTTCCTTGATCCTCCGTAGAATTGAATTCTGCTGATAATTCCATCTTCAGAGATGGAATGTACCATGCACATTGAAATGTGTTGTTGTTTAAAATAAACTAGAGGGGAATAAACCCGCTGATTAATTACAGTGGTTAAGTTTTGAGAGGATGTTTATGCTTTTCAGCTTGCTGGAGATAGGATCCAGCTACTGTGGCCTTGTGCCTGTGAAATGGCACAGAGAGCAAGCAGCAGGCATTTCACGAGCTCTTCATAAAATGCCAATGGATTGTGTGTATGTATTCCCTCTAATCTGTTTTCTTTTGCCATAACAGATTTTTAGAATTGCTTGTATTTCTTCAAAATTGTTATGAAGAAGCCCGTCTGTTTGGATGCTTCCAAATTAATCTACCGTGTTTGTAATTAAACAGAGAAAGAATGTGTTCAGGTTTCAGTGGCGCTTCAGACGGATGTGATTTAACTAAACTAATGAAGGCACATCAGACAAGACAAATTCCAGACTGTTTGTGCCTTGACCAACCATCTGTGCACATACCTCCAGGTACTGCTCATGTCTCAAGAGGCTTTTCTACATGAACAATTATTACCACTCCTCTTAGAATTGGAGTGGCAAGCCATGGCAGGAGTCTCTTGAAAGCAGCTATATTTACCACTCTGCTTTTCAGTGAAAAAATAATTATGTATGTATTAATTAATCCTGAATTTCTACGTGTGTTGTACAAAATACAGTAGGCAAACGGGGCAGTGTGTGAGTTCTCTCATCTCTTGCACATGAATTCCAGCATCAGCAGGAATGTGCAGAAGGAGCACTCCTCATTCAGAGCCTTCCTAGTGGGTAATAGACCCTTTTTAAACTCTTAGTGTCTAAGAATGTGTGTGTACAAATAAGGCTGTGTATACATATTCTCCTTGTACATACTAGCAATTTTTTTCCTAGTCATTTTTCTTTCTTATTCAAAAGAATATTCAAAACTACTCTGAAAAACCACCCATTTCTTCAACTATATAATAACCAGCAGTAACATGATTTGACATGCCAGACTTTGATAGGGTTCTTCAATTGCACATAAAGCATCCTGAAAAATAACAAATAATTACAGGACTATTTCTCTTTATTGAAGAAGAATAAGATATGCTGCAGGTAATGGCTTCTGTGAATATGAAACGATTTTGTTTTTAATTCTCATTGTATTTTACCATATATCTTTTACAAAGTGAGTTTTTGTCTAGAAATATTTTGAAGTCTTCCTTGTTTTCAGGGCCTGTGTTTCTAAAGATGTGTTTGACCTCTCAGTGTGCCAGGTAGAACTCCCTGGGACATGAGCCTATGATTCCACACATATTTTTTAATCATGGCAAAGCCCTTTTAGGCAGTTCCTCCTTCCTCTTGTCATGGGTATAATAACACCAGTGTTTGAGGGTTGGTGCCGTGCAGTGGATGGGAAACCCTCTTGTGTTCACATTAGCTGTGCAGGTGATGCTGGAGGTTTTGGGCTGGTCATGCTGTTAGGATGTGGTTTGGAGGATGCAGATCAGATACCACAAATCCTTTCCTTTCTGGGTCAGAGAACTGCCAGTTTCTGAACATTCTCACTGCAGAACCTGGTCTGGCTGGGGGGAGAAACAGTTGCCCTTGTGACTGGTGGTCAGCAGAGCAGTTATCAACAGACTCCGGCTTTTGATAACACCAGAACTGGCTTTGCCCATGGTTGTAAAGTACTAAGGAAGCTCCTGCTGGGTTGGGTTATTTCTCTGGCCAGTGCAACAGCCTCTGTGCAAGAGGAGCTTGCTCAGCCCATACAGCATGCTAGAAGAGAGGTTCCTATGGTACAGGTATTAAAGTAGTGGTGGAAAGGAGCCTGTTAGACTGTGTAACCCTATGTGTACCATCTCTGTGAACTTTGTCATGGGGAAGTGGTAAGGGGGTTTTTTTTAGGCTGGAAAGACAAAGTTCTTCCATTTTAAGTTTATGCTGTGTGCGTTTCAAGAATTTTTTTTAATCAAGACTAGGATTGAAGGTGGGGTAGCTTCTTACTCTTTGCAGTGTGTTCTCTTCCTTTCAGGCAGAATATCCCTAAATATGCACTGCAGGACTAAAATGTGCATTTAGCACTGAATTTTAGTTGTATATTAAATAAAACTGGGTACGTGGCTCTACTTAGTAGTGAAAACTCTCTGTCCTTGTAGTAGTACAACTTCTGTAATTCCAGATGATTGTGATAAAAAAGCAGAACACTTTGTTCAGGAGCTTTTAATGGTCTGCTGCAGGGAAATAAAGATCAAGCCTTTGGAAAGAGCAGTCACAGGACTCAATATTCACAACTCCTCTTCCTTCTGCCAGGTTCTCTGCATTTCTCTGCCATAGCTGGAAGACGTTCTTTGGCTTTGTAAAAGACAGAAGGTAGGAAGAAAATCACAGAAAGAAGAATGTTCTTGGCTTCCAGCCCTGTAAATAGCATGGGTGAAACCTTCTAGGAAAAGTGGAATTGGGTATCTTGATGTGGTTCACACTGCTTTTGGAATTTCAGGAAACCTGACGTAACCTGTTGGGTCATGTTATTTGACCATACATGGACACCGAGTTTTAGATAGTTATGCTTTATTCTTCTGTGTGTTTTAATTTTCTCTCTAGTGCCATGTGCAACTAATTTATGTATTACTAATTCACATATTGAATTAATTTAAGGAAATGGAGTCATCTCAGGGATCAGTAGAAGGCTGCGGTACTGAATTGAAAATCAAGTTTGCAACAGTAATGTGCAGACATCAAAAGACTTGGAAGTTTTGTTTGGGGACAGAGACATCAAACTTGGATGGTGATTTCTTCCTTGCTCTACAGCAAAGTGGAAAGCTGTGATTTCCATATTCCTGGAGGAAGCTAGACAGGGAGATGCAGCCTCTCGCTCTATGTTGGCGTTGTTGTGACCTGTCCCAGCCAAACCTAGGGAATGTAGACGCACAGGAAATATCTTTTTAAAATTTAAATATAGTCAGCTTTCTAGACAAAACCCTAAATTTGAGTTAGTACCTGAAAAAAAGGCTGTGGGTTAGTATTTGGCAGTTCATATTTTAGCTAAGGAAGAATTCTCATATCCTGGAATGTGACCTGGCTCTTTGAGTAGTGTCTGGTGTTCTCTTCCATCGATGTTCCCAATTTGCAGGAAAAAGAAACTGTTTGTGTTCAGACCTCACTTTCTTTTGTATTAATCAGCTTTGCATCCCCTGAGGGAGGAGGAACACTAGGCTTTAGGAGGGGTGTGAAAGCACGGTTAATAAATCTATTTTAAGTAGGGTGGATGAACAAATAAGCTCAAACTGTGCATGAGGCCTGTTTCCAAAGGGTTTGGCTTTGCAGTGAAGTCTGCCAATCTCATGGTAGGTGTTTGAACTCTGCCTGGAGTACATCTTTGTGAAATACTGCCAAAAATTCCTGCCAATGGCTGTGCCTTGTAGCCAGTACTGCTGCTGGTATCATCTCTGGTGGGGTTGTACCAGACCTGACAAACAGAGGAAACCCTTTTTATTTATGTTTTCTTATTTTTTTGTTTTACTCCTTTCGAGTGAGGCGAGTGTAGACATGGCTGTAGTGACAAACCATTAATAAAGCAAAAGGAATGTAGCTGCAACACTTTAAATAATGACACGTAGCAAATAAATGTCAACATATCCGTTGTTGTGCCTGGAATGGAAATATTACTAGGAAAATATGTCGCTTCAAGCTACAGTACGAGTTTTTTTCCTCAAGAAAATAGTATCAGACTGATGCTAAACTCTTAAAGCTCGACTTTCGGATTCAGACTAAATGAACGTGTCATTTGTTTGAGGATTGGGGTTTTGTTTTATATGGGTTTAAAATAGTTTCTATGAATGTTTTGTTCTTTACAAATAAACTTTAAAGGTGAATATATGCATTTGTGTACACACCAACTATAGATGCATAAACAACTGCATGTATAGCCTGAGTAGTTGGAGGTACAACTGGCTATTGACTAAATCAGTGTGTTTCCATTGAAAGCTGTTCATTCATGTGCTCTCTGGTGTTCATTATTGGGCTCTTTCAGTCCTTTTCTTAATCCCAGGCAGTAAAGAAATGATTCAAACCCTCACATATTCTCTTCTTCCTTGTTAAACAAACAGAACCCCCAAAAAGTGAAGTCTCACTGCCCCACTCTTTCTCCTCCACCCCCAAATCCTAACACCTGTGAATATTGTTGTTGGACTTGGATCTGGAAATTAAAACCTGAAACTGCGAGGTCATGAGAAGCAAAAGCTTTAGGATGTACCATTCTAATAACTGTATCTCAGACTTCTGGAGAACTACTGTCCTGTAATTGAGTCTTGGATAAAGGGAGGGATTTAATTTAAAGGTGGATGAAAATACATTGTTTATATCTTGGTGAAGTGATGATTAGAAAAGTGGTGTTTTCTCACACATGAGAACAGTGGAAAGAGTTATGAGAGTTGTGCTAGATTTGGTACTGAGTTAAATTAAAATGCTGGTCTAGAGCTATGTGGCAGGAGATCACATTGCCAGGTTTGCATATCTTCTGAAAAACAAATGTACTTTCAGTTTACTGGTTCTGCTTAGATGTGAAGGGGCCCGTTTGATGACAGTAAAAAGACAGATGTGATTCAGTCTGTGTGGGCACTGCCATCACTTCTAAGTCACACAAATGCTCCTCCTCAGGAGCTGGAGGGGCAGCTCTTGGTCAGGCTGATGTTTCTGATCAGGAGGCTGTGCAGGTGATGGGGTTGCAATGAGCTCTGGAAGAGGTTGAAGAAAATGAAAACAGTGTATTTCAACTAAACTCATAATTTAGCTGTTGAACTTAAAAAAAAAAAAATTGAAGTCTAGCAGCATTTGGGGCTGAGGGGATATAAGGTTTGCAGCATCCAGCATCCATGGAATGGGATGCTCTGACTCTGGCGAGGCTGACTCAGTCCTTCATCCCCTCTGGAGCAGCTGAATTAGACTCCTGATTTATGGCTCTCTAGTTGTGTCCCATGCTCTTTGCCAAAAATTCCCCTTTCTGGTGCTCAGAGTACTCTGGTGTACTCTGATCATCTTGTGCTTGCTGATCACCTATGCTGCCATCCAAGTCACAGCATATTTTTTTCTAACTTGAATTTGGGATGTATATGAAATTATTCAGGATGACTTTGAGATTCTCTGGCATGAGGGATACTGAGGAGGCTGCTCACCACTGGACATGTGAGGTTACTTGGCTTAGGAGTTGTTGTGCAGAAGTCTAGATAAGATATGTGATGAGATCATCCATTTTATTCACTAGAGCTGTGTTATTGCCCCATAAACCAGCATGATGATACCCTTAACACTGAATTAAGACTCGTTTTTACAAGGCAGCTTCTCATGGTTTTACTGATGCTCACGTATCACATCAGTTAACTGTGAAAGCGGGGGAGGGTTGCTGGAAGTGTGATTTTTCACAAATCTTTATGTGATGTCATCACTTTTTGTTGCCCTTCCTAGGATGGGATGTTCAGAACATTGAGGATGTGCTGTCCTTCCTGCTCCAGCAGAACCCTTAATCCTTTTGGGTTGTGATTAAATGGAAGTCAGATGTCTGGTCGTTGTTTTGTAGTGGCAGTTTACACTGTTTACAGGGCCCTAGAAAGAAAATAAAGGTGTTTGGCTTTGAAGTGTGGCTATTGAGTGAAATTGCTGCAACATCCTAACCGTGTGTGTGACGTAGTTCCAAGAGCTGTGGCAGCAAGCAGGATGGTGATTTAATTGCAGAACTCTTAAGTGTCTCAGAATCTGCCTATTGCAGCAGTGAGGGCTGAGGTTTATAATTGTGGGAAAGAGTGGAAATCTGGCTAGCTGGTTTCTGGAATTCTTGCATGGAAACTTGACTTTCCATGCTCTTGATCTAACAGTTAAAACTCCTGTTCAGAGCCTTGAGCTCCCGTATGCCTCCTGTTACCAAAGCAGGGCTCCTGCTCAAGTTCCTGAATGCCAGAACAACCTTCAGAAGTACAGCAGTGTTTTTGCAGGGTCCTTAACTGATGTTTTCTCTTGCAGGAAGTCTGTTGAGGAAAATTCTCCATGAATGTACGTCACAATGATGATGACCGACCAAATCCCGCTGGAGCTGCCGCCGTTGCTGAACGGGGAGGTGGCCATGATGCCTCACATCGTGAATGGCGATGGATCACAGCAGGTCAGAAATTGGGCTGCCCTAAATAAACGATTTCTGGGTCAACAAGATATTTCCAAAATGGTTTTCCGTAGCACTAGGGAGTGCAGAGTATTTCTTGGGATGTAGAAATCTGCCTTTATGCTGAAAAGATGTTAAAAACAAGGATTAAAGTGTACCATTAAATTGAATGTGTTGGTTTGCATGTGTGTTCATTGAAGTAAAAATAGTGGAATTGAAACAGTGGCTATAAATGCTGCATATTTGAGGGCTTTGCAGGAAGTTGGTCTTATGATTTACTTGTGCTCACTCTTGTCTGGACATCGTACTAGCATTTGAGGTGAGATTAAGACTTTAAAAATGCTGAGATGAGAAAAAAATGGAAGTAAGAAAAGAAATGGAGAATAGCAGTGATGTCTGCTATTCTTTGCTTACCTCACTATACCTTTCCCAGCAGGCCTGTGCTTCATTACAAGAAGCAGATGTGAATTTTGAGTGGGTTTTTGAACAAAGGCAAGATTAAAGTTGCTTTTATTTTTTTTTTCTGGGAGATACTCTCTACTAAGCTTGGTCAGAAGTTGCTGGAATGATCATAAGACCACAGGGATGCCTTCATGTCACAATACATCCTGGAGGTTCAAGCTGGTGGGTGGTATGTTCCCAAATGTGTCATCTGGGGTCAAGGTGTCTCTTTAGAGAATGTCTACACTGGCAGTATTTTTGTGTTGCTCAATTTGGTTCTCTCCTCATGTGAGAAATTTCAACAAATTATTGTAATGAGGGTAGAAGCAAGCTGTCCTTCTTGAATCAATAAAAAAAGGTCATTCTGTTACTTCTCGTTCCCCGGATCATTTGTTCCTCCTTCCAAGCTGTGTTTTGAGTTAGACCAACCTCAAGAGGAAGAATAATTTCTGCTTTCCTGGCAACCTTCTACATCTTTTTGGTTATCTGAAATCTCATTATGATGTAGATTTTCATTGTTGTGATTAGGTTTTTTTAAGTCATTTTTGCAAAGTGTGCTTTGACTTGAAAAAATAGAAAAGAATTCTTCCAGTGGCTGTATTTACCAAGTCCAATATTAGTACCCTTAGATGAAGGAACAGTCTTATTCATACTGGAAAGGATAATTGTTCTTTAAGTACACACTTTTTTCCTTGCTGGAAACCACTTATCAGGTCAGACTGTCCTGTCAGTCAGTCCTTCTGTATTACAGAAAGAATACGTGAATTGTTCTGAGCTCTCCTTTGAGATGGGGCTCTAAGCCCAATATTTCAATTTCCCCATCTCTGATGATTCAGCAGCATGGCTTGGCAGATGCCTCTGTTGCCTTTAAAGTAGTTTCTCAGCTAATGTTTTGCATTAAAAAGATTTGCAGGTGCACTGGAAGCACATTGCTTCTTGCTTTTACTGTGTTATGCAAGCACAACTCAGTAGAACAGTTCTGGGCTAGGTCCCCCCTTTGTCTGTTTGCTGGATGATGCTTTTAGATCTCATCTCCTTATCTCTTGAAGTACCTGTAGCTGAAATACCAGTTTTCCATGGGACTTTTTTGGCCTCTACTCTGGATGTGCCCTCATCTTTTGCAGAGCTTAACTACCTCTGTGCTTTATTGTTTTCATCCTATTTCTGAAGCTTTAAGTGATGTCTTTCCTTTTTAAAAGTACAGTTGTAAAAATGGAATGAAATTGGAATAAGTGCTTTGTTTGATCTTTGCAAATGAACTATGTTAATTGTTTTTAGCATGGTTTGTTGTAATGTGGAAACAAATGTTAAGTGTTTGTTGAAAGAGATTACTTGTAAGGTGGGAAGAACCTTCAGGATAGATTCACATAGGAATGACTTCCTTAAGAAAGGTGGTTTATATGACTGTAAATAGGCTCTAGTGTTAGGAGGACACACATTTACTGGGTGTAATTACAGTCTCCATTAGAAGCTGGTGGAAGATGAGGTGTGTGGAGTTTTCCAGGCTGCAGTGTGGCCAGCAGGCAGGTGGGTGCCTCGTGCTTTGGGGCTGACAGAATGGAGGTTCTGATAGGCTGCTCTGGGCACACTGGCTGTTGCTCACCCTCAAGTGTTACTGGATTTGTGAAACCACAGCTGTGCCAGCACCACAGAGCTGCATTAGGAGCTGTGCCTGGAAATGCTGAGCTCCAGGGAAAAGCCTTTCCTCAAAAGACCCATTCTTATACATGTAGAATAAAGCAGACTGGAGCTGGTGAAACACCTTGGCCTTGCCAGCAGCCAGCTGGAGAGTGATGCAAAAGGCAAATTTGCCACTGAACAGGCCTGCAATGTAAGGCAATTGCATGGGAACATTCACTTGCTTTATCTTCCTGAGAGTAAGGGCTGCAGAGCTGCACAAGGCAGGGCAAGGAATGTCTCTGCCTGCTTGACAGTAATCCCTCTCCTCTGGACTACCCAAAATGGCATTTCTAGCACTGACTTGTTTTTTTAGTTTCCCACACTTTATTTCCACTACTGCTGTGTTTAATGCTTTCATGTTGCTTCCAGAGCTGTTTCTGCTTCTAATCCACTTGTAACTCCTTAGGGGATTCAGGGAGCAATAATTAACCTTTTGGTCCAAGAATTTCAGTGGTTTCCTGTAGGTACTCCACTGCAAGCTCTAAAAAGCTTGGAGTATAAAGTGGAGGGGCAGCTAGCTGTGCTACAGCCCATCTGTACAGAATGTTGGGCTAATTAGTTGGGGAAGTTTTATTTCAGCTTGGTTCACTCATTGCACCTGCAGAGGTGCAGCAGGTTTTCTGCTTGCCTGCTCTTTGCAAAGCTGTGTTTACCAACCCTGTGGCTTCAGCACTTGGCTTAAGCTTAGGCAGTGCACATGGTGTTGTGTGTGCTTGTTCTTGTCTTTTAGGGTCACAGGCTTTAAATGAGGGAGACAAGGGTACAGCTGAATGAGGAACAAGATTTGGTACTTTCCTGTAGCATAACAAGTCTGTGCACCTTGCAAACAACTGAAAGCACTTTTAGCTGGGTTTTATACTGAGCCACAGCATCTGAGCTGAGTGAATGAACTTTCTGCCAAAATGTATTTACTTCTTCATGGTTTCTCAATTTATTAATTTATTTTATTTTTACTGCTTCTTTGGCATGTATGTTTTAAGGTTTGATAAATTACGAGGTTCAGGATCTGCCACTTGTGGGTTTTGCTGTAAAGAGCACTTGTGGTAAACTGACTGAATTGCTTCATGCCTCTATTAATACCTCCGTTTTTTTGTCCAGTCAAAAAAAAAGTTAACTCTAGACACTACTTTTGAAGTATTCATTTTAAAAAGTCAGCTTTATTGTTTAAGATGTAGCATGTTCCCTGATTTTTCTTACTGAGGAGATGCTGAAAGTGTTTAGCCTGAGGGATGTGCTCCTGAGAAGAGTATTGCACACAGAATGGTGTGAGTTCCCTGGTCCTTCCTGTGGGGAATGCACCTGGAAATTCATTGTGATCTGGGGTATAGTCCTTTAAAGTAGATAACAGAATGGATACCAGTGATTGTTTTGGGTTTTTTTGTGTTTAGTTGTTTATTTTGTTTTCACAAAAGATGCAATGCATTCCATTAAGTTTTGTGCCGTAGAAATTGTAAATGCAGTGAAATTTAATGGTTTAAAGCATTTGTGGCTGGATCCCAGGTGTTGCCTATGATGTTGTGCTCCCCAGCTGTATGAAGCATGATAATATATCATGGAAGGGAAAATTCACTGCACTGGAAAATGTTTAATGTGGGGTTTTAATAAGCCTGAGCCCTGTAAGCAGCTCTTTGACCTTAGTGAGGAAAATGTTCTCATAAGGGGGAAATACTTTAAGTGAGTTTTGGGACTGAATTGCATCACATGGATTCAGGTGAATGTCATCCTACTCACTGCTCTGAGAGGCCACAGAGCAGGTGGGTGATGATGGCCTGCCTTGAGTGTGAATTTTCTTCTGTGGGCTTAAACTCTTGCATAAGCAAACCAGTAGCATACAAACGAGGTAATAGTGTATGCCCTTAGTCCTTAGCAGTGGCATTTCTGCCTTTGTATGAGAGTGTTTCCCCACAGTATATGTAGTTTTATATCACAGAGTGGTTTGGATTGGAAGGTGCATTAAAGTCCATCTCTTTCCACCCTCTGCCACAGGCAGGGACACCTTCCACCAGACCAGGCTGCTCCAAGCCTTGTCCAACTTGGCCTTGGACACTTCCAGGGATCCAGGGGCATCCACAGCTTCTCTGGGCCACCTCTGCCAGGGCCTCACCACCCTCACAGTAAAGAATTTTTTCCTAAAATCTAATCCGAAACTTCTCAGAGTCAGTTTATTTATTTCTGAACCTGAGTTTATGCCTGCATTAGCTTTGTGGGCACTTCTTTAGTCTCTTCCCCTGGCCCTGAGAGCTGGACAGTGAGAGCAAGGGAGGCACAAGTGACACGTGCTTGATTTGTCATGAAAACTTATTCTGGATATACTCTGTGGGATTATAAATATTTATAGTAGCTATGCAACTTAGTAACATTCATCACTCAACAAACATGACTTTCAATAAAATGGAATGCCATTCTTAAATGCAAAGTAAATGCAAAAAGAGCATTATGGAGATAACAAGCTTTCTCTGAGGATGCAGCAGGTATGGCTGGGCTTCAGCACCAAGTGGATTAAACTGCTAAATTAAACATCTGAGTACTTTTTAGGGGAAAGGAAAATCCTTTGGGACTGTGCAGCTGACGCCCTGCTCCTAGCTGTTACATGCTCCAGCTTTTTGGATGGGAGGAGGCCAAGGACTGAAAGTGGGCTGGGGTGACCTTGGACACGAGACCGCACCCTCGAGATGCTGCCAGCCAGCAGTGAGGGCTCCAAATGACCAAGTTCTTCTCCCCTGTTGCCATCTCATAACTGTGCATACTTGTTATGATGAATATTGGAAGAGGCATAGCACAATTAAAGATCATCTGGGTTTGTTTTCATTAAAATAGAGACATTATCTTTACACTTTTTTATTGCTTTCCTCAGATTTTTTAATTAAAAGTGTTAGAAAGGAGGCATTCTCATGGAGATCCCTTGTGTGAAAGGAAAGAGGGAAGCTGCATTCCAGGCTGCAGTATATGGTTTTGTTGTTTATGAGGACGTGGGGAAAAATAAATCATGGAATTAGTTTTAGATACTTAGTGTGTATAAAAAAAAGAAATTGCAGTGTGCCTTGACTTTATTTGTCCCAGGCAACTGGGACAAGTCAGGGGTGTTGGCTAGAATGTGCCCCATATATAACACTCAGTGTGTGCTGGGTTTAATGGTTTGGCCTCAGCTCTGCATCTCCTTGGTCGGTGCTGTGCAGTTGTGAGCAGCATGGGGGGACTGCAGAAGGGTCTGGATGGTGGGATGGATTATGGGGAACACCCCAGTACTCCAGTTTTGGAAATGGAGAGGCTGGGGCTGGATTGTGGCCTCTGGAAGGATCTTTCCTGAAGAGCTTGGCTGCTGCTCCTGAGTCTGAAACTTTGGTTTCATGTCCTCCCTCTGTGCCCAGCCCTTGCTATGCTGTTGACCCACATCAGTCACACCTTGGCTATTCCTGTTTGCTCTTGATATTGCTGCCTTCCCCCAGCAACAGCCTGTAAATGTTTTCTTCTGCTCCAAAGGTGGCTGATTTGAGCATCTGTCAATAAGGAATTATTTCCATATCTATAACATTTTATTAGAAGCTACTCTAGATATGTCCCAGGCTCTGCCCACAGGCTCGTGATGGAGGGACAAACCTGTGTGGCTGCTGCTGTACAGGAAACAAATTTGTTACTGGAACAATTAGCCTTAAAACCCCATGTGATTAGGCAAGGATGATGATGCTTTATTTTGACCATCAAAAGCAACAGCTGTGATTGGGGATATCACTTTTTTTTAATGCAGAATCCCAAGGAATTCTTTTTATGGGACAACTGCAGGTGTGCTAGTGTGGATACTTGTGCTGGTGATGGACTCCTGGGACAGGAATTTGTAAATCTTCTGATAACTCTGGGGTAGGGATGTGCCTTGTGTAGGAAGAGGAATCCATCTGTCCTGCTTTAGGGAAAGACTGGAGTTTTACATGCACGGGGCATCAGTCTTAGGGTCTGTATTTTGAGGAGCTGGACCAACTTCTTCCAAAGTTGTGAAGGTGTGCAAGAGCTTCTGATTTATGTTAATCAAATTTGTTTCTAAATAACCAGCCTTAGGGCTGTTGGTTTAGACCCATAATGCAAATGAGCTGATGAAATATTTCGATGATTCTTGGCCTCTGTGTTCTGGTTCCTTTTTTGTTGGTTGTTTTGGATTTTTTTATTAAGCTGGATGATATTGCATTGCTCTGCGCTTCTTTTGACCTGATGTCCACGTCCCGTGGTGGATAATTCACGCCTATTCATAGCCAAAGAGCACTTAAATGCTGTCACTTAAATGTTGATTGTTCGGAGATTAGGGATGGAATGGCTTTGTGCCTTTTATCTTTTCTGAACCATTTATCGTGCTCTGTATGCTGGATCAGGTCCACCCTGATCAGTGCTCCCTGAGAAATGATTGTTGCAGACAACATAATGGCTTTCATATGTCATTTTCTGATTTCCAGCTTGTGCTTTAAAAATGTTGGTGGAATAATGGGTTTCTGTAGGATTACTGTAATTCAAAAGGTCATCTAGGTAATAATTATCTTATGCATTTGGCTTAAGGAATTCAGAAACACAACGTGAATTCAAATTCTCTCTTTCCAGATTGAATGATTAAATTCTGCATGCAGATGTCCCAGAATATAAAGACCAGACTTAAATTTAGAGAGAGCTTTCACAAAAACTATGTAGATTAATCTTGGTACAAACTGAAAATTTAATTTATATCTTGATTGAACTTCTGACAAAGCAGTTAGCCAGAAGTGTGTTTAAAGTATTTAATGAAAGTTTCACAAGCAGCAAGGTGGGATAAATGGTCTCTAGTTTCCCAGTGAAACTGTCCATTTAAGAAAAGATTCTAAATCATAGGTTTTAAACCCATTGTTTCAGACACCTGAAAATTGATAAAGATGATACAACATACCATGAACTGGGACATATTTTGATGCTTCCTGGTCCTTGTGGGATCCCATCACATGCAGGATTCAGCAATGGGAGACTGGGGTGATCATTTTATGACCTTAAAAAATACTTAATTTGTTAATAAATAGTTGTGGGTGCAACTGTTGAACTGTGTGTGTGCCTACATGTTTTGCTTAACTGAGATCTGTTATGTGCAAGACTGAAACAGAAATTTTTGAAAACATAATGGATCAACTGCCCACAGCAAAAACCTTTTTATCCTGTGAACTTGAAGTCCTGTTATGGGTTGGTGCTTCGTGTTGGAGTTTATGTACTCCCTGTTCTCATGTGCCAGTAGTCTGAAGATTTATGTTCTTAGTTACCAGCATTTGGCCAAGTTAAACACACCCTAAAGATTTTGGTGTGGAACTCAAAGCCATAATTCTCACCTGTATGCAATTCAGTTACAATTTTATATCAGCTCTTTAAATGTAGATGAGTAGGTGGATTTCAGATCTCTGCCTGCTCCTGGAGTCCGGAACCCACAGGTGTAATATGCTAGCCTGTTCCCTCCCTGCCTCCCCACCTTTTCCAGAAAAGGGATAGCCCAGTTGCTGTTTCAGGAAAATTTAAATTTTTGGAGATCACAATGATACAAATGTTTGTTTATTTTTCTCTCTGCAGGTCTTTTTGGTTCAAGTTAATCCAGGTGAAACCTTTACAATAAGGGCTGAGGATGGAACCCTCCAGTGCATCCAAGGTAAGAGGAAACACGTGGATGAGCATTGCTTTGCTTTATGGAATACCTGTTCTCTCATCTCTCCAAAAACGTAATGTGCAGCTTTGAAAAAGCACTGAAGCACTGGGGAGTGAGAACTTGCAGACGTGGCTGCTCTCTGTATTCTAGGAGTTCAGTATCTCAGAATGAGTCATGCATTTCTTGGAAGTCCAGGAGGATTTCTCTCTTCTGTTATTTATCAGTCCCATCTTGTAGCCTCTTTGCATCTTTTCTTTGACACCCCCTCCATTTAAGCAGTGGAGGAGTGGGTGGTTCTTGCTTGAAGTTCCATCCCCATGGAAATGATGAATTAATAGTTGTTTGAGATAGACGTTACAGAAGCTTCCCTGAACACCATCCAGGGTTATTTGGTCTTGATGAGCAATAATAACAGCAATTTAAAGCTGCTTGTTGAGATTTATAGCCAACATGCTGTGTGGTAAGAAATTGGTCCATGTGGCAATTAACAGAGGAATAAAGCTGGCTACTCCTTTTATTTGAAAAGAATGCTTTATTCTGGCTTAGTACATGAAAGATTTCCATTACAAATATAATTATGACCCCATTTATTTATAATTTTGTTCATGCTCAAAGTGGTGTTCAGACAGTGTACTTAAATGAATGCAACTTGAAACCTCATGGTTCTGTATTCCCAGTAATTTAACGTGTTTGTGCCAATGGGACTTGTTTGGTACTCATCAGCAGTCTTTCATAAAATTGATTTAGAATTTCTAGCTTAAGATTGTCTCCTTTTATTTGCTATAGCTGCAGTATTGACTGCCAAGGCTTATGTTTATTTGTATACACCCTTTCAGTTTGGCCTGAAAATTCTTCATATTCTTTTCAAGCTAAAGCTTCTGATCCTACTTTATTGTAAAATATTTTTATTGCTGAATTACGTACATGCTTCAAACACAGGAAAGCACCTGACTGTGTTGCTGTTGTGTTTTTTTTTCTTTTGGTAAAGCTGCTCTTACCATGCAGTTGTGGAACTTAATGTTAATAGAGATCAATTGCAGGAGATCTGTTGTAATCAGCCTACAAATATACTAAGATTTGGATCTGTGACAGTTCTGGTTTTGTGCTCTGAGGTTATTATAGGAGACAGGCTTATTTTGTGTGCAGTGTTTTTGGAAATTACACACCCCTTGCTCCACAGATCTTAGTGTCTTTTTTTTTTCCTCCTAGGATAGAGTTTTTGGTATGTTTAAAGGTTATAGGGTGTTTGGTACGTTTAAAGGTGAATGTATTCCCTATACATAGGGCAGCACTCAGACAATAATGATGCATTTTCCAATGCTCCCACATTGCACTATGATTAGCAGGATAAGGAATAATTTTAGCACTGTGTTGAGGCAGCATGAAAGTCTCTTTCTGGGCAGTGCCTCTCGGCTGGTAGCTCCCTGTGGAACAGATGATACTTGCTTTTTCCTTACTGCCACGTCCTCAGGGTTATGACATAAGATGTGCTGCTGAATATTCAGAGTGGGAAGGACTGCTTTATTACAAATTGGGTGATTCTCCCAAGTTCAGGGAGTGAACGCTGTTAATAAAAACTTGAGATGTCAGGCTTGGTAACACTAAATTCTTCAGGACATACGAAAGCTCTTCCCTTTGGCATGTGACTGTTCTGCAGGGACAGCTAACTTTGCTTATGTAGCTTAATTTTTTTTTTTTAATTTTACTTTTTTGCTTATGACTTTTTGAGAGTATAAAATCTTAAGGTTGTGCTCCTGGAGGCAGTTCTGGAAGTCCTGTGAGCTCCACTTTGTGTCCAGAACCCTATTTGACTCCACAGTTGTGGTGTATCTGGTGATGATGGGCTTTAGAGGACTGAGGCAAAAACAATAGAGAAGAAGACTTAGTGAATCATTTGTCTTATCAAAGTTGGAAGAAAGATGCTTGAGTAAAACCTCTGTGGAATATCCTCTGTTTTAAACACCCTGAAGTGTAATTACCCACTAACTGAGTGGCTAATTTTTAAGTTTTAAGCCAGAAAGAACAGATGCACATTTGAGTGTTTCTCATGTTTTGGAGTGGTGGAGAAATCTCAAATACAAAAACTTTTTCCAGTTCCTCGGGGTTGCCAGCAGTAAGATAACCAGTGAAAACTTTTTAAAAATAAAAACCCCTAAATAATCAAACCCAGGAATAAATATGTATTTGTAACTGAGGATGCAAGGTGTTGCAGCAAGTGCTCTCTTCATTCCTGAGGGGTTTTTTTGCATATAGTTGAGGACAACTTGTTTAAAACAATTTATAAGTTCTGTAGATCATGGTATGGGCCAGCTCTTGGAAATTATGGTGGCTGGGAGAAGTTCAGTTGGTCAGTGGGCATGGAGAGGGTCTATGGTTTCCTCAAGGAGACAGATTTAAAGAGAAATTAAATAAAAAACCCCACAATAAATCTGGTCTTCTGGAGAAATCCAGCCCTTGAGTACATAGTCCACATGGTGAGTTGTTTAGGGAAGCATCTGAACAGTTCCAGGTGCTCTCAGCAGGAATTGTGTTGTTGTCTGACTTCCTCAGGATTTGCCTTCTCCATCCCATGTGATAGAGATGCTGTGGTTATGTGACTCTTGTAGCCTTTATAACAACAGCCAAATAAAGGAATAAAGGAAAGGGATGTTGGGGATTAATTGAGATTAATTTTTTAATAGTTGCTGGAAGCTGAATGAAGTAGCAGCCTGTGACCTGAGGCTGCCTGTGCGGATGGGAGGCACATGGTGCTGCCCAGCTGGGCTGTTAAACACCCCGGGGCTTGCAGCATGTTGGGGCTGGCCACCTGGCCTCTGGTATGAAGTGGAAACATAAAGCACATCCTTTATTCATGTGTGATTATATGGCCAGGCTTTGTTCCTTTTAACCCCTGTGGGTGTTAATGACAAATTATTGGTGTGCTTCCTTTGGGATTTCCCTGCTACCAAACCCCCAGAATGAGCTTGGGGCTCTGACTGCAAAGCTGCCCCCCTGACTGATTTAGGATCTTCATTCAGTGGCTTTGGAAGATGGAACATGTGTATGTGCTCTGTCATCAGTATATTAGAAGCTGCTCTTTATATAAAGTTTGACAGATATTAAATACTTCATAAATGTGTCAATACTTTCAATGCTTCATTTCCTTTTCACATATTCCCATTTTATTTGTCAAAAACTCAGGACTTGACTGTTGCTAGCTCTGCAAGAAAAGGACAAGGGCAGGGCATATCCTCAGCCATTTCTTTACTCAGCTGTTAACTATGGACTTTGTATTTCCTTTGTATGAAAGATTGCTTCTAGCTAGTGCTTTGTGGTAACCACAAAAAATGAAATATGGAGCAGGGTGAGAGCCTGGGTCTGGTAACTACAGAATGGAATTTAAACAGACCCCTGAATTAAAAAAAAAATACTCTGCTTTCTAAATTTCAGAATAAATAGATCTCATGTGAAACTGACATGGTCAGGAAACTCACGTTTCCTGGTGGCTGATTAAAGGTGAGTTTTTTTAGCCAATATCTTAAGATCTTTGATAGAAACTTTTGTTGCTGCCTGAGAGTTTTGTCATTCACACTTTAAAAATTCATTGTTTGGGGCAGTGAAGCTGTACTTGAGAATCTGTTCAGAGCTTTTCCCTCCTGGAAGGCAGTAATGCCAAGCTGTCACACCCGCTGTGGCAGGAATAACATGGACAGAATGATTATTCTGGTGCCACTTGACCTTACTTGTCACCCACGTGTTGAAAATATGTATGTACAGAATATGCAGGCTGCATAAAGCTTCTACCCATTGATCACACACAATTGCCCAATTATTGCTAAATGTCCTTTTTATTGCCATCCACGTAAATGGTCCTCAAGCTGGATCTTATTTTCTGCCACAAAGCAAACTGAATTTTCTGTATGCATGTAAAGCTGCAAAAAGCCTGTAACAAGGTAGAGGAGTAGGTAGCAGAAAAGCAGCTGATGGAATAAAAATTGGAATTCCTGGTAATTTCTGCCTAACCCATGCTGCTGGAAATACTCTCTTGAAACTCAACTCTAGTCTTTGTCTTGTATGACAGCACAAGGTTTGGAATAGTGAAGAAAAAAATTTGCTTGAAAAGAAAACAAATATGCTAAAGGATTAAAAATTCTGCTTTAATTCTGGCCTGGGATAGGGGGAATTCACCCTTGCATAGGGTGAGCTGAGCAAGGATCTGCATTAAACTGGTTTTGTGATTTATTCAAGGACAAGGTGCAATGGCATGGAGGGGGTTGTAGTTATGTTGGAGCATAAATATGTGTTGCAGACAAGGACCTAAATTGCTTTTGGGTGGTTACATTTTGAAATGAAAACAGGATAAAAACATAGACAGTTTACTAATACTGATAATTGTTTCAAGTGATGTTTTCAAATGTTTTGCCATTGAGGCTGAACTTGAAGCCTTTGCTTCTTCTTATCTTATAAAACAAAGAATGCAAGAATTAAATTTCAGTGCTGCTTTTTCTGTGGCTCTAAAAGTGAGTAACTCAAGAAAAAGACCAGAAGTATGTGAAAAATTTAGCAGTGGTTTCTCAAATGAAAGATTTCCTGGAATTATTATTCCCTTAATTTGGTGGGTGGGTGTAGATTGGTGTGGTAGTGCAAAGGCATGGATAATATTAAAGGCTTAACAGCTGTATATTTGTATAGGAAGAGTGTGTGTGTCAGTGAAATAAGGCTGTTAGTATAGTCCAAGCAAACTAAACAAAGTGTGTATTTTTTTTCCTCTGTGGAATGAGGTTAGAAATGAAGAAGTGAGTCAGTTTCTTGCAGAGGAGGAAAGAGTTGGAAATAAATGGGACATAGTGTGAGCAAATGAGTGGTACCTGTGGAGTGTTACTGGGTGGGGATGAAGGCACCAGGATGAGAGTGATGATGGGCACTACAAGGGAGCAGATGGATCACAGAATCCCAGAACGGTTTGGGTAGGAAGGGGCCTTAAAGATCATCTCATTCCAACCCCCTGCCATGGGCAGGGTCACCTTCCAATGTCCCAGGTTCCTCCAAGCCCTGCCCAACCTGGCTTTGGACACTTGTAGGGATGGAGCAGCCACAGCTTCTCTGAAGGACCTGTTTTAGTGTATTAACACCTTCGGAGTGTCTTCCTCTTACCTAATGTAAACCTGCCTTGGTTTTGGTTAAAACCTTGTCCTGTCACTCCGTAACCTTGTCCAAAGTCCCTCTCCAGCTCTCTTTGAGCCCCTTTAGGCACTGGAACGGTTCTGAGGTCTCCTCAGGGCCTTCTCCAGGCTGAAGAGCTCCACTCTCAGCCTGTATCCATAGCAGCCTTACAATCATCTTCCTGACCCTCCTCTGGACTCTATCCAACAATTCCACCTTCTTTTCATGTTGGGGACCCTAGAGTTGGATGCAGTACTCTAGGTCAGGTCTCAGGAGAGCAGAGTAGAGGGGGAGAATCACCTCCCTTGACCCTCTGATCCCAGTTCTTTTGGATGTCACATCAGAGGCTGGGGAGGACAGAAACCTAAGAAGACAGAACAGAAAGATCCAGGCTCAGGTAGCTGGCTGTGTTTCCAGTGCTGCGAGTTCACCTGGTGCATCAGGAGCTGGGAGCACCTGCTCCATCACTCTGCAGGTGCAGAGGCACATGTTGGGTTGTTCATCAGTGGACCTGGCGTGGTTTCACTCTGAGATGAAAGAACAGCAGCACCTGAAATCAGCTTTGCAGAGGCTTGCAGAAGGCTGGAGATACATTTTAATAATGAGTAACTGATGGAAGGATCTTTGAGCCCTCCAGGGTAGGCACTGCCTGTGTGCTGGTGAGATCCAAAAGCTGGAGTCCCTTTGGTTCAATACCTGCTTCTGTCCAGAGCATCGCCTGAATTATCAGAATTTGGCCCTTGGTTACATTTAAGGAAAAAAGTTTGTGACTGTATTCAAAGTATGCTGCAAAGCACTGCATTGATCAGAACATAAAATTGGTCAAAGCAGGAAGAAACAGGCAACAGAAACTTGTCCTTTCTCACCTCTATCTGCTAGTGATTGGGAACTGCATGAGGTCAGCACACTCCTGGGGAAGGCCCTGGGGACACATCTGGAGGGTGCATGGCAGCAGGACAGGGTGGACGTACTTGGCTGTGTCACAGAAGAGGAGGGGTGACATGCAGGGTGAGCTCTGATTCTGTTTCTCCTTGTTTCTGCAAAGCGTTTCAGCTCTTTCCACCTACGTGCTGGTGGGCAGGCTGGTTACACAGCATGGAAAACTGTAGGAAATGCAGTTTCAGTTCAGACTGTTTTGGTCATTAGGGCTTGGAGCAGAACAGTCTGTGTGGTGGTGTTTTACAGCAGAGCTCTTGGTATTAAGTAGCTTTTGTTTACACTTTGTTTATTAAGTTTTGGCTCAGTTTCTTTCTGTTTACCAGCAAGGGCCTTTTTCACCCTATTAAGTTTTAAAACATAACTCTTACTCCTCACTTACATCACCTTACTTTGACTTCTGGTACTTGGTGTCTAGATTTAGTGTTTGATGGAAAAGCCAGGCCTGCAATACCCATTGGTCTCCTGTAGCACAAAAAAGTTTTTTATTTATTAAAGTTCTTTCTATTAATGCACAAATGAGGAAATATCTGCATAAGCATCCTCCAGAGCAAAGCTGTGGTTGAGAATAACTGGGAAGAATCCCATGTCAGTGCCTAACCAGCCTTTGTTGTACTGACCAAAATATTTACATATATTTATAAGAGTCAGTATTATCTTTTGGAGACATTGTCACCAAAATGTTTGGTCACTTCAGTGTTTCAGCAAACTCAGCACTGTAGCACAGGCAAGTCCCCAGGCATGGGATCAGCTGTGCCTTTCCTGTTGGGATGTTATCCATGGTGCACTCCATAGCTATAAGCTACTAGTTGTTAATCATAACAGACACTATTATTTTCACATTTTTGCCCAGCTAGAAAATACCAGAATTTGTAGAAAAAATGTTCATCCTCTGGGTTATTCCTGATGTTTTTGGTGCATCTATCTATGTCAGAGATAGGCTCTTTGCCCTTTTAGTGTTTGGCCACCTTAGAAAACTGTGCCCCTGGTGATGTATCCTTTATTTCTTTCATGTGCAATAAACAACTTTTCAGGCTTTCATATCTTTGTGAACCTTGTGTTGAAATCTAGGAGAGAGCAAAGAGCTGCTAACCTGGAGTAGGTTTTTCCCATGGTAATGTCAGTGAGATCACACCACCATTCCCTGTTCATCTCAGGGCTTTATTCTTTTAGCACACCACAGTCAAGTATAGGAAGCCATGTAAGAAGCCAAGAGTAAACAATGGGACGCTTTGTTTACTGTGTGAATAATCTTAGCTTCTCCATTTTAAATCCGATAATGCTAAGAATAATTATGGAAATATATTTTGCATGTGTGTGATTAAATCTTGAACCAGATGCACCTGCACTTGTAGCTTTGCTGGGTGGAATATCTGGTTCTTTACAGTTGGTAGCTGTTATTTGTAGTAGTTCCCCTGACACAAGACAAAAGGAAAAAGAATCTTGGCATGTAATTAAATTTTAATTTGGCTTAATCTTTCCAAATCCTAAATTGTGACTGTTTTGTAGTACACACTGAGAGAAAGGGAGAGCGATACAGCTAAGGCTGGAAATATTTTGGAAATTCTATGAAATATGGAAACTGAGAATTTCTTGAGACCCTTGCTGATGACCTGTGTCCACCTATCCTGGAGGGTTGGCCAGAGCCTCTCCTGACCCTGCAGCCTGGTCCCTGGGGAAGCCACTGCCCTGGCCAGGCTGGGATGGGACATCCAGTGCTGTGTCCTGCTGACGTGGCCTCAGGGCACAGGAGCCCTGGTGGAGGAGAAGGGCAGGGGCTGAGCCATCAGCAGGCTGAGAAATAAATTAATGCTTTGTGCATATGTAAAAACCAATCATCCTGCTTCCCAGCAGAACAGCACCCAAATGAGCAGAGAAGCAGTCCTTGAAGCTTGCCCTTTGCTTAAATGGTGATATTTTTGTATGTTTTCTGGAATGCCTAAGAATCTGCTGCTGGGAAATGCGTTGATCTCTAGAATTAGGACAGCAGACTTTAAAGACAAATGTTAGAACATACGGTCTGGGCTATAATTTCAGACTTTTTTTGGGTTTGTAAATATGGAGGACTTGTATTTGGGGTTTGTGTCTGTCCTTATTGTACTTGTGTGAGTATATGTGTGTGTGTATATATATATGTCTGACAGATTCAGGAATTGTGGTACATCCAAGAGCCATTGCGAAGGCTGTCTTGTACCAGCATACTGTCAATTTTTAAGTTTTCCAATATCTCTGGATCTCTGCCCAAGATACAGGGAAGCTCTGTGAGTGTGTGGGTATCTGCAGGAATGCTGGAGTTGTGTCAGCCCTGCTCAAATGCAGCTAATCCTCCTAGTGTGGGCCCAGTGCATTCCAGTCAATGGTGGCAGGATTTTCAAGTCCAAGATCCACATTCTTTACTCAGGCTACAGACATTGCAAACCCATTAGTCAGTGCTTTTAGTCTTTTTACGGTATATTAGTGCAGCTATAGTTCTGAATTAGTAAGGCAGTTGTAGTCAACTTTCTTAATCTGAAGTAATTATATTTGTTGGTCAGAAGAATCATGAAATTATCCCATTATCCTTATTAAATTAGTTTACTCCTCATCACAGGCAAATATTAGTTTCCCATGCTTTTTATTCTTTAATGTCTGTGATTCTGGTTCATGTTTGTTGTTCATGTAGGAGATGTGGATTAGGGATGGGGATGAAGCCATTGTAACTTAGAATCTTTGCAGGGCTTTTATTATTATGATTCCCATTTTTAATTTTGAAACAAATCTCTGCTTGGATAAGTGATAATAATGAATTGGCTTTAAATGGTAAAGAATGTAAATTGGATTGTTGGTTTTGTAAACTTTTAAATTGTACTTATTCCCACCATTAAAAAAATCCCGTAGTGGTTGTTGAAAGCTGTATTGAATCAGCTGTTGATTCTGCTGTTATCAGGTTTCTGGGACTGGGTAGCTTTCACTCTGACAGTCTAACCCCTTCTATATTTAGATACAATTTGTGTGATCATATCTTTAAGGGTCTTGTTTGTTCCTTCTGTTTTCTTGTGGTCACTGCCGTAGGGTGGGTTCTGTGCTTGTGACATCAACAGCTCATTTCGTGTGTTGTGAATATTTTCATTAATAGAGGTTTGAAGAATAGATGATACTAACAGAAATAAATTGCTGAGTCAGCTTTGTAATGAAAGCATCACTGGCTTCAAAACACAAAGGAAAGGCAAAAACCTCACTCAACCACATTAACCAGTGTGAAATTGCATAACTGTGGACAACCTCAAAGTGTGTAGACTGCCTTCCAGTTGTATCAGTAATAGTTGTTTAACAGTAAATCTGACTTAATATTCCAAATTATTTAGGACAAATATCCTAGAAACAAATAAACTTACACTGTGATTTACTCATTTAAACACTACAAGACTTTCCTTTCTTTTTGGGTGAGAGATCTTCAAATACTACTTAAAAATCAAGCTACTCATGGAGATGAGTGGGAGTTTTGTTGTTTTGGTTTGTTTTTCAATGTTTAACAAAAGACCAAGTTCAGTCATAATTAGTGCAATTTAGTTTTTTATTAATGTACCCCATGTGTTATAATGTAAAACTGCAGGGTTCTGCACATGCTTTGTTTATAAGCTGGGCTTGATTACTGCTTACAACTTTTTGCCTTATTGATTATATTATTAACTGCAGTTTTGATTGTGTGTTTTGGGATTTTTTTTTTTCTTGCTCCTGTGTTTTATTAAGTTTATTCCTCTTATTTCTGTTTGGAAAGATAGGGGATCATTTGAGTGTAGATGGGTTGTCACAAGCAGTGCCTTCCTCTCTGGGTTACTGTTAATTTTCTGTCAATACGCCCCATATAGGAGACCTTAAAAAATATTTGGTAGCACAGAACCACGTTAACTCAGTGTGTATGAGAAGGACTGGAAATTACTCACCAGCAAGGTTTATTTTTGCTTCTCCTGGCAAGTGAAGGGCTTGTGACCCTGCAGGTATGGAAGAAGGAACCTATGCAGAGACCTTGGTGTAAGGCTTTGTCAGCAAAGTATGTTCTAATTGTTATGTTATTGGGAAGGCTTTGGTGTTGCCAGCACTGGCAAGCAAGAACTTGCTTGCAATTTTTTTTCTTTTTGCCTAAAATATTTGGAGTTTTTTTTTTGGCCATACAGTTTTCAAGCAGAGTTTTATAAATGACCATTTGGTCTATAACTATCTGAATACTATTTATCCAAGCTTTACCTTTTAAGTGGTGTACATTAAGCGAGGCTATACTGTGCTATTTATAAAAATCCAGCCTAAAATTCCTAGAAACTCATGGAGTTTTGGTTACCCTGGCTGCTGCTGCCGAGGGTGAGGCTCTTCAAATGCCATCTCGGCGAGGTCGCTCCAGATGACCTCGGCGTAACGTGATAAAAGACTATTTTTGTCTCAGCAGACGATATTATCTCGCCATAACATTTTTGAACATTTCTGGCTGGATTGTTCTGAATGTTGGAGCTGTGCCTGGAGAGGGGACTGAAACACAATGCCTGCCATTCTCAATTGTGTGAGCACTTGGGTTTGATGATGGGACTGTGGTGAGCTGGGTGGGAGTGGGGCATTAATTAGGCCCCTCCAGTTCAGTTCCCAGCGCCTGTAGCCTTGAGACTTACACTAGCTTGAATGTTTGATTTCTAAACCAAGTATTTGTGTACAAGTGTGAGTGTGTCTCTGTGTATATATGTATATTTACTTTTACATAAAAGAGGTATCTATGTACAACTGTAAAAGTATGCATACATATTCAAATATATATATATATCTTTGTATATATATGTCGTCATTTTATCACCTTAAGATGGTTACTCAGCCCTCCAAAGCTATTCCAGTCATGGCTCTCCTCTGAGTGGAAGTTTTTTCCAGTCCTTGGTGCAAGCATGGAAATGGCAAGCAAGTGCCATTGGGTGATCTGCCCACAGGATTTTCACTGAGCCTTCATTAAGGTTGCTTAAGTTAGAAGTAATTTGCCTCCCTTGAGGGAAAATTCTGATATTTGGAATGTTTATCAGTCATCTGCAAAACGAAATGAACATAATTGGTGGCTAATTGTTTGCAAGGACTGTGAAATACAATTACGAAGAGTTAAGCTGAAACCAATTGTGTTTATGAAATCTAGCATAAGATACACTGTATTAATCCTGCCTCAATACCAGGAAACGCAATTAGTGTAATTAAGACTATCATATTGTAATTTTCTTGGCGACTCGATGCCTTGGCAGCTGCTTTGCCCTGCCAGGGCTGGAGCGGAGCGCGTTCCTGTCGGTGGCTCCTTCTGCCAGGGGAGCTCCAAAATGACTTTGTTTATCCTGTGGTGGGATGGTGCTGCTGGGTGGAAAAAGTGCTCCAGACTCCTGCCTTTGGGTGGCTGTGGGCACGGTGATGTTTTTAGGCTGTTGTCTGTGCTGGCTGCAGCTGCACCCCCGCCTGTGAGCCAAGGGACGTGAAGGTTTGGGATTCTCACTGGGGTTCCTCCAGCTGGGATTTCACCCAAGGCACTCGTTGGGCTGTGTTTTTTGCCAGTCCTGCCCTGACAAGCTCTGCCTCCATCCTGTGCCACCCTGGAGGTCCTGAGCCCTGTGTAGGAGGGGACAGTGCAGGAGTGAGAGGCTGCAATTAGGGCAGAGTAAACAGAGAGATGAGAATTGCAATTATGCTCTCATTAGCATTGCATGCTATATATCACGAGAAGCACATAAATAAATAGCTTTGTCTGTTTGTATTGAAGTAAACTTGGGCATGTTTAACTTGGTGTTAGGAGCAGCAATCATAGATATCTCCATGCTGGTAACAATGTGGAGCATCACTCTTAAATCAGTTTGAATATACACTGCTGATGGATTTGTTGTAGAATGTGCCCAGGTCAGGAAAAAATGAGTATGGTAACATAGTTGTTATTGTTGTAGTTTGTCTGTCACTGCTGTGAATGTACGTAATTAAGGGATAATCAGCATAATGCCTACTTTGAGCTCTTCTTAATGGTTTAATTGCTTCTCTGAGTTAAATAAACACTTTATGCTTATTTTACAAATTTTTCCCTGGGGAGCTTGTCACATGGAAGTGTACGTGCATGTATTTATTTTTTAAACATAAAGAATAATCGGTTATTTAATTAGGCTTCTCCTGAAGTTCTCTTTTGGGATATTCTGTGCTCTTATGAGCTGCTCTGATAACTAATGTGTCAGAACAGGCTGGGTAAGGGCTGGTAATGAGTTTGTCAGTGGGAAAATGAATGTGCGTGTTAATGTTATTATTCCAGAGTCATCTGTGTGCCCATCCTTTGTGGACACAAGTGTCTGTGTACATTTTTCTGTACTTTGTGAAATGCTTTAACAGTTTCAAGGGGCTGTGATGGCTGCAGTGGATGGCTGAGGACTCTCTCCAGGTGAAGTGAGGCTCTGGGTACAAACTGGTTTCAAGCCTAAACATATACAGATTTGAGGTCTGTCTAGAGATTTCTCTTCTTTAGGCTAAACAAAAAACTGTCTAATTGTTGTGATCCTTTTTTTCTATTAATTTTCATTCTGCTCATTTGTCTTTTTAAAGACACTTTATTTCACTGCATACAATATGTATCCCATGTCCATTGGAATTGCCTGGAGTTGGCAGAAAATTTTACCTGGCTCTTACTTCTTCCATGTAAAAGTCTTAATGTCTTTTAAAAAGATCACCTACCTCAGAACATTTATAAGGGATATTCAGTATCTTTTTTTATTACCTGCATTTCTAGATCCTGTCTGCTCAGCCAGGGTACAGCTCACTTTAAGTATTATTGGAATTTGCTCCTTACAAAAGGCCAGAGCAGTGTGCAGCCTGGCTAGAAGGCTCCTTGGTGAGCTGGTGACCCTGTTCAACAGTGACATTATTTAGCACAGGAATTGAAGGTTTTCCTGCTAAGTTTCTCAGCCAAGAAGTTTTGGTTTACAAAATACTTACAGGTACAGTGCAATTACTAGCTAAAGGTCTTCCTTTCCTTCATAGAGGGGAATTTAAGATATTTCCTTGAAATGGTTTGAACTGCTGGATTAATTAATACACTAAGTTAAGGTCATGTTCAAACAATGCTGTTGTGTCTTCTCACTTCCCTGGCAGTGCAGGGCTAGGCTGGTCCCTGCTCCATGGTGGTGTTGTAAATAAATACCACACCACAGTGCCAACCTCACCCTATTTTGAAGCCTGTTGTGTTGATAAACACCAGGGAATCTCTCCAACGAGGCTGTGAATGTTTGTGTGTGGGTGGTGGTGCGGTGCAGATCAGGGGTGTTTTTGTTTATGACCAGAAGGGTGTAAGGACAAACTTCATACTCCGCTGGCTCTTGGAGCAGTGAGTGGCTTTGGATGAGCATGTGACCAATGACAGAACTTTTAGCCGAGTTTTTCTCCTCCTTTTTGCTCCAACAGCTTCTCTGCAAGTGAGGCTTAACTCTACAGAAAGGTGGGGGTGTGTTCAAACGCTTCTCAATTTATTTATTGATGCCTTGTCTTTATTTGAACTATGGCCTTTTATACGTTCAAACAATAGAAGGTTATATTTTCCTCAGGGTGAATCTAAGGCTGAAATTGCATTGTTGACAAGCACAGCAAATTGAATGAATTTCAGTTTTAAGGCCAACACAGATACCTGAGCATCAAATTTGGGAGCTCTGAAGTACATTATATACACAAAAGAAATAGAGCTCCACAAGCTGATAAATGGCATTTATCAACTGCTGCTCATTCAGTTATTCCCATCCTATATGTAGCCAGAAAAACTTAGGCACAAGATGAGTTAAGTGAATTAAGTAACTAGTAGAACTGCTATGTCAGAAATAGAACTGTAGCTATTTTCTAAGCCCAGACTGTATAGTTGCAATATTACTTCAATACTTCCTCTCTTCTGCTTGCAACTTCTTAAACCCCTTGTTTCATCATTTTAGGAGCTGTATGGCAAGGACCATTTTGAAGCATTATTTTTCTTGTTTCATTTTTACTGTTAAGATAAATGTGCCAGGTAGGTGTAGTGTTTAGTCTTATCTGCCTGGGTTTAGTGAGTTGCTGAAAGCAGTTTGTGCAAATATCTGGGCAATTTTAAATTGAACTTTTTATAATTAAGAATGTAATGAGAGTCATTAGAGCAGCAGTGATTCTGTTCTAAGTACAAATATAGTTAGAGGCTGAAAAATTGCCTTTCAAACCAGATAGCCCTTAAAAGCTGGCAGCATGCAGTGCTGCTGATAAGGAACGTGGGGCTCTTTCTAAGCCCTGCACGCTTCCACATGGGTTTTGCTGGTGTTTTCAAAAGTTTGGAGCAAAGGCTGCTGTCCCCACAGATTTCCCACTCCCTTCAGTAAAAAGTGACTCTTGTACATGTATGTGGAGCTGACATTCTGACTGCCTCTGCAGACAGCTGATGCCTCCCCCCTATGAGATTTGCCTGGGAAATGTGGCCAGAGTTGTGTGCTCAGTGGGGTGAGAGCACTGCCTGCCTTCCAGACACCCTCCAAATTCCTCAACAGCCAGTGGAGCTGATTTGCCACCTTCAGGAGGAGTTTCAGAGTACAGAAGTGAACTGCATGCTATGATTGTCTTTTTGAAGAGTATTTTTGAGTAAAAGAGGGAAACTACATCCTGCAAGTCTGAGATAGTGTTGGCCAAAGCAACATCCTCCATACATATGGGGCTGTAGAGAACCACACTCAAAATTTTAATTATATTTTTCTGGACAGAGATAAAGAGAAAATAGTATTTTATTCCCAAGTGCCATTTTATTTGGTTTGCTGGCATCCACCAGTGCTGTTTCATTGTGCACAAGGAACTCTTTTCTGCCCCTCTCTGATTTCTTTCTCTTTTGTATTTTACCTGTGAATTACTACATCTTCCAGTATGTCTAACCTACATTCAAACCTTTATTTTAATCGTATCTCAGAAGCTGGATAATGCTTCTTCAGCCTTGCTGTGGATGTGTTGCTACTCGTAGAGCTTTCAGTTCAGTAGAGTGGCTGTTCTGTCTTGCACTGCTCTGAAGTGCTTCTCCTCCTTGTGATTTTTTATTAGCAGAAGACGGTTCTTACGGGTAAAAACAGCGGTTGTTTTTGACTTTGAAAAAGTTGTGGTTTGATACAAGTGACCTGACCTGATGGAGAGCTGCTGCTGAAAGACATGACCTCATGATGTCTTCTCCACCCTTTGCATCATTTCCCACTGTTTCCTTTGCCTGCTGCTGGCATTTGCCTGACCCATTAGCCTGGTCAGGAAGGAAAAACTGATCTTCTGCCATTTAGTCTCAGCTCCCACAGTTCAGGAGCAAAAAAAAGAAGAGGGGGAGGTCAGGAGGAGGAAGAAATGAGAGTGATACTTCCACTTTAGTGGCATTAGCTCACAAACCTATTTATCCAGTCACTTATTATGCACCCTGGTAGGAAAATGATGAACTAATGTGAGTTAGGAACATGTGCTGTGTGTTACAGGGCTTAGAATACAAGAAAGCACTTGTTAAATTATTTTGTTCATTTTACAGATGGATTTAAGTGCTTGCTTTGCACTGCTTATTGGGTGTGTGTGCACAGGCTTTGGGTGGCTGTGAGGCATCATCACATGGGCACCCCAGAAGAGAGTCTGGGACCCTCTTGTCTGTGAGAACCTTTTTATTGTTTTCTCTGCATATTCTTTTGCTGTGGGGCTTTTGAGACCCAGCCCATAAAGAAACCATCCGTTGTGTCACCTCAGGCTTCTTTCTGCTGTGAACTAGAACTGAGCATCTGCTGAACTGCCCAGAAAGAAATGGAAAATGCAGATGCCTGAGGGGCGCTTGAGCTGAGGAGGTGCTGGGCAGTCAGATGTCACTTCAGGACTGTGCCTTTTCTTTGAGTTATCTGGGAACTATTTAATTTATTTTCAAGGGAAATTACAGACACTTGTTGGGGATCAGTAAATTGTGAGAGGTGCACAAAGGGGTTATCCTTGGAATCCCTGCTCCTCCCTGGCCCTCAGCTCAGGAGCTCTTTCATTAAAGGATGCTGTGTGGAGAGGAAATCTCTCCCTGATTTCAGAGCAATATAAATTCTTCAGTTCAGAAACAGTGGCCTTTCTTTCTGTTGTCTCATTCTTCTGTCCAAATACCAGGGGAATCACAGTGTCTTTTGGACTTTAGAGAGCTTGGCACATCTTATTTCAAATCAGACAAGGAATGCCAGTTTGCCCTGCTCTAGATCTTCCTGCCTTGCTTGCAACTTGGTCTGCATGTTTTGTACTTTGCCATGTCAGTGCATCCATTCTACAGGAAACACTTGTGGCTTCTGTACCTGGAGCATTTTTCCACACTACAAGTCAGCTTTGCCACCTTGGCAGCTGTAACTGAGAGTGCACATCTTGGGCTAAAGCCTTGGGGTGGATGCTGTGATAGGCATCCTGCAGCTTCACAGGCTGACCACAGCTGAGGGTCTGGTGACCATAAAAATGCCTTTTTCTTGGTCTGTGCATGAGACAGAAAAAAACCTAGAAGAGCTAAACTGGTGCTTAAGTATAAACATCTGTACTATCTGTGCAGGTAAGTGGGTTTTACCCTACAGCTTTATAAAAGTGCAAATTTGGGAATTTCCAGTTTGGGAAACCAAGTGGGAAGTTTGTCCACTGGATGTTTCTATTTGTCCTTGAATGAGAGCATCTCAAAAATACACATCCAAATAGGTTTGCCTATCTGGGAATTAATTTTTCTTTCCGCCTGCCCGTTTCCCCTTTTCTTTTTGAAATTTTTGCTACAGCCTGAAAACTGAAAGTCTTGTTGGCCTCTAAGTGTCTTCTTGAAACCGTGGTGGGTTTTTTTGTGGTTTTTTTCTCAGTGTCAAATATCACTATCAGCTTCATTTCACCATTGCACATGCTTTCCTATCCTGTTAACCATTGTACTGTATCTGCTGAAAGCAGAGGGTTTTGTTACCTGTAGACAAAGAGAGGCTCCTTGGAGGTGTCTGCCAGCAGCAGGACCCAGCTCCCCACCTGGCCTTGCACACAAAGGGCCACTGTCCTCAGGGTTTGTCTGTAGCTGCACAAAGTCTGAAAGCTGAGCTCTGGGGGGAAAACTGACACAAATTCCATGTTCGCATTGCAAGCTGGCGGTTTCAAAGGTGCTGCACCTGTAGCCTGGTTTAAGACATTATTGTAATAGTTACTATCTCAGTAGGCTTAAGACTTAGTATTTTATGTTTGAAATGACTTTGTAAGAGGGGAATGTATTTGGTCTAACATCAGCCTCAGATGTGACAAGAGGGGTTAGTAAGCAAACTGTAACCTTGAGCACTGGGATGTTCCTTTGACTTTCAGTTAGTCTGTGAGCAGTGATAATCATTTACTTATTTCCATTCAGGGATTTATCATGGAGGGGAGGATGATCATATTTTCCTATACTTAAGCCTTAAGTAGAAGCCTGAGGTGGTGATAACTTCTCAGGCTGTTGTGTGTTTATGCTAAAACCTTGGTCAGCACTACCCTTGCTCTCAGCCAAGGCTGAAGAGACACTTGGCACATCTCCGTGTTACCAGTGGGCAGTTGCCCTAATGCCAGAATACATTGTGATTGCCAGTGAAAAATACATACATGGCAGGGAGAAACGATTTATTTTGACATTCCTTGAAGCACAAACAGCTGCGCTCAACCTTTTTTTTTATTTTAAAAGCACAGTGGCATCTCCCTGGATAATCAGAATTACAGCTGAGCGTGAACAGCGGGGCATAGTTCTGCGCGGAGTCACTTAGCGAAGTGTTGCAACACAGATTATCCGATGTGAAACAGCTGTATTCATTACTAATAGAGCAATTTGACAAAACACCAACATGGCTTTTTCCCACAATAACAGATGTGTGGAGCAGGCTGCCACCCCCTCCCCAGATTGCCAGCATCTGTGCGTCATGTCATGCTCCGAGGTGCGGCGTGGCCGTAGCGCCTGCCAGAGTGGATGCATTTATTTTATCCGTATGATGAAATAGTTATGTTGTGACTAATCAGGATCCATCGGCTGGAAAATTTTAACGGCTTGGAAGAAAATCTTTTCTGCCTTGTTATTACTTATTACTTAATAATAAGGTTTTGTGGATGCAAATGTGTTGTAGCTTCCCAGCGCATGCCAGGCACATCTGAACTTCCTCCTTTTTTTCTTCCTGTCAGCTGCTAAACAGGCAGTAAAGGATTTGTAGCCCACTATACACCTCTCAGGTTCTCCCTGAGAACAGTGGAGCTGTTGCTTAGCTTGCAGATAGGAAAATACAAATTACAGCCAAATAACTTGAGGTTGTGGACAGCAAGAGTCCATTTCCCTTCCTTCTCCGCCTACATAAGTCAATTTGTTTATTCCATGTTTAAGTTCTCAGTAGAAGCACCTGTGATTACAATAACTTGTTTACTATTAAACTACTATATCATAGGGGCCACCTAAACATACTAAATAGAATCAGAAAGCTTTTATTGCCTTTGGGAGGTCATTGGCCTCTGGAGTAAGAGGAAGGAGGAGGGAAAGCAACAGGGGCTGTGTAGGGAGCTGGGGAAGACGTGGCTTCAGAGAGTTCAGAACTAGAGCTTGATTTATTTGTTATTTATTAAAAAATCAAAGTCCTCCTTGTTGAAATGCAAGGTATTGAATGTGATCACAGTAACTTCTTTTAGAAGACAAGGTACTCTTCTCTGTGCATCGAAGCACAAAGATGACAATTTCGTTTCCCATGTCCCTGCACTAATGTTTTTTTTTTCATCTGACTAACATGCTGAGAGTTGCTCGATTATTCAGATTTTTGAGTTCAAGAGAGATTTCTCAGATATTTGGTTTCCATGTCTTAGAAGCAAATAATTTCAAACCCTTATTTTTGTATTAGTCTACCAGTAGTTGCCAGTAAGTATTTCACTGGAACGAAATGAGGAGCACAGAAGGTGAGAAATCCAAAGAATCTGAGAAATCCTGTGGAAGCTGAAAATGAAATAACTGTGAGACAGTTTTACTTCAGGTACATTTGTTAGTCTGATGAGTGTGATCAAAGACTTGCAGTGTTTCATGTAACTCCAGGCAGTCACTGGGGGTGGATCCAACACTGTTTTCGATTCCCTCCAAAACAGGAAGAGCATCCCAAGGGGTGAGTTGGACAATTGAAGGCATGGACAGAGGTGTTCATGGGCACCTCAGCATCTGAAAATTTGGTGGGATGTATCTGGATTAAGTCTTTTACAAGGAGTTGGTTTGTGTGAAGCTGGTGGAGATGCTCAGTCCTTGCTCTTTTTGCACAAACTGGGGAGCACAGTCAGGAGGAGGAGCAGCCACTGCTCTAGACACAGGTGCTTCATTTTCTAGATAGGTCAGGATGTGCTTGTCATACTCCATCAATTAAACACAATACAGTTAAGGTGTAAAGCAAGTTCTTTTCACGTGCTGATAATTTTGGGGGCCTTTGGTAGCCCGTGGTTTTACAAAAAAAGTTCCTTCTTAGCTACTTGTAAAAAAACCTCTTGAGAGTGCAAAGAGCTTTCCAACGTGGACTTTTTGGGCAGCCCAGCTCTTGCTGAAACACATATTTTGTGTACAAAGGCAGCAGTTTTAGGCAATCACAGCACATGGGGACAGTGCTGGTGGGATGCTGGGGAATGCCAGGAGTAAATGCTGCTGTGGCTCTGGGAGATGAGCAGGACAATACCCAGGCAGAGCAGATCAAACACGGTGCCTGCTTTCATCACAGCAGCCCAGATCACTATCCTTAGCCAGACATGCTCTTGGCACAGGAATGCAAAAACCCTTGTCACCAGGGAGGCTGAAAGAAACTGTCTTTCAGCATGGTCATTTTTCCCTCACCTTGAGCTTTTTCAGCAGATGTTAATAAAGCCGTAATAAAGCAAATATTTGTTAATAAATCCCTAACTTGATACTTGGAAGCAAAATGATGTGAAAATATTTTTCTGGTTATTCCTGCTTGCAGGTTTTATAATGTAAATTATTTTTTAGCGTTCAGGTTGCCAGGATAGCTTGCCACATTCCTTCAGTAATGTGGCAAAAATGTGTCCTTCAAACTTGTTAACCAACCCTAGGCTTCACAAACACCACTGAGGGAGACAAAAGTGTGTTGTTTCAAAACAGGACAATATCAAACAGCCCATTCATTTTAAAGTTAGCCAGAGAAAGTAGAGAATGCCTGCAGGTGGTCTTTGATGTTTTGGTCTAGAGACTTGTTTTCAAAAAGGAGTAATAGTCAACTGGACCAGCCATCATGGCAAATCCATACTGCAGGTGATGCCCTGAGTCCACTGACATGCTGGGATTAACACATTTCTGTTAGAGCTCCCTCCTACACAACATTGTCTACATTTTGAATGCATACAAAGTTTTAATGGGAGAGTGTGTGCAGCTGGAAAGCAACATCTGTGATGCTCTGGAGTTTTCTTCTGATGTCCAGCTGATGCAAATACATAGCTATGGTTGTCTTACTGTTGACTTATTATCCACAGGAGTCTTCGAGAGCTGAAGGCTTTATTTTTCTTTAAAAGCGTAGCTGTTTCTTGCACATGCTTTTTTAAAACTTTGTTTAGAGTTTGGTCTAGTGCCTGTGTTTTGTTTCAGCCTTCTAATAAGATTATTTAAATTTGACATCCTGACTGTTCTAGGACAATGTTCTTAGGACAAACCCTAAAAAGTTTAACATATACAGATGTGAACCAGAAAATCCATATTTTCCTTTATTATTCTGCCAAATGTTATGTGCATTTCCTTTTAAAGTATAAGAATTCAAACAGTAACAGTTGCTTGACTTGGAGCATAAGCTGGTAATGAGATTGTTAATGACACGATATTAAAAGTAAGTTAGTTAGACTGCAGCAATTAACTCCTTTTATTATTTGTCTGGTGTTTTCTTGTGTTAAGGACATGTGGTTCCTTAAATAAACCTCTGAAACAACTTTCTTCTTTCAAAGTGAGGTTGATTTCTACAACTCCTTCTCATCATGTTGAGTCTATAAGCTGCTAATGGATCATGATCTGTGTCTCTGATTGGTTCAAAATACAAAGTAGAAGATTGAAATGCATGCTTATAGATTCATGCCAGTATTAAAAATCAAGGACTGTGGTTTGCATTAAAGGAAAAATGCATCTGTGAAGTCCAACATCAGAATACCAGACATTCACTTAACATTTGTGGGTTTATTTACACCTTTGATTTTCCTTTTCCTTCAGCAGCTTGTTATAACCTTAAAAAAATGAAAATTTTTATAACTATGTGCCAACAAATACTTTGTTAGAGACTGACCTAAATCATTAGACCAAAGGAGTAGAAAATAAACTTGTTGGCGGAGCTCCTCAGTTTGTCCTGTTGGTTCAAGATTTCTTGTGTTTTGTGAGGCAAAGCTGAAAAGAGAGAATATATCAACATCTGCAATATTTTACATGCAATATGTGGGGGTGGATGAGCATGCCACAAGGTCGGTTGCATACTATATATAGTATAAAAATATATAAAATCTTTTAATTGTACTGAACCAGTCTGTGTAACAGCTTTGCAAGAGATCGTGGGCTGAGAGCTCCATTTCTCTTTAGTGATGCAGTAAATGGATGTTGTGTTAGGATCATGGAATGGTTTTGGGTTGGAAGGGACCTTAAAGATCATCTTGTTCTACCCACTGCCATGGGCAGGGACACCTCCCCGCTGTCCCAGGCTGCTCCAAGCCCTGTCCAACCTGGCCATGGACACTTCCATGGATCCAGGGGCATCCACAGCTTCTCTGGGCTGTTGCAGTGCCTCACCACCCAGTAAAGGTACTGTGTAATGTCTAAGCCAAGAGAAAGGTATTTTTCTATCATACAATGTTATGTATTTACCTTAGCAGATTATATATTCTGCTAATAGTGATTTCAGTGTCATAGACACTACTCACTGCATCTAAAAAACATCACTTGTTTGCTTAGACTCGTGTCAAATGGTTTTGATACCTGTGGGGATTCACCCTCCTGGCGAAGCGGGGAAGAGCAAGGTTTTTTTGTATCTTTTATTTGTGGAAGTCAAAATTTACAAACAGTAGTTGTGTATGAAACAATTCTATCTTCAGCAATGGTTCAGTTGAATGAGAAGTTGATTCATATGCAAGCTCTTTGTAAATCAGTAATAATATTCATCCTTCTATAATAAAAATTTAGAAATAATACTAAAAGTGTTAAGGCTTCTTCTCCACTTCCTTTGTGTGTTAATGCTGTTAATTTTCAGTTTTCAAATCTGCTTCCAACCTCAGGCTGTTGGTTGAGTTTTGTGACAGCGCTGTGTAGAATTGTGTTCTCACTTTCCAGTTTCTCTGGGTGAGTAGTGAAAATTAAGGATATCAGTTCATCTGGGGGGAGAGATTGTTCATAAAATTCTTAGAATATTTTATGTCTGCTTAAGGTATCTCCAAAAATCCTGTCTGTGTGCCAGCGGACCCACTTGCCTGTCTGTGCCCTGGTAGTGTAGGAGATGCTGCAGACTGCTTGAAATTGGTCTTTTAGCTTCTCTTTTGTGAGCTTATGGAATCAAACATAAAGCTGTGCCTTAGCTGCACCTGTTTCACTGGGTGTGTTATCTGGAATGACATATTGCAAAGGTATCTTAGCAGGCGGGTTCACATTACCTGAAATCTGAGCTGATTATTAGATACTGCAAGACAAGCCAGGTTAAAGTATAATTTTAGCTGCTGCTGTAACAGTGACTGACCCAGAAAGACTTTCTAAAATCTCAACCTCTTGATGCTTTTCCGTGTTGTCTTTGTAATCCTGCATGTAGCATTGTCTGTTTAGCTTTCATTTCTTGTCACGGTTTTGATTTTTGGACAGCGCTTTTAATTTTTTTCAATCTGCACCTAGTATGGAATATATAGATTACCATGGAAATAATGTCACATTCATTAAAACAAGGGAGCTTGAATATCTATTGAATTCAGGTTTCTGAGACTTCAGGTTTTTCTCTTCCAATAAACACCTCTCCATGTAAGTAATAATGTGCAAAATATAAAGTATTGTGCCTTAGAACAGCTTGAACATACGGGTTATTTTGGTAAACCTCACTTGCAGACAGTTGATACCAAACCCAAACTGGGACCAGTCTATTTCCATTGGTCTCCAGTTAGAAATCACACCCACTGGCTGCTTCAGCTGGGAATGCAGAGCACAGTGGGCTGTACTGGTTGTGATGAGAGAATTCATCAGTTTCTGCTTCTCCACAAGTCTGTGCCCACTTGTGCCTAGAGCAGCCCCTCCCTTGATTTCTGTATTCTTTCTCTTTATCTCACAGACCTTTTGAATATAATTTAGAGACAGAAGTTGTTTTGCCTGCTGTGATATTTGGGCACTGATCTCAAGGTGAGGGCTTGTGTGCAGCATGGGCAAGAGGTGATGGACCTCAAATGTTTCACTTCCTGAGGATACAATCGAATAACTTTAGAAAAAGGTGCTGGTACCACCTTCCTTCTGTCTGGGAGCAGTTCTGTAGTGACTGAGCCAAGTTTATTGAAGAATACAGGTGAAATTGGTACAGCTGGTGGCTGATCAGAGAGAATGCTCTGCCCTAGCAAGAAAGTCAATGGCACAAAAATTGTTCCTGGTTTCTCTTTCCAGTTGGGTCACTGGTCACAGTGACCACGATACAGGGAGTCTGTTCCCCCTGTTAATGGCAATTGTGAGAATTAATGCACATTCAAGCTTTTATTAATAGAGAAGACCTTTTCACTTTGTGTGCTCTGTTATTTTGCTGCACAATGGAATCTGTTGATTTCAAAACCTTTCAGACCATCCTTATTTCACAATGTTTTATCTACGTGGCCTCATATCATTATTCTTGCAGTTACTTTTGCCCTGATGCTGAAATGATAGTGCTCAAGCATCCAAGGAATTCTAAACATGGAGTGGGGACAGTTCCTAGGAAAAGCACTCTTGCCATGATTTTCTGTAAAAGCAAAAATTCCTTAGATATTTAAATAACTGTCATAATAATTTGCATAAAATCTCTTCTGAATTCTGAAATGAGCTTTTAAAATAAATGCAGAAATACCCTTTTATTTACCAAAGAGTCGAGGTGTTTGGTAACCAATCTGCAATTACAAAAGGGCACTGAAGTGAGGCTGCTGAATATTTAATTTGCTTAATGTACAACTGCCACTGTTAATAGCTTTGACACAACTAAAAGCTTTGCTCATTCAAAAGGCAACAATTAATAAACAAGATTAATTTTTAAATTAATTATTTATTTACCAGAGGAAAAGCCTTTTGTTCTTTAAAAAAATAGGTAGACAATTATCTCCTTGGTGGGTATATGCAGAAGTGGGCGTCTTCAAAAGGTGTTTGCATACTTATTTCCATTTTTATTAAGTAAAAATGATTTAATATAAATAGAATTTAGGGAGAATAATTTAACTTTAAATTATTTTCCTATATGAAAACACATTTATGTATTCTTTGATTCCACTTGCAGGAAGAGTACTGCTGAGGATGAGAGGACTGAAAATTCAGCTGGGGTTTTTTTCTGTGTTGTTTTTTTTGTGTGTGGTGTTTTTTTTAATGTTTGAAAAAAGCGTCATTCTAACTACTTTTTGTGGGCAGCTCCTTGGGTGATTTTATTGTTTGTTTGCATTTCTCCCCCTCCAAAGATGCCTTTCCCAGGAGCCTTTGGCAGGATGGAGACATCCCACAAAGATGCCATAAAACAGCACCTGGGGGATTTTTGGCCCCAGGGTTTTGCCCTTTGCAGGCAGCTTTATCACAGCGATGACTCTGAAATCCAGCAGCTTCTGGGATTTGCTTGTCATGCTTTTACCAGGTGGCTTTGGAAATCTTCCTGCTGCTGCATGTGCAGGATTTTTGCAAATCACTCACTCTATCCTGTGTCTCAGGAAAAACAGGAAACCTAATAGAAAGGGGTTGTAATTAAAAATTGAGTATTTTTGACATGTGTTATTTGCTGAGCAAAGTAACTGTCCTTTATGGGGCTCTCCCAGCTGGAATAGGGATGGATGGTCATGGATATCACAGGTTAGTGCTAACCCAGGATAGACAACTGTTGGTAACTTCAGATATTTTATGATTAAAAGATATAATGTTACCTTTTAAAACAGCACTCTGATGGAACTTCTGCTTAACAAAACAAAAAGTCATCTTCTTATGCCTGGTCAGAGACACAAGACAGGAGAATCTTGAACTTGGAGAAACTGCTGATCAAAGACTCATTTCCAAATTTGTTCGGGCTGCGCTTGTCTCGTGACACTTGAGAAGGGGGTTGGTTTGCTGGAGTGACTGGAAGTCTGAATGCCTGGTTTATTTAGTAACCACTGACCCAGCAAACATTCCCAGTGGTCAGATGAAGCAGATGCCTCTTCTGATTCAGCCTCTGTGTGCAGGGGGAACCTTGTACCACTGGGCTGGGAACATTTTCTTTGGGGTAGAAGATGCCTCAGTGCAGTCAGAACACTTTCCAAGTCTGGAGGATTTTAAATCCTGTGATCACTAAGAACACCTCTTCTCCTAAAGTTAAGAGTCCTCACAGAATTATGATGGAAGTAAATTTTCAGAAGTTTAAGGGTTATTTATGCATTAGTCCACCAGGATGAGCTTGTGCTGCTTGGAAACATTTCCAAGCATTAAGAAACTTGTGTATAGAAAAATGCATCTTTATATACGGGAGTAATTGAACAAATGTTACTGGGATCAGTCTCAAGGTGTTCGGTTTTTCACATGTTTATTGCCAAACTCTCAAACCCTCTGGGTCTTCTTAGGCTGGTCTCTTCCCCATCATGTGAAATCTTGTTTATATTGTAGTACATAACATTTATGTACAACATTCATGTTGTAGTACAGACTTTTTTGGTTGATCCAGCTGTTGAGGACCTCAATAACCAGTGACATATTTCTGGGGAATGAGAAGTATTTGTGTGACAATGATGGAGAAAATACATTTATTTAGTGGTTGCAGAAGAGACTCTTAGCAAAGCCCACTCCTCCCCAGCCTGCAGGATCACAGGATTTAAAATCCTCCAGACTTGGAAAGTGTTCTGACTGCACTGAGGCATCTTCTACCCCAAAGAAAATGTTCCCAGCCCAGTGGTACAAGGTTCCCCCTGCACACAGAGGCTGAATCAGAAGAGGCATCTGTTTCTCCAGCTGTTTCCTGAGCTGTGAGTGCTCCAGTGATGCTCAGGCAGAAGAGGATGGACAGAGCTCCTGGGTGGAGGTTTCCAGCCTGTGCCACGTGGGTCCTTCTCCTGGTGGTGTTCTCCTGCCACCTGCAAACTGTTCGTGGCTATCAGCTGTTATTTGTTAAGAGCTTTTTTTATTATTTGGACTCCCCTTGTTACTCAGATTGGTACATGGCAAAACATGGCCTGTAAGATTAGTTTCGGTAATTTTATAATACAAATTCCTTCACCATCTATAGAGTTGTGCCTGATTTACTGCAGCGTGGTCAGTCCCCAGATGGTAGAGCATGGTTCCCTAAAGCCCTGAATTTATCTGATTATAATGATTATAATGATTTTAATGCTGATCATGAGTAGCAGTGGTACAAAGTATCCAGCTATACTTTTGAGAGCTTAAAAAGATCTTTCTTAATAGGCTTTCTTACTGGCAGTCTTAAAATCAAGTAAAGCAAAAAACAATTTCACTGTTCAAAGAAGAATGCAGGCTGGATAATTTTTATCCAGTGGACTTCATTAAATAGCTGTGTGCTGTTTGATCATATCAACAGTGACCTGCCAGGTTTAGGAGCTCTTAATAATGGCAGGAGTATTTAAAAGCAGTGCTTTCAAGAGAAAAGTTGCTTTGCCCACACTGTTTACCCTACATCAGAGGAAAACTGAGAAGGTAGCAGGATTAAAGTTACAAAAATGAAATGTCTCAAAGATTCTTAGACTTTCCTTGGTACTCTGGTGCATTCCTGTCTTTTTGTATAAATAATTCACACAGTATTAGTAAGTGTTGAAACAAATTGTGGCAGAAGAAATTTCCAGGTGTTTTCTACCTGATATTCCTCACATTCTTTTCATGCCTGGTGGGTTCATAAGAAACTGGCTGCCATGGAGTAATTAACAGACCGTAACTCACTTAACAGACATGAGCAGAAACCTTGTATTGTGTAAACTTTCCTCATTATTATGGTACATTTCATGCTGTTTGCATGTCTTTGTTTTTTAGTTCTTGTTAAGAAGCCTTTGTAGGCAGCACTCTCCAGGCTTATGTGCAGCATTAAAGCTCTTTCCTGCAGAATTAAATCATAGAATTATTTATGTTAGGTGGATCTCCAAAGCCAAACAGAGTAGGTGCTCAAGGACTTCCCTAGCTGAGTCTTGAACATCTCCAAGGATGGGGATTCCACAGCCTCTTTGGGCAACCTATCATTTGATCACACTCATGGTGAGTGAATTAAAAAAAAAAAAAAACCAGAAAAAAGTCCTCATTATATGTAATTGCAATTCCATGTGTTTGAGTGTCTGTTGCCTCTCATCATAGTGCTGTGCACTTTGGAAAAGAGTCTGACTCCATCTACTCCATATCCTCAGTAGTAATGGGTTTTCCTTTAGTTACAAAAGCCATTTTCTCCATCTGGACAAAAGCAGGATTGGTAGTTAAACCCCAGGCTGTATTTCCTTGAAGACCTTTCTGGAGTTATACATCACAAATTCCCAGCTTGATGTTTTGAAGGTGGGGGTTGGAATGTGGGTGGTTTTCCATTCCAGTTGCAACTGATCTGCTCCTGTCCATAAATATTCAACAATTCCATTCAAGAATATTTTTAAAATGCTTTCCACTTAGCAGCATTGTGCGTTTTGTGTTCTCAAACTTCTAATTTGCAAGTCAGGTTCAGATACCTACCCAGAGTTGTCGGCAAGGCTGCAGATTAAATTAAGGTGTAATGACCTGGCAGAAACTCCTGCTGTGTTCTGCTGGGGCATCTGCCCAGTGCCAGTTGCATTTGGTAACTAGTGAGTTCTCTGTGTTTTTCTGCCCCATGGAGACTGGGATTCTGTGTTGTTAAAAGTGGAAGGTGAGTTGGAGGAAAGTTTCCAAAGTTCACCAAAGATCTTGTGCTTTTCAAGAGTGTGCTGTTCTTTTAACCAAATGAAGTTCATTTATTGTGTACACCTCAAAGATGGGGTGGAATTCAGCCCCATGTGCCACCTGACAACACTGGAATGATAAAATTAGTGAAAAAAAAAAAACTTGGATGGATGCTTCAGTGCCTCTGTGCAAAGGGACCACATGGACTTCTCCATTTAGTGCAGTATTTCTACCACTCTGTATTTTTAAGCTACACACAGTACATGTAATTCCATACTTGTGAGATACTGTGTGTGCCTTTGTGGGTCGGTCAGGTTTCTAAAGTCTGAGAATTACATGTGTTCAGGATCTTGCTGGATCAAACTAATTGTATGTATTTATATAAGTGATTGACAGGCTCACTTAGCGTGCTAAAAATAATGAGGCTCCCTCAATTTATTCAGCAGGAAACTTGATATTCCTTTTCAAAAGAAGGGCAATGCTGTTGTTTAAAAAAGAAATGTGATGGCATGTTATTACTTGTGGATATGTTGTTGTAAGTCTGAGTCGTGAGGCTTGCAACAGCTCTCAGCAGATCACGTACCTCCTCATGCCTGAATAAAGGAGAGATGTGCTGCATTGAGTTCTGCGTTGGAATTCCCCCAAACAGATTTCATCTTGTAATTTCAAACAATTTGTGGTGCCTTCTTTGAATATTGTTTTCCATTGTTCATCGTTAAACCGTTCCTGCCTTCAAACCCAGAGCCTGTTTCATCTCAGTGGCAGATTGTCACCTCTCTCTGCCTGGGCCACACATCATTTGGTGGCTGTGTTCCTGTGGTAAAGGAGATGATTTCCTTCCCCTAGCCTCTGTCTTCTTTTGGAGAGTATTGTATATTTTGGGTTTCTGATCAGTTTTGAAAATAGTTGTTTTTGAGATGGGGAAGAAGATAATTGATTTTAGTGTGTCTTTTTTTAGCCAGGAACATGGTCTCTGGTCTTCAAAGATGAGCAACAGGCAGAGTTGAATCCTGTACTGAAATAAGGCTTCAGGTCTAATAACTTAGTATCTCCATGGCCAAAAAATGATCACTTGGTGCTCAGACCTATCTTCTTTCATGTGCAACTTATTTCTTAGCTAAAGTCCAGTAGCATCTAAATACAGAGGATGGATTACTTAGGTGTTTGCATGTGTGTCTAAATGCCCGGATTTGCCCTGGAGTAAATTCTCAGTGTTCAGGTGTGTTAATCGAGGCTCAGTGCCTGGCCTAATTTAACATTTGAAGAAAAGGGGAGTAAAATGGGCTGAGAGGAAGAGAGGAACTAGTGTAGAATAATCTGGATTTTCCACACACCCCCCCCCCCCCCCACCTTTCCCCTATTTCTGTGTAGTAGCCTGATGATAAAGGGCTTTTCCCAGAGTTATTTTCTGTTTGAGTTTAATGTCAGTGTGGAGATTAAAGATGTTTGTTTTCCATTGGCTTAGTAAGTCTAAATCCAGCCTTTGAAGTCAGGTCATTTGAGATTCTTTAGATGAAAAATCAACTCTTTATTTGGTAATCTACCCAACACCCTCAGATTTCAAGCTTAAATAAAATGCTGCCTTTGCTACAAATGATGTCAGTATTGCCTGAGGTTTGTTTAAGCAGAAAGCTGAAGTCAGCTTGAACAAAACTTGGCAAAAGTGGGATGTTTTATTCATGTGGATGATTTGAATAATGTCCCAGAGTTTCCATGGTATAATTTTGTTGCACTTAATGTTTAAAGAGACCCCCATCCCCTTCATTTAGGGAAAGCCCTTTGGTTGGGATTCATGTTTAGGCTTATGGTGAGTGGTGTATTATTGCTGTGTAAATACAGACTTTTTCCATACGTACAAGCTCTCCTAACATTTATGGAGCTCTGCTGAGGGCTGCAGGGCAGTACCTGAGAGACATGGTGCTGCCAGCAAGCAGCCTTGGAAGCTGGGAGGCAAATGATAAAAACATCCCATGAGTTTCAGAGATCCCACTTGCCCTTTTCCTCCTGCTCCTCCTTTGCACAATGCCTTTTGAAGCTTCAGAGAAGGAATTTACCCCTCTTCATTGAAGGTGTCAAGGAGCTTATGGGAAGGTTACTCTTGAACTGGGTTGTATCAGAGTAGAAAACTCTTCCTGCTTTAGCTCTGTGCTACTTCTTCCTGCTTTTGCTCTGTGCAACAACAGACAAACCAAAAATCCCACCTCCAGCCCAGCTACTGACTGAAATGGGGTCAAACATCAGATTCAGGAGATGATGTGGGATCATGCTGATACAAGGACTATGGCCCTTTGTAGCATTAGTGTGTTCAAGCAGGGCTGTTCTCATGGATTTTTGTAGTTTTGAGGAATTTTTTTTGAGAACCTGCCACTCCATGAATCTATTTGAAGCAGGACATTTGATTAAGGATGTAGAAGTTGTGAGTCTCTCCGTTCAGGCTGAGTTAATGAATTCCACAAGTTCAAAATTGCAATAGTCGGGCAGAGAAAAGCTAATTACTTCCATTGATTGCTTGGAGGCCTGGTGCCGTGTGTCAGAGTCTCTCTGTATTACAGAGACTTCTCAGCTTCCTGCAGCAGGAGCTGATGTTATAACCACAGATGGGGGTGAAGCCCTGGCTCATTCCCGCAGGGATGCGGCAAGGTGGGGCAGAGGGGAGGGAGTGCAGACATAAACCTGTAACTCCCCTGCTCTCACCCGTGCCACAGTGGGTGCCAGGAGGCTGGCCAGGGTGTGTGAGCATCTCTGTGCCCACCTGAGAGGCAGGTGTGCTCAGGAGAGGCAGAATCTCTCCGTGAATTTCTAGAGAAGGCTCCCACTGCTGGTTGCTGATACTGGATAGAAGCTCCAGTTTGCTGTTCCTTGGCCCAGGGGTGTATTTTGCTTTTAATACCCACTGCTAACTTGCAGCCTGCTTGTCACTTGCTGATTGTGATTAGTTGCTTTAGAAACACTCAAAAAGCCATAGCATTAGGAACCAGATAAGTATCCAAAGGCAGATTTATAATACTGTCCAGAAGTTTAAGCTACTACAGATACCGCGGCATTATATTTAAGAGTATTTCCTCCCCGCCTTGCAGCCTCAGAATATTTTTTTGGATCCCAACCTAAGGCTGAGTGAAGGGAGACAGCTTTTTTCTGGTGAAGCCCGTTGAATTGTGAGCGGGGCACAAAGGGGTGTTTGTTCTGGAGCCCGGAGCTGATGGGCTCTGAGAGCCCCGACAAGGGCCCGCAGTGCTCCTCGCGCCGCGTCCCAGGAATGCTGGTGTTTGCCGAAGGGATGGCTGGGCTCACTGTCCAAACAGATCTCTGCTTGCCAACTGGGAACATATTGCAGTCTCTGTGAGGCACTCCATCACGGCTTGAATAGCTCCTCTTGTGCTCAGGCGCTCTGAATGCGAGAGAGAGAGAGAAATATTCCTTTCAGCCTTCTGCAATGTCAAAAAAACCCCCTTTAGTGACCGTATGAGAGCGCTGCCTTAATGCAGGGGTTCAGAAAGGGAAGGAAGTTAAGAAGAAGGGATGGGATTTTTACCATTTGTCGCTATATTTATAGATTGAAACTTTTCTTCGCATTAAAATGTTGCTGCATCTGCTATTTCTTGGGGGGAAAAAAAAAGTAAATGCACATTTTTAACATACCACTCTATTTATTTTGAAAAAATGTTTGCTGTCACTAGCAAGTTCATCCCAGCTCTTTTCTAGGAGACTAATATAGAGCTTGTAAAATAATTCTTTTCATCTTCTAAGCCTTCACCTGTAGTTTGTAAACATACTTGTGTTTTGGAAAATTACCATAGTAAGGCCTGATTCCACAGCAGCATGTGCATTAATTGATCCATTACCTGTGCAAGCTTATGGAGTCAAAGGATTTTATACAAGCTTTAATTCTGTGCTTGTGATATTTGGTTGTAGATAACTTGATATGATTTTGGTGAATTGATCTGAAGATTATAATACATAGGGAAGTAACTTGAGGCTCTTTGCAGTATAAGCAAAATTTCACCCTTGCTCCCTTCCCTCCCCCAAGCAGCATTCTCCCATTCCTGAACTATATTTGTATCTAACTTAAATAAACATGGATTATAATTCCTTTAAGTGCAGTGCTCATCTATTTTTGTTTTCAGAATGCTTCACAAGCAATTTTGCAATTCCAAAGTGGAAGCTTTTTACATGGAAGGAAAGACTGTTGTGAAGACTGGAAATAAAAAATGCACTTTAAAACCAAGTAAAAAATCTTGAGTTTTGCTCCTAGACAGAGTGCACGCATTATCTAAGAAATAACAAGAATGTGTTTGTTCCGGGACTTTTGTGTGCAGGAGAGGGAGGAAGGACTTCACTGCTGTCACTGTTTCTATAGTGACAGCTCATTCTCCAGGCAGTATTGACATAAACTATAGTCAATCATTTATAGTGAGAAAACGTAAAAAAAAAAAAAAAATTAACCACCTAAGAGTGTTTATAAGCTCTTCACGGTGTATTATAAATTGTATGTGGAAGTTATTCACCCTCTGAGGTTTGTGTAGTTTGCTGTACTATGAGATACTGATAAAATATCCGGATGTGGTGCACATTTTTATGAAATACCTGTAAATGGCTCTGGCTAATGGATTCAGTATGGTGTGCTGTGTTGTAAAATATCTGAGTGCATGATGGTCAGAAATTTATCTTAAAGCAGGCAAAGTTAAATTGCAACAGCAATTTTTACCAGATGTTCCCTTATCTTTTATCATATATGGCTTGATAGTGAGAAGCCAAATTCTAAAGCAGAGCAACCTATAAGGAGGCATTTAGTTATGGCCACATCCCACCAGAATCTCATTTGGACCTGGCCTTTGTAGGAAGAATGGGCTAAGCTGGAAACCCGAGTGTGCCAGTGTAGGAATTATCCCCAGCAAACACAGGATCAGACTGGTGGGCTCCAGCTGTGGCTGCTGCCTTGCCTGGCTGTGATATCATCTGTAAAGATGGTACCACATACTGTGCCCAGCTGTGACTTTCTCTGTTTGACATACAAAAGCATAATGTATTTTTATCAGAAGACTTGAATCTGGGGCAGTGCAGCCCAGACTAATCCCCAGTTGGCCACAGGTTTGCTCTGGTAGGTGCAGGAAGATCCTGAAAGCATCTTCAGCTTGTCAGGTCTTTTTGAACTCCTGGTGGACAGTGGGAGAGATTCCACGGCAGCTACTGAATGTTAATTGAAAAGCCTGCCCAGTTCTCATCAGAGTGGTACTGGAGTTTTCCATGAAATATAGTTTATTTTGGCAAATTTGTGCTTTCCATAGGAAAAGCTGGGTTGGAGAATGATTTCAGCTTGCCTGAAAGTTGCTGTGTACTGATTTGGCATTGTGATATCCTTGGGTTTGGATGAATGTTGGAAAAGTGAACATTTTGCTGTGCATCCAGTCACTGTTAACATTTTTCTAAGTGGATCATTGTGGGGCATTTTTCATTCTCTGGGATTTCAGTTAGGAATGGGATAAATGAAAATTATCTATGTCCCCAAATTTATGGGTTAAAATGTCACTGTTCTTAATTTTTTCAGGCTTATTACATGTATGACAGCATAAATGTTTACTATAAATTTGACTGTAATTTTCAGAATTACTTCATGTATGACAAGTATAACTGTGCACAGACATCTAGAAATTAGAGAAAGAAAGGAGGGGAATATCTAAAACAGGTGGTGTGGAACAATATTTCTATTGCACTGACACAGCAAAGTTTTTAGAAAAGATACTTTCCTTAATGCAAACGATATTGATTTAATGTAACTCAGATGCAGGGCAAAATGTGAAGTGACAAACCACATTTTTCAGAGTATTTTTTGTTATTTTCTTTCGCTGTGGCTCTGGCTTGTTATATGACTTATTGAATCTTAGATATTGAGGTAGAGTGATTTAGTAGAGAGCTCAGCATCAGTACAATTTATTTATTTCCCTAATTCTTTCTCTTGCTGTCTGATAGTTTCTCTTCTTTGCTGTGCTCTCCTGTAAAGGGAGTATTAGAGCTTACAAGGTGATGTGTGATGAGGTTTAGAGGTGCTTTAATGCTGTTTCGTGCAAGGGGTAATTTTTGATTCTCAGCTTTCTCTTGGCGAATAAATGCGATTGATTCTGTTGTGCCAGGCTGTTCTGCCAGCTCCTGTCTGGGCTTCAGCAGAAAGTATTTCATGTCTTATGTTAAATTCTCTGGTGGACAGCGTAGCTGCCTACAAACCAAAGGCTCATTTGCCTTCCAAGGCTGGGGTAACCTGGACATAAAATGCAGCATCAGGAGTGTGATAGAGTGTGCACAGAAAGAAGCAGAAAGGACATGAGAAGCTCATGGCCAAAACTTGCTTTGGGAAAAATCACCGTATTAGGTCTTTAGGGATGCTACAAATAAAGACAAGAAGCTTGTTGGAGAAATACATGTCCGTGGCATGAAGTATTTTTTTCTGAATGCATCATCTTTCTTGGCCAGCACCTCATTTCTAGGCCTGAAACAAAAGCACAGCAGACTTAGGAATCAGATAGAAGTTGAGTAAAACTGCTCTGAGGTAACATAATGAAATGAGCTTGTTAAGAACTCCCAGCAAATAAAGCAGCCAGTGCATTAGGTGTCTTTCTCCAAAATGCTTTTTTCTGATATTTTCCAACTCAGTTGCTGAGCATCACTGCAATGTTAACATCAGAAAGGCTTGTGATAAACAAGGCAGTGTCTAACCAGAAAGGTTGGTGAGTGTTAATTTCTGTATTTCCAAAGAAAATAACAATGATACTGAGTTTTTTTTATATTTTCCAGTGATACTAATTTCTCAAGATTATTTTCTTCTTAGCCAAACCTTATGATGCGTGCAGATTTCAGTAACTTCTTGATGGGCAACTGCATGAGCAAATACAGGGGAAAACAGTTGAGTCACGAGCCTGAGCCCCATGAGAATAGATCAGAAGCCAGCATGATGCAGTGTTACAGAAACAGAGCTTTCTTCGAGCCATGGAGACTCTGAGTCACCAGGACAAATTGTTTTTGTTATTTTATTTTTTTTAATTGTGTGCTGGGAGGGCTAATGCACAAACTTGTATGACCCAGTGAGTTGTTTTGCTCCCTGTTAGATACTTTTGGATGTGCAGCAGCTCTGACTCCAGGTATTCCTGTACCTTCATCAGTGCTGCCTGGTCACTGAAATGGCTTAGAAACAAATAAATGCTGTTCACTGCTGGAATGGAAGAGAGGAGAAACAAAAGGAAGAATACACCTGTGGAATCTTTCCTCTTTTGAGAGTGAAGCACTTTGGTTGTACAATGCTCAAGTTGCACAGTTATACCTGTATGAAGTTTTGGGGACTTAGAAACACCATTCCAACTCAAGAGATTTTGAACAGAATTTATGGTTTCTACCTGCATCAAAGGTGGATAGTTGTTTAGGTGCAGAAATGCAAGATAGAAGGTTTTTTTTTTAATTGCTTAAAAATAAATTAAATGGGTGAGATTTGTGTTTTAATCAGTCAGTTTATCCCAGCCCTGGAAGTGTTCTAGGCCAGGCTGGATGAGACTTGGAGCAATCTGGTCTAGTGGAAGCTAGGGCAGGGGGTGGAACTGGATGAGCTTTAAATGTCCCATCCATCCCAAAGCATTCTGTGATTCTAAGATTAAATTAAGGCTGCTGTGCTCCCCATTTCTGTCAGGGCACACACAGTCCTTCCACTTATTTGCACGTGCAAACCACCACGACCAAAGATACGTTTTAGAATTTCACCTTTTGAAAATTGCAGGATTTTTTTTTACATCACACTCTACCTATGCTTTCTTAGCTGCCACTTCCCTTCCCATTGGACTCTTCCTTTACTAACTGAGATGTTAGATCCCAACAATAGAGCTGAAGTAGAAATTCAAATAATTCAGAGGACAGTTTCTCAACCTAAGGTTGTTAAGAGGAAATCAAGAGCATTCCTTGAATAGTTGCGAAGTGGCTAAATCCCTTCTCCCGGAGCTCCGCTCTTTGCTGCAAATTCCAGGCCCTGCGGGTGGAGTTGTCATGGCGGGGCTCCTGTGCTGTGTGGGTAATCCCTCTACAAACCTCCCCAGCCTGGGAAGGGCCCCAAAAATGGGATTATTCCAAGGCAACTGCGCCCATGGAGCCTCCTGAGCGGAGGCAGCCCCCGGCAAGGCGCGCCTTTTCTTCCTCTGCTGGGACGGAGACGCCGAAGACCTGGGAGCGCTGAAAGAAAAACGTTTCACCCACGTGTTTGAAAACTTTTTAATAAGCTCTGAAGAGTGATGGCCAGTTGAAATGCTCACTCCCTGGAGGAAAGGGGGCTTTTAATCTCTCTCAAGCTGCACGATGAATGTTTTGGGTAGTAAATTAGTTTTGCAGTTGCTGTAGCCAGCAAGAAAAACTCCCTTTAATGCACCTGAAAACTCAGAGTGTTTCAAACGTGCTGTGGAGAAAATGTCCTAGAACTGTGCTGGTTAGAAGTGTTATTTGAATAATTAGAATAATTTAGTTAATTACATGATATTTGGTTCTCATTGACAGTTAATTTATTTAGAAAGGGCAGAATCTCACTCTCCTACTACATCATGCTGTGTGCTAGGATTCTTTTTATCTGGGGACATGGGAAAACAAGAATTTATGGCTTATTTTTTGAAGGATGCAATGCTGTCAGTAGCCCAGAGGCATGCTTTAAACACAAGTCAACTAACGTGCTCTGTGCAAAGGCTCAGCTTAGAAATATGAGAGATGAAGTGAAAACGAAGGGAGGGTGACAGGGCCCTTCAAGCATAACCTGGTGACTCACAGCCTTCCTCCTCACCTTGAATGTTTATAAATGAGAGCAGGATGTGAAAAAGTGAGTTAGTGCCTTCCTGGGACAGCCACTGTGTAGCTGAGGAAGAGTCTGCTGGAGTTGAAGCTGTGAGGAGGAACCAGGGTGAGCATAACCAGCTTCCTGTGCCTTGCTGGTGTTCAGGTGGCTCTCAGGTGGGATTTGAGCACCTTCCTTTAGGCCTGGCATGACTGCAAAATGTTCAGAGATCAGCAGCCAAGAGAATCGGAGCTCTGTGAACACGAGCTGTGAGACAAGCTTGGAATATGGGTTTTGTTTGGGCTATGGAAGGGCAGGCTCAAAGGAGATGGGGCAGAGAGGGATTTCAGGAAATGCTGTCGGAATGGAAATAGCAGAAGGCTCCTCTGTTATGAGTGGAGAGTGAAGAAGCAAAAATGTTGAAGGACAGAAGTGCAAGTTTGTTTCAATGCAAAGGCAGGTAGGCAGTGGAAGACACAAGTGGGGATTTCATGGAGCTTCAGTCACTGGAGATGCTGAAGAAGCAGCATTGGTCAGGAGAGGCTCAGCTAGGGCTGGTGCTGTTTAGGGGAAATACTTGGCTGCTGCACTCTCTGATCCAGGAGAACAATGCTCTGGTTGAGACTTCTCCACTTAAGATGCAGCTTTTAATTTTTACATTCTTAATGGGAATTGAATTGTGAAGCCCCTGTGAAGGAAGGAGGAGATGGCTCTGCCTCTGGTGAGCAAACCTCAGCTGGGAAAGCCCTGGGCTCACCAACAGCATCTCCAAGCCCTGTGCTGGATGTCATACCTCACATTTTAGCTTGTATTTTTTTCTACATTAATTCTGGGGTAAGTGCAGTACTGTAATAAAACGCCCAACAGAGGGACAGAGAATATTAATATATAGTGAAATTTGGTTTTAATACTTACTGAATAGATATATATGCATGAATGAAAAATAAGTATATCTTATGTATATATGGACTGTGCTGTTGCTCCAGGGAGATGGCAGTTCACCACAGCCTCACAAAATAGCCCAACGTGTACCTGAGAACCATCAGTATTGATGATTCTCATCCCTCCCCACCCTCGCACGATAAAGAGTGCTTGTTTGTGACAGGTGGATGTTAATTGCTGTGTTTTTGATGAGCACATTCAAACAGAGACTTTCAGATGATTCACTGAAGTTCAGGATCCAAACATGTCACAAATAAAACTCATCAGCCCTGTGATGGTGATGGGTGGCACTGTGGCAGTGCTGGGTGGGGAGGGAGGGCTGGAGGTTTGCTTTAGTTCAGTTTTCACTGGCTGGCGGATATTTCTCCCTGTGGGTAGACAGGTGAAGAATAGCCATCACCTAATTGCTGCCTTGTTTGGGGCAGGTGGAAGAGAACGTTCTGTGTAACTTCATTGTTGGCCAGGTTTGGGTCTGTTGCTGATTGTACAGTCCTTCTGGTGTTGCCATGGGAATGAAATAATTATATTGTGAGTAATTGGAGCATTTTCTTCTACTGTTGCAGGAAAGTGGTGTTGTGTAATTATTGCTGCCTTTGATGGAGATTGTGCTCCGAGCTGAGTGTTCAGTATTTGTATAAACCTGTTGCAGAGAACAAAACTTTCTGCAAGTGAATGCCCTTTTATAAATGTGGCTGAAAGCTGGCACATGCACACACACACACTCCCCCAAAAGCATTTATATCACCAGAATGTGTTGAAGAGCTGTCTCAAAATTGAAGAGGGAAAAATAGCATTTTTAGTGATGTTCTCATGATTTGTTGTTTGTCTTTCAGGCAAATAATGTCATATTGTATGCAAATGGAAATGCTGTTGATAACTGGTGCAGAAGTAAAATAATTCTCATTTCAGGACATCTGTTTCCCTTGAGACTAAGCTCTGGCTGAAAGTTAGTCCAGTGGTTATATAGGTCTGGTGGGAAGCTGATCTAGAGGGTCCTAATCCTCCATTAGCTGTTCATAGCTTTAGCAGTGTAAAAACTTGATAAATTAGATTTTGTTTATGCAAAAGTGAAGCCTGATGCTGACAGAGATCGCCCACCATTTGTGTGGCTTGGCAGTAGTTACTTGATGGGTTTTCCCCATTTCTGAATTCAGCTTTGTGGTCTCCTTTTCTCTCTTGCAGCCTCATGCAGGGGCTAGGCTGCAGTTTTCTGTGCAAAGTCTCTTCTCTCACATTTCTTGGTAGTGCTGTTCTCTCTGTTCATCCATGGACATTCTGGCATATTTCTGTCATAAAACAAAAGGTTATGCAAAGGGAAAAGAAGATAGTAGATACGACGAAGACTTACTTTTTTCCAAAACAGAGTATTTTTCCTGCAACACCCTACAATTTTTTTGCAGTCTGAAGTTTTAGTCAGGCTTAAGTATTGCTTTATGACCTAAATCCTATTCTGGGTTTGTGTCCAGTTGCGTTCCCACAAACTTCCTGTGTGACCCTGCATCAGGCATTTCATTACTTTGTCCCACAGTTTCACTTGTGAAGCGAGGGGAATAACAACCCTGCTCCAGCCAGATGTTCTGGGGATGGATTCGTGAGTCCTTGCGGGGTTAACGTGGTGCTGGGTCACAGAAATGCTTTTGTGTTCCTGCCTCAGATGTCAGGATGTCATCTTGGGCTAATATTCCTCACGAAATGAATGTCTCTCCAGTTTCAGGTTATTGTGTTGTGGCTTGTGTGCTAATGGATTAATTTCAGATGTTTTCAAGTAGTTGGTTGTTCTCTTTGTTTCCAAAGTAGTCCTAATTTATTTAACAGTATTTGCCATTCAAGTCAACTGATTTTAGACAGATGTTTGTCTCTTGTGTTTCAGTCTAGACATTTATGATTTACAATCTGTAGCCCATCTGGTGAATTGCCATGGGAATATGCTTATTTTCAATGCTTGAAGTATTGCAACATACTCCTTGCAAGTGTTTTTGCAGTAGCGGCTGGTGAGCCAACCATCAGAAAGGGTTTATTTTAGCAAAAGACTTGTTTGTTCAGATCAGGACAGGAAAATACTCCATTTCTATTCAAAACAACAAAACCAAAAAATGTTCTATTCCAAAATATTGCCTGTAAATTGATACTCTAGAGTGATAGATATATTAGTCTAGTTTAAAAAAGAAACAAAACCCACCTGGGAACGTTGAAGAACAGCAAGAGAGCTGAAGAATCCCCCTTGTCCAGCTCCATTCTCTTGTGGCTGAACAACTTTACTTGCCTAACCTTTTTGAAAGACTTTGGTGAGCTTTAGATTGTCCAAGTTTCTCATAATGTGTAAATTTAAATGTCATCACTGCAGAGTAGGTCACTGATGTTTTGTCACTGGTGTAGGGTAGCCGTATGCTCTGGGACCAGGTCCTTGTCCCCAGGCGCTTCCTGCTTCCTTTCCAGCCCCATGGCAGGAGGAGAAATTGTGGATTCACCAGGAGAGGATGTGCCAGGCTGCTAAACAGCCTGCTGACCTTGTCTGGAGTCTTTGCTTGTTGAATTAGTGAAGTGTGGTGAACCCCAAAACCAAGGTGCAGGATGGCAGGTGAGAAGCAGGACAGCTCTTTGTGCTCTCAGGATGAGTATCTCCAAATTCAAACCACTTCACGTTTGAAACAACAAACGTTTGATGCTTGAAAAGTTATTAATTCATAGTTCTGTGGTGGACAAAAGTGAGCATTTAACCTGACTTCCTCCCAGAATTAGGCTGAAATAACGCTCTGTGTGTGACTGATGTAGTACTGTGGTAGCTTTGGACAGGGCATGTTCGGGGCAACTGATAGCTTTTAGTTAATTTCCTGTTTTTACAGGTTACTGCATTGTTTCTAGAATATGCCCTAAACCAGAATACAACATCTGGGAGACACACACTGCAAACCAGCACACTGCTGAGTAGGAATCTCGGTGGTTCTGACATGAAAGCGTGGGGTGCTGTTGTTTAACTCCAGGTTGGACGTGCTCAGCCTCCCGCTGTGTGCAGCAGGTCAAGCAGCAAACACCGGTAACGCAAACGGCTTTCAAGAGGCTCCAGTGTAAACAGCAAAGGTGCCGTCGTGTAAATAAGCCAGAAAATGCTCCAGGAGCTGTCTGCTGGATGCGTTTGGCACGGATTTCTGAGCAGTTTGATTGGATGTTTGGTTGAGTGAGTTTGTCTGCACATGTTGAAAGCATCAGTCAAACCCAGACTGGAGCGTGGCTGGTCCTGTCGGGTCTGTGGCTGCAGAGTCCAAGGGCTGAACGTGTCATTCGAGCGTTTGGGGTTTGCAGTTTGGGCTAAATAACGACTGTGCACTGAAACTCCAAGACACGAGTGTGTTTTTTATAACTTGCATCGGTTTGGCATCTTATTCTTAATTATATTTACGGCAAATCGACTTGACAATCTGTGAGAGTGAGTGAAGAACTGTTATATTTGTAGTCCTGGGATTTAGAAAAAATGTGGTCATAGAAGTCACAAGGAGTTCAAAAAGTGTTACCTACTTCAGTCTCCACTGTCAGACCCTGTGTTTGCATGTTTGAAGATGACTGTGCTCAGTGGTTAAGCCATGCACCTGCAGGATTTCTCAGGCTGTTTCTCTTAGCTGTTCCATTTGCATTTAAATAGTCATTTGTTGCGGGATCCAAGATAATTTGAAATTCATGGAGCCATTTCTGTTAGACTTGAGGGTTTTGGTAGTGTTTTTGTACTCTTCAAAGGGGAAGGAACATTTCATACTACTAAACTGCGATCTGAATAGAGAATAAGCAGTTGAGGTGTGAGAATGTGAATGGGCATGTGGCAGGCATCCTTTTATTCACATCTTTGTGTGTAGATGAGGTTGCCTCAAAAATATTGACAAATCTGTAGGGATAAGCAGGATAAAACTCTACCTGCTGCCTATGTCAGGCATGAGGTGGTGCCATGGGGATAGGCAATTGCTGGACACATTTCTTAGCATTTATCAAAGCACAGGTAACATTATTTTAGCACCTTTCACTACCCTGCCATCGACAGGTTAAATGCAGCATGAATGGGACTTTTTTTTGCCATTTCAGACTTCTCCAAAGTCTGACTTTTTAAAGCTGTCAACCCTTCAAGCACTTAAAGCTACTCCTTTTCTTTCTAATGTGGAGTTGCTTTAATCTACAAATTCACACTGATCTAAGGACAAAGTATTTAGGTCTTGAAAAGCAGCAGATTTAGGAACTTGAATAGACACACCTGGGAGTTGACTCTGCCTTGTACTGTACATGAGCAGAGTTAAGTTAGTGGCTGAGTTAGCTCGTGTCTAGGACAGAGTGCAGTTCAAAGCTGTGGTGATACTGGCATGTGAAAGCTCTTTACACCCTGGTTTAAAGGTTTTTATGAAATGCTCTGATATGCTCATGTTTGCTTGTGCTAACGAAGAGAGTTCTAGGCTGTGGCCAAAAGGCTGGGAAGAATGCTCACCACAGCTCTGCTGTGGAAGAGAGAAGATGAATGGAAGGATCCAGGTTGTTGGGTTTTTTTTTTTCTTTTCCTTGTCATCACCTTGTTTAGTTCATAAGCTGCTTTGAGAATAACCAAGTGGAGGGAGAAGACACGTGTGCCTGACAGGGAGCCTGTTTGTGCTTGTTTCATTGAGGAAATTGTTCCGGAACAGCTGCTCATCCATGTGAAAATGCAAACCCTTGGGTCCCAGCCAAGGTCAGCAAGCCCTGGGTCATTTGTTTTAGCAAAGCAGACCAATTTGCCCTTTAATTATCTCTCCTTTTCATTCTGTCACACCTCTTGCTCCATAGATTTACTTCCTGAGAAGCGCCACATGTGCAAGATGTGATACCAGTTTTGTTGTGGATCAGGGAAAGGCAGAATAATTTTTCATGGGTTAATTTTAACTGTTAAGCCTTATAAAATTTAATGCATTTACCTCCCTGGATTTAATTTTTCACTTAGCTAGTTCAGTAGGTTCTTGTTATTAAAACGTACAGGATTCCTAACTTTCAAACTCAAGTTGCAAAATCACTAAATTTCATATTGTTTCTCTGCTAGTGCAGGTATTGTGTTGTGGAATGGTAAATTGGTATGTGTTTGCTAAACAGGGCTAAGAAATTCCTGAACTTCAGGAAATTTCCAGTAACTGCTCTCAGAATGGGAAGTTAATAATGAAGCCTGGTAGAGTTTGGTCATTGCAAAACAGTCACTAGAAACTGTGTAAAACATATGCACATGTGCTGGAGCTAAATGTGAAAAATATTCTGCGGGGAACATGATAAAGAAAAGCAATGCTCTCTAAGCATTCTGAAAATGGTAAAATGACTTCTTTGCCCTATAATGTTATGTGGAAGGAGAGAAATAGGAAAGAAGTGTTGCTGTAGCTGGAGGAACTCAAATGCCAGATTCTGGCTTCTATAATTTAAGGAAAGGAAACTGATTAAAGTGATCTTTAATCACTTTAATGCATGCATTAAAGGTCAGTAGGGAACAAGTAAAAAGGCATACTTATACCGAAACTGGTTTTGTACAAGAATTTTGAAAGTGTCATGGGTTGCAACCCAGGCTATAATTAGCCTTAAAAATCTTGGGACAGAAGTTTCTCAAGTACATTGTGACATTATTCCAGAAGGAATAAAACTGACCAGAAGAACTGTCAGTCTCTGCTTGACAGAAACATCCTCTTGGCAGGGCAAGTGGGAGACAGAGGTGCAAGGGAGCCCTATTTTGATGTGCAATAAAATCACCCAATAAAACTTGGCACAGGAGGGAACAGAATGGTTGTTGTTGTTGTCATTTTTGTTAGACTGAGCCTTTTTGAGGAGGCAATAGATTTGCAAAACCTTGTTGGCTATCTGAAATGGTTAAAATAATCAGCTTTAATGCCATCAGAGGGGTGACAGAGCAGCACAAGGAAACAGGTGTTTGGGAAGAGGAGGAAAGGCTCAGACTGGGGTGTCAAGGTGTTAATTAGTTCTGCCACTGTATGAGACTGAGTTGCTTCTTTTACTTATTCGAAGTTTTATTCTGTTAAATATTAACGTGTTAGAAATAGGAAAACTGTGCTCTGCCAGCTGGGGACAAGTGGGGTCTGTCCCTGCCTGGGGAGGTGGACATTGGTGCCTCCAGCCTGGTGGCTCCTGCTTTTCTTTCAGAGGAGGGAGGATAATTTCCTTGCACCTGCATTTTGGACAGGGCAGCCCTCCAGGAGCCAGAGATGTGCTGTATTCCCGGGAAAGGAGCTCGGGGTGGAATTTGGCCACTGGCTTTGTCAGCAGAGGTGGCCAAGCGCTGCTGGCTCAGTTTCATCAGGAACTCAGCAGACAATCTGCATTTGTTAACAGGTTGGAAAAGTACTCCAGCGAGCTCACTTCAGTGTGCAGCATCTCTGATGGAATGAATGGATGTTTTCTCATTTAAAGTAAACTTTGTACTGAACCACAAGCTTCAATTAAAACTTGCAAAGTTGTGATTCCCAAGAGTGTACATTACTTGCATCCATCCTGTGAATACAAGCAGCTGAGGAACATCCTCCTCTAAAGTTCTGCTTTTTAACAGGTCAAAACTATTTGAAATAACCAAAAATACTTCAAAAAGCCCAACGCCAAAACCAACCAACCAAAACTCAAGCCAAACAAAAGATATGGTTTTGTCTTAGTGTTAATTAGGCACTATGGTTGGACAAAAAGAAGAATCTTCAATAATTCCTGGGACTCATTGAGCTGTGGAGGTGGGGGTCTTTATTTTACTACCTCTTGAAGTTGTTTTGATACTGTTGATGAGAGGAACGCAATAATGTGTGCTAAAGTCATTTGGCTAACCCTGAAATCAAAGCAGTGGAAACAAAACCGAGCTGCAAATCACCAGGCTGTCACTCTTTTAAAACCTGTTATCCAAATGACTTTAACAGTTTGTGGGTCATATGCAAGGTTAAGACTCATCTTGAAGGGTGCATGTTTTGATGATAAAACACAATATTACCTTTTTTTTTTATTGGAGTGGAAGTGTTATAGTCAACAGTATCAGTGTGGGAGTTTGATTTCTTCCTGCAAGTAGATCACTACTCCATATGAGCAGTTGGCACAAGGTTTGGAAGGACAGATACGAGGCAGACCGTGCTGCTTATTTGTTGTATATGTCTGTTCTCTATGTAGAAACTCCAAAACTGTTCCATTTTTAAGTTTATTTCCGAGTCAGAGTAGCTATTTTTGAGAATGACTGGCCAATACAACTCTTAAGGAGTTTTGGTGAGGGGCTGAAACAGGTTATGCATAAGGCTTCGTTCTACTGAGCAACATTTAGGTGCAGTATTTAAATTATTGTCTATTTAAATGGTGAACTCATGATTTTTTAATTTATATCAACAGTTTCTCTTGCAGTTTTTTGATTTTGAGAAGTCACTGACAAGGAGTGTGTCACATAGCTGTTAACTATTCATTTTACATATTTTCAAGCATGTTCTGTCCTGAAAAACTGAACAGCTCTTGGTAACCCAGTGTGGATTAAATCCCGAAAAAAGCATCATTGCATGTTCACAGTATCAGCCTTTACCTTTTATGTACTGTCCAGCTTACTGTGGAGGCAAAACTTGGCAGTGTGTACAGACCAAAGTGGATTCAGAGAGAAATAAAATATGCAAAAGAAGTTCGCGGAGATTTTTTTTTGATTGGGAAAACACATTTATTCAAGCAATATTTCTGTTCTGAACCAATTGTCACTTCATATTTTTGATGGATTTAAATAAAGCCATTTACATGGCAGCTCCTTCCCAATAATCACTTACTGCTGAGGCTGAATTTTTTCCATTGACACTAATATTGTTGGCTGTCTGGGGAGACAAATATATTGTTGTGAGGGTCATAGAGTAAGAGAGAAATCCATATGAGCTGAATAATAAGTAGTAACTTTTTTTTACCCTTTACTGGGACTGTAGTGTAGTTAAAGTTCCCTACATAGTTAAGTGTAGGAAAGTATGAAGTCCAGCAAAACCTGATCCAAAATATTTAAATTTAAGCTTCAGAGTTCCCATTTGCCTTATACACTTGATGATGGTTTACCATATTTCAAATCTAGATGTGAGCAAAATCTGTAGGGGCTGGTCAGACTGTAAATAGCTGGATAGAGAAAACAAACCAAGATAAGATGAGGTAAAAATAACTCTAATGGATTCCTGTGTGTAACTTGGATTTTGGGAGGTGGGAAGTTCTGCTGATTGTACTAGAAGCAGCAGGAGTATAAAAATGCAGATGGATAGGGAATGACTGCTAATTTAATGTGGACTGGTTTTGCTGATATCAGACAACAGACTGTGACTCAGTTTGTTGTGTAAGATTTCATTAGATTAGTCTAAATTTTAGGAGCAGTCACTCCTACAGGCCATTGCATCCCATCTGTGCCTGAAGTGCTTCATATGTTTTAGTGTTCAGCTTCCTTTCCTAGAATGTGATATGGTTTGGAGATGTTGGATGGCTTCTCAATCAGAGAAGGTGATGGAGTTACCTTTTGTGCTGTCAGTCAAAGCTGAAATTCAGTTTGCAGTGACAAGGAGCAGAGTCCTGCTGAGCTCCTCTCAAGAGTTTGAGCATGGGGGCAAATGGGCTAATTAACAGTTTGGTGTCAGATTTTAATATGTAATAAGGAAGGAATGAAATAAATTTTTCTTTTCCAAGCAGTAAGCTCTGATTGCAAACATCTGTCTGATGTTTGGGGGGTTGGTTTTACTGACTGCTCCATGTGATGTTCCCGAAGTTAATGGGTGAATCAATGAGCAGTTGAGAGAACTATTTCCATTTTATCTAGACACTTTCTTTTAGCTGTGAGGCTCCATTTCCAGAAGCAGTGGTTATGGCACTTGCTTTGTTGTACTTGTACTCAGTGCCTCAAAATGGAACTTGCATGTTCAGGGCTGGATTTCAGAGTGGAAACCATAAGCTTCTTGCTTGTATAACCACATTCCAAGGTTAGTCTGAATAGCTGAGATAATGAATTTGGTCTTTGTGCATTCTTAAATAGATAGATAGTTTTTCACATATGTGACTTTTTTTTTTTTTGCTACAATTGGACGCTTTCCTTGGGAGCTGCCTAATTCCAGGCTGCACAGTTTCTGCTTTGTTCCCTGCTCCTATGCCTTCGACAAGAATAACTTAACCAGAGTTCAATATAGGAATTGTGGGCTGCTAAAGGACATATTGTGTTACTGCTTAATGCTGTATAAGTTGATCAGTGGGTAATATAAAGTCTATGTTCTAGCTGTTTTATGATGAAAATATTATTTCAGCAGAATATATGGTAAAGTCATTGAACAATGATCTTATTCTCAGAATGATGGCACAAGGCATTTTCCATATACTAGAAATTAGTGGAGCTGTTCATTTTGTTATTGCAGGCTTCAAAAATAAAGCTATTTTTAACCTTTTCTAAGCAATTGTACTATTTTTTTTTTTAAACTGATATCTTATTACTCTCTTTTTATTAGGACCAGCAGAGGTTCCCATGATGTCACCCAATGGATCCATTCCCCCTATTCATGTGCCTCCTGGTTATATCTCACAGGTATGCCTCTTGAAGAATTCAAATTTGTATTATTTAAATAATAACAATTTTAAAATGTAAAACCAAAAGCATCGATTCACGTAGAGAAGTCTACTTGGTTGAAGTTTAATTTAGAAGTTTTAATAAAATGGTGAAACACATTTTCATGCTCATGTACTGATAGTACACCCACATTTACACAGGTGACCAGGGATGTGCACCTTCACACCCTGGTATTTGTAGTAGATTTGGGGTTTGAGCATCACCAAAAGCTCTGCACACAGACTGAACCTATAAATGCAACTTGCATTTTTTGAGAGAGGGGAAGAAGTCCTTGATGTTGGTAATACCTCAAGTTCTTGTGTGACAGTCAGAAGGGGTAGGAGACCATGGAAGTGAGAGAAGGAGCCACTCTAGCTGTAAAATATGCTGTTGGTCCTCAGTATCCTCCAAGCAGAAATCCTGCAGCATACCAAGAACTGGGGGTTTTGGTGTGTTTTCAAGAATAAATGTGATTTAAGTCTCTATTTATGGAAAAAATGGAAAAGGTTTCGCAAAGCTGTTAGGGTTTGGAACACTTGAACAACTGCTGCTCTTCTATGTAAATAACCCCAGATTACCAGTCTGTTCCTTCCATCTTTTGCAAAGCTTAGACTCTTTCTGAGGTAAGGGAAAATAAAAAAAAAAACAAACCAAAAGATTGATAGAAGACATAACAGCTGTGAACAATACAATAAATCCAATAATTTCACCATTTTCATTGAGACCTGGACCAAAAGCTTCCTTAAAAGTACACAAAGTATTTCAGATATCCTTGATGAATAGCATAAGAACTTTTGATAGATATAGTTTGGCATCTTGTTAAGCAGAAGATAGATGATGTCCTGGAGCCTCTTCCCCTCCCCAGGAAACATGTGAGCTTGTGTAATTCTGAAAAATTGTGGATGGCGTCATACTTAAATCCCACAAAATACTGCAATCACTCTGTGGTATTTTGACTTTTGAACAGAGTGAAAACATGCTTCAAGTAAGGGGGAATTTGTTAGCCAGCCTAGGAGAGGGGGCAGGATGTCAGGGTGGTCCTCCTGCTCCTCAGTCCTCCCAAGGGGAGTGGTTGGAGTTTTGAGCATTTGCTGCTTAATGCTCCTCATGGGCTCACCTAATTTAATAAACTGGCCCATATCATGCAGAGGTTTATCTAAAGATTTATTCTTCCTTTGAAATGACTTTAACACCTTTTTAATATTAAAATGTTTATACCTCTCCACCTCTGTGCTGAGATAACTGATTGGGTATAATTGGAATGCTTTCCAAACCAGAGGGATGAAAGCCTTCCAGCTCTATCTCTGTCTGAGCCCAGTTCTTCTGTAAAGCTTTTTGTGGGGCACCATAATAATTCCACTAAAGAAGTCTTTAAGTAGTTTCTTAACCAGAAAAATCCAACCAAAAACCCTCTTCTGAGGCAGTTTTTCCAGGGAGCTGGAAATATGTTGTAAAGTTTTAGGGGGAAACTCTGTATTCGGCACTTTTTTGCAGTGGAATGTGTGTTCTGTTCTGTGGTGAGTGAGCCTTTTGCCTCTCAGACTGCTTCATATTAAAGAGTAGTTGGAAGTCTGTAGTAATGAAATTAGCTCTTTGTTGTAATAAACGTCTCTGCCTTATTTGCTCTTGCTTTTGTCTATTGCTTCATAGTTAAACCAAGTCTTTTATGATAAACAATTAGAACACAACTTAAAATTAACATGTCAAGGGAAAGGCTATAAAGCAAATTAATGCACTCTGGGCTATGAATCAAAATATATTTGATTTTTTTGTTTGATTTGTCCCCAAAGTGTACATCTAAGAGTCAGGCAGAAAGCAATACCCCTGCAGAGAAGTAACAGTGCCTATTAAAAAAAGGGCATGAAATCTTATTTCCATTTTGTTATGCCAAGCCTGTGTGAGCTGTGTTAGCCCTGAATATTGCATGAGTTATCGAATGATTGCAACCCTGGATTAACGTGGTGCTTCATCACCTCTTTGGAAAAATTGGCAGGAGGATGTGAGCCCTGCAAGGTCAGCTCCTCTGGAAGCAGCACAAACACAGACTCTGTTTCTAGACTTCAAGGACCGTGTTAATAATTGTGACTAGAAGCTGGGTTTGTTGATGTTAAGGAGATGTTCCCAATGATGAGGCTTAGCCAGGGCAGGAAATGGTCCAGGAAAATAATAGAAAACAAATACACACCACCAGTTCAAATTTTTCATGCTATGGTTTTGCTCTCAAAAGACCAGCTCTTCAAAGAGCCAGTATTTTGCATTATCTTTTCAGCAGACAAACCTCTGTGCACCTCTGGCAGATATGAGCTATCAGATCAGGGTTCATGTCCCTGCAATACTTTGTGGGCTAAGGGTTAGTTAAATATAAACGAGAGGAGAAGTTCCTTGCTCTGCTCTTGGTGGACAATATCTCTGCTGTGTAAAAGTTGGTTGTGGAAGGTGACATGGCAGAGAAATCTGCATTAAATGTGTGTGATGTCAACTTTTTTGGCTTCAACTGTTAAGTGAGATTAAGGATTTGGTGGCTAAGGTGTTAAATTTGGGGACATCCTCATGGGTTGTTGTTCCTGTTTTTCATTGTATGTCTGGGAGAAGGAGGGTTTGAAGTGTTGTAGTCAGGAGAACTAGAGAAATGAAAATACCAAAAAGCAGGATCATTAACTTGGTGCATTATTTAGTGCTACTGGCTGAGGACTGCTCTCTCTGAAATAAATCTGGAGTGATTCCACTTGAATTTGAGAAGTTTCTTGTCTGTAGTTGGACATAAAAATTTGTCATGAAGCTCCACTTCTGATTTTATTTACAGGTTTGTTAACATAAGCTCTCTGCCACAGAGATTTTAAGATTAAAGGACAAATTTATTGGTTGGACCATGAGGTGCACATGTGTTGAAAAGCCTCCTTTGGCCATGGGATTTCTATGGTCTGAAGTGTTCAATTTGAGCCACGGTCCTGCAGTTCAATATTCCTGCACCAAGCACATGGTGTTTGACAGAACTAAAGCATAACTTCTGGAAAGAGGAATGTCTTTAAATGGCATTTAAAATGGTAGAAAATTTATCCCATCTTTGAAAAATCAGAATTTTGGTCCTGGGTACATCCTGTCCCCTAAGAGAGGTGTTCTTCTCCAAAAACATGTTTGGCTAGCATCAGGTTTTAGTGACAATCTCCTTGTTTTTGAATGGCTAACTGCTCACACCCAGAGCTGCTCTGGGTGTTTTGTAGCCTGCAGTCAATCAAGGCATCCTTTAACAGGATGATCCTCATTAAAGCTTTGAACACAAGGAAGGTTGTGCAGATTTCATATGGAGCAAGCCATGAAGTGATGATCCTTTTGAGTTCATGGGCACTGGTCCTGAAGAACTGTATCATTCTAGATTTAAAGTACCCTAACATGCTTGCCAGCATTCTAGATATTTATCTGTCTATTTTCCACATTGAAGGTATAGATTTAATTTGGTGTTTGATTTAATACTGATGGATTCTAAAGATAGCGATGTAAACTTGCCACGACTGGCGTGAACTTGGATTGGCATCTTTAGGAAATTAAATGAATAAATAAAATGTTGACATCCAAGTGCCTCGTGGATGAGCTCATTCTGTACTGTTTTTGGGTACAGATTGATTTATGAATGAAGTTTCAAATTAGTTTATGAAATTTGTGAGGTATTGATTGTGGTCCACCCAGTGGCCATGCTCCAGATGTCCTTGCTGAATCTAGCACATTAAATTTAAGTGAAATTAAGGGGGTTTTGGTTTTTTTAAAAGTAATTGGAAATTACTTGCATATTACCATATAAACTCATACAGTAAAGGTGTTACACAGAATGAGGGTGGTTGTTTCTTTAACTGGATCTCACAAAATACAGATACAATTTACCTGTGCACAATTAACATGCTTTTTTCCTTAGAGTGCAATATTAAACTTCAGTGGAGAAAAATGAGACAACATGGAGCAGTGTGATCGTACTTTGAATACGTGAATTATCTCTAGTTACTACAGTGATATCTGCACTGGAAAACAAATAACATTTAAAATGGCATTCCCCAAATGTGGCAACCAATGGGGGAGGCAGTTTTATTGTGTATGAGTAATGTTAACCCAGACTGCCCTGAAAGATCATCACCTACCTCACGTAGCAATTAAGCTCCCTAAAATATGGGAAAAAACCCACACAGAACTCTGCTATAATAGTATTGTTATTGAGGTGGCATGCCACTTACACCAGCAGGCACAAAAAAATACCAGCAAAAGGCAATTTACCTACTAACTGTTTGAAAAAACCCCACAGAATAATGAAAGTTTATCTCTAGGTGCCAAATGACCAGAGATATTTGTTTACTCCAAATATAAAGTGCTAAAATTAGTAATAGTAATTACTTTTAGTATTCCAGTTGCATCTAGAGACCTCAACAGGGATTAGGATTTTGTTGATTCTTGGCACTGAAGTAGAGACAGTTTAGCAGTGTTTCCAGATGAATTTATGATCTTTGTGACAAATGGTTTTACGTAGATACAAAGAATTGCAGATTTCCTCTTAAAATAGCAAAGTTGAACCTCTCTGCTAAGTTATGTTTTTTTCATTAATGGATCAAAACGGATTTTATCTATTTTTGATGAACTGAGTGTTTTCACCCAGAATGGCACTACTACAATCTACTCACTGCAGGCTTTACAGATCAAGGGGTATCTCCAGTCTTTATAGTTACCTAATGCATATAACACATAAATCAGATTACCAACTTTGGTTTGTTAAGGACAGAATAGTCCTGAACAATTAAAAGATTGCATGTACAGCTTCAAAAATGTACATGTATGTCAATAATTGCTGGTTTAGAGAGAAAATGCCTTGTAGGATTGGGAAATAAAGTGGGTTTTTCAAGGTCCCCTGTGATTTTGTGTTCATTTGTAATGTATGCACATGGAATAACAAGAATGCTGTCAGCGTTCATGGCCTGGGAGGAAACAAATAAAAAATATTAGTGTTTTGGCTTTTTGACTAAAGTAATTTGGAATGCTGGCTCATCCTTTGAGTTGGACTTGTTGGTGGCTGTAGGTTCCTCTCAACTGAAATTTTCTATTCTATTCCCTCATCTCTGGCTTCTCTCAGTCCTGTTGATATTTTATAGCTTCATCTAGCAGGGTAATTTCATCAAAAAGGTCTTTGACAGGACTCTGAGCTTTCCTCCCTGCTTTATAGATGATAGTTCAGGAAGCTGAATCCTAATAATTTAAAATATGGTTTACATTATGTGCTGCTCAGTCTACAAGCTTTCTGTCTAAATCTGTTCCTTAATATATTCATCTTTCACCAGAGCACAAAAGGCACATGTAGCTGCTCTAGATGCAGAGATAAGAGCTTGGAGTAGGCTTTGAGGCTTGGACCAGTTAAAGCCATGATGAAAACCTCTCACATCAGGATGTAGGAACTTGCTCTCTCAATTAAGTTACACCATAATCCGAGTCTGAGAGTTAAATCCAGTATTTCTGTGCACAGTTGTAGATATGTAGTTCTGTTTTTCAAATATGTACTAAATGGAAAAGGATTTCCCTCTTTTCCAGGTTTCAGAGTGCAGGTTTGAGACCTGGCAGCAGGGTAAGAGATGGTGTGGAGCAGAACCAGTAGCAGAGATGGGAAGCCTGAAAATGCAGGAGTTGAAAGGATGTGATAGGCTAAATCTCTGAGGTTCAGCTGTCTTTTGAGACTCTGTAAAGTCTTTGAAATTTAAAGCTGGCAGCTGACAAACTGCTAGTGGAAGTCGTAAATTTTGAGGGTAGAATCATGTTAAGCCAAACAATTACTATTTTGGTTACTCAGCAAGTAGAGCATTTTTAATGTGAAATGTTACAAGTGAATGAATTAACTTTCTATAGAAAATTGTCTTCTATAGAGGCCAGCCAAGCCACAGAAATTGTGTGTCCGAGGTCACATCTTGTAGCTAACAGGCATAAATGCACATAACCTGAGGGCACACGTGGCCTGGGGGAGGAATTGGGTCAGCTACTCCGAGATGAATTTTCTCCTATGATACCTTGCTCAGCTGATGGCCTGAGGCAGGAGCTGAAGCAGTTCTGCTCAGGGCTGTGGGCATTGCCCCTGGGCAGGCACAGGTGGCACAAACAGCCACGTGCCTGTGCCATTCCTCTGCTGCAGGGTACAGATTTTTTTTTTGTGGTTTAAAGACACTGGGGTGTGATGAGAGCCAGTGGAGTATGGGCAATCCACAGCAGTGTCTTCTGCTGGTGCTGCTGGGGGGTGGATAACTCCAGCTGATGGTGTGATAATCAGCTGAGAGTGGCAGCATTTTGCAGCAGGTGCCTTTCGTGCACGTTCATTTATCTCATACAACATATTCATCACAGATACTGCTCCATCTGTGTGCCATCAGTCAGTTTGGTGAAAATGGGGTTTTTAACAACCTGTTTGTTGTATGAAATTAAATTATGCTTCCTTCATGCTTTCCTACCTCGTGGATGCCAGCATACAGAGTCAAAGGGATAGTAATCGTTCTTACACGGTTGTATTTTTTAATTTAAGAAATGGCAGGAGTTTTTTGAATGAGCTTCAAGAAAAGCTTGGTTCCTAAGTCTGGATTGAAATTTGGCTGGTTGACTGTTCTCCAGAAATACAACTCTGGAAAAATTATAACCTGAAAAACATTTTTCAGACTAAGCACATTTCCACCTTCCTACATCTGTTTTTACATGCTTTGACTGTGGTGTTAGGGGCCAAGTTATGCATATCCCAGAGCATATTTGCGTGGATGTATAGACCAGCTCTGTAACAGAAACAAACCCTCTGCCCTGTGATTTGTCCTGAGCAGCTACCTGTTATGAACAAAGCAGCTCCTTTGCAAATTTAGGCCAGCACAGCAGGTTCCTGCAGAGTACATGTCTGTGCACACACACAGCCTCTCCACAACAGCAGTGCCAGCTGCTTTCCAAAGTGTTACTAACTCCGTTCTCAGGGCGCTGTCAAAATGCATGCTAGGAATTTTATGGGCAGAATGTAAGGTCAGTCCCAATGAGTAGGCTTATTTTGGTGCTTTGTGTTCCTGTTTCAATTGTTTTCCTCCCTAAATGCAGGTTATTTATTCTGTCCCTTAACCCACATAGTTGTCACATAGCAGCAGTACAGCTCCCAGTGATTAGTGTGGATATCTGAGTCTCCAGGAAAAGCCACATCACCACCGTGGTTATTTCTGCTGATATTAATTTTAGAATTGTGTTTATTCATGAAGCTAAACCCAAGGACCAGCTGTTTCCCAGTGGGAGGACAAGCTGTAAACAGTGCTGTTTTAGAGGTGTGCCTGGTTCAGATGCTGCCTAACCTTGCCTTTCCCTGCCTTTCTCTGCAGGTGATAGAAGACAACACGGGCGTCCGCAGGGTGGTGGTGACGCCGCAGTCTCCGGAGTGTTTCCCTCCCAGCTACCCCTCGGCCATCTCGCCAACCCATCACCTACCCCCCTACCTGGCACACCATCCCCATTTCATCCACAACTCCCACACAGCGTTTTACCCTCCTGTCACTGGACCTGGGGACATGCCACCACAGTTTTTCCCACAGCATCATCTTCCCCCGACAATATATGGAGAACAAGGTGAGCTGGGAGGAAGGGACTGGGTCTGGCCTTTCACACCTGTGTTCAGCAAGGTTTAAGGGCTGGCTACAAGAGTAGGAATGGAGAACTTAAAAAGTGGCTTTGTTACATGGATGGAGCCTCCTTTATATCCTGAGTGGGGAGCTGTAGCTATCCAGAGTATCCGTTTTTATGTTGCCAACAAAGTAAAAACTGTTTTGGGCATGATATTTTCAAGGTTTACACTGAAAGTGTGAACACACACAAAAAGAAGGATTGAATTACAGCAAAAATCAGGAAATACTATGATTCCTGCAAGCTGACCTGCCTTAGGTTAAGAAAGAGTCATCCTTGGAGGGAGAAGTGGGGATTGTATTTAATAAAGTGTATCTGAAGAGTATACATAATATTTATGATAAGTCTCAGACTTTTTTTAGATAGTTTTAATTCCCAAAGCTTCTACTTCATGTTGCATTTCTCTCCTTAGGCAGCACAACTGACACGATTGTAAAGTCTATTTATACTGGGAAATTAAATTGCATGTAATCAGGGTTGGCAGCTTGAAACCAGCACATCTCAGCTTGTTCTGTCCAGTCAGGCCCTGAGGAACAAAATGCTAAATTGCTCTGAACTTATGAAGGCTGTTACCAAAAGATCAGTTCTGTCTGGATTTTTGCTTGAAATCTGTGTCCCTGAAACACAAAGAAAAGGAAGGGAAAAACATCACCCTAATAGCAGTATTTTACACACTCATCCGAAGTAAAATTCTGTCATCAAAGCAGCAGAGTAATACAAAATAATTGCAAAAAAAGGTTTTCTTTTAAAAATCTCCAGGAACAGCTGGAGTAATTTCATTTAGAGATGGCCAGGAATTTGGTTTTCTGGAAAAAAAACCCCAAAACCCCTCAGTGACTTTTGTTGTCCCAAGTTAACACGGGTGAACCGTTCCATTTCAGAAATCATACCACTATACGGGATGTCCAGTTACATCACCAGGGAAGATCAGTACAGCAAACCACAGCACAAAAAACTCAAAGACAGGCAGATTGACCGCCAGAACCGCCTGAACAGCCCTCCTTCCTCCATCTACAAGAGCCATATAGGCAGCTGCACCACGGTGTACAATGGTTATGCCAAGAGCCACAACGGGGCCAGCAGCGGCGGCGGGGGAGCCCCGGCCCTGAAGAAACCGGAGCGCCGAGCGAGGAGCAGCCCAAAGTCAAATGAACAAGACCCACATGGTAAAAAAAGAGAGCTTTATTTATTTTTAATTCCTTTTTATTGCACCTTTCCGGCTTGTGACCTCCTCTGTATGGATCCAGTGGCCGTGCCAAGAAACACTCCCACCCACGCGTTAATACGGTGTGAACTTAAATACGAACGCTGGGGCTTGCTGGGCTGTATTTGTTTTGTAAGGTGAGCCCAGTGCCTCCCCATCTTTCGTGACTACTCCCTTGGTAGATGCAGCATCGTTCTCTTTTTATCTTGTTGGAAGCAGAAATGCGTTTTGTGGGCGAGGTCTTGGTTTTATTTTGCTTTTCGGGGAGGCGTCTTGGCATTTCACAGAAATCTTCATGGGCAATTAAGCTATAACCAAAACCTGACTACTAGGAGCCACTATTTTGCATATCCTAGGTTAACCTGGTAAAATTATTAGAAAGTTTAGAGGTGATGACTGAAAAACCAAGGGGTTTTTTAATGTGAAAATTTAACAAAAGTAAGATTAGTTGAAAACAACACCAAGACTAAATTTCTTAATGTTAGCCATTAGAAATGGTGGTCAAATAAGTCTGGCTACTTTTGAAATCATTTTCTTCAGCATTTTCAGAGACTTGCCATTTAGAAATTTAAAACTTTAGATGAACAACCCAATGCTTTACTGTAATCAAATCTCATTTATCACAAGCCATTCTGCAGACAGCCACTTCTACCTAAATTTAGTTTAGTAACTTGTTATAACCCCTTATACCTACCTGTCTTTCTCCTCTCTGCTTGTCTCTTTGCTGACTGCTTCAGCAGCACCTGCCTGAACAAACTTGGATATAGTAACCAAAGCAGCATGTCCAGGATATTCATAATGTAGCACACTCTGAAATATCTTGAGTTAATATATGCGTAAAACCTAGGTTTTCCATTATCAATCTATAGTGTATATTTATATGGTTCTTTACTTGTACATGTGAGACATAACAGCAAGAAATAGTTATGAAAATTAACTGTATCAATAGCCAAAGAGGGGGAAAAAATGCTGCTGGCATGGTAAGGAATGAGGATTTGCAGACGTGCTTCAGGGTCTTTAGAATTAGCAAGGAGCTGTATTTGGGAATGCTGTAATCCAAGAAAATGAATCACTGCATTAGAGTTTCTAGTTATTTCTTGCCAATCAGCTTATGTGAACTTTAGTATTCTTATTTATGTTTAGGTGTTTATTTAAGGTGGAATACATGAGGTGTTTGAAGCACGTGTGTGAAAGACCTGGGAAAAAGTATTGTCTTACAATATCAGTTCAGTGGGTACTGAGTCAGCCTGGCTGATCACTTCTGAAATAACCCAGAAATAATTTAAAAGCATCTTGTCTAAGGGTTTCCTGCAACCCTTGTGTTTGTCTAATTCGTTGCCTTGGACTGCTCTGCTGTGCTGCAGCTGAAGAGCACGAGCGCTTTCAAAATGCCAAGAAAATCAGTGGAGTCAAGGCTACAGCACGCCCAGTCTTGTCAGCCAGAGAGTGCCTCCAAACCAGGCACAGCAAGGGATGGAGTCCTCCCCCAGCTGTAGAAAAGTCCCTAACAGGAGGCTGTGCAAATAAGCATCCCTTGTCCCACCCTCCTGCCTTTTAAAATTAGGTTCTGCATCTGCGCACACAGAAGTGACAGCCCTGGAGTAGCATCAACTGCTCTGCAGCAAGTCCATGGCCAAAGCAGGAAGAGGAGATTTTTTTTCATATTAAAAGAATTCTGTGGGCTCAAATGTGAGGTTTTTGACATCAGCATATTATTGTAGTCATACATGTAAACTTGCATGCAAATTTCTGCAGAAAGGTCACTGAGGTTTCTTAAAGGGTCTCATCAAGCAGCTCCCTAAAATAAGTTCTCACTTGATATTTACCAGATTCTAATCATATCTGTCGCTTTATATTTACCTTCTCTGTTTCTTCTTTAATTATTTGGGGATTTATTGATGAATACATGCCCAATATGGCCATACAGGTAATTAGGGTGAGAGTTAACAGCAGTCTGGACACAGTTGCTAATTTGATTTATGCTGCTAAGCTGACAGTTTTTAGAATAGCCAGATAAAAAGAATGGATCAGAAGCAACAAGTGGCAAAAGGGTTTAAACTTACAGGTTTTGTGAATGTATTCAAGCCTGCTAATAGTTAAAAACTTGATGGTGCTGGGTGGCTGCTTCCAAAATTGCAGAATAGCCTGGAAAACCTATTTTTAGTTACATAAATATATAAAAATGTGTATATATATGTGTAAAACTTGTGGAGAAGTCTTTATTTAGAAAACCACTTAACTAAAAAACTCTTTAGGAGAGAAGTAAGAAGGCATGAATTTACAGTAAAACTTGGAGTAAGGTGAAGGAGAACTGGAGCTGAGGGCTTTGTTTGTGTGAATTTTTAAATTGGGATATGCTTTGTAGCCTGTCATTTCCTATCTGGCTATGGGGTGTGTGTGCTCCTGCAGTGGAATTGGCTTCTTTGGGGTGTTTGGATGGTGGAGCAATGCCAGGATCCAGCTGCTGGCAAGGGAAGGGGCTTTAGGAGCCCCGGACACAGCTGGAGCAGGCACTTGCACAGCCTCAGCTCTGGTTGCTGCAGAGAACAGCCTGTGTCAGTACACAGTGCTACAGCCTGACAGTGATTGCTGTCCTCAGGGATTGGGCTGGCTGAAGCAAAGTTTGGGAGCTGCCTCAGTGCTGGAAGCGTGGGTGGGAGCTTGCCAGGGGCACCTCTCCCAGCAGTCCCAGCTGCTGCTGAGCTGATGCTCAGAGCAGCAATTGGAGTGTCTGCTTTAATCAGCAGAGAAAGATGATCCACGCTGGGACATTTGTGGCAGGGAAGATGGGAGTTTCTGTTCTTGGATCTGCTACCCCTGTGCTTAAGGTGATGCTTGTCCTGCTCCTTGTTTCTCAGTAGTGATTTCTTTGAGGGACGTGTAACTCTTTCCTTGGCACTCCTGCTCTGCTGAGGTTCTTGCAGTGCTGCAGGAGCAATAACGGGGCTGGAACACCTTCCTTGTCAACACACACTGAGAGGGATGAGCCTGGGGAAGGGGGGAGACCTTAAAGCCCCTAAAGAGGTTACAGGAGAGTTGGAGAGGGGCTTTTGACAGGGGCACAGAGTGACAGAACTGGGCAAATGGCTTTAAAGTGAAAGAGGACAAATTTAGATGGGATATTGGGAAGAAATTCTTCCCTGTGAAGGTGGGGAAGCCCTGGCACAGGTTGCCCACAGAAGCTGTGGCTGCCCCATCCCTGGGAGTGTCCAAGGCCAGGTTGGGTGGGGCTGGGAGCAGCCTGGGATAGTGGAAGGGTGTCCCTGCCCATGGCAGGGGGTGGAACGAGAGGATCTTTAAGGTCCAACCCAAACCATTTTGGGATCATGTGAATAATGTTGAAGAAAATGTCCAACATACAATGTGAGGACAGCTCAACCTTTTTCCCTGAAAAGTCACAGTGTGTGTCATATCTAACTTAAAAATGTACTTTTCCATCCAAATCTATTCTCATTTCATGTATTATGCCCATGAAATTTGAGTAAGTGCTCAAGGAAAATTCTGCCACGTATCAATAACTTCCAGCTTCCTTCCAGCATTGAAAAGAAGGAAGGGTTCCTCCAAAATCTGCTTCACCACTAGTAGAAGAAATGGGGTTATAGATCATAATTTCTGAATGTGATCAGTACTGAAATTAAGTAAATTAATCTGGAGTACTTTTTGTTCAGTCACCTCTCCAGTTATGGATCTACCCTGTGCACCTCTCTGTACAGCATGATGGTACATTAAAAATAAGTTGGTGCTTCTGCAATGCAACCTTATCCCAGGGTGCTTCTATAACATAGCAACATCCCCTTTTCACTAGGAAATTTGTGGTTTCAGATTGGGGATATAAGTGCAGTTCTGACCTTTTCCATTGACTGCATCATGCTGTGTTGGGCAGTGCACTTGTAAATAAAGATTTCTAGTTATGTTGGAAATAGGCTGTTTTAAGGCCAAGGAAAAAAAAAAAGGAAACTGCTTATAACTGCCTGAAAATTTAGCAATTCTTCTGAGTGTTTCTGGTAAGATGATGGATGGTGTCTTGTACAGGTAGAAGGCTAGGAGGTATGATTCTGGGATTCTGATTTAAAATCCATATTGGAGCTTTTCCACAGAGCTGTTTTAAAAACTGAATGGGAGAGGAGGGAGCAGAGTTGGGGTTTTTGTGGGTTGGGTTTTTTTCTTTTTCTAAAGGAGCCTTGCCATGTAAAAAGAGCTGTAAGCGGAAATCCTGTCCCATTCATGCTGTCCTTTATGAATTTCAGTCTGAGTCACTTCCTTCTCCTGCACTCAGTGGCTCCCTTCTTGGTCATGCAGTGATCTGGTAGTTCAAGAAGTGAATTCTGTGTGTGGCTGCAAGTTCTGTGGGAACATAAGCAGTTCTGAGCATTCTGACAATGCTTTTGCCTATTTCCTTATAAAACATCTCTTTTTTTTCCTCTCTTCAAATGCGATATTTTCTTTTTTTTTTTTTTTTAATCCTTTTTGAAGCTTGAAGAGCTGAAGATAGCCCAAACTAAAACATTTCAAGCGGGTAAAAGTGGGAAGCAGGCTATGGATTGTTGCATGCATCCTGTGCAGGAGCTGGGTGGGAGCTGGGAGCCAGAACAGACAGAGACCCAGCCTGGGCAGGGAGGTGGCTCCAGGCTGGTCGTGTGTACCTTTGTGAAAGAGTTCCTAAAGAAGTTTCTGTCCTCATTGGAGAAGATGTTTCTCTCTACGTACAAAAAATCAAATTAATTGGAGTAATCATACTTCTTTAATTCAATCTGCATTTAATGATTTCTTATATGAGCACATAATCATTATCTTACATGTCTCTATGCAATTTTGCAAAACGGAAATTTTTTGTTTGCAAAATTTTGTTTCTCGATATTTTGTTTCTTATGCCAGAGCTCGTTCTTCACTTCCAGGATTCTTAGTAGAAGGGAATGCAAGAGCTGATGAGTTGAGAGTGGCTATTGCCAGTACTCTGCTCAACATTTTTGAACAAGCCAAACTGAGTCATGCTTTCTTTCATCAAAATGCACAAGCACTCATGCAAACATTCCATGATGGGCTTCAGATCAGGGCCCTTCTAGCCCAGGGGTGTGATGAGGATGATGCTGAGGAGGAGCCTGCAAGCCTGAACACATCCCTCCAGCAGCATCCAGACCTGCCAGGCACCAGGGAGGTTGAGCCCTGCCCAGCCCTTTGGGTGCCCACTCACTGACCTGTTGTCTGTGAACTCGTCAAACTCAGTTTTGAAAAGCACATTTGCTTTCCCAGTGAGGAACACTGACTTTGTAACTTCACTGCTCCGAGCAGCTGCTTTCTTGCATGTGGCACTGATGTGCTTTACACGTGGAGAAGGGAGGAAAAAACATTAGAATCAATTAATAGTTCAAAGAGTTGTTGTAGACTATTGACAGATTATAAACTTCCACTGTCATATGTATACAAGCCTCAGAGGTGTTGCTTTCCTGTTGTGTAAGTTTTGTAAATCTGATTTTGTGCACTGAAGCAGCCTCCAGCTACTCTGAAAGGTGAAAACCATGGCTTCAAATTCCTGCTGCTTGAAGTTTCTCAGGAGATGTGGGTAGCTCTGTGTGCTCATTTCTTTGAGGGCAATGCATTGGGAATACACAGAAAATGGACTTGGCAAGAGAACTTCCTGGCAATGGTGGTTTTTATTTGAAAACATTTTAAAATAAGTACTTAACTTGGCAAAGCAGAAGTTCTGAGATGAAGAAGTACCCTCAGGTATCCCTGAGTGGGGTGGGATGTGCTCTGGAAGCTGCTAGTGAGTGATGCAGAGTGGGTGATGTATGATAAACCAGAGCTGAGGCGTTCTTGGTACAGCCCCATCCTGTTCTCTCTGAATCTTACGTGTAACATTTAAATATACTTAGGAAAAACGTGGGGGTTTTTCCTATTTTTGTTTAACTGTATCAAGTTGTTGTTTTAATCCAGAGTCTGTGAATTAAAGGGAAATTGTAGGAGCTGTGATTCAGTGCAGACAGGAACCAGGCGAAGTTCCTCTTCTTACTCATTCTAGATCCTGTCAATTCTTTTCTATTTTGGTCCTGAATCCATTTTGTTTATTGAGTCATACATTTATCTGTGCCTGTATATCCTATGGATTTAAAAGCTTACAAGAGTAGTTTCATCACTTTTGGTCCATGTAAGCAAAGAGGCTGAGAAACACTGGCAATACATGTAAATTTCATGTTCTTTTAGCCAGGAACTGATAACTTGGTACATGCTAATAGACATTTGTTATATCAATGTAGAAATGTTCTGCAGACAAAATTGGTCATAAATGTTTTTTCTGCTGCCATACAAAATACCCCTCTGTTAAATGCAGCTTTTCTGGTGTCCCTAAATGTATTTGCTTCTATAAAATAAGGAGTTTCAATAAGATTGTCTCCTGAAAACAACCTGTCAAAACTGACACAGTGATTTTTATTAATAACATTGAAAAAAACGCATGGAAGAGTAAAATACATCTGTCAGGCTAAGTGAATTTTAGTATTATACCAAATAATGCAATGTGAAACATAATATTTAGTGAAACCAGAGACGTGTTGAATCTTGAGAGCATAGATCAGCATCATACATGAAATCTAAATGGTGTTACTGTTCCTACTGCATTTTTTTAATAGTTTAGCCATTAATACTACTTGTCTGAATTCTTCAGACTTACATCTCATTAGAAATAGATTTTGTGTGCTCTGTGCTCTTTTCCTTTAAGTTTTAATGCATGAGAGGAAATAGGATGCATTAATTAGGGCATAGTCTGAACTTGAGAAGCCAGTATTCATTTGCAACACCCGGAATTTCCAGTGTGATATTCTTGTGCCTTGACCTTATCTCCCACATCATGACTGAGCTTGTGCTTTTGTTTGTTTCTGTTTGGAAATATGCCTGCTTCTTCAACAGTCTTTATCTTTGGTATTTTCTCTAAAATAATAGGCTGTGAATTGCTCATTCAGGCAGTAAACAAAGTGGTTATGAGTGTCAGATACACCTTTGTGTACCAGCTTGAGCTCCATTAGCTGGGCCACACAGATTCTCACCAAATAATATTTTTGCCTAATAGTCACGTAATTTAATCACTTAAGTGAGCTTTATATAGACTGGTGGCTGTATTAGAAACACATTGCAGGGTTCAGGTAGAGTACATACCCAGGTTCATGTCAGTCTGTGTGCATGTAAGAATTTATCCAGATTAGGCTTAATTTGTGACTTTTCCTCAGCAAAAAGAATGGCTAAAATGTTTATCCAGCATCACTCAAATACACTCTGTTGAGGGAGAAAAACAAATCTGTTTCCTCTGCTCTCTTGAAGCTTAACTTATATCATGAGGGCTTTGAAGGAGAAAGGTAAAAGCTAAATATTACAAGTGGTGCTGGAAAGCAAGTCCATGCCCAGTGCACTTCCTGCCTCTGCCATAGCTTTGCCCAGTTCCACACCCAGCAGTGTTTTGCTTTGAGCTGCCTGTGGCTACTTCCTTCTCAGGCATCTTGACCAACCCTTTCCCAGAAGCTGCCTGTGTGCAGATAATTTCCAGGGATTTGCAAGCCTGTGAAATCTTGTCTGCATGTGACCCGTGACAAACAGGGAGGTATTCTCTTGCTGTATCCATGCTGCAGGGACAAATCCAAAGTCTGAGAAACCTGAATGCCATGGCAGTCCCACCTTCTTGCACACCACGCTGCTTTGTTAGCACAGAGTTCTACAAGCTGGGAAGGGCTGACACAGGGAGAGAGGAGATACACTCTATTTTTATGCCCTTATCTTGAAAGACTGAAGAACCAGCTTCCTAACTTCAGCACCAGAAATTGTAGATAAGACATTCTCTTCATCAGCTAAGTGGGAGCATCCCCTAATTTAATTGGACAATAGTCTCCCATCTTCAATGTCAGCTGTTTTTAAAGGCGAGGGGAAATGCCTCAAACTTGGTTTTGTTCAGACTTTTTATACATGAAAATGCAAAGAGAACACCAGGGCAGTGTGGGTACAAATCATCCAGGGTGGTTATGAGGTGCTCTGAGAATTGGTGGTCTGGGCATTTGTGGCTCTGAGCCATCCATGGGGCAAATGGGTCACTGCTGTTCTGGTTACATTTTCCAGCCTCATCACAGCAGCTGTGACAAAATAAACCTTATTAGAAACTCCCTAATCTTCCTAAGTGTGCCAACTAAAGGAAACACAGCTCAAAGTCCACTGAGGAACATGTAGGGCATATCTAGTAAAGAGTGGGGGACTCTGCCTCCAGGGCTTGTGTTTGACCTTATTGGGGCTTATAAACCCTTTTGGCAGTGGCTGGTGTTTTACCCCAGAGCTGTTTTTCCCTATCCTGATCAGTTTCTGTAGGCTCTCATATTTTTATTCTCGTCTGCTTTATCCCTCCCTTGCCTCATTTTGCCAGCAGGATCTCCTTGGCAGGGCGAGCTGGATAAGCTGTCTGCTCCATCATTTATCAGGAAGTCAGTGCTAAATGACGTAAGGCACAACCTCTTCCCCCAGAGGATCTTCATATTATCTCAAGAATTTGCAGCTTCTGCTGCAACTGACAGTCAAATCCAGAAGACTGAAATCTGAACCTTTTTCCTAGGAGTTTACATAATTTATGGATACCCACCCAACAGAAAAGAAAAATATTGTACAAAGTACTTTTTCATCCTGCTTAAATGCTTGCTGATTAAATGCCTGTGATGGGGAGAAGAGTTACACCAAGAACTCAGAGCTTCAGAGCAAGATAAGCAGTGTATCCTCACCAGTTAGGAGGAGATAACATGGACCACCGACAGAGGAAGGGAACTGTGTTTCCCTTATTTGGCAATATCTGGGACATTGAGCCAAAAGGGAGAGGGTATTTATAGGGAAGAGGTAGAACATTTCCTCCCTTCAGACTATAAAAAATAAAACGGGTTTAAGTCTAATGATTTAATGAGCAACACTTATTTGTATAGCCAGATGTTCTGAACAATGTCCGTCTGTATTTCCAGCTGGATTTGCAAAGGTGGTGAAATGAAATTTCATGTCCCCCTGAAGTTAATGGGATTTGTTTACTGAACTCTCTTGGGCTGTGCTTCAAACCCCATCAGTTACTCTTCCTTTTCTGAGGAAGGGTGGAATTTGATTTCTAAAGTTTTTGTGACCTTCAGTATATTTGTTTTTAAGGGGAGGAGGAATCTTAATGCAGGGTGATACTTTGAATGTTGCAGTTAACAGAAGAGATAAACACTGTTCTAAAATGAAGCAGCCATTTCAGTTTTCTCCAGGGTTTATTATAAAAGATTTTGTCCTGAAGCTTGAGTTTGTTTTTTGTGTTGGTGTTTTTTGCCTTGTTTTTTTTTCCCCTCTGAGGAGCTGTGCTTAGAAGCAGCTGCTTTGATTTACTGCTTTTCATGTGACTTGTGCCTGAATTTTCATCTCGGCAATGAAATCCAGAATGAGCTGAAATTCCTGTAGCTTTGTTGAATCCTTCCCAGCAAGCAGTAATCAGGTGGATATTTCTGTGAAATATTTTAAATATTTGGAAGGGTGAAACTGGTTGTGGCAATATTCAAGATCACATTTTGCCCTCATCCCATACAGGGCTGCTAATTGCCCATGCACTTCTTTCAGCTCACTAGTAGGAAGTTGGTACAGACATTATAGATGAGGTTTTTTAAACATTCTTGAGCTCATTCTTCCCATCTCAGGCATGAGAAGGCACAGAGAAGATTACATCAGCCTTTTTGACTTCTGCATTTTAGAAATTTAGCCCCCAGTCTTTATTAAATGTTCTGTTTAATATCCTTCTAGCTCATATAGTCATAGTTCATCCTTCAGACATGACTGCAAAACAATTTAGGCTGGGATTGCTTGAGTCAGTTGATTGTCATCTGTCATGAGGAAGATAATTTATTTCTGTTCTGCTGTCAATCTGTAGGTGTTTGGGTTGATTTAAAGAAGGGAGGGGAAGCTCTTTACCTTCCCCCATCTCTGAGCCGTGATGCCTAGGCTGAGTGGAAAGAGAAAAATGCTATTCTAAGATTATTTTGATCTCCCCTGCTACTCACTGCAATTTCATTGTATCATACTTTTCATCTGGCAAAATAGGTCAGTAATTTACATTGGTAACAGAAGAGGTTAGGTTGGGGTTCACTCAAAGAATGTTGTAACTGCAGCCCCTCACTAGGTTGCCACTGAAAAATCCCAGTGAAGGCTTCATGAAAAGTGTTTGTCTTTCTAGCACCATGATTTGGAATGGTTGTATTTTAAAAAAAAAAAAAAAAGCCCAAACTTCTTTTCTTGTGGAATCTAATATCTTTTAAAGACGTGCAAATAGTGTAAATAGTGCATAGAAATAAAATCTATGCTTTAATGTAAATACTTAGACAAAAATCAAGAAAGGTGAATCGATGACACATTTTCTATTTTTATCCTGTTTTAAGGCAAGTTTTCCCTGCTTACTTTCTCATAGAGGATGAATAACTTGCTTTACTCTGACTCTTGAGACTGAAATAGTGGTTGTTGCTAAAACCCAACATTGCAAAGCACTTTGCATTGCCCACCATGAAATCTAAATCCATGAATTTCTTCTTTGATTTAAGCAACGCTGAGGAGTTGTGACTGAGGGCAAAATTTGGCCTGCAGTTATTTTCTTAGATTTTTTTTTTAGTTCATGATGGGTTCTGCTGTGCCTCTGCATTGGGGAAGTGCTCTGCTGCCTTCCTATTGTTGTAGCAAACTCAGTGGCTTCGTGAGGTTCACTGCCAAGGAAGTTGTTAATTTTGGCTGAGGTGCTCTGTTTAATCCCCAGCAAGTTTGGAACTCCTATGGAGTCTGTTTTGGCTGTGCTGTGTGATTGTTTTTCTGTGCAAATATGCAGTTCTGCAGGTTATTTTGCTAGTTTTGTGTTTGATCAGAAAAATGCTCTTATTGTGTAATAGGCAGATTAGCAAAGGGTTTTACAGCCTGAATTGCCTATAGTCATACTTTTGAATGTCAAGGAGAAGTAAGTTTTATTTTGTGTTCAATACTGTGCCATTGTCCCCCTACACTGGGGATGGTATTTCAAAGAAAAATATTTCCTCATTGGCATGGGCCAGCAGACACAGGATTTTAAAGGCCAGACTGGTACACTGGAGATTTATCCCTCTGTGTTCATTAGGGAGTTCTTGGGGAGTGCAGGACTCACCTCTGTCCCAGCAGGGACACTCAGGAGTGCCAGAGACAAAGCCATGCCAGTGGTGGGATGCAGTGGGGCTGTCAGTGACCCAGTTGGGAAGAGAACACTAATCCTTGGTGCTGCCAAACTTGTGCTTTTTGTCAGTGCAAGGAGGAGTTGTGAGCCTCCTCTCACTGTGTGTTCATGATGCTCAGGCTCCTGCTTTGCCTGGCTGTGACAATCAAGTGCCAGGACTGAAGGGAACCTTTTCTTTTGGAGAGGAAATATCTCTGAAAATGCCAGGTGGTGTAATTTCATGGTTGGTGTCAGACATCCTTTTGAGCCACATTTGAAGATGCATGGGTATCTCGGCCATGCTGCTGACCATCCCCTGCTCCTGCTTTGAGCTGGGGAAGCCTGTGGAGTTTTTATGGCCATGTAACTTGGGGCAGCCTGGGGTGCTGGTGCAGAAGTTACATCCTCTCCTCAATGACCACTGTGTTCCTCAGCCTGGGGAACATCCCTTGACTGTGGCAAAGGCTGGACAGGCAGTCACAGGGAATGAGGAGAAATGAGAGGGACAAAGCATGAAGCAGCATGGAAATAAATGGAAGGAATTAAGTGTAAGGAAATTCCATGCATCCCAAGTATTGTACAAAATTCCCAGGAGTGTGAAGAACATCATTGTTCCTAGGAAAAGGTTAGTGTTTGTTGGCAAAGTTTGTAGTGAGAACAAAACATCAGCCTTTTACCTGGAAAAGTGGGAGTCAGGAGCTCCAGGAAGGTTTTTGGAGGGACTTTCAGTCTCTGTGTCAAATACTTGACCAAAAGATATTTGACCAAAATAAAAACCAAAACTGTTTGGTTTATCTGCAAAACTTTTATTGTCTTCCCAACCCTGCATAGCGTGCGAGCTGCTGTAACAGAATAGCAAAAGGGAAGCTGCTGAAAATAAAAAGAAAAAATATTTTGACACAGAAAATAAGCTAAAGCAGGTCGAAATGATGAAAAGAGAACGCTCCAAGAGGAGGTCCTGCGTGCAAGTGGTTTGTTGTTGCAGCAGATTCAGCTTGGGCTTCCTCTGTTTCTGTGGGTTATGTCATTGTTTGATTTGGTGTTCCTTCAAACCCAGGCAGCTGCAGCCATCCACAGTTCTCTGCCTCTGTTATCTGCTTTGGGACGTGTACAAAGAGCTTGCTCAAGATGTCAAATGGCTGTGATGGAGATGGGGGGTTGCTGTATTTTACTAAGAAAGCCCTTTTCTGCCTTCTAATGGACCAACTGCGTGTTCACAGTAGGAATTTGCTCAGATCTCCAGCCAGTAAAGTAGGAGTTGTTTTTGCTGTCTTCCAGCAGTAGCAGCGAAGAAGCAGAGAAAAACAAACCCAACATGTCACTTACCCTCCATTTGTCCCTTGCATCCAGTCTTTTATTTCCCTTGCTGGTTGCTACTGATCTTATTTTCCTTCCTCCATCCCAGTGAAAAACATAGATCCAAACAATAATGGGGAGCAGGGAGGATTGGACACCCTTACATTTATTTTTAAAACACTTTTTAGTCCAGGTGACTTCATTATGTACATCTGAATGCTTCCATATCTGATCCTGATCCATGTGATAGCTGGTGCCTTGGTTAAAGATGGATGAGCTGTGAATTTGCACTCCAGGTATTTTGGAGCATCCTGTCCCATGGACAATAAAATACTCAAGCAGTCATGGTGAAACTGGCAGGTCAATAGGTATGGACTGTGAGCAGGACATCTCTGAAGCCTGGGATTAAATTTGTGCCTAAATCACAGTGATGTTGAGGTAAAGCACTTCAGTTATCCATTGTTTTATTGTCCCAGTGCATCAGGATGACTAGAGACTTGATTTTTCTGATTTTATATCTGAAAATGTGCCTTTCTGGATTTTATACAGGGGTTTTGTTCTATTTGCCTTCAGTTATTCAGGGAGTGACTTGGGTGGGGTTTTTTTGTTTGCTTTTGTTTTTTTTTTTTTACTATCTATATATGGTTTGGTCTTTAAGGATAAAAAATGAAGGATAAGCTCATAGACATTAATTAAGGTATGTTATCGTTATCAGGAGAAATCAGATAGCAACAGTGGGAAGGCACTTAGAAATGGAAAAATTGTGATACACTCATGCACGGCAATTTTTAAAGAATTAGAACATGTTTTAACAATTGTATCCAAAGTTGGATAACATCAATCTCTCTGCCTTTGTCAGGGGAGCCATAGTTGTGTTTTATCATTGGTGGTTTTTATTAGCTTTCATGTAATGAACAGAAATTTGAAATATTTAATATTTAGAAATCTCCTCCAGGCTTAATTAATAATCTTCCTTGGTGTATTACAGGTTCACACGGTGTGATTGACCGTTTTGAATATAAATATTTTTTTTTCACAAGTTTTTTTATTCTGAAGGGCTCCCTCTTCTGCCCAGCATGGAAGTGGTGCTGAGAAGAGTTTTTTGAAGCCCTGTGTGTTCAGTGTGACACTGGATTTGCCCTTCCCAGTGTCACAGCTGTCAGCCAGCAGTAGCCTGGCACTTTATCCCTGACCCTGCCCTGTCCTGGGCTGCCTCCCTGACAGACTGGAGAGCTGCATCAAACTGAATTAGTCAGGAATTTGTCCTAGGTCTAATTTTATTCAATATTTTCATTAAGGGCTTGAAGGATGGAATAAGCATTGAGGCTTATTAAATTATAGTCCATATCAGGCTCTGATAGGGTTGAGAGTGCTTGATGGGTCAGGGAAGGAGGACAAGACAGGAGAAGAGCTCTGTAATGGCCTTCAGAGAAAAAGTTTGATCAAGGCAAGGTCCATGTACTGCACTGCAGCTAGTTGTTCTCAAACCTACTGGTTTTTAAATTAGGTGGTAGTTCTGGGAGGAATAGGAGATTACAAACCCCAAGACTCTGTAGACAAAGAGAAGAGGAAACTTCTAAGTAAGCTCAGTAAATGTGTCCTTAGTTTTGGTGCTGCCAGGACCTCAGCTGGCACATCTTTGGAAGGATGGAGACCAATTTAAAAATGTGGCAGAGCAGGTGGGGTCTCTTAAAGTCAGGAATGGAGAAATGAGCTTGTGTTGTTAAAGTTGTGTTGTGCAAGTATGTGAAAGGTGGCAACAAAGAAAGGGGTGATGAACTCGCCTGGGGCAGATGTGCAGGAAGGAAGGAATAAGTTTCAGATGCAGCAGGGAGATGAGATGATCTTCCCTGTGATGAAGAATTGGATACTGTGCTAGTTTGTCTAGAAGTTTGGAGATTACCATGATCACAGGGCAGGAGGTCATTTATTTAATTGTCATTTAGTTTGGAAAAATGGGCTAGGGAGCTGTCTCAGAGAAATGGTTTGGGGATAGATGATCATGTTTCAGTGTAGGAGGGTGCACTCGGTGACTGTGTCACATCCCCTCTGCTCCTGTGACTCAGCTGCTGCGTGACATCTGCAGCTTTAGGTTTGTTCTTGTACAAGGAGCTTATTAACTTATATTTCTGCAATGCCCTGAAAGTCTCTATGTGTTCTTCCTGGTGTCTTCAGCTTTGACATCGGCAGGCAGCTCACAAAGGAGCTGGGCTGTGTTTTGAAGAGTTCATTTTCTTGGGGGCTGTAGCTTGTGCTGTACGTGACTGATGAAAGATCCTTCCCAGCACTAAAGCCGGTCAGAGCCCCGATAAATCTGGAACAAATTCTGAGAAAGCATGTCATGTTATGACTGGCATATCTGTGAGCATGGAGCTCTGCTTGAGAATTAAGACTCAGAGTTTGCAAAGTGCTAGTGCTGATGTCATTCCCTTGGAATGGAAAGGCTGTTGAAACAGTAAATACTTTCTGTGGCCAGGAGCTAAGTCTTGAGCTGGACCTTTTCCTCTCTTCGAAGGAAAGAATGCAGAACAAACCTAAAATGTGTATTTGCAATGGGAAAATCTTAATTAGTTTAGAGCTTTTAGCTATTTCAAACCATTTACATACACAGCTGCTGTTCATGCAAACATGTAAACTATTCATGGAAACTTCAAACTTACCTTGAACTGACATTTTTTTCCGTTTTTTAAAGCTCTGCTTGGTTTTTAAAAGTATGGTTGGAAAGGTTTGAAAATTATATTTGTGCTGTACGTGCAGAAAGGAACATAGACACAGGCTAACAGAAGCATAGAATAAAAGGCTTTAGTTCAGCAAGACTTGACACTGAAACCCTGTTAGCACCAAACAGCTGCTGAGAAAGTGTTTAGTTTTTAGGGGCATTTACTCCTGGTTGTATCTATAGAGTATTGTTTATGATTCAAAACTCTGAAAAAAGAGAGGGCTTGATGTGGTCCAGATCTTTCAGCTGGCATTTCTGCAATGAAAGATTAGTCTGAAACATGGGATCCAAAGAACCCACAGCCTGGGAATTAGAACCTAAAGCTGTAGCTTGGGAGTGCTCTAATATCTCTCAGACAGTGAGATTAGCAGGGTAACTCAGATTTTTGTACTGTCCCTCAGAGGACCCCGCTGAGCATTCACAAGGAATTCATCCCCACCCCCAGCTTCCTCCTAGGAGGAAGAATTTTGCCATGACAGATGTGGGGAACAGATGTTGAGAGGAAAAGTTAAAATGGGACAATGACCTGAAGTGTTAGTTGGGCTCTTCCTTGACGTGTCTGAGCTTCTGTTGCCGATGGCCAGGGAGGAAAGCAGCTCCTGCTGCCTGCCCCTGCCAGCCCCAGCCTTTGGGGGGTTTGACATACAGAGATTTTCTCTCATCCTGTCAGATACTCAGTGCTCAATCAGCTGAGAGAGAGGAAGGGACAAAGATTGAAATGCAAATCACCTGTCTGTTATTCAGGGACAATTAGTCCCGGATAGGTGAATCATGCTCAGCCACCCACCTCCTTTCCTGAACAGATCTAGGTAGTTTTTTTGAACCTGAATCGCGTGTTTTACATCAAGACTTGCCCATTTCTTGCTGCTGTTCTTGCCCACTTTTCCACCACTGCTTCTGTGATGCCCAGCAGATGCTCATGCTCCCTGTCCCTAAATGCTCCAGTGAGCAAATCTAGAGTATTGTCCTTGGTGGCTGCTGAGTAACAACAGAGAGCCAGGGGGAAAAGACCTTCCAGCAGCTCTGTGTTATCAGATAGAGCTTATCAGATGGTTTCTTTCCTTCTCTATGTCTTCTATTTCAGAAGGCTTTCTGCTCTTTGTTGGCTTGGAAAGAAGATGTTGAGCTTGATACTTGAGAGAGATTGGCAGGTCAGAGCAACTTCCCTACTGAGGGAGGGATTTGGGACAGGTCTGTTCTCCTTAGCTTAGTCTAGCTCAGGAGACTGTGAATAATCATGTTTATTGCAGAAAGGAAGTCAGCCATCCATAGAAGCCTGAGATTCTTTTTTTATGGCTCTTGAAATGGGAAACTAAGTATTTGAAATACTGTAAATACTGTTAAATAACCACTGCTGAGGTCCCCTTTCAACCTGTGGTGTTCTCTGGTGCTATTATAGACAGTGCATGTGGATATTTATTGCTTTGTGCCTTTAAAATTTGCTTTATTTTCACAGGGCATTATTTGTTATGTGTATCCCATTCCCTCACTTCAAAGTCTTTGAGGAACACTCGTCTTCTTCCACTTCCAGCTTATCTGTATAAACACTTGTTGACATAAATGCCTATATTGACCACATAAATGTCCATGTTGACCTGATAAATGTCTACATGTCTGTAATAACCCAAGGCTTCTGTATCTGGTACCCAGAGCCTTCTGTGTGAACAAAATACATAGTTGGGACACTAATGTAAAAAAATTCCCTCAGTAGGACTCTTCATTGAGAAGTTTGACTGAAGTATTTAAATTATTATTTATTTGCTGGGCATAACCACCTACCTTAAGCCTTGGAGTCAGTTCCTGTGCCTGGAGCAGTTTGAACCCTCAGCCCTGACCTGCAGAGGGTCGGGGGACTCAGTGACTGTACAAAGCAATCACCTTCCATGGGAGAGGGAAATGAGATTTCTTTGGGCTTCAGGGTTTGTTTTCCTCTCCTGCTCAGTGTGACAGAGCATCCTTGCTAGAAAGCAGAGAGAGGAAAGAAAATTCAGTCCACATGTTTGGGATTTAAGGTTGAGAGTGATTCACGCTCAGCTTCTGGGGGTTGTAATTAGGGGTGACATAATAACCATAAACTTTTGATAAAATAGTAGCAGCTTTTTTGTTACACTCAGAGCTGCAGGAGCTGCTTCTGATTAGCATCCCTCCGAGATAAGCCTGCAGGATCTCCACAGTGTGCAGATCTGGCTCCAGGCTTTTGTGGCATGGTTCAACTTCTTTACTGATGCTGAAAGGAACCCTGCAATCTGAAACACCCCAAAATTTGATATTTTCACTTGGTTCATCATCTCAGCCTTCTTCTTAGCCATTTTAGTCCATCTGTGTAATTTTGAAATCAGTATTACTATATTCTGGCTCAATCTTGCTGGTTTATGCTCTTTAAAATACACTCTGAGGGTTATCTGCTATGGAAAAAAACCCAATCTTGCTATCCTCAACTTCTTCTGAAATACTACTACTCCTTTCTTTTCCAAGTGGCTGAGACTAAAAGGAGTCCAGGAATGTGTGCAGCAGGAGATCTGTCATTCCCAGTCCACACCAAGGTGCATTCTTTTAGGGAGAGATGGGCATTTACATTGGAATTCTGCCATCAGTATTCAGCCAATTCTATTTTTTTGGCAGTCGAGTACATGGAATTTTAAAAAAGAAGATCTACTTTTTTAAAGCAGGTCACAGACAAAAATAAAGACACATTCTTGGGCTACGAGAAGTAGGTCAGGTTTTGGAGGAATCATTAGTGAAAGCTGTTGATCTGATCCCACCTGTTTATTAATGTTTTTTGCTTCCTGCGCCAAGTACGTCTGGCTCATTTTGCTTTAGGTGAGATATCCTCTTCTGCTTTGGTGAGCAAACTTTTTGCATTAACATTTTAAACAAGAAAAATCCAAAAAACAGGAAAATATGTTCCTAGTTTTCCATTAGAGAGTACTGTAGTGGAAAGTGAGGCCTCTCTGTGCTGTTGTCCAAAAGGAATAAAGCTGCTTTGTGTCACCTCATTACTCTAAGCTGATGTTTTACCTCAAGGTTGTTTTGAGGGGGGAGGATGAGGGAAAGGCTGATTCCACTGCTCAGAGGATGGCCCCTGCAGCACCTTCTGCACAATTATCCCTCTGATTTAGGGGGAGCATTTCACAGCCTGTCGGTGCCTCTGTGTAGCCCCTGCAAGAGCTGCTGTACCAGGCACAAGGCTCAGGCAGGGAGGATGGATTGCTGCTGCTCAGACTTCAGAATTTGCCTGGCATCACTTTATTGCCTCCACAGTTGGAAGGTGGCTGTAAAAGAGCTTTGGGTATTACTCAATTTAAGGATGGGTGGGTGCTGGGGTTCAGGGCAGGCACCTGTGTGCCTCCCCTGGGTTTTCCCTGCATGGGACAAGGACACTTGTCCCCTCCAGAGCCCTGGTGGGCAGGTGCACAACCCAGTCTGCAGCTACTGGAGTGAGGGTGCCTTTGGTTCACAAACCAGGGTCAGGTTCAGCAGGGACTGAGAAACTCCAGGGCTTCTTTCACAGCTGAGTTCTGGAAACAGTGTGGTTTTACTCTGAATGCAGATCAGATTTTTTAGCACTGTTTGTGGAGGACACATCTACAAATAATCTCACATTTCTCAATATCTGCAGTTACTGGAAGCTTCATTCCCTCGTTTTTCTTTTAATTTTTTGTAATATTATTCCATGTAACTGCATGCCTTAAATTCACAAGGCAGCTGATGCTCATATGCAGGTAATGTCTGTTCCCCTATTTAGAAATTTTGTAAGAATTATTGATGTAACAGATTTTTTTAATTTTGGTCATTTATTTCTCTTCCTCTTCCCACATTCTCTATTTTACAGAATTTGATTCAGAAGCAAAAAGGGTTCAAGACATTCTTTCTGGAATGGAGAAACCACAGGTATGTGATCCCAGATTGCCCCACAAACATACAATAGCAAATGTGAAAAGTAGATTGTGTCACAACATACTGGTGACTTCACAGGAATTCACCTCTGATTTTTTCCCTTAATAGATTGTTGCCACTAACTCATTTTAGTGGAATTATAAATCTGAAGGATCTTTTGTGCCCTTGGGTGTTTGAGGGCTCTGCCCACTCCAGGAATTGCACCAGTTGTCTGTTTCCAGAGGACAATTCCCAGTATTTGTACTGTAATGGGGAACTCAATGCACTGGGGTGACTTGCATAGCTCTTACCCCCTCTCCCCTGGGTTTAATTTTGTCATGAGCAATTTATGTCTTTAATCATGATTAAATTAGGCTAATTCTATTATTCAATGGCAAATTACTATAGTCTGTGTTTGTCTGAGCCATAAAAGCCTGTAAATTATGATGGAATTGAATCACCCTGTAAATAACCCTCATGCTGAGTGTGACTGCAGTCAGGTGAGGTTATTAATAAATCTGGTTGTAAGCCCTTTTCTAGTTTGCTGTGTCAAATGAAAATCAGAAGAGCACTGTGGGTCTGAATAAATGATCCAAGCCAGCACTGGAAGAAGCAGTCATGGGGCAGAGAGGGTCTAAAATCCCAAACCACAGCACTATCTCCTTTGCTCTCCAGAACTCAAGCTTTTCTCTGTCCAGCTGGAGAGATAGAGCATAAATAAGCAAATAAATAAAAAATAATGGTGTAAAGCCCATGGGAAGACTTGGTTGAGATGATAGAGGCTGATACAGAGACATTCTGCCATGGGAGCCTTGGCTGCAGAAGTGGCAGAACTCAGGGAGAGCCAGGCATGAGCAGAGGCTGAGTTTTATTTTTTGGACTCTCTTCTGATGGATGCTTTTGCTCTGAATAAATACAAAAGGTGTTTGGTCTTAAATTGCCCCCTCAGTAGGTGCTGGTGTCCTGGCCTGGGTAGGAGCTGGTTCTAAGCCATGCCTGCAGAGATGGTGAGCACCAGCCTTGAGCTCCTGCTCACAGGGAGGAAGTCACTTCACTGTGTGTGGAAACAAGTGACAATACTGAGCTGGATACTTAAAAGAAGTGTTTCAGGGTACTCAGAAGGGAAGAAAGTGCACTTAGCACAGAGTTAGGCTCGTTTGTTGTACAGAGGGAGTCAATATTTTTGTACCAAGGACCACCTGAATGTTACTCATTTGGTCAATAGCCACAGTCAGGTGCTTTTACAAACATCCAGAGAGCTGACAAGAAAAATGTGTTGTTTCATACTTTTATCTTTAGAGGTAGGAAGAGAAGCTGTTAGAGCAATTTGCAGGATTCTGAGATCTGTACAATAAGATTTATGGTAACCAGAGCCTTTAATGCGGAAAGAAGCAAAAAACAACAAAAAAAGGACAAAAATAGTCTTCCTTTAATCATACCAAAAATAGGATTTAAAAAAAAAAACAAACCCATGGCAAATGCTTGTTCAATAATAATGACATTTACTGAGGTGATGTTGGGGATTATCTATTACTCTCTCTGTAACTTTGACATTTGTGAGTAATTAAACTCACAGGACTCTCACAAATCACGAATTGCTGTGAATGATTCTTTGTGTGTGTAGTCAGTATTACATCTGATAGAAATATATCATATTATGCATAAATAGTAATCTTGGGTCATGTTTCTTGGCAAATCTTATGCATATACAAGTTAAAAAAAACCCCAATGTATAGGAAAACAACAGTGAAGAAAGAAATTGTGCAAAGCAAAAGAGCAGAGTGGTGAGTCAGTGACAAGTGGGTGATGCTGTGTCTGCAGCACATGGATTTGATTTGTCCAAGTGGGCAGCTCCCTCCATCCATGGGGTGATGAACCCATCCAAAGGGATAAACCTTGTGAGCAATTCCTGCAGGACAGTATCACTGGGAGGTGTCTGGATCACACAGGTACCTCTCTGAGTACAAAATACACATGCTTTTAAAATTACTACTTCATGAAAGGTCTGTTTTCAATGATAGATACTGTTACCTGTTTGAGAGATGTGCAGCTGAACTGTAAATTTAATCAGAGCTTTGTCTCTTTAACAGCCAGAATTTTAAAAGGCACCTTTTGCTTTTAAGCCCCCATGGTTTTGTGTCAACTGAAGTAAGTTTTTAATTCACATTATCACAGACAAAGTAAGCATTCTGTGAAACAAATACCTCAGTGAGGGGAGGGAAACCTCACTCTGGGTTTCTGACATGGCTGCATCTGACAGCCAAGGGGCTTGGGGGGACATCACCTCCCGTGGGGAATCACCAGGGCTCTGTCAAACCACAGCTCAAACATCAGCCTGGCTTTCCAAAAGGCAGCCTGCTCCCGCTGACTCGCTCTGCAGCGAATCTCATATTTAATCACTGGGGTTTTTGCCTAAAATTGCAGGATTAGAAACATAATTTAAAAGCAGAATCTCAACCCAGTAATAACTGTGAATTCATTTGACCCCCAAGCCTTTCAAACGGTGCCCTCGAGGGAGTAAATGAATGTTGCTTGCAGTGTAGTTCTCACACATACAATGAGCCCCCGAACCACACGATGCCTGTGAATGCTAACCCGGAATTTGAAAGATAATGAAAGTTGTACAGAAACATTTTTCATTACCTGAAAGACGGGAAGGGCCGATACTCATCAGTCTTGTACCCTTATTGAAGTGGTGCAGGAGTTGGATTCTTTCCCAGGGGCTTTTATGGAATAATTATTTACACCACTGAGTTTTGATAGAGCAGAAAGGAGGCATTTACTGTGTAAACTGAGAAGTTTTCAGAAACTAATTAACTGTGCTTTTCAGCAGACCTACAGAACTCCTTGTGGGAGAATCTTTTGTTAGGTCTCAGCTAAAAAGCCAAGCCAGCCCTCTTCAAAGCAAGCACAGTGATTTTGGGGACAGATGAGACAGGCTGGGGGAACTCGGAAGCAGCACGAAGGTTTACCTGCCCGGCCTGGGAAGAGATGCTCTGGCTGCTTATATCTTGTCAGATGGAATTAGTGCACTGTTAATGAACAATAGGCTGGTTTTTACTGTTGGTGAAGTGTTTCTGTCTGCAAGTCAGAAGTGCTATTAAGCCCACCATCCTGGTGGTAGCTGGGCTGTTCTTACAGCATGGAGAAGGCTGGTCCATGTCTGTACCTTTAGAAAGGTGTTTGTGTAAGTTAGAAAAGTTGGAGGTAAAGATACTGAACTGTTTTACAAGTGTCTGCTTGTTATTCTCAACATATCATAACCCCATTTATTTAACTTAGCTTTTTTCATGGCAAAGCTAGTGCTTCCTGCTCCAGGTAGGAGCTCCTTGGTAAACTAAGTGGTGGCTTTGGCCATGAAAGGAGATGTTGGCAGGTAACTGTGATAGGGTATCAGCCTGTTGGTCAGGGAGCAGCAGATAGGGTTATCTGCAGCCACGCAAATAAATCCATTCCCAGCTGACGTGCACAGCCCAGGGAGGGAATAGATTTGCCTTTTCTGACTTATCTTGCAGACAGTGACCCCTCACTTGCTTTCCTACACTTGCTGTGTGTGCTCAGTGCAGCTAAGACCGGTGTTTAACAATTTCTGGTGTTTATTTTTAAACCTCCAGCAGCAGTTGCTGTGTACCTACGAGCTCCAAGGCAGCCAGCAGCCACTCTGGGTGCTCCTTCCTCTGAAATTAATGGTGTAGCTGGAGCAGCTTAGCAACTGGCTTTGGACTTTCATCCTCTGCGTGCTGGCTTCAGAGTAACAGTCTGAGTTTCTAGCAGTTAGCCCACAAGATACTTTCTCTTATTTTAAGAAACCCAAGACCAAACGTTTTACAGATTGCTGGAGTTCGTGGAGGGCCAGAGCTTTGCCGTATGTGGAATATATACGTGTGTCCTTGGGAGTAGTCATAGAGAAAAACATTTCAATAGAACATTGGCAGGATATCATGCCTCCAGCTCCAAGTCTGTCTGAATTTATGAAAAACAATTATGCAAGCATATTTCCATAATAAAAGAAACTGCATGTTGATGGGCTGAGCTGGCATAGTAGTAATGTCTGTGAAAAAAAACCCTAAAATCTATTTTGATCTTGTTAATCAGTTTTTTGATCAAAATATTATTTTAAATGCAGATTTTTAGCTCTTAAGTATCTTTGCTACAATTTCATTTACATACGTGTGTGTATATACATATATGTGTATATCTCAAAAAAATTAACTTGTCTTACTTGAATCATTCAAGATTCTTATAAGGTATCTTATCCAGTATCAGGGTTAACTGCTCCAAGATATTAAAATAAACATTGATTTCATGGCATCAGAAAAATACAATAAGAAAATGCCATGAAAGCAAGAAATGCTATGAAAATTCATAAAACAATTTGCACGTCCATGTTTTTTACAAAGAAAGCTCAATGCTGCTTAAGCTTTCTTGCTTTAAAACTTATTTTTCACATTAGGTTGAACAAAGGTTTTCTTTTTTTTGGCAAGACTTAAATGTGCTGCTATAAATTAAAATCTTTAACTTTTGAGATCATGGTGTTTATGATGAGACATTTCATGGTGTCACCTACTTGTCAAGCTGTTAAAAATGGATTTATGACTTGCTCAGAAAAAATCTGGTTGATATATGGGTATCAGACACAACAGTTGCAGTGCTCATCAGCTGGAAGCAATGTGTTTCCACAGCAGAAGGTAAATATTCTCCATTATATAAAGATATCCAGAAACTGGATTTGTAAACAAGCCGTCCCTGAAAGCTGATTGCTAATCCTTCATTCCCAAGTAATTTGTGGGTAGGGGGTTTCACTTACCTCAACAAAAGTTAGAAAATGTGTAACTGAGCACCTGCAGCATTCATGTTACACCTTCTGAAATAACAACATCTTGCTCTTTGTGTTGCAAAAATCTGTCAAAATTGTAGATGCCATGAAATTTGTTGCTTATGAAAAATAAAGAATATAAACCCTCAGTCTTTGATTCCTCCATATGGAGGCTAACTAAAAAATATTCTTTATATATTCACTACAATTAAGAAGGAAAACCACCATTATTTTCATGTTGAAAAGTGGAGAGTTGGTGGCAGAGCATTTGAGGCTCTGGAGGCTTTGAGGCTTCCCTGGGATATTTCAGCAGGCTTGTGTGAAAATGTGCTGCATTTCCCAGATAACCAGTGCAGCTATTGCTTTTTATTTAGTTTTCTTTTGAGACAGTGGCAGGGAGGATTTTTTATTCTTCTTTCTTGGCCTGATAAGAGTAGGCTGCTCTCTGGGAAGCTGCTGTTGGCTGTGTGCTGCTGATGTGCTCTCCTGGTGAGCAAGGTGATGCTATTTCTGTAAGCTGTGTGAAGCCAGCTCTCCAGAAGAATGCAGTGGCACTGGTGGGGTGAGAAAATTGGTTTGGTGCAGGAGTTTGAGGTACTTTTTCCATGTTTTATTAGAAAAGATTCCTCACCCCTCTGCCACAGAGTTGTTGCACTCCATGGTGAGTGCAGATCACACACGGTCCTTCTATCAAGGCACAAAGTGATTGATTTGCAATGTAGTTTTTAATTGACAGGTTGGACTTTTCTTATGATTTTCCCTTGTGCTTTTGAGCCAGCATAACTTTTCAGGTTGAATTGGATTTTTCTACTTATTTGCTGATGAGTTATTGTGGTTTCAAGTGGCAAGAAGGAACAGGATGACTGAAAAAACCATCAGAGTTTCATTGAAAAAGCTCCCCAACAAAAACTTTAGAAAAATAATTGTGTGTAAAACAATCTATAGGTTAAAGTCTTTGTTCCACTTAGTTCCAGTTCCCTTCTGGGAATGGCCACAGCTGCAGGTACCTCCAGAGGCATCCTTTGCTGGATGCTCAGACAGTGATGAGCCAGCTCACTGCAGGGGAACCTCTCTCTATATTCTCATCTGTTAGAGATCATTTTTTTTCCATGAATCTGTGTTTTTGTTTGCATTGTTGATAATTTCTGACCCTTTACTTTTTAACTCGAGCTCTGAAATTTCCATTTTGCAAGAAATTGATTGCGAAGGTGCAAGCAAAAAAAGCAAATGCTTGCAGAATAATGGTTTTTCCTCAGATTTCAGATTAACTGATGTTTCTTTTATAGGTTACAAATATTCAAGCAAGAACAGTTTTGCTTTCCTGGTCACCTCCCACTGGCCTTCTCAATGCAGATAGACACAACAACGGTTTGCCTTACACCTGTACCTACGAGGTTGCCTTATCAGATAAAGGGAGGGATGGAAAATACAAGATCATTTACAGGTAAAACCCATCATTTTTCCCTTTTTTTATTTCATTAGGAGTAAATTCTCTGAGCTTTTCAGGGTGTATCCTGGCATGGCCATCAGTCACAGAAGAAAGCCCCATTGGAGCATCCTGTTTCCTCTGGTTTCATTAGGAGTAAATGCTCTGAGCTTTTCAGGGTGTGTCCTGGCATGGCCATCAGTCATAGAAGAAAGGCACATTTGAGCATCCTGTTTCCTCACCAGAGGAGCTTGCAGGGAGCTGGTGGAGTGCATGTCACAAGGTCCCTAATTGCCACCCTGTCCCACCTCCCTGGCACGTGGCAGATCCCGCCTGCGATGCCGTCACTCCCATTGCCAGTGAAAAGGTTACTTTTCCTTTTATGCTAAATGTCAAAACCTTTCGTGTACACTGTGCAGGCAGGAGAACTGCCTTCCTAATGGGCTAGTTTTGTGTGGACTTGCAGAATTTAGAACAGTAAAAATCTTGTTATTTCCAGCTAACGAGAACAATGTGAGGGCTCTGCTGTTCTGTAGTGTCTTAGATGAGCAGAGGGGGAGTACAGCAGTCAGTAGGTTACAGAGGCTCCCCAGAAAAACCCGAATACTTGGCTCTCAGCAGGCTTCAGTAAAAGTTCTGAGGGATTTCTCTGTGTCTCCTTGCAGTGATCCTCTGAGCTCACTCTGTGATCAAGTACATATGGTGTTATGCCTTTCTTTTTCCCCCCTAATGACGTCTAGGAAAGAGAATTTGGAGATGTGACCTTGGCTATTGTGAAATAGCTAATCCTGCCCAAATCTCATTAAATAAAGTCCAGGTGATAGAGCATTTAAGGAATTATCTCTTGAGACCAAGCCATCTCCTTTCTTAAGATGTCCTGTGAATTAGGGTATTCCTCTTGGTATGCTGGAGGCAAGTCTTGGATAACAGAGAAAGGGTGTATTAACCAGGGAAAGGCTGCCTGATTTTACTCTTTTTCTGGCATTTACAGCAGCTGTTTGTGAGCCAATGTGAGCATCTCCATAGTCAAGTGTGTGCTGCTGAGCTTTTAAAGTGGGAAGGACACTTTCTAGTACTTCTTGTGCTTGATGGCTGCACATTTTCCCCTGGTTATGAAATGTTGTGCATCTGTTTTAAAGCTGCTGATGGTGATGTGTCTCCTGCTGCTGGCCAGAGTGCAGCCTTTAGCTTGATGTGTTATGTTCCATCAGGAGCAGCAGTAATTGTTATTACTATAGGCAAAAGAGAGTCTGCAATATGTTGAATGCATTGTCTTTGGGAGGAGGTGCACTCATTTCAGAGGTGAAAAACTGGATTTGCAGAGCATTGTATTTTATGAAATAAAAAATAGAAGGCTTTCTGGTGGATTTCTGGCAACCCAGCAGGCATGTGCTTTCTGATGGATTTTGTTCTATTGATTTTGAGCCATCTCCCTGTATTTGTCCAGCTAGCTATGAAATATTTCTTTATGCTAAATTGAGAGCTTTCTTGTTTCCCATATTTTAATAAAATCATGAATAAGCCAAGCTCTTACATGAGATGGCTATTACTTATTAAGCACTGACCCGTACCTTAATCTTCACAGATTTGGCAACACATGACTGAGCCCAGTGTTCATTTACCAGCAAACAAGCCAGAAGGAAAAAGAATAGCCCTAACTATGTTGGCTGCTTTTGAAATTAATGGATTGTGTGCTGTTTTTTTCTTAAAATGTCTAAAACACTTTGCTTTAAGTTGTCTTGGTATTGAAAGAGAGCTGAGTCCAGCTGTTTGGGTGTTAATTAAATGTCTCCTTGCTGTGGTCCTCACAGGGAGGGTGGTTCTGGAGGAGAAAGCAATAAGTGAAACAGTTGTGCAAAAAACTTTGCTTCTTCCTCTGAAGTTCAATGGGTCACTTTGTATAAAGTATTTTGAATAGGGAATATGCAGAAACTCTAACAATGATGTTTGGGTTTCGCTCTTTTCAGCTCTGGGAGGGTTGAAAACCACAAGGAGCTTTATACAAATATCAGCAAAATGTAAGACAGCATTGAAATAAACCCATATATTTAGTTTACTGACTAAATTGGTGTGATAATTTTTTCCGTGCATATGGAGCTTTATGAAGTTTTCAAGAAACATGAAGTGTGTTGACAAATTGTTGGTGTGTGGTTTGCTACTGTTTCTCTTCGGAGGAATTATTTTTCTTCTTTCAAGTTAGATCACTAGAAAACCACTAGCTGTGCTAAGTGTGATACTGCTTTTCATAATTTATTAATTGGTTGGGTTTGGATTTCTTTCCTACAGTGGAGAAGAATTAGAATATCACCTGAAGGACCTTAGGCCAGCAACAGATTATCACGTCAGGTGAGTTAGCATGAATGTCACTTAAATATAAACTCTTCAATTCTGTGAGAATAAATGGGAAAGATTTTAAAGTAAATAGAGAGTGTAGTTCAAGAATTTCATGGTCACCTCTGTAGGTGTGTTACTGAGTGGTTTCTAAATATTTTATGATAGATTTTCTCTTGGACTATGAGAGTGCTTTTTGAACAATATCCTGTTGTTGTCATTGCTGTAGTAAGGGGCAAAAAGAAATTTTATATCTGTATTTCTGTACGGATAACAGGCCTGGAAGTGCTTGTGTATGAAAGGAGGATATCTGAGGTCATTTAAAAATTTGACTCAAGCAAGTAACTGGGGTTTCTTCAGTTCCTGTAACATGAACACTGAAAGTACTCCATGCTTTTCTCATAAGTAGGCCACACTTTGGGAAGTAAATCTGCTGGGTACAGATCCATCTGACCATAGTCACTTCAGCATTTATTTCAAGAAAAAAATGGATTCACACTGAACTGCCTTGGTATTTTCATAACATATTTCTCTTTGATTCTGAAAGTGTGTTTTACACATTTATTAACACATTCTAGTTTTGCTCTCTGATGGTTTAACACTGTGTTACCTGCTCATGTTGCTGTTTTTTAAAGACTTTATTTATGAACCAAGGCTTTGAATTTACATCCTGTTCACTTACCCTCAATATCCTTTAAAAAAAAAATCCTTCACTCCTGTCTATTGTTCCCTTCTGTTTTTCCAGACCAGGGCTAGGTTTGGCACACTGTTCCACATCAAGGTTGCTCCTGTTTGTAAAACTTCGAAGAACAAACACCTTGCTTCTGACCTCTTAAAAAAAAAATCCAGCACCAAAATGTGTCCATCTAGCTCTGATACTGTAGATTTTTTTTCTTTTTAAGGATTGTTTCTAGTGCAGCCCTGAAATGAACTTTCAAGTAGAAGCACATGACCAGAAGGAACTTTTCACAAATGAGGAAAAGATGCAGCTCCCAAGTGGAGCAGGAGTCTTGGCCCTTAGCAGCAAAGGGATGGTAACAAGGAGAAGGTTGTAAAACACTGTTGAGTTTCCTTCTGAGCATTGAACATCTCTTTTGAAGCCAGCTTCAAACACCAGAGAGGTCACCATGAACAGCTGGGTTAAGTCTCAGTTTTAGGGATGTTGTGGGTATTTGCTCCAGGTCCTGGCTGACTTCTTCCTCCCTGGTTTTGGTTCCCTCCACCTTCTTGCAGGTTTGCCAAAATACAGGTCGTTTGTAAAAAGTTAACAATAGCTCCTGTTCAAAAAAGAGTGACCAAACACAAAAGTCAGACTTGCAAAGCAGCAGCACTGTTTGTAGTGGTGCGAGCTGACACTGAAACAGTGGCTGTTTGCTTTCCACCATCGTTTTTTGTGGGTTTTTTTTCCCTTCACTGAAACTGCATTATGTATTAATGACTGTGAAGAAATAAATCTGTTGACTAAAGAAATCTATGGGGCCAGCAGTTACTGGGCAGATCGCCTTGGGTCTCCTTGACCTTGGCAGCATCTCTCAGGGCTTTGTCTCTACTGGACAAGGAGCTTGTGCTCATTGCTGCCCTGCTGAACCCTGGGACAACCTGGAACAACCTGGTTTGTTCTGAATCACCACCTGCTTCCCTTCAGGTGTATTGTTTTGTTACCCTCAGAGCTGGCTGTGCTCAGTGTTTCAGTGGCTTGCAGAAGATGCCCCTCGAGCTCGTTTTCACACGGTTTTATTTCCCTTGTGGTGTGTGTTGGATGCTGGGCCACGCTCATTTCCAGCACACATATGTGCCACTTGCCAGATGCAGACTCAATTAATTAATTGCATTTCTTGTTGCTCCTGCCTGCTAACAGGTGATGTGTAAAGCAGCACCAGAGTGGTTCTTGTCTGCCTCCCCCGCAAGGTTTGATTCTACGTAGGTGGCCATTGTACATAAATTACTCTTATCTACTGAAAACAAATTTAGAAATTGCCCTTTCTTTAGCTCTGCATTCAAGCACACAATAGCCACAGCCAGCTCAGAGGTCATTGTCTGGTCATGGCCTGAACTTTTTTTTGAGTAGAAGGCTCCCAATTTGCACTTTCCTTTTGCTGCATGGAAAATGTGAAGGGAAAAAATAACATCATTACTTTTTCAGAGAAATGAACCTCATGAGGAAGTGCTCAACTATATCCTATTTGCTTTCCCGTATTATTTGTTCTATGATGACATATAGAGGATTTGCCTGGGATTAAATTTGCTTTGAAGATTTTTAGTTTATCACAGCAATGGCCTGTCTTAGTTCTAGTCCATGGAGGTCCACTAAATGTTGATGCCTGAGATATGTAGGAGAAGATTGTACCCATGGAAGGAGATACCCAGCAGATACCTGCACTCAACGTGGTACATGTGGATCAAATAAATAATAAACAATAAGCCAGGCATTAAAGTTGATACCCTTTTTTCTGTTGTATTTCAAGAAGGATTTTACCACAGTGTGTAGAAGCCTGGTAGTAGGCAAGGAAGTACTGGTGGAAAGAAAAGATAATGAAAATAACTCAGTGGTCTGTGGGAATATTTGCACAAAATACTGTTCCTCTTCTGCTGTAATTTTTTTTTTGCATTCTTGTATAAGTGAAGTAAAGTAAGGATAGCCATTGGTGTGTGACAAGCCTGTCATTAGAGGATGGTATCGTGGGTGCTTTGGTAGTCAAATACCAAGGTGGTGCCACTGGAACTGTCAGCACATTTATAACCCATCTGAATACTCTTTCCAGGGTATATGCAATGTACAACTCAGTAAAGGGATCCTGCTCAGAGCCAGTAAGCTTCACCACTCACAGCTCAGCACCAGAGTGTCCCTTCCCACCCAAACCCTCGCACAGGACCAAAAGCTCCTTAACCTTACAGTGGAAGGTAGGTAACACTTGGTTTGGGCAAAACCAGGGAAAAAATACTGACAGTGAGCATAAATGTTGGAAATAATTGAAAGCTGAGACAGTCCTTTTTCAGTAAGGGACTTGAACTTGCTGTACTCTGACAAATCCCTTCCTGTGCACCAACCTGACTTTTAAAATGTATGTGTTTCATTATGTCCAGCTTCTTCCCGGCATTCGTTAAGAGGTTTGCCAAGCCATGTGTAAAACTTTGGTCTCACTTGAAACTCTAGTCATTTGCCTGGGGGAGGTGAAGCTGTTTTCTCTTATTCCCCAAATCACCTTTTGTTTATTTTTGTTCGTAGGCACCCATTGATAATGGTTCAAAAATCACCAGCTACCTTCTGGAGTGGGATGAGGTAAGTAGTAACTAGTTGAAATAAATACACAAATAAATGGCGCTCAGACTTTACAAGGATTTGCTGAGTAAAGAAAAGTAATTAAATGCAGGAGAAAGTAGAAATGGGAAAATGAAATCCTGATGGCATTAGGTAAAGAGTTGGAAAGGTGAAAGAGGCAGTGGGGGGAAAACTTTCCATTCAGTGTACTTTATATAGAGACAATGTTCTGTTTCTGTACCCTTGAAATCTTTTATAATTCATTTGGTGTACTTTATTTGTTAATTCACATTACTTACTATTTAATTACTTGTGATGTATCTTACAGTTCTGTTCATGATTCTGCTGCTGAGTGCAGGATAAACACTTGTCTCTGCCTTAAAGGAGAAGAGCCATGATCTTGCAGATCTGTCTACAGAGAATGTACTCAGGGTCAAAATAAATGTCCTTTGTGTAGTGGCAATTAGCCCCCTTCCAGACACAAAAGGAAATAAATTTTCTCCTAAATATCTTCCGTGGTTAGTGAGCACTGGGCTGTTGGGAGAGTGCCCTGACAGATGATGTGCAGGATTTGTTGGAGGTGTCTTCTTGTGAGTCCTCCCTCTGTCCCCTGATTTCTGCCCCCTTTCCTTTGTGCAAGCCATATTACTGCAGAAAGCATGAGTCAGGGAGGATTATCTCTGAAGGAAAAGAATAAATATTGGGTGACAGAAAGGGCTTGGACAACATGTAAATAAAAGTCATGAGTCGGGAAATGGAGGGCGTGAAAGGGTGTTTGGTTCTAAAGTCTGAGAAACATCCCTTGAGGTCTTTTGTAGCCTAAAAATATTCTAAAGGGAGTATTCTGTTTTGAATAGTTTTCCACCATGGCATTAGTAACACATTCCCTGCTCGTTCTGCTACGTGTTGGGTGTTTGGAACCACTCAGTGTGCAAACATTTATTGTATGCACTGTCACAGCTAGCAGGGTCTGCATGATGGGAAACCCTCAGAACCTGAACTAAAGTTGAACAATAACTTCAGAATGACTTGCTGTCCCTCTGTACATAAAGGAAAGCCAAAGGTCACTGAAGAAGGGAAAAAGGGGAGTGTGAAGTCTGGGAAAGAAGATAAAGAGAGATTTCTCCAAAAGGGTGGGCCAGGATGATCCTGTTAGACCCGTGACACCTTGATTGTGCACTTGTGATTTCTTCCAAAGCTTCCAGTAACTTGGAGCTGAAGGAACAGAGCAGCACAGAGCAGTGGAATCATGGATGCTTCCAGCCTGCAAAGGGAAGGGAAGCTACAGAAGGTCTTGTCAGAAGAAGGACTATCAGCAGATAATTAATACAGTGCAAATACTGTAATGTTAATTTTGACTACATGGAGCATAGGCATAATTTTGGATATATATATATAGGACAATTCTAAAATCCTTCTGTCCTTCAAACTCTTTCATAAAAGTTTTGTCTTCAGAAACAATGGCTATGACACCCATTTTTCACAGAGCAAAAGCAGTTTGGTTTAGGGTAGTTCAGCTACCAATGGGAAAAAAATTAAGGCATCCAGATTCCCGTAGTCTACCTGTTTTAATTACCTTGTTTTCTCAGTAACAGCCCTGAAATCTGAGATTATAATGGGATAGCTGGCCAGCACAGATGAAAGAATAATGGCCCTGCACAAATTAATTTGGTACATCTCCAATGGTTTGACAGGACTCTTGGCTGAAATGTACCTGTCAGTTTCTGAGACAGTTAATACCACAGGTGTAGCTTCTCTAAAATTTTTTTCCCTGATAAGAGACAGAAATGCAACTTTAAACCACTGAAATAAAGCCTGCTATTAAAGCTTGTGAAAGGCAAAGTCTGAAGACGCAGGCTGGCTGTGCCTGGGTTTGCAGGAGCCTCATCACATGCAGTGGTGGGCTGGCAGGCTGCTGCACTCACTTTTCCATGTCCATGGCAGGCTGTGCCTCTGATGTGAAGTGCATTTAGCTACTGGAATTATGGCACCCAGGTACAAAAGAGAATTCACTCGCAGTGCCCCATAGCCTTGCGCTTGGCTGTGTAAACTCCACGTAAGCAAAAGCACTGCCTTCTCCACAAGGCCACACTGTGTCCTGCTGAAATCAAGGAATACATACATCAAGGCACAGGAGAAGGCTTGCCAGGCAACAGTGAGCACGCTGCCAGATCTCAGCTAGAGCAGCATTCATTAGCTGTGAGGCACAGGATAAAATACAAACACGGGAAAATCAGCGATCAGAAGGAAATTAAATCGTGGCTGCAAAGCAGAGAGGGCTTTGCAAGAGCAGAGAGCAAGAAATAAGATGATAAAGGTGGGAAAACACCCTAAAGTGGCAGCCTGCCCAGGAAATTGAGTCCCTTCCTAGGAAAGAATGGTGTGGAAAGCCCTCGCCAGAGTCATGGCAGACAGGTCCTGGAAAGCCCTTGTGCAAAGGCTGCAGATCAGACTCTGGAAACAAAGCTGGCATCAGGCATGGGAGGTGTGGAGAGGGGTGGAGGCATGCAGGCAAACGCTTCCAGTTGTGTCCCAGTCACACCAGTATGTTCCCCCAGCTCAAGCAGAGTTACCCCTCCAAGGGAGGGGCTCCTGCAGCCCCTTTGTGCTCCTGGATTGGAGGTCACAGGTGTCTGTCTGTCCCTGGGACAGCTCAGATCTCAGAGCATGTCAGGTACTCAGCAGAATGTCACCTGAGGCACAGTTTGTAGCATCCAAAGTGCCCTCAGGAGTGTAGGTGGCATCACTTGTATGTGGAGAAAACGAATTGTGGCTGGAAAGTGGCAGCAGAAGTGCCCAGGATTAGGCGAGGTGGGAAATTCTAGAAGGTTGTATTGCTTAATATGTTGCCTGACCCAGCTGCTGCTTCAGTTTAGTTCTGAGGTTTTTCCTGACCTGCAGACTCTGGAAGATTGTCAGTATATAAAGCTATTCCAGTTATCCTACATTGTTCTATCTCAGTTTGGATTGAATGGTTTATAATGTAATTGGTGCTGCATGTTTTAGTTAGAAAGCACAAATGCTTTCCCTTTACTGATCCAAGTCTTTCAATTAGAGTTATAATACCTTGTTAATAAACTGTGATCTCTTAAAGTGCCTGAAGAGCTATGAAGGACACTTAACGGGACAGTAAAAGATCAGTTCAGCAAATTGTCATTCAGATACACAGGATGTACTCTAGAAAAATTTCCACTTACTAAAGAAATAAGGATCAGCCCCTGTCTCAAGTATTCTGCATTTCATTGGGATTGGAACATGCTTGCACCACAGGTGCATTAGTTGTCTGGCAATAAAATCAGTTAAGATTAGTAATTAATGAAAACTTCACCTTCTCGCTCTTTTGCTATGAACTTTGAACTTACAAACCTAAACTAATCAATTGATGACTTGGTGTCAGGATTGATTATTCAGGGTAAGCAAAAAGCTAATCGGGGAAAAAATAGCATTAAAAATATACCAAACAGAAAACATGACTGTAAAGGAGGTGATGCTTTCCCTGATGCCAGCATTCATCAAAATCAGTAAACTGTAACTGCATTGAAAAATACTGCTGGCACTGCTGTAAGAAGCAGGCCTTTGTTACTAATTAGATGTGAAATGCTTGTTGTGTGATTAAGTGGTAGTAAATAAATGTTGCTCTTGTGTATATGGATAGCAAGAGTATCCTATTCATTCTCGATGGGAAAGGGCAGGAATCTTCCTGAGCCAGAGACAAGGACATCCCTCTCACGCAGTGTGTGTCCCTGTTCTGTGCAGAACTCAAAGCAGCTTTAATTCTTACCCAGTAAGCAGCTCATTTTCACTTACTCCAGAGGGAGACTGATATAATACCACACTATTTCACAGTTTGATGATGGATAGTTAATAATGAAGTTTACGTAGAGATAAATGGGGATAATTGTGTTGTACTACAAAGTTTTAAATTCCTCGAGGTAGCAGAGATGTGCTTGTTTATACCAGCTGATAATCTGAGCCAGGCATCCCAGTGGTGATCCACCAGAGTTGGATACAGGGAGCTCCATGTTTGTGTTTGTTCATTTACCTGGGCTCTGAGTTTGTTCTGTGGCCGTGTCCCTCTTGTGACACAAGCAAGAGGAGAGTCTTGGATAAAACTGGGGTTTGTGTATAATTTAAGGATGTTTTGTAGGTCCTTTGCTGCCTTGTAAGTGTTTGTGTATAGAGAAGATTCAGTTACTTGCATAACTGGCACAGTAAATGCTTTGCAGAGATCTGAGGGTGTGTTACACTAATTGTTGTCAGTTTGCTCTGCAGCTTTGTGTCAGATTGAATTTCAGTCTGTTCCTTTTTATTGCCAACACGACCCAAACACAGGAGCCAGTGCTGGTGTGGCCACAGCAGATGTCAGTCCTGCATTCTGGTCACAGATGTGGAGCTCAGCTTTGCTTCAGTCATGTGCAGGACTGTGCTGCATTCCTGCACTGCTCTACCTGCAGTGGCCCCTTCCTCCTTTTGTGTTTATTTACTGGGTCTGCTGCAAGGAAACTCAGTCAACAAAACCCATTTCAAACCTCAAATCCCTTCTTCAATAAATACACTCTCCAAAGACCGTCAAGCACCCTGTGTTAAGTGAGTGTGCAGCTTGAAATAGTGCTGAAATAGCAGGCAGAGCTCTTAATTGTGTTTAGACACTGTGTTGGAGCCTTGTGCAATTTAGGATGGCTTTGTGGAGCTGAATTGTCCTTGTTTCCTCAGACAGGCACTGATGGTCCATCACAGGGTGGGCTGTCCTGGAGAAGAAAAGGGAACCCAGGCTGGAGAAGGCAGGAGAAGACTTCCCTGGGCTGGGGAGGTCCCACAGCGCTCTCCCTCTGAAATGTGGGGATTACAAATACTTGCAGAAATGATACAGTGTATTTTAAGCAACTTACGAAACATTATTTGAAGGATTAAAAACTTGGATGCCGAGTGTACAAAGAATAGGAGAAGGATTCTGGGAAAGCTGTAAGACTCTTGGGTGGCAGCCAGTACCAGCCTGCCAGTTGTTCCTGTCTATAATTATGCCAGCATTAGTGCTTTCATAAATCTTGGGAGAGAAGGAGCGGAGAGGCTATTTCCAGGCTATTAATGCCAGGATAATTAGAAATATCGGCCAGCCTCTCCAATTAGTGCCAATAGAATCCAAAATACCAGCCAGTCTGAGTAATCTGAATACCAGTTGGTCTCTGAGTGAGTCTGGGGAATGTACAATACCAGTTCTAGAAGAGAAATATATACAATATCAGGGTTTGTACTGTTATAAAGTTAAGGATACCTTAAATGTTTGGCAATCTTGGCAAAGTTTCAACCAACCAGGCTGACAAATGAGTTTGCTTGCCCATTGCTCTCTGTTCAGGCTTTGTGCTGTAGGTGAGATTTTCCATGATTTTCCTTTTTAGCCAGCATTGTTTTATTGACCACATGTTTAGCAATGGTCAATTTGTTCTCTTGGAAAAAAGGCATAGGAAAATTATTTTTAAAAAGGCATTTTTTAACAGAAATCCAAAATAAATTAAATGTTTTCAATTATTTATAAGCAGTGAAGTCATTAAAGAGTTGAGGAAAAATTAATTTAAGTCAACTCAACCTGTAAAAGAGAGTTTGCATAGAGGAAAAAAATCTATTTTTAGTAGTGCTGCACTGATGAATGACTATTTTACTGAAACATAAGATTTCTAATTAGATTTTGTATAGTCTGCATTTTAAATACCTTACTGCTGAGCTGAGAATTATGCTCACCTGTTACTTTTGTCCTAAAGAAATTCTATCATAGAGCTCTGTAACTAGGAATTCTATCATAGCACTCTGTGGCTAGGGATTTTAGAGCTGAAAAGGTTTTCCTCATTTACAAAATGTTTTTGCTTTGAGTTTCATGATTCTTTTCCAATTCCACTCGTTAATTTACTTGAGCTGTACAGTAGTGCTACATCTGGAGCAGGTGGGTGAAGTTGAAGGAGATGGTGTGTAAAGGAGTTCTAGAACTAGTGTAGGCTCCCAGTGTATAAATAAAAGTTCTGGCTGTTTGCCAGTGTGCTAAATGTCCCTTCAGTGCCTCCACATTGTTGTGCTGAGCTGGAGATCTGTGTGGTTGCTTCTAGCCTGATAAACACATCCTGGAGATTCACTACAAACCTTTCAGGGAGTTTTTCCTTCTGTGTCACAGTCTGAGGGAGAAGAAGTAGAAATTGGCAGGGGCTGGAGAACGGGCCAGTGTAAAATGCACGTCCCACTCAGGCATTTCTGAGATCTTTAGTGGTGGTGTTCTGAGCATGGAGGAGGAACAGTGTGTGGGAGGGCAGAGTGAGCCCAGGGAGGCACAGCAGGTGAGGATGTTTGCCTCAGGCTGTGTAAATAGTAAAATAAAAATTAAAAATTGTACAGACATGTGCCAAAAGTAGTAAATGGCTCAGCAGAGCCAGAAGAAGTTGCAGAGATGGGCATAACTCTGTCTTCTGCACATGCTGGAGTCCATGGATGTGCTTTGTCAGGCTTCCATTCTGGTGTGCTTTTGGGTACTTCATAATGTAACTGTCCAATAATTTTGTATTTGAGTGTTGAAATTAAAACTCCTTTCAACTGCTTCAGTTCTGGTAGATGTTATTTATGAGGAGCTGAGCAGTCCATGCCCTTTCTCCTGAAAGATTCCAAACTGACTGTTTTCCATGTGTGGCACAGAATGAGTCCAGATATTCCCTGTTACTTTAGGGTTTCTGTCCTGCAAACAGCTTAGTTTTATTTCTGCACCAGGGTGTATCAAGCTGGAGTGGATTGATAAGGGGTTTGTTTTAAATGTGGTGGGGTGGGGGAGAGAACTTCTGAGTGTCCTTGTGCTGAGGTACAAAGCAGTACCTGAGGAAGGATTTGGGAGCTGGAGAAGTGTCTCCACACCCTCTGGGCTGCTGCCTCCTGTCATCCTGCCATCCTTTACCAGGATGGATCATTGCTCCAGGTCCTGGTAATCTGCAGCTCCCATAAACCATCCCTCTGGCAAACAACTCCTTAACCAAGTTACAAACCCTGCTCACTCATCACCTGCCGTGTGCTCCGGGCAGAGGGGTGCGTGCAGAACCTGGCACCTGGAATGTTCCTCTGGGATGAGTAAATTTTGCCCCGGGGAGCTCGGGGAAGGTCACACCCAGCTTGTCCTGCTGGCTGTGGCCGTGCTGGACCGTGGGGAACGAGAGCCCTCTTGTGGGATAGGGAATTCCTGAAACAATCCTAGCCAGGGATGCACGTGTGGAGGAGGACAGTGCTTGCAGAGAAACATTGGCTGCCCGTGCTCCTGTGACTGAGTAGATTCAGAGATTCATTTCACTCAAAATTCTCCCACTTTTTTGTCCGTGAGTGGGATAAATTTGGTTTCAAACTGGAGCTGTAGACACATTTCAAAACTATAAGAAAATGGGAAGAGGAGGATCCGACAGCAGGCAGGCTGTGCTGATGTGTGTGATTTTCAGAGCACAGCAGTGCTGGCAGTGCTAGCCCAGCTTCCTTAATGAAAACATCCAATTCTGATACCATTTTTAACAGCTCCTTTTAAAACGAGCGTGGCGTGGTTCTGTTCCATAACGATCCCATTACAGATCTCTCTCTTTCTAGGGAAAGAGGAACAGTGGTTTCAGAGAATGTTATTTTGGGAGCCAGAAGCATTGCAAGCTGACCAGGCTGTGCCCAGCTTTGGGTTACACCTTCCGCCTGGCGGCCCAGAACGACATCGGTACTAGGTGAGTTCCTCAGGGTACACATTCCTTGAGTAAAAATGGTGATTGAAAAGTTCACCTATCAATGCCAGCATGAAGAGGAATTTCTGGGGGATTTTTGTTTCTTTTCTCTTCATGGTTTCGAGTTAAATATTTGACATTTGCTCTGTTATTAACGCTTCAAGGTAAGTCACGCGTTCCTTGGTGATATCCTTCATCCCCTCCCCAGGGAACTGATGTGTATCTTCAGGGTGATGAGATCAGCCTAAGCAGATAGGCTCCTTTTGAGGTGTTAAATGGTGTTTTGTGGTCTATTCCTAATACAAAAAGAATACATCTGTTATGTAAAATTCCCACTAGGGACCTCTGTGAACCAAGAAAAACAAGCAAGGGGAAGTTGAGTTACAGATTTTGAAAGGAATCTTGATATATTTATTTTTCTGGTTTAAAGCAAAGCCCTTCTGTCTCTTTTCAGCAGTACAGTCCCTTCCTTCTTCAGGACTGGCAGGGCTGGCTGATGAGGTGGGAAAGAAGGGAGAGACAGGCAGGACTGAGAGAGGACAGGCACAACCCAAGGCACTGAAAGATGGGGTTTAGCTTCTGCTTTTCCTTGCATGTGAACTGATGCACTCACATAAAGATGGGAGAGAAATCAGACTGAGTTCAGTCCTCTGGGAGCTGCTAGGGAGCACTGGGATGAAATGTTCTGCAGCTGAGGGGCAGAGTGTGCCCAGAGAGACATTGTGCTGCAGGGGCACTGCGTGCTCCTGTGCTCAGGCAAGCAGAGCAGGCCAGGAAAGGTTTAGCTGTGAAGAAGCCAAACATCCAGTGCCCTTGTGTACTCCTTTATTGTCCTGCTTAGCTAAACAGGATCTAATCATTATTACAAGGACACAAAAGAAACACCAGTGGTATGTAACAATGTGTTTTGTGGAGGGAGACTCCTGCATTGTTCTCTCTTCTGAAACACAAGCCTCTCAGTAATTTATGGCCTTAGAAAGCTTCTTTCTTCATGTTCCTGTGTTTTCCTTGACGTGGACTGAGACCACTCATGTGTGCACAGAGTCCCTTTTCCCAACTTCTTGCAAGATTAATTCCCTCCCCATTGAAATAATACTCAGTGTGGAGAGAGAGGGGGGCTGAGCTGGAGCTGCTGAGAGTAACTGGAAGGGAATTGGGTTTGTGCAGAGTTCCCAGTTCTGGCATCTCTTTACTTTGCCAAATCCCAGATTTTTCAAATATCTTAGTGCCTGTCTCAACACTCCTCCCCCACCCCCCCCCCACCCACCCTTTTTCTTTTTGTTCTTTTTCTCCCTTTTTTCTCTCCCCTCAGGCTATTGAGGAAGGAGTGAGCTAAAAATTATTTTTGGTCAGCTGCTCTGTGCTAATCTGTGAGATAAGCACTAGCAACACGTGCCTTATTTTTATAGACAGCACTCAAAATTAAAGCATGATAATGTCATCTAACACTTCGTGTCATGAGATTGTTTTGGTTTGTTGTAATGCTTGTGGACTTACCAATTATGATGATTTTTGTCTTGTTTGGGTTTTAGTTGTAGGTGGTTTATTTAAATAAAAATGTATTTTAAGAAATAGGTTATTTTTGAGAAAGAAGATTTGGAATAAGGAGATTTGGCTGTTTCTGGAGATTTGGCTTTTTCTGTGTATTAAGTTCATGGTGTGACTTTAAGGCACAAAATATGTTTTGTACTTTGGAAACAGATCTGAAAATTGCAAGAATGTCACCTTCCATTGAGAGCTTGATCAGAGATTATAGAATTTGTATTTTGCACATCTCAGGTTCAACATCCAAAAGTTGAACACTTGAGGCTTTATTTCCTATACTTTAGTTCCCCTTTGTTAAATGAGATTTTCCTCCACAGTTAATACCAAGTTAGTATTTTTAGGAATTCAAATTTTTTTTTCCAGTGTTATTGTGGTGAGATCTGTAAAAATGACTGTGAGGACACATTATCCTGCATTTTTTTCTATTCTTAGTTTTGGCATTTCCTAACTGGGTGTTCATCTTTTCCACCTGAGAAATTTGAACTTTGTCCAAATCTTTTGAAAATGTGAAATATCTCTTGGAGTACATTGAGGTTTAGGTTTCTTTAGCTTTGTGTTTATGTGATGGTGTTTTTTTCTTTGTTTGGGAAGGTCTTGGAGGTTTGTTTATTTGTTTTTAATATTCCTCTCTCTCTGCTCTGTCTCTGAGCAGTGGGTACAGCCAGGAGGTGGTTTGCTACACTGCAGGCAATATTCCTCAGACCCCTTCTGCACCACGGCTCATTCGAGCCGGTGTGACGTGGATCTCCTTGCAGTGGAATAAAGTAGAAGGATGCACACCAGAGGAAGTGATTTCCTACACCCTGGAAATTCAGGAAGAAGATAATGTAAGTACTGTGTTGCTAAAAAGTGCACTGCTTAAACTGAGTTTTGATTTATTAATTGGAGATCACTGAGAAGAAGCATGGACTGCTGCTTTGGAGGGCCTTCCAGGAGTACTGGGTACTTGGCAGGGTGGAGCTGTGTGATTTGCTCTGCTGCACAACAGAATTAGGAATCCTGAGCTAAAAATCTCTGCTGTCATCTGTGATTACTTACAAAGCCACCCAGGATTCTGTGAGATACAGGGCAGCTTGTCCTTAGCTGGGTCAGTCTGCCATGTCCTGCTGGCTGCTCCCTGGTGGGCTGGTGCTCTGTCATCTGTCACTCCCAGTTCTGTAGCAGGTTAAACTGCCACCATTGGTTTTGTGCTTATTTTGCAGCAAATTTACATTATTCAGGGCAGCTGCAACATGTTTCTTCTAAATAAAAGGTATTATGGCCTTGCAGTTTAAAAGTAGTAGTAGTAATAATAATTAATACTATTATATATATTATACATTTGTTTTTTCTTGGTTTTTTTTTTTTTTTAAGGAATCAGCTATAAAGCCCCTTTGCTATAGCATGTTGTAGACACAGACTAACACAGGGAACACTTTCTCAGACTCCTCAGTTACAGGAATTTGTTTGGTTTTGTATTTTTTTAGGACAGCGTGTTTCACCCAAAGTACACTGGAGAGGAGCAAGCCTGTACTGTGAAGAATCTCAGAAGAAGCACACAGTATAAATTCAGGGTAAAGTCTTTTACCTCTTGTCCTTGTGTAGTGTTTTCTGTTTTGAGTTTTTTTCCAGGCACTACAGGGATCCTTTAGTGCTCCCTCCAAAACTGAGTCATGGAATACAAATTTGCTTTATACTGTGACCTAATATATTAAACTGTTAGTTGTATTTCTGCTTTTATCACACAGGAGACACTGTTGCTCAGACTTTGGGGAACAATCACAGTTCTCAGTGGCATATGGGAGGATGTTATAAAAGTATAGTTCAGGGTGTTGAGGTGGTTGTAGTTGGCTGCATTGCTTCCAAAAACCTGGTCCCTGGTGACAAATGCCATCTCACTTCTACAGAATGCAGCAAACACTGTCACTGCACAGGGGCCTGTGCTTCCCTGGCAGCCACAGATTGAAGCTTTTCTGTCTCATATGTCAATGTGGCTGGTTCTGGAGCTGGTTTTTAGCAGCTCTTGGTGTCTTAACCTCTGTGGATGCTCGTAAACACAGAGCCCCTCAGAGATGTTCTGGAGGCTTCCTGCAAACACCAAGTTCAGTTATTTTCCCTCCCTGGTGCTGAGGTCTCTGATCACAACACAGTGCTGGTGCTGCTGTTCTCTGAGGAGAAGGCAGTGGGGTTTATCCAGGGTCAGCTGTGGTGCCACTGTCCATCCATCCCTGCCTGCCCACTGCAGTGGCTCCACAAGCTGTGCCACACTCAGAGTGTGGTGTCCCTCTGGGAGGTGGGCAGGATCTGTGTGTGAGGCCACATCTGGCTTCTCTAGATCTTGGTATATTCAGGAGCAACAAAAAGAAAAAATCATAGAGTCACAGAATGGTTTGGGTTGGAAGATCACCTGATTCCAACCGTGCTGCTGCAGACAGGGACAGCTTCCACTACCCCAGGGTGCTCCAAGCCCTGTCCAACCTGGCCTTGAACACTTGTATCCATGGGGCATTTACACCTGCTCTGAGCAGCCTGTGCCAGGGCCTCACCACCCTCACAGGGAACACTCTTTTCTTACTCTCTGGAACAGAAGGCCTTGTGAAGCTGCCTGAACTGCCCCAAAGATTTGGGAGGTTTTTGTGTTGTTACTCTGAGATGATGCCTTTTAGCTAAGTGTTGTAAAGGCTGCTGTGGCTGCTGAGAGAAGAGAACCCTTGGTGCTTCTTTGCAACCCTGCTTTCAAATTAAACATGGATTTTACAAAACTGCGTTGATACCAGAACAAATTTGTAGCCTGGTGTCACTGACTACAGGCACAACTTTGATCTGACTTTTACTTGTGTGATTATTGATACTCTGACTTACTTTGTTGTAAATAGCAGTTAGAAATACCTCCAAAACAAAAATAGAAAAGTTATTGTTATAGTTCTCTTATTTTTCTTTTATGAGAAAAATACTGCAAATTGACACAGTTATTTAAGAAAAGTGACTTTTTCTTTAAAGGAAAAACCAGCATTGCTTTTATCTTAAACATGTCATGATTTATTGCTGATGGAGCGAGGGGAAGAAATCATTGTGGTTTGTAAAGAAACATCATGACAATCTAATATCTGTTATTACAGTCCCACACGTTTTGAGATGTGACAGAGTTTCCAGTTTGCTGACATTTATGCAATTACTGAAGCAGGTCTGATGCAGAACTGCCAGAAAAGCAGTTGCAGTGAACAAGGGCAAACTCCTTGTGGTTTTGTTTCAGCTGTTTGCTTCCAACGTGGAAGGGAAGAGTTCTCCCAGCGAAGTGTTGGTCTGCACAACCAGCCCAGACAGGCCAGGACCTCCAACCAGACCCGTGATCAAAGGGCCAATAACATCTCATGGCTTTAGTGTGAAGTGGGGTAAGCCAACTCAGATTGCTGTAGCACAGCTTTTTGGGGTCGTAAGAAATTTAAATAAAATGATGTAAATATATGTTAAACTTAGATTTTTCATACTCCTCAGTCCAAAGTTGAATGTGTTTGGAGAACTTGACATTTTAATTTTTTTAATATTCTAAAAGATGTGTAGAGGTTCTTGTGTGTTCAGAAGCAAAAATCTTTTGGTTTTGATTAACTCACACTCAAGCGAATTTTCAGGCTTTTCACTCTCCATTTCATGTCCCATTGCAGCTTCATTCCAGCTGCTTCCTTTATTCATGGGGCAAACCTACACACAGCTTCTCTTGCAGTGCTTTTTCCATACATTTTGTTTGGATCATCATTATCCAGCAGCCTTATTCTGATTCATGCTGAAAACATCCGTCACCCACTTCTGCTGCACGTTACCTGGTGTAGTTAATGTGGAGGAGTTTGTGGAGAGGGAGCTGGATCAGAAACAGGTTTGGTAATTGTTTTGTTATCTTCCACTCCTATTCTTGTCTTATTTTTTCAGATCCTCCACAGGATAATGGTGGTTCAGAAATCCTAAAGTATCTGCTGGAGATTTCTCAAGGAAGTCCAGAAGGTAAACTTGAGACAAGTTGTCTCAATTTCAAAACACTGTGGCTACTATATGGAAGTCCTGACTCTTCAGATGATTACTGTTATTATCATTAATGCAATGATAATGTGATTGAAACAGAGTTATGTACTTTTCAGGATTCCTGGGTGAGCTGGGGTTGGATTTTGGGAAGGTGTTGTAGTGGGTTTTTAGGTATCCTTTTTTTACTAATAATGACAGAATTTGAGGTTATGTGGCTAAATCTAGAAATATTTTTATTTGTGTGCATATATTTGCACATTTATACATTATATATAACACTCTATTTATATTTGTAAGTATATGTATTTGCATATATGTCTGTGTTATGTCTTCAAGTAGGAAAAAACATTCCTAGTAATACTAATGGTTCTCCTGAAATATATTATTTGTGGAAGACTTGAAGATTTTTCTTTCTCCTAGACACTCCTAGATGTGTTGCTTTCGACTTCTTTTAACTTGGATATATCTTATTTTTAGCAAATCAGTGGGAAGTGGCCTATAGTGGCTCAGCTACAGAATACACCTGTACTCACTTGAAACCAGGCACTTTGTATAAACTCCGGGCGTGCTGTATCAGCACTGGTGGACACAGTCAGGTGGGTATAATCTAACAATAAGGGCTATTGGGTTTATATTTTTCAGAGATTTATCTCCTAATTTTGGTAAAATGCTTCTGCTCACAAAAGGAAGGAAATGTTTTTCCTGTAGCACAGTAAAACTACTCTGATTGCAGTTAATTTCATGCTGCAAGTTGCTGAATTTAAGAATTCTATGTGTACATTATTTTCTTTTCAGCAAGCTGCAATTTAGTGAGATTTGGTTTCCTCAAAACCAATCTGTAGTTGTTTATATTTACATTAGAAAGACCATCATGTTTATCTGATGTGGCCACTTGCTTGAAAAAGGCCACAGACTCTCATGTGCTTGACCCTGTATTGACTGGAGATGCAGAAAGAGGTAGTTTGTTGTCACAATTATCTTTCACATGGCTGAATCCTTTAAGTTTTTGGGTTCCTTTTTTCAGACCCTGATTCCAGTAATTCCCCTCTTTGATTTAAATTCACTTCAGTACCTACATACTTATTCCTCCTGCTTTGATATGTTTTTCCTCATTTAAGATTGAGTACTTTAGGCCTTGACATAATTTTAAAACCAAGGAAAATTAAAACTGAGAGCCCAGTATTGAGAATGTTAATGAAGGATGTCTATTAATTGAGTTTGTACTAACATGCTTGATAGCATCTTCTCTCCTTTACTGTTTATATAAATTTCCATGAAGTGGTGGGTGTAGAAGAGAATTTCCTGTGCTGCTCTGTAGCCATGGCTCACTTTGAAGATGGTGGCTGTGCCAGAGGGGTAACTGGGCTGTGCTCCTGCCAGAGGGGTAACTGAGCTGTGTCCCTTACAGAAGGGTAACTGAGTTGTGCTAATGCCAGAGGGGTAACTGAGCTGTGTCCCTGCCAGAGGGGTACCTGAGCTGTGCTGGTACCAGAGGGGTACCTGAGCTGTGCTGGTACCAGAGGGTAACTGGGTTGTGTTCCTGCCAGAGGGGTAACTGAGCTGAGCTGGTACCAGAGGGTAACTGAGCTGTGTCCCTGCCAGGAGGATAACTGAGTTGTGCTAATTTCAGAGGGGTAACTGAGCTGTGCTGGTGCCAGAGGGGTAACTGAGCTGTGCTCCTGCCAGAGGGGTAACTGAGCTGTGTCCCTGTGAGAAGGTAACTGGCCTGTGCTGGTACCAGAAGGATAACTGAGCTGTGCTAACTCCAGAGGGTAACTGGTCTGTGTTCTCCCCCAGTGCTCCGAGAGTTTACCTGTCCGTACGCTGAGCGTCGCGCCGGGGCCCTGCCGCCCGCCCCGGCTCCTGGGCAAGCCGAGGCACAGGGAAGTGCAGCTGCAGTGGGGTAAGCCAGTGCAGCATCCTGCTGCTCTAAGAGCTTTGGTTCTGCTGCTCAGCTGCTGAACTTGAGCCTCTGTTTCTACTGCTCATGTCTTGTTCACTGGGAATTGCACAGCAAAGTCCGGTGGAGTCTGAGCAAGTCAGAAGTGCAGCTTCTTGTCAAGTGTGCTGGCTCAATGTTGGATTTCTGAGCTCAGCTGTCCTTTAGGTCTTACACTCTACTCCTATTTTATTTTTTTTAGCCCTGTCCCTCAGGGCTAAAAGTATCAGCTTCATTAGAATATCTATCCTTTTATTTCAAAAACATAGTGTGATTCAAAATCTCTTTTATTCCTTTGCAATATTGGCTTGGCAGAAGCGTTTTGGTATTTCTAATGTATAACTTTCAAAAACTTGAGTTAGAATGTACTGAGGGGTTTGAGTGGCATTTAAATCCCGATCCACAGTATAACACACATAATCTGTTGAACCCCTGTTATTTTGCAAAGATGTTGGACTACAGTCATGGCAGTAAATTGCCAAAAAAAATGCACATTTTTCAGAATACAAGGCACATGCCAGTTTCCAACAGAGTGTTTTCTTTAGAGTGATAATCTTGCAGCATCCAAGTATTTTTGTGCCATCATTTGTTAAGCCAAATTCTGGATAAGTAAAATTTCTAACTGTCAAATATATTTCAGTATAAAAATTCATCCAAATGTTTCCTGGAAGCATTTTGGTGGCTGCTGTTTTTCTGATCCCCAGGCAGTTTGATTCTGTGGTACTGCCTTGTAATGTAACATGCAGGTATTATCAAATACATTGTTCTCATGGGCAAAAACAAAGGTGCACACAACAAAAGAGAGATATCTGTGTGTGTATCTATACACAGAAACAGAAATTTACATTTCTGTGGTATATGAAGTAAAAAATGGCTCTTCCTGGCGCACGCCCTAACCTTATTAACAAATTACGTGATTTCTTTCAGATGTCCCTCAGTCAGAAAGTGGCTGCCCTGTCTCTGAGTACAGTGTGGAGATGACAGCCCCTGAGGAAGTGGTTTCTGAGGTGTACCACGGGCCTGAGCTGGAGTGCACCGTGGGCAGCCTCCTCCCCGGGGCCACCTACAGGTTCCGAGTGCGGGCGCTGAACGACGGCGGGGTACGTGCGCTGCCCCGGGGCTGCCCCCGAGCTCCTGGGCTGGGATGCTCTCAGGGCTGCTCATCAGGAGGGTCAAGGGGAGCTGGGCAAAAGAAAAAACGTGTGTTAAATGCTTGAAGGGAGCTTGGGAGGAAGAGGTGCAGTTTTAGACCTGGGTCTCTTTTAAAAGGAGATTTCGGGTGCTGATATGATTTCACTGGGCAGAATCAGCTGCTCCCAAATGTGCAGAATCCCTGCTAAAAGTCATAACTGCTTGCAGGGAGGATTCTCCTTATCCTCACTCTGTTGCATTTCCTTCTTTTTGTTTTAAGTCTGAAGTGTGTAAAAACAAGAACTGCAATTTCACCCAGGTGCTATGTTTTGAGGGAAACTCACATTCCTGGTGGTTTTTTGTTTTAATTTCAAAAAAATGTGTGCTTTATAGATTCCATGAGATTATTTTATTAAATAATTTCCTTGAAGAAGTGCCTTCCCACATACATCAGAAATTCTATCTGATGTCCATGGAGATCTGCAGAATGATCTTTTTCTTCTTCATTGAGGTTTGGGTTGATTATGTTTGCCTTTGTGTCATTCCAGTGGTGTTATATAAAGTCCCAACTAAACTACAGGCATTGATGTGTTTCTCCCCAGGAAATCTTGATGACAAACATAACACAAAGGTTTAAAGTTACTTGCTTACAGGGAGAAGTTCTGTTAAAATTTATCTTGGGTATTGGAGAAATCTGCAAGACTGTTAAACTTTCTGTCTTAAAAATACCCACTGTTTTGTTTTTGTGAAAAACTAATTAAATGCAAATGGAAAGATTAGATTTGCTTGCTGGAGTGAAAGCCGTTGCCTGCCTAGTAGCTTTGAATATTTGATGCCTTTCTTGTTTTTTACTCTTTTTTTGGCAGAACAGTTGCAAAGCATTTCTGGTTCCACCCTTAGTTAAATGAGGGGGCTGGTTCTGGTTTGGCTGGGTTTTTCTACCAGGGGCAAAGTAGAGGAGCATGTCCTTTACCAGATTCTTCCTCGAAAACAGCAGAAGTCAATAAATGACATTTTTTGACTTGTGCATTCTGTGTAAGACAAAGCAATCAGTGTTGGCCTTTCTTCAATGGCAGGTACTGACATACCTGCTGAGAAGTTTTCTGGGGTTCATCATTTCTGTGTCGTTTGCCCTTTCTGTAGTGGCTCGTTTTTGCTGTGCTCACTAATATTGCATTACAAAATAAGTAAATATCAGTGTTTTTCCTCTAATTGCTTCCAAGTGAAGCTCCTTTGTTCTGGAGAACGATTTCTAATTAACTCGGGGATGTACTGAGCAAACTTCACTCTTCCACTCAGGAGGCCTCAGAAAGGCTTGTTTCAGTGCTATCTCCTGTCCTCGCACTGCTGGCTGAAGCCAGGCTCCCAGACTGCTGAAAATTGGCTTTTTTTTTTTGCTAATCTGCATTTAAATTATTCTCCTACCACGGGCTCAGAAGTTGCCTGAGCTGAGCTGCCCGTGGAGCGGAGCGTCCACGGCGTGTCCCTGCACGTTGTACCAGGCTGGGGCTCCAGCACATCCTGTCCTTTTACAAGTAACTTGGGGCAGGCATTTTATGTAAAAGAAGCTGGAAAAGGACTCCAATATGTGCTTTGCTGTTGCTGTGCTCCCCTTTGTGTCCATGAGAAGCCCCGTTATGATACATGAACACACTGTGCTAAGGTAAGGCAGAGGGACACAAACTGTTCCTCAGTTACTGTGTGCTCATTCTCACTTTTGGGCAAATTGGAGGTGCTTTCTGCTTTCATGAGCACTTGCTGCCACACAGGAGGATGCACAAAGGATGTACATGCTCTCTGCTTGTTCCTGGGCTCACCTCACACTTCAGCTCTGAGTCATTTGTGTGGTCTCATCCTGAGCTCTGGTGTTTGGTGCCACGTGTTGGGAGCCCAGTCTCTCTTTGAGAAAGTTTAGTGCACTGAAGTTCATGTGCTGTTCTTGGAAAGCACCCATCTTGAGATGGGTGTACACCTGAATAATAATAATAATAATAATAATAATAATTTGTTCCCCTCTAGTACGGGCCGTATTCGGAGGCGACAGAGGTCACCACAGCAGCAGGACCACCAGGCCAGTGCAGAGCCCCTTCCCTGTCCTTCCTGTCTGACACACGAGTCCTGGTCAGCTGGGAGGTAAGTCAGGTGCCCTGCTTGTTTGATTCCACCAAATCAGTATGCTCACCACAAAACTCAAAAGTGAGCTTGAGAGCTGTTTACTGTTCTGGAGATTTCTTTTTGTGCAAGGAAATCCTGTGTAGAAACTATTTTATTGTAGAAAATCATCTTCTCTACTTTGCTCTGAAGAATTATGCAAAGTTGGTCACACGTCTTCCAGACCAGGCCTCCTGCACTGGCATCAGATGATGGAAGTGCTCTCTGCAAGCTTTTAGAACATCAGCATGTGCTCAGTTGGAATTACAAAAACAAATATTTGATTTTGGCTGAAACTGGTGTCTCTGATATGAAATTAACTCTCTGTAAATGCTTACAATATAGGGCTTTTTCCCCCTCAAAAATTGTTTGTCTCTTCCCCAAATATTTAATTTTCTTTTAGTTTGTGTGCATTCCTCCTCTGTTCTCCAGCATCTTAGGCATTGGGCTCAAGAAAAATGTTAATTGAAGTGCTATGGGGATGATTGGTGCCCTTAAAGAAAAAGGCAAAAAGGAAAGGATGTTAACATAAATTATTTTGTGATGTGATTCAGTGGGACTGTAGTTCTGCCACAGACTTTCAGTGAAAATCTAGCAGCTGTTCTAGCCCTGCTTCTATAGGGCTGCTCCCCAAAACAATGCCCCTGTTGAGAAAGAAGTCACTGACATTCACAAGATGCTCAAATAAATTGTGCTAACAGCATATCTAGATACAAACATAATCTGCATTTAATTTTGTAACAAACAGGTGTATTTGATGCCGGTTTGGGCTATTAATATTTTTTGCAACTAGAAATCACATTGAACTTTCAATTGTTACCTTTTAATGGTCAGGGATTTGCTCTCGCCAGCCATGAAGAAGTGGTTCTGGTAGGTTCTCTACTTCTATGAAGGATATATTTGTTTATTCCAGCTAAAAATGGAGCTGTGGTTTGCAGTGGTTATGTTTTCTTAAAGAGTGTCATCTTTTGGCTGATAGGAATAAGAAGGAATAACAGTGAAGCACTGTGGAGAGAGAGCACACTGTGGTGCCTATTATGATGCTTTTTTTTTTACACATTGTTCTGAAATCTGGCTTAGGAGCTCTAAATGTTTCTACTCAAACAGCTGGAAGCTCTGAGGCAGAGCCAGAGAGGAGCCCCCTGTGCATGTGCAGGGTGGTTGCTCTGGTGTGCAGCAAGGCTCTGGATCCTTGCACTGAACTTTACATCTTGCCTGTCAAAATCAGAGTCCTCCTAGGCCACACTTGTGCAGGCAGATCAGTGCTTCCCTGAGCTGCTTCAGGCCACACAGTACAGCTCTAGGTAGTTCTGTTAAAAACAGTAAATATTTTGGTTTGGGAACTCTGCTGTTTTGCCTGTATTGGCTCACCTCCAGCACATTCAGGCACTGCATTTGTGTTCCTCTAAAAAAAGGGATTGCTGGGATATGTGGAAGGGGACAGGTTTAGATTAGATACTGGGAAGAAGTTCTGTATTGTGATGGTGATGAGACACTAAAAAAGTTTACCCAGAGAAGCTGTGGCCCCATCCCTGGAAGTGTTCAAGGCCAGATTGGATGGGGCTTGGAGCAGCCTGGTTTGATGAAGGTGTCCTGCCCATGGCAGGGGGTGGAATGAGGTTGTCTCGAAGGTCCCTTTCAACCCAAACCATTTGATGATTCTGTGATCCTGTGGGAATCTCTCTGTGGGTGTGAATTGCCAGGATCCACACTCCCAGCTCCCATTCTGGGACTGATGGGTAACTTCCACAGAGAACCTCAGGCCAGCTCCTCCCTCACTGGGGTGGTTCTTTCCTCAGCACAGGAGTGACTGCTTCAGGCTCCAAGGCCAGGGCTTCCAGAGCTGTGTTTTGATCTCTCAACTAGGCAGCACTAGATTGATGCTTTTTTTATGTTCTCCACGGTTGAGCTTCTGCCAAGCCAGTGGAGAGACAATTTATTCCTGAGTGTCCTGATGGAAAGCAAAGTAGCTGCGTACACTCACTCATTTCTCTGAATTTCAATCAGGTAATTTTTGTGCAGAATTGTCCTGTTTCAGTAACCTCTTAGGGAACATTAACTCAGTACATTTCCATTTGCAGCAGTAATGGTGTATTAATTTAAAAATAAGGGTGGTTATTGGTTTTTTTTTCCATGTACTTTATTCCCTCCCCAGTGAAACACAGTGACCCGAAGCGCTCATTTCTGAACTGAACCACATAAATATTTGTGTTGCAGAGTCCTGAATGTTCTGGTACTGACATCTCTGAATACAGATTAGAGTGGGGAGAAGAGGAGGAATCTCTACAGCTTGCATATAGTGGCACAGAAACCTGCTTTGAAATCAGTGACTTGTTGGCAGCAGTGCATTACTGCTGCAGGCTACAGGTATGGCATGCATTGCCCTCTGAGATCCAGTTTCCTTCCACTGTTGTTCTTATTTTTATCATTAGTCCCCTCTGAAGTTACGTGCTCTGTAAGGCAGGAGGAATGCACGTTTATTTTAAACAATACAGACTGATGTGCTACTTAAAAATTGCTCTTGTGTTTTGCTTTCGGTCACTTTTGGTGACTAATGCTTGTAATGCTTTGCCACCTTGCCCTCTACACCAAAAGAAAGTGGTAGTGGTTTAGAAAATTTTAAAAAAAAAATCATGTTCTTTTTATGGTAAGGAGAGGTAAATAATATCTACCTCCCAACTGGATAGTGAAGATTTCCCTGGCTTAAATAATGAATTCCAGCATCTGCTTAATTTATCAAGTAAGGCAAAGCAGCTGAGTAAATTCCTGTGTGTACAGGAGATGGTACCTGCCAGAAAGTGAGTTGCCATCTTTGCCATTTTGTCTCTCAGATTTGTGAGATTGAATCTCATATAGAGTCTCTACATGATTTCTTTTTCTTTGGTCTCTTTATCTCCTATTATTTTCAGTAAAAAGTAGCAGTTAAAATACATTTTATCTATCTGCATGAAAGTAAAAAACCAGGACTTTTCATCCTTTATGTCTACTGATAAATAAATGGAAGGTAAAGCAACTGGGAGTGAAGTAAAAATATTTTACCTAAGATACTCTTCTTCCACAAGATATATTTGTATGTGAAGACAGAACACCACCACTAATCCAACCAAATGCCCACCCAGCTGGTAACATGTGGACCACCCAGGGTAATTTCTTTGATCAAGGACAACGTGCTTCTGTCGAGTGTTTCCTCCTTATAGTTTTTCTTTAGACAGGATATTGAATTTTTTTTCATTTTTTTGGGAAGAAGGTTTGGAGGAGCTGGCCAGCAGCCCAAGAGCTCAGGCCCCACAGCTCCAAGTGCACTCAAATGTATTTTGTGTCTTGGCCAGAGCTGGTCTGTACCTTGCTCTGGCTCTGTGGGGGAAGGAGAAGGAGGGAATGTGTGAGTGGCTGGGAGGTGTGAGCCAGAAAGTGCCTCTTGTTTCTGCAAGAGGGAGAGCATTCAGCATCTGCTGGGCAGGGAGGAGACTCTGAGACCACTGCTGTGGGGAGCCCAAGGAAAATTTTGTGTTAAAAATGGAAACAGCCAGCTGTATGGCATCTTTTATTTCTAGTGGGTGCTTATTTCTGACTACCTGCCACAAAAATGTTGCACAAATCTACTCAGTTTTTAATGCAGCCAGTATAATTTAATCCAGAGGCAGAAGTTACAGGAAAGGCACAACAGCAAGAAGATATTTTATTGAGGTCCATCAGTGACTCAGGTATTACTTTCTAGACAGCTTCATCCTCTGGATCTGATCTCAGCTCTGTATTGTGTGGAGAAGAATTTCTTACAAGATACACTGTAATCTTCAAGCAATTACACAAAAATTTCCCCACAAAATAGATATAACAGACAAAGAAAAGAAGTAAAATAGTGTCAAATTTTAGTTTATCTGTTACCATCTTTAACAGAAAAATTTCCTTTTTAAAAATAAAGATCTCCTAACCACATTTATTCAGCCTTCTAATAAACACACAGTATTGCTATCTCAATCTACAGTAACTCAATTAAAAAGAGAATTGAGGAATCAGGCATACCTAACTGCAGGGCAGACCATTGTCTTTACTACTGCTTTACCTTTTTTTCCTGTAAATGAATATTCTTGAAAACAATAGTGGCTTCTGCCAAGGGAAATCATTTGGGGGTGGCAGGGGAAAGCAGCTAGGCAGCAAATCCCCATCAGTAATGGTGATGAGATTGTCCAATAAAGCAGTTTAAAAACACCACTGACAATAAATTGCTTGGAGCAAGATACAAATGGCCAAACACTGGTTTAGAGGCAAGACAAATCATCATTGGCAGAGCACAAACCAGGGCTCACTTCTAACAGCTCCAGGAGCGCTGCACTAAATAGAAGATTTCCCTGGAGCAGGATTTGTTTTGAAGGGCTTTTTAAAGGCTGACAAATGTAACTTTATTATCTCTTTCTTCAACTGAACAAAACGTCTCCTGGAAAAACAGAACATGGCTTTGTGTTTGTATTATGCAGAGAAGGAATAAGTCATTCACTGTAGTTAAGCATAGATTAGAAATCAAACAATTGTTTGATGTGTCCTGTCATTGCCATCAGAGTCCTGCTGGCAAGACTGTAAGCCTGGATTTTTGAATTAATTGTAACCTGATGGGATACTCTGGGCTACCTTTTCCAAATGTAAAGGAAATGTGGAGGGTGCTGGGCAGCATCAAAGCTGTTTCTGGAGGTCTGTGCCTTCTGGACTCCTGTAGTTTCTCCGGTACCATGTTCTGTAAGCTTTCCCTGTACCTTGTGTGCTGGCAGGATGCTGGGCTGTGTCAGGAGAAGCCCAGCAAGCAGACCCAGGGAAGGTGGTGTTGCCCATTACATGCCATTCCTGAGAACCTGGAGTGCTGCATCCAGTGTTGCTCCAGGCTGAAATAAGGGATATTCAGATGAGATGTACAGAAATAAATATCACTGTGCAGGCAATTAAGAATCTAACAGTGGTCCAGAGGAGCTGTGCAATCTACATACCTGGAATTTTTCAAGACTTAACAGGAAAAAAAAGTCTGAGCAGCCTGGTCTGCATTGTCTGACCCTGGCTGGAGTAGCAAGTTGGACAAGATGAGTCCCACAGTCCCTTCCACCCTGTGTGGTTCTGTGATTGAGTTTGGAATAATCCTGAGGAGGTAACATCAGTCATTCCCTAGGCAATTCCAGTGCAATGGGTACAGCTTTTGCCACTGGCTGAGCAGCAGCTGATAAAACCCCAGGCCTGTACAACTGTGCAATGTTGGGCTTGTACAGATAACAGCCTCTAATTAATGAGCAGAAAGGGGCCAGGTTCTGAAACTTGGTTTCCACTGGGATTCAGGATCTACCACTTAGGATGAGAATTTTGATAAATTGTTGCTCTCCTCTTTCGTGGGAGATACTGAGCTATGTGGTTTGGTTGTAGTATGGTAGTGAATTATGACTTTTCCAACTTAATGATTCTGAGATTCTGGGGAAATGTTGAGTCAAAGGCTTCCCACAGTGCTGAGGTCCTGTATTCTTATATCAAAAGCTTTTTAGCATGAAATTAGTTACTCATTTTCCAAATTAGCAACCAGGGTAGTTTTTAATAAGCCAAATATCCTTTATCTTTAGGGATATTTTGCTTGCATAAAGCATCTGTTGGGCCACCCTGCAGCATACTGGGGACTTTGTACTGGGTGGCTCAGTAATTTTGGGTAGCAGGTTTGCTGATGTCACCTGTCGCAGCATGACTATGACATTTTCTCTTACTAACCAAAGTTTGCCACTGATAAAAAGGTTATTAAATATTTGTTAGGGAAAAGAGAAATAATCTCCAGTTTTTTTGAGACATTCCTGAGTGACAAAAGAAGATACTTATTCCCAAGGATAGCAGAGGTATGAGTCACGCTTTAGAGGGGAAGCCAGCAGTGCATATCTTCTGAAGAATTCATGCAGCTCTTCCAGGCTGCACAGTCCATCATTATGAACTTGATACACAAGTGAAGGAGAACATTGGTAAATACTTTTTGTTTTCACACCTAGGCCATTAACCAGGCTGGAGCTGGACCCTACAGCGAGCTGGTGACCTGCAGAATCCCCGCGTCCGTGCCTGATGCCGTCTCCACCCTGTGTGTGCTGGAGGACGAGCACGTGGGTGCCTGCCAGCCCTCACCCTCTGTGTGCCTTGTACTGAGCTGGGAAGAGCCCAGCAACAACGGGGCTGAGATCACATCCTACAACATCGACCTGGGAGATGTCAGCATCCCTGTGGGGAACGTGACCAGTCATGTCATCGAGGGTTTGCTGCCTGAGACCTCGTACCGGTGAGTTGGGGCTGGGGCACGGAGATCACACAGCTCAGCTTCACACAGGAAATGCTCCTGGCATGGAGAGTGGCTTCAAATGCAAACCAACAACCCAAATAACCAGCCTAGGAGCACAGGAATCTGCAGTCATTCCCTGATGGAATGGATTGTGGTGGTTTGTGTTCACATGTTGAACATTCACATGTTTTTTCCTCTTTTCTGCTCTCCTTGCATTGTCTCTGACCTCTCATCCTTTTTGAGTTGCTCTGCTAAGATAAGGTTACACTGGTAACAATAAATTTAAAAAGAAATAATTTTTTAAATAAGAAATAATTAAAGTTACAGTGTTACATCTCATGTTTTTTCAGCTACTTAGAAGTACTGTTCCAAGGGATTAAATTATTAAGTTATTGATCCCTGAGCAGGGTTAGCAATTTTCACACAATGAACTTTTATTTGTATAGCTACAGCTATTTTTTGTCTCTGATATATGGAGATGAATGAAAAAATGATCTGAATTTAAAACAAATTTATATTGCTTCAGAGTCTAGATTGCTAAGTGGCATTGCCAAAATTTTATTAGTTTAATGTTCAGGCTTATATCTTTTCTCCCTAATTGCTAATTAAGAAAGAAAAATGGTTCCATGCAGGCAATGAACAGCAATACAACACAATATGTGACAAAAGAAATTCTATTTTAAGTACTGTTCTAATAAAGACTGAAATTTGATCACAGAGTTGTAAAATTAGATATGTCACAGACTTGCTGTAACATTTTTCTTTTCTTTTTACTTTGTATTCAAGGTCACAATCCCACAGGTCTTGTAAATAAATTCATAATTCAAATTTTATCCTGTACCCAAGAAAAGAGAACTTGTTGTAGCAAGAATACAAAGACATACACCAGAAGTTATTTAAAGTGAGGAGCACACATTGCTTGCTCACAGATCATTTATATAAAGTTGAAGAGTTTGTCTGTGGGTTGGTCACCCAGCTGTGGAAATGCATCATCTTTGGGCAGTCTTGTATTCCCTGGTTTCTCCTCAAATGTTTGTTCAACCAAGACCCAAAAAAGCTGAAAAGGGAACTTTGAGCAACTCACTCAAGACAGAAAGTGCCGTTTAAATTCTTCACCAAAGTCTTACTTCAGTCTCTTAGTTGGTTCTTGATTGTCTACAGCTTCCTTAAGGGAAACATCTTCTTCAAGGCTTAGAAATGGAGATTGGAGTGATGGGTGGGGTTTTTTTGCATTCTTAATTCATTATTTTGTAAAAAGCACCATATTAAATCACATAGTTTTAGTTAAGGATTTGTCCCATCTCTGGTCCAAATGAAACAGCCAAAGCCACAAGCATTAACTGTTCTAAATATTGTTGTAAGACAAAGTTCCTACCAAAGCAACCCCACTTGAAGAGCTCAGACCAGTGGATGGCTGATCAGAAGTAATAATGTAGGAAAGCTCTTTTGTTGAATAAAATCAGAGAAAGAAACCCCAAATCTTACATCTCATTCCTTTAAGGGAAGACAAGTGACTGCAGTTGAATTGCAAATCCACCTCATTAATAGTTTGAAGTACTATTTTACTAATCAGAAATAGATTTGTCAAAAGTGTTTTGATCATTACCTTTTTCACTTATATTTCTTATTCAAGCATATTTTAACACCTGTCTTTGATCAGGGAATGTCTGCCCTGATAAACAGATTCTCAAGGAACAGGATTATCGGGCTCTGTGCCAAATGTTGGTGCATTTTCTGCCCTCCCTGGCTGAATCAGAAGAATGTTTCAGAATATCACTGATCTCATTCTCTACATTTCTCCAGTGACGAGTCTTCTTTTCGTGTCAGTTTTGTTTAACACAACTTACTCTTCTCCCTCTCGAGTGTTTATTCCCTGCTGTGTTTAAAAACAGTGAACATATTTTTCCTAGACTAAACAAGCCAAATACTACTGGGTTTGAGGCTCTGAACTCCCTTGCCAACGTTTCAGCAGAATTTGGAGTAAATCAGCAAAGGGTTTATATGTTTCAGTTGAGTTGGAATTCCTCTGTCAATGTTTTTGGTTGTGGGAAGCCAAAATTGAAAGCAAATCTTGGTTATTAGGAATCCAGCAAGTCCAAAACTGGAAATTGAAATTGTTTTGGATAGGGGGTGGTTGTGAAAGCCTGTCCATGTGGGTCCACCCTGTTGGAGCTGTTAGCTTGGGTCTGGCATTCCTTTGCTTCCAACTTCTCTGTGGGAATGGCCATAACAGGGGAGCAGTCCAAGAGCACATGGGGAAACTCCAGGCTCTCTGATGGGCAGAGCTGGGCTCCAAGCTGGCAAGTTGGATGCTTTGTTGTGTCTTAGCAGCAAATCCAACCAGCACACCATGAGAAGGATTTACATCCCAAAATGCATTTAAGGCAGGAGGAACTGGCAGGTGCCTCTGGCACCTTGGGAGTGGCCATGGTAGGGCTGAGTCAAGAGGATTGCAGCTCAGGCAGGGCCCAGCTCTGCTGCTGCAGAAAGCAGATGCCTCCCAAAGCACTGTGTAAACATCCTGGCTGGTGAGCAGCTGCAGAACTATGTCTGAGTTCTGCAGTCTCTCTGCTTTATTGACATAGCCACGAAGCTCTGGAAACTCAGATTATAGGGTAATATACTTGGCCTGGTTTTCTGTGAACTGATGTAACTAGGAGTGAGTTAATAAATATTCCACAATAAATAAGTATTCAGCAGTCAGAGAAACACCAATTTTCTATTACTCTCTGTTCCCAAGCTTCACTTAACACATTCCATAGATAATTGTGTTTGCTGTTGAGATACTTCACTGCAAAACAACTTCCAATTTTTAAGAAAGCTTCTTCTCCTCTGAAGTTACACAGTGTACAGAAATATATAGTAGTGTTATGAAATTTTAATAGCAACACTTAATTTGGTTTAGGAATAAAAATTCTATAAATATTTTGGATTTTTAAACCATATCAAGTAAAAGATCCAAGATGGAGAAGAAAACTCATGCGGTTGCTCAAATTAGCAAAGTTTAAGCAGGCTATAAAACAAAATATATTTCAGAGTGTAGAGATAAGTCTTCTTCCAGGAGCCTTGAGTGGGGATTTGTGGGGCAGTGTGTGATTGCTATTCATGTCTAGGCTGCTGCTGATCCAGGAGGATGCTGCTTCCCCTCCCCTTTGGAAGTCCATGGCATTTTAACTCCCAGAGGTTTCCACAAGCCACGTGTATTGCAACTGGTGGCATTCCTCTTATGGGAACGAGGGAATCAAAGCCTTCTCATGTCAGACTCTAAAATTAATTCAAAAGTCGATTTTCCAGTTTGTTGGAATACTATACGAAGGATTTTGTGACCAATCTGAAAATAGCATCCTGTTTAGTGTGTTTATTTCCTTGGGTCAAGAATCTTTTAAGAGAGAATGGTCTGTTAAAGATCATTTTGTGGTTTCTAAATTTGCCTAGTCTGATTTATGGTTTTTCTTTCTAAATGTTTAAAAGTCGTAGTGGGAAAATGTGAGAATGGATACAAATATTATTGGTCCAGGGTCTGCAGAATTAGGCATTATGCTTAGATACAGTCTTTACATTTTCAAAAAACTTGTTGTAAAATTGTGATTGTCAGATCGTTAAACCATCTTTCTTTCCAAGAGGATGTTTGGGGTATTTCCACTTAGAAACCATTAGTGGAAAAGTTGAAAGGAATTCAGGAAGTGCTTTTACTTCAAATATTTCTATTTGTCTATACTGTGCTTCTAGATGAAAATAAAGAGTTGATTTTTCCCAGTATCAGTTCTGTAATTGGTTTCCACTTCATTGTGGATGTTCTCTTGCCCACCCTGTGGGCAAGCTGGAAAAGCTCAGTGTCACAGGCTGGGGCAGGGACACTAAAAAGCACCTGAGCTGGAGCAGAGATGGTGCAGTACAAGGTGCTTTCCCACCACCACCCTTCTCCACGTGGTCCTTCCTCCTTTTCTGTTTCCCTTCTTCCTTCTCCCCTTCCCTTTGGGCTTCCCAAGGCTATTGAGCAGACACTACTGGTGTTCAGAGGGAGGTGACACCTGGGTTTGGGTTGCACTGCCATGTGCACAGGAAACACAGAATTAGTTGTTTTCGTGTGTCTGATGAGGCTCAGGCCCTGGGAATGATAGTGGCAATTTACAGAGCTTTATGGTGGTGCAATCAGCACAAAAGAGTGGCCACATCAGCCGTGTTAGAGTGGAATAAATCAATTCCGGCTTTCCCAGTGCCATCATTCATTTGTAAAGATGCCCTTCTCTATTTTAAGGCTTAAGAGTTCCCATCAGTTTTACTGTGCTCCAGAATCAGATGGGGAGTGTGTGTGTGCATATTTGTGTGTGTCAGAAGGGGGGAGCAAGAACTCTGTGCAGCAGAGGAAAGCAAGAAAAAAAAAAAATGAATGAAGAGACACATTTTTGCCTTGTGCAAATACCTGGCAAAAGCAAGACAAGGAAACACAGGTTTCTGTGCATGTATATATCTAAAAAGTGTGATATTGGGGAGAGATTAATTTCACTGCTTGTTTTCAGGAGTGGCAGGTGCCAGTTGGAAACCCGCTGAAGTTACAGTGCTCAAGGAGAGGAGAGGCTTTGTTGTTACTGGAACTTTAGTAATACCAAACAAAACAAAAGGATATATACTTTAGAGCATGCTGCTGCAATCAATCTACAAAAGCAGTAGTAGCATTTTGTAATATAGCTGTTACTGTGTATATGCACATGCTAATGGATAACTTGCTATAATCCAGTGAAAATACAGGCAGGCTTTGCTTTTTTTGTTGGAAATACCATTAAATATTGATGTAATGACACTTCAGTCTAAAGCAAACTAGTAACATAATATGAAGTAAGATCAATGCTTGTATTAATTACACTTCTTTAGATACTAGAAAAGCTTTTTGCTCTGTCTATCTGAAATGCTTGCAAGCAGCAGTTGAAGAGGAGGCTCCCACTAGATCTTTGTGCTATCCACCCTTAGGGAGGAAGAGGAGTGTTGTTATAAGGTGGTCAGGATGCATTTCCTGAAGCCAGAAGGAAGGTTAAAGGGAAAATGCAGCTCCACACCCAGCAATACATTAGCCCTGTTAATGGCTGGGTCAATAAACAAAGTTTTTAAGCACACATTTGCATATGACTGTATACACACTGCATTCTCAGTGTGCAGTGGCTTTAGCTGACTAATCAGTGATCAGACTTCATTATTTTGCAATATGTTTATTAACAATGTAACATTTTATGTTCTTGAAAAGCAGAAAATACAGTTTTGGGGATTTTTTTCCAATGGGGAATACTCATGGAGAACTTTTTTCCCAATCCCTTTAACACAGTCTTTCCCTGATGGTAGAGCTGAAAATTTGCTGTTCAAAGCAAAGTAATTTTTCAAATGTTGTTTGTGTGAACTTGGATCACTTTATGTTTTTCAGTCAAAATAAGTAGCTTTGCCAAGCAAAGACAGTTCTTGTAAAGAGCCTTTACCCATGAGAAAATACAAGGCTGCTGTGCACAGCATTTCCAAAGTAAATGGCATCTCTCCAGCTGACTAAACTAGGCTGAACTATCTTAAACTTAATTAGGTTTCTCCATCCTGATTCTTCTTATTTAGTCTCTGATTTAACAAACTTTTGAAACCTTTCAGGCTCATCTGTACCAATATTTCTATTTACACAGTCCTCAAAACTATTTGGAAATGCAAATTTCCCACTTTTGTATGGTGCTGTTGATGTTACCATAGTCAGAGACTCCTCACTGGTCTCAGAGTTAAACTAAGAGAGGTCTCAGAGAGGTAAGAGAAAATTAACCAAGTAGAAAGCAGGAGTCATTATCTTAAGAAAGAAGTAGAATTTAGAGGACTGGCTCAGTCTTAAGAACATTTCTAAATTCAAGCTGCTGTGACCAGGCAGGTGGTCTGCTTTTCTTCTTGCTGTTCTCAAATGGCTTGAGGGCTTTTGTGCATCTTGTGGGAGTGACTGGGGTCCAGCATTTATTTGATCTACTGGATAGTCCACTGGCAGTTTACATTTCTGCAGTTTGTGGCAGAGTGTAGGAGGTTTGTGGATTTAACCTTCTCCTCTCAGTAGAGTTTCCTGTGCTTAAATAGTGCAGTTTGTGAGACACTGAGAGAACACTGCTCTGGCTTTTCAGGGTGTTTGCCAGCATGAGGATGGGTTTCGTGGCAGTGACATCAGTGCTTTCCCTGAATAATTTCACCTAAATTAGTCCATGGTCTTTGTTAGACAACCAGAACACGCTTTTGCTTTTTATTTACTCTTAGTTGGGCACTTCACCTTTTCCAGGCTATGTTGTCCTGTGCTCCTGCCCCTTGTCCCTGTGGCTGTCACCAGGTCCTGAGACCCAAACCTTCCCCTCTGCCTTGCTGCATTTCTGACATCTTCACTGCAGCTCTTACACTCTAAGCAGGATGATCCTTGTGTTCACAGTTTTGCCACAAAAATCCCTGGGAGCTGTGGTGGGGCACTGAGGCAGGGATGGAGCAGTCAGCCCCAGGAGGCTCCCTTGTCCCTTGGGGATGTATTTATATCAAGAACTTTGTGAAAACACTTCATTTAACATTGATCTTCTTGCTGTTCATTTTAGGATCAGGATCCAGGCTGTCAATGAAATTGGAGCTGGACCTTTTAGCCACTTTATTAAAGCAAAAACCAGGCCATTACCACCCTTACCTCCACGGCTGGAGTGTGCTGCAGCAGGGCCCCAGAGCCTGAAGCTGAAGTGGGGAGACAGCAGCTCCAAGCTTCACTCTGCTGATGACATGGTCTATATCTTGCAGATAGAGGACAGAAATAAAAGGTAAGAGAGATGAATCTTTTCCTTGTGCTAATGAAATAAAAATTCTGGTTCATCATAACACAGTTGTGAGTGAAAGAAAAATTCTGTTTTCCTGATTGCTTTGTGCCTACCAATATGTAAAAAATACTGTTTTAGTAGGCATTCTGTGCCTGTAGTCTGAGCAAGTTGTGCAGCAAAGCTGTAAGTGAATCATGGAATCATTAAGGTTGGAAAAAAACCTGTAAATCCTTGAGTCCAACCATTAACCTAACACTGCCAGGTCTAACAGAAATCAATCCTTTACTGGTGAAATTTCAGCAAAACTCTCTCCTCTTTGCCAGTAAATTTAAAATCAAGTTTCATGGCCACAGTGCTTTACCTTTTAGAATATATGAAACAAGGATACTGCACCCAGCTTGCTGTGTGTATTAATAAAGCCATGGGTTACAAATCAGAGGTCTAGGTAAGGTAAAACTGAGCAGAACAATGTTTTTTGGGCAACGTGGTGATCTTGATTTTATAGCTGTAATGTTTTACAGCATTAGGATATACGAGCTTGGCATCAGCTTGGAAGCTCCACAATAACTTTGAAATAAGTTGTGCAAGAAACAAAAAAATCTGTGTTTAAATTAAACAGTCAGTGCTAAGCAAAAACTATCTTCCCATGTGAACTTTGAAGATTTGCTAATGTAGCTCCAAAGTTGTGATGAGATACATTCAATTTAAAAAGGGAAGGAAAGAAAGACAATATGCAAGTAATGCCTAACAGTCTGAGCTCTTCAATGAATAAATATCATAGATGGTTCATAATTTACTAAGAAACACTCTCAACTACTTCAATTAGCTAAAATAAGTGACTTATCGAGTAGATAATCCTTAGAGACCTTCAACACAGATCATAATTTGCTGTAAATTAGCACAACAATTCCTTTAATTTAAATAGAGCTATGCTGAGTTTATGCCAGCTAAAGATCTGGCCCAAAAGCTCTAATTTTAAGTAATAAACCCACCATGAATAATGCCTTAATGCCTCCCAGTATCTCAACTGTACTGATGCAGGGAGGGTACACACTCCCCTGTATTAATCCTGAGAGGTGTCCAATGAATACAAATACCCATTTGAAAGTCTGACTGGTAAAACAGTTCCCTCAGAGTGCAGTGATGCTTGGCAGGAGCCCATCACCTGCAGCACCCTGGGATTCAGTCAGCTCTAAAGACACATCCAGCAGGCTGCTTTGCTTTGCTTTCATGTAGCACTGCAGGTAGGATGGTGAGGAACTGGAAATTGTTTTTAACCTGGCTTTATAATAGTAAGAAAATAGTAAGTTTCCTTGTAAGAAGAAAATGTCACCTCGCAGCAGGCAAGGAAGGGTTTTTCCTCCTTTGCTTTGCACAAGCACAAAGCTTCAGCATGATCCTTTGCTTTTGCACAGGCTTTTCCCACTGCAAATGGTCTCTGATGAGCTTTTAATTAGGAGCCATTTGAACTTGATACTCTGCTGGATCTTCTTAGCTGTGAATTTGACTTAGACTCCACATGAGCTCCCAAAGATGCAAAGAAACTGCTCCTCTACATTGTGCTGCCTCCTCCTGCTTGAACTGAGCCATTCCATGAAATGGCTCCTTTTGGTGGTTGGGTTTGGAACAATTAGCCCAGAAAATTCCTGAAATGAACCAGAGCTGGAGCTGATGAATCCTCCCTGGTGTGGGCACGGCAGAGGAGTGGGATGGGTGCACTGCTGAGTTTAAGAGCAGCTGGAGCTGGCAGGTCCTGGCAGTAAGATCTGTTTATTTTTTCCCTGCCTGGCAGTGTCTTTTTGCTTTCCATTGTGTGCATTGATCACAGTGAGATGCTCCTGCTTTCATTTAAATTCAAAATAAATGCAGAAACCCAACCCATTACAACATATACCTTGTAGGTACTTCACCTAGGTACAACTTTACCTAGGTAAGGTAAAACTGAGCAGAACAATGTTTTTTGGGCAATATGGTGATCTTGATTTTACAGCTGTAATGTTTTACAGCATTAGAATGTACGAGCTTGGCATCGTTGTAGGTACAGTTCTGTGCGTGCAGGAGAGCTGCCATCCCTGATGAGCAGGGAAGGACAGCCCACACAGGAGCAGCAGGTGGTTACAGTGGTAGGAATCCTCTCTGAGACCATTCCCAATAAATAAACCCTCTTGGCACTGAGGGGATGCTCACCCCTGTGTGTGCTTGTGGAAAAGACTGGAATACAGCTCTTTGAGCATCACTGGCCTCTTCAATTGCACAGTCAACTGTGCACATGGGAGGGAGCAATTAAATAGAATATTTTAGCTGGAAGGGACCTGCAGTCATGCAGGGTGACTCCCTGGCCAGTTCAGTGATGGCCAAATTAAAAGGTGTTAAGGGCATTGTCCAAATGCCTCTGAATCACTGACAGACCTGGGACTGACTACCTCTCTAGGAAGCCAGTCTCTGGTGAAAAAAAGACATAGAATAAATGATCTAGAAGGATATTTTGGAGTACTTCATGGTTTGAAAGAGTTGGAGGAAGTTGCCATGGTGTTGCCTCTGTTGGGTGAAGAGACAGTGCTTGCTTCAGGGAAAGAGGTTGTGGTTTGAAACATGGATAACTGAAAAGTGACCTCTGTCCTATCCCTGGTCATTCAGAGAACACTGTTAGTGTATTCCCTGAGACATCTGAAATTACTGAGAACACCTTTCTATTGAAATCCCTCAATTCAGTATTACAATTGTCCCTTCTTTGGCTTAAAATAGAAGTTACCTTTAAAACGCTGTTGAAGTATTTTCACAAGCAGAAATATAAAGATGAGCGAGTTCTTTTAAGAAAAGGAAATAATCAGTAAGTCCCATCCTGACCCAACAGCTATAATGGCCTTTTGGTAAAGACTCAGCCCTGGTTTTATGTAATGATTGTCAGCCAGTGCTCTCCAGTGTGTCCTGGTCATTAAAGATTGTTTTCAACTTTTCCTCTCTGTAATGAGGTGTAACAGGCCAGTTGTTGGAGACCAAATGTTTCATTGATTTCAAGACCTGTGAAGCCAAATACTTGGAAATCTTCTGGCACTGATTAGTGTAAGGGCTTGAAGAGGTGTGCACATCAGAGATGTACCTGCGTTAGCTCCCATTAGCTCTTCGGGGTGTGACATTTAGGAAGACGAAATTAGCATCACTTGTCCTTTCAGTTATGGGTACCACTGAGTGGAAATGAAGAAAAATCTGTTTCTGGAAAGCTCAGTACATGGAAACGTTAGTTGAGAGTAAGTGACCTTTATGTAAGGAGGCCTATGAAATTCTTTTTTAAATAAACTATCAGTTGTGACTTCATTTTCTAATTGTGGTAATGTCAAGAAATTTATGCTAATCGAATTGCACTGCTTTGCAGAATACTGTGGGTTTTTTCCTCTGTGGAACAAACGAACCTAATTAATGGGTTTATTTTTTTCCTGCTGTACTGGTAATTAATCTTTAGTTGTTCCCACAACTAATTACACCTCTTAGTGTCTTAAAATGCTCACAATATCCAGTCTGAAAGGGAGAATTAGCAAGTAAATTAGTAGTGGGTCATTTATCAGTTGCTTGTGTTTATTTTGGGTGACTGTATGTTGCAGTTGAAGTAAATTGTGTGATTTTTACGTGTGTACAGAATCACAATCAATATATTAATGTGTAATTACATTTGAAGGGAGAGCCATTGGTAAGGTTGACTAAGAAACATTCTAAACATATTCTTTAAAAATATAGTGTAAGGATCATTGACAATTGTCCCACACTTCTGTTGTCTTCAGTTGGTGGTAGCAGGGAGTGGTTGAACATATGAGCCTCAAAATGGGGTATTTGCTCTGCTTTAACTTGAAGGTGGAATAGAAACACAGAGGGATGAGTTGCTGAATGTGCTGCCCTTGCCTGATGACTTTTGCATAATCATTCTCTGGTTACTGCAAGTTTCAAACAGTCTAATTAAAAAATTGTTTACACTCCTGATTTGATCAAGACAATTTACACCCATTTTAACAGCAATTACTGTTATGTATCAGTCCTCCTGGCTTGTGAAATTCTATTAAAATACAAAATCAGATAAGTTACCATATCCTTTCAAAAAGCTGCAGGAAAAAATAATTTTCATATTGGGTAAAACAGTGATAAAAGGAAATTAGGCATGAGCACTGAGACAGATGGCAAGCTACAGTTTCCACTGCAAGCCTGGCTCGATAGAAAGTTAATGTTCAGGAAAGTTTTCAAGCTAACCTGTGTTCATATTGCTGCTTTGTGTAGGTGAGTATTGCTATTAAAACTAGTGATATTTATATTAGCAGCATTCTGATCGGATACTTGGGGCTTTGCAAATGAAAAAGAAGAGGGAGAACTGTTCCCACGTGTAAGAGAGTTAACTTGTTAATGCATTTCATCTTCCTGGAAGCAGGAGTAAACCAACATTGATAGTAGGTGTGAGTTAATGGTATGTGTGTCATTATTTGAGACAAAGTGAAGCCTGAGAAAACCATATTAAATGTGTGAGATGAGGTGTTTCAGCTGTTAGGAAGCTGGCAAGACACAGAGTAAGATGTTACTCCATAAGTGTATTCAAAAAATCTTTTTTGAAAGATTTTTGAAAATGCTTTGGTAAGAAATAAAATTTTCTCCTTTATTTTGATCTGTGCACATCTGCAGGTACTTCAGACTTCACGTGTAACTGAATATTCCACACAGCAGATCATAAATAAGAGCAGCATCTAGACCCAAGATAGTCACTGTAATAAAAACTGTTTTCTGCACATCTGTAACAACCTTATAAGAAAAAGAATGCCTTGAGTAGAGTAATGACTCTAATATTTAATCTCTGAAGTATAATGGAGGCTCAGCTCAGTGCAGCAGGATCACTTTGGCCAGTTTTCCAAGGGCATATTTTTAGGTTCCAGATTCACTTTGCTGATGTTGGTGAAGCAGAGGCTGAGCTTGGCTCCCTCCTCTAGCCCTGCCCAGGTTCCTGGGGCTGTCACAGCAGCAGCTTGGACATGATGTGCTCAGTGAGCATCATTTGAGGGCCCATAAACACTGATAGTTGCTGCCACACTGGGAAAGTGCCTCTAATGCTGCACAGGGAAGATAAACACGTGTAAGGCTGTAAGAATATTGGTTTGTTGCTCTGAACTGTGTTTGTTCTCTTTTGGTTTTAGCTTTAAGTTCATTCTTATTTATATCTACTGCTGCTTATTGACAAGGTGTTGTAGCTCCCTCATCATCTACTTCCTCCTGAGTGTATAATTTCAAGAGGCCATTGGGTGCTCTCCCCAATTTCTCCCACATCTTCCAATTAATGCTGTTAATTCCCATTTAAGCTGTGCTCAGTATTACCCTCCCTGCCTGTTCCTTGCCTCCCAGATGTGGCTGCACACAGGAATCTTCAGTCAGGCACTTTGCTGTTTTGTCTTCCATTCCTCCTGAAATGTGCCCAGTTGCTCCTTCCCAAAAAAGCTATTTTTCTTGCTATGGAGGAGCTTCTGTAGGCTGAAATACTTCAACTCTCAATAATTCCAGACATCTGACAAGTGTCTGTCTGTTGTAAATATGGGTTACAAACTCAAATTCAGCAGCAGATGAAAGATAATCTAGTAGAAACAGGCTAAAAATCGATTTTTGGCAGCAAGTATCCTTTGTCTTGCCTGCAGATGTGCTAGATAATTCAGGGAAGAAAACCAAACTCTTCACATCTGACTTACCACTTCTCTTCCTGCCTTTTCCAGTTCTTCACTTAGTTTTGCTTTTCCAAAGTATAAGGAAGGAAATGTTTCCTTCACTGAGCCCTGTTATTACTATTATTATTCATAAAAACAAAAATCATACATTATAATACAGATAATACCTATAATATGTATTATAGATAAAACTTTCCAAAAGGAATCTTCCAGAAAACAGATCTTCAGGTCAAAGGGGCCCCGTGCATCCCACCTGTTTGGTCCACACCTCATTTTAGAACAGGAAGCCAGAGCTGGGAGAGGCTGTGGGAGCACAAAACTCCTTTGGACAACTCTTGTTATATGTTTACTTTCCCTCAGCACCTGCCTGCCAAAGGAGATCCCAAAGAATGGCTTGGAAAAGTGCCCCAAAGCTGAAAAGATTGGGTCACCCTGATACTGGTTATAGGGACAGTGATGGATGTGGGGATGAGAGATGCTGCAGATGTGAAACATTTTTCTTTGAGTAGAATGTTTTAGAATACAGCAGAAGTGAAAAGAATTGTGTGTTGACTTTACTCCTCTGTCTCTGAATTAGATGAATTTGTTTTGAAGCTTTGCTTTCCTTCTTGCCACCCACAGTACAGGGAGCTGCTGGTGGAGAGAGAAAATCTCATAAATCAACAAGTGTTTGATAATGTTCAGCAACCAAATTAGAGGAGCAGTCTAAGAAAGTAGGTGGGGGCAGGAAATGTGTAGATAACATAATGTAGCAGTAATAATATTAAAAGAGCTGTTGGTTTGTGAAATTCTTGTACTTCAGTTCCTAATTAGGCAGTTGCCTTTGTGTGCTGATGTGAAGCCTCAGGTCACCAGGTCAGAGTGGTGCTGTATTAATGATTGCTCTCCAGCCAAAACCTTGACATCTGGCCACAGGTTTTGAGAAGCAGCAACAGAATCACTCAGGTGGCTCTTTCAGCCTTTGTTTCTCCCCCCAAGACTGCCATCTTGCTCAGTGCTGTACAGCAGAATTTCTTCCAAATTAAATTCTTGTAAGAACCAACAGGTTACCAAAATACAAACAAAACCCAAGAGTTTGAAAGGGAACCTGCTGCTCAAAATGTGCTGGGAATTAATGAGCAGAGGTAGAGCAAGTACATTCATATTCTTCTGCTTGACTGGAAGTGACTGAAGTGGAGGAAACAAAATAGCTGCAGCATGCAAAATACTTCTAAGAAGATCTTCACTGGCAATAAAAGGGTATTGATGAAAAACTAACAGCAGTGGTGTCTCCCTAACAATTGTTAGGGAACATGATGTTCTCTCTCCTCTGCTGTGTGCAGGTAAATGAATAATCCGTGACTGATGTGAGAATGTCTGGGAAGGGAGAATTGGGATCCCTCCATGAGATGAGGGAGAAGTAGCCTCTGGGGAGAGGAGTGTCTCCATCCCTGGAGAAAGGTGCTTTCTTTTTGGTATCTGCTGTTAATTTAGTGGAGAGGCAGCACTGCAGCATGGAGAATTAGGATAAATCAGGTTTAATTGTGGATGGTGCAAACTTTAAGAAAAGAAAAAAATACAGCTGAGTAACCACAGAGGCTGAATGTTTTCAAAGGCAGGGTGCCAGTTGAGGTATGTAGCCTGTTGTCTTTTGAATTCAACTGGGCAAACCTCTGAGATATGAAAATGTCTTGTTTTGAAGAAGGTGAGAGGGAGATGGAGGACAGGGAAGGTTTCCATACACAGATGAAGTCAACTTTTCAATGCATAAGGGATTAAGTCCTTGCAAAGAAGCTCAGAGCTGACTTGTTCTTGAGGCAATGTATGGAATGAGGCCTGGACTTTAAGTTCATTGTGGTCCTCCAGCAGAACGCTCAGGAGAGTGAAAAAAGACTGCTCCATATCTATAGCCACCTACATTGATTAACTACAATATTTTTAAAAATAACAGAAATAATCCTGGAGGATTATGAAATGCCTACTTTACACATGAGGAAAATACTATCTTATCAAAAAATCACAAGTATTTTGAAGTTAGTCTTTTACCCTCATTACATGCCTTAAATCATGATCTGCATCTTCAAACACAATTACGAAGCATTAGTGTCACAATAAAGCCCAACAGCAGCTGAATTTGATTGGCTTGGCCATCAGCCTTTCTTCTTTCAAAATTGGAAGCTCTCTTTCTTCAAAGATGGTCAAATCTCAGAAGTTTTAAATATGCTTCCATTGCAGTCCTGTGGTGCAAGCTTTGCTGTAACTGTTCTTGCTTTCCTTACAGATGTTTTTGGAGACAGAGAAGTAGAAATGAGTGGAGATGAGAGGTGGATGGGAGTATAGGTATTAACTGAACTTGAGTATTAGTCCAGTTCCCAAATGTCAGAAGGAGCTCCACTGTTTTTCCAGATCATTTCCTATGTGTTAGAAAGTGTTAGTGACCTTAGTCATATCCAAAAGATGAAAATGTCATTTGAGTCACTGGTACTGGCCGTGTGAATGACTGGAAATGGACCTTAAGCCCAACCTGGAGTTGGGAAGATTTATCCTCCCTTGCTCACCTAACTCCACAAATGATTGTAAAAAGGTCATTAGTCGAAAATAGGCATTGGACCTTTTTTGCTGTCTGTTGCCCTTGGATCAGGGTCAGACAAATCTCTGTGAGTACTGTGGTGGTTTCTGAGCCAGTTGCCTGATTGAGCCGCAAGAAGTGCAGAGCATCCTGAGTCTTAATGCTGTCCTGAGTATGTGTTCCTTGCTCATCACAAATTTTATCCCATGAGCACAAGTTTGTGTCAGTCTTTTCAAATGTGCTGTGGCTGCTTACATGAGCCTCAGAAATGTGGGATAGCATGGAGTTCTTAAACTGGGTTAAGCATAAGGTTAAGAAAACAATTCTTTTGGAAGTTGGCTCTAAACTCTCCTCTTAAAAACTTGTGGGCACAGATCTTTAGTTTCCTATCAAGGTGTGGGTCTCAATAAAACTCAGTGAGGGTAGCAAGTTACATTAGTCCTCAGAGTACATTTCCAGCAATTTGAATTACCTGAAAATTCCCTTTTATTACAGATAATTCTTGATCACTGTTTGTACTTACGTGGATTGCAATCATAAAGTAATACAAATTGATTTTTCTCTCTGAGAGCTCATGACAGACCCAGTTTCTTTGAAATGCACAAATTGGTTGTACTCTGTATCTCATGCAAAGCCAGAGCATAAAGCTAGCACCTAGATAGGGAGGTCAAAGAAAAATATCTCTTGGCTTCCTGGTGATTTAAAACCTTCTGAAATTGTTAAGATACTTGAATAAGGGTACTAAATAATCAAAAAATAATACATGATCCTACACAGCAAATTTTCTGTTCTCCAAGGCCAGGACTGTTGCGTGCAAGGCGTTGTTCCCTGATGGAGGCTGAGTGAATGTATGCACAGGCTGGGTGTTTCCTCTTTCTTTGCTTTCATCCCCATTGTGCTCAGCTCCTGGGGGTCAGAGGCTTAGCTAGAAATTGCTGGCTGACATACAACTGTTAGTGAAAAGCATGTCTCTGAGCAGAGCGATAGAAAATAGAAGTCAAATTCTCTTTAGCAACTGTATTCTTTTTTTTTTTTAAGTGACATTGGTTTTGTTCAGTATTACATTGTTGGACAAGTTTGTGTGTGCTCTTGTTTAGTCTTGTCAATGGAAGTGTTTTGGAAGATGACACAGATGTCTGCAAGACAGTGTGTTTGTGTCTTAATGTGCAGAGGAAGTCCAAATCCATTAAAGAGTTGACATTTTAATTGTGTTTTCATCATACATGTAAACCAGCAGCACACGTGGTGTATTGTAGCAGGACACAGGCTGAATCTATTTTGATTCCGTGGTAGTGGGGAACTCACAATCAGCAGATCTTCCTGATAATTCATGTAATCATTTTGCAAGGTAATAGTACTTTCAAAAGGGACAATAAATTTCTGCTTTCCCTGACCTCCTCTTCATCATCAGTGTGTTATTAATGTGACATTTTTATATGTGTGTTTAACAGCCCTGCAGGGCACGTGGTGCCAGTTTTCATAAGATGGATACTTCAATCTGCTAAGTGCAGTAGCCAGAAATGTCAGTGCCACTCCAGTGTAACTACATACTCTCATTTTTATTGTTTCAGGTTCACCCCAATTTATAGGGGACCAAGTCACACGTACAAGATCCAGAGGCTGACGGAATCCACCTGCTACTCGTTCAGAATACAGGCAGTCAATGATGCTGGGGAGGGACCTTTCTCAGAAATCTGTACCTTCTGCACAACTAAGTCAGTCCCACCTGCAATCAAAGGTATGTAGGAGGTTTTTTAACATGTAAGTAACATGTAAATATTTGTGTAATTGTTAAGTACGAGGGGAGGTTGTAAGGGTTACCGTAAGTATGTAGTAAGACGTGAAGAATCAGTTTGTGGTGACTCTTGAGTTGTGAAGTTCCTCAATTGTGGGAAAAAAATCACACAAGAAATATAAAGGTTATGTCAGCCACTGTTGTAATAAAAAACTGTTAAAATGCTGCTGCTATCAATAATGTTTACCAGGGGATTCCTATGGATTACCACAGCATTTATACAGGGATCTAACAGCTGTGGTGTGTGTGTGTACCTACCAACTTAAGCTTTAGTAAAGTTTAATGGTTTTTGCTGTGATTGTGGTGTCCAATGTAGACCTTCAGGGTTTATTTTTCCTTTAATGTATAAAATTAATTATGATATTTCACATATAGAGCATTAGACTTAGAACTCAGCATGTGTTCCACTAGGAGAACTAAAGGCCTAATTAAATGAAGTTTTATAATGAAATGTCTGTAAATTTTGTCCTAAGTAATTATGCTCCTGAGGAGGAGGAAGGAAGGAAGGAGCAAAAGTAAAACCACAGTGAAAGATGTTTCATTATAAAACTTCATGTAATTAGGCCTTTTGTTCTAGGCTTAATTAGTCCTTCTTTGGCCTGTTACAAAGGCGGTGGGTTTGCTCTATGGGCTGTCAGATCAGCTGAGCTGAAATCAAATGCACCTTTTCTCCTGGGTGCTAACTGTGATTTCCTGAGAGAAGTGACAACTGTCAGTTTGTCAGAGAGGTTTTGTTTTGCTTCTTTGTATTTAAAATCTTTCTTTGGGGATTTTGACACCTTTTGTAACCAAATATTTAGAGAGAAGAGAACACTGCTGGGGGTGCCTTTCCCTGCTAAGTCAGCTGCTCTGAGCCACCCCCAGGGAGAAAAACACTCTCCAGCAAAAAATACCTGTGGGATTGAGGGTAAGGATACTTAGCCAGGGGTGAGTTATCCTGGTTCACACCTTTACACAGGTGTGAGATGTGCTGCCCAGCCAAGGGAAGGGAACTCGTGTGGAATGGATGACCCAGGATGCTGGCATGCACTGCAGCCACATTTGCATTTTGTTGGCTAAAAATCCATTTTATTCAGTTCACCTCACTTAGGTTTTTTGCTTTGAACTCCCAATCTGCCTGTTTAGTCCCTGTTAAATGTGACTCATCCCTTGGGCCGAGTATCAAGCTGGGTATCAATGGTGCAAATACCAGGTCGTGTGTGGGCTGGGACCTCGGGTACCTGTCAGAGCACTGGCTGTGACAGAGAAAAGGGCATGACAACACTGTGCTAATGAACACTGCTGAGGGGAAGTGATGCCATGGGGGAGGAGAGCTGATTCAAAAGGATGGTGTTGATTCCCTTCTGTGCTCAGAGAAATACAAAGGAATTTATGTGATAAATTTAGTTTGGCTTTTTATCTATCAGAAGAAAGTGTTTGTTCTCATGTAAGGTCTCCTAATTACTCTCTTAGTGATGCCAATCCTAGAATAGCTTTGTTGTTAATGGCAGTGTTTTGTAAGTGTCAGACAAAAATCTTACGTGTATTGAAGTGAGGGATGGAAGGAGAAGGAAAAATAATTGAGATTGTTGTTGTCAGCTAAGATGAAGGCGTCTATTAACAGTTTCTCAACACTAGCAGATGTGTAGAGAGAAGTAAATGGATATTGATTACATTTGGGCCTTCATGATTCATGTGTTCCTCTTGGGAAGTAACAAATCAGTCTAAAATTCGTGTAATGTATGCAGCAGCATTTATTTCTTTGGTGGACCCTCCTGTTGTCTGTTTTTGTGGGGTTGGGGATCTAGATTGCCTTTAACAAGCTCATATCCTTGCACGTGCACATGTTAACCACCTGATACAAGTGTACAGCACTCTTGTTTCTCCCAGTTTTATTCTTGTTTTTTGATACTGTGTTTGCTGGCTCTGCCTGATCAAGAGGTTGGTGGACCCTGGAGTATTTTTCATGCCTTCCAGTGGCAGATGCTTTGTTGTACATAAAAATGTGCTGTCCCTGTCTGTGCTCTGCCAGGCTCACCTGTGAGCTTGTCGTGGTCAAGGCACAGAATCCCTTGTCTTTCAGCTGGTGAGAGAGCCTCTGCCAAGGACAGCAGCCTTGTAACACCTGACAAATTGAATTTCTCTGGAGTTCTAGTGAGAGCACCAGTTTAAGTCTGGCTAGAAACAGCAGGTCTGGTCAGGCTCAGAGTTATTTTCAAGTCCAAGTCTTGAAAATTATGCTTGTCCTTTTGCTTCCCTGGCTGGACTTTAATACAGAAGATTCTTTAGCTTCTCTTCTCACATTCATTATACTATTTTTCCTGAATGAAATAAATATTTGATGTTATTCCTCTTTCAGTGGCATGTAGCAGGGGAGGGATGTGCAGGCATCTCCACTAGCACAGGTGTTTGCTCAGAACTTCACAGAATTGCTGCTTTTATGAATGCCTGTGTAATTTGTGCATTGGTTTCTGCTTTGAAAAGATCAGTGCACAGCACTGCAATTAAGGTTTGAAAGTTTTCTCTAAATCCACTCCTCCTTTGTAGCAGCTCACAGAGCTGACAGGTAAGAGGTGCTCTACCCTTTTTAAAATGTTCTGGTATATATTACAGTGCTTATAAAATAAGATTTCAGTGCTGTGTTTATATTAAACATTAACACGTTTCCTTTTATTGTAGCCCCTCGAGTGACACAGATGGGAGGAAACTCCTGTGAAGTTACCTGGGAAATGGTCCCACCCATGAAGGGAGATCCTGTAGGTTATGTTCTGCAGGTACTGGTTGGAAGAGAATCTGAGTACAAGCAGGTAGGGAAATGGTCTGGATTTAATATTGTTAAATTGATGGCATAATGGAAATGGTTTTGAAAATCCACTGTGCTGCTCCTTTCTCCTGTATTGAATTACACCCTATGGTGATGTGTCAGGTGCACTTTGGTAAAGGCTGAGTCAAAATTAAGGGCTGTAATGGGCTGTTTTCTTCCCTAAGGGAGTATATAGAACATCGTTATTTTATTGGAGTGATTTGTGTTCTTTCTGTGGTTCATCACTATTTTTAACTGTACTAACCTTTAGAAAGTTACAGTTCTGTCCATCCATGCTTGCTTCTGAGCTGGCTGTTCTCAATCATTATCTAGAAATGAGATGAAGTCAGAAGATGAATCTTTCTAAGCCAATTCCAAGACTGTCCATCAAGGTTTTCAGTCAAGTAGACATTAAGTGGTTTGTTCATCTGTCTCCTTCCTGTGTGAGGTTTTGATGCACGTGTAACTGCTGTGTATCCTTTCTGTCACTGTGGAAGCAAAGGCAGTGAAGTACAGCTGATCCTTCTTTCCTTGTCTGTCGGGATTAGACATCACAAGTGGACACTTCCTCAGAGCACCTGAAACAGAACAGCTCATTCACAGTTAGATCTTTTATTTCATCTCTCACACCTCTGGCTGTGTGATTTGCAGTGCACTTCATCTGTGTGCTCTCTTTTTCCTGTGCTTCCTTTCATTGTCATGTGGATTCCTAATAAATCCAAATAAGGGAAATGAGATATGCTATGCTAATTAAACTCTTATGCTGTGCTAATTAAACTCTTAAAGTATAAGGTAGTTCTTCCTTTGCAACTGTGTCTTTGTTCCTCTTCAGGCTGTTTTTGAGTGCTACTGTGAACTAATGAATTATCAAAAATAACAGAAAAAATGCAAGACAGTTCATGGGGGTGATAACGATTCAGAAACCTAAAGATTGTTTTTGTCAGGAACATCTTTGGTCCTGGTGTAGGTAATGAAACCCCTGTGTACTTTGTTGGCCTCATAATGTCAGTGGCAAGTGGATAAGTGGAGCCATTTTGCTGTTTCCTGATGCACAGAGCAGCTTTGGTGTGTTCCCTTCAGTAAACGTAGCCCCAGTGTTTAAAATGTTCTGGTGTCCCTGGGAAGAGCTGGGCACAGCTTCGTGTTCCTGGGACATAAGTGATGGCTTAATCTGCACAGTCCAGAACTTGTGGTGTGAAAAAAACCAGCAGTGAAGGAAGTAAAAAATACAGGGTCTTCTTATGTTGAGGGTTCATTTCTCAGGAGGCAGGAGCCTGCTGAGGGATTTTAGTGTGAGTTGTCACCAGTAACTCCCTGCAAGAAGTTCCTGGCTGGGATGCTCCAAGTGACGCTGGGACTTGTGTAGTTGTGCTGGCTGATAATCAGCCAGGGGAAAGAGGGAGATTTCCACTGTTTCACCTTTGCCCATCAGGATGTTTTTTCTCCATCAGGAATGTGGGTGATGTCTCAGCCCTGGGGCACGTCCCTGTCCAGGAGCTGCAGTGGCTGTGTGCTCTGAGCTCCTGGAATGTGCACAGAGGATAAAATACAGAAACACCTTCCAGTGATTTTCTGGCTAATACATTTTTACCTCTGCTTTGGCATGCCTGTGATCACCTGCTACTATTTAACTGAAAACTTCTGTCACCAATATGCTCATTCATGTTAGTGATATGTTAATTACCTTTGAAGTGCAAGTCCTAAATTTATTTTTAAATATGTTTTGTTCCCTGCAAGTGACATATATATTTTGCATATGTATCTAAGGGGGTATATTATACTAGAAAAATTTTGCAAATGGTTTTGAAGAGTGGCACAAATGAAATATACTCTAGATTTTCAGGCTATTCATGGAATGCAACATCAGCCACTCATATACTTTTGGGTAAAGCTGTCCTTTTTCTCTAGGCTGTCACACCTGATCTGTCTCCCTCCCCTGCACCCCAGTGTTTGCAGCCCTCCACAGCCTAAAAGCTGCTGATTTTCCACCACTTGATCTAGCAGAGGTGATACTAAAGTACTCAAAAGCCTTTTTTTTCAGACTGAGATTACAGCCATCCCTGCCCTCCTCTGGGAGAATGTTTTGTAAATATTTCTCTGCTGAGAATTGTCTGAAGAACTTGATTTGCTGGCGTTAAACAGATAACATTTTAGCTCCCTGGAAAGTGTATTTTTAAAAATGCTAACTACTTCTTTCCTTGTTTCTCACACAGTGTGTTCCTTTTTGTGTATTTGTGTGCTTTATCTTTACAGATAATTTTTAAAAAGCAATGGCATGGGACAGTTCTTTTTAGGAAATCAAATCTTCCTTGTTTATGAATCAGGATGTAAGCCACAGGAGATTCCAGGAATCAGTGGCCTGGATTTGTTTTTCTGTTTCTTGCACTTCTACCCAGCATAGCTTACTCAGTCAGAATTTAGCTCCAAGGTGTATTAAATTGTCTTTGTTGGCATAGCTTTAATGTGGATTATGGGGAGTGGGCTGGGCTGTGCAGGAGCTGCAGTTTGGGATAACAGCTGTAATGCCCAGCAGCCTAAAGTTTGGTTTCCCAGCTGAACAGCTCCTGAATCACCCAGGAACCAGGTCCTCTTAAGAACTGACCATGGGAAGGGTGAACTGAACTTTTTAAAGCTTCTTTATCCTTAAATTTTTTGCCGCTGAAGCAAAATGTTCTGCCTTTGAAATTTCTGAGAATTTGGAGGCAGCAGTGTTTCATCAGCTTCTGCCACATCTCTTCTGGGAAAAAATCTGTCTCCAAATGCTTTCCAAAAGAAGAACAAGTATGGGTAGGGATACCCTGGGGGTGTGAAAATCCCCTGCTGGTTCTCAGATCTGCACTGAGAGGTGGGTGCCTGGGAGAGCCCAGTTGGCCTTACCAAGCTCTCACTTAATTGTTGGTTTTTATTTGGATTAGATTGTGTCGACACACAATATCTGAAATGCTTTAGTGAACTGATAATTTCTGTAAAGCTCTAGTCAGCCAAAAATTGGGTTTCCTTCTCTATTTTCAGTAAGTCAAAGGCACTTGTGCTGGTTGTGTGCCAAAATATGACAGAATTACACAGTACCTGTTGGCATTTAGTACCACTTGCACTGAGTATTTCCTCCTGGTGCCAATTTGGTGTCATGAGATGGAGCAAATAATTTCCTTTGGTTGGGGTTTTTCAGTGCAAACAACTTCGAGGCAGGTTCTCTGAGGAACTGTTGTTTCTCTGTTCAGGAGACAAGGCTGTCACACAGCTCTGAGGGGGTTTTGAGTATCTCAGCAGTGGAGTGAGTGAAGCTGATGAAATTATAATTCAGTTCCTTAAAAATCTGTCAGGTGACTTAGAAGAAATTAAACTTTTAAAATGGGCATATTTTCAGCATAGATTGAGACCTGTCCCTGGCAGTATGCAAGGCCAGGTTGGACAGGGCTTGGAGCAGCTTGGTCTGGTGGAAGATGTCCCTGCCCATGGCAGGGGTTGGAACTGGGTGATCTTTAAGGTCCTTTACAACCAAAACCATTCTATGATTCTGTCTTTTTATCAGCATACAAAACAGGCTTTTGTTAATTATTAAAGACATTGGCCATTGCATCAGGGTGCAACAACCGGGTGAGGTTAGCTTGCACTTTCCAGTGCGCTGCTTATAGGGCAATTATGGCTGTCATTGTTATTGTTTGGAAAGGAGGGAGAGAGGGTTGGAATTATTTAATGAGATCAGTGAAATTGAGAAATCCTTGCCTGCAGGAATTCTCTGTCTCTAGCTTGATCAGTAGGATCAAATACCATAAGAGGCTTTAGCAGCAGTTTATTACTTGTGATGATATTTTCATTGAGGGAGCCAGGCAAAAAGCTCATCACATTTTTATTATATTCTCAAGTGTCCAAACCAAAAAGCTGTTTTTAGGAACCAAAAGTGATAAATTGGATAGGCACTCCACTTTGGCTTGTTGGCCACCAAAGCATAATGTGCTATATATAAAATACTATTGCTGCTTCATGGAGTTATATTTGATTTCATATTTGTTGGGCAGATTTAAAGACCTTATTCAATGTTGCCAAGGGTTTTTTCTGTTGTGCATGTAGAGTCCACTCACAGACTGTAACAGTGTTCACAACCAAATGTGTTTGTGCTGGGGACATCCTGCCACAGCTCTGAGGTGCTGCTGCAGCCCCTGGCAGAGGGCACAGAGGCTGCTGTCAGGAGTGAGTGACAATTTAATAATTGTTTACTTGTTACTGATAGGTCCACTGGTGGTAAATACTCCTCAAAGCACTGAAAGCAGGACAATTTCCATAAACATCTTAGAGTTACTGCAGGAAATGTTTTGTCCTTATCATTGGTGAATATTAATTCCCATAATCTATTTACTTTCAATAATTTTTCAAACTTCCCCTACAGATACACTCTTCTCTAATCTGGCTGTCTGGCCTTTTTCTGAGAAGTGCTGTTGAATAGCTGTCTTGGGTGAACTTGGCCATCTGTACTTGTTAGACTGTAATGAAATAAAGGTCTTTGATTTAGCCAAACTTGGCCTCCAGTTACACTGGTATTCACCCTGACAGAACAAAACAAGTAAAAAACCCAGGATTTTTTTTTTTTTCTGGACAGGATTTTTTTCAGTGCAAAAACAGGTTGTATATGTGCCATCTCTAGTATTTCTTAAATGTAATTTATGAAGTTTAGATAGTAAATTTTTTAAATTAAATATCATTGTTTGGATTTTATTGGATTTTTTTTATTTTGGTTCAGAAGTGGTCACATTGACTGCAAAGATTTATTTATGACAAAGGCATGTAGAGCTTTTCTGGCTGTATGTTTTGAAATTAAATTATTAATGACAGCAGCACCAAAAGCACATCTTGCTGACAGTTGTTTTGTAGGGGCTTTGAGTTGCCCTGACTCAGAATTTAAAGAAATGGGAGTTAGGTAGAGGAATCCTGATCCAGTCCCATGGGACACAGTTGCCCACAACAGGTGGATATTATAAATGGAATTGCTGTAGAACAGGGAGGCAGAGGTGTTCTTGTGATGAGGGGTGCTTTGCAAAGATGTTTCAACCCTCACATCACTTCTGTGGGCTGCTACAGCACTTTCAGTTTTATTTTCCCTGCAATTCCTGTAATCCAGTGACTCACTCCTCATTGGCATTGGGAAGACAAACAAAGACAAGAAAGGCAGTCACAGGGGTTTATGGGATGAATTTGTTGTATTGCTGTCTCTTGACCTAGAGGGAACTTCCTGCAGATGCTGAGCAATACTTGGGCAAGGCAACATTTATTTAAACGTTGTTTCTTGGTCTGTGCCTCGGGTCCAAGAAACATGAGCCATTTAGAGGACTTGTGCTTAGTCTGGAATCCCAGACTCACCATCACTCAAACTGCATTGGGAAAAGCTGTGAGACCTGAAAAGGAAAGGAGAAGACAAATGAAAGAAGCACCTTAATCTTTTTGTCACAGACCTTCTCAAAAGATCAGCAACCGACTGTTTAACCAAGGGATGAGTCTCAGGGGCAAGCAGGGCAGGAAAGCTGGGAAGCTGAGCTCTTTAAGTGGTCTTTAGCTGAGCAAGTTTCTTCTCTTTCCTCCTCATTTCTTACTCCAGAGTAACACACAGGAAATCCTCTATGGGCTTGGGACTAGTTTCCCACTTGCTCCCCTTTCCTAAGATGAGTTCTTGCCTCTGGGAGGGCAGAGATGCTCTCAGCCTTCTGCTCCCACAGCAAAGAGAAGGGAAGTGGTAAATGAGCAGAGGAAGAAGCATCTTAAGTTCAGGATTTTTTTTCCCAGCAGACACAGCCACTCTGTGACACTTTTTTCATTTCATAAAATACCAGTCTCAACAACCATCCATTATATAAATTATTTGTTCTTAGAGTTTGTGAATTCTTCCAGTGTTTTTTTTCCATTTAAGTCACAAAATTGTCTCAGAAACTCAGTTTTTTCTCTCCTTTCTGATGCCATGACTTGTGCTCTGAGGCATATGGTACCTACATTTGATTAACATAAATATGTGATGGGTTTGGATTAGCAAACAACCAAATATAATGCAATCAAGAGGAAATTTTTCATACCTTAATAATATTTTATTATTTCCACAGTTCTGAAAGTGCAATTTCTGGCAAGATTGCTGTTTCTTGAGAGAAATGTGGGGGGAAAATACATTAAAATGATATTTGTAAACAATTTTGCAACTACACATGGAATGACTTCCAATAACCTCATTTGAAGGTTTTCTTCCTTTTGGGGCCAGACAGGGTGATTATGTCTTAGACATGTTTTAGGCATACAGTCACACTTTTCAGAGTGCAGAGATACATTTGTGGCATTTATCACGCCCACAGTGTGTGTTATCATTGCTGCATTGAGTGATGGTTGTCTGTCCCTGTGTGCACTGTGTTGAGACTTGTTGAGAAGTCCTCTACGTGCCTCTCTTGTTCCAAAACCTGTGTTGACCCAGTGAGTTCCTTCCTTTGAGAAGTGTTTCCTTAAAGACTTGGATTGATGCCTGGAGAGGCTACCTAAAACAGAGGCTGGACAGAGTTAGAGAATAAAGTAGGTATTTATTAAAGGCCTTCAAAGGAGACACCTTGGGCAGTGCAAGAGCCCTGTGGAAAGAACACCAAGATGGGCAATGGTCACGAGTTTTTCAGACAGATATGTTTGGTCTATTTGCATATCAGAGTTTAATGTTCCACTTACAGCTTCAGGTAATGAAGTTTGCTTCTCCCCAATTAATTTTTGGTTTTACTTTTTGGGGCCTGAGGTTGCAATGATGACCTTGGTTCTGAGGCCTGGAAGGATTGCTTTGTCTGACCAAACTCTGGAGAGAGCTTACTAACTAATAATAACTTTATATGGAGTTCAGAGTTATACACTAATGCAATACAGGGTCTGAAAAATATAAAAGCTAAAAACTTAAGGCTGAAACAAAAATAATGTGAATAATAATAATAATAATAATTTTTCTGTGGTGCGATCCTCGCGCAACCTCGCGTCACCGCCGCGCTATTTGCCGCTGTGAAAGCAAAAGTAACATTGTGTCTGACCGCGCTCCCTGGTTTGTTTCTTAAAGGTGTACAAGGGAGAAGAAACCACATTCCAGATCTCAGGCCTCCAGGTGAACACGGACTATCGGTTCCGCGTGTGCGCCTGCCGCCGCTGCCTGGACACCTCTCAGGAGCTCAGCGGCCCCTTCAGCCCCTCGGTGGCCTTCGCGCTGCAGCGCAGCGCCCTGGTGCTGCCGGGCGAGCCGGGCGGCACCGACGACGCCAAGGCCAAGGCCATGGTGCCCACGGACGAACAGTTTGCTGCCCTCATCGTGCTCGGCTTCGCCAGCCTCTCCATCATCTTCGCCTGTATATTACAGTACTTCTTTATGAAGTAGACCCCGTTCGACCCGGAGTTTAAAAATACAGATTTAACTAATGCTACGCATTATAATCCACACATTTATTCAGATATTCCTCCTCCTTCTTTTGTTTCCCCCCCCCCCTTTTTTTTTTTTAAATCCTCTGTTCTACCGTGCATTTTTATATACTGCTCTTGTTTTTTTACGGTTCTAGCTTGAAGAAAGATAAATCAGTGTTTTGATGCACCTTTTTGAAATTCAGAACTAGGAAGTGGTCAAACTGGAGAAACAAGCAAACCAGATACCAAAAGCAAGATTTTTTTTGTTTTTACTTCACGATTTCAAAATTGTCACCAATTTGCCTTTTCAATGTTTTGGGTTTTTTTCACTGAAGTTCATGCAGTCTCTTATTTTATCTTACTATTTAGGAAATTTTAATCATGAGTCACTTTTTTTGTCTCTTTTTTCCTTCTAAACATTAGTCACAAGTGTGTATAGTGGTAAGACTAGAATACAATGTTAGTCAAGTACCAGTTTTTCCTTGAACAGTATTAGCAATGTTGCCTACGAATTATTCACTACATTTGCCCCAGTTTTTCAAGATAAAACCTAAGTTGTTATTTTAACTGTTTAGTGCATTTAAATTGGAACAGCATCCTGCAGTTCAAAAACTTTTTTAGTTGCCTGTTATTTTTACAGTTACAAACACTATAAACTGCCTGTATAAGAAATCAAATAACCAAACCGCCTATAAATTATGAAGCATTATAGATCTTTTTTTTTACCATTTTGATTCCTAGCAGTAATTTTAAGTAAGAGGGCATTGTGCAATAGTTAGTTATTCCCATGTTCAGCTATTTAAAAGCTGCTTTAACTTGTCTGTTTGTCACTGTATATAACTATTCCTAATCTAATACTAGATATTATTCTATTACGTTCAGCCTGATTTATATGATTCGAGCTGGTGACAGCTTACTGCCTCTACTGAATTAGGTGAGATTTACACTCAATGGAAGCAAACTTTACTGTCAGTTGATCTTTTTTTATTATTAATATTATTGTTATTTTTTGGAGGGGTATCTATTTTATGGAACTTTCTTGGAGGTATCAGAAATCACATCTGTTCATTTTAAATACCTTAAAAAGGTGTCTATGCTGTTCTTACCACGGGGCTGATTGAAATAACTTGGTACCTGGCAAAACTGAGACGAGAGTCCTGCAGAGGAATGGTCCCTGCTCTGGTGGCAGTGTCCCCCTCCTGCCTGCCCCTTCCCAGAGACATTTTAATCCATCGAGACACTAGATTTTTAACTCTTGAGTCATGGGTTATTTATAATAAGTCAACATTGTGCGAGTACCTCAGGGACATAAATGAGCTGGAGGTGCAAATAGATTCCAAAAGGGTGCAACAGACACAGTGTATTTCCCTGCCTCTTGTTTTTGTATATTTTTGCTACTTGATTTTGCTTTTGTCCTAGCTTTTTTGTGCTCTGTCTCCATCGTCTAAGATTCAGTGTCCTGTACTAGCATAATATTCCCTTAACCAAAGTAATGGGGAAAAAAACAACATTATTTTTGTTTTTAGGTTTATTTATACTATATACTGCATACAGTACTTTAAATACCAATTACAGTGCAATCTTTTTATTTATTGTAAAAAAAATAAAAAATAAAAAGTGTACTTATGTACTAATCTAAACCCCCTCTCCACCCTCCCCATAGCATGTTACATTTTGTCTGTTTTATACTGTTGTACTTTAGGTCAACTTTTTACCTGGCAGCATTCCTAGTATTATTAATCTTCTTGCATTTTCTTGTGTTTTTGAAGATGGGAGCATCTAGTACATTAAATGCCAAAAAAACCCATTATCAGTGATTCAAACGTTTACATGTATTCAAAAACAAAATCATCTCTGGAAAGAAAGTGCTAAGATCAATGAATTATTCTGTGTGCCTCTCTAGATGTAGCAAATATTAGAAATGTTCTGTATTTTGTTATTGACTATAATTAGTTCGATTTAGCCTTGCAAACTAATGGCATTGAGCTAAATATATATATTTTTTTGTTTTTTGCCAAAGTCATGGCTTGTCAAATTTATTTACATCTTATTTAAATTTATTTGTGATATGAAACTCTGTGACCTTGCATCTGTATTTTGTGAGCAAAGAGTATACAGCTGTTTTCATTGGAGGGGAGAAGAGTGTATTTTTTAAATCGATGAAAAGACCGCTAGTTTGGAAAAACCCAGAAATTTGAATAGATTCCCTTTTTTTATTTTTGGTATATTGTTTGAGCAGTGCTGCTATGAAATCCAAGCTTGACACCTTTTTTTTAAGAAAAAAAAAAAAAACAAACTGCTTTAATAAAGAAAGGAAATAAACCCAATGTGCTCTAGATTAGCAATTTTGAAAGTTTAAAATACGAGTGCTACTAAAAGCAGTGAGCAGGAGTGGAGGGGGGGAGAGCAATCAGCCACACTCCAGGCATCTCTGTCACTGCTGATTCCTTGGGTTCCTGGTAACCACACTAACCAGAGCCCCCAGTCCATGCCTGAGCTTTGGGGAGATGGTGCTGGAGCAGCTGGGACAGGCCCAGTGAATTTGATATTTTCAGTCTGTACCTCCTGCCACAGTGATCTGGCTGTCACTCCTGTGTCAGTGACAAAGATCACCCATGTCACACCCTTCTATTCTGGGGACATTGTCCCTGAGCCACCACTGCTGATGCCTTGGCCCTTCCCAAACCTCCTCGTGTCCCTGGTCCAGCAGTGGCAGGTGTTGGATCCAACCCCAGGGCACTCTGCTCTCACAGAAATCACCACCACCAACAAAGGTAGAATGAAACACTAAGTATTTAATACCCTTAAGAAAGGAGAGAGATGTTTTTATATTGTTCTGCCTTTTTCTTTATGAACTTGAAGTGTTTTCTAATCCTGTTTGTTGGCTCCAAGTAGCTCAGTATTCAGTGTCACGATTGAGAAGTGCCCTAATTGAATGTGTATGAACCTTATCCTTGCACAGTTCTTTAAATTGAAAAAGAAAAAGAAAATGTTTTTACCTCACTATGGGAACATACATTCCAAGCTTTTCAACTTTAAAAAAAAAATAATCAGAAGTTTTCTTGTATTGTAAATTTTAGACTATTTCATATGCATTATATTAAAACTGCCATATCAATTTTAATGTATAGATTTTGCAAATACTACACTATGTATGTAAGACTTAACTGTATCTGTAGTGTATATGTAATATATTTATGCCCAATAAATGTTTTAATTCTTTCTGTTTTAATTCTTTATTTTAATTGAACACAGCCCTTTTGGGTCCATGTGGCCCCTTCTGGCAGGTCAGTGCTGTTGTACATCCTGGAGCAAGGGAGGGAGCCCTGAACTTGCCTCAGGATGTTTCTGGTTTGTAATTGGAGTCGGTTTTGTGGTTTTGTGAAGAGTAAGTTTATAATGATAATCTGAAAGCCACATGTTCTAATCACTTTTTAAATACGTTGTATGAAAAATTAAGGATTTATATTTATAGAAACATACCTAGGTTTGTTCTCTTTTAGTAATTAAACACTTGAAATACTAGAGTTTTAACTTGCTAATTATGTGCAATGAATTTAATTCCTCATCATGATGAATTAATCTAGGATGTATACATATTTCTTGTCAAACACATTCATGTTAATTTCTTAATGCTTTTCTTCAAGTCACTGCATAAATACAATTGATCTGTTTGCTTTTTTAATTACTGCAGTTTACACCATGAGTGGGGTTTTCCTAGGGGAATACAGTAACTTTTTTCACTTGGTTGCTCAGCTTTTTTATTTAAGCAGTGCTTGCCAAGACAATCTCCTTAACAAAATCTTTTAAATATGTCTATAAAATAGCAATCAGCATTTTGGCATCTGAGAAGATCTTTTATTTTCAGTGGTCCCAGGTTTATTGCCAGGGGTGTCTGCAGAGAGGCTGGAGGGCAGTGAGAGCCCACGGGAATGAAGCAGGATTTAAACATTTGCTGTTGGAGTTCTGAATGTTACCTTGTGCTGTTATCACCCACAGGTTTTTGCAGAGGTGCTGGGTGCCTTTCCCACACCCAGACTGTGCAGAGCTGGGTAAGTAACACTAAATTTACCGTGGATTTTGTTTTGTGAGGAAGCACAGAGCAAGTTATAACCGGGCTTGGGTGATGCTGTATTTACCAGCAGCTCTTCACCTGCTGGCAGGAGAAGTATCAGCTTTGAAAAGTTCTGTAAGAGAGCAGAGGCTCGTATTTTGGGTGTTTTTGTGGCCTTAGTAGCAGCCTTTGGGGTGGTGCAGCAGTGGGCTGTGGCCCTGGCACGTGTCACAGTGTGAGCAGTGCCAGGTGTGCCCCAGCAGCGCGTGGTCCCCGGGCTGGCGCTGCCGTTTCTATGGCAGCGGCGATTCTCTCCTCTCAGTAATCACAGAGCTGCTCAAAAACCAACGCCTGGAATTTGTTTTGCTCCTCACTTCAGTCGCTCCTGGCAGCTCAGAGCACGTTTGGTGTGGTGCAGGAGAGCTGTGAGTCCCATTGGAAGGGGGAGGTCTCTGAGGAACCAGAGGCTCAAAGCCACGTGTGGCACAAGCTGAGCCACGCGCTCTTGGGATGAGTTGGGAAGCAAACAGGATCTGGAGTCACATCAGTCCGTGTTGTTCACCTCCTGTGGAGTTTTCCACAGCCTCACTTGTCTTTGAATTTTAGGAAATGCTCCAATCTAGCAAAAAAAAAAAAGCTGAAGGGGGGTGGATCATAGCACCAGTGTTGTGCCTGAGGATCAAGGCTCTCCTGCCTGTTCGTCTTGAAGCATAGCTGAGGTATTTAAAATCCCCCTGAAAATTAAATACTTGGGCTGGAAGCAGATGATCATTAAAGCCTCTTCCAACCCAAACCATTCTATGAATTTGTGACCTGTGGACATGGAGTGATTCTTCTCCAGTGTTAATGACATCTATCTACATCAAAAGGATGGTTCTGTTAGACCTGTCTTGCAACCAAAGATGTTAGAGACAAGAAAAAATCTTCGTGGTAATACGAAGTATAAATTATATTTCCTCTGCAAATCTTTTTCTAGAGTTATTGCAGAGTTCATGATGTATTGTCATTTATTGAGGTGGTGTAGAATTGTATTCTCTGTCCTTAACCTGGCCTGGAGTAAAGATGCAAATGTTATCTTTATTTTTCTCAGAGTGAGAACCGTGAGTAAGTAGAGATGAATATGGACGTTTTGTTTTACTGTTTTTATGGCTGAGCAGAAAAGCCAGCTGAGACCCCTGAAAGGGCTATTTTATTGGTACTACATCCTGAACAATTACATCTATTTTTGCTCTTACAATGCCCATATTCTTGGCTCAGTGAAATAAAAAGAAATTTCACAAGATGCTTTCAAACACCGTGGATTAGCCTGGGATCTGCTGTTATCTAAGTGCTGTTATTAGTTTGAGTAGTTACATTTACTGCACTAATTGGTGGCATAGATGGTCTTGCATACAATCAAAGCTATTTTTAGGTCTCCTGACACTGTTAATAAATAACTGCCTGGGTCAGTGTGCTCAGAGGGTGTCATTTCTTAGTAATTTTATTAGCTCATCTCTCTCACTTTCTGTCATATGAAAGCTATTACTCTCTACAAATAAAATGGAGCAAACAGTAGGGATGCAGAAATCTTGTGAGGATTAACTTGCGAACAGAGTTGAGAAATTCACCCTAATCCAATACAAATATTGTCTTTTTTAATTTATAGCTCAAATGCTCTTTCTGTCCATAAAAGGTTTGTGAGCTGGTGGTGGTGTCCTGGGCTCAGAGGCTGTGCAGCCCTGAGGTTGGTGTTCCCTGGCTGCCCTCCTGCCCAGCTGTGGCTGCAGCTCATCAGGGTTTGCTGAAAATATCAGGTCTTTGCTCGCATCAGGGCCAAATATCCCCTGGGATGCTGCTGTGTGGAGTTTGTTTTGTTGGATGTAGCTTTGGATTGCTCTGGATCACGGCACTGAAGCCGATGCTGCTCCTGTTCTGCCTTCTCTCCAGTGTGGGGGCTCAGAGCTCCTTGTGCTCTTTTTATGGCTCTGTCCTGTGTCTTGTTTAAAGTGTCAGGTGATTGACTTCATTGTTCTGAGACCAAAAGCATCCCAGCTGTGCAAAGCCCTGGTTGTTCTCTGAACGAGCCCCAGTGATGGTGCCAGCCCCTTACACTGTCACAGGAAGGGGCGTTGGACACAGACTGGGCACAGCCTGTGGCAGTGGCACTGCTCTGGCTGTACAGATTCCACTGCAGTGTGGGAAATCAGGCAAGAGCCCACAGCAAGGACTGAAAGGCAGCAGGTAAATCCAAACCTCTCATGGGTTTTGATGCCACAGCTGGTCTGAGGTGACTTCCCTGTGTGAGGGTAGTGTGAGCCTGGCACGAGTTGCCCAGGGAAGCTGTGGGTGCCCCATCCCTGGAAGTGCCCATGGCCAGGTTGGGTTGGGTTCTCAGCAAGCTGGGATAGTGGAAGGTGTCCCTGCCCATGGCAGGGTATTGGGACTAAATGGTCTTTAAGGTCTCTTCCAACCCAAACATTCCATGATTCTACATACCAGCATTAGGCCAGAGATCCTCAGGAATCCCAGGGATGAACCCCACACCAGTACAGCTCTTCTGGAGCCAGGGTGCCAGCCAAGGCACACAGAAACCCTTGTGCTGGCTGCCCACTTCCCTCCCTCCTCACAAACTAGCAGTAGTTCAGTGGGTTCAAAGCTCCACATTTAATCAAACCTAACTCAGGTGATTGCACCTTTCACAGCCCCATGCTGGTGCCCCCAGCGTAGCACAGCAAATTTTAGAAAAATCAATCTCATTGTCACTGCTTGATAAAAATACCAAGGTGCTGTTATTGACTGGGCAGGATGTGTGCCTGTGTGTGACCGTGAATCTTGGCTTTATTTTGGGAGAATTTGCCGTATGTATTGTTGCTGTCTTCGCTCAGACTGCCGTGTTAAAGCTGTTTAAATCCCTGCTCCTCAGAGCTCGTCGTGCTGTGTCTCATTGCAGAACAGGCTCGTGGTGTCAGGTTCCCTGCCTGCCCACCTTAATGAGCCACGATTTGCAGCACCAGGTCATTAGTGGATGGAGGCTGAGCAGGGAAGAACAACGTGGATAGAGGCTTGGAAATAGCCATGCCCTTTCTTTCTCACAGACATTGCTGCAATCATGAGAAAATCAATCAGAACATGAGAAAAAAGCAATGGATCTTTTGATCCTGGAGCATCAAAAATGGGGGCAAGTGCTGGGAGAACATCTCCTGAGCCCTCAGAACAGCCTCTGAAGGGGAGAGTGGGGTACTTTACTTCTGAGAGCAATTTTGCCTTATGGACTCATGCACATCACAAAAGCATTATTTTGCTCCCACTGAAAGAATCAGAGCAGGTGTGGAGATCCATAAAATACCTTTATTATGAGAAACACAAAGTGGTTTATCTCTAAGTACAGTGGGAGGAGCACCCTGTAGCTCTCAGAAGGGTGGATTTGTACACAGAAATGAGAGCTGAGATTGGCAGCTGAGCATTGGGTGGTTTGGACACTGATTTAGGAGTCAACCCCTCCCCTCCTCCTGGGGGTTGCTCCCATCCCTTTGGGTGGTTTGCTGGGACACTGCATCACACCTGTGGGGCTCTGCTCACTCCTGGCCAGCAGTGAGGGCTTGGCAGGATGTCAGGGATGGGATCCAGGTGACACTGCACATCAGTGTACACCATGGGTTTGGAGGTGTTTGCCCTCCAAAATTGTGCTGCAGAGCCACCTCCTCTCCCTGTGGTCAGTGTGTTTGCAGGTCTCAGGAAAATGAGCACTCAGCATCACCAGGTCAGCTCCACGATGAACCCCAGGTGCTTTTTGTTCTGATCCAGGTAATTGGGTTAATGGGAGGCTCTGAGTTTTGGTCTTAGGGGAGAAGTCATGGCATGCACCCATCCACAACTGAGATCAGGAAGGGCCACAACACACAAGTGCTGGGTTGGGAAGGGGATGGAGATGTTTCTGCTGGAAAAAGCACTGAGGAAGCCTCTAACAGACACACAAAGTGTGTTAGTTACACAGGATAGTGTAATCTGCTAATGTGCTATATTGTGTGCTGGAATGACAACTGGACTAAGGCTTGACAGTGAGTGCAGAAACCTGTTAGCCTGCACTAATACATGATGGATTAAATTTTCCTTTTCTCCACTGTACTTGCATAATCACAATTTAGAGATAAGAGGCAAATTCTGATCTAACACTTGCTTTTTTTGCTGTTTTTTTTCCTAAACAACAGCAGGCAGGGTTGTGGGTCCATGATCCACCAGAGCTGGCACAGCTGGACCCCATCATCTAACAACAGCTTTTGGCAGAAGTTTGGCCAGGGACGTGGGACATGAAGCCAAACCCATGTGGGTTTTACCTGATTCTCACCAGAACTCGTGTTCCAGAGGGAAAAACCATTGGCAAGCACGTCTGTGTGAGGAAATTGTTCTGCTCCTGTGGAGTTTGTTGTGGAGCTGGGAAGGATTTATCAGTGATCCATCAGGTGGGGCTGGGGAGGAGAGGGCTGAAGGGGGAGGTGTGTCACTGCCCTCAATGAGTGATGGACTTGCCCAAACGAGCAGGGATTTCCCATTAACACCATAGGAGCTCTCCAGGTGCTGCTGGCATCACTCTGGGCAGGGTGTGACTCCAGCTGTCTGTATCAAAGAGTGCAAACTGCCCCGGGCTTTGCAGCTCCTGCAACTGCATCTGCTGGGTCATCCCGAGGATTTTCTGGGAAGCTCCTGAGTGTATGCAGGCCCAGGGCAGGATTCCTGTGCAGATACAAACCTCACTGCAGGTGTAGGTTCACCATGGACAGCAGGGATGCAGAGCCAGGGCTGTGGGAACAGGGTACACGGTGTCTCTGCAGTGTCAGCCAGAGGTTGCTTGTTTCTCAAATAAAATTTTTCATGGGCTACAGTGCTGAGCACTCTGGCAGCAAAGCTCAGGAACAGAAAGCTGATGCTGGGAGCTGCCAGACCCAGCCCAAACTCAGGAATGACATCCAGAGGGTGCAAGTGGATCCACACCTCATCACTCTGGGGCAGTAGGGTTTGAGTAAGGGGTTGAAATGCCAAGGACTTTGATTCCATTTTTGTAAAATAGGGCTGGTGCTTTTTATTGGGAGTTGTGAGGGTAAAATGTAGTTATGGTGCTTTCAGCTGAGGGTGAGGAAGGCAATTCAGGATGCAGGGAAGTAACAGCAGGGACATCCCTGGGAGATGAGTTAGATTTTTTTTTGTTCCAAATTTGAATTTACTTCTCAAGATGTAATTTACCTCTTCAAGGTCACAGGATTTTTGCAAAAGATACAAGCTCTGTGGAAGTCCATCCAGAAACATCCACTGGCTCAGAGCAGCAGCACCCTAAAACCAGCAAATCCACGACAGAGAGGAGGTTCTCCTGGGTGTTTAGGTATCTAAAACCTGCTGATTTTAATAGGGCTTATGCAAATGTCATTTGATACAAACTTACATAACTGCTGAATATCTATCAATTCAAATTTTGACAGGAAGTGCTGCTTTTCCAGTATATTTTATTTTTGGCAAGAAATACAATGGGACATGATTTTCTGCCTGTGCGTGCCTCCATCAAAGGTACTTTTGTAAAATGAATGAAGCTTTCTGGTAAAGTCCTTTTGACCTATTTCATCACCAATTTAACTCATTGCCAAGAAAGAAAATGCAGCCAAATTGTTCTTATTTATTTGTGAAGCTGCAATACAAAATGTAGAGGTAGAAAAGCTTTTAAAACTGGGACTGTTTAATGAATGATCTTTCAGTTATTTTCTCTATGGGCTGCTCACATTCAAGTCAGTAAGAACACAGAAAAATTTTGACTCTTAAAGTCTCTGCACTTTTTTTTTTTCAGTCAGAACTGGCAAGATTTGTTCCCACAGGGAAGAGCTTCCAGAAATGGAAAGGTTCAAGAGCCTGAAAAATCTCTTTCCTGCAGAGATGCCCTGTCTGCCACGCCAATGAACAGCCCAGTGCCTGCAAGGACTCTTGTCTTCCCCCCATGAAAAATGGATCTCAAAAACCATGTCCAGACCCAAAACTGGATGGGAGGCACAGCTGTGCCCTTTGATGCAGGGAAGGCTTTGGGGAGAAGCTGCCAGGAACATGAGGTGCTGCAGAAATGCCCTGGGAAGCAGAGGAGAAAGGCTTTGTCTGTGCTGGGAAATGTTTGCCAGGACAGTCCAGGCCGAGGCAGGCAGTGACACTGTGCCAGCACAGGGTGTTTGCCACTGCCCTCTGCACCTGCAGCAGCCACTCTGCCTCTGTTCATCCTGCCAGAGACAAGGCAGGAGGAGCCTTGCCCCTTGTTGGTACTTGAGACAGATTGATGATGCCTACCTTGCACTGACTTCACCATTCTTATGCTCTTCAAATCTTGCTCACGGTTTTTTTTCCCCCAGTGAAGTTATTTCTTACAACTTGGGCAAGGTCAGGTAGGATGAGGCCCTGAGCACTCTGATCTAGTGGATGGCATCCTGCCCATGGCAGAGGGTTGGGACTAGAAGGTCTTTGAGGTCCCTTTTATGCTCTATGACACTCTGAATAACAGATTCTCTTGCTAGCTGAAGACAAGCAATGCTGGATTAATCCATCACTGCAACTGGGGACCTTTTTGGAGGCATCAGACAAAAGTTGATTTTATGAGGCAAAGAGTGAGGGTTATGCAGGTTTTGAGGTGGGTTTTTTCCCTGCTTTCCATATCAAAGCAGTTCATTATGTAGCAGTTTAAAGAAGCAGTTCCTATTCACCATTTGCACTCAGCACGTGCTGGTGTGACCCCACCGACTTTAGAGAATCCATATAGAAAAGTTTTGGTACTGAGGGCAGCAACACTGATGGCTGGTGCAGTGACAGCTACAGTGTGTTAAGTGTTTGTGTTCCCTGCTAGAGATGAAGTATTTTCTTGCTTGTGCAAGAGTCCTATAAAGGTGGCTACTTCTCTTTAATAATAATTTGTGTATTTTGCTAGATTTGTCCAAGGACTTGTAGAAACGAGTCCATCTCCTCAGTAGAAGAAGGGAAGAAATCTTGTCCTCCCTTTCTTTCTGAATTTTATGACCCTAGATCAAATGTTTTAAATTTTATTCTATACACAAAGTTGTGGAAATTTTATGGTATTGGTAGAGCTAAAATTTACATTTTTCTCCTGATGAAATGTTTAGGCTAAATGAAATTATTAGCATGTTTGTAGTTTATATGCACAAATGCGTCTACTCAGGGCTTTGATGCTGCAGTTAAACAAAATAGCCTAACCAAGTTAGTTATACAGATTTGGGGAACAAAATTAAAATACAAATATATATAAAAAATAAAATGCAGTTGTGTAAATCACACTGGATCCTCCCCCACCACAGAGCCACAGGGTTATAAAGGGTCTCATCACTTTATTTCTTTTTCTGTTCACATTTAACAGCACAGACACAGATTTGAAACACTGATGTGACGCCAGGTGTGTGTGATGGGTTCGTTTATACAGACAGCTTCTTACTGAGCTCACATCTGCACCCTCCTCCCGTCTTCCCAAATGTCTTGTTTCCCTGAGTTACATGAATTCTGCCACCAGACCTGCTTGTCAGTGAGAGAGCAGCGTGGACAGCGAGGTGCATGTGGATAGAGGTGAAGCAGGAGGTGATCCTGCAGTGTTTGCACATAAATCCTGCACTCCTGGAGTGGGGAGGGGACAGGCTCAGGTGCCACCAAGGAGCAGCAACCAGCCCCTGGCCCCAGCAAAGGTGATAGAAAAGACATTGAATATACAGAAGAGGCCAATTTCTCTTGTGAGCTCAACCTGAGCAGCTGGAGGTGTAACAGAGGGAAAGTGGCCCATCGGTGGCTGAAGGCAGGAGAGTTCTGCTAACACACAATTCACTAAGGAGAATTCAAATTCATCAGGGAGAAAGGGCTGTGGACCAGCTGAGAATGAACACGAGAACCAAGTGAACAGAAAGCTGCTATCACACATGCATGCTCTAAAGCTCTGTCAGCTCTGTGGGGCACAAACCCCACATGTTGGTGAGACAAGATAAGCCATATTCATTAGCACAGAGGATGGAACGTTTTCTGGTTTGCCTTGAAATGGCTCACTTGAGGTATAAAAATCTAATTTAAGGAGTTTATGAATCAAGTATGAGAATGTGTCTGCCTGTGTCCCTTAATGCAGATTTTTCTATTACTTTCTCAGGTCACGGTGGTTAAAAAATGCAAAATGTTCTCAATTCAACACTGCAGCAAACGAGCACAACTGCACACCAGGCTTTACAGGGGGATGTGGCACTGGGAACAGACTTTAAACAGAAACATGGGGGGTTTACAGGCAGGGTACCTGTCCTCAGCAAGCTGTGGGGTGCAGTTAGGGACAGGTAGCCACAGAATCATTACAAATATTGAAACAATTAAAAGCTTCCAAGTTCAAACACATCAAGTCATTCACAGTCAAACTGAACAGAACAAGTACAGATGATTTAGCTAGTAAAAAAAAAAAAGAGACTTTGGTGGGTGATTGCATTCCACATTTTTATAGCGTCACTGCAGGCCTGAAGTCAGCACTGTCCTTGTCCCACTGATATATAATTTTAAAAAAATATTTCAGTACAGTCACGTTCTAAGCCACTTCTGTGAAGGCATTTTTTTTGCTTCCTTTCTACTTGGATGTGACATGAAGGTTATTTATTTTTTAGCATGTTTAAAAGTTATCCATTTTATATCTCTTTTTTGATTTTTTTTAAGAAATCATTTTCCTCGTTCAGAGGAAAACGTGAGCTTACTTAAAAATTGGTATTATGAAAAGTGTATCAAATTTCCTGTTTACTACTCCAAAAAGGCAATTCAGTATTCTCTCTCTAGGGTCTGGTTAGATGCCAGCAAAACTCTTAGCAAAACTAAAGCTAACTCTGGAAAAATTCAGCTCAAATTGGTGCTGCTGAAGTCATCCAAACTCTCGAGTGGAGTGGGCCACGTCTGCCTGGTCGGGACGGCACAGCCTAGCTCTGGGTTAAAGCCAGCGTTAAAAAATCAAACAGGCAAAAGCAGCACAAAAAAATAACACCCAGAGCATTGCCAAGTTCTGTGACCCACGTGTCTCTCCTCTCAGAGTCCCAAACTTTGGGGTTTTTCCCCCCTCAGTTCTTTCACCGCCTCTCAGCCCATGCGGGTGGATGACCGAAGCGCCGCTTCCAGCATTGGGATTCCCGTCCCTGGCCCTCTTCCCCTCCCGTTATGGCTTTCTGGGAGCCTCGGCGGGTGATGCTCAGGGCCCCTGGTGTCATGTGATGACGCTGGGCTCTGTCCAGCCGCGGGAGCTGCCCTGCTTGCTGCTGGAGAGGCTCTTCCTGGGCAGCGCTCGGAGCCCGAACAGGCGGCAGGCGGCCACGCGGTACTTCCGTGACATGATGTTGTAGAGGATGGGGTTGATGGCTGCGCTAAGGTAGAAGAGGACAAAGGACACCAGGTTGCAGTACTGGCTGATCACTGCTATCTCCAGGGATCCGGCTTCGAAGGATTTGGAAAATAAGTAACGTCCTACGTGAAAAGGCAACCAGCAGAGTATGAACGCAAATACCACCACAACTAAAATAAAAAACAGCAGAAGAAAGTGTGTTAAGTGTGAGTATCAGCATACAGGTGATTAACATTCTGTTTTCAGCTCTGCTCCTTTAACAAATTAGTCACAGAGTGAGAAAATGCCTCCCCTAAGCTTTCAGTTGAGTCTCAATACATTCTCTGAGAGTATGAATTGGTGGTACTTAATACACTTGGATCATACCTAAATAGGCTGCCTGAATAGTGCCCAACTGATCTGATGTAGCAAATTTCTGACCTATAAAACTTATGTTTGCATAAACAGAGCGTTAAAGAATCCAAATGGTGACCAAAAAAAAAGTGTAACCGTCTATCATCTGCAGTGTTTAACAAAAGCAAATTATACATGATAGACTCAACACTGTGGTTTATAATGAAGAATGTAATGACTGGGAAGTAAAATTATTTAAGACAAAAAGCAAAATTCTTAAAGGCAAAGGCCCCAAAATAAAACACAGAATGGGGACTTGTAGAGCACATATGCCAAGATAAGAAGAGGAGAGTGGTGCACTCTTCCAGTTTGTCCATTATTTGGCACATTAGTTACTCCCAAGAAGAGTAAAACTAAATGTCTACTATATAACTGCATAATTATAATTATATAGTATATCTGTAAGATTGTATTACTACAGTGGTTGCATTTACATGTAAATATCATGTCTGTGGAATAATGGGAATGTGTGTATCTCTGAACACTGGCCCATTGGAATTTTCATCTGAGAGAAAGGGAAACTGTTTCTGTTCACTTCCTGTGTGCCTTTGGCCTTTATTATTTTACATATTGCTCTGAGTGTATCTATTAATATACTACAGAGAGAAAAACCAGAAAACTCGAGCAAGGGTTTCTGACATTCTCAAGCAATTCTTACAGTTAACCTGTTCATGGAATCACAGAATTGTTTGGGTTGGAAAGGAACTTAAAGAAAATCTTTTTCCAAGCCCCCTGCTATGAGCAGAGACACCTTACATGAGACCAGGTTGTTCAAAGTCCAGTCCAACCTGGCCCTGGTGGGCAGGTTGTGTTAGCAATCCTCATATCCTCATATCGTGTCTCATAGGATAATAAAATTCAAATTGCTGAGAGAAATGATTAGAGGTATCTTTCCCCAAAAGTTCTGCACCAGCATTCCCCAGTTTAAAAGGATGCTTATCCAGGACTTGTGGTGGAGTGGAAAGCACCAGAGCTTGAGGTTCAGAATAGGTTTTCCAGCTCTGCATCTTTTTGAGCCAACCACTTCCAGTTTTCCCTCAGTGTCTTCACTACAAAATTCAGATGATTCCCTAGCTCACATGGGGATTTGAATCCATGTAATGAATATTACCATGATGGTCATTATGAATGAACAGAGTTTAAAGCACAGTCTACTCTGACTAGAATTTTAAGCACATGTAGACATGCAATATCCCTGGTCAGGCTTTTGACAGTTTGATCTTCATGCATGCAGAATCCCATGGATTTCAATAGGAATGGGGTGTGATAGCTCCTTTGCAAGTCAGGCTATACATTTAGGTGTTTAATTTCAGACCCAGAAGCATAACCTGCCTTTACAGATGAAAGAACTGCTGATACTAATCCCATTTACTTGATGTTCCATGACTTGATAAAGCCTCAGAGCACGCCTTCTAAATTTTAAGCAGAACATTAACACCAGTGAGAGGAGTTGGCTGCATTGAGCATCTGCTGCCACTGAGCCCTCACTAACTTCTTTCCATCCTTCCATCAGGCATCAGATGGAAGCCTGTTATCATCTAGGGAATATTGGCTCTCTGTCAGAGGAGAATCTTGCCACTGTCTGGCTGTTCTCAGGCCTTGTAAAAGGAAAAAAAAAGTGCCTGAAATATTGCAATGTTTGTGGCAACACTTCAGAGCAGAAATAAGCATTTTTTATTTCAAAATTCTTTATGGTTAAGTATATGGAAATATAAACATGGTAGTAATATATGTAATTTACTTATAGTCAGTGGAAGTTCATAATCCTGAACCTCTAGAAGTGTAAACAATTAATTACTTCCAAGGTCACGCTTACCAGACTGAAGTAATTCTATTGATCATAAAACGTAGCTGAAAGGGCACAAAGAATGCTGCGGGTTTTATTATTCTTCCTGCTGTTGCATAGTAATAAATTAGGACGTGAACAAAAAGATCAGATAGGCTCCAATTTGATAATTAAGGTACTTAGAACTCACTGTCACCTCTTGTCTGCCTCATTAGCCCACCACTTCAACCCTGCTGAAAGGAGCCTGTGAAAGCTTCTTCCTGCAGAGCATCTCATCCCTCCCAAAGTCCAGGGGATGACTTGCACTGCAGAGGACTTTTGGCTTGGGTAAAAGTATGCAGCAGCAGGATTCTGCAGTTTTCAGACACTAAACTGCAGGACAACTTTTTGGGTTTGTGTATCAAACTTCCACTACATGCACTGACTTGGAACATTAGAACTTGTGTTTCCATGTGCCAACCACAAGCGTTGCTTAAAGCATTCAGCAGCGTCAATATACAAAGTTAGGAATGACACTGTCTGTTGTCCTGATCCTGTTTTCTTAGAGTCTGTGAGATTTTAAAGCATCACAGACCTCAGAGGAGACACAATGCTCCTGGTTCAGCGTATCCTGGGGTTTTGCTAATATGAAAATGCAGGTTATTTTTCATAAGTTTACACAGCCGTGGTAGGAAATAACTCCAATTTGCTAAAACCTTGGTACTCTTCTTATGAATCCTAAGTGCACATCATGCCCTGCCTGCCTGGCTGTAGCCTGCAGCTCAACTTCATGAGAAGGGTTTAGTTTTGTTTAAAAATCAAATAAACTGTTCTCTGTAAATAACATTGGTATCCACAAGCAAAGAGCAAAAATGCTTAAAAATCTCCAGGGCACAAGCTAATTATAACTGTAGGATTTGTCCTTGTCAGGGATTCTTATTAATGTTTGTTTAACTGTTTGGGAGTTCCCAGCTCAAACCAGTTAGAAATAAAGCTAAGGGAGGAGGAGAGTTATTCTACAGATACCCTGAGCTTTAGCCTTTTGTATGAAACATTTTCTTTCCTTTGGAAAGAACTATAGTAAACTATCAGAGAGCTCCCTGTCTTTTTCTCTCTCTCACACACACACAAGCACAAGCATCCTTTTGGAAAAACAGAGCAGGAGGGCTCGTACCTAACATTTTCACAGTTTGCTTGTTGTTCTTATCCCTGATGGCAGTGTTTGGACCGATGTTCTTCCTCTTCCTCCTCCAGAGCTTCCTCCCGATGAGGCTGTACAGCACGGTCAGGCAGAACACGGGCAGGAAGAAGAAGATGCTGGAGGTCCAGACCATGATGGTGAGCAGCCCCGAGCGGATGGCGTACTCCGTGGCCCGGCACTCGTTGGTGCTCAGGGGGTTGGTGCCATTCTCGTGCTCGACCCCCACCAGGATGAAGATGGGGCCGGCACTGATGAAGGAGATGGCCCAGAGGAAGAGGATGACCAGCTTGACCTTCCCCTTGGTGATGATGACTTTAGCTCGCAGGGGGAAGCAGATGGCCACGTACCGCTCCACGCTGAGCGCCGTGATGTTGAGGATGGTGGAGTAGGTGCAGCTCTCGCTGATGAACTGGAAGAGCTTGCAGAGGAGATCCCCAAAGTTCCAGGGCCGGTACTGCCAGAGGCGGAAGAGGTCCAGGGGCATGCAGAGGAAGATGAGCAGGTCGGAGAAGGCCATGCTGGACAGGTAGAAGTTGGTGGTGGTCCTCATGTCCCGGAACCGCGACACCACCAGCATGGTCATGAGGTTGCCGATGATCCCTATGACGAAGAGCAGGACGCAGGCGACGGTGATGCCGGTGAGCACGGGCACGGGGAACAGGTGCAGCGGGGGCTCGGCGCCCGTCCGGTTCTCCGCGCCGCGGCCGCCCGCGCTCCCCTCCCGCATCCTGGCGCCGCGGGCTGCGCATCCCCGCCCGGCGCGGAGCGGCGCGGCCCCGCTCGGTCCCCGCTGCGCGCCCGGGCAGGTGCGGGGCCGGGGGCGGGCAGGGACGGGCGGCCCCGCTCCGCCTCTCCGCGCTCCGCCGCTCCCCCCGGCCCGGGGCGGGCGGGCGCTGCCGCGCGTCACAGGAGACGTGGGCACCGAGCGGCCCCGCCGCGACCCCCGAGCTCCAAACTTTCTTCCCGAGCCCCCGGCTCAGCACGACTCAGCCCGTGCCGGCTCCGCACGGGCACTGCCCCGCTGCCCGCCCGCTTGGGCAGGTGCGGGTGTCGGTGCTCCCGGAGCCCCGGTGCAGTCCCCAGGTGTGGGTGTCGGTGCTCTCGGAGCTCCGGTGCTGTCCCCGGGTGCAGATGTCGGTGCCCCGGTGCTGTCCCCAGGTGTGGGTGTCGGTGCCCCGGTGCAGTCCCCGGGTGCGGGTGTCGGTGCTCCCGGAGCCCCGGTGCTTTCCCCAGGTGCCGTGCCTCCTGTCCGTGCTCCCAGAGCCCCGGTGCAGTTCCCGGGTGCAGTGCTGCCCGTCCGTGCTCCCGGAGCCCCGGTGCAGTTCCCGGGTGCAGTGCTGCCCGTCCGTGCTCCCGCAGCAGCGCTCCCTTCCTTCCCCGGCGCTGTCAGCGCTCTGTCCCCACGCTCAGCACACGCGGCCGGTCCCGCAGCCCCGGGGTGCGAGCGCTGCCTCCTCGCTCCGTATCTTTGCTCTGCCCTTGGATCTTGGCAGGAGCCCTGCCAGGCTCCAGTTCAGTGAAGCTGCAGCAGTCACCCGTTTCTACATGATTTACCTGCAATTAAATTTCGATTCGGCGTGTTACTGCTGTCCTCTGCTCTGCCCTTTGCAGGCACAGACAGAACCGTGCTTCCCCAGCTGCGGACTCCTTTTGTACCAAAGGATAACGTTGTACCCGAGAAACAAGATGTGAGCAGAACAAGGTGAGATCAGAGGCAGTAAAGTAACTTCCCACAAATCTCTGTGGGGTGTATCTCGCCACCTTTCCATCTTCTCCCCACAAATTGTAAGGGTATGTGTGCTGCAGCACATTTTATCACTCCTGTCTATCTAGAGGGGCTGGATCTCTTTTGTCCAATCTCTCAGGGGTCAGAATCCATCTTGGCATCTACCTTAACCATAGACTCGTGGAATGGTTTGGGTAGGAAGGATCTTAAAGCTCATCCCATTCCTAGTCCCTGCTATGGGGCACCTTCCAGGAGCCCAGGCTGCTCAGAGCTCCATCAGTTCGGCAGGGAAGCAGGTTTGTGCCGTTTCCCTGGGGGCACTCCAGCACTGGCATTCCCATTTCTGGCATTCCCACGGCTGCAGGGCTTTGCTGGAGAGTACAGAGAGCACAAGCATGGTGTGCCACCATGCCGAGTTACTCTGTGCCTCTGAATGTGCCTGTTTTCTGTAATTTGTGCCTTCTGTAATCATGCAAGCATCAGCCTTAGTGCCTTGTCCATATCCTAATTTGGATGATATATCTTTGCAGTTTCACTGCAATCAGTATTCTCATTCCTGCTCATGAACTGTGAGACAGTTTTGCAGCAAGTTACTCAACAGTTGCTAAATTTTATGAGGGATGGCTGCACATTATTGCCGTTGAAAAGGAGAAAGAGCCTCTCCTTTAATGTACTTCTCACTTTGTCTGCCCAGCTGCCTGTATAGGTTGTTATATGTTTCTGAATAAAAATCATGGGCTTTATGCCACTGAGATACAATTATTTCATATTAGAACTCTGTCCCCAATCTAATTTACATGACATTGCTTTGTATTATGGAGGAGATGGCAACTGTCTCTGTGGTTAAGCTGCCAAATACTTTGCATTATTATAAGGAAGTCTCTCACTCCTTTTTAAAATTTCTTTTGCCTAATCCATTCTCAGAGCAGTGGTGTTAGCTGCAGGATGTTGATATTTACCAGAGAAAATAGCCCAAAGCTATAAATGTGACTTCCTATGTAGAGAGGACCTTCATGAAATTCTTTGTTTTTGCTGAACTGTGTCTTGTCAAAAATGACCATTTCTCTTCCCCAGGGAGAGAAAAGTGTTGGGCTTTTTTTCCCCAGGAAAATATTTTATTCTTTTCTAGAATAATAACTGACTTGTGGTATGTATACCAAAATCAAGCACCCAACAGTGAGTGAGCACCACATCTGTTCACTCCAGACAACCTGAGCTTGCAATGCAATGATTTGACCCTGAATTCCTTGGGAGTTTGATGTGTTGGGAGCCAATTGGATCAGAATTGGCAGTTGTACTTCAACTCCAGCAACATAAATCTCCTTCTTTAAAGGGTATCATAAGTCAGGGGCTCCTCTGGCTGCTTTTCCTGCATGGGGCTGGGTCAGAGCCACAAAAAAAAGTCAGTTAAGAAAGAAGAAAAGCAGCTTTAGTTTTCTTTTTGATTTCTTTGGCAATTGCAAGCCAAATTTGGATGGAATTTAAAGATTTGTCATCCCACAAACAGTGCATGGATTCCTGCTTCAGCTTTGCATGTGCTAAAGGACAGTGGTGCAGACAGTGGTGATGGAAGAGGTAAGAACTGTGAGAGAAGATGGCTTTAGGCCCCCAAAAGTTATCTGCCAGCCCTCAGCTGAAAGAACATTAATTTCATGTTGCCAACTAGACAAGAGTGAAGTCATTGGTCTTACTGCAATGAGAGAAAGGAGCTGAAGTTAAGTACTTTTTATTCTATTTATCCACTAGCAAACCAGATATTAAAAAGATAATTTAGAAAACACATCATATCTTTCATGCAACTCCTAAATTATTCCTGTTTCTCTTCAGTAGCTTCAAATCTGTGTTGAGCTCTGGAGATGAGGTAGAAGAGTTTCTATTTGTGGAGTTTTGAGATCTCTCTGCCATGTTCCATTCTTTCAATTTTCTTCTCATCCAGTAAAGTTCTAATTCTTGTTTATATCAGTGTTTGTTGTCATGGAAATATCTGAAGGCTTTGAATCTACAATCATTATGTGTTTATTGTGGAGAGAAGAAACTGGAAAACTGACTTCAAGGTAGAGATTAATTTTAAAATGATGCACCTTCAGAACTCAGAGAAAAGGAAATTCAGTTTTTCTATTATATCCAGGGACAGAAGGTGTTTTGACTGCTGTTATAAATATGCTTTACAGCAGAAGGTAGCACCTGGTGTATGCTTTCAAAGGTTATGGTTTAGCAGCTCTCCTCATTGAGGAGTGCTGATGGAATAGCAATAATCCACCTTAATAATGTAAAGCACAGAATGAGCTCAAATTACTTTACAGTTGTTTATACGGCAGTAATATCTGCAAGCAGACTTCAAAGCACTGCTGGTTTATTAATCAGCAAAGCTGTGCTCTGCAGTCTCTAATTCAGAGGTTTAGACTCACCTTTTGGCTGTGCTTCAGCTCACTGTGTCACTGGGTCACACCTGGGCATCGTGTCCCTCTTCCTCAGACTCATTCCCCAGCTTCAGAGAGAACACGATCCCTTGGTGTGGTGCCAAGGCAGGGACACCTTCCATTGTCCCACTTGCCCATCCAGCCTGGCATTGGACACTTCCAGGGATCCAGGGGCAGCCACAGCTTCTCTGGGCACCCTGTGCCAGGGCCTCCCCACCCTCACAGGGAAGAATTTCTTCTCAATATTCCATCTAATCCTGCCCTCTGGCAGTGTGAGTGCATTCCCCTTTGCCCTGTCATTCTGGGCCCTTGTGAAAAGTCCCTTTCCAGCTCTCTTGGAGCCTCTTTAGGTCCTGGAAGATGCTGTAAGGTCTCCCAGAGCCTTCTCTTCTCCAGGCTGAACATCTCCTGTAGTTGGGTAATGGGTAAAGATCAGATGTTTTGCTAGTAAATAAGAATTCCCAGTGCTTAATAATTGCTAAAGCCCAGAAACATGAGAAGTACCTCAAGGGAAATGCTCAGAATTTTGTCCTCTGCTCACAAGATCTTTTCCAGGGATTTCTTTAGCCTACTGCTTCCAGATGCTGTTCAGCAACTGGGATCTGGAAGCCAGTTATATGGAATTACACAATATGGCATTGCTCAATGGTTTGCATTTTGTCCTTTGCATTGCAGCCATTTCTGGCATTTAGTGGATTATATCTGATACCAATCAATGTCAGGGAAATTATGTGAGACAGGGATGTTATGGAAGCCATAGGATGACACCAATAATCACTATGAGACTAAGTAACTATTTAGTAAAAATGTTTTATACAAAAGGCATGTAGAAAATTTACAATATTCACACGTTAATACAACCTATAAAAATTTGCTACATATGTCATTCAGGATAAAGTGAGATGAGAAGTGTGAGTCAGGACACAGCACAAACAGAACTTGCTATATTTTTCCATTCTTCTTCAAAGGTGTCCTATCTGATACCCCTTGATAGTCTTTCCCCAAGATAAGATCTGACAAACATGCCTTCAGATCACTCAGGAAATTATTATTTGGTGTGATTCCTGTTGCAATATGCTCTGCATGCAGAGACCAAACCTGGTAGCAGGGGTCAGTCCTGTGCTGAAATCACCAAGTCCAGTCCATCTGCAAAAAGAACCTACAAAAGTCATTTCTCCAAGGTAAAAGACATACAGATATATAGGGAATATAGGGAATGGCTCTAGTCTTCAGCCTTTCTGGCAGGGAGAAAATTTCTGAATTAAATACTGAAATCAGAAAGAAAATTGTAGAAATGTTTTTTGTTTTCTGTCAAAGCAGATGATATGAGAAGGAGGCAAACCAAAGTGTTCCAGTAAATGGTGAAGAATTTCTCATATTTGATTGACACTGTTAAAGAGCAGGCAGAGGTTAAAAGTCATTATTTTCAGCTTACACTGGGGTGTTTCTTTGCCCTAACCTGCCAAAAGAAGAGTATTCCTGAAATTCTTCTCTTGCTGCTCCAACACAGGTATTTAAGTGAGCACAGTACCTGCTTGTCTGCATGGCAGATAAACACAGGGGCTCGTGGCTGTTAATCCCCTGTTGTTGGCTGGGCAGGGAGATGAGCCAGGCCTGTTTACTGGTGAGGCCCATGTGCAGGGGCTGCTGTGATTTAATTACCAGGACATGCAGGTGAATGGGAGGGTTCCCACGGCAACCCCAGTGTATTCAAAAAATAGACAGCCAGACTTTATCCTGCCATCACTCTGTTGATGTTAAGTAACATTTGCAGAACTGTCTTCTTTTCCCTCCATTTTTTTTTCTTTTCACCTTTCCCACTGTTTCCACCAAATCTGGGCAAAATGCATTCATGGTGCAATTTGCTATTCCTCCACTGACAATGCTACAGATGTGCTGATTTACACAACCTGACTTTTGCTGTGCAGTGAACCCATACAGTCTAAACTTTCAAATCCTTTTAATACAAAATAGTCATTTTCATTGAATTAAAAAATATACTGTTCATTAAAAAAAAAAGTAAAAAAACCCATGTATTTTACAAAAAAAAAAAAATCCTAAAAATAAAATCAAATAATCACAGCATTACCTAAATAAGCAGCATTTTTGTAAGTACACGTAGTTGTGTCTGTTTTCCTTAAAATGTTAGTCATTGGGGTGTGTTATTCTACATTACATCCTACCAAACACAGACCAGTACAAATAAACATGGAAGAATCTTGTCATGCCTAACTTGCTGCAAATTTTCTCACAGAATTCAGTATTTACAGAAATGCACCTTTTTTTTTCTGGATCCAGTTCTTCTTGTCAACGAGTGTAACAGCAAATGCATTACTGAACTTATTGGGAGCCTGGTGAGATGTCTGCAGCACAGTAATTAAGTAAATAGGCACAGTTACAAAATGTTGATCAAAACACAGATTAATTTCAAAAGCTCTTCAGTGCCATTCCAGCAGCTGTTCTTATGTACAATATCCTGCACAAGACAAATGTGTTTACTCAAGACACGATCCTGCAGAATGCTTAAGCACATACTTAATTTCAAGCATGTGGATACCCTGATGTAGTCAGACTGTGTGCTTAAAATTAATTAGGTGCTTAAGTGCTTTGTTAAGCGGGATGAAGGCATGCAGCTTCTGCAGAACTGTTCAAAAAAGCTTCTGGAGAAATTCCACGGGCACTTGGGCACAGTATGTGCAAAGGCTCCTTACAGGAGCTGACATATTCAAGACAGGGTCCCAATGGAGACCACAAAAAAAATTTGATATCCAGCCTCAGCCTTGAGTAACCAGACCTGGGGCATCCACCACTCCTTGTGCCACAGCTGAGGCAGCCTGGAGCATCTCTGCTGCTGGTGAGTGCTTACCTGCCCAAAGGTATCACCTGAGGGCTGTGAATCCCTCACATTCCCAGCCTGGCTGCCTGTGCCTGCACAGAGCATTGCCAGCCACAGCCAGCTGCTGCTGCTCTTCCTGGCTGCTGGGACAGAACTTGTGAGTGAGCTGAGAAAGGGCAGTCTGCTCTTGTTGGTATCAACACAGCTTTGCTGTTATCCCATGTTTTACAGGAATTTAAGCTGTCCCTGAACTAGAAAAACTGGGCCATTTGGGATCGTGATTTTCATGTTCTAACCAATCATAAAGGCTCCGAAAAAACTTGCTTCTTTGTCCGTGTCAACTATGTCACTGTTGCTGACAGAGACAAAAATCCTGTCGTCTCTCTTCAGCTGGAACACACCACCTTGATAGATGGAATAAAGTCCATACTCTGCCTTTTTTGACCAACAGCTTGTCCTTGCACTTTTCATGAGCAAAATGGGCTGAGGGTAGTTAGTCAGTTTGTAAACATACTGGACAAGCTGTTTGGGGTTTCTGATTTGTCCCAGCAAATCTGAGTCCTCATTCTCGTTCTCACGGAAGCGGAAGTAAATCTGTGAGTAGATGTAATAAAAGCCTGTCTGGGGTATCACTAACTCGCCATTTCTCAGCTCCACGTTGTAAAGGAAGGAGTGGCCTTTTCTTGATGATTCCCAGTTGTTTATTTTGTGTCCAAATCCTCTTCTGGGCAAGGGATTTACTTGAAAAAAAAAACCAAGAGAGAAATGTTAGCTTAAAAACCAGGTAGTGAAGCCAAGTGTCTGCTAGCTGAGGAGCATGGTTTTTCATAACAAGGTAAGGAAACCTGCTCTTCCCAGCAGTTCATTAGTCCATTCTCACAACAATTTGATGGTCCATAAGTAAGCTTTATGTGGGAATTAACATGAACTGCCTTTATTTTTAATATTTGTGCTCCCAAATAAGGGGAAAAAATTATGTTTTTACTTAGTAATGAATATCCATTAGTGTCTGATACCCTCTGAAGCTGCAGAAAGCCAAGCAAGCCCTTCATTAACATGGTCTGAATGTCAAGTCTCTCCTGTCTGTCTCACATTTCTAATAGGTCTGTCACCATAGCAGCTGGGAGTCGCACAACCGACAGAAGGAAATGAAAGAAAAGAGGAAAACTTAACACTAGGAAAGACATTTAAATTTCTTTTTCCCCCTAATGAAGGTTCTAAAAGAAGAGTTAGGGAGGTACCCAGAGGAAATGGGCTTTCCCTCTGTTGAGAATTAGCAGAAAAACCCCAACATCTGGGACAAGATGATTCATTCCTACTACTAACTCAACACAAGTATTCAAAGGTGTTTGTGAGCACGAGGCTAGCAATGGGAGAGTAATTCAATTAATTCTGTGGTCTTTAACTGTTGCTAAGGGTTTGTCCTTACTCTGTGAGGACGGGGAGCTCCTCCTGCTGCTGCTGCCCGTCAGGTGTGCCGCGATCCTGCGGATGGGCCCGCGGGGCTGCTGCCCCTCCGTGTGTGGCAGTGTCAGAGTCCTCTCCACTAAAAGGGAAAAGAAACCCCACATCAGATGCCAGGACTTTGGACAGCACATCTGTTCCATCTGACTCGGTTTTAAGGAATAGGTATGTCACTTTTTAACTGACTTAATCATAGACTGATGGCTAATTATTGGTTAATAAGGCTCAAATTCCGCTTTCACTCTTGCTCATGAAATGTCTTTATGTGTCTCTTTGTTCTTTTTCTCCTCCCTCTGCCTTCAAGTTATCAACTGACAAAATAACCCAAAGTACTCAATTTTATGGTTAAATATGCCTAATCTCCCTGTGAATTTCCCCTTGGAAGTTGTAATCCTTTCCCCCAGCACCTTTAGTGTGAGCTTCAGCAGAGCCATTCCTTAACTGATCTCTGCAGCTCTGTGCTGCATGTTCCATGATCTGGGGTACTGGGAGGGCTTTTTAAACATCCCCCATAACACATGGCACTGAGATCTACAGGCTGAGTCCTCTGCAACCACCTTGGTTACCCTGCTCTACCCACTTGACAGTAATTCCAGCAGCTGAAAATTTAGCTTCTAGTAATACGTGATCATTTTTTGACAACTTGATGCCAGTGCAAGATCTTAGTCAGTTTTCTGCACTTTTAAAACCAAGTCATTACACATCAAGTGCCACTAGCAGCTCTTTTCTACCACAGATAATAAAATTATTACAATACCGTTGATTGCAGATATGTTTTCCTCGTAGCTTCTTGACATCATCTGCCAACAAACACAGTGAAAATGAATTAGCCTGTCAGCTAGGGCTGACAGGTGCACAAAAAACCACACCTTTTTTTACTCATGAATAAAGAGGAGTCTGGATTTGATCAACAAGAAAATAGGGGGAAAAAAGCACCTATTAGCTTGTTGTAATTAAGAATTTCTATGTTTACATCCTTTAGGTAATGAAAGAGATGGGAAAACATTTTCAAGAGCTCAGGCATAAGTCTATTGAAAAATCTGAATCTCGTGCTTCTCTCAAGTAAGAAAAGCACCAGCTTCCATTTGCAGAATACTTGGCAGTGTGAACTATAGGATCTTAGGTCTGAGAAATTAAGTTTATTTTCATACCTCCACCTATCTATCTAAGCTCTTAATTCAGCATATTTTACTTTGTAAAATATGCTGGAAACTTTTTTCCCCTTCTTCATAACTGTTTGCTGACTGCTGAAACAAACCAGCTTGGTATGGACAGTGGTGCAGCAGCAGGAAGTGTGGTGATGATTTACCTGAGTGAGTGATTTACCTGTATTGCCAATTATTGATGGGTTTTGTCCTGCCACATTTCTATTTATCCATCTATCCTAGTAGATGGATAGTAATAGTAGTATTATCATAATTGCAACTTATTTCTGGCACCCAGGCCACCTTTGTCTAAGCAACTGGGGAGCTAGCACATGTATCAGATGTGTAAACATCCACCAACTAAAACAATGCTTCCTCTGTGCAGAAGTTCAGGGACTTCACTGGCAGAGCTTCCACCAAAGGAGCAGAGATCTCTGAACACAAATAGAGAATCTGTTTTGACAGCATGATCTGTTTTTACCAGGAAATTTCAGGCAGGAGAGAATTTCTATGGATGACTTTGTTTATGTGCTGGAGATGGGATTTTGAAAGCCATTCCAGAAGGTTTTGGCCTCTGTGATTTTTCAGCCAGACTGACTCTGTTCTCTGTAGCCAAAATTGTGTGTATTGTGTGTAAGTCACGCAGGAGGTGCTCTTTGGGAAGGCGCTGTGCCTGATGCTGTGTGCTCACTTGCTTTTTCATCCATCACTGCATGACACAGCTCATGACTGGACCACTCCTTAGGCACTTTTGTACCTGTCCCTGTGCTACATTTAATCTCATTTTCTCTCCCCAGTCTCCCTGTATTTCCAACGAGGGAGAACAGCTCTGATAGCACCACAATCTGCATGGTCAGGTAGAAACCCTCTACCCTGAGGTATTTCAGAGAAGCCAATCCCTCACTGGAATTTGCTTAGCAAAACCTGATAGTCTTTGCTTTATTATTTCCTGAATGCAGTAAAACCACTTTTATTGGTTGTTTTTCCTTTTGCTTCAGTGCAAGCACTCTGCAGCTGGAGCTGTGGCCTGACAATTGCTTTGCAATAAAACACTCTGAGCCTCCTTTATTCTGCCATTAGGATTCCTTCAGCTGTGACATCACCGAGCACACTGTTCCCAAATACCTTTTTAATTAACTTTCCCAGGTGCCACTTTACTTGCCAGCAGGGATCAGCCTCTCTGTCTTCGCTCTCGAGGCGGTCCAAGTCCTGGATGGAATTTCCAATCTCCTCCCCGGTGAGACAAGCGATGCCACTCTTGGAGTACGAGTCCTGGAGCTGCAGCAGAGGGAAAAGCCAGGGGTTTGCATCCGTGTCTTTGCAGCTGTGGTATGTCACTACAGTCACTGAGTGCTATGAAACACTTTCTTTTCTCTAAAGCTAATATGGTGCAAGTAGGGCTCTGTGAACAAAAGGATTTAATTCACTCTGATCTGACATATTTAAATATGAGGGCATACCTCACATGCAAAAATATGCTGGCATTATCTCCATGGACATAAATCTGGTACCCAGTATTCATCTTAATAGGTTTTGTGAAAATTCAACACCCAAATCCCTGATGTTGGAAATTCTTTAGATTTTCCAGTTCTGCATTAGAAACATTTCTTTTGCACAAGACTGTTTTTTAAACAAATACTGAGGATGAAATCAAATACTAGAACTTAAAAAGTATTTTCTGTGCTGTCTTTTCAGCCAACTGCATTTATAATCCAGACCTTTGCTGTTATATATATTTGTACCATATCCTCCCCATATCCAGTTTGGGGTCTCTCAACAGCATTTGTCCTCATAGTCCAGACAACTGAAATGACATTTGAGTCCAAATAAAATTATAATGCTGAATGTTTTTGACATGAAAATATCAAGTATCTATCTGTATCCTCTAGTCATGAAGAAAACATTCTTCTGCTAAGACTGAAGAGATTGGCAAAACTCCTTCTGGCTCCAAGGGAATCTGACTGGGAGAGTTTTCCTAGTGGAAAGCTCTCTCCAAGCTCCCTGCAGATGTGACTCCAGCTGGCGCTGTTGGTTAATGTGGGAGCACAGAACCTGAGAGCAGCCCTTGTTTGCTTTGAACTGGGCTCCTGCTGCATCAGCCACACACTGGGCAGCCTTGTGGAGCCAGCAAAGCACTACGGGAACTTGGAGGAAACAGCAAGGAACATGCAAGGCATTCAGATGGAATCCTGGTAGTGGCATTTAAATTTCACTTTTTTGTTGTGTTAAAGAAGCTTGATTTGGTTTGCTAAACAGATGCATTTTTTTTCTACAAGTACCAGTTTTTAGCTGTCCTTGAGACTGGGGTATTGAAAGCCACAAATGGATTTCCTCCTTCAGACTCCAAGCTTTTCCTGGCTGTTACAAAACAAAGGCGTTTAGGAAAAGATTTCCTGCTACAGGGGAAGGAGATTTCACCTCCTTCAAGTCCCACCTTCAGTTTGCAGCAGCAGATTCCACTGAACTTCAGCTAGTACTTGAGATGAAGTATTTTGTAGGCAGCAGAAGGAAAAGGGAGCGTTTGTGAGGGTTTCTGTGTCTTTGCCAAAGAGCACAGAATCTTAAGAGCTCAAAGTGATTAATATTATGTGCTCATTGAGGTAAAACTACAGGCTCTGACCGATTTAACTATACAATTAGCTTCTATAAAAAAGTAGTTTGACGAGTTTAGGAAAAAAAAGCCAAACACAGGCAAGTTGTGTGGTTAGTTTATTCTCTGGCAGACCTGTCACAGCTCAGCTCCCAGCTTTGCCCTCCCATCTGGGAGCAAACAGATGTGCCTCTGCCTCCACCTTCCTGCTCACTTTTCCCCAAAACAGCTTTACTCTCCTGGCACTGGAACCTTGCTTTGTATGCAGTTTGAAATCCTCAGGGAATGAAACCTTGCAGCAGCAGCACATTATGGAACTGAGAGACTGGAATTTCTCTTGTAAGATTTACTCAAATAAGGTTTATCTGCAGCACTGAACCCCTTGAAGACACAAATCCTGCAGGAATCTTATCTTGTAGAGCCTCTCTCCCATGTTAGGAATGGTACTGGACTGTTTTTGAAACAGAAGGAAGCCTGAGGTTGTTTTCCTTGCAGCCCTGTATCCTGAACCATAGGAACTTTATTGTCTCAGTACTTCCTCTTAAAGCAAAATAATTAAACAAATGTCATAGCCCTAGTCCCAATCAGGTTACTACAGCTGTAGTGGACAAAACCTGCTAGTTACCAGCATGTTTTTTGTAAAGATAGAAACACCTGCAGTCTGTGCAGCCACAGTAATTTGGTGAAGGTGTAGAAATGCAGGTATTGTGAACAAAGAGAGGGAAGAAAAATGTGCAGACAAAAATCACAGTTTATCTACAGAGATTTATTCCACATGCACCATGTGGATGTGGAGTGGCAGGCTGTGTCTAGATGAGGTTTTTCCTGTTTATTGTGCACCAAATGGCACATGCAGGAATATGTGGTTAAGGTACCGCCTCCAGAGCCAGGAACCTTTGTTTGCAGCCCACCACAACTTCAGTTTAGACAGATTTATCCCTTCACAACAAATGCAGGCTTGTTATTCTGCAGAAACTGTGAGTTGTATTTTGCACAGGTCCCTGGGATATGATTGTGTCCCAGGTGTACATGTTTGAATAGGAGGAAGGAAAAGATAAGTGTGGTTATTAATTACTTAAGACTGGCAAGTCTGTTAGCAAGGGACTCTGAACTGTGTGCATTGAGGAAACGAAGATATCTTTATATATTTTTCTTCATTAGCAATCATGTAACCTGATTTCACAAAGTCAGCACATTTCTGTGACTCCCCCATTGGACAGCTACAGCTATAAATTCAGCAGGAAAATCTGTTTTATACACTTTGAGAGTATTATGAGCATTGGCTCCTATTGCAGAACACTGCACACCCTTTGCCTCACAGAGAACTCTTGACATCTCAGAAGATTCCCCCTATTAAATCTAATGTGGATAAATGCATATATAGCAAAATATGCATATCTACATTACTGTTAATAATGTAATTAGTTATGCATTACTGAGTACATATATACAATAATAATTTACATTTGTGCAATACTTTCTGAAGCTGTAGATGCACAGAACACTTACCTGCAGGTAGGTTTACCTGTGTGCCAGGAGTAACAACATCAGGCACAACTTAACAGCAGGACAGTCAATTTGGGGTGACACACTCATGGAAACCCTGAGCAACAAGGGTCCTTGAAAACCAGGGCCACACACACATGGGACTATCAACTAAATTCAGCTTTCTTGGGAGTGTAAATGCAAGAAGAGGGAAGAGTTAAGCAGCAGCTGGCAGGCCTCAAGGGTGGCTGCAAGGAGACCAAAGCATCTAGACTACACAATGAGTATTTTACAAGTTATTCTGAGGAATTCAGCGGTGTTTGCTGTCTGGTGCAGTTCCTTTAGGATTACTCATAGTCTTAAAACCATGTATTGTCCTACGGGAAGCATCTACGAGGCACTTGAGCTGTTCTCAGCGCTCAAAAGCTGACAGCGCCTTTCCCACCCGGCTCCCCCAGCAAAAGTGATGAGGCGGCGAACTGGCGCTCTAATGGGAAACACATTTCCTGCACCGAGCGCACAACTTTGTTCTCCCGGCTCTGACACTCCGTAGCTGCCCCGGCTCCGAGCTGCTCTCCCCGCGCACACCCCGGCCCGGCCGCGCTGCAGACAAAGGGGAGCGGGGCCCTTTGTCCGCGGGGCCCGGCCCGGCCCGGGGATGCTGCTCCATCGCCCCCGCCCTCCGAGCCGGCCCGTCCCGGGGGACAGCACGGGCAGCGCGGGGTCCCCCCCGCCGCCGAGCCCCGGCACAGACCTGTCGGAGCTCGCTGGTGAAGTAGAGGAAGGTGACGGCCACGCACACGGACTGCAGGAGCACGGCGGCCACCAGCACGGCCCCGCAGGTCTGCGCGGGGCTGGGGCCGCCCGCCGGCAGCATGGTGGGGCTGGCTGGGGCGGCAGGGCCGGCCTAGGGGCTCCGGGGGCTGCGGGGGCTCACGGCCGCTGTCCCGCGGTGAATGCAGCCCCCGCCGGCCGCCGCGCTCAGCCCGCCCCGCCGGGGGATGGAGCGGGCGGGGCGGGGCGCAGGGACCCTCCCTCGGCCGGAGCCTCCCTCAGGCGGAGCCGCCCTCCTCTCTGTTCCAGCCCTCCTCCCCTTGCTTCCCCTCCGTCCTCTCACTGCTTTCCCGCCCTGCCCTACCGCGCTTTCCTCCTGGGTGCCGCCGCTTTTTCCGCCTCCTCAGAATCACAGAATTACTAGGTTGGAAGAAACCTTAAAGATCATCGAGTCCAACCCATGCCCTAACACCTCAGCTAGACCATGGCACCAAGTGCCACATGCAGTCTTTCTTTAAACACATCCAGGGATGGTAACTCCAGCACCTCCCCGGGCAGGCCATTCCAGTACTTTATCACTCTTTCTGTGAAAATCCTTTTCCTAACATCCAGCCTGTATTTCCCTTGATGCAGCTTGAGACTGTGTCCTCTTGTTCTGTCAGTTGTGCAGGATGGCTGCAGTCACTGCTCAGCGCTGCTGGAGCATCTCCGAGCAAACTCTCAGAGTTTGCCACCAGAGAATGGTGGAAGCTGGTTTTGTAAAGACATTAAGGCACTGGTTATGTGCTCAGAGAGGTACGGAGTTTCCTGAATTCAAGTTGTGTAACAGAATCTTAGAATCGCAGATTGGTTTGGGTTGGAAGGGACCTTAAAAAGTTCAGCTCGTCCAACCCCCTGCTATGGGCAGGGACACCTTCCACTAGCCCAGGTCCAACCTGACCTTGGACACTTCTTCCTTTTTGAAAGAAAGCTTCTGTGGGCAACCTGTGCCAGGTTTTCACCACCCTAAGAGTAAAAATCTTTTCATTGTAAATAACTTCTTATACCTAATCTGAATTAACACTCCTTCAGTTTAAAACCATCACACCTTGTAAAGGCCCTGCTAAAAAGTCTGTCCCCATATTTTTTATAAGCCCCCTTCAAGTACTAAAAGGCTGCATTGAGGATTCTCTGGTGTCTTCTTTAGCTGAACAAACCAAATTTTCACAGCCTTTCTTCACAGGAGAGGTGCTCCAGCCCTCTAAGCATCCTCTGGATTTGTGGATCCAACAGGTCCATGTCCTTCCTGAGCTGTCCTGGCCATGTCCTGTCCTCTGCAGCTTCTCCTGTAGAGCTGGTACATCACAGAAAGATGCTTGTGAGCCAGTAACTGGTGCCAGGAGCTCCTGCCCAGTGCTGCCAGTGCTTCTGCACCCCGGTCAGACACAGTTATTGCCATGGTACATGGATATCAGGTACATTTTGAGCTTTCTTTATCTGATGGGCACTTTGGGGCTTGGTTGGTTGGTTTTCAGACCTCTGAGGCTCCTTCTTGCAAGCTTTTCTCCAAACTGTTCCACCCAGATAGAAGTTTTACAAAGGCATGTCCATGCTTTAGGGTGTGTCCATTAACTCTCCCTGAGGTTCTGATACCTTCACCTCACACAGACTGGGTTATAAGCAAATCCATAATTATCTGCTGATACTTTTAAATCAGCAGAGGTGGCTGTGCTGACTGTGCAGCCATGGAAAACTGGGATTTCAAATCCAAGTGCAGACATTTGAGTCAGGTCACTTCCATGCTGTTGGCTGCAGGATGGGATCAAATTTTGGCTCCTGCTAAACACCTGCTGCCTGAATGCCAGGATGCAGGTGGGAGTTCTCAGTATAATTAGAGAGGAAAATAAAAATCAAGATCTCTTAATCTCCCCTGACTATTGAGGTCATCTTTAGAAGGCGTAACTGCATTGTATTGAACCATTTAGAGGAAAATTAGTTGTTTTTTCTTCCATCATAATGTAGCAAAATAATCCCCCAATCCCTGTTCAACGTGGCAGCAGACAGTTTATTTGTCTGGCTCATTGAGACATTCAATCTGTGTGCCAAACCAGTTCAGATCTGTAATGGCAACACAAATGTCAGATGGAGAAAATTAACATCTTCTCAAAAGTGAGCTCATGGTCTCCTCCTATGACTTCTCAGGAAAGTCAGTGAGACACTTCGGGCTTGTTGTGCTTTGTTTATCACAGTTCATAAATTCCTAAGAATGAAATGTTGTCTGAGAGAGTTGTACGAGTTGGGACTTGGTGGTCCCTGGTTTTGCCTCACCACCCTTCGTCAAGGAAGAAGGCAAGGGGCTCAGGCCTAAGCCACTGTGTGTGTGTGTTTGGCAAGCATTGAACTGCAGGTATAGCCACTGGACCAGAGCTGGCTGATCCCATGGGAACTTGTACAAAGACAATGGACAGTTTGGACAGCCTGTGCTTACCAGCAGCGAGGGACCAGACCTGCTTGTCCAAACCTGCTTGATTGAACTCTGAACAGTTGCTCCTAGTTCCCAGAGCAATGGACCTCACCACAATGGCTCTGGGGTGCCCCCCACTTCTGCTCACGTTGGCTGAGTGCCCCACTTCTGAGATGACTGGAAAAGCTGATCCTCTGTGACTCACACTTGGAGATCTCCCCACGGTGAAGACGACAAATCCATTGGCATGACGCCACGAGGACACCGCTCAGCCGTGGTAGCTATGTACCCCCTGCCCCCCTTTCCTCACTCTGTATCCTGTTTTTCCTTTCTCATTCCCTCTATCTCAATATCCCTCTTTATTGATGTTGTTGGCATCAGTAAAGGTGCATTTTTCTGTGTAATTAAATATTTTTCCCTCCGAGTACCTTTTGCACTCTAAGATCACACGAACCTGTCACGATTCCTTTTTGGATTGTGACAAGAGTCCAGTGAGGAATCAGTTAAAATGTGGTGGCAAGCTAACTTGGATGAAAGCTCCTGCCTGCTGAAGGGAGTTTTTGTGGCTATTCATTCTAGTTGTTTAGGGAGGACCTATCTCATTTGAGGGAGTTTCCTTTCAAAAAAGAATGGAAACAAAAGTGAAAGAGCCTGGGCACTACAGAGCACTCTTGTTCACAATCAGGATTTGGATTCTGATTTGGATTCTGTGTTTTTCCATCCCCTTCATGGCTTTCTCCTCACCCTACAACTTTTAACAGAATTATTCTGTAGGTTAACATACCAATTAAGGAAAGATTTTTTCAAGACCCATATACTCATTTTGTTGCCCTCTACCAGGCATGGTCTGTGTCCCACTGACCCATCATTTTAAATTCTCCATGGGTATTTCTGATTTAATGCTTGTTTAATTAGTGCCAACCTTGCAAGGCAAAGTTAATGAAGTATGATTTGAAAAGAGCAGTGGGAAAAGCATACTCAAATCCATCTCTTCAAAAAATTATGAGTTCACTATCTTTCTGAAGATTTAAGATCTGAAAATTTCATTACACAATGATAAACAGTTCATGAGTTTCCACACTGACATAGGATTTTCCAAAAGTGAAACTTCAACCATTTCCAGCATTGAATGCACTTGAAAATCTTTGCTACTTTCAATGCTCACTTTCCTGGAATTAATTTCAGTCTCTAATAACTGTAAATTTATACTGAAAATAATTTGTTTTAAAGGTTCCAAGAGTTGAAAATGAGTGTTTTGATGAATTTTTGCCACAGTAAACCTGGGGCATTGACACCAGTGGGAAGGAATGGTATTAGCATGCTTTTAAACAGAACCAAGTCATGTGTGTTTGTGTAGTGCTAGACCAGGGCATCTCCCCAGCAAAACCTCTGATACTTCCTGGCTCCTTCATCCTATTAAACCTTACTCAGTGAGCCATTTAACTAGAGATAAACCTTAATCTGTCCTGTGGACTTAGGATGTGTCACTTGGTGTGTCAAGGAAACACCAGGCAAGGCCACACTTGTCCCCCAGCAGTGTGGCCAGTAGGACTGTAAAATGGCTCTGAAAATGTGTAAAAATTAAGGAAGATTGACTTGAAAAAGCCCTTCAGTTCCCATTGCTCAGTGACTGCAGTGATGGGGGTGATGAAGATGTTTTCAGAGATGATGTTTTCCAAGGCAGACAAAGCAGAGCTTTCTGGTATGGAGCAGTTCTTGACTTTGATTTCTCTGCTGAGCAGCAAAGGGGGCCGTGTTTTTCATCACAGCATGTAATTGCAGTGCTGTAGCTGCAGAGAGGGAATGAAGCTGTTCCTGCTTTCCCCCCAGCAGACACCTGAATGCTGCTCTTGGTTTGGGCTTTGCTGCTCCAGCTATCAGTTCCCAAAATGAAGCCGCTGACAGTTTGTCTCTGAGAGCACAGTGGAAATTGCTCTCCTGTCCTTCCTGAAGGGAAAGGGAAGTCCCTTCCCACCTCTGCAGCCTCCCAGTTCATCTCTGGGGCACTGCTGCACTCAGCTTCAGGGCACAGGTCATGAACAGCCTCACCCTGCCAAGCCCCCCGGTGAAGCAGGCACAAGGAGCCTGTGGCCAGCACAGGGTTAACCTTGCAGTGTGGTCCTTAGCCCTGCACATGTGTTGGACAGATCACATCTGGCTCCTGTGGTTTGTTCATTCCTTCATGGTCCCTGTGCCAGATTCCGACCTCATGTTTTACTGTCAGTTGTAAACCATCTCAACTCCATGAGTTCATTGTGATTTGTACTGTCATGGGATCAGGATCTATTTATCAGTGCAATACCCTTTTGGCCTATGGTGTTACACAAACAGCTGCAATGGTTTGGCTGGCCCAAAACACACCTATGAATTAAATTAGTCAGACCTGACATCTCTATTTTAATGCCCCAAGCAGTGGATTTGATAAAAAGAGCAGGAAATATCTGTGCATGGACATGCCACAATCATGTCCAAAAGTGCTGTAGAAACAGTACTCCAGATCTAACTCTGGATCTCTCCATTTTGGTTAAGAAAATACTTAACTAAAAATAAATACCTTCTGCCTGTTAATCTACTGTATCTATTTTAAACCTTTTCTTAACTTTTGTCAGTTATACATGGGCACTTCCAAAAGTATATTGTCCTTTATCAGTGCTCATTATGAAATCTTTCTTTGAGAGATTTAGTATCATAAAATCACTGAATGGTTTGGGTTGGAGGGGACTGTAAAGATCACCCACTCCAACCCCTGCCATGGACAGGGACACCTTCCACTGTCCCAGGCTGCTCCAAGCCCTGTCCAACCTGGCCTTGGACACTTCCAGGGATAGGGCAGCCACAGCTTCTGTGGGCACCCTGTGCCAGGCCCTCACCACCTCACAGGGAAGAATTTCATCCCAATATCCCATTTAAAACTGTCCTCTTTCATTTTGAAGCCATTCCCCCTTGTCCTAACACTAGTACTTCTTTAACTTTCAAGTCCCAGGGATTGTCACAAGGCACATCCCAGGAAAGCACTCCCATGTTACTCACTGAATGAATACAACTGGTTTAATTAAGGTGCCCTGACTCAAGATTCCTTCTCACAGTGGGGTTTTTTTAACATAAATCATTTCCATGTCATTGTTTTAATTATGATTTTAGTCCCACAACAGAGAGTTTCTGTTTGACAGAATGGTCTCATATTTCAACATTTCTGTTTGTCTTGGAGTGAAAGATTTTGGTTAAAGAAAAGTTTCTAAATACGTCATTTCGGAAAAATTGAAACGACTTTATCATTGCAATAATGTATGTATTCATTGTTAGGGATACATGGCTCTGCTTTCCTGTGTTCCCCAGAGATCCCTGAAGTAGCAGCAGCTCCTTGTAACTGCAGATTCCAAAGCTGGACCTGCCCATGTGGCTGTTCCCTTATTACACAACCAGCCTAGTGTGAAGCACAAGATGATGCTCCCTGGCTAGGGGAGCAAAGGGAATGTTTATAGATGCTCTTAAGTCTTTTCTGTGTTACACTAACAAAGTGATATTGTTGAAATAGGTTCATTGTGGTCTCAGCTCTGAGGGAGCTGGGAGGAGATCCATAACACATCCATCTGCCTCCACAACCTTTCAGAAAGAGGAAGAATTGTCCCTGGCACACAGCAAAGCCTTGCTATGCAATCAGCTTAAGCCTTGAAGCATGAAATTTGATTTTCTTTACCATAGGTGAGTGCTCCTAAACTCCACAAAAAATGGAAGACAAATATTTCTCTTTAGGGTGCCAGTTGTGTATGCAGAGAAATTACTTTTTTTTGAGGCTTCTTCTCAGCAAAGCATCTGTCACACAGCTGTCTATCTTCATCTGGGCTACAGATTCCTCCTGGGACAGATTAAAATCAGTAACAAGGCTGTAGGTAGAGAAATGAAGGAGATTTCTGTTTCCTTGCTGATGGAATCTGCCATTCACAGTCCTCTGTGCTGTTGGCATCACGTCCAGGGCTCTGCTCAGACGTGCTCTCCCAGCTTCCAGCAAAATCCTGTGGATGCAGAGGTAGTGGGGAGAAGCAGGTGGGGATGATTTGTCCTTCCATGAAGCGTCTTCCTGGAAAACCAGGACATGATGGATTCATTGGATGGGCTGTGTCTTCTCTTGTCATTGAAACAAACCATGGAGTGAATTAAAATCTCGGTTATGTCCAGGACAATCTGTTTTCCTGATGTCGTAGTTTGATTTCATCTACAACAGGTTTGATCCATGTTGAGGATGTATGGATTGGATTTTGCATTTATATCAGCACAGCCCTCATGAGAACACACCAGTGGGAGTGGGGAAAAGGTTTGTTTGTATCTGCAGCTTCTCATCTGCTGCAAGAGCATCACCATGCCATAGAAGGTGATACCCATTGCTGTGTGTGCACTTTCTGGGCTAATTTACTCTGTGTCCTGCTGCTCTGGAGGCTTTGGGACTGCCTGGTGGCTGCTTTGTTCTGAGGAGTGGCACAGACCCTGGGGAACATCGTGGACTGCTCGGATCCATAGCATGTGGATCCAGCTCCTGGATGATGGATCAAGTGCTGCATATTTCACTACATACTGCTTAAAGACACAATGATTCTTCCATTGTTTCATTCATGTCTACTGAAAGACTTCATGCCAGTAGCTGGAAAAACTCCTCTGCTCAGTCTTCCATCCTCTATGATTAGTATAAAAAGTAGGGAATAACAAGAAAAGAATACAGCAATGAATATTGTGGCTATTTTACCCTGAGTGAGGGACATGGGGGGAAATTTCTGGGAGTGGCATGCAGTGACTCTCACACAATGAACACTTTTAAATCCTTCAGTGTGGGGGCACCTGCACCACCTGGAATGTGGTTCTTTTCAGATAGACAGCTGTGAATTCAGGGGGGCTGGCTCAGGGACTAGCCAGGACACTCAGGGTTAGCCAGACTGCCCAGAGGCTCGTGAGCTGGAAACACGAGTCAGTGGAACCCCTGCAAGACAGGAGGAACTTGAATTACTGGTGCAGATTGCTGGGTTATCAGTTAGTTGGAGCAAAACTGAAAGGAAACCTTGGTCTTGCTGAATATGCCAATCACAACACAACACGGTGGTGATAAACAATACACGTGCTTTATAAAGGTGCTGATAAATATCAGCTGCAGACATTATATTAGAATTCTGTGTATCTGCATCTTTGGTGACCAGTTGGTATTTTTCAGTGACACCTAACTGCAAAGGCATTTGCCTTCTGTCCTGAAAATGCATCATTATAGGGCAGGGAGAAGAAATTCCCCATAGCTACTACCAAAGAGAGCATTGATACAGCTCCAGAGCAAGTTTGCCACAAGAACAGAGACTGAATTGATCTGGATAATTGATAACAGATGGCAAATTTTGCCAGATGCAAGATGCTTTCTTGGGCTTGAACAGCACTGAAACTCAGTAAACAGAAAGAGCTCAAGGAAGAATAGAAAGCGAAGCAGTCTCCTGGGTCAGTATGCATTTCAGTTTCATCACTCCTACTCCAAACTTGTGTAATATTTAACTGAAAAAAGCCATTTATAGCTATAACAATATTTAACTAAAAGCAAACTGCAGTGTACTTCATTGAGCTGCAGTATATTTACTCTTGGACCAAGATATTTTTGCTTTTCCTCACTAATTTTCAACTTAAACTGAAGCTAACATTGATTGGCAAAACAAGAACTCGAGTGTCTGGGAATAAAACTCATATAACAAACACTTCCCTGGGCTCTTTGAAGCAGAATTTCCTTATTTACTTGGAAAGGAACTTGGAAAAGGCTCCTGACAATAAATATCTAATGTAAAAATTCTTAAAGTAGAGAACATAACATTTTTTTAAAAAACCCCACTGGTTTAAGAGCTAGTGATTGCTACACAGCAATCAATTTGCTTGTTCTGAGTAACCCACAGCACTTGTCTTTTTCCATTAATTTTTAGCTAGCCCTGAGATGTAACTTAATACAGGAGTACCCCACCAAACAAACCCTGGAGACTTTTTCATATCTTAGCAGGCAAAACATTCCCAGCCTGTGTTTCCAACTTTAGTCAGTCATTACTCTTGTTTGTCTGAACACCAGGACAATATCAACAGATTAACTACTGCTCTGGTCACAGAGTTTTTAAGTAATCCATTAACCAGAAAGGTGATTCAGGCAATGCAAGTAAAGGCCATCTGAAAACAAAATGTAAGATGTCAACACTTGGGAGGAATAAGATTGCATGGAGGTGCTTTGAACCTTACCAAAGTATCATCCTTCATTGTTCCAGGTGTCTCCTCAGACCAGAGTACACAGGATTCAGGAATCCCTTTCATTTTGGATGGACATTCCAGGTGGACTTTCAGGGTTGTTGGTTCTTTCTGCAGCTGGAAACACAAGCCCCTCAAATTCTGCTCTCTCCTTGGTGCAGCCACAGTTTCTGAACTGGGAAAAGGAGACACAACCAGCTCCTTCCAGGGAGGGAGAGGCTGCCAGAGGTGGCACCAAGGCTGAGCTCAAGGGTCCTGCAGTGGGGCTGAGGTTTTGCAAATCCCCTCTGTCCCCACATCTGCAGAGGAGCCAGGCAAGCCTTGAACCCCCCAGAGCCCCCTTGAGCCCCCCTGCAGCCACTTGTCCCAAGGTGTCCTTTGCAGAGCATGGCCTGCCCTTCCTGTGCTCTGCTGGACCAGGACAGCCATCAGTGGGACCACTGTGCAAAAAAGAGGTCACAGAGGAAGGGTAAAACCCCCACTTTTTAAAAGGTTTGTGTTGGTTCTGGGTTTTCTGGGAGTTTTTTTCACGGCAGCAACACCAAAGCTCTACGAGAGCACAGCTAAAATCACAACAAACTGCATAAGGGCAGAGAAGAATGGAAGGAAACACTTAAAACAGTTTTTCTGCCAAAGAAAATGGCCATATGATGACATCATCTTGATATAGGTGACCTTTTTAAAGTTTATAAAGATTGGTAGATGTAATAAGGAAAAGAAAAAAAATCACATTTTACGATGAAGGAGGAAAGATTGGAAATAGAGAAAATATGTGCTGGGGGGTTCAAACATAAGCAAGATATTAAAGGAATACAGACTTGCCTGTGAAATATATTTTGCAATAGTAAAATAATTCCAAAACTTTTTAATGATGAATGTTGGCAAATTGTTTTGGCAGATTCAGTGCATGGGATTACCATGGAGAATGCTGGGGAAGATGTTTGGGCCCTTATTAAAGCTACATGGACATAAATAGATATGCAGGAGTACAGCTTGAGGTCTATATTTCATGGCAATATTACCTGACTGGGTAAGATTTTGCTCTTCTTTAGTCTCCTGGATAATATTGGGGTTTGGGTGTAAACTGGTTAAGCTGGTTAAGGATTTGGGATAAGAAAAATTTTGAACTGTTGCAACAGAATGTTTACATTAAAAGAATAAATGCAAAGGTAATTTCTGTATAACTAGGAAGAATTATCACCAAAGGGCACTTGAACAATAATTGATGACTGCAATCAGCCACCAAAATAGTTCTTCAGCACAGTTAGATTGTAAAAATACCTCCATTACTGACTTAATTGAAACAATTACCAAGAGACTTGCCTTGGCTTAAAATAATATGTCCCTTTTTATGACTTTTGGAGGCAGGTGAACTTGATCTCCTTGTCTTCTCCAAGGCTCCTGTCCAGTAACATATTTGGGACAATTAGGTCCTTAATCACCTAACAAAGAAATATCACTCGCCCTGGCAGCAGAGATTGTTCTGGTGTGTGACTCAAGGGCTTAATTTTTAAAAAATGGACCTTAATGATGCAGATGCAGTTTTGTGAAAGGAAAACACCAGGAGATGATGATATGGCTTCACAAAAATAGCTTCCCTCCTTCTGTTGGTGTCCTTGGTGTCAGTGGCAGGAGCAGGATGTGATAATTGGATAGGACCTGACACCCGTCTATCCACACAAAGCACAAATGGGGAGCGATGATTAGGAGATGCAGTGAGGTGTTAGACGTGCTCACCCCTTCTCAAAGGAAAAAAGCTCCACTTGTGCCTTCTTCCCATTTTGTTCCTGACTCCACGGTCTTGCTGCTTACCCTGGGTCAGCTCTGGTGCTCATCAGAGCCAGTACAGCTCATTATTCCCACAAAACACCTGGAAGTTCTCTACTGGGCTGGGTCAGTGAAAAGCCCACAAGCCCAGGGCAGTGCAAGAAGAGGTGGGAGCCAGTGGCAGGGTGAGGATGACCCTTCCCTGGCCATGAGGAGGGTTCAGCTGCCCATCCAGCATCAGCCTTAGCCACTCCAGAGTGGTTTTGTCAGTGCAGAGGTTGGATCTGCCTCATCTTCAGGCACTGGCTTTTGTTGAGTTTGTAGTTTAAAGGAAAAGAGTCGATGAATGGCTTTCTCATCACTCCTGCCATAAATTTTTAGTGAGTGTTTTCAGGCTGCTGAAACTCTCCTGTCAAAGAGATTAGTGGCGAAAAGCCTACCTGAGTTATGTAACATTTATTTTTGGGAAAAAACCCAGCTTTTATGAGCAACACAATGCTTATTTCCTCCAGTGAGATTATCACTGATTTTGTTTTCGTTTTCTTTGTTACAAGCAGTTTCATGTTTAGCTTCAACGTTCTCTGAAGGGAGTTGTCCCCGGAGCCTCAGTTCAACCTTTCTGTTTCTGTCACCAGCCATGTCCTGAAGTGCCTTCCAGGCAGGAGGGCAGCCTGTGCCAGGTGAGACCTCAGTCAGACACAGCTCGAAATCACCAGCAGCTTCCCTGAACTGGTGCTTTGACCATCCCATTTACAGCTCCCACTCCTTTTCACTGTGTTTGAAAGAGAAATTCAGTTCTCCAGGCAGGTTTGAAGTGTGGTCACGGAGGGTTTTGCTGACCTCCTTCAGAGGTGAGGAGGTGCAGGGCAGGGTGAGAAATCCCATCCAAAGCTGTGGCCCAAGCTGCCCTTTAGTGAACATGCTGGAAAAATGGGTCAGCCCCTAACACAGGTGGGTCAGTCCCTCTCACACCTCCTTGCACCTCAGCTTCCCACCCAGGTGTCAAAAACGTGCTGCCAGCACCCAGCTGTGTAAAGGACATCTGCCTTATGCAGGGAAACACAGATCCTTCTCCCATCTAACACCTTTTCCAAAATTCAGAGTGGACCTGGGGAAGCACCTCTGGCTGGGCTGTGAATGTCCTGGGGTAGATGTGCATTTTTAACACCAGACCTTTGAACTCACAGTCATCAACTGAAACTGGAGAATGGAGAGTGAAAATGCAATCTTTATCTGAGCAGTGAGGCTACTACAGAGCTCATCAGGCCTGCCAGTGCTTCTGCTGATTGCTGATAGATATGCAGGTTTTATTTAAATTCAGGATAGCAGAAGACAATGAGGTGCTGTCACAAATCCACACAGAAGGGTTTTTTAGGATTGCCCAAGAGTTGTTGGGAGTGAATACCCAGAGAGTGCTCAGCTCTGTACATAACTTTATTTTCTTTTCTTCAATGTGCCTTCTTCAGAAACATTTACCACCACGGCCCCTCTGTCACATGGAAGAGGTGCTGTTTAGTTTCTATCACTGAAAACTGATAAAGTGTCCACAAGCAAGGGATGCTTCTTTAGAGAAGAAATCCTTTTTTTGGTTATGAAACAGCAATTTCGTTGTCCTTGTAAGATATGAATCGGGAGGAAGTTAGAAATATTTTATAAATACCACATACATGGCCTATTTATTATGCTCATTTCCTATTTCCTTGCTCAGAAATTGTCTTAGGGTCACTTGAGGCTGTAACTGGACATGCTCAGCAGCTCTCCCCAGGCTGCCATGCCTCCTGCAGGCTCACATTTGCCACCTGTGGCCACATTCAGAGTGAATCAAATTCTTTCAGAAAGAATTACACGCAGTCCAGTGCAGGTAGGGCAAATCAGATATGTCCTGAACATTTATAGCAGTGATTTGTTTGTTTTCTTGTGCTTGCCTTGAGGACACAGGCATTTATTCCTCAGGGAGCACAATGGCTGGATGGGGATAGCAGAGATTGCTGTGATAATATATTTGCAATTCATTCGAAGGACAAAGCACTAAAACCCTTTGAAGCTCCCCACAAAGAATTCGACATGTCTGAGTCAACCAGGGGAGGGCTGAGGTCTGGGGGAGGGCTACAGCAGCAGGAGGTGGAAGCTGGCAGGAGGAGATTTTTGGTATGAAGAAAAGCAGATGGGAACGTAGGATTTGCCCAAACTCCCTTTCCAGGCACCGCTTCCTGCCTGCTGAGGAGGCACATTTTTGCTTTGAAAGAGCTGAGTCAAGCCCCAGTATTGCAGAATCGAAGCTCCTGAGGTGGGTTTTGGAGCTACATCTGCCTAAGCTCACAGAGGAATCCCCTTCTCTCCACCAGCTTTCCTGCCCCACTGAGGGCATCCCATCCAAACAGGACCAGGGCTGATGCCAGCCCGGATTCAAGGCTGAGTATGGATCAGCAATGCTCCATCTCTGCTAAATATATCCCTGGGGCTGGTCTCTGATTCCCACATCAAAAACAACATCGCAGGAAGAACAGGAGCAACACCAGAATTGCAGAAATGATTCTGTTGCCTTTGGGAATTTAACGCTGAGTCTGCCACAGGGAAAAAGACCTGGGAGAAGCTGGGTGCAACCACTCAGCAAGTTGCTTTGGATTTTACATTTCTTTGTGTTAAGAGTCAGTTTTCTTCAACACTGAATCGTTTTAAAGGTTAGAGGCAGTGATTCACAGAGCCATCATTGCCTTACCCAGAAAAGAACCTGTTGCACATCAAAATAGGTTTAATAACCTCTTTCCTTCCCCTTCGATCAGGGTGGCAATATTTCCAGCCAGCTGACTGCCAGGGCCTCCAGAGTATGGTTCTTAAAATGCAATACAAGAAATTCCCCAAATTTAAAAAATAGTCCAGAGGGAAGATTTGTAGGAAAACCCCAACAACTTGTGCTTCATTTGCACTTTGCAAATCAAAAGAGGGGCCTGAAGGGTAGGCTGCATTCCTTGTTTGTAATCCTGGCTTGCTGTGGGTCTGACTCAGGCTGTGTCTGATCCTGAGGTCACACAGTGGTTTTAACTCCAGACTTGCATGTGAACAAAGCAGTTCAGTGATGCTCTATATTTAGGCACGACTTGCAAGCATGCAACAAGTGGAGAATGTGTTTGCAGTGTGACCCTTCAGCTGCTGGTGCTCGCCTGCATCCCACTGGATAGAAATTTGTGAGTTATTGGTTCTCTTCATGCCCCTCCTTAGAGCCTTAACAGCCTCCACAGGCCCAGAGCTCTTGTCACTGCTCATGATGGAGTGCAGGGAGAGAGAAAAACATTCTCTCTGACCTCATGATTTCCCGGCTGGATCAGGCTGAATGGCTGCACCCTCCTCAGAGCGACAGGCTGACAGGTTCCCACAGGTCTGAAGAGAAAACATCTTGTGTTCCTTGCCCTGGTGTTTTTCTGAGCTCTGAACTTCTTACTGGAGTTTTTAGGGCTGGAAACTTACCTTTGTTTACTTTAAGAAGCAAGGATTTGTGAATCTGTGCTTGATTAATCACCTGTTTCTGAGGAGGTGTTTCTGTAGACAGCATCAAGGTGATGGAGATGTGAACCAAGGGGAGATTTGCCAGCTCAGAGCTCCTGAGAGCCACTCTGGGCTCTTTGTCAGATTTCTGCTCTGACTTTAGCCAGATTATTCAGCTTTTCTTCCTTCCACGCTGTGTCCCTGTCTTCAAGGAGACCATCAGGTGGAAGAAATCCCAGAACCCAATCCCCCCCAGGCGGATTGTGAAGAATTCATGCCTGAAGAGCACTTTGTGGGAATTGACTTTTAAGACTGAATTATTGATGCATTGACAAGCCTCTGCTTTCTTTTCACAGGGAAGGAATGTCATGAGAAACAAACTGCCTAAAAACCCTACTAATCAGATAATCCTTGAACATGGTGCTGCTCCAGACCAGAAGTGTCCATGTCTGTATGGATGTAAAGGTCTATTCTAGGAATGAATGCACACAGACATTCAAATACATATATATATATTACAGATCTAATTCCTGCAGTGTATGGTAATCCTGGTTCAGTGCACTTAGCAAAACCTTGACTTATTGTGCTTTCAACACTCTGGATGACATTAATCCCCAGATGGAGTTCTGCTGTAGGTGAGACAAACACGTGTTTTGCCTGTAGGACACCTGCTATTACACTTTCTTAACCTGGAGAATGTTCATTTTTCAAGCAAATAGTGTTGGCTGTTTGGTAAGCATGTAGCTCTCCAAAATTCTTGTCAGGTTACTTTGTTGTTTCTGACAGCCTGGAGCAGTTTTTTGATATATGTTTAATGTGTATTTACACTGACCTGGAGAATTTGCAGTTCTTGTAAAACACCTTGTATTCACCTCTTTCTTTTTCTCAGCTTTATGTTGGTAGAAGGTGTAATATCCAACTGGCTTCCAAAGTTTCTCACCTAATTTCTGCATTTTGGTGGAGTCTCAGTTGTTACAGCAGAATGAAAAAAATTTGTAAGGGTAAGAGAAAGCAGGGTGTAAGAGTTGGGTGATCCTAGACAAGATAATTATCTTCTGAGCAGAAACGTTCAGGTGTGGGTTAGCTGAAGTAAATATAAAGGCTTTAGGTTGTGTTCAGATTAAGACACTATTCATTCACCCAGCAGTATCAGTGCTGACAGATCTGTGTAGCTGCAGAAGGGTTTGTGCTTTATCCTGACACAGGCAGCACCAGCAAAAAGGTCAGCCAGTGGTCACATCAGGGAGCTGAATGCTTTCACAGACTGAACCTTTGTGCCCCAAGGAGCACAAAGGTTTTTAAGGTATGTGGTATCTACTTCTGAAATCCATTTAAAAAAAAAATATATATATATGTATGTATGTGTATATATATATATATACACCTGAAGCATTTCTTCCTAGTCGTGGTTTAACATTGTTTAACATTTCCTAATTTAACATTGCTGTGGCTCAGTTCAGTGCAGAGTGGAGGGAACACAGCTTGGGCTGTGCTGCTGGCAGCTGAGATAATCTAGTCACGACTTGCTGTGACTCTCTTGTTATGAAATCACTGGCACTGGATAAACACAGGACATCTGCCTTCCATCCCTTCTAACACCTCCTTTTTGACTGCAAATTAGTGCTCGGTGTAGCACTGACCTGAAGTGAATATTATAAATTTTCAGGTGACTGAAGACACCACAGAGCTCTGCACTGAGGTATCAGGGACAGGAGTGATCCTTGCAGGAATTCCAGAGACACAAATTGTGCTGGGGATAATAATACATATAATGATTATAAAATAATATTAAAAATATAAAAATTACAAAAACTGTAAAAAATATAATATAACATAATATAACAATACAACATAACATAATATAACATAATATATAATATATAATCCCAGCTAATGGGGTTATTGGGGAAAAATATCGTGCCCTTCAGGAATACAGTGAGGGGTCTATTGGAACAGGCACTGCAATGTTAGGGTGCAACCTTACCCTGCAGCAAAGCCAAGGAAATGGCTTGTGGATGCTGCAGAGGAACTCTCCTGTCACTCTCAGCTGCTCACTCCCAATGCCTCCCAGGAATCAGAATTCACCTGTCCCTGCCCTGGGCCAGCCCACAGAGCAAAACAAGGAATGGCAACAGCTCCACGTAAACAGAGAATAATTTCTTTTGGCAGTTTGCTCCCTGACTGGAGTTTCCCCAAATGTTTTGTTTTCACAGCTGATGGTTTTTGGGTTGAAATATGTGTGAGTGTCTTTGGGACCTTGCATTGGATATGTGCCTGCCCTCGTTCCAATCCACAGCAAAAGCCACATGGACTGCAGCAGGAACAGGCTCGTTTGATGGCTCACAGCCTGGAAATACTCTTCTCAATGCAGATTTCCAAAACTGGATGTGATCAACAGTATCACTGCAGTGTTTTGTTAGGTTAGATGGCCAAATAATCTGTGAAGAAGCCAAATACAGACATGCTTTCCTTTAATGTTAGTAAAAAATGCTTAAAAAAAAAACAGGTGCAGAGTTGCCAAGGGTTCCTTGAGTTTTAAGTTTAATGAATATTTGCAGTTTAGAAGTTATTTACTCTGGCTGGATTTGTGGATCAAACAGGAGAAAACTTATCTTCACTTAAAAGTTAAGGAAAAGTACTTGTCTTTTTACTTATTTCATCTTTCAGCTCTGATGGACTTAAAAACAAAGCTCTGGTAATGTATTTGTGTATTTGTCTAAGCCCATAAAGATAATCTTAGGCCTTGAGGGCTTACAGTCAAAATCATTTCTTTGCAGCTCCTTGGGTACATTAAAACAAGCTGAGCAGCACCGATGCAAGTATTGTGATAGTTCACCTCCACTGTACTTGCAGGGCTGATATCTTAAAAAAACCCAGCTGGGCATGGATAATTAAATCTGTTGCTGCTGTCAGGTTGGTAGGAATGTCTTTCTGTTTCAAAAGCCTTTCACCAATTGCACCTGTAATCACAGAAGAATCTCTCAGTAAAGCACCCGAGGTATGCAGGGAATGGAGAGCTGCACCCAGCAAGGTGCTCTGTCTGATCCTATTCCTCCTGGTCTCTCTGCTGCCAAAGCTTTCTCACTCTTGTGTGAAATGCTGATGTGGGAGGGGGATTCCCTGGCTCCCCGTCTCTCCTGACATTTTCAATGCATTTCCCAGGCCTGTTTTTCCATCCTGCAGTGTAAAATTAATTTTGATGAAATCTTGAGTGAATTAAACTGCAACACAGTGATCTCCTTGCTCAACTCATATTTGCTGTCTGCCTTATTTATGTGGAGAAGAAGCACTTGGGCATGCCAATTACCCTGTCATTTATTTGCCTTGTGCATCGTGCCTTTGGCTACTAGAATTAAACTGGAAAATACAATTAAAAGCATTAGCTGTAGCAGACATACAAAAAAATATCATTACATGCTTGACAACGTTCTCCTTCATATTGTTAATCCCTGCAGATCTACCTGTGCTATTAGATTTCATCTACAGATTTTATTTTTCTCAGAAGACTGCATTAATTGGAATGAGCATTCCTGTTTCTATAAGGAAAGAAAAGGAAGATGTCACCATGCTGGAAAGCCTCACCTGACTTTTCTTGGTGAGTATGGTCTAAACTTGAACTTGAATTGAGCAAATATTATTCAGGCTTCAAAATGTTTGCAGATAGCTGGACAATGTTGTTAGGTAACGTGATTGGCTTGCTGCACCGTGGAAAAATATTTGTGTGTAAACTCAAATTGTTATGTAAACACAAACTTTTACGTAAACAAAGTTGGTCTGTGATGAAAAGCAGAGAGAGGCAGCTCAGATGGGATCTGGGCATGTGGATCCTTCCTCCCTGCCCACCTCAGCAGGGAGCATGGGCTTGAGAGCCACGCTGGTGATATCTTGCAAGGAGCAAACCTAAGAACTGAAAGTGCAAATGTCCCTCACTCTTCATTCCCAAATTCAAATGCATTATCAAAGAAGAGCAAAATTCTGACGCAGAAAGTAGCTACAGGAGTTGGAAAGCACTGCTGCTGAGCACAGCACTGAAATTTCTGTAATTCTTTCCCTGTGAAAATATTTGGGGGAAAAAAGTTTCCTGATAAGAAAACCTGAAATGGTATTAACAGTGCAAACCCAGGTTATTTGCTTTATCAGTGAAACTCAGAATCCATGAATGCCTTATACTTGTGCCTCTCACTTCACTTATGGCCTTCTTTATGGTGAGAATATATTTTTAGTCATATAAATAGTTCACAAAGCACTTTAAATACATACCTCTAGACCTCTAATAGAAACACACCATTGCAGGAAGACTTTCTTCACAGAAATCCCTGTCATCTTCAGTTTGAACTCTACCTGTGGCTGCCACCAAGGAAGTATTTCCAAAGAAAACAAATGTCTAAAGAAACAAGGGCAGGAGAAATAAAAGGGTGAGTGAGAAAGAAAGACAAATCTGGACAAGTCCAACTGAGTGGTGACATGTCTGCATCTCCAGTGAGGTGATGGAACCAGGCTGGCACCTCTGCACAGTTAAAAACAAACCAGGCTGAGGAAAGGTGATGCTTTCCTTACCCAGGGTCTGCATTTCCAACCCTGCATGCTGTGCTGCATGCAAACATGCTAAATACCTGAGACATTAAATCCCAGCTATTAAAAAAGAGCTGAATTTACAGGCATTTAGTGGAAGAACAATTTTTTTAAAGAATGGTAGTGCCAGGAGCAAGATACCTCTGGCTGTGTGCTGGTTTGCAACATTTTATCATTTCTTGTTAGTCCTGATAAAGGTTGTAAAGGAGTGCATAAACCAGGCAACCTTGCCCAGCTGGACTGGTTTCATTTAACGATTTCTGCTCAAGGTAGAGCAGAGAGAAAACAGAAATGAAACTCTCTACACCCAGGGTAAACAACTTCAGATTCACGAGATACTTCAGAGCACGTTAAAGTAGTCTTTTCGTCAATTTTAAGTGGTTTGGTTTTGGCTGGTTAGGTCTGGATACCTCCAAGAAGGTTTTGCTAGAGGGCAGAACTGTCCTGATTTGCACAATTCCCAACATTTCCCAACATTTCTCGAGATTCCTGCTCGAGTGCTGCTACCTCCTGGCTCCAGGAGGGCAGGGCTGACTCAGTAAACAGGCAGGGCTTTTTGGCCACCCTCCTTCCTTATTAGCTGTGAGCAGCAGATTGTTTAATATTTGAAGCACTCTGCTGAAACCACACTGGCTCATTTATTTTCAAACATTTCAGGGAAAGGGAAACAAGCTGAGTGGAGGGGTGGAGCAGATAAGCAGTGTTTTTCTCTCCTAAGTATTTTATTGATACAGTGGAAAACACCAGCTATAAACGTTTTGACCTTACCTATGTGTGTTGCAATTAGATTATTCAGAAAAGTGAGGTGAATTCCCACTTACACTCCGCTTGGTTGTGCCAGTCACTGCTCTCCTTGCTCTGGTGACAGAGGTTCCTTCACCAGCACATTAGATGAAGCAGCTACAAATAACTTGGGCAAAAGTTTTCTAATCTGAGTAAGGTGTATCCCTATTCAGACCTCACTGGCACAGCCTGAGAGGCGCTCACAGACCCCTCTGGCTGGGGCAGCAGCCCCTGGGGTTCCCTCTCTGTCAGCTGTGGCTCCAGAGCTCCTCAGGACAATGTCAGTCTCTCTGCTGAATTCAGCAGACTGTTGTTAATGTCCTAAAATGACAATATGTCAGTCATCTAATTCCTTCCTTAATAAATAGCTGAATCTCCTCAGCTGTGAGGAGTGTAACAATTTCAGAGGACTCTCCATGCTCCCAAACCTGCAGGAGTTTGGTGTAGTAGGAGCATTGTCAAGGAAGAAAAGAGCAAACCTGCTCAGTTGGAGCAAGTGCCAGCCCTGGTGCCAGCCCACTGGCTGCTGGTGTGTTTGTGTCCTAAAATCCTTGCCTGAATAAACACTGCTGACACTGTGGTGAACCGGGGCATTCTGCAATGCCTTGCACAGGAGACAGAACTCGTATGGATTGTGTGCAGCCCTGTGGCTGAGTGAATCCCAGCCTCAGGCTGCTCCCTTGGGGAGCACAAAAGCGGCTCCCCAGGCTGCCAAACTATCTCTTGCCGACTCAATTCCCAATCTCTTTCTGGAAGCCTAACAAGGAAACGGCTCCATTGTTTTGTCTGGCCAGTTTGTGAGCTGGCTGGCCCGTGTCCAGGCCTTGGGGAAGCAGTGACAGAAGAGGAGGAATTCCCCTGCCCCACCTGGAGCAAACAGCCGCCCCTGCCCATGGGAGAGATCCTGCTCCCAGGCCTAGTGGAGGCACTAAACTTTAACCCAGCTGAGCTTCAACCCTTGCTGCCTTGGTTCCTTTGGAAATTCTCCTCTCCCCAAGCTCAGCGTCATCCTTCCCACCCAGTAAAGATCCCCTGGTTCCTGAGACAGCCCTTCAGGAAAGGATGAAGCATTAACAGGAAAATCACCTTTTGCTTTAACTTGTTGTTCATCCAGAAAATAAATGACTTCAGCATTTCATTATGGGTCCTGGCACAGATTAGCTTTTAATGATTCCTGTGTCCTGATTGATTTGGAAGTGGAAAGACAGTTGGTTTTGCTCCCAGCTCCAGCTTTGGGAACTGAGTCTGGGTCAAGGTGAGTTGCTTGGATGTTTGCAGGAACAGTGTGGTGAGTGACTGCTGTCAGCTGGGTCAAGGAGGAGCTCAGGTAACCCTGCTGCCCTTAACTGACTGCAGCTTAGCAAACAAGCCTGTTGAGGAAGTTTTAGGAGGAAGAGCACCCAGCTGTGTTGGCTCTGCTGGGTTAACAAGCAAACAGCAAATGGCTTTTTACAGCTCAGGAGATACAAATACATGCAGCCCAGTGATAAAAATAAACGCTACTCAAGCCAAAGTTGCATTTCAAAGTGAAACTGAAGAGTAAGTTAGAATTGGGATTTGCATTTTTGGAGTGAAGGCCCACAGAGATTGCATGAGTGGCTGATGAAGTAAATGCATGAATCTGCCTCAAGGTGACAGCTCAGCAGACTTGTTTAGATCTTGCTTAAACTCGGACTCTCCCTTGGAAACTCAGGTGAGAACATCACCAGCCCAAGAGGCCAAGGGGATGACACTTATGAAAATAAAAGACCTGAGCCCAAATTCATGCCAATATCGTCATTTTAGCCTGACTGAAAGGACCATTATAAATCTAGAGCCAGCCTATAATCCTTAATTAAGTGGTTCTAGGTTTGTACTATGGCAATTTATATATGTGTGTGTGTATATACATATGCACAAGTATAAATTATAGCAAGTAGCTTCTGAGAGTGTGCTTAAAATTATACATTGGCTCAGGCTGAAAGGCTCTGTTTCACCAGCTTCATCATGTCACTCATGGTGAGACATATAATTCCATAGGCCCTTCTCACATTTGTACCCCTGTCTTTGATTTTTCATAATTCTACTGTGAAATTGGCCAATACCCAATTAAATCTGTGTCTGTGTCCAAAGAGACTCCTTGCATTCCAGATGTCCTGTCTGTAGGCCACCACTTTGGGGCTGAACATGAAATACAAATGTACAATACCTGATTTCTGATTAATCATCTGGTATTTCAGCAGATCACACAGGACCTCAGCTAAACAGTTGGTTCTCCTCAAATCCAGGCTTAAACTCTGGGACATTGCTGTGACTGTGAAGTAACAAGTGGCATCTTCCCTCCCTTGACTGTCCACACAGACCACCAAAACCAGGATTTGCAATGGTATGGTATTTGGAAAGGCTGGGAAGTTCTGTAGCACTTGTGCAGGGGAACTGGTTATGAAAAAAATAGGAACGCAAAAGGAAATTGGGAGTTTTGGAGGAGCTTTTTGCAGGTGGTTTTTTTTTTTTTTCAGGGGTTTTTGGAGCCCCAGAGCTGGGTGCAGGCCCTGACCCCTCATGCTGAGCCTCTCCAGCTGCACAGGGAGATGAGGAGGCATGTCTGACTCCTGCCTTTGCATGCTCCTCAGCATAGGATTTTTTTGGGGAGGGAAAAAACCCTGATGAATAGATACAGTCACACCAAACGTGCACTGCTGCTCTGCTGAGCTGTTCTGGCTTTGCAGTGCTCCATAACCCATTTGTGGATGCAATGGCTGCTAATGCAGCATGGAGCATGTGGGCTGGGTGTGAAAAACCCCAAAAGTAACTCATCTGAAAGGTAAAATAACTCAAACTCCAGCTGCTGGCTGTGCCAGGGAATCCTGCCTCCCACAGGCCCCAGGGCTGCTTTGCCAGTGGGGTCCTTGGAAAGGTCTCTCCTCCCAACATCAGGAGCAGGGTGTACAAGGGCTGTAAAAGCTGCCTTTTCTTAGACTGAATTGCCTTTTGCACCATTAAAGGAGCAGAGATGCCACAGCACAAGGGCAGAAATAGCCCCACTTCTTCAGGTGTTACCCTGCACCATTTCCAGGGGCACTCACAGCTCCCTGCAGGTTTTTGGAGATGCTGCTTATGCCTCCATGCAGCCCTCACTGAAACAGACAGATGTCTGTGCAGGCAATGGATAGCCCTGGAAATACAGCTCTCCATGAGCATGGGGATAGCCCTGAAATAGAGACAGCTCTGAAAATACAGCTCTCCATGAGCATGGGGACAGCCCTGAAATAGAGATAGCCCAGAAATGGAGATAGCCCTGAAAACACGGCTCTCCATGAGCATGGAGAGAGCCCTGGCATGGAGATAGCTCTGAAATGGAGATAGCCCTGAAAATACAGCTCTCCATGGGCATGGAGATAGCCCTGACATGGAGATAGCCCTGGAAATACAGCTCTCCATGAGCATGGAGATAGCCCTGAAATAGAGATGGCTCTGAAAATACAGCTCTCCATGAGCATGGGGATAGCCCTGAAATGGGGATAGCCCTGAAATAGAGATAGCCCTGAAAATATAGCTCTTCATGAGCATGGAGATAGCCCTGACATGGGGATAGTCCTGAAAATACAGCTCTCCATGGGCATGGAGATAGCCCTGACATGGAGATAGCCCTGGAAATACAACTCTCCATGGGCATGGGGATAGCCCTGATGTGGAGATAGCTTTGAAATGGAGCTGGCTCTGAAGCGGAGATAGCCCTGAAATGGAGATAGCCCTGAAAATACAGCTCTCCATGAGCATGGGAATAGCCCTGACATGGAGATAGCCCTGACAGTACAGCTCTCCATGGGCATGGGAATAGCCCTGACATGGAGATAGCCCTGAAAATACAGCTCTCCATGGGCATGGGAATAGCCCTGACATGGAGATAGCCCTGAAAATACAGCTCTCCATGAGCATGCCCCATGCCCTGGGCACAGAGAAGCAGATTTCCCCTGGGTGCACTCCCTCACCCTTGTGGCTCTGCAGACGTGCTCAGGCAGCTGTAGCAAACCCGGGTCACTGCACACACCCCAGCTGGGTCCCAGGGTCTGAACTAATGGCCACATCACCTAAAAACACCCTCACAGCCTGCCAAGGGCTGAATCATTCACACTGAGGAACCACAGAATGTTTGGGTTGGAAGGAACGTTAAAGCTCACCTTGCTGCACCCCCTGCCATGGGCAGGGACACCTTTCCACTGGATCAGGTTTCTCAAAGCCATGGCCAAGCTGGCTTTGGACACTTCCAGGGATGGGGTATCCCTGGGATGGAATGGTAATGAGGTGCTTGTTTGTTTGGGGGTTTTTTTGGGTGGTTTTGGTTTTGGTTTTTTTTTTTTTCTTTGCCAGAACTCTGAGTAATTCCTCATTGGCATGACTTCCCTGCCTTGTCCGTGCATGAATTCACAAGTCACGGCTGGGCTGCCCCAAACGTTCCGGTGCAGTTCCCACAATAACACTTCCTGTGTGACAGCGTGGTTTTAGAAATTGCTGCACCAGATGTTGCTTGAAACGCTCCCTCTGCTGGCTGTACTGCAAATGATTGTCTTTTAACTAAAAACCTCAGACTAGAATTAGATTGTTGTGAAATTATTAGGTTAACAGTAAGAATTCCCTTAATTCCTTCCTGAATCCCACCTCTCAATGGCACTGAGTGTACTGCACCTGTCCTGGCACAGTGTTTGTGGGAGAGGGACTTTTCTATAACACCAATTATTATTGCTGATTTAGGTCTATTAATATAAAATTTAGTCTCTCGTTTCCACAGATTTTGCCTCTCCTATATCCTTAGACTGTCTTATGATGGGAGGTGTTGGGGTTTGAGATTCTGCCTCAGAAAGGAATAGCTGTTGTTGTAATGGAAGTATTTAGTGTTCTCTACATTTTATAAAATCCAAAAAAGTTATTTAAATATAATTTCTGTAAAAACAGCTTTAAAGGAGCCATTGCAGGGTGGGTTTTTTGTTTGTTTGGGGTTTTTTTGTGTGTGTGTGTGTGAGTATTTTTCTGTTTTATTTTGCCTATGTTCCTGCTGATTAGTTGATAAACCCTTTAAAATGCCATAGAAAATAGTTTGGAAAAAAATATTAGATTTACATTAGGGTTGAATTTAGTCTTACATTAATGATCTGTTGCCAGCTATTTAGATGACATTTACAAAAGAAGTAAATGCCATTGGATCAGTGCCAGAAAAACTGGAAGTAAGAGTGAGGAGAAAACGTGTGTCTCCCCTGAGGATGAACAAAAACATGGCCCAGCTCCAAAGAGTTTTCTAAGTGTGAGTCAGGGAGCAGAACCCAGCCAGGCGGGATGCAGGAGAAGGATTTTGGGATCCAGCTGTGTCAGGCACATCTGGGTCAGGCAGAGCCACACTCACTGCCCTGCCTTGCCAAGCCCTGCACAGTCAAATGTTTTATGGTATCTCAGAAAACATCACTGGAAAAAAAAAAAAAAAAGTTCTACGTTGCCCAGCCTGTTATAAATACATTCAATTTCATGCATTAAATTTTATGCAACTAGGAATATGACTCTTGCTGGCTTAAAAAAAATAGGGTTGTATGCCATTTGAAGCATTTTTTCCCCACTTTTATTTTCAGCAGAAGAGCTTTGTATTCTGTGACAGGCACAGGAGCCTGCTGGGCAAAATGGGAGACCCCCCACATTAGGATATTTCAAAAGCAATGCTGCTATGATCAATAAATGAGAGAGCAGGGGCAGAAAATGGGTTGCAGGTCAGAAAAAAAGAATGTGAAAGGAAGGCAAACAGGAATGAAAAAGAAACCTGGACTTTTGCTGGCTAAACCAAATTTCAAACACACACGTAACCTACTGACACATAAAAATGTGTTTATACATCAGAATGGAGAATGTAAGTTCTGCTGTTTATCTTGAAGAAGAATTACAGCACCAGTGCAGGTTTGTCCACTCCTCAGCACCAGCAGATGTGGTCACCACTGATCATTTGGCAGAAATGAAGTCCAAGGAGGTGACCCTCACAGCCCATGGACACACAGAAGTCTCCTGCCTTGAAAACAATCAAAAATCAGACTGGAAATGTTCAGAAATACAAAACCAGTGGTCCCGGGAAAAATAAAATAAATCACAGGTATATTTCACTTTATTTATTTGTTCTTCATTTTGATAGCACATCTCAAATCACACTTGGTAATGAGATCTTACAAATCTTTCCCCTGCTCTGTGACAAAAAGCAAAAACCAGTCATGCATTAGGTATTGAATGCATTCACATCAAGTATGTTGTATTTTGGGCTTCTGAACATCATAAATATGAGAACATTAAACCAACTGGTTTTAGATTTATTTTTAACAATATCATTGTTACAGATCATAGCAGCTTAAAAGGTTTAACTCAAGTTTACCTGCTTCCAATATTTTTATATTTAAAAGTTTCTAGTAAAGTTTGAAAAGAGATTAAAAAATACAGAGGCCCAAATACTACAAAATAATGCTTTAAAGATGAAGTATTTCTATTTAGTTTATAGGGCTTAAAACTCACAATGTTCTTTCTGCATTGACTGGAATGCAGTTCTGGAATTATTCAGATGAAGGTTAGGAAATTCAACTTATTTGTGATTTTTATGCATCATGAAACCTCTTAAAAGAGGTCTGGGCTTCCAGAAACATTGAACACCCATCCTTTAAGAGGTCCTCAGCTAGGGAGACAAAATCTCCATCTATTCCTGCAAACATCAGTCAAAATACTGGAGACACACTAATATAGTTCTCAGGTCTATGAAAGCAGGATAAGAATGAATATAGGTTCTGTTATGCAAGATTTTTTTTTTCAGCTGTCATCTGAATGCTCTGATAGCCATCAGGAACAACATATTTTTGCAATAGAGGGATAGAGTCTAATTGTAGAAGAGGGAGAAAAGCTACCTACAAAAGGTATCTAGCCAAAATCATGATAAGAAAACAAACTTATTGAACATCTCCTCTGAAAAGACTCTACCATGCACAGGTGAAATATTGCTACAAACATTTGCTCTGATCCTACATCGTGCAAAGTGCCCTAAACTGCTTTGTGAAATAACCAAGGGATGAAGGTGCAAGACGTGCCTGAGGAAACACTTGGAGATGTAGGAAGATCCAGGAACAAATCCAGGTGTTGTGAAATGGATTAATCTTAATTCCTTGCTATCAGGCATCTGCTTTCTGTAACCCTGAGCCAGTCCCTAGGAGCTTGTAGCAACACAGCAGGAAACAACCCTAAACTTTCAATTTGGGGCGTGGGGACTGCGTGCAAAGGAGAACAAAGCACAGGAGCAGGGAAGCTGGGTTGGGACTAACACTCACTTCAAGGTTTACACTGAATTTCATCAGTGCCTTATGTGGCTGTGCACTAAAGGTCTTTTCAGAGCTGGAACTCAGACCTCTTTTTTTTCCTTGTTGTAGGATCCCTCAGGTATCTCTGCAGCTATCAGGTATTAAACCACATGGCTGCAAGATCAAAGTAGTCCAGATGCTTTGACAGAAGTAGTTAATACTGTATATCACATCCACGTGATCTCAGCTATCACACCAGGCTGCTGATGGCTTCGTAAACACGCTCACTCCAGTTATAAACTTGCTACCATTTCTTGTGCCAAGACTTTAATGTGCTTCAGTGCATGAAGGAAATATACAACCAACTCCATGAATATATATATATATGTATGTGTATATACATATATATATATTCCAGCTCTCCCTTTCATTTCAGTAAAAAAAAAAAAACAAAACAGCAGCAATTATTTTTTAGGTTCATAACAGATATTTATAACTTAGCTATAAACAAATGCTGACCTAAAGCTTTGCAGAAAGCTCTCAGGAAAACTTAATTATTTTAAGATTTATAGGAATATTAACCATTTTCTTCCAGTACTACAGTTATACTATGACATACAATCATAGTACATCTACATATTATGCTAATGACAATGAGTAGATATAAATTATATCTTTTCTGACATGGGTTTACTGTTTAAGCAGGAAATTTAGGAAGCCTGTTGTTATCAGTATAGTGATTTTTTTTTTCTTTTTTACTATTTAAATCATAGTTTAAAGTCAGGTAAATGTAGCTGTCTCCATATAAAGGGAAAGGATTCTGGAGCAGGTTAGTAGCTTGTCTTTTGAATGGACATAACTTTGGTTGCTGTCTGCTTAAAGTATACAATCTATGAAATTGTGTTAATGGGGAAAAGGAGGAAAGGGTTTAAATCCAGAGAAAGAGTTTGAATTCCTCTGCAGTGTTAATTGGGTTTCTTGATCAAAATTTATTCTGATTCAGATTGTCACTTGGTTGCTCTAATTCCATCAGGTCTTTGTAAATGCTAAGTGGAAGAAGAATCTGGGCCAATGTTAAAAAAGCTTTGCCTTGTGATCTCTGTGTGAACTATGTTGGGAATGAGTTTTGGCCTGCATGACTGAGCTGACATCCAGGCCTGGTCTCATTAATGGTTTTTCTTAATACACACAACCACATTGACAACCTGCTGTTTCCAGGAAGCAGTGATTCAGCACAGCCATTCTCCTATTTCATTTAAATCCCAGTGAAAGGGGACTGCTCTGTATATATTTTAAATCTCAGAAGGTAGTTTGATCTACCAGTACCTGATGGGTTTTTTTGAAGAACTTTTCAGAATCCTGCTATAAGGAATGCTTTAATGAAATTGATTTTGTCATGATCTCCAAGGGCTAAGAAGCCTCACCTTAGGGTTCCTGACAGGACCAGGACAGAGGGGAGCAAACTGCTCAGCAGGACCCGAGCCCAGCAGCATCCCTGATGTGGGACAGGCTGCTCCAAGCCAGCTCTGGGAGAAGAATGGAAAGTCAAAAGCCATGGGAGCTGCTGAGTGCCTGCAGTCACATTCACATCCGTGTGCTTCACCCACACCTGAGAGTTCAGCTTCACAACTCCTTTGTGAGGTAGGAAATTACTCCCTCCCTTGCAGAAGTGGGACGTAAGGAGATGATGTTGTTCTCTTGGGGACTCACAGGAAGTCTGTAGTAAACTGAGGATGAATTTAATCTCCCACTCTCTCCTCTGTGCCTTTTGACACCACCTTCATTTCTGCAAGCTGTGAGCAGCCTGGACAATAGACAGTCACAAAATGGTTTCACTCCCCTGTCCTGCCTGTCTGAACTTCACAGACTGGCTCAAACTGCACAGATTTGCTGCCCAGTAGCAAGATCACCTTACCTAGTGCAGTCTATGAGACAGACAAAGCTCAGCTGCAAAGCTCAGAATTAAATCTTCTGTATAGATTGGAGCCCACTTCTATCCGCTTGCTTTCCTCCTTTCACAAAGCAGGAAATACAATAAAAACTACAAACACAAAAGAAAAGTCAATGAACAAAAACTTCTACTATTAATTACAAACATTAGTGCAAACCACACAGCAGACTATTTGTAGTAAGGTCAGTATTTTCTGTAAGGAGGTCGTACAATTGAGGCTTTAAACACAGGTGAAGTCACATTCTTTAGCCAAATAAGTAGTCAGCTTTGAAGGTCACTCACACAGGAAACCTGGATTCTGCTGCTACAGATAATATTTTACCTTACCTATTTGTGTGCATGCTATCATACTTTTTATTGAAAATATATTTAGTCCTGTACCTTTTAAAAATATATTTATTAAAAGGCAGTAAAGACCAAATTCCAAAGCTGAATTGCAGGCTTGGCTGAGACTCATCTAGCATCATTTTAACTGTCTAGAAGAGCTTTTGTAAAAAATATTTTTTAAAATTTAAATGAGCCCTTTGTCCATGGCAAAAAGCCAACACCTAAATCCGTGCTTGTCATTCAAATGCATGGCCCTGCTGCCCAAGGTGAGTGTTCTCACTGTGACATCAGATACTCAACACTACTGTAAACTAGCTCACATTTTTACATATTCAGAAGTAGATGTAGGTGTTGGGATTTATCTCACATCACTTGAAAGCCAGGGCCTTTGTACCTAATTAAGAGTCAAACCTTGAAAGTTGCAGCCAGGTTAAGAATCCTGCAGGAATCCTGCTCTCCCTGTTCAACATATGTTTACGTTTGGCAATAGTCATCTGGGAGAAAGTGGAAAAAAAAATTGAGGTTTGAAAAAAAAAAATTACTTCTCAAAATGCACTACTGGGCAAGGCCAATGGAGCTAGAAAACGCTGCAGTTAGTGGTCTGTGCCCCCAGCAGAATTCAGGAAAGTGCACTTTTTGATTGCTTGCTCTTCCGCCAGAACAGACCACGCACCCACCCGGCGGGAGGGGGCCCTCCCCTCAGAGGTTCTCATCCAGCCACTTGATGTAGCTGTCCCTGGTCCTCACGCCGGCCGAGAAATCCGTGGGCCACACGGTGAAGATCATGCAGCCGTGGAAGCAGTCGAGGAAGTGGTCGAGGGTGACGGGCACGCCGGCGCGCTCCAGGCGCTTGGCGTACATGGCGCCGTCGTCGCGCAGCACGTCGTTCTCGCAGGTCAGCACGTAGGTGCGCGGCTGCCGCGCCAGCGTGGCGTCGTCCGCCAGCAGCGGCACCGCCCGCACGTCCAGCAGCGCCGGCAGCCGCTCCACGATGGCCGCCGTGCCCGTGGTCTGCACCACGGGCTTGTAGCTCTTCTTGAAGGAGGGCGGCAGCAGGGACGTCCAGTTGAGGCGCGCGCGGAAGGAGAGGGCCTGGCCGACGTTGAGCGCCGTGTGGTTGTTGACCAGCAGCTCGTGGGCCAGGTCGTAGTTGCCGTTGATGTAGTCGATCCAGTAGTTGACCATGACGTAGCGAGGCAGCACGGGCATGTTCATGTTCTGCTGGTAGGAGGGCGTGTTGAAGTCGAACGCCTGGAGGACTGGGTAGATCAAGGCCTGCAGTTTTGGCCTGACGGGCAAATCCTCGTCTTTGCTAAGCTGTGTGAAAAACACAGTACAGAATCAAGGTTGTAAAGAAGATAAACATATGTCAATGTGGAACTTTAGAAAAGCGAATATTCATTTGACAGTTCTAGAATGAATTCTGCTCTTATACAGGTAATGTGGTTTTTTCTGAAGTATCAGCAGCCTGATCTTTTTTTCCTCTTGTAAGGTGGCCATTAAGGCAGACTCAACATCCCATTCCCAACAGAATTCACTGACATAATTTTATTGAAGGGAGTAAGAAAAAAACATTTTAAAGTAATGTAAAGTGACATTTCTCTAACACAGTGCCCAGCTGAACAAGTGGCACCAGAAGGACTTCCTGAATCAAAGGAGCTACTCTTCTCTTAAGAGCTTTTCATGGATTTTTCTTCCATGAATTGATCTAATTGAGGTTTTTTTCAGCCAATGCAGATTGCTGGCACCCACAACTTCTCCTAGCAAAGACTCACCTGGTGCAGAAGCACCTCCCTGTGTCTGACTCAACCTGCATTTGATTTGAGTCTATCAGTTACACATTTGGTGCCCCCTGACTGCCTTACTGGAAGAGTCAGCAAACTCTTTGTTTCATATTCTACACAAGATACCCAGTGCCCTATTGTGTCTCATCTTGTTTAAAAAGAATTATGCATCTGGAAATCGAATTAGGAATGCTCTTTCCAAAACGTGGTACTATCATGTTTATCAGTCCTCAATACTGAAGCTTTTATTGTAATTGTCTCTTATTAATTTTTCCACCCTAATTCAATATTGCAAGGTTGTCATGATAATTAGTTGTCTGGACATGGTATCTGCTTTCTTATCACTAATGGTTATGAAAATAGGAATAAGTTAGTAATAATAATATCTCATTCAACCGTGAAAAATATTACTTGCCTCGGGTTTCCTTTAAATTCTTTACTAGATCAAATTCAGATTACATTTAAACTGCAGATACACAAAAGAAATTTCCTTAAAATTGCAAAATGCTACAGGAAGACAATTTAACAGAAGAATTAAGCTCCATTTACTGTATATTTTGTCCTTTGTTTGTATTTGAAAGAAATAAAAGCATATTTCCAGAGACAATTATCTAAAAATAAGCAACCATATTAAGAAATTATGCCTACTTGGAAAAATAAGGAGTTCACCAGCAAAATAGGTAAAAAAAATGTCATTTAGCTACTTGCTCTTAAACTCTGGTCCATAACAACTTGTGGCTGTAACAACACATCACAACCTATGTGATTCATTATAGTGACTGAGTCACTTTATGGAAGAGAAATGAACAGATTCTGGCTTTCTACCGTTCTGTTTTTAGGGGTGGCACATCACCCCTAAAATGTAATGGTGCAGCACAAAGAACCTGCCAGCCTCCCTGGGCTGGGCTGCTGTAGTGCAATACAGAACACTCAGTGGGTGTTACCTGCTGGCACACAGCAGCTGCCAAATTCCCTCCTGCACTGTCCCCAGAGATTGCAATTCGACTGGGGTCCACGGAATACTCAGCTAAGACATCAGGCTGCAGGAAATGCTTTGTTGCACGAAGAGCATCGTGGTACTGCTCAGGGAAGCACACCTCAGGCACCAGCCTGTATCTGCAAAAGAAAAGGGGTGAGAAACAATTCTTATCTCTGCTTTATTGTACTGATGTTTTATATTGTACCTTTCCTTTAGGATTTACAGGTGATATCAGGTAATCTTTACTGGAAATAAGTATTTCATTAGGATAAATAGTACAGAAGAAGTAGGAGGTGTGTAATACGTAAGACTTAATCTTATAATTAATGTTCTAATTTAGAAAAATTAAAATGAACCTACTAGACATGATTAATACCAAAATAGTATAAAATTGTGCAGCACTTTCCTAGGATTTCCCAATGGAGGATTTCATCATGCATTATAAAAATCAATAGTTAAAACACCCTTGGCAAGGGAGTCATTGCACACTGCCTGGTTTTGATCCAAATTCCCACCTTAACAAGTACGAGGGTGAGTAAATTGTACACACCCAACACGCTCCTGTTTGGCTGAGCCAAACACCAAAGCACTTCTGCTTCCCAAATTTTTACTGATGTCAGGAGAGAATAAACCTTGCTATCCCTCTGTGCCATGAAAGGAATAATAGCCAAGAACTTAGGTAATTCCAATTTTCTCCAATGCAACAGATACAATAATTCCTTTCCTTTATCAAAGAGAGGAGCAGAAATGGGCAGGTGGGGGATGGAGGCACAGAGAGAGCAAACAGTCTGCCAGGAAGAGCCAGCAGCTGAATCCCAGACATCAGGCTTTCTCAGCTTCTACATAACAGTGCAGGAGAAATCTGTTTGTATTTACTGAATAATTTGACATCCAAGAGTTGTTACTGGGCCTTATGGTACAAAGCAAAGTTTTCAGCTTTTCAAACTATGGATTTTACATTTTCTCAGTACAGCCTAGCAAACCAAAATTCAGTTCTCTGACTCAAAACATCTTTAGACTGTAAACTAATGAAGTTTCATATGCAGAATAAATTTTAAACTTAAGATTACAACTTTCAAATTCCAGTTGTGACCTGCTGTCAGAACACAATCTGTATCTTGTATATACAGGAATCACAGAGTGTCCTTTGGGAGCTTCTTGCAAAACTACGTAACAGTAAACTGTGCACAGATTGTGAAAGTGAGAGGTGCAATTAGACCAACGAGGAATCTAATTAGACTTGACTAATTGAATACAAACACCTTGATTGAAGGATATAATGATTAAGGAGAAGAGGTGATAGTAACTCAAAGTAATAGGCAGAATGATATCAGCTTAAATTAGAAAATTAATAATAAGGAACTTTTCAATATTGTGATTGCTGCTTGTCTGGAATAACCAATAGCTGCTTTTGTAGTTTTCCTTTTTTCTAATAATAAAAAGCAAAACAGTAAAAAAAACCCTAACTAACCCCCTCAACCCTTTAAAGTACACTATAATAAGCATTAAATGAGTAACATCAACTCCATATAATTAAGTTGCAATTAGATCCCAAAGCTTGGTACATAATGAACTGCAGGTGGGAAAATTGAGTAATTTTATCAAGTGGTTGGGTTTGCAAAAGAAAATATTGAAGTTGACAATAAAGATGGGAACAGAACCAATCAAGTTGGAGTCATCTAGGTAATGTATTTAGCTAGTCAAGAGGTTTGTTTGCCTTGGGATTGTTCAACATATTAGAAAAGCAGCCCTGCTTCTCTGTTGTCTGGCAGCCTTCAGCTCTTGAGGGAAGCACAAGGCTTAAAGGAGAGGACTGGAACAGTGGGAGATTGCGAAAGCAGGAGGAAACTGCCAGACCCCACCGTGTACTCTAAAATAATTAGAAACCCAAATGAACTTCTGATAGCATTCCAATTTGTTGCACTTTTAAAAGGATAAAGGTACCAGATTGGTACCTTTAGAAATAGAAAATTACTGTCCAAGTTAAAGCCTTGTAGCAAAGCCACTAGTGAAGGAGAAGCTAAAAGAACTATGTTATATCTTTCTAATACCTTAAAACTACTTGATCAGTTTTAGATTACTCACTCAATAGAGACAACAACAGCGTTCAGAGATTCAGCCATGATTCTGCAGAGATTGTTGTAAAGGCTTGTTCCTGGAAGGGAAGGACGTGGTGTTAGGGACATGTGAGTCAATAGTCACAAAGCTGTCCCTAAGTCCTCTCAGAAAACATACAGCCATCACACAGATATCAGCAAAGAAAATGAGATCAGCCTGCAACTGATCAAGTGCCAAATCCATAGTACAGCAGAAGGAATGTAATTTGTGCCTTCAGAATCCTGCAGTCTAATGCCTCCTTCCTCATCTGTTTCTTGGTGACTTCACATGTCATTTCACCCACCTATCACGTTTTCTCCCTTGGCCAAAATCTAAGGCACCCAGTGGTTTGGGGGGCATTAACATCCAGAGAGAGTTACTGCTGTATGAGTCACTGCCTGTGGTTCATTTTATTATAGCACGCATTGCTTTCATTCAAATGAGTTGCCCTATTAATGTCAGCTGAGCTACCCATTTAAGGGAGGATTAATCACAGCTATCCTATTTATCAGAGGACTGATTGTCTTTAATTTTGTTCCTTTCCAGTTACTTAATTGTTGGTTCCCAGTACTATAAAATATAGGACACTATATGTTTTCTAAAGTATCCAGTCTTAGAAGTTAATATTTAGGTGTAGCAATTGTGTCATTAACTTCTGCACCTTGGACTCAGGGTGACATCTGACAAAGCTAGGCTATAATCAAACTGACAAAGTGCAGCAATTCAATATAAACTTTTGCACAACAAGAGTCATATGCAAACTATTACAGAACAAATGATGCAGGCAGGAGGTTAACAAATATCCCTTAGGCAGGGATAAGAAAACCCATCTCAAACCACAATTCCTCTATAGGAAGAGGAATAAAATGTTTAATTACAGGACAAAGAGACTGGATTTTCCAAAAGAATGTGAAGGCCACATTTTAAAATTTAGAAACCTAAATCTCACTCAAATCATGGTCTAAATGACTTGTACATCCACAGTCCAAATGCAATCAATACAGCCTGTGTTTTGTGTCACTTTGTAAAAATCCACTGATGTTCTTTTTCTGTAGAGGAAGCCGTAGCATGCATCAGGGCTGGATGGAACAATGGGGAAGGGAAAGGGAGAAGACTCTTCTCAGATCTGGATCTCAGAGCAGCCACAGGAACCACATGCCCTTTCACTCCCAAGGCTGTTTTTCTCCTGTACAATGTGGAAGCAATCAGTGGTTACCTTATCACTGCCTATAGCTGTACCTCACTTCCTCTGATCATGTGTGTGGTTTCCAAATTAATGGAGTAATCAGCATTAAATTTCAAGGTAATTATGCTAGTGGTGGTTGTAGTCCCTAAGGAGCAACCCGAAGAGGAGCCAACCTGTTTCCCTCACACTCCTCCTGTCTGTGCTCAGCAGTGTGTATTCCCAAGTAGGTGTTATTTAGGAACTAAACATTAGCAAGGCTGTTGCATGCAGTGTAGATCAGCTCAATCTTCTGCTAATTATTCACTGAAAATGGGGCAAACCCACATAATTTCCTTATATGTGGCCATTGGAACCTGATCACCAAGGACTGACTTTTGCACCTTACCTTGAAAAGTGGGGACTGGCCCAAGCAGCCCACCCAGACATCACAGAAATTTAATCAATAAGCTATTTTTCCCTCTCAGGATGTAACAAAATTAACCTTTTGTTCTTTTACAGCTCACATGCAGATAAGATAAGCACTTCTGCTGTGTGTCCACGATATTTTTCTCCCTCTCTCCTTCGACTTCATCCACCAGAGCAGAGACAGTCACTACTGAATTCAGGTACATCTTAGCAAAACTGCCATTCCTGACAGGAAAAAGAGCTTTTGGCTTTTCCTGCTAGGAGAAAAGCAGACTGGAATCCCATTTAATTACAGGCAGACACCTACTTGCACTTGCCAAGGCCCAGCCCCCTCCGTGGATGTAAACAACGCTGCGCTTGAGGCTCTCATCTCCCTTGGCAGGAGGTTCAAACACTCGCACCTCCACGCCGTCAAAAACAGCATCTGTGATTTTAATGTCTTCAGAGGAGACAGACTTCAGCTTGTCAAAGGTGCAGATCAAATAATTCAGAACTATCAAGTGATGGCTGAGTCTCAGATAGTGAATCAGGTGACACTAGTGGGGGAGAAAAGAAGAAAAGAAATTTTTGTTACTTCAGAGCATATCACACGCTACCACATTGGTGTGTAATACAACTGCCTTCAAAGGGCAGGTCCTGCATGATTCTTACACTATTCACTGGAAAATAGAATTTTATCAGGAACCTCTAATGCTTTTAAAGCTGTATTAAAACAAAACGCTGCCCATAGAAGGATTTTCTGTGGAAAAATAGAATTAAACCATGAGCACTTTGTAGATCACAACCATAAACGAGTGCTCAGATCCTTTGAAGGATGCCTTGGAAGGGGACAAACCTCATGTTCCACTAGGGGACCTATGAAGCTCCTCAGACTGGTGCCAGCAGAGGGCAATACTACACAGGCGATGTTTTTTGGTGGAAAAGTATCAAAAATGCAGATTATTTCTTTCACCACAAAGCGTAAGTCTTTCTACTTCCAAATTAAGAAAAGTTCCCAAGGACTGCAAAGGCATTTGGATACAGGAAAAGTCTTAAAGGAATATAATGGTGGGTTTTGGTTTGTCCTGTGTTTACCTTCTGAATTGGGAGGGATCTGAAATATTAGTCAAGAATAACAGTAGGTTAATGACTTTTTTTCAACCCCAGAGACTCAAGTATGTTACTTTTTTATGTGATTAAGCACTATGAAACTGAAGAATGATCTGATCCTTCTGTCTCCCTATGGTAGAAGGATGCAGATTTTATCCCCTGTAGCTATCCAGGATTTTATTTTCATGTTTATTTTTAAAATTTTGCCCTGACCTGATTAGAAACCTGTTTCTCTTAGCAAACACTGCTGGGATTCAGGGCACTTCTCCACTTGAAATGGTCCCCACATATGACGTGCTCACTATTTGTAGTGCATACCTGCTCCCATGCCCTGGATGGTGCACCAGGGGTGGCAAAAGGGCAGCCAAAGCACCACGAGGACTGAAGTGTCCAGAGTGACCATTTCAAAGAAAAAGTAGTGGAGGTCTTTCCCCTTTAAGCTCAGAAACTGGATAACCAGTGAAGTCTTCTGTACAACTTTCTCAGTTAAGGCAATGGAGTTGGGAAGTAAAATTAACACATATATTTAACATATACCTGTAGGAACAATACCACTAGGAAAACTGTCAGCTGGGACCTTTTATTTTATGTCCAGGTACCAAATACTTGGAACAAGAGGTGTCCTGTTGTATAGAGCTTTTCTACACATGCCCACTCTGCAGTGTGAATTCTGCCAGTCCCACTCGTGCAGTGCAACCTGCTACAAAGAATTCAAGATGCTGACACAGAGTGAGCAGGGTCACCCAGGTACTGGTCTGACCACATTCACCTGCTGAAAAACAGATAGTTGCCAGTTTAATCTGTAAAAATCTGCACACACCCCCTTCCAGAATGAAAGCAAGCTTTGAAGCACTCAGCATCCTCTCTTCCAAAGATCTTACAGCCACAGTCCCTTACATGTAATTTTTTTTCTCTCTCCTAATTAGTTTGAATTTTAAAAGAATTGAAATATTTGCTTTCAGAAAAGGCCCTGCAAAGCTCCCAATGCAGACTGCTGTGGAAAAAAGGACAAGTTTGATATTTAAAAAAAACCCCAAAATTTACACCAAATACAATGGGCTGTTAAGTGACCTCGGAGAGGAATCCACTTCCAAAACAAGAATTTAAAAAAATTACGTTCTTTTCTTGCTTTAACTTGTGGTAACATCACCCTGCTGAGATGGTTTGGTAGGAATACAAGTTTTAAAATGTTTGCTGCTTTTTGGATGGGATATAATTTCTTCATACTGCAAGTCTTTTCTCTGGGAGAAGAAACACCAAATATCCACCCAGCAGGAAGAAATGCTAAATTCACAAGGCTGTTTGTATCTCTGAGTTTCAGCCCATGTTTTTCTCCCACCATTACTTAAAATTCCCACAGGAAAGCCCAAGACTGGTTTGAAATCTGAAGAGCATTACATCTATTAATAATTTGGCACACAAACTGTTGGGCTGCCACTGATGTAACCACATAAAGGTCTGATCCTCTCTGTGCCCTATGGAAGTTCCCAGGGGAGGTAACCACTGGGAAGCAGTTCTAGAAATACTGCTAAAGAAAATAATGTTTTTATAGATTTTATTTAGCCTGACTGTGCTGCAATAGACATCTCACTTTTGGTTTCTCCCACTTTAGTCTGCATTCTTTGTAGACAAGATTACCACATGTTCCCTGGAATCAGAAATGTTTTGCTTTCAAGGCTAGTTAGTGGTGTTTACCAAGAAGTGTTTTGCCCTGTTCTTCAAATCACAGAGCACCCTGGCCATCTGCAGCCTACCATGCTCTTTCATGCCTATCTCTCTTAGAACAGACCACTCTTTCCAGGAATCTATAAACCTGGAAGAGATGATTTCTACATCAGGGCACAAAGGCAACAGTCCTAATTACTTATCAGATGTGGGCAGGTTTTTTTGCCAAGCATTTATCAGATAGATTCCTTGTTAGTCAATCTGTCTAATCAGCCTATTGGCTTGCTATTTATAAGGCACCAGGATTGCACTTTTTGCTGGCAAAGATCCGGTCTTGTCCAAAGTTCTCACAAATAAATTTCTTCTTTTCCTCTCTCTAAATATATATAAAAGAAAATATTTATCATATCTTAGCAGTCTGTACTAATACTCCTGGCAGAAGATGTGGTTGGTCAACTCTCCTCTAGGAGAACTTTGCCAGTCAAAGGACAGCCCTGCCCATCCTGATGCCTGTTCCTCCCTGGCACCTTTCTTGTGCCTCTGGAAGCCTCAGAGCATCATCTTGCTGCACCAGCTGAATACAAACCCAGCAGAGCCTGAGAAACACTAAACTTCAGCCATGGCACCACCTTACTGATCCCCCAAGGCAGGAAAGACGGAGCAGGAGAAAGGATGGGACCAGCCCTTTTGGCAGCAGCTGGATTGCCTTAAATCCAGTATAAAATTGGGACTGCTCATCTCATGTAGCAACAATGGGTCTGATCTTTGCTGGTAGCTGTGATTTTTACCACTATTCCAGTTACAACCTGCAGGGCTGCTGCAGGTTAGCAAATGTAACACTTCAATGGATTTGGGGATTGTGTGGATGTGGGACAGGAGAGGAGAGGAGAGGAGAGGAGAGAAGTGATGTTCTCTGGTGAGAAGGGAGAGCAGACAGCACTGTAATACTAAAAGCTAGCAGAAAGGAAGAGAAAGCATAAGGAAAAAGGAGGAAGTAAAGAGACAACAGTAGAGAAAGAGGAGATAGTATAAAGATGGAAAGTCTGTGGGCAACTGGCCCAGAATTGCCGTGCCAGCCATAGGCACAGCACATCGCTCACTCTGGGTCACAGCTGCAAGTTTTCCCACTACAGCAAAATCTCCTTCTTTTTCACCAGGTCATTCCCACCACTGAGATTTTAAGGTAAGGACTATGCAGGCACTTCCTATGGATTGAACCATTCAGGACTGACACCTTCTTTCTGGTAAATTCTTTGATTCTTTGATCTGGGGTGCCAGATACTGAAACATTTAATTGATGTAGAAGAAATTTTTCAGTAAATGACGAAAGGAGTCAGGGCAGAATGAACAAAGTACTGCACCAGTGAGGCACCATTACTTCACCTTTAACCACCAATATCTGTCCCTAAATTATATGGATTCTTCTACTGGCTCCTCAGCTGATAATTTCATGAAGAAACTCATCCCCTCAAGGACTTGAATTCCATTCTCATCATGTGTTCTGCATTGCAAAAAAGTAACCCAAAAGTTTTTGCTGCAAGTGTCCAGTAACCTCTGACGCTGCTCAGCACTCTGGGACTCTCTGTCCTCAGATGACCTCCCTGGCTAACCGTGGCTCTGCCCTTTAGCCACGGAATTATTGCGACAGGTCGCACAAAGGCAACACCCTCCAGAGACATCAGCTGCTCCCTGCAGCGCCCTCCCAGCCGGGCACAGCCAAGGTCCTGCACTGACCTTTCAGGCTTTGGGGGCATCGGGAACTGGGCAAACAGCTAAGGCTCTTTCTACATCCAGCACTACTTGGGACGGAGCCAAATCTCACTCATGACTCAACCGAGTAATGATGCTGGAACTGTGAGGCTGAAATGTCTAAAACTCAACTTCCTACCTTAAAAGACACAGACAATATAGTCAGTTCTGGCATTGCTTTGAAAAGGATACTTCTATAAACATTAGAGGCCAAAACGCCAATGACAATTAGTGAAAAATAAACAGGATCATTTCCACATATAGCTGTGTGTGGAACATATTGTTTTCTGTGCATTTCGGGCAATTTACCCTGTTTAAGGGTGATTATACAAAAAAGATTTCTCAATGCAAAATGAGAAATCATTTTTACAAAATGATTTCTCAACTGGTCTTTACTGGTAGCCCAGTAAAGAACATCTTTTTAATACTATTAGATAAGGACAGTTTTCAAAGACAGGTGCTCTTGGTTTCATGATTTTCCTTTAGAACTAAAAAGAAAACAGGAGGACTGTTTTTCAGTTCATTAATTAGAAGCAAAATCTAGATTACATTTTAATGTAAGGTTTTGTGAGGTACCTATTCAACCATGATGATTTGCTTTTATAGCAATATAAGTTACCTGTTCCTGCAAGAAGGACTTGCAGTGTGGTTCAGTTTCTGCTCAGGTGCCAGTGCTGTGAGATCTACCTGCCATAACTAAAAACCTGTTTTACTGTAAATCAATTCTAAGACTATTCTTGCATCCAAAACCATCAACAGCTTACTTCACTGCCTACAACTATGATTTACATCTGTCCAGAAGTCACACTCTGATATATGTGGGTAGAGAGAAATTAAAATGTTAGAAGAACTAACACTGTTTTCCTTACTCTTGAATGTTGATATCCCATGGTTGATTTTATTCCAAAAGTGAGTGGAAAAGAAGCAGAAAGGAAACACTTGGCTGATGAGAAGTTTTTGCCCTGTACAGCTGCCTGCCTTCTTCCATATACATCTATCTGAGGGCCTCTATGCCAACCCTTCCAAACCTTTGCTGACAGCTGTCCCAATTCCAAAAAATTCTCTCTTTCCTTGCCATGCACCAGAATAGCAAGTGTCTTGACAGTCATATTCTGAAATAACTTATTTGAAAGGACTTGAATAAACATGTGCTGCTCTTTTCCTTCCTCTGAGGGAGAGTGGTTAGAGGAAGAAGTGAAAACTGCCTGTTATCAATTCTGCTGTTACAGCAGAATTACGAAGTGTTGCTCCAGACACTTCTAAATAGACACCAACTGAAAAAATTACTATGGTTAAATCTATGGCTCAATCCTGTAATTAACTTTATGTGGCTTCCCAAATTTCAGTCTAGCTGAATTCTAATGTACCTGTATGTATATGTACGTATAAAAGTTTTTACTTTCTAATCTCAAATTGTGTTATATCACAGTTTTATGTAAAAATGTTACCATGCCCCATTTTGAGACAGGTGATGGGCAAATTATCCTTTCTTAGGTAAGCATTTTCACATCGATTCATTAATATCATTAAAGTCTCAATTTCTCTGTTTTCTTTCCAGGGCATTAAAGAGGGCACAGGAAGAATGCTCTGAAAAGTCATCTCAGTTTTCAGCTCCTTCACTGGTATTTTTGTGACCTCAGATAAGCACTGCAGCTCTTCCTACCTCTGTTCCCTCCAGTTTAAGACTAGGTTAGCAGTATCAGTTCCCTTCTGTAGTATGTTTTGAAACCTACATAAAGAAACTGCCCTATAAACATTACACACTTTTAAAACCACCTGATTATACTTGTTGGGAGTATCACACTGAGCCAGGACACTGACTCAGTCCCAAGCTTGTAAAGAAATTTATAGCTGACTGGGACAAAACTCTACATGCAAATGTAAAAACCTTATCATTAGTATGCTGGAAGCCAGTGACAGCCCTATTGTGTTTTCTTCACAGTGATTATTAATGCACTGAGCAAACAAACACATTATTCCTAACATGAAATGGTCACACTTAATCATCAGAGTCTTGACAAATCCATTTCAAAACAAGCAAAAGACAATTAATTGATTTGAATTACGTGAAATTTGTGGGGAAAAAGTAAATTCCAGAGATTTTAGAATTGGAAAGGTATTTCTGTCAGCTATCAGACCTATAAAGCGAAGTAATAAACAGCAAGCTGAAATACATTCAGAAGTGGGTGAAAGTTCAACAGTCACACTGAGAGAAATGTTAAACCATTTGGCCTTGAAATAGCTGATAGAGAAAGAAAGAGGAAGCTGAGCTCTAGAAAGGGACATACCCTTTATTATATATATATATACACACACAAAAGCTGCCTAACAAAGTAAATACACAAGCTTAACTTTTACAATCCTACCTTAGTTCACAAGAGTTCCTTCCTAATGACAGTCACTTACTCCCGACTGTGCTGCCTCAGTGTTAGAAAGACTTCGGAATACTTGGAAAACACCTTCTCTTTATCTCCAGAAAGCAATGCCCCAAGGGTCACCCGCTGTGTCACTGGGGCACCTCTCACAACTCACCTCCCTTCACGCTTCTGTGTAAAACTTACTTGTCCCTTTGGTTTGCAAGTGATGTTACAGGAACTGTTACTTGCTTAGTAGCTTTTCTCACTATTGATGTTTTTATTTCTAAGGCCAGAGATGTAAACAAGTAAGAAATGACCCCTTTCCCCTAACAAAGTCTTTCCTGCCCCAGAGAGTGAGGCAGATGTGGGCACCTCAGCCCTGCTGCCAGCCTGCTCCAACTGGCATCCACCAGGCTTTGTCCTGACAGCTCCTCCTGGGATTATGACCTCTAGAATATCTGAAAAGAGAGACTCCCCAGCCTCCAAGCTAGAGGCAACTAGATGCACCAGAATGCATCTATACCCAACACACCACATAAACAAACTGAATGTGTAGCTGAGGCAGCAGCAATAAATAAATAAATAAATAGTCACAGTTATACCATTTTCTAAAGTGAGGTCTCCTTCAGCCAGAGGTTCTGGCCTTGATCCAGGTGTTCCTGGACAAACCATGCCAGTGTGTTTTGCAGGCAGCATGCTGGGCAGGCACCATGGCCCTTCTGTCCTTACTTACCAATGAATTTGGGCAAGCTTTCGACCTGCAGTTCAGTCACTTGAGTTAAAAACATGGAGCAAGTGAATGTCAAGCCATAGATTTTACTGCAGAACTTACGCTATTGTACTGTATACTTTTTCTATCATACAGGAGGATATGCAAGTGACCAGGTTTTAGCTGTACAGTGAACAGGTTTTATCATTTCATCCTAGAGGTACGCTTTGATTCAGCTATACAATTGGACCATAAGATGTCCCAGGAGATCAGATGAGTGATCCATTTAGTCCCAGCCTCTGTCTCCAAAGGTGACAACCAGAGAAGCTATTCAAATAGAATATAAAAGTTTGGTCCACTGTCCTCATGTTTCCCACTATTCATCTATTTCATGCGTGAAGAACGTAGCAGGTACGTTCCCACCCAGTCCATTCATGAGCCCTCTGGTCACTAACTCATTTAATCTCTTTTTGAAGGGCTCATCATCTGCTCAAAATACAAGCTTTTGGACATTTCAAAACAATTCAGTAAATTGAAATTAAAATCAAAACAACTTTCTATTTTCACATAAGTAATGCCTTACACCAGTGCTGTCCATGACTGATCAGTCGTTGTGAAAGATCTGATAATATTAGAAGAAAACAAACTTCACAGCTAAAGCCATTATCAGAAATTTTGTCCATCTGTTCTGTTTTACGTCAGCATAAGAACAGAAAATAAGGGAGAAATCATTAAGTGACAACTGCTTTGTGACAAAAAGCAAGCAGATAATTTTCTTTAGTAATAAGACTCCAAATCAAGGCAGTTTAATATTTGTAAGAGCTTCATATGTCTTCTTTCCCTAAGGCATACGTAACGGATCAGATTAAAACCCACTAATTCTTTTTTCCTGACCAAGAGCCGGCAAGTCGCGCACCAGACCGAGCCCCATGCGGTGAGGCTGTGCCAGGAGCCCCGGGCAGCGCTGGCACCCGGCGGTGCCGGCCGGCCGGACAGGGGCGACCCCCGGGGCTGTCCCGCACGGCGGTGCCGCTGTCTCCGTGGAACCAGCGCGTTACCGAGGGACACGAACCCGCTTCTCCTCCAGCGTGCGGGACCGGCCCCAGCTCCGGCCCGCCGCACAAGCGATGTCACCGACCCGGGGACTCCCAGCTCGGCTCCGGCGCCGGGGGCCGGGCCGGGCGGGCTGCGCGGGGGCCGCGCCCGCTGCGCGGATGCCCCGGGCCGGCACCGTTACGGCGCTTCCGACCGCCTCCGGTGGCGGTGCGGGGGCTGTCCGCCCGCGGAGCCACAGCCGGGCTGCCGGGGCCGCCTTACCGTCTGCTGCACCGCCCGGAAGGTGGCATCCAGCAGCATCAGCTTCCAGGGGTCGGACACGGCGCCGGGGAGCGGCAGGTACACGTAGTAGGCGGACAGGGCGGCCAGCGCCGGCAGCAGCACCCAGGCGGCCCGCATCGCCTCCTCCGCGCCGTGTGCGGCCGCCTCGCCGCGCTCCCCGCGGGGCGCGCACCGCCCCCGGGCCGGCCTCCCCCGGAGGAAGTCCCGGCGCTTCCTCCCGGGCCGCCGGCGGTGTGCCCGGGCCGAGCCCAGAGCCCGCCCGGCACCGCCCCGCCCGAGCCCGCCCGCCCCTCGGAGCCACCGCGCCCCGCGGCCGGGCACACTCGGCAACGGCCCGAGGCTGCCCGGCCCGGGCGGGGGCCCCAGGGGGAAGGGGCTGTGCAGGCACACGAGACGTGGGATGACAGAGCTCCTCCATCGCGCCCTCGGCCAACAAAGGCAGGCAGCCACATCTGCAGTGCTGCCTCCTGGTACCCCGCAACCACTGCTGGTACCCCATACCCACTGCTGGCACCCCATACCCACTGCTGACACCCCATACCCACTGCTGGCACCCCATACCCACTGCTAACACCTCATACCCACTCTTGACTCCCTGTACCCATTGCTGACACCCTGTACCTACACCTGACCCCTGTGGGGGCTGACCTGGCAGCAGCCAGCCCGACCCACAAGCAAACCCCATCATTTTCATGGAATCACAGGATGGTTTGGGTTGCAGGAGACCTTAAGGACTGTCTCATTCCAAACTCCCTGCCATGGACAGGGACACCTTCCATTAGACCAAGTTGCTCTAAGCCCTGTCAGACCTGGCCTTGATTTTTGTATTCAGGGGTTGCAGCAGCAGATGTGCGTGGTGGCAGCTCTTTGCCAGCAGAGAACGAGAACATCAGTGTTCAGGTAGGGTTTGCCCTTCTCCACTGAGCCCAGAGGCTGAACAGGTGAGATGAAGGCTTTAACATGGATCAGTTCAAGTCAGTTTGAGAGGATCTCAGATTCAAAGGGTTTCTAGGAACTCAGGGACACCCTTATTTTACCTGAAGAAACCATACTGTTTCCCATTTAACACATCACAAAAGTATTCCAGACAGATTATTTGATTAAGGTATGTTTATTTTATAATTTTGTTTTGGACTGGGAGTTTGTTGGGGATTTCATTTTTTTACCATGGTCAGTAACAAATTTTGGTTTAACACAGGAATATTTCTTGTACCTAAGACAGGGAAAAAATTAAATAAATTTTTTTCATCCCAAACACTAAAGAGTTCAGCCTTTATATGAGTCACTACTTAGTCACAGTCCTATCGTCAGCAAATTAAAATATTTGTTTAAATAGCTAGATTTACGTACATTACTAATCTAGTGCAGGGGGAAAAAAAAAAAAAGAATGAGCACCAAACTTAACAATGACAATAATTAAAAATGAATTCATAATACTAAAAAATCACATAGAAATATAAATGGAGTCCCAGAAAGCACAAGTTTCCTTTAAAAATTGACATGAAAACGTAATATAAGAAAAATATGTTTCTAAGAAGTAAAAGGTCAGCTTTTAGTCTAGCTTTCCTAGAACTGAAGTACCACCTTGCTGATTCTAAAGGTTGCAGAAGAAAGTTTCTGGAATGACTGGAGGAATTCAGACCCTCAAGTATCTTTAACCTTAACAACAGCAGATGGATTTTCTGGGGTTTTCACAGTCTGTTTGGGTAGATTGTGAAGGGAAGAAACAAGCTTTGCCAAGAAAACAGGAGAGGGTAAGTCCCTGAGCTCTCCAGATTTTTATATAAAATTGTGCCTTTTTGTATTATTTTATACTCACACCTTCTCTTTCCCCTTGTGCCCTGCTTCCCTGCCTCCCTTGCTTCGCAAACCCTCTTTGCTTTCCCAAGCTCCTGCCCCTAAAACCCACACCCAGCATCCTGAGTGTAATAATTGGTTCTCATCTCTTCCAACAAAACTCATTGCTCCCAAACCTCTGGCAAAACTGAGCCCCACTCTTCTCTCAGCTATTTATCTCCTCAAAGTAGAGATAAAAAGGTTGGATGGGATTTTTCTGAGGTTTCTCATGCTCCCACTGACCCCCCACATAGATCTGGTGCTTAATCTCTCCCTCACATTTTGAAAACTGCTGCTCTGGCTAAACTGAATCAATGGCTCTTTGAGGAATCTCTTGTTTTCCAGGTGCTGAAAAAGAAGTCAGTTGATTGAAAAAAAACCTGAACCAACAACAAACCACTGTGGTTTGAGAAAGATCCCTTTGTTTAAAAAAGTATAAAAGAGATAAATGAAACCCCAGGGTGCTTGCAAGGCATCTAGGGGCTGGCAGTTTACCTTGGTAAACTCACACCCTGAAGCCAAGAAAGAGGTGTTGGATCCCAAATTCCCTGGAAAATAGCACCAAGGCCTCCTTGGGCCTCCTGGCGTTCCATCAGCTTTTCTGATGTGTTCTCCTTGTCTTTTTGCCACAGGTATGAGATCCCTGCTCTCACGTGGGTGTCGTGTCAGGATTTGTTTAATGGTTTAATCTCCTGAAACTTTCTCCCCGTGGGTGTCACTGCTTGAGGAAACGATTTAACTACAAAATAAATGTTAGATTCCTGGGTTACTGATGCCTGTGTAACTGGAAGGAAGGGCATGTTTCAGCTGCATGTTACATTTTACAGAATGCAAAATAATGGGTGTTTCTATTTCAGAGCCTTTTATAAGAAAAGGACTTTGATGGTTAAATGTCAGACATATGAAGAATAGTAATTATTTTGTAATTGGTCCTGTACTAATCTTTAGTAAGGATAAATGAACTTGTTTAAAAAATCCAACAACTTAGCCATGTTTTTTAAGCGATTACAACCTAAAATTTGTCTACATTCTGTTCCTTGTACTCCAAGTTCACAAGAATAACCAAACTCCTTTATCAGTTTGCAATTCTGAATTTTCAAGTATATTAAAAAAAATGGGTAATGCAAGTCACTCCCAAATGCAGAGGTGCCCTCTATTTATGTACTGAACATTTGGGTATTGATTATATTATTTTTTAAACCTTTTACTGAGAAGTGATATTATCTCTTAATCCCCCATCCAAATAAATATGGTTCTCCTGTCTTTGCAGGCACAACATTTTATACAGACTTTTCTTTTTAAGATCTTGCTGTTAAGTGAAAATTAATGTGCAATCACCAATATCTTTTTCAGAAACAAGTAATGTTGACTCCTGTACTGCAGCACTTGTTGCAAATCTGGGAGAAACCTGGCCACTGGTCCCAGGTGTTGGGGAAACCTGGCTGAAAAGGACTTTTTAAGAGTGCAGAGAAAGGAGCCACCAGTGGAAAAGCCAGTGAAAGTTGGCCTGGCCTGGAAGTGCAAAATGATGGCCCAAGAGGGTACTTAAAGGTCACAAAAGGACCTCAGGTCAAGGTGTATTTTGACTCTAAGTTATTATTGAAATTAGTCAATGTGAAATAAAGTAATTGTAGGGCTTGTGTAATTGTGTAATAATTTGACACCAGCGTCAACATGGAACTGACCTCCTTGTTTTCCAGGCTGTTATTCTGAAATCTTTTCCTCAGGAAAATAGTCCTAACTTCTGTGTACCTCATCAGCAAGTCTGTATCCACATAAACAACACCTGTTATAATTTTTAAATGATTTTTCCTATTTTGTTTTTCTTCTGAATCATAAAAAGTCTATATGGATTTTTATAGTTGCTGGATCAGTCATGAAAAAGCCTGACCGGAAAAACTGTGTTGTATAAAAAAAAATTTGGAAGATCTAAAAACTCAGTTTGGCAAATAGCAGAACATTGTAGAAACAGAAAATATATCTCTCATTGTTTTTATATTGGGAGTTTACATTTGCTAGTGAACCATTGTGCTAAATCAGGTTCCAGGATGCTCAGCCCTACGACAGAATTCCTTTCTATACCAGTATGCTTTAGTATTAGGGAAAATTAAAAATAAAAGGACGGTTTAAGCATTTGGCATAAATAATTTGTTTCGGGGCTGGTGCCGTGGAGTCAGCTGGTTGATTTCCATCTTGACCAGTTGTATTTTCCCGGCAGCTCCTGTTTCCTATGAACGGATTATTCTGAAACTCAATATAAGAAATGCACACGGATATCCTTTTTTTACTTATTAAGCAGCGTTAATGTTTTTGCGGTGACCACAGCGACTTAATCCTGGTGCCCTGGCTTGGTGCGGGGGTCGGCCGGACGCGGTGATGGCCGTGAAGGGAGCGGCGCTCCCACCCCGCCCGCTCCATCCGGGTCTCTCGCCGCGGCCGTTGGGAGCGTTCAAACCCCGCGGCAGCCAATCAGCGCAGAGAGTGCCCCTCGTAACAGCCAATCATCGCAGAGCTCTTCCCTCCCGCCCACTCAGCAACCTGCGCTCGGTACCGCAATAAGCGATGTTCATCTGCCCAGGAATCCTCTCACAGCCAATGGGAGCTCGCTCCATATGAGTGGCAGGAGCAGCGACCAATCCACGTGGGACAGTAGCGCAGGGCTGGCCGAAAAGGGAGAACAAGTGGGCGCGGCATCTCGCAGCCGTGGCGAATAGGAGGGCGGCTTGCAAAGGGGCGGTGTGGCCGGCAGCCAATGGGCGGCGGTGTGGGTGGGGGGGCTCGCTTTTTGAATTGGCGGCGGCCGCTGATGGCGGATGGCGGCGGGCGGCACCGGCGGTGAGGGGGCAGCGGGGCCGGGGGGTGCGGGCGGCTCGGAGCGGGGCGGTGTGTCGGGCAGCTGTGGGGCGTCCGGGCCCCAGCGCTGCTCCGGGGCTCCTCAGGCCGCCGGCCGTGCTCCTTGGGCAGGGCGGAGCCCCGGGCCCGCCGGCACCTGCCGGCTCGGGAGGCGAGAGGCTGTGGCGGTCCCTCGTCTTGTCCTGTCTTGTCTTGCCCCCGGCCACCTCCCTGCAGAGGGCTCGGGAACCCTCCTGGGTGGTTCCTCGGGAGGGAAATGGGAAACGTGGGAGGTGTTTACTGTCCTTTCCTTGCTTAAGCGAACATATTTTGGTTTGTGGATGTTTTGTGTCCTTCAGGCTTTCCACAAATGGTTGGGAGGTCATTCCTGAGTGTGATGCTGTGGGGGTATGAGCTCTGCCTGAAGCCTGTAGTGATGGAGTTCAGGCTTTTGCTCTTTATATGAGGAAAAACTGTTGTGTTTGTGTCTGTGTGTGCTGTTTGTTTTCCTCTGTATCCTGGCACTCCCAGTCCGTAAGTTTAGTGACAAATATTGTTATTATTTTATGATTATTAAAACAAGGAATATTTTTAAATACACCCAGGATGGAACCTCAGAAATAAAGAAACTGGAAAATCCATAAAGAAAATCAATGCCTAGAATAAAGTCTGGGCTTCTTCAAATATGCAATGAAGTTCTTTATAAGGTCATATACATGTTTTTCGGTGTAAAAACCATACTGGTGTCTCAGACTTCTAAGAAATAGTCTCTAGGATTTAAGTTTAGTTGCACCTTTGACTGGAAGGCTTGTTTTCTTCTGAATTTGCCTGTAATTGTCATTGTAATCATTTTTAACAACACGGTTTGAATCTGCCAAGATTATATTTCCCTCCACCACTGCCAAAATAATTGGTAACTGTATAACAGTTCCTGGTGCTGACATTGTAACGTTCTGGCAAGGTGATTCCCCAAAGACTCTTTATGACTGAGGTTGCTCTCTTCTCTTGCTGTGGCTTAAGCTGCTCAGAGAAAAATGAGGTGAGTGCCTGGGACTTAGGTCTAGGAAATTCAATGCCATGGACGTGCACAGCTGTGTGTGACCTGGGAATTGAACCTCAGGTGGCAAGTCTGGTAGCTGAATATATCTAGAATAATGATAGATTTGTAGCGTTGATTATTGCTCATCACTGTACTAGGAACTTGGGTGTTATGAAGAATTGAATCCCTTCCACAAGTCCCAGATGTAATCTCTGGAAGACAAAGCCTTTTCTGTGTTGCTGGTATGCCAAAGTGCCCATTGTTTTTGTCCTCTGATTTACTTTGCTGTTCCATGGGGTGGTGGTTACACAATTTGACAAATAGTATGTGCTGTTTTCTAAGGGCTTTACTACCTCAAGAATCCTCTTTCAGACAATGCTCCAGTGCAGTATTTGAGTAGCTGCTGTTTTAAAAGGGCATTTACAGTCACAAGAACAGTTTCAGTTGAAGTGCTACAAAGGGTTATTATTCGATGGCAGTTCAGCTGCAGTTGCTGCTCTAGGTAACTGCTGATATCACCATGTAAACATTGAAATCTGGGCGTGAGATGAGTCACAGGAACTGCACCCTGTATGCCTCGTGTGTGAGAGAAAACGTGCTGTGTGTGGGGCAGGTATCTTAGGAGAGCCTTTGTGGTGCAGGACTTGGGTAGGTAGCTCCCAGAAAATGAGAGGGTTAAGGGTTCTTCTGCCTTTCCAGTAGGTGACAAGTGTGATGGGCAAGGAGAGCACAGATCCATTCTGTTTGAGAAGAGAGAAGGCCTCTTTATCTGATGATGAAAGGGTACTTCTACTCTATCACAGTTAAAGCAGGCCAGTAGACCAGACCATACAGCTAGACATATATATGCATATCAACTTTGCAGAGACTCTCAACCCTTTTAATTTTTTTTAAGAGTAAATAGTCTTGGTTCTACTCTCTGGGTATGATTCTACTCTCTACATTTCTAACCACAGTATCTATAGCCAGTTCACCTGAAAAATCAGATTTTAGCAAGATGTTATGCTTACCCTAATTCTTCTGCTAATGTTTCAAAAACAATGCTAATTTTAGTCTCAACTGTAGCATATAATAGTTTGTTACTGAAAGAAACGTGCTTTTAGTTTGGTGCTTTGTGGTTAAGGTCTTTTAAAGGATCACTTGAGTTCATGCTTCCCTGTGCTCAGAGCTGAAGTTCCCTCTCTGCAGCTCTCTTGCAGACGAATTGCAGAATTACAGAACTATTTCTGTAACAGCTTTGTTGTCAGTCCTTTCTATCAGTTGTGTTACTCTTGATGCTCTTTCAGAGCTGCTCTATCAGTGTGAGTGGGAGTTCAGTAAGAGCCTAAATGTTTTGTTTTCTGAAGTCACTTCTGACAGCCTTGGTCATAGGACTCTTATGAATGAGCTTTTTGCACCTATAACTGAGTTTGGCCCCTGCACCTTCCAGCTGTTGAAGAGAGAAACAAGGCATAATCATGGCTGACAACAGTACTCTGGTGTCTGAAACTGGGAGGAGCCTCTTGGCTGATTCTTCTGTCCTTGATTCAAAAATTATAGAAACCTCCAAAGAAAATGTATTCCGTGCAACTGTTCTGGATGTTGAAGGTAATGGGGGAAGTTTATTTTAAGACTACTCTGGTTTTGCAATGACTGATTACTTTGTTGGTATTTAGTAGTTTTGAAAAACCAAAAGTACTTTGATCTCTAAAATTGTATGTACAGTAGGGAAAAGGGTGGTGATCTGGAATCCTTTCACTAAGAAAATTTGAGGTCACAGCCCAAATTGGATGGATTTTGTGGCTCTTGTACAGAAAGCTGTCAGTTCTATTTGATGCCTCTTCTGTGGAATAAATCACTCCAGGTGACATTTTGATAACAGTGTTTGGAAACTGCAGCTGCTCTGTTGTGTACAGGTGGATTGTGTACAGATAATGGGTATAAGGTAGAGAGGTGGAGAGAATAATAGTCTTGAGCCCAAAATTTATTCAAGAACAAATCTTGAAATTAAAAAACAACCACCAGTGTTTTCCTCCAAGGTAGTAGCCAAAATCTGTTGGTGGTCTGTTGATGCCAATGATGTGGAGGAGACACTTGTTCTTCCTCCTAATATTTTCAAGGCTTATTAATACATGTAAAAAAACCCAAGGCATCTAATTTCAGTTCTGATATTTCTGGTAACTACTCAGTTACCAAGAAAGTAATGAACCTTGTCAGTCAGGAACACAGAAACCAGAAAAGATACCAGCTGTCTATTTTCCAGCAAGTCTTGGTACCTAATTCTGCTAGAAGAATATAATTTTCTTGGGTTTTCATTTGCTTATCATCTTTCCTCCTCCCCACTCCTTGATTTACAGTCTTGCTTTGTCTGGTCATGAATTGCAGATTCTTGTTTCACCTCATACTAGAAAGTTTGGGCTTTAAGTCAATTAGGTATGCCTTAATTAAAGGACATTCTTCTTGAAGTAACATTTATTTTCAGGATTGTTCCTGATAAGGAATCCTGAATGGTTTCTGTCTGCCTGTGTTCTTCTATACATTATTGTTTGATTAAGACATAACATGGATTTTTCTGCTAAAATACAAATATTATCCTTGCTTTTCTCTAAGCAGAAGAAATGCCTCAAATAGAAACAAGAGTGGTTTTGGTTCAGGAAGCAGGGAAACGTGAGGAGCTTCTGAAAGCCTTGGAGGTATGTGGGCCTGAGATAAAACAGTTACTGGAGGATGTGTTATGCCTTCAGACTTCTAGTAACCAATTTGCTCCTGTACTAAAGTTCTCCTCTTCCACAGACCATTAAGATAATGGAAGTACCTGTTATAAAGATAAAGGAAAGTAGTCCTGATAAATCAGAAGAAAAACTAATAAAAAGTATTATTCATATGGTATGTCATGCAATTCAGCACACGTAATTGCATGCAGCATGTTACACTTCACTGGGACTGAAATGTGCACATGCTTTAATTTGTGTTAATTGGGCATAATGGTCCTAATGTAAGCTAATGGTTCTGATGGTGTCACAGCTCATCAAAATTAGCACTTTTTTAAAATATAGAGTAATACTTGCATCTCTTACCTAGTGGTGTTTTCTAACAGAGGCATCAAAATATCCTTGGGGACATCCAACTGCATGCTTGTATTCACTCACACATAAGTTTGTGCTATGAACTGACTTTGTCAATGGATTTCTCTTTCAATTGAAAGCTGCATTTAAACTGAAATGCAAGAAATGCTTTTCCACTTCTTGATGTGAAAAGAATAAGAGATAAAGTTTGGAACTAATGTTTGAAATTGGAATGGACTAAATTTTTTAACTCCTTAAAATATCAAGCAATGAACAAAATCTATTTTTGTTCTGTAGGTGTTCTGCAGCATGGATCTAACTGTTGCAAACTGGATGCTACTTTTTAGTAGCATCCCAAAGTACCCTGAGCTGTTCTGACAGTCTGAAATTCCATTTATCTTTTGAGCTTAGGGTGTTTTTTCTATCTAGCTACTTCCAGTGCTATATTATCAGTATGAACTGATATGTAAACTGCTAAAGCAACCAGAATTGAATCTTCAAAAGCAGGAATTACTTTGACATTCAGTCTTAAAGCATGCAGCAGTTCATAGCTATTCTTATGCTAGAGAACAGTGCATTGCATTCAGCTTTCACAAATCCTAACTCTGTCTCTGAAATATGAATCACACATTTTTCTAATGGTCCAAAATAAACATCAGTTGAATTTTACACTTGTGCAAGTATGTTGCCTGACTAATGCTTTCCCTTTCACCCCTGTGCATCAAGGAAATTAAAATGCCCTACATCAAGACAGACACGCTAGAAGAGCTTGGAGATTCTGATTCCCCAGAATTTGAGACGATCTTTGTTGTGTCAGATTTCCAAGCTCCCATCTTCAGCAACCTCTGCAAGGCAGATTGCCGAGTCATCGGGCCCCCGGTCGTGCTGCACTGTGCACAGAAAGGAGAGGTGAGTGCTTCCTGCTGAAATCACATCAATACTTCCCTGCTGCAGTGTGTTCTAAGAGTTCACAGTAAAATCTCTCTTGCTCTTCCAATCAGTTATAAACATTCCTTCAAGATAATTTTAAGAAAAGCAAGTCTCTAATGCTGCGTTAGAATATGGCACATAGTGAGAGAGCACAGGCAGACAGCAATAAGGCAACAATTGCTGCTGTAGCCGTGGGAGTTGTTGATCACCAGTTGGGATTGTGCCATTAGGAATGGCACCATACAAATGATTCTCTAGTAATGACTTCATATTTCCAAAAGTTATGTAGAGCAGATGGGCTGGGGAGGAAGTAAAAAGATGGAATGCTACCTGTAGAACTTGGGGATGCTCTAGTTATTTTTTCAGCAGGCCTGGAGCTAAGGTATAGCTGAATATACAGACTTGGACTAGTATCTGATGCATTTTTAATACTAGAAATAACAGTACTGTATTAAAGGTAATGTGAGAACTTCAATTGAGCAGTATGCTGTTGGCTCATGATCTTTCTTCTTGTTTTTAGCCTTTACCTTTCTCCTGCCGTCCACTGTACTGTGCAAGCATGTTGAACTTGGTACTGTGCTTTACAGGATTCAGAAAGAAAGATGAATTAGTAAGTAATTTATTCTTCTTTGGATTGGTAAAACCATGTTAAGTATATTTTCAAGATACTCTTCCATCACCCAGAGGGTTTAACTATGGCTCAAGCTTGTATGGGGAGAATGAATTGTTTGTTCTTCTGTTTTTTTGCAAGTCCAGAGGCAGTGATATTTGAGGATGGGAACAAAACTTTGTTCAAGTCATTTTATCTGTGTCATTTTTGGTCTCTTTTTTGTCAAGTGACGTTAAACTGCTCTAATTCAATAGGGCTTAAAGATTTGTAACTTGAAGCTTCAGATAAGATGTTTACCCAGTAGTGTCCTCTTTTTTTTGTACAGGTGGTAGAATGGCCAAGTAAATCTTTGTAGCTCAGTTCAGAGGATTTGCAGGCATGTTATCTTGCCATGATATTGTGCTCTCAGGACTTTACTCTTCGTTTGATTCCGTAGCACTTTGCTTTTCCATTTCAGTAGGCAGTTGCCATCTAATTTCCCTACTGAACATCTGGGAATCAACAATATGGCTCCACATCTTCATCTGGAAAAAAAACCCCAAACCAAAACCCTTTGCCTGGTGTTGGCGTTAGTTAGGTTTGATCTAGAATTGACTAAATCAGCAAGGAAAACATCAAATCTAACGTGTGAAAAGGTGAAGGCATTATGTGTGATGGTCATGAGAGTACTGGTGGCTTGGATAGTCTTCAGGCTACACAGCAAGGCTGTATTAAATGTTGAAATAAAAATAAATCTTAATAGGTCTTTTAATGTATAAGCTATATCATCTCTTGATATGAACAGGTTCTTACAAGAACAGATCAGAGTATTTCTATTTCTAGACATTTAATAAAACCTTCTGTAACTTGCTTTGTAAACCACTTTTGTACTGAACTCGCTCTTCAAAAGATCCTGAAAACTTTTCATCTTTATTTTTCAGGTTAAGCTCGTGACCTTGGTTCATCATATGGGTGGAATTATTCGAAGGGACTTTAGCTCAAAAGTTACTCATCTGGTGGCAAACTCAACACATGGAGACAAATTCAGAGTATGTAAGCTTGAGTTGGTGTTTCACAGAAACCTTTGGAATTCAGCTCTTGTAGACTGTTCATTATCCTTCAGCTCAGAAGCTGCTGTTTTTTCCTGTACTAACAGCAATAGCTTGTAATGTTGAATTCATCTCTGTCTGGTGTTCAGCTTTGGAATGTTTTTGTCTCTGTGGGAGATGTAAATAACAAACTTGAAATAGACAAGTATAGTAAATAACATTCAAAATGGTTAAATATTGATGCTACCAGTAGTTAAACTGTGGTGAGCAAATGCCTGCTTTTGTCTGTCCAAACAAAATTTGAGGTAACTTGCAAAAAACTTTAGTCCTTAATGGGTGCATATCTTTTAAAAATTATTTTTAGCTTGTTATGGGTGAGAATTCAAATATTCCTTTATGCATAAACAGATATGAGTGTAATTTTTCTTTTCTGTTCTAAAAGGGAATAATTTGGGACATTTATGTTCAGTTTAGAAGTAAATAACAGATTATAGGTTTTTGTACTATCTAATATGACGTAGCAATGTCTATGCCCCTTGACTCTCCCTTGTTTGAATTGTTGGTAGGATGTGGCTTTTTCTTTTTCTTGTTTGTCTTTATAATCTTGCAGTTGGAAGATAAGTCTTACTTTCTGTTCAAACACTCCTTTCTGCCAGCTCAAAGGAGAAAATGTAGGAAAACTGTACAATCTCTCAAGCAGTCATGGCAGTTACCTTTCAAATAGTCACTTTCTCTTTGATAAAAGCAGGATGGGATATTTTTCTTCATACAAAGTATCAAAAGCAGAAAAAAGAGCCCATATTCCACTGGAACAGAGATTTGATTTTGTGTTTTTGTGAGTGATGAAGGATATCAGACTAACAAAATGGTGCACTTTTGAGGAAATGTCAAAATAGCTATTGATCTGATCTCCTAGTCACTGAATTCATACATTCTAACTCTGAGGAGCTGCAGTTGGATATGACTCTTGAAGGAATATGTTCAATTTTTGCCATATCTGTCTTGAAAAGTAAAAGGAAGGTTACCATTTTTTCTTTATGTGGGAAAGATTTAAATGGAACTATTTGGTACAACTTATGCTTTTCCTGTTTTGTAGATTGCTGTAAGTCTTGGTATTCCTATCGTGAAAGCTGAGTGGATTTATAAGGCATGGGAAAAAAGGAATGAAATGTAGGTGCTTATTTTCCTTCAGCCCTCACCTTACATCCTATTCACCTGAAATGTTGTGAGTTTCTGCTTAAATACTGACATGACTCACTTACTAAGTGACCTTTTTGTGCATCTTCTTTCTTTCAGTGATTTCTCTGCAGCTGATGACAACTTCAGAAACCAGTTCAAGGTTCCTCCCTTTCAGGATTGCATGTTAAGTTTCCTGGGATTCTCTGATGATGAGAAAGCTAACATGGAAGAAATGACAGAAATGCAAGGTTGTTGTTCATGAAAACTTGTGGGAAGAAAGGGGGGGAGTTTATAAAGTGCCACAGAATGTTAAGTGAGATTCTAATTTCTAACAAGAATATTCTTTCCTCTTGCTAATTTGCCTTTTTTTTTAAATCTAGGAGGACATTATTTACCAGTTGGTGATGAGAGGTGTACACACTTGGTGGTTGAAGAAAGTACAGTAAAAGATCTTCCATTTGAACCTTTAAAAAAACTTTATGTTGTAAAGCAAGAGGTTAGTGCTGAAAATTCTTTAGAGAATGTTGCCTATGTAGAACTGTGTGTGCCACATGCAAGCATGTGGTTTATTCTGAAGAAATATCTTCCATCCCAACTGTGTTACTGTTATAGATTATTTTGAGTATTTTTAACTTATGTGTTTGTAATGTGTTTTCTTTTTTCCTTTAGTGGTTTTGGGGAAGCATTCAAATGGATGCCAGAGCTGGAGAGTCCATGTATTTATTTGAGAAGGTATATTGAACACTCCCACAATGCACAACATATTTTGGTGGTAAAATTAGCATGCAACACAGTGTGTGTGGGGCCAGAGATCAGATGGTTTAAAGCAGCATTTAAGTTCCAGATAATCCATACTAAGTTGGAAGAGAAATTTTTTCTACTTCCCAAAGGTTTTACTTTTAGTCAAACGAAACACTACTGTGGTTTCTATTTTAAAAAGGGGGGAAAAAAAGCTTCACCCATTTTGCCTCAGCTTCCCAAAGAAGTATTCTGCTGTGTTGATCTCTGTAAATAACTAATTTCTGAACTGGACGCAGAGGATAAACCCAGTGAATGAAGTTTTCTTTCCCTGCAGTCGGAGAGTCCTGACTTCAAGAAGTCGGTGTCGCTGCTTTCCCTGAGCACTCCCAACAGCAACCGCAAACGGCGCCGCTTGAAAGAGACTCTGGCCCAGCTGACCAGGGAAACAGACATGTCCCCATTCCCTCCTCGGAAACGCCCCTCAGCTGAGCACTCCCTCTCTATTGGCTCCTTGCTGGATATTTCCAACACTCCAGAGTCAAGCACTGCCAATGGAGGTAGAGCTAAAACCTTTCATTCAGCCACACTTAGAGTTTAACAGCTCTTGCATGCAAGTGGAAATGGTGGTGGTAGGGAAATCTTGCAGGTTCTGCTACAGATTTGCAAAGTAATTCCAGGCTTTTGCCTTTTTGAAGTGTGGAGGAAAAAATAAGAGTGAAGAGTTCAGATACAGGCCAAGCTGCCTCTTGTCATCACAAATAAGCATGTTCATATCTGAAGGGATAGATATAGAGGTGATAAATAGGGAGAACAGCTGAGCGTTACTGCAAAATGCAAAATGCTGCAAATACTCTGTTGGAATCTGTAGCAAATTAGCAGCATAGTCAACAGTAACTCATCTAAAATACTCTCCACAGCATACTTGGAGGAAAGAGGACAAAGATCCTTTTCTAGAGGAGTTAAAGGGAAAATTCCTGCAGGGCCCACTCTTAGGTCTTTGAAATGTTCGGTTGAGGCAACACTTTTTGCCAGCAAACTGGCATGTCTAAAACCTCACAAGAATATAAATCATCTACTGGTTTTGAGTGAATGGACAGTTTTATATATCTCTGCACATGGTTCTTGTGAAGAGAGGAACTACAAAATTTTGGGTTAACCCAAAAGCTGATACCCCAAGTGTTTTTAAAAGGTCCGGTTCCATCATATACAGGAGATATCTGGAGCTGCTACTGCTTTAAAAAGGCAAACTCAAATCACATAAGAGCTCCCAATGAGGCACAACCTGTAAGTCATAATTCAGAAGGAATTCAGGGAAGATCAGCTTTCTTAGATGATGTTAGTGCTCTTGTTACTCCTGGTAGGGAATTTTCTTCTAATCCAACAGCAGCAGTCTCAGAACATGCTATTTTGGAAACAACAGATAAGGTTATTCCATTGTTAACTATGGCAGTAATGAGCTTTGATATCAAAAATGTCAGTGTAGGTCTCTGAGATCCAATACATGAGCAAGTATTTAAAACTCATGAACTGTTCCAGGTCCACCTTAGCTTTAGCTTTAAGTGAAATAACTTTTTTGAGCCTTTCCTCTTCCCCCTATGGGATGAAATGTAAGGATTGTGTACAAGGGCTGATTTTTGTAAGTGGTTTTGAGCTACAAACCTAATGCAAGGATGGTAGGCAGCTGAGAGGATTGTTTACATGGCAAAGTGAAAGTAGAAAAGCACTTTTGTACTAGTGTATAAATAAGTAATGTTCAGCACCTAATCCTTGCTTCCTGCTATAAGGTACTAATAATTGGGTCAAGTTGTTGACCTGCCCATAAATGGCTTATTAGTTTTAATCTAATTTTGAGGAATGATATATTACTGTTTTTCTATAAGTAGGCTATAATAAAGAGAGCTATTTTCCTGAATGGGCCCTGATAACTACAATATAACTACAATATAGGCTTTTAAACAAAAAGCCAAACTTATATTCAGTTAAAAATCCTCAAGATGGTTTTTTGTTTTTCTTTTTTTTTTCTTTGAGAGCCAGCTTTTTTTAGTGACTGTATTGTAATAAAGCTCTATTTTCTTTTGGGAAAATATCTCTTCACCAGATACACCAAAATCCTGTGCAAGACCTTCCAAAAACTCAACTCCTCTTCCTCTCAAGCAGTCTGCAAGATGGCAGGTTGCAAAGGAATTGTATCAGACAGAAAGTAACTATGTTGATATTCTGACAACAATTATTCAGGTAAGATGGTTATAAAGCCAGTCCAGGTCAATTGTAATAAGATATCCAATGTTTACATCAATTAGTATTTTCAGTCTGTGATCTGCAGCCTTTGAGGGCTTGGGTGCATCAAAGCTTCATAGGAAGATAACAATATAAACAGTCTCATGTAATTTTACTGACATAAAAATACTCAGTTTCATGTTGTAAAATACAATTTCTAATCTGGGATCTGCAGTGGTATTCCAATATATATGGAAATTGGAAGTGTCAGGAAAATAGGATCTTTTTGACTAATATTATAGATATTAGTGAATATCAAGAAATGGCAGAGGGAAAAGCCTTTTTTTGAAATTATTCCAAGAAGAGCAGAATAGCAAACAACTTACAGGAAGAGCTTAATTTCTTGAAAGTTTATTTCTATTGCAGCTGATTATCTACTTAAAGAATGAGCCAAGATGTGTGTCAGTAGAAAGAGATGAAAGGGGGTTATTCTGTAGAGATGTATCAAACTAAGTGTTTGTATCTTCAAACCACTCTCCAAAACCCACTCTTGCTGAATGGAGACATCTCAAGATTGTGACTGCAGGAAATTATGATCTAGAAGGAAAACACTGTTGCTTTCATAACTGTTTCTAACACAATATTGGCAGTTGTGAGGGCGTTAAATTTTTTTTTCCTCTTAATTCATCAGTTATTTCAAGTTCCATTGGAGAAGGAAGGACAACTTGGGGGACCAATCCTTGCACAGGAAGAGATCAAGACCATATTCGGCAGCATTCCAGATATTCTTGATGTGCACACTAAAATCAAGGCAAGCTGCACCTTCTCCCCTGCACGGGAAGCTTTCCTAGAGACTTTGAATCTTTTCTGCATGTTTTCAGTTGTGTCTGCTGGTATAAACTCTTCCTGGTGCTGAATTTCACTCTTTCAAATAGTGGCATCTGCCTGTTCCTGACAGCATTTCACTGTAGGCTTTTAAAATAGAGATACTTGCAGACTACCTGCAAGTTGATGATTTGTTTGTACAGGTTTTGTTGGTTTTTTCCAACCAGTGGGGTCAGTCTGGTTAATCAGACCAGCTATTGATGTGTGCCCACTGAGACAGAGATGAAAGTAGAGCTGTGTGTTCGTGTGTCAAATTGGAGTCACCTGCAGCACACAGTGCAGTGAGAACTGCTTTGATGTGGTTGTTGTGTTTCCTTCATATTTGCTGTTATAAAGATATGAGCAGTGGCAGCAACAAACCAATATTAGTGATAAATCCTTTTCACTTAAGGTGAATCCTGAACCTTCAGCTGTGCCCTCCTGTCCCTCTTATTATCTGAAGGTGATTGAGCTTGATCCTTATCAAGCTCATATAGGCTTAACAGGCTTGGTCTCACTTTCCTTGACACCCTGGTGTAGCAAGTAAGTGGAATCTATCCTAGTTCTATTTCAATCTTATCTTATAGACTTAAGTCCTAGATAAGGATAAATTGTGCAGTCTTAATTAGAATTGGTTCAACTGCCTTCTGCATATCTTTTCTCAATATTCCTTTGGGATGTGTTGTGTGGGATGCAGCAGTGTCATCTTGCTGCAGAGTTGGCTGCCAGGCTCTACTTGCATTGATTTACAGCTCTAGATACATATTCAGTAAGCCAGAGACCTCTTGTTTTCAGCCCTCAGTGGACTGGAGGGGCTGAATGTGAAATTGTACAGCCTTTAGGATTGCCTGTTTTGTCACCATGAAAACACTCCTAATGATGTGTGTTTGGCAAAATACTGATCCCATTTAATGGCTTTTAATGTTCAGCTTGTTTTCTCCCCCCATCCCTGCATGTATTTTAGGAAGACCTGGAAGATCTTATGATAAATTGGACTGAAAGCAAAAGTATTGGTGATATCATTCTCAAATATGTAAGTTCCTGTTTCTTTCTTTATGCTTACAGCTATTATCTTGGCTTACAAACAATCCTTTGCTAGGAGCTAGCAAAGCACTGCTGAGAAAGAACTCCAACTTGTATCATTGTCTTTTTTATTTAGACTTTTCAGTTGAGTTAGGTGATGCAATCCATGCCAAGTTTTGGTGTGTATGTCTGTTCACAGATGTGAAGGATTAAAACTACAAATAGCTACAGTTTGAGAACTGTAATTTGCAACACTGCAGACATGCTTTTTATTCAGACATTAAAAGCCACTTCCTGGGCCCTTAGCCATCTGCTGCCTCTGATCAATAGTAAAGAATCAGGAAAATAACTTTTTACAAAAACTTATGTTCTTTCTTCAAGACTTGAAATATGTAAGTGAACAAGGACTCCTGTGTAGAAAGCTAAGTCTGGGATTGCAAAGTATTTTACATAAATAGGCTGCTAGGTATCTTGTGATTTTGCTGATTTAGCAATTTTGAGATAAATAGTGCTTGTCATTCAAAAGCTTTCAGTCTAAGGTATTGCTTCTGGTGGTTTAAAAGGTGATTGCATTAACTGGCAAAAATACCTGTTTGAAATTTCCAAAATTCTCACCAAAACCCTCTTGCTGGGTGAGAACCAGCTTCCCACTTGAGCTGCTCAGCAGCTTCTGAGATTATCACGTTTGCTTCATGCTGGTGAGAGCAGCCTGCATTTAATCAGCAGCATCAGTCTGGGGCATCTGGCATGCAAAAATGTCTTAACTTGTTCTGAGAACATGTATGGATTTACAACACATTTTTTATTATTCTTTATTGCAATGTGCCTTTGAGCAGCTTTGTATGGCTCAGGGCATTTAAACATATGTGCAATGATACATAATATGTAAAGCAGAGCCCTAACAGTTGTTTCTTTCAGTCAAAAGACTTGTTGAAAACATACCCTCCGTTTGTGAATTTTTTTGAAATGAGCAAGGAGACGATTACAAGATGTGAAAAGCAGAAACCAAGGTTTCATGCTTTCCTAAAGGTAAGTGTCTGCAGAACTAAGTCTGAGTAGAACATGGGGACTCTTACTAGGTTCTACTGAATGCAGTAGATGGAAGAATGTGGCATTTTGAAAGCTTGAAGGAATGCAAACATCTCTTGGTGAGACAGAAATAGGAAGGATTTGAACTTCAAGCCCTCAAGCTCCTCATAAGACTCTTTCGGAATAAGTCTGAGTTCTTCCTCTGATAAACATCTTTCAAGGGGGTTTGATTATATACATTTGTTGCTGGAAAAAGTTCTTTCCAAATACATGTCTTCTCTTTTCTGTAAAGATAACTGGAGCTCCTGCTTTGACTGGTCGTCTCTCTGTGTTTGTGAGACTTGCATTTCTGAAACAGCTTTTAACTTTCCTTGGGCAGCTGTGAAGCTCCAGGGAGGTAGAATTTCTCAGCATTCTTGTGACTAATGAATAGGAGCCTAACAGTGGAGATCTAACAGGAAGATGATCTTCAAAGAATGTTATCTGAAGATGAGGCCTAAGACTCTTGATCTCTTCAGATATGTGTACGGTTAATAGTGCAGTGTAGCTTTAACTAAATAGTCAAGTGTAGCTGTATCTAAATAGTCAAGTAATCACACTGACAGATTCAACTTGTCTTTTCTGAGGGACTAGGAATTACACCCAAGTATTGATATCTAAAAGATTGGGAACAAATAAGAGAACAGGCCATCCCCAGTCCCACTCCACATTAGCAGCTGGAGCAAGAGCTGAAGGGTTGATATGGACCCTTTAAAACTAGACATTCCGAGAACATAAATCACTGTGTAATTTTGAATATAATGTGGTTTTTAACATGCTCTGTTAATAACTGTGGTAAACGATTCTCACACTTGTATAGCAATGCTAATTTCAAGGAAGGCAATTTTTCTCTGATCTTGTGCTTTTCTTGTGTTTGTGTGTTAAAAAAAAGTTATTTCCTTTTCCCCAGATAAATCAAGCTAAACCTGAATGTGGTCGCCAAAGCCTCGCTGAGCTCCTTATCCGTCCTGTTCAAAGGCTGCCCAGTGTTGCCCTGCTACTAAATGGTAACCTAGTGATGTAATTTTTATTGGTTTGTCTGTGAAGGTGTTAAAACCACAAGATGATGTCTACTTTTTGTCATCATTAACAACAGGTTTTCTCATCTAAAACAAGCCTGATTATGTGAGTTAACCATGATTTCTGGCAGTCAGTGAGACCCACTACTGAAGAAAGCATAAATTCTGACTAAATTCCACTTGTTCATACATTTGTATGCAGGATACAGATAGAGGAACAGTTTGCACTGACAATTCTGTCTCTTCAAACAAGAATATAATTGAGATTCAAATGAAACTAACATCAACTAGAGAGCAATTCATATTGACAAGGCTCACAGTTTCATGTGTTCCACCTGGTATCAACCACTTGCTGTAACAATGATTTTGTTAATAAAAATAATAAAAATCCACATCACCCTTTGCTTCAGGTAGAAAAAGACTTCTGTGCTTGTCTTTGCACTTCAATTTAATTTTTATTAATAGTTTAAGGGCTTGGCTTCTGTATTGTATGTGGGGTTTTTTTCTTAATGAGATGTCTGGACAGCTTCTGTTCAGCCTAGTTCTCCACTTAATCAGTGCTTCTTGGACTCCAGGGTAGACTTTATTTCTTCAGTCAGCTTATCTTAACTCAATTTAAATTTGAGTTTTTCATATTTCTTTTCAGACACTTGTAATATGTGTAGAGCATTTATTTCTTTATTTTTTTTAATTGTAGATATTAAGAAACATACAGCAGAAGAGAACCCAGATAAAATAACTCTAGAGAGAGCTATTGAATCATTAAAGGAGGTGATGACGTAAGTCATGTTTATTCTATGGAACATACTGTTAAACATACTGCATTTAGATCCCTCTGTTCCTCCTAGATTGTCAGTGTTCTGTTGCCACAAGGAACAGTAAGTAAACATAACTGTAGGTGTTCTTCAGCCTCCTTTTGGCTGCTGTTGTTACTTTGTTGTTCTGTGCCAGAGCCCTGAAGGAGTCTGTGATGTTACCCAGCCCTTGGACCTGAACCTCTGCTGACTCCCTGCCTCAGCAGGGACTGTCCCCAGTCCTCTGTTCTGCTCCAGCTCTTATTTCTGTCTCTTCCCTCTGGAATGGAAGAGATGGATTTTGGCTTTAAATCTTCCTTCTGTACATATATCTACTGAAAGGACAGACTTCTGGTGGGAGATGAGTTTTTCTTCTAGTCCTGTATTAGCTCTTCTTGGCACTGTTCCATGAGTTAATTAGCTGAAAGCTGAAGTTGTTTAGATTGTAAGTCTCACCTCTTTTGAAGTGTAGCGTATGTCTCCAGCAAGGAGAACTCCTGCATTAATTGTGTAAATGTTTGCCCAGTTTTAACAACAACTTTTAAATTGTAATTATTCTTGCATCTGCTGCTTGGTGAGCTGCAGTCCTGATTTGGGGGAGACAAAATGCAGGCTGTAAAGGACTGAGTTGTGTCAGTCTCTGGTTCAAAATCTTGCAGGGCAGGGGAGGGGAATTCTATTTTAACTGATTGGTGTATCAAGTGCTGGTAAAATGACAAGAACAGTGTTCTAGAGCTGAAGTTTCTTATGTGATTTTGTGTGGTATTTGGCTATTTTTTCAGGCAAATATAGCAATTGCTGCTGTATCAATTCTGTCCCTGAATGTTTAGCTTTATTATTTTTGTATGTCTTCAATGCAGTGCATCCATTTACTGTTGCTTGGTATTGAAGATTAATATAATATGTTTTCCTTAGACACATTAATGAAGACAAAAGAAAAACAGAGGCACAAAGGCAGTTCTTTGACGTTGTCTATGAAGTAGATGGATGTCCTGTAAGTAATTCCTCCCAAGCTGCAGATTTGCTAAATGACTGCAGTACTTGGTTCCCTTTGCAAAAGTGTGTGAGGAGGCTACAACGCAATGGTGCTGCTTTAAACAGATTGCCAGTGATAAGCTGTAAGCAAGCAGTAATCCAGCCCTTGAACTAAATGCTTAATGAGCTTTTTGCTTCTGTCATTTAGGCCAATCTCCTGTCCTCCCACCGCAGCTTGGTTCAGCGTCTGGAAACTGTAGCGCTTGGTGATGACCTCTGTGACAGGGGAGAGCAGGTCACACTCTTTCTGTTCAATGATTGCCTAGAGGTAAGGTGACTGTACCAGTACCTCTCATGAACTGAATTGTAAAAGGCTTGACACTACACACGAATATGAAGAAGTAAATTTTAAGAACTTTTGAGGCGGAATTCTAAGTCACAGATTGCTGATAGGTCAACACGTGCTGATGTTTCCTTTCCATTAACTACTGTATAAGCCAACATGGTTAGTAAGTCATGTCTGCGTGGCTGGGAGGTGTTAATGTAGCCTTCATGTCTTGCAGCCAGAGTAAAAACAAAAAAGCAGCTTAATATGTTAAAAAATGTATATCTGAATAGCACTTTGTGTAGCACCAATGGATGAAAAAGGGCTGGAGTCCTTGGCTCATCAGGTTGTTTGTCCTTTTAAAATTTAGTTCTATATAATGGGAGTGAATAGTGGACCTTGGCAGATCTGTCTGTTTTTAGGCTTCCAAAAAACCAAAATCATAATAAATGCCTTAAACTAAAAATATGTTAGGAAGAACTAGAGGGGAAGTATAATCTGACTGGGTTTTGGAGACTAATGTGGAAAAACTGAATTTATAAAGGACACTTTCATAAAGTACTTGTTGCTGACTGCAGCAGTGAAGAACATTGCCTTCCTAGAAGACCAGCTCTAAAATAATTCAAAATTTCTGCTGTCCTAAGCAGCACTTAGAGACAAAAGCCTGTTCTTGTGACTAGTGATGAACTCTTCCTGGGAGTCAAGTTGACTCAGCTTCATCACTTCTTGTAAAGGAAGGAAAGGGAAATAAAACCACTTTTAATAAAACTTCTTGGCTTGTCTCTTAGACAAGAGACAAACAAGATGCATTACTTTAACACACAAGTACCTCACGTGTTTTTATGCAAAGCCTGCTCAATGGTTGCATGCATAAGCAAGTGATATTTCTAGGACATAACACACTACACCTTAGCTTGGTTCATGCATATAGATGTTGTTTTTTCTGTTTAAATCTAGACTGCCTTGTGGTAGATTTCAAAGGACCCTTGTTTGTTATGCAGGGTAGAATTGAGGTCTGTAATGCAAAATTACTTCCTCTCTAGGTATTTTTTAAAAATTTATTGTGTTTTTCAGCTGAGTGTTTTGATGCCAAGTAACAAATATTGCTGGGCCACTTGGGCTGTAGGCAGTGAATAGTTGGATAAGTGAATTCCTTTAAGATTTATGTGTTAGAGTAGCAAAATTTTCTGTGCCTTCCTGGATAGTAGAAGGTAAAAATATAGAAAAGAAAGGAAACAATGGCAAGAGATCTTCCAACTCACCCTGTCTATTCTATTTAACCGCAGATTGCGAGGAAACGGCATAAAGTTATTGGAGCTTTCAAGAGTCCCCATGGCCACACAAGGCCACCTGCATCTCTCAAGCATGTTGTTCTCATGCCTCTGTCCCAGATCAAGAAAGTCTTGGACATCAGGGAGACAGAAGGTCTGTGTGTTTTGAAGTGCTGTGGTAGCTAATTAAGCTGTGTTTCAGAGTGTGAAGGAGGAAGGTCTGCTCTTGTGGGATGGAATACTAAAGTGTATTTATTGTATGGTATGTTAGGTATGTGATTTTAGTAAAAGCTTCTGTTTGAATCTCTGTATGAGCTTGAGAATTCCTTGTACTGATGCCTTTTGGCTTTTCAAGAATGGCTGCAGGATGCTGAATTTGGCAGAACTACTAGATGGCATGAGCATAAGCCAACCAATTGGCAGTGTGAAATAAACAGAGTTAAACACTTGACAGCTCTGGATTTACAAAATAGAAACCAAACCTCAAACTTCAGCCCAGAGCATTAGACTGGCCAGAGGAAAGTGCTGTTGGTGTGAAACCAAATTTTCTTCTAACTGGTGATGATAATGCTCAGGAGGAGCTGTGCTTGGCATCTTAAAAGATGACTTAATTTCTGTCTGCTTTGCCATACTGCTCCAGCCTTGATAGTGATTTATAAAGAATCTAGTCACACTAGTTTCTAGATTCTATCCTGGCAAGATTTGGTGTTTCACTGTAAGTGATGATATGCACGTCACGTGTTCTGCTTTATGTTCTCTGAAGCACCTGAACATAGAAACCCAGTTAAGAGGAGAAATGACAAATAGGTTAGGTGAGGCTGACTGCTCTGCAGATTATTTGGTGAATAATCAGCTATTGCCTGAACAGCTGATTGCAGCCTCTTGATGATGGGTGTGGAACTCTGCTCTTGCAAGTGATAGAACAGCTGTTGTGTAAATAAAGACAAAATCATTGCACCAAATCTTGTTGTCTGTAGCTCCAGCTCCTGGCAGACAGAGTTGACCCTACTGAAGTTTTCCCCCTGAATTATATGAAAAAAATCATTATTCTTTTTATTAACTCCTTGCTTTTTTTTTTTCTTAATGAACTGTAGATTGCCAGAAAGCTTTTGCCTTAGTTGTAAGGCCACCTACAGAGCCCAACAACAAGCTGCTCAGTTTCCAGATGACAACTGAAGAGCCTTGCAAGGAGGACTGGCTGAAGACCTTGTGTCGGCACGTGGCCAACACTATTTGTAAAGCAGATGCAGTAAGTACCCTGGAACCGTGCTGCTGATTGAAACATTCCCCTCTTTTTGGCTTTAAGCACCTGAAGCTACAGAAGTTAATAGTGGACATGCCTGAGGAAACGTAGAGCAGAAAACATTCGTGCTAACGTGCCTGCAAGTCAGTGGTTAAAAGGTAGAAAAGGAAACAGCCTGGAAGTTAGTTTGTGCAAAAGCTAAGCAGTGCTTAAAAATCAAAAATTATTTATAATTAATTTGTGATGGTGAAAAGGATATGATTCAACTCTGCACGGTAGTTCTAACAAGAATTGTATTCAGCTTGCTTCTTTCACAGCTAGATTTGAATTTACAATCCCAATGGTGTTGATCATTTGTGTTAGATTAACTCTGTGTTAGGTTGAGTTCTTTGCTCTGCGCTATATCTGCACCATAATGCAAGAGACATGAGGCATCTTCCTCCCACAGACAGAAATCTACAACCTTAAACCAAGGAAATAAGAAAAACAGTGAAATAAATGAGGCACTGGCCTTGTCACATTTCTAGAAATTCAGCGTGTGGGCTTTCTATAGTCAGAAAACCACTAATTTGAGGAGTAGATCCTCTCCAATTACAGCAAGAGGCTTTCAGCTAATTCTTTAATTATGTGAAAGTCTATGCATATCAGTCATCTCAATTTGCTGAAAATATGTGCAGTACATATAGCTGAAGCTACTTGGTGTAAACTAGAAATGCTTTATATTCTGCAGTGTATTCTTACAGTACAATATTTGGTTGTGATTTTTAAAGGTATGCTTGCTACAGGAGAGGTAATTAAGTATCTTAGTTCTATTGTGTCTTGTAATCTAGGGACTTAGGAATAAGAGACTTGAGCTATGTGGTTTCCCTTCCCTTTTAGATACTGAGTAGGAAAAGTGCTGATGTGGAAGTGTTAATTTACTTCAGTCTGTGTGTTGCCTATCTTCAGTATTTTGTCACATATAACTTGGATTTTTAATAGAAATTAAACCTTTGTGTAATAAATGTATCATTCCCTCTTGCCCCAAGACATTCAAATGACAAATTGTAACCTACTTTGCTGAATCCCATTAGTTATAATTTCTGTACCTATTGCATTGTACCAACTATATAATACTTCTTTCTTGCTGATTTAAATTGAGCTTCAATTTAAGCACTTTTGCCTGGTTTTAGACTTACAGAGCATCATGTGAATGAGATACCATTGACTTTGCCACCTGGTGGCAGCAAAGGCTTTGGCTACTCTTCTTTAGTCCCTGGGAATGGCCATAAAGCTGCTGCCTGGGGTCCTTCTGAATTTTTTTCTTTTTAAGTGCAAAATGTCTCTTCTCAAAATGCAGACAACAAACAGCAAAAAAAAAAAATCATCCCAGCAACTTCCCACTCTCATGTGTGCCCCATTTGCCCCCAGGTTTTGTAAGAAGGTAGCCAGAGATTGCTTTGGACATGCTGGAGTTTAGAAAGAGGCATGAAAAAACCCCAAAACTTGTGGCTATTCTGCAACATGTATTGCATTTAAGCTGAAAGTCTTTAGTCTTAATGTTTGACAGCTGGAGCTCTCAGGATTTCACTTCAGAAATGTGCTGGATGTGTCAGTGGAATAAAGCAATGTTTATCTTGGAAACTCCCCAGGGATGCCTCAGAACTACTGCTTTTAATTTGGTCAGCCCTGGACCTGAAACTGAATCAGATAAACTGGATGTAAAACTACTGATGAAGTGGTTTCACAAACTGATTGTACCAGCTGTTGAACTAATGAAATGGCTTGAAAGCAAATAGCTGCTGGACTGTCTAAAGAGTTAAATATGGAAGAATATGGCAATTTAACCCTCTAAATCTGATCTAATGGATTAGAAAACTGTATTTTACCAAGTGCTGATATTTGACCATTATTAAGACTATTTTTGTCTACAGGAAAATCTCATTTATGTTGCTGATCCTGATTCAGTTGAAGTAAATACTAAAGATATGGACAGTACTTTAAGCAGAGCATCCAGGGCAATAAAGAAAACATCAAAAAAGGTAAGATAGTATAAAGATGGTGCTTTTTAGTCAGAGAATTGTTCTGGGATTCCTCTTTCAGGTGGTTTGTAGTATTTACAGTAGTGACAGGAAAAACTTAATCTGAACTAAAACTCTTAAATATAATCTCCTTAAAGAAAGAAGGTGAGGGATGTTTAAGGTTTTGGAATATCTGTATATATAGTCTTAAGTATTACAGTCATAAGTATTATGTAGTCATTTTTGAGTCTGTTATGGAACTTATGCTGTTTAATACTTTGAGTCTTTTAAATATAATGCAAAATTAAGAGCAACTTAAATGGGGGGGACTGAGGGATGTGGGGAAGCCTTGGTGATCAGACCTTGCTTTGACCTCTCCCTAAATCTCTGCCCTCCTCTCTCTCTCCTGTGTTGTCTTCATATTTGGACAGAATGAGAAGAGCAAGGATGATGGGGAGCCTTTAAAAGTCAGATCACTTTAGGTGTGGGTGTTTGGCTGGTCGTGATCCAACCAGCAACACCTGATACACATCCTAGAGATGTTCAGAGTGGTAGCCTGTATAACAGTAGCTATTCCAGCCTGGTTTTTGTCAGTTGTTTAACCACGTGTCAAACTCCTCAGGTCACAAGAGCCTTTTCTTTCTCCAAAACGCCCAAGCGAGCTCTGCGCAGGGCTCTGATGTCTCACAGCGCCACCGAAGGGCGGAGCCCCAGCTCGGCTAACGAGAGTTTCATGGGCAGCCGCCTGAGCAGCGCCTCGTCCCTAGCGGTGAGTGACCTGCTCTGCAGGACAAGGAGGGCACCTTCTCCACATCACACTCATTCTGTGGCTGCTGCTGCTCTCACTTTAACAATTCCAGCATCCACGGGGGGGAAAAAAATTTAACTGCATTCATAGCATATTATTTTCAAGAGCTGTTTAGTTAGAAGCCTTACTTGCTGAAAATGCAGGAAAATCTTGATGCACTAGAAACTGAGAGTTGCCTTATACATTTAAGTTAAAAAACCCCACCAATCTCTTTTGCTCAGGGTGGAATATGTTTCCTCTTCTGAGAGAGTGAGAGTTTCAACACAAGTGTTATATTGGTTCATGCTTTTGATTCTGAACACTAAATAGAAATGTGTACAACCCTGAATAGTATGGTGAATGTTTCAGGCAAATTAGTGAGATGACAGACATCCTGTGAAACAAACTGGGAAGGAAGGGTAGAGACACATAGATGCTGCAGCCTGCAAGGCTTGCAACAACAAGGGAATTATCTTCCTGTAAATGTTTAAGAAAACTTGGTAAAATAAAATATTGTTCTATATGTTGCAGCTCTTCTGCTATGCCTGGCTGCCTGTTACAGCTTTCTTTTGCTACATTAGGCCAAACTCAATTTTCTAATACAGTCTAGTAAAGCAGGCTAGATTTGGAGGAATCTTTTCATCATCTTTGCTTTTTATTATAGTGTTTGAGTAAATTTGATGAGTAAACACCTACTTTCTAGTCTGTAGTATGTGGTACAGAAGGCCAAGAAAAGGGAATCCTGTTCATTTTTTTACTACTGACTGATGTGGCAGTACTTTAATATTGAGGTAATTCAGTATGTTTGAGTGCCCATTAAATTGTACAACATAAAGATATAGCCCTGCTCTCCCACATGAGAAAATATGAAGCAGTAAGGGAGGAAGTATCACAGCAGACTCCCTTGCTTTAGAGGAAAAAAAAATTCCAATGGGGCTATAGTTTTCTGTTGAGAAATTTTCTTCCTTTTATTATGATTGTGGCAACCATTGTTTTTGCATTCTAATTATCTTCATTTTGATACAGCACTGTATCTCATTTCTCATGAACTTGCAAGTCATGTCCTTTTCTTTTTGTGCATATCTACCCCAGACAAAATATTTGTTTTCCACAAAATCTTAGAAACTTGAAAAACCATGTTCTTGTTTCAGATTGTTCCCAGAGCTCTAGCACCTCTGCAGTAATAAGCTGCAGCTTGGCAGCAAATCATGTGTTTTTTTTTTAACCAATGCCACACACCACTGAACTTGCATAAAGCCTTTTTGGTTCAATGATAAGGCTGAGGGGAAAAGAGATTTGGATTCCAGCCCCTCAAGTTGGAATACCAGTGCAATTGTTGATAGGAAATTAAAACTGCAGGAAATCTGTCTGAGTCCATTAAGAGTTGAAGCTGTTATTCAGACATATTGTTTTATTTAAATTAAATCCTGGCCTATGCTTACAAATTTTTTGGTGCAGAAAAAAAAATAGAGTAAAAATATCAAATCTTGGATTATTGGGTTTTTTCTTGTTTGAACTAACTCTTAAACCCTTCCTAATTGTAGACTGCTCGTTCCTCTTCCACGTGCAACCTCAGTGGATCTGTCAAATGTGCTGTTAATGTCCATCGCTCCAGTTCTGTGGATTGGAGCTCTCAAAATCCCAAGCCTCGACCTGTGCTGTGTCCTGGCTCTCCAAATACTCATCTTTCAAATGCTGTAGAAGCAAAAGCCTCTTCCACCTTGGAAAGCTTAAATCGCCGTGCCTTGGACAGACCATGTGCTTTCCCTGTTATTGCTTGTGCTGATGCTGGAGATGATAACCAGCATGGTGCTGGGAAATTCTGTCTATCAGACCCTGACTGAAGTGAGCAAGAAATCCTGAATTCTCTGAGCTGAGAGCGCATGGTACAGCTCTAGTGCACAGAGGGCTTTAAATGATGTTGGGTTCTTCTTTAACGTCCTCTAATGCACAGGGTTGGAGTCAGCACTCACATGTGGTTCTATTTCTGGTTCTGGGTGCAAACTTATTTTTTCACAGACTTTTAAATGTATTTTTTGGAGTTTTTTTTTCTTAAATGATATACAGTTGAATTCCTCACTGTTTCAGTTCAATTGTCCAAATGGCCATGTAGCTCACTGGCCAGAGTTCTGAGAGCTTTAATAACTTGGTTGCAAGGAACTCTTGAGCAGCATATTTTACCTGTGGTTTTAGTGTTTTGTTCTCTATCTGTAAATAAAAGAAATATCTGGTATAAAATACTTGAGTCTAATAAGAGCTACTCTATAAAAAGGACCTTAGGGTTAATTGCCAATGACTGCAGATGGAGGACATGCTATAGGGTTGGTTCATAGTGAAGTGTGTAAATCCTTACCTGCCCAAAATATCCCTATTTAAAAGATTCTTGAAGCATGCAGGTGCAGAAACTGCCTGACTACCGTGACCTGTTGATGTGCTGAGAAGCTTGGCTGGCTGTTAAGAGCAACAGAGGATTGCTTGTGAAAGTATCTTGAGGTGTAATGTGAAAAGAATATAAAATCTCAGCTAATCCAAAGAGGTTTACTTTTAGTGCTACATATTGATGTGTTGGTTTCAGTGTAATTAAGTCTCAGAAGCAGCTTATTCTCCAAGCATCAGAAAAGTCAGCTTCTTGCCTAGTGTGTGCCCATCCAGGCACAGCTAAAGCAAGCTCTGACAAATCATTGGGATGTCTGTTGCCTCCTGCAGCCAAGGAGACATGTGTTTAGCATCTCATTTGGGGCTCAGAGCTGATGATAAAACAAAGTTGTAGGATTGGAGGGGGAGCTCTGTTTCTCTGAGAGATTATCATAGTGTATCTTGCCTTCATTTTGGAGGGAGATTATTACTGCAAAAAGTGATGCAAGATGTACATTAATTCTTGTTAACAGCTACTCTTCAAAAACATCATCTTGCATTCCAAATCTCTCAAGGCTGGTAACAAGGAAAAAAAGTCTTTCTTCTGCAATTTTTAAAATGTGTTAGGTTTCCTGTTCAAGCTCTAGAAATGCTGAATCATTAATTTCAAAAGCTGCCAATCTTTGAGATCTTCCACAGTCACACATTCCTTGTATGACATGTCAAGGCTGAGAAATGACTGCTGCTCTATTGAGATTGGCTCATAAATGATCAGTAACTTTTATTTTTTTTGTCCAACAGGGTGTTCATTCTCCTTCCTTGGTCAGCCTTCCCTCGATCTTTGAAAGGAGGAGTCACACATTAAGCCGATCAACAACCCACTTGATATGAGGCAGGTGGGGAAGACTCTGCTCTGCGGGAGTGACTGACAAGCAGGTGGCTGGGCAGTGACCTGTTCCTGACATTAATGGTACCTTAGTCATTAGCACTTAGCAATGATTAGCAAAATGTTAGGTAACACTAAGTTAATCACAAGGGGGGGTTAGTTGTGTTGAAGCAGACCAGCCAATCAGTGGAATAAGTAACTTGGACTTCATTTAAGCACAGTGTTCCCCTTGCACAGATTTATTTCCTTACCAGCATAACTGAAACACTTTCTGTGGAAATTGTCCCCTCCAGGCAATAAACTGGTTTGTCAGATCTTGAAATGAAGATGATGATCACATAATTTACTGCTAGTTGGGATGACTCTTATGCTTGCCTAACTTCATCTACTGGCAGAGCACTCTGTTTGAATTGTGGATTTCTTAAATGGAGATACATTATGAAGTACCTGACCTTTCAAGTATGACAGTTAACCTGTTGTACAGCTGCTTATTCTAGATATTTTATAAATGTAGATGTTTATAATTAAATAGAATTGAGTTTTGTGATTATGATCTCCTGCAGTCTCACTGTAACACAGTGGTATGAGGAGCTTTGACCACCAAAAATGATCAATTGAATTCTTTGTCTTGCTTTGAAGTGGAAGTCTGAGGAAAAGAATTACACTTGTGTTTAGTAGGGTTGTTAAAAAACCAAACTCCCACACATTCCCCATACTTGGTTAACAAATCATTATTTAATACAATGTCACACCAATAATGCCATGTATCTTCAGGGTCCAATTTTGGCGTGTCAAATTCCAGTGTACTATTCCTAAGGCTTTTAGGCTTTCTCATGTATTTATGTCTTCCTTTAAAACTCTGTGTTCACTTCTGTCATCTCTGAACAGTTTGTACCCTGCAATGCACTCTCACAAACTATCTAAATATGTAAATTTCTGCATTTCATTAACAGTTCAACTGTTGGTATTAGCAGGAGTTCACAACTTCTGGTTTCTTTTTAACCACCTGTGTTTTGTCTTGTATCTATATGTAACTAGTGATGCTTTTGAATGTGTCAGACTGCACTGTTTTTTTATCTCTCCTTTTGCCAATCTGAGCAATGTAAATAAACTGTTTAAAATAACACTGCTTCTGGCTTTGCTAAACAAGCTTTTATGAAAGTTTACTTTTTTATGTGGGAAAAAAAGACATTGTTGGGCTCCAGCCTACAACTGTACTCTGATTATCTATGTAGTTATTCCTAATAAAGTATACTTCTTGGTAGGCCTGAATCTTTTTTTGGTTTTTCTTAATATATTCATGAATCTCCCCTGGATCTGTGTCCACCCCATTGTTTGTTTCTTTTTTTTTTTTTTTGTTCTTTTCCATTCAGAATAAGCATCTGAGCTGAATATGCACTGACACTTCTATCATAAAGTGGCTCTAGAAAATAAACTATTCAATAAATATTATGCTAAAAATCCAACAACAGTTCTTGGTTTCTGGGTTTTTTTGTTATTTTTGGAAGGGCATCTTCAACCTGGTAACTTCTTTGCAAACTTACAGCAATATCAACCTATCAGTTACAGTGCTGGGTCCTCCTGCTCTTCAGTTGTTGCACATGGTAATTGAGGAATCAGTTCTGCCCAGTCTTACTAACTCTTGGAGGAGGAGGAAGGCTGTACCAGCTTTTGGTGTGACTTTATCCACTCCTACATTGTGGATGCTTTATCTTAACCTGTTATGTCAAATTTCAGCAAGAGCTGCTTCTACTTTTATGGGAAAAATAGGTGTACTGTTAACAAATGTTAGGAGTTAGAAGAGTCTGCTCAGTATTTCTCTTGATGGAGTGGGAAGGGAATGGGAGAGTGTTCTACAGCAGCAAAATCTTGAGTAAGATGACAGAACAGGCTGGGAGGTGGAAATGAGCTTTCTGGGTTAAAAAGGTGATCCAGATTAACAGAAACAAGCCAAAGTAAGGAATTTTTACAAATGAGAAGTTTGCCCCACCTTTTCTATTTCCAATATTACATATACTTGTAGCATTGGAATAAGTACATAATTTTGGAGGGTATTTTGGCTGGTGTTCCTTGAAATCTGAGGAGAGATTGCTTCCCCAAACCAGAATTTTAAACAATATTACTTTTACCATCTCACCTCAGGGGGTGTGACTTATTGAGTAGCAGCAAGCATCTGGTTTTGTACAACACCTAGCTTCAGTTGTCATACAGACAATTCATATCTAAAAATTTATTCAGGAAACTTCAATTTGAACATTTTAGTAGAATTTAGTATAATTTCCTAAGTCTTTATGTAGAGATTTCTGAGTTGTAAAACTATAAGATATGTTATGCAACTCTTTTAAGGAAAAAAAATCAACCTGGGATTAAAAGGACATTCCTTTCTAACATCTCTGTGCTACAGAGTCAGCCAACCCATTTTCAGCATACAGATTTTTTTTCATTCAGAAAACCTGGAATTCTGAAGAGGATGTTAAAAGATGGTCTTTGTTTAAAACACAACCTTTTCCCGTGGGCTGTACGAAAACAGTTTAATGAGCTGCTCTCAATGCTACAAGAATCCTCTTAACCATTGCTCTGGATTGGTAATTGAAGCACAGCTGTCAAAGGAAAGGGTCTCCTTTTGGGTGGGTCTTTGGTGGGGTGATGTTTAAGGAAGCAAGAGCTTGTTTGCTTGCTTAAAAAAATTAGAAGAGCCCCAGTGAGATGCTCAAGAGGAGACTGGAGGAAGTCTGGAATAGAGGTTGGAACCATTCACATGAGCCTAGAACTCATAAACGTACACTGACACACTAGTACAGCATTAGTGGCCTAACACCATCGATCTTTTATAGGTTCTTGTTCAAAGGGAAAGGGTGGAGATGTCACAGCTCCCCGAGAGCACCTGCTTGCAAATTTGTCGTAGATTCAACAGGACGGCTTGACCTGTGCTTTGCAGAGAAATCGTTGCTGTTTCAAACGCAGGAGCTGCAAACTCCTCGGCGAGATGGATGTTTACAGCCCCTGAAAGGCAGCCATCAGAGACAAAGAGGGGTGGCTAGAATGTGCTTTAAAAACACAAAAGCTGTTGAAAGCTGAAAATGCTGGCTGAGTGCTCCGCAGCTGACATTGGAAAGGGGAAGGCAAACTGGTGCCACCTCCTTTGCTTTGGGAGAGGTTTTAAGTGCAGAGCCAGAAACCTGCCCGCTCCCACCGCTAAGGAAAGCTGAAATGGAAACGGAACACCGTGAAAACAAACTCATTAAACGTCGTGAAATAGATGTCACTCTGTCGGACGTTAGGCAAACAACAGCAATTTCTTGTTAAGAACATTACCAGGACTGAGGGCAGAATTTTCAGCTGGCACAGAGTAACGTGTCAGCCTCTACACAAACGCAACCAGGCCTTTGTATACTTAATTTAGGCAGTTAGGAGTGCAATTACCACCCTACCTGCAAATTGTAATTAGTTTAAGCTGTGTTGGTGCCTTTATCAGCTGATCCATGCACTGACACTGACTTCAAGTACAGAGCCTGACTATTGTGGGAGCTACCCTCTGTTTTTGAAGTAAGTTGTTATATAAAAAAATATATATGTTTTTGTGTATTTGGATAAACAAAAGGTTCTTACAAAGGTATATGAAACAGCCTTTTGTTTTAATCCCCTGTAGGGAGGTCTAGTGCATGTACTTTATATGAGTGATATAGGGAATTAAAGTTATTTATGATATTTATACTAAAATGGGTAGAGAGAGGAGAACCTCGACACCTCATTTCCTCCTCTCCCGCAGCTCCTCAACTTCTTTAAGGGCTGAAGAAGAAGAATCTCTTGGCCTAATGCTGGGGTGCCCAGTTTTGCTGCTCAGCTTCAGGAGTGCTGTAGAGCCCAGCCTGGCTTGGGGGAAGTAAAATCTTGCACCTCCCAAAGCCCAGAAGCAGGTTGTGTTCTGCTGCTCCTGCTCAGGTTTCTCTGGCAGCTCTGAAGATCAGGTAAGGAGGACTTTTTACACTTTTCTCATCTCCTTCTCCACCCAAAATGCAACAACCTGGTAAGCACGCTATCAGTTTATTAATGGATTCTTTAAAATGGAGTTGAGTGGAATATAAATATGTACTGCCTGAGCTCTTGGAGATTTTGAGTTGTGTACAGTTAACAAAAGTAATGCTTATTAATGTTTATTTGTAATGTCCGGACATGCCAACTGCCTCTTGTAAATGCTCAACTTGTGTCTTCACCCCAACCATCAGTGATGCAGTGGTTGTGTTGCATTCTGAGCTCCTGCACACTTTCTGCTGCTCTCTGATGGCATTTCAGTGGTTTCTCCAATGTTTCAGCCTGGAGGGAATGTAAATATAAGCATAAATGGTTTTGAAAGTGTGCCTTTTTTCTGTATTTCAATGGCTCATGCATTAGAGCTGTCATGGCTGACAAATCAGCACTGATTGCTAATTAAAAAGCAGAATATATTAAGGAGTTTCACACTTCCACTTCTGCCTCCAATTGAAACCCTGGCTCTGTGAGTGTGTGCTGGGGAAGCTTTAATGGATACAGTCTAATTATTTGCTGTTTTTGCTTTGACTTAACAGTTCATGAATTACAGTAACTCTGGCTAACAGATCACTGCTGATTACTAATTAAATGGCAGAATTTGGTTTTATGCACCTCCAGCTATTACCCCCACAAAAAGTGACATTCCACATCTTAACAAAAAAAGCTTTTTCTCTGCTTGTTTGTTGATGTGTAAAAGCTGATGTTATCATCCCTTTGGAAAATAAAAGTTCTTTGGGCACATTTAACAATAGCAGTTGATAAACGTATTTCAAAAGTAAAGTTACTGCTATAAACGAGGCTTTGGGGTGGAAGCATTTCAAGGCAGCTGTGCTGGTTTTGGCTGGGGTAGAGTTAATTCTTAGTAGCTGATGTGTGGCTGTGCTTTGGATTTGTGCTGGGAGCAGTGTGGGTAACTCAGGGGTGTTTTGGTTATGGCTGAGCAGGACTTGCACAGAGCTGAGGCCTTTTCTGCTCCTCACTCCAACCCCACCAGCAAGGGGGTGGGGGATGCACAAGGATTTGGGAGGGGACAGAGCCAGGACAGCTGACCCCAATGGCCCAAGGGATATTCCAGACTATATGATGCCATGCTCAGCATAAAACTGAGGAAGAAAAAGGAAATGGGAATGTTCAGAGCGATGGCTTTTGTCTTCCCAAGTCACTGTATGGCTTTCCCAGGGATGGCTGAACACCTGGCCACCCATGGGAAGTGGGGAATGAATTCCTTGTTTGGCTTGGCTTGTGTGCATGGCTTTCCCATCCCTTATTAAACTCTCTTCATCTCAGCCCACAAGTTTTCTCACTTTTGCTCTTCTGATTCTCTCTCCCTCCCACCCGGGAGAGCGAACGGCTGCGTGGGGCTGAGTTAAACCACGACAGCAGCACGACCACTCCGTGGTTCCTGCCACTCTCATTCCCTTAAGGATCACCTCAGCCCTCCTGAAGTGAGCACACAGAACAAAGAGAGTTTTAATCCTCTATCTGCAGGAGGGGACAGTTCAATCACTGCCACAGGGACTGCCCAGGTCACCCAGACAGCTGAACAAATGCAGGAATGGATTGACTTCCTTTCTCTTTATTTGCCTTTTCTATTCAACACACCCAGAATTTAATCTGATTCTTGGCAGGATCAGTACTCTCCTAATTTATGGTATGTTTTAATTTGTGATGGTGATCTGTAGAGATCAGCTGTTGGCAATTCTTCTCATGATGGTGTCTGTCCTGCTGAATGGCAGTGGGTAGAGTGATGGAGAGCCTGTAAATGGTATAACTGCTATAACTCTTTTTGAATGCTCAGAAATATTCAATTTTAGCCCAGACATAGAATTAGAACTCATTAAAATTGCCACCAATCTTTTCAAATCAAAGATATGTCAGCCTGGTAAACTTTTATTTGTGCTGGTTTCACCTGTTGCAGAAACACAGCAAAATTTTATCCTAAAAATGAAAAAAAAAAAGACTGCTCTTCTGAAAAGAAATTATGCTTCTCTAATCTTTCAGTTTGTGAGCAGGCCCCCTAAGCATGTGAATATTTCAATATGCAGTTTGTAAAAATCCATCAGAGATAGTGCTCAAGAGCAAGGGTCAAAAGAAATGGTATGATACTTGAGATCCCATATATCAAAAAGCACAGTGTGAAAATCCTTGGCATATAGGCGATCTTAATGGTCCCTTCTGGACTTAAAATGTATTACAGAGAGAAACTATCAAGTCATTTTTATAATTTAAAGCTTTATCTTTTCCTTGTTAGTAATTCTTCCTGTCTGAATATCATTGTTCACCTTAAGCAAAATAGAGAATATATTATTAGTGGAAGGTAATAAAAAGGACTCTGCGTTATTGCGGTCAATACCCGTAATAAATGTAAAATTGGGTGTTCCAAGGGGTGTCAGAAAGGTCCTTTTCTTTTTGCTTCCATTGAAAGTATTTCATAGCATTGCTAGTACTAGTAACTCAGAGCAACACGTTTCTGCAAAGACAAGAATATGGCAATGTCTGAAAAACAAACCATCCCAGGCCATCATAAACAAACCACTGGAGTGTTGGTTTGAAAATCTTTATGAGCAAAAGAAATGTGAAATTGTGAAATTAGGACTCTTGACTACAAGGCTTCAGAAAACAGTTTCTGGTACTTACCTGTAACTCTGTGTCATTCATAATGGTTTTATCTTTAAAAAAAAAAAAAATTGGGAGATTTTAAAGATGTGTAGATATCCAGAGAAATGGGGCAGTTGCTTTGAACAGGCACTTTCACTGAGACCTACTGTGCCTCACGTTCTCCATGTGCCTGAACATGTGAGCTTTGCCTGTCCTTGTAGTCTTGGTGAGTACTGAGATGAAGTTTTCTGCAGCTGACAGCCCACAAGATGTAAAAATTCCAGCATTTGCTCTCTTTGAGTAGGAAATCACTGGAATGACTCAGCTTGTAGCATAAGTGACCTTTGGAAGAAGGCTGTTGTATGGAGCTACTCTGCCACTACTCTCCAACTTTCCTTTACTCAAGAATAGCCAGAGAAAAGGTTCACCACTTTAATTGAATGTTCTCCATATTGAGAGGAGTAAAAATAAACATTCTTCTCGGTTTATTCACGCATACGCCGGAATCATCCAAGTGTGACATCTGAGAGGAGCTACATGATTATGATCTGAAATGAGAACAAAGTTCATCTTGTGCGAATTCTTGTTTTTTCCCTGCAGACTTTGAAAGGGGAAAAGAGATTGCAGAATCTTAATACCCATTGAAGCTCAAGAAAGCCAAGGCTGTGAGCTCCTGCATTAACCTTTTTAGCATTCTGCTGGCTAATTGTCTGTCCGTTCCACCTTCTCGTCCCAGGTTAATGGGGTGGTTAACAGGGGAGGACAGGAACAGTTGGCCAATCACACCACAAAGCAAACTGAAAAGGTCAAAGCAGTGTGCTGTATTATTCATGGACTATGCCTTGCTGAGGTATCTCAGATCTCACGTCTTCTCATGATGAATTACAACGAGAACAGGAAACGGCCCAACGTGAAATTGGCTCTTGTGACAATAATTGTAGTTCAAATTGAGAAATGTAAAACTGTGGCCTGCTGCTGTTCTGCTTTTTGAGACTGAGGGTGTGTGATCACATCTAGCCACTGAGTGGGCAGCAGGTTACATTTGTATGGCTTCTCAGCTGGGTTATCAGTTTAAAGCCATGCATCTTGATTCTTCTCCTTTCAGCCACGGACTTTGTTTTAGAAGTACTGTGTGGTGCCTAATATTCCTCCTATATCTTCTGTGCCTATAAACTCATGACTAGCTTATAGATATCTTAATATCAGACTCTTTTTCTGTTATGTGGCATTTTGTTTTGAAGTATTAACATGCTGACTCCCAAGAGGCCCTCAAGAACCATAAGATAGTTCTTATTCTCAAGAATTTGCAATCTGTAGAGTCAAATTTGAAGGAAAGCTTGATGTAACCATTATATTTTCCTTCATCTTGGATGTGAAAAAGGAGGAGATACTTGCACTGTGCCTGAGGTGCTTCAAATTATTTTGAGTGCAGTCCCTCTCACTGACCCCACAGAGCTCAGCCACGAGCAGAGCATTGCTTTAATCCCTGCCGGTGGATCTCATTAGTGCATGTCCTTGTTTAGTTACTACAATTGGATGTCACCAGTTCACCTCATCTTGTTCCTCTGGTGATGTGTTTCATGCAATACTTTAGGTGTAGACCCACTTTGAACCATAACCTTGTATTTTTCAAGTGTTTTTACCATACCCCATTGACAGGAGAGACTTCACAAGTAGTGGAATATCTTTTTTAAGAACAACCACTGCCTGTTTTACCTTTTCCAAGTTGTAATTAGTGTTGTACCCCAAGAGTATACTATACCTAGCACCTGGAGGAATTGACTTTGCTTGTGTTTCTTGCAGGGAAGAGTTACAAAGCAGTCTTAGAGTCTTACACCTTTTCTTTTCCTTGCCTTTCTTAAAACTGGTAATAGTGTTCTTTGCTTTTCGTTGAGTGGTTTCAACTGCCATCAGTTGCCTGGGGGCAGTGAACCTGGCTGTCAACAGATAAATCATTTCTGTGACAAAAAAATTTCTGTGATGGAGGGAAACAAGCCCCCATCATTCATTTGGGAACAGGTCTTTGAAAGAGAAGTGACCTGAAAGTGGAACTCTTGGGGAGTGGTCTCAGATGTGTCCTTGTGCATGGGACTAAAATAGCCACAGAAAGCATGGGCCAGGCTTTTTAATGTGCTCTCCACAAAAAAAAAGTGAGGATGAGGAATCAAGTTCAGCTTGTAATAATATTTCCTAAATGAGAGAAGTTGTGGTTTGTGTCTTCACCCCATAGAAACTGCCAGCTAAGTGGCCAGAGGATTGCTATAACCTGGTCTGCAGCTTATTTAAAAAACAAGTTTATCTACTTCCCCCTCCTTCAACTTCCTCATTGCCCAGCCAAAATGTAGTATATCCATGGAATAAATACTTGCCTCTCTTTTTTTCACAACTTGAATAGTCCTGAGAAAAATCCTATGCTCATTGTGGCCCGGGGATCTGTGCATTACAGATGGGTATTTTTGGAAAACAGAAATGCCCTTCTCCATGACAAGAGGCTTCTTTCATGTTTGTTTTGTGTTGTTTCCTGGCTGGCTTCATCTCCTGACAACTGCTTTTGCCTGAGGCTCTCTGGGGGCTAAAGGGCACAGTAGCCAGGTGTCGGCCTAGATGTTTCTGACACCTTGCAGATTGATTTGGGCTATGGCCTCTCTCTCCCTCTCTAAGTGATGTATTGATCTGCAGTGTAGGACAGGTTTTCCGCCCTACTTGATATCTGAAAAGTGAAATGTCACATCTTGCCTCGGCTCTGGGTCTCTCACAAAGCTCTGAGATGAGGCTGGAACATTTCTCTGAGTGCTCAGGTCCACTTGTTCACGTTGCACACACACACAGTTGTTTTTTCTTGGCAATGCTGCTTTTTTCCTACCCAAGGATCACCTGTTTTCAGTACACTCTATTTTTCAGCATTCCAGGTAAAAATACCCGATTTTCATTAAGTATTGCAGAATTCTAGGCCAGCTTGCAACACATTAGGAGTATTTATTTAAGAGCCTCATGATTTACCAAAGTGTGTGCTGTGACTCGGTGATCCGTGGAGAGCAGTCTCTCTGATTTAGTGCGTGTCTGCTCATCAAAGATGGATGATTGCCACTATGTGTCATAAAACTTCATCTGACAAAACCAACTCCATGGCAAAATAATGCCGTCTCCAAAGGGCAATAACTCTTTGTTTCTCTGTCCTACATATTTAAGGAGCTCTGATTTTTCTCAAAAAGATTTCTTTATTCTGTTAACAATGAACAAAGGACCATCAAAGCTTTTGCCCGTTTTTCTTATTTTTCAAAAATCTTTTTTGAGAGCCTAGGAAGGAGGTCTCTAGCAGCTAAAAACCTGTAGACATTAGACTCCTGTCTGTGATAAACAGATAATGTGAATTAAGTGGCTAAAACCATTTGAAACCATTTGATTTTTAATTAAATCATAAGGCTGGTGACTGGATTTTTCCTTTCTTACTATTCTTTTTTTTTTTCTATCACCCTTGAATAAGAAAAGCAGTGAGCTGAATGCTGGTTTTATAAGAGTGAGGTTATTTTCTTACAGAGTAAACACAGTGCAGTAGAAGGCACTGCCAGTCTTAGCAGAGCCTGTGAACTTCAGCTGGGGATGCTGGGCAAGCATCACCTGCTCAGGTGACCTCTGGTGTGCTGCTGGCTGAGGATCCCTGCTTTCCATGCTGCCTGGGTGAGAAGCCAGCAGGGGTTTATAGTTTGGATGCAGAATATTCTGACAGCAGGAAATTTTTTGGTTGGGTGTGTTACTTACAATTCAAAATGCAATACAATTGAAATTTAATGGAAATTGCAGTTTGAATTTTAATTAATTAAATTTAAGTTAATTCAGTTTAAAATAAGCCTTTCACAGCTCAGACTAATGAAGTACAGGATAAAGCCTTGCTGAGGATAACCTGTGGAAAGGGGAAGGATCATTAAGTAGAAGGATGACTCTGGTTGGCCTATCTACCCCATACCTATAAAATCTATAAACCTTCTCTTTGGCTCTGTAGCTAAATGTTAGGGTCAGAGATGCACAGGTTTGGAGTCAAAATCATATTTTCCATCCCAGCTGTTCTCATCCCTATGTTCCTTTAGAAATTATCTTCTGCTGTGTTTAAGAAGTTTTCAATTAATGCAATATACAATTATAAAGAAGTTGTGTCAGAAGAATGTCCCTTCCCCTCTATAAAAATCTTAAAAACTTTTGCAATCAGTTTATTTCAAAACTAATTGTCATTAGAAAGCAAAACACATGAGGGCATCTCTCATGCAATTGGCTGCAGTAGCAGTACCCAACTTCATAATTTTTTTTTTCACTCTTTCTATTTGGATTCAATGACTTTACTGCTGTGGAATAGACTCTTTCATTGAAATCTGTACATTGAAACCAGGAATTTATCACAACTCTGCCTTTAAATGGCATTGAAAAACAGCCACTTTAAAAGGAAAGGATGATGAGGAAATTAATCTGAGGCAAGTTTTTCTTGATAAGGAAAGAGAACAAAGGCTTCTGGCATTTATATGCCAAAAAATCAACACATGGAGAAAAATGAGTATTCCACATTGCTGTGGCAAGAACCATTTTTCTATTAAATCAAAATGAAGTTCTGAATAAATATGTTTTCCCGTGAATATAATACACTGGAGAACACAGTAAAAGAATAATGACCTCAACATCCCCCCCCAATAAAACAGTAATTAACCTAATAAAGAGTATATTCAGGTTCTCATCCTCCTTGCTCGGGTGATTTCCCAAAAAAAAAAGAAAAAACATGGAATAATAATGCTGTGTACAGGTATTCTGTAAATACCAAGCATTCATAATTTTCTGTCTCTCTCTCCCCCCATCCCTTACCTTTATTCATTCCCTTTGTCAGCTTTGGTGACACGCAGCATCTCTGGAAGGTGAAGATGAGAATCATCTCCCTTCACACTGAGTTATACTCTAGACCCAGACCCTATATAATGTGAGGATCTAAAGAATCAATCATCCAATTGCATTTTGAGCTGAAATAATCTTGGGGGGGAGAAAAAGTCCGAATTTATCATCCTGACACACGTTCAGTGGAGCGTTGTTTCTTTAGGCACAACACAGAGCAGCTGACTGGGAATTAATCCTATTGTAGTTATTCATGTGTTGAGCTGTTACCAGAGAGCTCTTCAGCCTGAGTTTGGAGCTGTGCTGGTGCCCTGGCTGTGGTTTGTTCTGGTGAGGGGTGTGAGTGTGTGAGAGAGGAGTCAAGGCAAGCAGGAATGTTGGACTGTTCCACCTGCACCTCTGGGCTGCTGGGGCACAAGGAATGGCTCTGGGAGAGGAGCTCTGGCTGCTCCATGGAACATTTCCAGGGGGTCAACTGTGCTTGGCACCGAGCATGGTGCTGCAGGAGAAGAATTTCTGTTGTGAACCTTGCTGAGCACTTGGGCTTCTGCTCCCTTGCTGCCAACAGATCCATTGGAACAGGAGCACGCAGAGGCTGGGGCTCTCTGAGGAGCCTCAAGGGCTGCCTCTGCTGGGATGGGCTCACCATATAATCATGAGGAGGATTAAAGGAAGGAATCGTTATGCCAGCCTCATTTTTAAGAAGCTGAAAATAAAAGCTTAGGAAATCGTTGATCTGGCCAAAAGCACACGGGAAGGCTCAGACTAATCACTTAGTGCTGAGCTGCAGGCCAGGGGCTTAGCCATATTATGAACATCCACTAAGCCCCCAAGACTCTTCTCCAACAGACCAAATGAGAATACCTACCTAACTTTCTTCTGCAGTTAGAAGTCACTCTTTCTATTTTGGGAGTAGTGTCTGTGTTTGGGTGAGCACAAAGAGTGAGAGGAAACAAAACAGGTCTTAGTGGTGGGTAGGCTGTGGGCAATGGTGACACCAGAAAAGCAACAGGCTTCACAAAAACTCCTTCAGGACCATCCATGAGCTCTGGCACCACTGGTGATGCCACCAGGAAGTCCCAGTGGAATGATGCTCCTGGCACCGGAGCTCGGCTGCCGTTGTGTGCTTTTCATAGTGATAGAATACCTGTCAGCCCCAGCCTCCAAAATAAGTTTTAATATGGCATATCAGGGGTGGAAATAATAGTGGCTTACATAATTGCAATGTTACTGACACAGCTGATGAGCTGATGATGTTATTTGCACAGCAGTGATGACATTCAAACCCTTGCCGACTCACAATTACACGGTGCGCGCCGAGCCCGAGCAGGATTTAAATTACCAGGAGAGCACAATGAAAATACAGTCTCTTGACAAGATAAAGGTGGGGGGAGCGCTGGAGAATGGCTTAAAAATCTCTTTTTGGTGGCTGCGGCGTTCTCTAGTGCTAATTCATGGCTTTTTACCTCGTGCATCTCATTTTAAGGGAGTAAATTGGAAGCATTATGTTCTGCCTTCTTGCCTTGATTTAAAACCTGCCCGTGCCCGCTCCTCCTGCTGCCTGGCTGTGGTGAGGCACCTTTGGGGCTCTCCCTGGGAAATGCAAATTTCTTGAATCGATAGCTTCACTTTTTTTTTCTTTTCTTTTCTATTTTCTTCCCCCCTCTCTCCCAGTAGAAGTTTAAATAAGAATACGTGTGGGTGGGAGTAGGTAGGACACCGTTTGTAGCCAGCCCAAACATGATGAGTGTTAGAACAACAGCTGAAGGAAAATGGATTTTGGAAAAGATTTATTCCCAAGCAGAACAATAACTGGCTACAGAGTGATGCTGAGGCTGAATCCCAGGGATGTATGGCTGAATCCTGCAGCTGCCCTCAGGCCAAAGCAGCGCTGAACCCCAGGTGAGGAGCTCTGCTGGGCTTGGCTCACAGGGCATTCACTGCTGGCGTTACCATGATTCACATGAGGCTCATTTTGGGCATGATCCCAGCCCACACAGAGATCAATGACACCAGGTCAGTCCTTTGCACGGTTTGGATTTGGATTATTGTCCTCACCTGTGGTGCCTTGATCCGCAGGAGTACCCAGGTGTGCTGCAGTCAGTGCTTGGCAGGTGGGCAGAGGAATCCCAGCCCACCTGCAGGGGCTGTGCTCAGCTCTCTGCAGCTGAACTTGCTGCCTGACATCCCCAGAATGAAGTCCCTTCAGTCCTCTCCTGAATGTACAAACCCACACTTTTCCCATCTACTGTTCCATGGCTTTATGGTCTTTTCCTCAAATGCCTGGGACCTGAGAAATTATGAAGACAAACTGGGCTTCACCCATTTTTAATCCTCTGCTGCTACAACATCTTTCTTTCAAGATATTCTGAGTATTCCCTCCACCCCTGTTACTCACAGCATTTCTGCTTTGGATCGATGTCTGCAGCTTTGTCCAGCTGGGGGCTCCTCAGTGCACAACTGCTCCACCTACTCCAGTTCCTCACGTTTCTTCCTCATTAGCTCCTGATTTCAGGCTGCTCCTGACCCTACTTCTCCCACTGGATTTTTCTCTCTGTCTTTTGTCTGGCTTCTGTCATCGGCTGGAGGGAGCAGGAAAAGGAAATGAACAGAATGAAGATCAAATGGGAAGAGGGAAGAAATAAAAATAAAAGATGCCTCTTAAACCAATTATATGCTTGGTCCACAGCACATCCTTGTGGTGCTTGTAGGTGCTTTGGGATCAAATCAAGCAGAGAAATGCAGGGTTTTGGGGACAGAAATCTGAAAATGAACCAGGTCCTCAGGGTTTATCTTTATGTTAATATTGTATTTATTTTACATTGCCCCCAAATTATTTGTGTTTCAAATTCTTGTGCCAATCACATGTCATGGAAGATATCAAATTCTTGAAATTGTTGATTTGGGGAGAGGCAGAATAGAAAGCAAGCGGATTAAAACACCAGGGCCTCTGCAAGGGCACAGATATGAAGTGTTGGTTTTTTTCAACTCTCTGCCTTCAGTTTTCACCCACAAGTTACCTGGGGGCCTAAGGCTTAGGGAAATTAGGACAGAGACAGACCTCCAGGCTGGTGGCTGAGTGAAAATGTGAAACAGGAAAAGAGGAACAAACAAACTGGTCTGGCCCACCTGAAGGAAATGACACTATTTTTTAATGCCAGAGGAGTGCATGGAAAGGACAAGGCCTGTGAGTGTGCCCTTGGACCCAGAAGCTGCTGTAGGGGTGGCACAGCCTGTGCTGTGCTGCTGAGGCATCAGCACAGACCTGCAGCACTGACAAGTCATTCTCAAAGGTGTTTCTGCTCTTTTATTCTTGGGGAAAATCAGCTGAATGGACAAGGTTGTGTCTGCCTTTCCTCAGTGCCACACATCAAGGCGTTTCTGTTCCGACATGGAGTGAGAAGGTGAAAAGCATAATTAGTGCACCAGAAGTAGCTGGATGGACTGTAAGTCAATTAGCCTGCTCTGAGTCTCAGTTCTGAGTTTGCTGGGAGAAGAAAATGATCTGTGCTCTGCGTGAACACCGAGCTGATCAGCTCATTCCTAACTGAAATGGTTTTACATGGGTCTCTAAGGCTGGGCAGAATCTGTAAATGCTTCTGGTTTTGGTGGATGTCTAAGGCAGTTTCTGTCTGCAGTGAAAGCACGGGGCTCTTTGGGTAACAGGCACTGCAACAGGATTAGCTGGAGGGATGAACTGCAGAGGGCCTTATCAGGTGAGACAAAATGTGGTGTCCCTTGGGCCTAGGGCTTGATTCAAACCTACAGGAGTCCTTGAAAATGACATCCTATAGATCCACGCACAGATAAGGATCACACAGGCCTTGTTTGGAGCATATAAAAATATTCCTGACCCTGCCCTTTTGTACCTGCTGGCCAGTGATGGATAAAGGGGAGTGCCTGGCTGCTGTGAGTGCTGAGCCCTGCTCTCGGGATGCCATCCTGATTGATTTGCTTGTGCCGTGCAGGGAGGTGGAAGCAGCACTTGCTGGCTGCAGCTGAATTACAATCGTGGCAAGATTTCACTGTAAGGGACTCTGGAGGTCACCTAGACCAACCTCCTCTTCAAAGCAGGGCTTTGTGGGGGTTTTATTTGCTGTTTCTGAAAAACTTAACACGTTTCTGCTGACGCCCCGATCAGCCCCTTCTGAAATTTCCTGGGTGCACGTGGTTGTGCCCTGAACAGCCCAATGCCAGCCTATCCTTCCTCTTCCTGGGCACTCCTTGGGATGAGACATCCCACAGATGGTTCCTAACCCAGTGACAGGCACTGACTGTGATGGGGGAATGCTGTGAGACCATCCATCATCCCTCTGCTTTTGTCCAAGTCCTGATGGGCCACAGATGTCACGGAACTTGTCAACCTTTGCTGTGAGGGGCCGTTCCAAGGAACAGATGTCTGTGTTCAGTGGCTTGCTGACTGTCCAAAGGAAGCTTCCATCCAAAAATGGGGAACTGTTCTCATCACAAGCTGGCTTGAAAGCACGTACAGCTTTTAACAGACCAATGTGAGTTTATTTGAGTGGAAATGTGAAATACCAGTTTTAGAGTCTGCTAAAGAGTTTAGAATAAAATGAGAAAGAGGCAGAATCCAACAAGGAAAAGCTCCTCTAGGGAAATAACTTTGTTTAGAGAAAAATTTAGTTGGATAAGCAGCAAGCAGACCCTGTAAATTGTTATATCATTAAAGTATGTCTCGCATGGGTGCATGCGTATGCATCCTCTGTAGTGTGGTGCCTAAACATCCAAACTTCCCAAATCCCAGTACAATTCTGGGGAGCCATGCTCAAGGCAGAGACAGGTGTTTTTGAAGATGTCTGCAGGAGTTATAAATAACAGGCAATGGCAAAAAACATCTCCTGGCATACAGACTCTATTTTTATTACTTGGGAGCTATAAGTAATAGAGGGCAAATTTGGAGAGCTGCCTCCAAACATGAAACACCCCTCAGTGTTTGTCTCTCATAGGTACTTGCTAAAGCACTCCTTGGAGTGGCTGTAACCAAAGGAACAGTACTTGAAGGGTCTATGAGTAAGTAGGGATGGCTAGACAAGGTGTAGAGGAACAGCTTGTGAAAAGCTCCTCATATTTTAATAAAGATTAAATCCCAATCTGTACCCTCCATCAAAGTCAATTAGAACAGAGGTTGCTAAGTACTGGGGGGAAATAAACCCCTGATTTTCCTGTTTGTGTGTCAAGTGAAGCGTATTTGTTCTGTTATGGTTGCTTTTGCAAGGGAGGAGGTTTGCCCAGGATCTGAACTGCCCTGGGCAGGGCAAAGCCTCTTCCCTGTGCTTGTTTGAGCTGTTTTGGGTGTTTCCCCAGCTCTCACCTGGGACCTGCTGCTGGAAGTGTTCACAGCTCAGCTGCAGATAGCAGAGATGGATCTGTTGTCCCTCATGCTCTGTTCCTGTAGTTCCCCGTGCCTGGTTTGCATGCACAGCTTTGCTTTAAAGAGAGAATTCTGACAGACAGCTCTGGTGTGCCTTCCCACCGTGCAGGGATGGGCTCAGTGAAACATGGAAAACCAGTGTTTGCCTGGAGCTCCTCAGCACAACAGCAAAGCCCCAGTGCTAAAAGCAGATGCTGGAAAGAGTCTTTGTTGATGAGGAAAGAAAAAAAAAACCAACATTGATGCTGCTAATGAATTACTCTTAATAACTACCTTAGAACTCAGACAATGTTTTTGTACTTCACAAGCTCTTCTGAAACCCATGTCCAACACAGTGTTTATTATCAGCAGCCTTGTTGACTCACACCATTTTTCAGAGCAGTAGCAATTCCTGGTAACAAGTGTTTATAGGGCTGGAGACCTTCTGTGGTGGAGGGCAGCAGGTGAGCACGCTGCCCATTTATAACTGACAGCACCATTAGCAAGGGCTGGGGAAATGTTTACCTAAATCCTTATGTGGGACTGGCAATGCCCAGAATCACCTGTGATTTAACTGCCAGGCAGCTACAAGCACCTACATTATTCCTATTTTAGGACACTTACTGCTCAGTTGCCAGATTTGCTGCTATTTAAAATTATTCCAGTGACTTATCACACCTTATAGCTTGGTGGAATGGACCAAAGGCCTTCTCAGCACAAAGCTCCTTCCTGATAGCATTAGCAGGGTTTTGTTGGAGCTTTCATGGCCCAAGTGCTATGGATATAGATGATATGTGTTATTAGACTTACGGATTTAGCTAGAAAAATGTTCAGAATTGAATATGTTTTTATGTGCAGAAATTTTATTTCCTGCTGGTGTGGAGCAGAAAACTTAAAACTTCCCATGTCTCCTTCAGATCTGAATAAAACCTTGTATGCTCCTAATTAATTAGTAGCCCCAGCTGCTGTTTTCATGTTGTAGTGCTGGTCTATCATGAGGCAGAGCAGTTTGGTGCGTGACCCCTAAACAGCTCAGCTTTACATGGGACACTGGTGTCTGGAGAGTGGGAAATGGGCAGGATGCAATTGCTTCTTCCAGAGTAGCCAAGGAACATGTAGGCATCGTGCTGGGGTCTCTTTTCTTGTCTTGTATGCAAGGCATAAAGAGCCAGAGGCTCACTGGGGCAGAAATTGATTTTGGGGAACAGGAGTATTGATAACAGCTGAAATCCCACTGTTACCTCTCTCCCACTCAAAAAGTTCTGAGAATGCTGCTGTGCTTTAATTGTCCCTGTGCTGGGGCTGAATTTATTAATGGGACTCTTTGGTTGCCTACAATTCTTTTATATCACCTGAGATTCTGTGGGGAAAATATCAATTTCTGCTCATGTACTCTCCCCACTCTGCTTGATCTAAAAACCTCACTCAGCACGAGGTTAGAACCTCTGCCACAGTTACTTGTTGTCTCTCTTGGGGCTGCTGCCGATTCAGAGTTAATCCTTTCCAGAATGTCTCAATGTTTTCTGTAATCTTGATGTGAAGCCACTCTTCAGTCAACTCCAAGGAAAATTCTTGAATTTTTACCTGGTTGCTCTGCTCTTGGTTTCCTTCACTCTCAGTCTACCTGAATTGGTGGCACTAACATTGTTTTTTCTTTTGCATTTGTACTTTTCTGACTTCATTGCACATTAGACTTCTACTCCTGTTTCAGAAAAATGTCCTTTTTCTACCCTTTCCCATCCTTTGCTTCCCCTTTTCACAGTGGGTCCATACATTCATGGAACACTTGGCTGCACCACAGCCCCAAGAAGGGAATAAACCAGGAACTGGTTTCCTTCTATTAATTTAGGAATAATAGCCAAGTTTGAGCCAAGAAAGTGCACCAGAACTCAGTGACTTTTGAAGCCTGTGTGCAGCTCCCAGTGGCTGTGGCGTGAGCTTGGATGACTTTATCAGGTGTTACAAAGTCATATCCATCAAAAGGTGCAGGAGTAGCTAGCAAATCCTACTCAGCAACATGTCCACTTCCCATCAACATCCCATGAATCTCCCTCCTTTTGCTCCTTTGGCTGACTGAGAGCCCAGCAAGTCTGTGGTCCTTTTTCCATGGCTTGATTTTCAATTAAGAGATAATGTCAGTGGAAGAGCACAGTTCATCAGACACTGTCCCCCTGCTGTTGCAGGAGGGAGGGATGTGGTGAGCAGAGGTCAACTGCTGAAAATCTACGTGCCTGGCTAAAATATTATATAATATGTTAGGCTAATTTTGCTTCATTTCATATTCACATATATTAGTGCAGCTTTTGTTATATTCTTATCCTTATGTAAGTTACATCTGTTCTTTTATTCGCTCATCCATGTTTGCGCTGCTTTCAGATTTATGAAACAGGCATTCCACTGAGCTCAGCAAATGATGGGCATAATAACTTATCTAAATTGCAAAGTATGTGATGCCCTTGAGGTAAACTCGGTTGTGAAGGTTTTATGAAGTGTCTCACATGTGGAAGTGGAGGAAAGTGTTTATTTGCCAACTCCTGTCTCTCCTTTGGCTGTTCAATTGATGTTAAGAGGATCCTGTGGAACTGCTACGAAAGCCTAGGGGCTAAATGGAGGAGAGAAGTAGGAGCTGCATTTTTATCTTGGTGGAGAAAGCAGAGCCATCCTGGCACTTGCACTTACACGGCTCTTCCCTCTTTGGATGTCAAAAGTTTCTGGTTGACAGGCTCTAAAGTATCTATTTATTTAATGAAATGCCTCTCACTGCAACAATGTTGTGAGGCTTTATTAATGAGTTTATGGTTATGAGATAGGATAGTAATCTCTTTTTTCTTTTTTTTTTCTCTTACAAAGGCTCTGTAGAGGAAAAGGGGGGCTCTTTTATGTGAGATACTCTAACCCCCTCTGCCTGTCTGTGGCTGCTGTAAAGTCCTTCATTGGCCATGCAGATTCCTTGAGTTATTCAGGACCAAGCTTTACTGCCAGTCCCAGCACTGATGTGCACGTCACAGGTCACATTGTGTGTAACTCTGTCACCAGAGAAGCTCATCAATAACAGCCAGGTCTGGCTGTCAGGGCAGTGTCCCCCTGTGCTTAATTCTCAGTGCCTGGACTGAGTTTTGTGGGGCAGAGTTGAGCCATCATCCCAATTTCCCTCAATATCTCTTGGAGTTTCCCATTCATTGCTGCTAAGCCTTGTGCATCAGAGACCACTGCTTAAACCACTGGGCTAAAAAAAATTGATAAAATAATATATATTCAAATATAATTTGAATTAAGAAGAGAATTTGCACTTTAAAATCCAGTAAGCAAAAATGCATTTCTACCTGTTTTGGCTGGTGAAGACTTAAACCCCTTTTAGAAAAAGGGTTTGATTCTCTTTTCTTTAATGTTTCCTATTGACAATTTTAGGTGGGATTCCCATGCATAAGGGGGCCTTCAGAGAGGTTCATTCTTATGCAATGCTGAGGCTGTGATATTTAAATACCTTCAAGGCTCAATTTATAACACATTTTGGACAGAGGCAGTAACCAAAAAACAGTCCTTAGCCTTTGTGTGTTGCCTCAAATCCTCTGTGAGCCACAAGCAAGTTGAGTTTGGGAATTTCTGACAACTATAAAAAGAAGGAAGTTGGTCAATTTTTCTCAGGAATGCCCATATTCCTGAAGTAGACTGTGCCTCAGTCCCTCCATTGATTGCAGGAAAGGTTTGAGGGTGTCTGTTTCTCCCAGTTGCTGATCAAATTTTATTTGGGGGACTGTGAGCAAAAGTGTCAGTAAAATTCTGCAGAATAGGGATGTTGGGAGACTGACCAGACCCATTTTCCCTGCCACTGGGGCATTCCTCAGGGATACCTGGTACGTGGGTAAAGGCTCTGTGGGGGATGTTTGTTAATCTCCCAAGGTAATCTGGGTTTTTCTGGGTCAGCTCTCCTCGTGGCTGCAGTCACTGCCTGGTAATACTGAGAGAAGCATCTTCCATGCACTGATGTTCTCTTTTTTTTTTCCCAGCTAATTATGAAGTAATTTTTCATTTCTTTGTGTTTAAGCTCACAAAATAATTAGCCCATTTGATAAATTAGTTGGCTTAAAAACGTAAATCTGTCAGTGAATTGGATGAACAGTGCAGCACCCAAAACACTTGAAGCTACATATCTATTTCTACTTTGTCAGTCCTGTAAATTCAAATTTGTTCAGATTAATCCCAAGCTAATTTCATAAACCCTCCACTATGACAAGAGGAAAAGTGTTTGGGTGTCAGGCTTTGTGCCCTTTGATGTCAGATTTCAGCCTGAATGAATTTTTTATGGCTGACTCTGGAATATAAAACCCTGAAAACAGTGGTTTGTAATGGCAATTCTGACAGACCCTTCAACCATTTGGAAAATAGGCACTGCTATAACCCTGCTGCATTAGAGAAAACTGTTGAGTGCTTTCATTAGGTGCAACAGCTGTTTCTATTGCAAAAAGCCAAACTTCACTGGTGGGAGCATAGCTGTCAGCTTTCCAGAGCTTTGCACTTATAGCTGATTGTATAAACTCCTTTATGTTCTGTTTTTTACTTTCCAATGCATGTAAATTAATTCAATAGCGAAAATACAAATAACTACCTTGAAACTAGATGTGTGTGAGGGTTCTTTGTAGGCTCCTACAATCAGTGTCGTGTGATGAGTGAGCTGAGAAATTCTGAACTTTTGGAAATGGTTCTAGCTCAAGTGATGTGGTAATCCACAACACATCAGTTTTTAATCACCAGGTTTAATCTTCCTACTTGGTAATGTGTTAGAGATCTTTAACCTAATGTAACATTCTTAATTAGCTGATTTAAAAAACAACAACCACAAACCACCAAAAAATCCAGCAAACCCCTCTCCCCCGAGCTCCCTGACTGTTCTCCTGTCTCTTCTATTTAAACAGATTTTTTTCCTAAGAACATGCTGAATATGCTGAAATGCATTTTTTTTTTTGCAAAAAAAGTAAAGTTGATGATGCTTTTCATTTCTTTGTTCTGACATAATACAGAAAAATATTTTAGTATTATGAAACAAACAGTGAGTTCTGCCTGGAACAAGATGCCTCAAATCAAATAGTTATGGGAGTTGTCAGAAATGAAATGCAAACATATGCTCAGAATGCAAACGGATTTTGAAGCACCAAATTTTGTAATGGCAGGGAGCAGGTTTTAATGCATTCAGTAAATTTCAGTCCCAAATATTGAGTTATGCACAGATTCATTTGGAATAATATGGGATATTAGTCTGTATTTAGATGTTAGCTTGATTTCTGTTAAAATTATAGTGAAAGCAAAAGTATCCAGAGAAATAGAAAGGATGTACATACATACAGACAAACACACCCCAAACCAAATTTGTTTTACTGAATTTGTAATGAGATATTAGTCACTTTGTGTTAAAAAATGTGGAAATAAGCAAAATTTTAAGGAACCTTTAATAAATATTTACCTATCTCTGTTCAATCCATTCTCAACAGCCTCTGACCTGTGGTCACTCAGAGCTGTGAAAATCAGGCTGGTTATTCAAACACCTGACTGTGGGTTAAAATGCTGACTTTTGGAAAAACTTTGGAAATCTGTCTTTGATATTTAAGTCTACTTTCTAAAATGGGAAGGTTAAGTGTTAGAGAAGCACAGGAAATAGGCTATTTGTACCTATATCATTTACACTCATCTAGCTAACAATGTTTATTATATAAGGCAGGAAAATACATGTAATTGTGTAAGTATATATAATTTCTATCATGTGCAGCATTCGTGCTGCAGAAGATTCTCATGATCTGTGGGCAGGTGTGAAAAATTTAGACACTATCGTGGTGCAATGTCAAAAAAGTAGGAATATTTGTCCTTTGTTTTGCCTCACAAGCTTTTGAAAGGGATGAAATCCAGTCTGTCTATAATTTGGGACATTTAAGATTTGATTAGTTTCTGAAAACATGCTGTTCTTGGAAAACTTTATTAAAAGCCACTGATCTGACAGCTAACTGAGGCAATACACACCTACTCAGACTTTCCCTAAGGAGAGATAGATGCCTTCTGAAACTGAAATTCAAGTAACTTAGGAATAGAATGAATAAAATCACTTTGAAAACACCTTGACCCTCCACCCCTGTGGTGTCTTTCAGACATCTCTGTCTCATTTGCCTGTCCTGGGTACACTGACTCTGTGCAGGCAGGGTTTGGGGTTGTCAGGGTCTTACCTGAGATCTGTCTGCAAACCCCAAAGCCCAAAGAAGGGCAATTCCAAGTCCTGCCAGTGCAGAAATCCAAATCCTCTATTCACAACCCAGAGTGAGAGTGCATCCCTCTGGGATCTGAGGGAGCTGCCAGAACCATAAATAACATTTTCTCTCCCCAGTGATGTGTTGCTGTCCCTTTCCTCACAAGGGGCTGAATGTCTGTGGTGGTGAGTGCCCAGAGCTGTGGTTTGCTCTGGTTTGAGAGACTTAGTAAAAATGTAAGAAACTCCTCTTACACCCCAGCCTGACCTGTTATTCATTCTGCCGGGTCAGACTCATCTGTACTGAGAACCAACAGAAGGCTCCCTGCATTTCACAAATCCTTTCAGAATTAAATTGACCATTTGCTGTGCAGAGACTCCAAAAAGGCATTTACATGTCTTTTACCTCTCCCATCACCAAAGCCTCATTTGAGCTCCACTAACAGACCTAATTTGTTGGGCTGAATTTCATTCCCTAACAACTTCCCCCCCACATCCAATTAGCACAGTACCACACATGACAAAGATAGAAGAGAATTCTAATTATCAGCCAGAAAGAAGTTATTCAAGTTGGGTTTTTTGTCTCTCTCTCTTTTCTTTTTTTCTCATGTGTTAGAAAACCCCATGAGACTGTTAGCATGGACAAAGTTCAACCATGGGGGCTAAATCAAATAATAAACCTGTATTTGTGGTCAGTGCCTGAGCACTAACAGAGTTCAAGGGGTGCAGTCAGGTTTCAAACAGCACTTCCATTTTTTTTACCTTTCAAATAGATATGACTCAGGTGGAATTTTACTCCCCAAGGAGCAATATACTCTCCTGCCCTTTGCTGCTGCTTTTTACCTTCTCAATTTTAGTCCACACACGATCTTCTTCACTCCTTCCTTCAAGGATGTCCATGGCATCAGCCATTAGTGACTGCAGCTGTGGTACTGAGATAAAAATTATCAGTGTGGAATTCACACAGAAATAACTTCTCTAAATACACAGATTAAAACCTAATTAAAAAATCATTTGTACGCTGATGATTTTATTACTCATCTTTCACACAATGAGCACTGCCACCTCATCTTTGCTTCAGCCATTACACTGTATTATTGTGGATAGAAGGTACTTCACAATGGGAAAAAATCCGCTGGAAAATTTGTACTTAAGCCTATACATTTTAATGCAGTAAATGTTTATATTTAGTAAAGGAGGGCTTAGGTTGTAAAGAATAAAGGCTCCATATTTTATTCTTTAGCTGTCTGAGATATTCGGTGTCGTACATGAATGCGTTTTAGTATTTTCTCCCAAGGCTAATGTATCATCATTTAAAGCAGCATGTAAAACCTTACAAGAGGACAACAATAAAGCTGAGATGCTTTTACTGTGGCTGGAAGTATCTAGCTCATTTTCCCTGCTTTTACTATCCTTTTCCTTTGGCAAACCCTTCCTTCTCCCCATCATTCAGCATAACAGAGCATAAAACCAAGGCTGACAATTTCTAGTGTAAACTATAAAAAGAAGCTGAGGGAAAATACTTGGTAATCAGTCCCTTAGTGTTAGAAGGGAGGCTAAAATTCCAGTTAGCTGCAGCACTGCCTCACTCCAGTACCCTTCCAGGTTGGCCACAGCCTCATCCTTCACCTTCCCCAAACACCTGGAAATGTTTCAGCAGCTCTTAGTTCAATAAGAGAGACACAGGGCTCAGGTCCTTGAGCAGACTCCTGTGAGCAGCCATCAGCATCAGGATTTAGGGACAAACTGGGAGAAAACAGTATTTAATACCTGTCACACTGCTGTGCTCTAGTAGGGCTATTCCAAAATGTTTAGTTGCTTAAAGAGAAATGCAAACAAAGCTTTTGGAATCTCTTCCCAAGTCCATTACTCATTACAAGGAATTGGACAATATAAGCATTAGAATTTATGGAGAAATTGTCTTTTCTCTCGAGAAATTGTCTCTTCCATCTGTACCTAGACAGGCAGCAGAATAACATGAGAACATGGGTGGTAAAACTTAAAGCATCAGCATTCAGGCTCATCTGTACAAGATAAAAAAATGCAGCCCTGAGATTCAAAAAGCAGATCTGCATTTCCTCACCTTACCCTACACATTCAGATATTTGAAGTTAAAATTATTTATTTGTATCCCAGCACTAGATAAAGTATACAGGAATCTCTAAAGAAATTTGTTATGCTCAATCCCAGTCTATTTTCCCTGTGCTTGTGTAGCCATTAAGTTGAATATTGTTGGTCCAAACGTTTTATGAAATCTTTCAGGTTTTTTTTAAGTTGTGCATCAGCATTGATGAAAGAAAAATCTATAAATTTCTATCACCATACTTTTATGACATTTAATTTCCTTCTATGAATCCAGAACAGGCACAGCCCAGAGATTTAAGGGTATTAAGGGCAGAATGGGCAAAGCACAGACCCTGCATCAAACCAGGCAGCAGAGGAGCTGCTTGGGGAAGGGGAGGATGTTTCCAGTGCTTTCCTTCAAGTAATTCTCCTGAATAACTGGCTGGGCAGCACCCACAGGGACAGGGACCAGGACATTGGTCTGTCACCCCTAAGGGGCTGCTCTGACAGTCCAACCAGGCTGCAAATTTCACTGCTTTGGGCAACAACTTAAACCAAGAAGTCTTTCCAATTAGTTTCACTGATATTAGTACATGCCAGTGAAAAGTGTCCAGTGTGTGCTGGGGTTTTAATTTTTATCACCCAAAGTGTTTCACCAGCTCTGCTGGCAGATAAAATGTGCAGCTACAAAAGTGGGCAGTTGGCAAACCATAGTAATTCTCCCAAAGCTGCTCCTTTTTGGAAAATCCCCCCCAAAAGAGAAATGTGGCTTAAATAAAAAAAAAAAAAAAACAAAACCCTCCTAATTTGATCTTAAATGAAAATAGATTTTTTTTTTCTTTTTTAACAGCCTTTCATCTTGATTTATGATGTACAAATATGGTGACATTGAAATCAAAGCTTGGAAAGATTTTCTTCAGGGTTTTTTCTCCACTTACATTCAATTGTTCAGGCTAACTGAAATCACAGCATCTTTGTTTTCCCTGGGTCTGTGAAAAAAATACTGATTAAAAAGGCCTCAGTTGAGGTTCCCTGTGCCATATCTTAGGACTTTATTTATTTAGTCACAGGAAGACATTTACACAGAAGAGTTTATAACTGAAATGCCTTTGGGATCCTTGTGAGTTGTACTATTATAAATTCAGCGTCTTTTAAACTTTATACAACTTATTCAGTGTGTGATAATAAACATTTGGCATCTTTAGCCCTTTCTAACTCACACAATTTAACTGCCTGCCTTGGCCATAAAGTCTTATCTCAGTTTTACCAGTGTAAAGTCAGAATGACCTCAGAGGAATTATTTTAAATTTTTATTAGTCCAAGCGCCATAAGAACTTGGCCAGCTCAGTTTTCTTCAAGGAAAAGAAATCAGATCTCTCTTGGAAATGTCTGTGAAGAGTAAGAATCACGTGGGGTCAGCATGGGGGCTGTGGCTGTGACCCCAGGGACACAGGGGTGCCTCTGGAGTGGTCACTGAGAGACCATTATTAGTCCAAGCAGCACAAGAACTTGGCCAGCTCAGTTTTCTTCAAGGAAAAGAAATCAGGTCTCTCTTAGAAATGTTGGTGAAGAGTGAGAATCACTTGGGGTCAGCGTGGGGGCTGTGGCTGTGACCCCAGGGACACGGGGGTGCCTCTGGAGTGGTCACTGAGAGATGCTGGATCACACCAGGGTTCCTGCAGAGGGCTCATCCTGTGTGGACCCCAGTGAGATGAGAAGGGTGCCAGGAGGAGGAGCAAGCAAGGATCTCTCTCTCCTCTTTCCCTGGATGACTCAGGAGTGCAGACCCAGCGATGGGCAGTGATGTTCTGTGCTCGGTGCAGCTGGGATGTGCAGGGGAACCGGTCCCTACTGGCATAGGAGAAGCCTGTGCCATGTGGGCTGGTGTCACCAGGGAAGATAAAGCCCATTAATCACTCCCTGGTGAAGTTATTCTGCAAGTTCTTGCCCGCAGTCTTGTGCCTTCACACTGTGGTGCCTTAACTTTACTAAAATATTCCAGTTACAAAGCAACCGAGCCTCCATTTGCACACAGAGAATAAAGATATATTTTACAGCTGGGTGGCAGAACAAAGGAAAATACATGAATTCTGAATTAATGCAGTGTAGCTGGTAGAGGTTTTCAGTCTTTATTCTTTTTAAAAAACACTTTTACCTCGTGCTCAGCAAACAAAAACCAGGTTTCATTGAAAGATTTAAAGCTTGTCACTTAAATGTCCCAGCATGGACCTTTGTCCTGCCCAGTCCTACCCTTAAGAGACTGAAAACCTGTCTTGGGTGGCCTAAAACCTCTCCAAAAAGCTTTCCAGGGAGGTCAGGTTTATGATTACTACATGACAAGATACAGACAAGAGAGTGAGAGCCTGTGCCGAACGTGCAGTGTACTGAAAATATTGTGCCCTGGAGAAAAACCTATCCCTGAAATATGTACCAATAACTCAAGACCCTTTAGTCAGCCTTGAAATGTGGGCCTGCTGAAGTTTAATACCAGAGAACTTGAATCAAAAGGAGAATGTCTTTTAATAACACAGTTTCTTTGCAATGTCGTTTCCCCTTATCTCGAGCCCAGACTTCAAAGTCTGGCAACCACCTCCTGCAGTTGCAGGCTGCTGCTTCTCTTCCCTAAAGCAAGCTGCTGTGAAGCTTTAATTCTGCAGAGCTTAGGAGCTTTGCAGGACTGCAAACAAATGGCAAGGGACCGGCTTTGGGAAAACCAAGAGTTTTTAGTTGGATCATCAAAATTGGACTGAATTAAATGCAAGGGCTGTGGAGGGACTTTTTTTTAGCCTAGAATGAAATGCTTACAATTTACATGTACCTGAGCTCCCTTTTTCCCTCCTTCATAAAACCTGACAGCCTCGAGGAAGACTAATCATGTGGTACTTTTGATTGCAGATTATTGATGTGTTTTCAGGCCTTTAATGAGTCCAGCCCCAGCCCTACTGGCATCACTGCCCTCCTCTCACAAAGGGAAAACAAAGCATGGCAGGCACACAGGATTATTCAGACAGGGAGCAAGCCATGGATGGAAGCAGGAAAGGAAACCTTTCCTTTCCTCCTCTGCTCAGCTGTAGCTGGATTGGGCCTGTTTTGCAGCAGGTGGCTTCTGAGGTTAGATAACTTAAAGTAGCACAATCTGAATAATTGCAATCATTTTCCCAGACTTGATTTGGGGAGGTTTGGGGGAAAAGAAGAGGTTTTAAAAATATGCCCACAGATGAGTCATGCTGGTTCTATAAAAGTCATCCTTGCAGGTGATCAGCACCTCCTCTGATAAAGCACTGAAGGACGATTTAAAAACTACTTCAGGGCTGCACATTGGAAAAATGAGTTATGGAGCAAATTGCAGCGCAGAGCTCTGGCCCAGCCCTTCCTTCCCTCCCTGGCTCCTTTCTTCTAAAGGCCAAAATAGGTGTTAGAAATAAAACCTGGCCAGTTCTGCACCCTCCCAAGTGCCTTCCTGTGGGCAGGGGATGGTGACCAGCTCAGCCATCACTTGATTCATCACCTGGGACTGTTCCTCCTCCCTGTGCCAGCGGCCAAGCAGGTTGGTGTAATGGAACCTCTCCATCACACTGGACACGGGCTGTGCTTGCCCTGTTTTCCCAGCAAAGCAGGCAGGTTAGAGCAGAGTCACAGGAAAAAAATCTCATCCTTTAAGCCCTGCACCTGGAAGCTTCTATCAACCCCTATATTTGTGTTGGTAATGCTATAAAGCAATATGATATCCAGCACCTTAAAGATAAAGCTGCTGACAATCTCTGAAGAGGAGGAAAAAAAAAAATTTTTTTTTTACCACACTCTCTCTAGTAGTAGTAGTAGAAAAAATAAATATGCAGTCATAACATATGTGAAGGGGGGACAGCAGATAAACTTGAATACAATTTTCTCATTTGGAAATGGCTTTTCCATAATCCTCTCTATTAAATATTACCTAACTTATATGGATTGCTTTTAAAGTTTCGGTGAAGAGGTTGGGGAAGGCGTGCAGTATGTCAGCTTACGGTTTGTTTGCAGACTAGGCAAATCCAGAGTTTTCAAATATATAACCTTGAGGGCCTAAAACCTGCAGAGGTGGTCTCTGATCCTCCAGGCAGCCAGGCACATGGTAAATTTTAAGTGTGTGAATACAGAAACTCAGCCAAGTGCTTGCATAAAATCTCAGCACCTGCTGAAGTGTTTGATGGATGGCAGCCTTGCCACCATATTTTCAGAAGTATTCTGATGCCAAAAATGCAAATAAGCACCCTACTGAGATTTTCAAAAGCAATTTGGCCTAGATTCCCGATGAGATGGAGCCATTGCATATCTGAATGCTCAGCCCTTCAGAGTGAAATTTCCATTCATCTAATCAGGGTTTTGAATGCACTTAAGTGCCTGAAATTCCAAGAATTGGCATCAATTTTCAAAACCACTTCCAGTATTTTTAGCAGACCTTTGTTCTGGCAGCTCCATATGGTGGCACCCTGATGCTGCCATTTCCATGCACTTCAGGTAGGTGATTCTGGGTCCAATCATGAATTGAACACAGTGAAAGGAAAGTTTGGAATGACATTTACTTTTTTTCCCCAAACTCTGTCCTGTTTTTAAATTGAACCTCTCTTCACAAGGGATCCTCATCCTTTGGTTTGGTCTTGATCTTGGTTTTGCAGAAATTTGCACTGCAAATTGATGGGCAACCATCAAGTGTTGCCATCAAGTGTGAACATGGTTCTTTTATCAAGGCTAAGAATTTAATAACAACTCTGATCTTGCTTTCTATACCTTTTAAAGGAACAGTAATGGAAAAACCCCTCAGTTTTCTTTAAAAAACCACAAATAATCCTGGTACAGTTAATTTTGCACCTTTTAATCTTTAATCTAAGATAATTGTGAAACAGTATGAAAGAAAAGAGTATGTGCTGGAGTCCAGCACAGTAATGGAGCTGTAATCTGGGAGCTCCAGATGTGAGAGCAACTGGAAAAGAAAGAGCTGAGGCAGTGGACTGGTATTTCCATTAGCTGAAGGGGAGAATCAGGGAGGGAGTGCACAGGGAAAAGGAGCCCTGGTCAGCAGTTCTCTGGAGGGTTGCAGATAGCTCCCATCAGCTGTGTTTGGAGAGGTTAATTGAAACCCAAGCATCACAGAGCAGAGGAGCCAGCACGGTAGGAGATACCTCTTTTGAGAGAAGTGTGCTTTGATTAGTCTATTAATGAAAATGCCAAGAGCTTATTATTCTTCTCAATAAACATAATGCAGGGCTGAATTTCCAAAGAGAGCAAACAACTGAAGAGGAAAGGAGAGATAAAAGACAATGATAGCAGAAGGGCCGTTGTGTAAAAATAGGTACAAACAAGACAGTTAAGCTTCTGATAATTCGGGTGGAAGGTCTGCAGTGTGTTTCACTCATGGCAGAAAAGACAGAAAGCCTGGCTAGTTTTAAGATGGATTTTACTGAATATATGAGTGAGATGTTTGATGAAACAAAGGTGTATAGCAGCACATGACTTGAGGATCCAGGAGAGTCCTTCCAAACCCATCTTCTCATGAGCTGTTAACCCATCTCTAAGAGGGGAGACTGGGACAACCTCCTCCCAAACTACATTTATCACTTGAAGAGTCATTTTCTGAGGACCTGACCCAGTATTATCAGGAGATACCAGCAAGGAAAAGGTTTTCTGTGCTCTCTGACATGTGAAACTATAAGTCTGACGCTGTCTAGTTAACGTGGTGCTGAAGCAAGGAGGAAAATGGAGCTCGGTCTCTGGAAGCCCCAGGCAGAGCTGTGTGCATTAAAAGAAGGAGAAGCAATCAGTTAATGAGGAAGAAAGAAAGAAAGAAAGAGAGCTCTTATCAACACCAAATAGTCTCACGACATTTGAGATGCAGCAAATGGTTTTTCCCTGCTATTCTTGAAATCCGCCCAAACCCTTTTTGTGCGAGCACTAAGAAATGAGTGTGTTGAGTCATCAGCTCAGAAAGCAGGTAGCAATCCTCTCTCATCATGCTGTGTCTGTTGGGGGCTTCTCCAGTGATTAAGAAAGTAAAGGCTAAAAGAAAACAATTTTTTCCCTGCTTGACTCTTCAGAAAAAATATAAGGGCAGGCCACATAGCTCCAGGAAACAAATTTGGCATCAGAGCCAGCACTCACTCTGTGGACACAGCAATGCTATTTAAATTTAGAGTAGGTTGGAAATAAATAAATGAATGACTGACAAGGTGTTTTTTTTCTGTTGTTGTTTCTTTTTTTTTTAAGGGATTAGAGGAGGTTGAAATTGTCAGAGGTGGTGTTTCAGTGACAATGAGAAATGCAGAAAGAGAAAGTAAATAACTGCTGCTGGCAGGAAGAAAATTTCCACGGGGAGCTGATCCGCATGATGAGAATTACATGAACTGTAGCAGAATTCAAGGGGCTACTAAGCTGCAGTAAAAAACATAATAAAGTGACCTGGCAATCAGATGAAAGTGAAACCAGCCCAGGTAGCCACAGTGAAGGTTAAGCAAGCAGCAAACTTAAATGGAGACTCAGTGGAAAAAGGAATCAGGTAGCCAAGGAACTAAAAATGCAGTTTATGGAGTAAGAGTTCTATTCTGGTTAGAAATTCAGTAACATACTCAGATAAGAAACAGGTAAATGATGATGCTGTTACTTTCTGGATGTATCTCACCCTTATTGACTAGTACTTCAAGGAGAATTTAAAAGAGAATGTAAAAATAAGCAATTGATGGATTTTTCTGTTGAGGACTTAATTCATAATGGGCAGCCTCACAAGAGGGAGCGCTCCCTAGAAAACTTTTTGCTGCACAAATTCCCTTTAAACTAAACCCCAAAAGGGTGTTTATTCCCAGAGGCATCTTTGAAGACCTTCCTGCTGGGTTAGAAGTAAGGTCCTGCTGCCCAAGGATCAGCCCTGTGACATCCTCCTTGCTCTGACCTTGGGATGAAAAAGCACCCACACAAAGCAGATCAGCCTGTGCTGGATGGAGCTTACCTTAGCTCTTGCTAAACACCCAGCACTAACAGCCAGAACAAAGCTTTCGTTGCAAAAAGGAGCTGCAGAGCATGTGAGAGGAGTGAATCATGTGTCCTTTCATGTATTGAGAACTTCGGCGTGATACCCCCACCTTTTCCTTTTCTCTGTATGCAAGAAAGGAGTCATCCCTTCTGCCACTTCTATTTATAAATGAAGTTAAATTGCTGAGTGCTAAAAGAAAAAAAATGCAAAGCGAGGTGTTTGGTCAGCCTGGATTTTAAATGGGATGCTTCATACCCAACACTCAGGGCATGTTAGAGTATCAGCTTAGAGAGCACCACTTTGCAAAAGTGTGGAATGCCCCCCAGTAGTTCTTGTCTATTGTGGAGTCCTTTCAACTGAAAACTTCTGAGTTTTCAGCTCAGAAATCTGAATGAAGTGGTGCCTTGCAAGCAGCTCTGCAGAGCATTGCAATAACAGGCAGGAAAAATCCATCATCGTGTTTCCTTAGTGCCCCTGGTATCCTTCAGGAAGTGTGTGTGCTGAAACCTGTCCCTGGTAAATACTTCCCCTCCACTTAAAAAATAGGCAACAAAAGAGTGAGGTCTGTAAATGTAAGCATCGTGCTGTGAATCATGTGGTAGGTTTTGCTCACCTTTATGGTATGAGCAGTCTAATAAACCCCTCTGCCATTCATTCTCCTCTTAAGTAGCATCCCGTGCCACCAGCATGGGACAACAGCAAGAGAAAGGCAAACTTGGTGTGCACAAAGCAGCAGAAATCACCCCAGTGAAATCACTTAAGAGAATAAATGCTTGTCAGTGCTGGCAGTGTATCCTGGGCTATGAGTGGCTGCAGGTCTGACCAGCAGACATCTTTTAAGGCAAATGAAATAACTCTTGTGCCAGGGAATTTCTGGGTGGATGAGGTTTATGGTCCCCACCGCTGCAGGTGAGGGGCAGACTGTGACATTCTTTCTCAAATTGCTTTACAATACCCAAATGTCCCCTTGATTTAAATAGGACTGGTTGTTTTTTATGAGGAAAGTAGGGGGCCAAGAGAAAATTCTCTGCTTTTTAAACCTCTAACTTCACATCATACCAACACTGGTGTGTGGGTGTGTATAAAGCACATAACTAACTCTAGGTTGTGTGGCTGCACAACTGAGGTGGCAGAATTGCCTTGAATATTAAGTGCTGCATGGCATAGTAAGGTCTGCTTTAGCTCTGAGGTGTTTTTGTCAAAAAAAAAATCTGATCAGGACAAGAATTTGGATTGCACATTTGCATCTTCAAATGAAAAAGAAGACAGAAAGGAATTTTGGTTGTATTAAAAAAGCAAAGACATTCTTTTATCTTCTTTAAGTAAGTTGCAAATCTTAAGTCTATGGCTAAAGTTTGTCTTGCAGAGGTTTTTCATCTAGTTTGTGAATGACAGAAGTAAGATGGAGTCATATTTCTAGCTTGAAGAAAATTTTAGAATACTTTTAAAGAAGCAAAATTGGCCAGGTCTGTCAGCACCATTAGGAGAGCAGCTCTGTGTCTGTGTAATTGCCATTGTCTTTTGCTCTTCGGCTCTGCTTGAACCACATGGTCCTGTTCCTCCAAATTCACTTACAGAACAGGATACTTTTGGAAAGTACAAAAGATATCCTATTTCAAAGTTTCTTCTCTTCCTGATACTCTTTAGAGACTCTACAGCTGTGACAGAGGAATCTTACCTCTGAAAGCTCTGTGTCATACCCAAAGAGAGAATTGTGGACTCAATTATTCTTTTCAAATTGCAGTTTTACTGGGGCTTTTAGAAAGGCCAGGGGTTTATTCTGTACCCAGTACCCAACCCACTGTCTGTTTGCACTTGTAGCTTCCTGAAGTGCCCTGAAGTGCCGTGCCCACAGCAGTAACAGATATTTCAGTCTCCAAAAGATGCCACTTCTACCAGCCCACACATCAATAACTCAGCCTTTTGGCCATCCAAAGCCAACAGCACAAGGCTTCAGGAGAGGACTGGAGAGAAGCAGCTGTGTTTCCTTGGGGATGTCTGACCCTTCTCCTGCCTCCCAGCCACGCAGACACTTTGTGAGTGCCCATTTTGGGAAAGAAAGCACTGAGCACCTTCCCCTCCCACCAGCGCTGCGAGTTCAGGCACCGAGCGTTGTTCCAGCAGCTGCTCTCTGGAACTAAAGGAGATAGAGCTTCCTCAAATATCCAGCTAATGTTTCTTCCTTGCTAGGGGTTGCTAAGTAGCAGTTTTTGTCAACCTCCTATCTAAGAATATAAATCCTGTGATTTGCTAAGACACTCCTGACGAGAAAATGGCTCTGATTCCCTGAGCGCACAGAAAACTCCAGCCCGGTTATTGCTAGGGAAAAAGCATTAACATTAGCATTCACAATCTGGGCAGGAGGAGAGGCTTCCTCCTCATATTTTCAGGAGAATAATTTAAGAATTGCATTAAAACAGTCTAGTCTACATGCAAATTTGATTTTTGACCTTTTGTGCTAATCAACAGCCATGCTGCTAAAAAGCTGTGTACATTATTGCAGAAAGTATGGGGTAGAATTAACTAATATACCTTTAATATGGCTGTGGCAGATTTGAAGGTTATTTCACATACTTCCCTACACAGGGATCAGGATCTGAATCATCAGAAATGCTTCAAGGAGGAATTATTAACTCTTGATGCAGACCCTGGTGGAATGTGTTGTATACTATAGGTATTAAATATAGTGGGTAGTTTTGACGGTTATGTGGTCAAGGGATAGGATATATTAGGCCATAAATGTTTGAGAAAATTTCATGTTAAATGATTTAAAATAAACTGGGTACTGTTAAATAATTAGGGCTTTTAAAAGTATCTAAACCCCATTTGATCCTAGTGCAGTTCATGGGGTGTTTCTGGACACAGGAGGGGTATGTGCAGCATGAGGTACCCACCAAAAAGCACAACATTATTCCCATACAGAGGGTTCTGCCACCACACGTCACACACCAAAAAGAGGTTTTTATACTCACATTTATCTGGTGCTTCTTATAAAATCCACGACAATATTTTTCCCCAGTTCTTTCCCCAAATCTTTTTCTTTCTTCTTCCATAGTTGGACTGAGGTCTCTTCTGATCTAGGAAATGAAATTAAAAAACCGTAGACTGTTTTTATTCATATTAATTTTCTGTAGAGGATCTGTCAGGGTGAGGATAAACTGGAGGAGTGAGGAGGATGGGGAGACTCCTCTGGCCAAAGAGAAAAGGACCCTGAGAAACTCCCCAACCCTCCTCATCCAGCAAGGACTGTGGAGATCACCCTTGAGCTATCCCAGCCTTTAAGGAAGTTGGTGCACCTGAAAAAATTGGCAGTTTTCTAGTTACAGACCTTTACAAGTTTTTTTTCCCAATGTATTTGTTTCTGAAACCCACAGTCAGCAAGCACTGCTGGGCAGGCAGAGATTCAGCCATGTCTGGCCACGTGTAAATTCCATGAGGATCTGGGATGGCAAAATGAGGATAATTTCCACTGTCACATTTCAGTTGTAAGAGAAGCTATGTCTTGGTTTTGGGAAAAAAAAGAAAAAAGAAAATAAGGAAAAAAGAAAAAAAGAAAAAAAAGGAATGAAATGGGTTCCAGAAATCTTACCAGAACAAAAGAGACCAAAGCAACCCACCCAGCTCTAACAGGGTTTTGAAAATCCAGACTTTGCAACCTTTTGCATCAACAGCTCAAGTTTTGCTGATGCATAAGATGAAACACGTTCTTCCCATCTATGCACTTTTCAGTGCTGATCATCCAGAGTGCTAAGAACTCAACCCTTCAGAACACATCATCCGGATCTTTTAGCTGCAAAAGAAGCTGTTCTGTTGTTCCCTGACTCTGTGAGGTTTTATCTCGTACAGATTTGTGCTTTTGCCATCACCACCACCACCATGGTGCCAGGTTTCCTGTGTGTCCTGTCTGATGTCCCCCACGTGTCAGCTGCTCTGTGGCATGCCCAGTGTGGCTGCTGCTCTCAGAGCCCAGTGTGGCCCTGGGTGGGTCTGCCCCCAGCCTGGACAGATGCTCAGAGCACTTGTACAAACCACCTTTGTGCAGGGAGCTGGACCAGCTCTGTCCTCCCTCCCTTTCCCCTGCAGAAAATAAACCTAGATTGAATGTCAGTGTCACTCCTCACAAAGGAGTGCTCTGTTTGCAGGGAGCTCTGCTTTTAAGATGCCAGGCTGTGTGGTCACAGTGACAAATGGAGAACCCCACTCAGCGCTCTCCAGACTTACCCTGACATAAATCAAAGCAAGTGGACCTGATATTTCCCTTGCAGCATATTCTGCTGCTGATGGATTCCCAATTTCGTGACAAACTGCATTGTGCTCTCGGATTTCGATGTGTATCTGCTCCTTTTCCTTGGCAATAGGAAAACTTTGAAACCAATTCAGAGCTTGCACTCCAGCAGAACTTGGGCTAAAATTGGACAGATATTTGTTGCAGAATAGGAAGGGTATTTAAAATAACATGTTCGTGAGATGCCTGGTATTTCACACCCACTGATAGAATGGGATTTAACTCCTATTTTTAATTTCACCTATGAGAGATTCAGTCCTGCTGTTTGAATGCTCAGTGGTGCCACACTGACAATGAACTAAACTTGTTGCTTGTGATGTCCTTTTTTTTTGTGGGCACTGTGATTTTAGGTCAGATCTGAAGAGATGAGTTGAGTAAACACTACAGACTTGGCTGACTTCACCTAATACTGTTTTGAGTTATCTCAACATCAAGTGAAGGAAAAGGAGCAGAATCTGCTCTGCCTGAGAGGGGTATCAGGATAGCCCTGATATACCTTTTTTTTTCTTTGCCTTTGGTGCCATTTAAATCCCAGAAATTTCAGTGATCCCAGAACCTGCACTCAGGAAAAAAAAAAAAATTGAAGCAATTCTTTTAACTGATAGATTTTTGTAAGAAAACATATTTAAAAGTAGAACTGGTTCTAGTCTGTCTGTTTTAGAATTGACTAAAATTCCATAGGACAGGGATCTTTTCTTCCCCCCTTCTTTTTTACCTTCTTCCTTTTCCTTATTGGAAAAGGAGGAGTAAGAAAGTAACTGGTGACACTTTCAGAATCATTCAGTGATTTATGAACACAAACTGAGTTTCAGTGCAACACTTGCACACTTTTGCTGCTTATGTGCTCCTGAAATTCTCACCCTTGCTGTAAATTGAGGGAGTTTTATTTTATGCTCCTTTTAATGCCAGTACTTTTGTCCCAGGAAATTCTCCACAGTCCCATCAGCAAGCAAATGGAAGACAGGGATTTTACAACTTTCATGATAGATAAGTACTCATTTTGTCTCTTTGAACAAGCCCGAAGCTCCTGCCAGAAATCCAATACATGGGTGGCCTGCAACTTGCAAAACATCATCTAGATTTGTAGTGGTTTTCTAAGCAAAATGAGAATGAACAAAACAAGTTTGCTTGTGTCACCTACTTGCACAGTTTTTTGGTGACCACTAGGTTTCCTAATTCCTATTTGTGTTTTAGGAGGAGATTTTATTTTCTTCTTTTCTCCAAAGATGCAGCCTGTCTCCTTTTGGAAGCCTTTTGGAAGCTCAGCAGGGTTAGGGCCACCTGACCTGGGGTTTGCAGGAGGTGGCAGCTCCTCAGCCTTCTGTTTGATGGTGTTGGAGGTGGCAGTGAGAGGTCAGCTACACCCAGTTTGTCTGGCAAAGGGAGAGGCTTTCCCCAGTCTGACGTGGGAAATGTACTTTTCCTTTCACGTTTCTCAATCACCAACTCAGAGCCAAGTGTTATCAGGGACAGCCATGTTCCAGGTCAGCAGGTTAATGACAGGAAGAAATGTCTTTTATCCTCCTGCCAAAATGTCATTCCCATTCCTCTTGAAACAAGGCCATGGTCACCACAATTTGTGCATCTGTTTGCCCCAAGAGAGGCTATTGGAGTTCACTGTGCCAGGAGGTGACAGCAGGCTCTGATAAAGCCCTTGCTCACTCTGGATCCTGCTTGTCTTCAGCAGGCTAAAGGAAACCTGGCTCTCTGTTCCCATCCCTGCAGCTGAGGGGCTCTCAGAGGTGCTGGTCAGTGCAGCAGTACCCACAGAAAGGGAAAGGTGAGGGCTCTGCTGCAGGGATGACCATCAGTGGTCATGGAAATCCATGGAGCTGGGAATGAGCCTGGGTCTCCCTGTGACAACAGCACACTGCAAACTCACCTTTGAACAAATGATGGGTTGCAATAATGAAATTCAGTCACACAAATCTGCCACTTCATGGGTAAAAATCGTATTTATGGGGACTTGCCGTGTGAAGTCTGTACTTTGCCTCAGAATTCATTTGATTACTTAAATCATGGACAATCACAGAGCAAATCTCAGATGACAGTTTTCCCCCCAGAAGTGTAGAAATGTCTGAAGCTCAAGGTTCAGATTCTCTCAGCCTCCTTTTGAGATACAATCACACACAAAGGGTACACAGTGCTCGAGACATCTGCTGTTACCTGTGAGTATGTGCTGCACGTAATCTGGGTGCTCTTTAGCAAAGTTTTTATTTGCCTCCTTTATTTTGTCAGCCTTGTCTCCTTTCACAAATGGTGTGTACACAACCGAAAAAGATACTTCTCTCTTCAAGGCTTCTTGAGTTACAGCCTAAAAAAGGCAAAGAAATGATAAATTTCTTGTTGGGTAATGGCTAGTTAAAAAAACCACCAGAAAAACCCCTTACTTTCTCTGATGATATTTTCCCTTTAATAATTGCACAGTCATGCAAAGATAACATATTTTGGTCCTGAATATTAATTAGAGAGGAATTTAAATTCGTTCCAGAAAACACTGCCTATCTATACTCAGAAAATCAATTTAATGGGGAAAGAACATTTGTAAACAGTTTTCAGTGCAGCGAGCCTCTGTCTTCAACGGGGAGAAAAGTATTAGCTAAATTATCTCCCAGATGAAAAGAAAGAGTGATTCCATGCTCTTTGAAGGTCACAGCTTTCATCTGAGGGTTTTATCCAGTCCTTGGGAGCTGGTTAAAAACACTAAGATTTCATATTACCCCTTGGGTTGGCACCAATCAGACACTGTGCCTATACGGAATATTAGTCTTAAAATATTGCATTTAAGCACTGCTTGCATTAAGAGTAAAATTCACTCCTGTGCAGAGGGCAACACGAAGCTTATGAACCTTTTCATCCCTTAGAAATGACTCAAATGATGCATTGTGCTGGTCTGATGCAGAGAGGTGGATTTCACACTCAGTGGATCCCAATGGTGCTGCCAGGAGGAGCTGCCAGGCTGGGAACAGCCTTGCTTGGCATTTTTAGCCATCAGAACAAAGGAGGCTGAGCTGCAGCTCCTCCTGGGCTGGGGTTTGGGTCAGACCACGTGCAGCTCTGCCTGGGCTGCATCCCCTGCCAGTGACAACTTTGTCTTCTTGAGGTGGGCATTGCTGCTGGAAACTGGGGGAACAGTGAGGCTTGGTCAGCGTGTCCTGGCTAAAGCACAAACATTGCTAATAGTGCTGATGTCTTGGGAAGGCTGACCTGAAACACAGACTGGGCAGAGCTAGAGAATAAAGTAGGGATTTATTGAAAGGCCTCTAGGATACACCTTGGGCAGGACAGGGCCTGACCAGGGCTACACACAAGGTGGACCCGAAATGGTCACAAAAATGGCTGACTGGTCATGAGATCTTACATTTTTAAAAGTTTTGGTCCGTTTGCACATTGGGGTTTAATTGTCCAGTTACATCTTCAGGTTATGAGGTCTCATCCTTCTTGTTCCTCCCTTCAGCCACCCTTGTTTGTGCTTTTGGGCCTGAAAGTTGTCCTTGGTCTCCAGGAGGAAGAGGATTTGTTTTGTCTCCCTACTCTGTAAATAGATCTTACTAGCACTTAATGTGAGGCTCAGAACTGCACCCCTGGGCAGCACAGAATCTGAAAATATGAAAGCTAAAGCTTAAGGCATCAGTGCCAGCACTAGCATGAGGTTAACAGGGATGGTCAGAAAGGATGTCTGCATTCCAACAGGGGATATGAATCTCCCTGGTGCACTGAGGTGATTCACAGAAGGTATCACTGTGGGACCAGCCCTGTGTTTTATTGACAAGCCCTCATTTTTGTTCTCCAGTTTGTCCCCCACCTGTGTAAAATTAACCCAGGCACAGTGTGGCTCCGTGAGTCATCCCTTCAGCTGATGACTGCTCCCACCACCCCAGGATGGGAGGCTGAGAGTGCCAATTAGTTAAGTATCCATGTCCTTCTCTCTAATGGCTTTAGACAACAGGACTTCTGATAAGGTTTTATGCCAGTTTATTTCCATCCTGTTGATTGATATGGGGCGTGCAGAAGTACTGTTACCATTGTTTTGAGTAGATTTTAGGATAGGCTGCCCCATGTGCACCCTGAGTGCTCTTACACTGATTGCCTGGATCTCAAGGATATCAATGGGGATTTGTTTATATTTTAGATTTCTATATTTAGCCAGCACGTTATCCTGCATTTATTGGAATGGAAGCAGTCTGGAGTGGCCAGTTTAGCCCTGGAGAATTAACAGGCTTTGAATGTGTGTAATAGTATCATGGCCACCTGGGGCAATAATAACATTCCACCCAGGTGAGGAGAAGTTCCAGCTTTCCATGGGCAGAACCATGTTATCCATGGTTCATGCCACAGATCTAGAGGTATCAGACCAGAAAATAACAAGTGTGTCCCCTTGCCAAGAGCCTGGGGGACACACGAGGGGATCTGTGCCCATTCCTTCCTGTGGTAAAACTGCACTGATTTACAGGAAAGTGATTTTAAGTTTTCTTATTTCTGTGGGCTTTAATTATCTCATTGTTCAGGGCCTTTAGAGGATCATGTAGCAAACAATGCTACTAATCTAACTTTCTAAGATACATTTTTTTAAAAAAAACTTTTCCAAGTTTTTCTGAATTTCACGTGTAAATATAGACATGGAATTAGGTCAGCCTAATTTTGTGTGAGCTGTTGGGTATTCTGCTTATTTTCTATAGGTTGGCAGCCCTTTCCTAATCTGGATTGATATGAGCATGTGAGTGTGGGTTTGGGTGTATCCACACACTTCAGGTTTAAAATAGGTGGAGTGAGGGAGCGAGATGAAAAAGTGAGTGGCTGGACCAGGCAAGCTCTGCAGTCTGCAAAGTTCATTTTTGGGTTTTTCATCCTCAAGAGCACTTCAAAGTCACACTTTGGGATCTCTGCATTGCCTTGTACCTGTGGTTGCTCTGCACAGCAAACTGAGTAGCTCTGGGGGCAATAATGGTGAAATGTCAGCCAATGAGGGAAAGAACAGATTCATCCTTTCTGGTCAATACTGTTACTGAAGGTATTCTTATTATTACCCAAGAGCATTTTCCCCCCAGGCTACTGACCCTGGACATAGACACTATTTGTTTTATTATCTTCTTGGATTTTTATGGGGTTAAGTCTTTAAAGATATAAAACTCAGGCCCATAAAAACTTTGGAGAAGAAAACTTTTTATGATGAAATCCCAGAGGATTTTTCTGCTCACGCCTTTATGTGCTGAAGTCTGTCACTGTGGATGAATATCTGGCAGCATGTCCAGGAAGCAGAGATGCCTCCAGAACATTTGTTGTGCTGTGCACCATGTCACTCAAGACAGAGACACACCGAGGAGAGGATTGGAAGGGCTCAATGGACTTCCAGGAATTCTTTGAAGACAGGGTTGGGCAGCTGTTTTTTCCCCACTTGCACGTGGTTTGATGTCCTTGCATCAGAACAGGCTTTTCTGCAATGTCCTGCCAGCTGCAAGGAGGAGGATGTTGCTGTTCTGGCCTTGAGTGGAAGGAGTGTGAGGCTCTCGTGAGTGTGGGGGCAGCTGCCAAACTGACAAAATGATAAAGAAAGATGAGGTTGGTTTTTTTTTTTTGCATATCTTGCAACTGAGCTCTGCAGCAAATCTCATCTGGTGGAGCTACACTCCAGCCCTTAATTCTAGAAGAGGTAGAAAACATGAAGTCCTTGAGGTGATCTTAAAATATAAGGAGTTTCTCTAGCAAGGTACAATAATGAATGTGAGGGCTGTGACTGACACAAGGCCACAGAACGTGGTTTACCTCAGCAGTGGACAGAATCTATTGCTCCAGCAAAGATGCAAAAAGTTGCTTTAAAAGAGTCTGCAGAGTAACCTGGTGATGGGGAGGATTTCTTTTTGTAGTTATGGGACTGACTCATGCTCTGCTGTGTCAGGAGGTTTATATCCCTGTTTTGGAAATGTGGGGAATCAGAGAAATTCTGCAGAGAAACCATATGGAGACAAAGTGTCTCAAGGGGTATTTATATTGTCAGCACTTCTATTAAAATACCAATTAATTCCTTCACGAAGCAGAAGCTTGAGGGATGCCTCAGTTACAGGTTTGAAGGGTGTATGTTGTTATCGTGAAAAATAAAAAGCCAAAAGACCTTCTTAAACAGCAAACTTTGTTTTGATCGAGGTTTTGTACCCATATTTGACCCAGAAATATCTCTTACTCTTCTCTGAGGCTCTTGGCTGTGCAATATCCAAGGTGTTCTTCCATGTAAGGGTGGTGAGAGTGACACAGGGTTCCCAGAGAAGCTGTGGCTGCCCCATCCCTGGAAGTGTCCAAGGCCAGGTTGGACAGGGCTTGGAGCACAGGGACAGTGGAAGGTGTCCCTACACATGGCAGGTGTGGAATGAGATTGGATTTAAGGTCCTTTCCAACCCAAACCAGTCTATAATTCTGTGATTCAACACTCACTAAAATTCTGTTAAGAACTCATAAAATAAAGAGGTAGATGCACAAGGAAGGAGCCTTCCCTCTGCCAGCTTCTGATGGCAAATGATGTAACTGCTTCAATATTTTTATGAAGATCTTGCCATTTTGCATTAGAGCAGACATAGGAGAAGAAAAATGGCACTTTAGTGAAGAAGTCTTCATAACAGTGACAGTAGCTTTCCCTGCCACAGTCCCTAACCTTAATCCTCTTTAACTACAGAAAGGTTTAATTTGGAAAATCCAATTATCTTGACATCTAGAATTAGCCAAAAATTTAGATATCTTTCTAGTGCCTTATCTTGCAGCTGCAGTGCACACTCAGCCCCTGTCTCATTTACAGTACAGCAGGAACTGATGCTTTTATTGATGATTCTTATTAATGCAATGGTATCAGACAGGGTAAAGCCATTAGCCTCTTCTATGAACTGCTTCCACTCCTAGGCTGGTAGTTAGAATTATGGGTGCACTGCAGTGCAACCTATGTGCTTTTCTCTATATCTTTCCAACCATAAAAAAGTCTCTGGCAATCCTGCCACTGTGTCTGTGGCTGTTGTGATATGAATATCTTCTCACCAGCATGATCCTATTACATAATTTTTATTTTATATTTTTTTTCCTCGGGGGAAAAAATAAGCAGAACAGAATGCCAGAGCACATCCCTTTCTCAATATGTTTATGGCATGAATAAATCATGTGTTGCACAATAGATGAGAACTTTCTGCTTATCTGCCATGTAATTCCTCCCCATTAATGTAGGTCACATCAAATATCAGCTTATTTGGGGTGTTAAGTTATTAAGGTATTTAAGTCTCTGCGAGTTGGTTTGGATGCAGCGTGTTTTGAAAGGGGATTTGCAGCGACAGATCCGTGTCTTCCCAAAGGCAGGGGTGCTGCAGATGGGTTACCTAAGGCTTCAAGGCCTGCTTGATACTCTAAGAAGTGTGTCTTTATGTTTGGGGAGAAAGGAAATCCATGTTTTACATCCTTTTGAAGAGATCACTGGTCATTAAAGAAAGGTCCTGGAATGCACAGTGTATGGAAAGGCTGGAGGCTGCTCTGAAACTCCTTGCCTGTGAACAGGCCAGTTATCCTCTACATGAAACCAGTGTCCAAAACCAGAGTTTTTAATCAGTTTTGTTAACAATGTCCCCTTTTTGAAGATATTTTTGTAGTGAGGAATACCCCAGTTCCAGTGAGGCAATTCCCTGTGGGAATAGCTGTTCTGGGCTCCCTTCCAGTGCTGGGAGAAGCCTTTTGCTATCCCAAGTCCTCAGCAGGTGTTGGGGCAGCTCTGCAGGGCTCCTGCTAGGGCAGGAACAAGTCACAGCTTAAACAGCATGTTGTTTTTGTGGGAAAAAAAAGTAATAAACTGTGCTCAGCTGAAGAGCTTTGGCAGCCTGGGCTCAGACATCTGAACTCAGACAGGCAGAGCCAAAGGTTGAGCGCCACTGAGTGATTTAGGGAGATGTAGTCAGAATCCTCTGAAAAATCCCCTGGCCAACATCTGGATGCTGCATCCATCAGGAGGTGCAGGCAAGTGCTTGAGAGACAGGGAGTGAGCCTGGCAAGGGAATACTCCCGGGAGAAAGATGGGATATTTGCTGTGAGGGGTTTGCAGGGCTTTTAGCCTGAGGAAGAGAAAAAAAAAAAGAGAGAAGAGAAGAAAAGGAAACTAGAATGCAGAAACTAACTGAAGGAGATGTCAGTCCTTCCCAGCATGGAACTTAAAGTCTTTTGGGAACTTCAATGTGAAGAGATGAATCAGACAGCCCGAGATGGTGACTGATGTGGTTATCCTGTCAAATGGACAGCACTGCTCAGATGGTCAGTGCAAAATCATGCCTGAGCCACTGCAATAGCAAACTGCTTTGTGTGCCTGAAGGGCTGTTAATTTAGTAGCAGCCAGGCTGACTGTGTGTGGAGACGTCTCTGAAAAGTGATTCTGTCTATTTTTGCATGGTGTGCTCTGAAGTTCTTCAAGAGCAGGTGTGCAGACAGAGCCACACCAGCAGTAATGATCCCAGGAACAGCACACGTTCCTGCCTGCAGCTTCATTTCCCCAAAGAAAGGAGGAGGTATACGAAGAAAGGGAAGAGGATAATGGATATGCAACTTCTTAAGGACCTTTGCAACTCAGGGGAACAATGAGGGCCTGAGAGCAGCACAAAATGGGTGGGGTTTTGCACTGGTTTTTTGGGTTTCCTTTGTAAATCTTAAAGCTCTGCTTTGCAGAGTAAAATCCAGAATTAATGGAAAATTCTGCCTTTGAAATATGTTCATTACTTTTGAGCTGCCCTGTGGGTTTTTTAAATGGTCTAGAGTTTTGCTGACCAGGTTGTTCCTATTGAGCATCCTTTAGACGTGGTTTATGGGGCCCTTTTAAAAGTTACAACCCTAATTTTGTTGATAATTTGTTTAATATTGAGATCTCAACAGCTAGCAACTACAGCAAGGTATGTGTTGCCTATTTCATTCAGCTAGTGTTAAATAAATCCATCTCTCCTCAAATCAGAGACAATTAATCCATCTGCTTTAATAGCTGTGACATTTAAACTAATACCTTCTCTTAGCATTATGATTCAAGCAGTATTTATTCTATCATGAATGATTTAGTACCAGAAAAATAGAAGTAGAGAGAAAATATGTGGAAGTAGATATTATTAAGGAAGAAAGGATGCAGGAAAATTGTTAAATTCCTTGGTTTTGTACATGTAGAATTGTTTCTGAAATGGAAATGTCAGCAGTAACAACAGCAGCGAAAAGCTCCCAAATCAGTATCAATATGATAGAAACTCTCAGTTATGTTATTTTATTTGCCTTCTCAATCCAGTTTTCAATTACTCCATATTTTTACTACCGTACCTGGGAGCAGAATGATGCTGATTTTCTGCAGCTGAGAGATGTGTCTTACAAAGAGTGTATTCCAAAGGCAGACTGGTCTGAATCCCTGAAATGGCACACATAGGAAGGGGCCCATTCTGCCCTGACAAAATGTTATTAATTTTAATTTTAACAAGTTGCCTCAGTCATGATGCAGTGGGACATAGGAAATCCACAAACTGGTCAGAAGCTGCACTGAGATCATCTGGACAGCAGTGAGATGTCTTAAGAACAAACTGATCTTCCTGATTAAGGGACAAAATATTTTTGTTCTAATGACCAGGATAAGAAATATAATTGTGCCCAAATTTTCCACCAGGAAATTAAAAGCTCAGTGCTTCAGGGCAAGAGTTGACCTTCAATATGACCATAGATATAGAAGAGGAAGGATTACCTTTTGGTGTTTGTGAAGAGTTATAAGGGAGCTGTTCTCTCTTTTATGGCATGAGAAAATTTAAAATGAATTCTTAAAGCAACAACAAGCTCCACAGACCCCTGGGACAATACAGACTCAGGCACACCACACACCTACTTCTACCAGTGCACCCAAGAGCCATTGACCTTACACAGATTTTCCCCCAGATTTGATTAAAGGAGGGAATTTCCTGCAGTGAAGTGTAGCACAGCATGAGCTGATAAAATAGCTTCAAGAATTAATGAGAACTACGTTTTCTCAGTGATATGATGGCCAGGCTGCCCGGAGAGGCTGCCTGTCAGCTCCTATCAGTCATTCCATTGGGAAGACTGCAAAACATCCCTGCTGCTGCCAGCCTGGAAACCTCACATCCATAGCAGGGCAGGGGTCAAGTGTGAGCACACAGCACTGCTGACAGGCCTGGGCACCAGCTGGGACTGCACAGGAGGCTTTGGCTACCAGGAGCTTTTCCCTGTTAACATTCTTGCCTTGGATTTTCAGCCCTGAAGGTGTGAGATGAGGCTGAGCTCTACAGGAGCTGACAGTGCCTGTCCGGCTGCCTGGCAGGGCTGGGTTATTGTTTGCTTTACTGGGTGTGCAGTGGGAAATATTAAAGGTAAAAAGACTTTCAGAAGCTGTGAAAGCAGGCATCAGAAACAGAAAGAGCAGAGAACTCAGAGCTAGCTGCAGCTGCAAAGCCTGAAAGTAGAGAAGATATAATAATACAGCAAGCAAGGACATGAAAAATAATTTGAGTTTTTAGGCTTGGCTAAGATAGACCTTAAGACTGCAGAAAAATATGCTTAGCAAGATAGTAGAAGGTTTTAAGCTTAATAATGGAGCATTGTGTACTGTTAATAGAAAGCATACAAGCAAGCATTGTTTGAAGCAGGTGTCGGTGTGCTTTTAGTGATTGGCTGGAACCATTGTCTGTAAGTTTTAGCAATGTGCTATTGGCTGGAAAACTTTTAAAATGCCCTGTAACAAAGAGATCTTTGGCTGCCTGTGGCAGACATGTACCATCTCCTGTATCTCACCCTGTAGCTGAGACTGGTGCCTAAATAAACTCCTGATTGTCACCCAGCGATCCTGTCCCTTTTGTGAAATACTCCAACAGGGGGTGGAAGCACCTGGTGTTCACAACAGGGACCAGAGAGTGCAGGGCAAAGCTCTGAGGGTACCCAGATCTCCACGTGCTGCTGGAAGCTTTGTCTGTGGTGCTGAGTTTAGCTGACAGAAGTATTCTCAGAGACACAAGTTGCATTTTCAGTGTGCTAATGATGCCTTAAACTTTAGCTTTCATATTTTCAGATTTTGTGCTGCCTAGGGGTGCAGTTCTGAGCCTCATATTCAGTGCTGGTAAACTCTCTTCACAGAGTAGGGAGACAAAACAAATCCTTTTCCTGCTGAAGACCAAGGACAAGTTTCAGGGCCAAAAGCACAAACAAGGGTGGCTGGAGGGAGGAACAAGAAGGATGGGACCTCACAGCCTGAAACTGGAATTGGACAATTAAACCCCAATATGCAAATGGACCAAAACTTATAAAAATGTAAGACCTCATGACCAGTCAGCCATTTTGTGACCATTTTGAGTCCACCTTGGGTACAGCCCTGGTCAGGCTCTTGTCCTGCTCAAAGTGTATCCTAAAGGCCTTTCAATAAATCCCTACTTTATTCTCTAGCTCTCTCCAGTCTCTGTTTCAGGTCAGCTCTCCCAAGGCATCACTAAGGGCAGCTCTGTGGTGGCTGCAATCTTGCCCAGAACGCTGGGGCTGAGCAGGAATTAAAGCTAAAAGCCCAGTTTACTCTAATGCAAATGAAAGGCCTCCATTTGAGCTGTAGCAAATACTTGTTGGCTACGTTCTGGAATTAAGGTTTTTAGTACAGATGGCTGTGGAAGCGTGCAGGTGTGAACATACAAGGTTTGAAATGCTTTCCTGGGGTTCTGTTAGTTTCTGCAATGTATGCATGGCTGGTGCAATGGCATTTAGTGTAAGACTTTGGCTAGGTGGGATTGACTTTGGATCTAATTGCACAGCGGATGCTAGAGCTCAGCTTTTAGCATAAAATAGGCCACTTGTTTTTCACAATGGAATAATGAAAGCAGTTAGATTTATAATGTGCCAATGAGTTACAACTGAGATATTTATAAATGAGGTAATAATTTCTACTAAGATGGGAGTGCCAGATGTTGGTGAAGTCAGGCTGTGACTTTGAAGGTTTCAACCCTGTTTGACAATGTTGGGCTTTTTTGACATTGGCAGAATATGGGTGTGGTATCTTTTCATTCACAGAATGAAACATCCAGCTTATATTGCACAGTTTTCAGCCAGCAGAATTGTTTGCCAAGGTGTGAGTAAAACTGGACAGTTTGGAGAGGGATTCTTTCCATGGGATGAAATATCACAAGCCTACTGCTTCTTTTGTTATTACCAGCTGAGAAATTGCATTGCAGACAAGAAATGCTGGGGAGCTTACATGACTATAGTAATAAGTTTAAACTTTGTCTTGCTGCTACCACTCTGAAGATATTTACTACAATACATTTAATTTTCCCATTATTATTTATTGTGATGAACTCTATTTAATTCATCTATTTTTAATCTAACAGCCAACACACAAATCACCCAGTGCATATCTCTAGTGAGTTATGAAAAGAGACCCATTCATTTGATGATATGTCAACTTGGAATGTATATTTTCAATCCACAGAATAAAATATTTGAACAGAGAGAAAAAGGCCCAACTTACTGAATAATATTATCCATTGCAAATTACTTTTCCACCACTCATCGGCATTATACCTTTGTCTCAGAGCAGAATGGAAGTTGGGTATTAATATTAGGTATTACATATCACTGTACAGAAGATCCAGAAATAGATGATTTACTTTAAAGGGGACAATCAAAGGAAGCTAATCAAAAAGCTAATCAAAAAGAATATTTAAAGTTGCCTTGATCATGATCCATACATGTACAGGGAGAAGGTAAGATGTACTAAAGCTTTCAGAAATTAATGCATAATTTAAATTGATGGAAGTTTGGATTGAATCAGTAAGGTTCCAGTTTGTAATCTGGGGCAAAATGGGAAAAAACCTGCAAGAAATAATCAATTAGAGGGTCAATGGTAAATATTCTGTTCCTAAACTGTTTAAATGGGCATTGGGTAACTTTCTCAAAACCAGTCTCTGCTTTCCTCTTGGGGCACCAATGCAGGAAGGCAGGGGTGCAGTTCTGTGGTGTTTTTATGCAGAAAGTCAGGAAATTCATTACTCTGAGTCCATGTGGCCTTAAAAATTTAGCAGAACAAACCTTGCAGTGTGCCTAAGAGGAGCTACACAATCACACAGAACAGTTACTGCCAAAGAAGTAAAAGCTGATAATGAAGGGAGCAATTTGAATGTTTTAAGAATGCTTTAAAGAAGGAGGACTCCTGGCAGTTGATGTCAGGAGAAGTTCAAAGGAAAGTATAAACCCCATATCAGGAGAAGAAAACCAGAAGAGATACAAGATAAAGACTGCTCTGAGCACGAGGAATAGATCAGGAGAGAAAACACAGTGATTTAGAAGTAGGATAAATATTAAAGAGCTTTGCAGATGAGAATTAAGGGCCTGAATTTTTTGAAGTAAAGATGTCAACTGAAGGATTCAAATGGTCTGTACAATATTTTGAAGCCATGACAGAAGTAGAAGACTTTTCCAGCAGTTAAAAGAATCACGATATGAGGAAACAAAAGTAGTCAGTGCCATGCCAGAAGGTTTTATACCTGACCCACTGACCAAACAAAGAGTGACGCATTTAATCTACAAATCTTTCTTCATGGGAGGAAAAAGTAAACCATCCTGTCCCCCATCTATTCCCTTTCCCTTGGAAAATGTTGCTCATGGTTGTGAGCCACTACTGGGGCAGAGGAGTAGTTAGCACGAAGTGCGTGCATCAATAGCTGTTGCTTTGGTTACAAAGGCACATGAGCATGTAGAGTTGTGACAAGTTATTTTCAGCTTTTACACCATGAAATAGAGAGAATATTAGTAAAAAAGATTTATGTTACCTCTGCTCAGTCTCTCTGTGGTGGAAAGTCCCGGTGCAGTGTCACATGCTGCATCATCCTGATAATTGTCACTGTGTGCTCTGATGACATTGAAGCCAGCCCTAGTGCTGAGTGCACGGAACTCAGCAGCTATGGGAGGGGAAAGGTTCTTGCTGGTGCTGGGGATGCATCTTCAGGAGCTGTTTCTTGAGTGGGAGCAGCACTGGGCACCCAGCTGCCTCTCCTGCATGTGTCAGCATCTTGGTGCGGCTGAATCCCTCGCGTAGCCCACGCTCAGGCACACGCACAAAAGGCACAAAATCTCAGAGCAAAATCTCTGTCTCCTGGTGAAAACTGAGTGCAGCAGGGGATCAAACAAATGGTTTGACCTCTAGTGATGTTTCAAAGCTTCTGCAGCTGGGGATGACAGTGACTTGGGAGAAAGGCAAGGAGTGGGAGTGGGACACAAACACCAAGGTGGTGCCTCTTGGTACCACGGGGATCCAGCCAGGCCCACATAGGAGCTTTCTGTCAGCAAGAGAATTGAGCTGTGAGCTCTGGAGTAAAGTATTGATGAGCCAGAGTCCTACCACTGCCAACATCCTTTGGCCCTTGCCGTTTAGCAGATGATGGTAATGGGTGGAAGCAGTTGAGTTCCCCCTTCACTTCTGGTTCATTCCCACCTTAGCCCAACCACAGCTTCTGGTTTAAGCTCTGCATGGAGGCACTGGGATGAATCTTGTCCTTCACACCACTTTTCCAGCTCTGTTGCATAGCAGGATGGCCTGAAGCCCTGGGGGAGAGGACAGCTGTGACAGCTCCTCCTTTAAAGGGTTATTCTTTGAAGCATCATGTCCATGACATCAAGAAGGGAAGTCAATGGATACCAGTGTAAAGAGACAAAAAAAGACATTCCATTTGAAGAAATGACCCCTTCATAAAATGTGTTTGTGAACTCAAGATTTTAAAAGAGTCTGACCCAGTGGGGAAAAAAAATCAAACTGTTCTGTACAGAAGAAATTCTCTGCTGGAAAGCACATACGAAAGTTCACAGGCACTGCAAACACTAGCCCAGTGGGTAATTCTCTGAATTAGATGCACTTTGCACTCACAGCAGTACTGAAATTCAGCAGCTCCTGGGACTCAGATTTATTCCATTTTTACCAATAAGAATGCAACTAATAATAGTTTAAAAAGGGAAGAATTTGCCATGTGAGGGAAGATTTAAAAAATCTCATTCTGTTCTTTATTACTATGGCTTATGTCAGACATATTTTGCACCACTTCACGTGAAGTACAGATGTAACAGGTGTTCTCACAGAATAAGCTAGAATAAATGGGATCAGAATCAAACCCTGAAATTTTGTTGTATGGGACATATACTGTTCCTAGAATCCTTAAATTCTTTGTATGGAAAAAGAGAGCCTGAGGACCAGGCTCTCCATTTTTGGAGGCAGGAGGGTTTTCCATCACCTGGTGGTGGCAAGTTCCTGTAGAAATAAACCTTTCCAAAGAAAGGATCCATTTACCTCAAAATTTGCTCCTCAGGAAGGAGAAGAAATTTGAGAAGAAGGAAGTACCCTTCAACTTGAATTTGTGCTGATGGGGCTGAACAGCCATCTTAAATAAGTATCACTCAAGACACAGGTCTCATTAAAGTCAATGGTCTACTCCTCACATCAGTAATCTTGGTAGAGTGGGGTCTTGCCTACTCATCCTTCACAGAGCACTGCAGGTTCCTCTGAGACCATTTGTTACAGCCATTTTTTGCTCCCCTTCCAGTTGAGGAGTTTGGAAAGGTGTCAGAGGATTAGTACCATGCAAATTGAGAGAGGAAAGTGTCACTAAAGGTAGGAAGACTTCACAAAAAAATAGCTTAGGGGGCTATACAGTATCTGGAATTAAATTTTATGGCACTCCATAAAATTGAAGTATGAGTCAAGGGTTAACAACCTTGAATTTTGCCCTTAAAATTAGTCCAAGGAAATCTCCTTCGTTATAAATACGGTGGTACTGTATCGTGTCCTGTTGATTGATATGCCCAAGAGCTACCTTTGTCGGCAGTCTTTTAAGCAGCAATCCTTCATTTTGATCTTAATAGTGAGATAAGCACCTCCTTCCTCATTGGGCTATCAATTTTTAGCTGCCAATACAGATGGATGGGGTCGCTTGTTGCACACACGGTGCCTCCCGTCATGATGAATGTATGGTCAGCAATCATGGCCCTCCTCCTGACAAAAGCAGAATAAATGAGTGTACAGGGAGGGAAGGATGCATATAGCAGTATTTAATGCAGGTGATATTAGAAGAGTGCAACATTAGTTTTTTACCAAAAGATTACACATAACTCTCAGTCTTTGTCTGGCCTTAAGACAAGCTTTGGTAAATTTTTTAAACTATCTGCCAAAAAACCAACGTTTTAATAACTTTTCAGTATTTTGCTCTAAGCAAACATTTAATGGATATTATACAATATTTTATCCTGGCTTTTCTTTTTTTCCTTTAAAGTATTTGGGGGTGTGAAATATCTTATATTTAAATACACTCCTTCTAGGACAGCATCAACATGTACAATACCCTGTATCTTGGCAGTGCTGGAATATCACTTGTCTATGGCAAAACTCAAAGTTCATCTTTGATTAAACTATAGCTTTAAACCCACCCCAAACTAAAAGTAATCAGCTGTCTTGTCACCTAATTGAGTACGCTTTAGTACTCCCACTGTCTGTGACAATCATTGCATTGCTCTTTCTAGGCTGAGGGATATTAAAAAAGTATTGTGCAGAGGATATTAATGCAGAGTCTTAACAGACTTTAGAAAATCAGTTTGCTTTTATGGCTGCCTCTCTACGCTGCTCTCTGTTTCCTTTCCTCTAGAGATTCCAAATCCAATTAAATGTGACTAGATGTAATTCCAAATTGTCGCTTTAGTCAATTAAACATATAATAATCTTGTGTACCTAATTACTAGCTCCAAAAGTTTATTTGTTGATGTAGTGCTATCAATGTGTACTTCTGCATGTTCCCCTTATCATTGCCTATATATTAATTGTGGTTTGACATTACTGTAAATTGAATTTGAAATTTCCCCCTAGTTAAAAGTCTCTCACAAACAGTAATCCCAATCCGGCTGTAATACCCTTTCAGAATGTACTTTCCAAGGCTGTATTATGTTCTTAATGAGATATAACCAAAAATACATGGATTTAACAATAAACATTTCAAAACAGGCCCAGTATCAGGGGGTAACATATTGTTACAAACAGGAACTAAATCTTCCCTTAGATGTTCTCATACAGCTCCCATTAATTTCACTGGGAGAAAAGCAATTCAGTAGAATCCATGGATTTTTGCATAAGGACTGGATTTAGCTATAAGCTTTATCCAATGCTCATTCAAATCATTGGCAAGAATCCTCTTGACTGCGCTAGAACAAAGAGCAGTTTCTAATTGAACATCGTTAGCCCAGCCGGCACAGGATGAACAAAGGAGAAAATCCTCATTGCCTTGAAAATAATTGGCAAACTGCTCATGGGCTCCAAGTGGAGCCAGGGTTTAATCTCAGGAATGACATATGGACCCTGTGGATGGAGCAGAGGAGGTGAGCAAAGCACCCAGCTTTGCCTGCTTGAGCTGGAGAGGGTTTTGAGGAAAGACCTTCAGTGTGTCCTGAGCTGCAAACAAGAAATAACCCTGTAGCACAATATGAGGCGGGACTGAATGAATGTGCCCTGTTGTTCCGTGCCTTTGATCCACTGCAAAGCTTCCAGCTCCCATGCCAGTGGCAGTGCCTGGTCCAGAGCTGTGCACATGAGTGGTGGTTGCTCCTGCAGCCACCTCGACAGAAGTAAGGGACTTCCAACCCAAATATAAGCCAGTCTGAAGCGCTGAAACTTTGTAATTTTTTGCAGCCAGAGGCCATTTGCAAGTGGTCATTTACAATCTGGGATCCCATAGTTATATTGCCCCCTTGGCTGCTGACATTCCAAAGGTTAAAACCGTCAGGTCCTTAACCATGAGCCAAGGCTTGCCTCTCCCAGCCTGGCACTGCTTCCAGAGGTGCACAGAGCTCTGGACAAACTTGGCATCAATCCTTGGGCAAGTTGCTTCATCTTTTGCTGTTTCTCAGCATCAGCTGTGAAATGCAGACACTCATATTTGACTGATTTACTGGTTTGGTGTGTGAGTCCCCCTGGCTCAATCCTTTGCTAATCCTTCACAGCCTGCACAGCACAATGTCACTCTGATCGTGGCAGAAGTCTCCAGGCATTGCTGCACTCCAGACAAATGCCTTTTCTCTTTATTCTTCCCTCTTAATTTGTCCTTATTTAAATAATCAGAAGCACACTTACATTTCTGGCGTTCGTGTTTAGTTTTCCAACGTCTGCTGCTATCCCTGACAGGTTCCCCTGTGCTGCCCTGCACTGCATCAGGAATTCTGAGGCACCCACACAAAACCCCTCTGAGCCTTCTGGTGCCTCCATCCCAGTTTTGCTTCTCAGTTCCTCGGTCACAAGGAACACACACAGGTCAGGACCAATGCTTGCTGCTGTGACCTCAGGGCTTATGAAGGAAAATTTCACTGAGAAAATTCCACTTTCAAAACAAACACAAGGATTAAGGCTCTGTGTGTGTGTGGGCTGTGTCCAACCCCAGATGCACCCAAATCAGAGACTTTTTGTTGAAGGTCCCCAAGGCTCAATGCACAGAGCCAAAGTGACCTGTGAGATTGGGAACTATGAATTTCCAGAGGCAGGGACACAGGTGAAATTACACTGTTTGAATATGATTACAGGGCTGGGCACTGAAAAATACTTAGGGACCTAAACACTCAAAACCCAAAGGACCGATTAGGATGTTTAGGAAAGTTAAAAACCTGTCTCCCACTGAAATATATGAAGGCCTGAAACACTGAGCTGGGGTCCTGATTCCCAGTGAACACCTCTCCATATGGCCCGTGGAAATCCAGGTAAAAAAGATTTCCACTAAGAGGCTGATGAGCCTGTAAGACACTCTGAAATCAGATTTAAGTAAAATATTTACCTAAGGAGATACTATTTATGAAATTATTATTTAAGATCCTCAGACAGTGACCCAATCATTAACATTTTGAAAAAAAAATCTCCCAATACATGGACTGATATTCCCAAACCAGAATGAGGGACCACTCCCTGCCCTGTCACAAATCAATAACATATATTAAACGTGATGTGTAATGTTACACAAAGGGATCAGCTGCTCTGTCATGTGGTGATTTTGGACAAAGTAATGTTGGTCAGCAACAGACCTCACTCTTTGTACCTTGAGAGTGACTAAATAGGAGTTCAACTGAGCACAAAGAACATAAGGTACAAAAGAATGGAAAAATAGCTCCTAGTTAGACCATGTAATGCATCTTTCTGCATGAAATGCCATCTTTCTCTCTTTTTTTGTTTTTACAGCTTTTAAAGATAGAGGGATTAATCTCTAAAGAACAAAGATATGAGCTTTTTTCCTACTTCTGACACAAGCATTTTATTGATGTTCAGAAATATTGGCCTCGTATTCACAGAACTATCCACCACTAAATTTGAAGTATGTAAAATGTGGCTAAAGAAGAACTGAAGCAGTTTTGACAACTCACCTATAGGAACACCTTAGGGGATGTCAGGAAAAAAAAAAGGGGGGAAATTTCTTCTTTCAAGATATGAGGCTTTATATTCTATGTTTTTTTCCCTGTTTGTCAGTTCAGGCCAATATGAACATCCACACCATAACCAAACCAGCACAGGTGATGTGGCAAGCCCGGATGCAAAGGTGTTCTGCAACCTCTGCTCCATGCGGCCACTTGGTGGTGCAGAATAATAAGATATATTTCTCTGCGTGCCGGTGAGGAGCAGAGCAGGGATCCTGAACCATCCCCAGGCAGGCACAGGACTTGCACCAAGGCAGCTTTTGGTGCGTGACAGCTGCTGACACCAACAGCCCGTGCCCAGCCAAACCCTCTGCAGCAGCCAGGCAGGTCTGGGACAGGAGAATGGATGGTGAGGGTATAGGAACAGGGAGAATTTTCTGGAATGCACCAAAGGGTTCCACTTCCAAAGGAGACAAGAGATTAGGGTTGTGTCTAAATGTTTGTGTGTTCCTTTACCATGGTAAATACTGGGAAATTCACGAGGGCAGCACTCAAGGTCAGCTCCTCAGTCCTTGGCTGCTCCCCTTGAGCTGCAGAGAAAGGAGAGAAGCCCAGGAGGGGAGAGGAGGATTTCTCTGCAGATGGCAGAGCCTCAGGAATAATCACAGCCCATGCACATTAGAGTAACTTTCACCCTCCTGTGCTATTCAGCCCTAATTGCTGCTAAGATCAAGAGGCTGATAAATGGCTGAAAATTACCTGTGCATCTACTTCAAGTGAGCTCACCTGGATCTGCAGTAAGTGGTACTAACAGAGGGCCACAGCCCGTGCACTGTTAGTCCTGTGCAGACCTCCTCTTGGAAAGGGTAAGTATAGCTCTGTTTTCTCAGTTTAACAGGACTTTACTATTCCTATTCAGATCAGCTCTCATGCAGACACCTGGGCATTTAGAGATCTCTAATACAATAGCACTGAGCCTGAGATACAAGATGCAAAAGAGGCTGCAGCTCTCTTCCAGATGACCTTTCTTATTTTCTTCTGAGATTAGAAAAGGAAAGTGATGTTTATAACTGAAATAAGCAGAAAGTAGTAACTTCAATACAATTATGCTATTTGAAAAGTGTAGAAAATAGTACCTTCATATGTTCTAATTACATGTAACCTCATTTCTTTGATGACATGGAGACATTTGGAAACCATTGCATGAGGAGAGATAAACAGCACTGCAGAACACTGAGCAGGTATGAAATTGCTACTGTCTGGTTTGATTTATGTGTAGACTAGCCCCAAAATGGGGCAAAATGATGTTATATGTGTGCAATATTGTGATGTTGCTAATTCCTGCAGAGGATTGACTAGCAGCTCCTTTTGAACATTTCCCTAGTGAGCCTTAAATGCATTGGGGAACTGCTATAAAACCCTTCTGTCCTGCCAACCCCTCCCAGGCTGGTGGTGGGGTACACTTGCTGCCTTTGCTGAGGTTTCTGCATTGTTACCCCATTGCTAGAAAGCAGAAATAAGTTTCCTACAAGGACAATGGTCTCTGTATTTAAAACACATTTATTCTGTTTATTATTGTCTGTCCCATGTTTGCATGCAAGCAACAACTTTCTGCATGGTATCGAGACTGCTCTGCAATGATAAAAAAACATTTCTCATTTAATGGCAAGTGCCACTTAAGGACACAGAAGCTCTTCCCAAACGTGAGCTGAGAGATGCACTGGGAAACCAGGAGCCTTTAAACTGACAGGGGGTGATCAGGAAAACAGCTCCCTAAGCTGAGACTGGGCTCTCCATGGCCTGGCAGGAAACAGGAGCTGAGGGTGGGTGTGATGGACAGATCCCAGGAGGAGCCTGTGCCAGTGCTGGCTCCACAGTGGAGCCTTTTAGGGAAGGGCTGGGGTGAGCTGCTGGTAACAGAGATGCAATGGAACATCCAGAGGGACACAGTCCTTGCTTGTTCTGGACTTGCTCTGCTCCCTGAGTTAGGACAGACCTTGTGCACCCAAAGTTGGGGTTTACTTCTGGCAGGGGCTGTGGAAACTCTAGAATTGAAAGCTTCCTCTTGCCTCTGATGGGATCTGTCTGATCAAGCTGCTGTTTGACAGCTTCAGGTGGTAAAGAAGAGTGTGTGTGGCACAGAGATCATGTTTGGTAAATTTTAGCCATGGACTAACATTGTATGTTGGTGTCATAAAAAATAAAAGGCCATGTGGGCTTTCCTTTGCACTGAGTGATCCCAGCACTCAGCAGAGCTGCTTTCCTTCCAGAAGTGCTGCACTTGTGAGGATGGAAGTCACAAACCATCAGAAGCTCTTGCACCCTTTCCACATGGGGAAAACCAGATTCTATTTCCTTCATTTTTGCATTTCATTCCTAGTCCTGGGCCATGTGTCCACTTGGCACTGTGTTTTGGTATCAGTGCTCTGCAGCCCCTGGATGGGCTCTGAGCCAGCAGCTCCTGAAATAATGGTGTAAAATGAACCCTCCCCAGCTGTGGGAGCACTCCCTGTCCATCCCTGTCCTTGGTGAGCCCTTGAGGGATTCTCTGTGAGCACAGGTGGGTGGGGGTTCTGTTGCTAGGACAGAACCCAACAGATTTGTTTAGGTTTTTTACTAGAACTGAATTTTTAAAAACTTTTTTCAGTTTAGAAAAACTGAAACAATTAGGATAGAGACAGAAGATAAACTTTCCTGTTTTCCCAAGAGGTGGCACAGGCAGGTAGCACGGTGGCAGGTGTGGGCAGCAGGCAGGCAGCTGGTGTCCCCAACCCCAAGGATTTACACATCTTCCCCTAGCACAACTGTGTGCCTCATAAAACAAACCCAGGCATAAGAACTAACCCAAATAATTCACCTTGCTTCCTCACACTACCTTTACAAGCCTGACTAAAAGGGGACACAGACCTGAACTCTTAGGGAGGGCTGAGGTTTCCTGCTTGCAGAGCTAGTTTGCTTTTCAGCTGATGGGATTGTATAGATTATATGGTTTTTAATTTTTTTTTTTATTTAACCAGAATGTCAAAAAGCTGAGTCAGCCATCCCACAGCTATTAAGATCCTAAAACTTCTTCCTCCTTACGGATTGCTTACCCCTACTCTATGCAGTCAGATGAAGATGAGTTGTTTGTTCTGGCAGAGGGACAGACAGTCTGTTTTCCCCTACATGTATACAACTAATTTCAAGTCACTGGTGTTCCAACTGGTGATAAAAGAGCTATCTTAAGCTTTTCACAGAACACAGTGACACTGTTAAATCAGCACAGCATTTTGATTAGCAGGAAGATGAGAGCTATACAGCTTAATGAGAAAAAGGGGCAAAATACCTTTTGTACTTGGAGGTTTAAACCTCTAGTTTTAAAGGAAATAAGTGGCTGTATTTTTCTGTAAGTTGCACACTTTCACCTTACTGCTGATCCAAGGCTATTCAGTGTCAGCAATAGTCTGCACTGTTGGAGTAAGGAAGAAAAATTGCTCTCATGCCTTATTGCTCATCTGGTTAAACCTTTTCCTGTGGGTGTGTGACAGCAGCTGTGAGAGCACAGCCTGTGGGCTCGGGGGCTGGAAGGACACAGGGGCTCTGCTGATTTTCTCCAGGAGCTTTGAGGCTCCCTTCTGGTGCATGTTCCTTTTCTAGGACTCTCATCCTTGAAAGCAGGGTTGGGTGGTGTCTCTTCTGTCCTTATGGACAGCACGGACCTCTGAGGTTCTTCTGTGGCACATCCCCTGGCACAGACATGTCCCTCATCTCATTTTTCCATGAGGCTGCTGTCACAGAATCATTCAGGTTGGAAAGGACCTCTGAGACCATTGAGTCCAACCTTTGACTGATCATCATCTTGTCATGGTGGTGACAGACCAAGTGATGACACCAAGTGCCACATCCAGCTGTTTCTTGAACACCTCCAGGAATGGTGTCCTTACACTGCCAGGAAGGTCAGGTTCTCCTTGGCCTCCTCCAAGAGCATTTTCTTGGTTTTGACACAGAAGTGAGCCCAGGACCCTTTCCTGAACCTTTCATTCTGATTAATGAGGGATTTTTTGATCAGCTGTGACAATGAGCCCTTTGGCAGGACACTTCCAGTCGCTGCTTTTGGAGGCTGATCCTATGGATGGATGCCTAAATTTTCCTGGTAACTTCCAGACTAAATTTGTACACAACACATTGGTGACCATTTGTTCAAGGACCAAGATGGCCTTTCCACTGAAATGGGTTTTCTCCCTGCTGAGGTTTAAATCTTCCCAGTGTTTGTCCAGAGCAGTTTTCCAACATGAGAGATACCAAAAGAGGAGGAATATATTTACCAAGTGGCACCTCAGGGAAAGTGGCTGCAGAGCTTTGGAATTCATTGTTTGCAGATGCTGTGAACCCCACAGTGGTGTTTCTGGAGCTGCTCTGCAGTGCCAATTGGCTTTGAGCTGCACTCTGCATGGTGGTATCCCATCCCTGTGCCATCCCAGAGGGATCCCTGTGCAGCTGACAAAAAATCAGAATACTTGCAGATATCAGAGTCTTTCCATTAATTCACACCTCCTTGCATTTAGGCTCCCTCCTATGCTTATTCTGCTACTGGGAGAAAAGAGTTGGTGAAAACTGCACTCGAGGACTTTGAGAGACGTTTAAATTACAGTTGACCCCTCTCTAACCTCTGACTTTCTCTGAACCAGAGAATTCAGTCTGGCATGTCTTCAGAGACAAAATCTCAGGGGATCTCAGCTTGACGGGTAGGCTGAGTCAAATGTGATTATCTGTGGTGTTTGTGCCAAGCTGGTTTGTGCTCCCAGCCAGCCACTGCTGCTCACACACCCCTGCTCTGCTCTGGGGGCCACATAGTTAGGTGGTAGCTAGCAATAATAATAAATAATAATAACAATAATTTAACATTATTATTATTATTATTATTTAACATAATAATAATAATAATAACAACAATAGTAATTCCTTGTAGATTTTATCATCCCCAAAGATAGCATTGGCCCTTTTATAATGACTGGATTGGGGAGTAAGGAATGGCAAAAGAAACAAAGAAGTTAATTCTTTTATTTTCTGCTAACAGGTAAGAGCAAAGGAAACCTATACAGTTGTTTTAGTCTTTTTTTAAGACTACAGTGCTTCATGCACTGTGCTAAAATCCACATGAGGGGTGAGAAGGCAAGGGATGCCCAACAGCAGGAAAAGAAATGGAATGACCACTTTTTCATTAAAAAAAAAAAAGACAAGCAGGAATAAATGATGGTTTATGCTAACAAACCCCAGGTTTATTTTCAGGAAGGGTAACTGAGTGTCCCCATGGCACGGGCTGGCTGTGATGAGCAGGGTACACTCTGCACTGTGAGCAGCCTTTGACTGAGCCCAGTGACTCCAGAGAGATGACAGAAGTGGTGCTAAGCTTAGTTTAACACAATCTGCAGAAGCAGCTCTGCACAGTTGCTATAACACTCTGTTAAACTAGGCTAAACTCTGAGTGCTGCTGCAGTCTCTGCTTTTGGAACCACGCTGGAGCCAGTCTGTCGGAATGTTCCTCTCCTTTACAAAATACATAGTCTCGTTGAAAATCATCTAGTTTCCTGAGAGCTACTCAATGTGGGGAAGAAAAAGGCTGACAGTGTTCCCTCCTGCCTGCTGATGTAGTAAATTTACTGATTCCTTATCTGCAGTGACACCAATCACAAATTTATATTCGTTTTTGAAATCATATTTATGAACAGCCTCTCTGTTCATATCCTCTTCTCAAATATGCCCATTTATTTGTATTACTTCTCAAGAAAGCTCAGTTTTTGAAAGAATATTTAAAAGCCCCCTCCCCTTTATTATTGTTGCTATTAAAAATTTTCAACCTGACCTAAAGGGAAAACCCTCCTTTCCTTCCCAGAACCCCAAACAAATTCCTTTTTTCACTTCATCTGTTGGGATACTGGTGAATTTGGGTGTTTGAAGGTATCCTGGGCAGGATTCCCCACCTGTCACAAAGCAACATATGGTCCTAACAGAGCTCTAAAACATCTGGCTGAGCAGTGAGCTTCACCTGTTGATAATTCAGTAGATGACAATTTCTGTCTGAAACAGCACACCAACAAGATTTCAGGAAGAAGAGACAGTTCCCAGATCTCCTTTTGTATCTCACTGATAACAATCACAATACTTTATTGTTTTTCAACAAAATGCTTCTCTTAGCTTGAAACAGCTTTGTCTGAATAGTGAGCTGTGTTTTGAGACTAAAAAAACAAGGGTTGGGAGAGTTGATGAATAGGGGAAATATTCCAGATGTATCTGAAATAGCATTTCTTAAGAAATTTAGAAAAAGGGTTTTGTGTTTCTTGCTTGGGGAGGCGATTTTTTCTGCCTGTACTGTCAAGTGAAAGCCAGGGGAGATTACTTTGACATAATCTCAATGTGTGTCCTGCTGAAGGAAAAGTGCTTGTCCTGGAGTCTTTGGCAGAAGTCCCACGCAGAAAATTGAAGTTCATCTTCCCAAATCCTCTCTGCAAGTCTGCTTGTCTGCCTGGATAAAGTCTCCTTCCACTCCCTGTGCTGTTTTGCTGCTGTTTCAGTGGCTTCAGAGCTGTCCAGCATCCATCCTAAAGGATGAGCAAAGTGACCCTTTCAGTCTCTTGCCTGATTCACAGTGGCTGCTCTGCCATTAGTTACCTAATGATTTGTGAAATATTTTGTGATATACCTTGTGGTCTTCAGCTGAACAGTCCCTTGCAAGTGTCTAATGTTAGCAGTAATGGTGATACATAGCAAGTCACTGTTGCTTTTCCTCATGCGTTTCTCTTTCATTTAAGCATCTGAGGTGGTTAAAAACTTCTGCAGCACGGTGAAACTTTGAGGGCTTTTGGCAGCATCAGTGGAGGCACACAAGCAGAGCTTCCTCTTGCAGGCTTTCCTCCTGCCAGCAGTTCCCGTTCACACCAGCAATCTCTTCAGCTGCACACAGGCTAAATTTTGCAGCACACCACAGTGTACCCTGAGATCTTGATTACTTTTTTTCTCTCTCTCATTTTTTTTTTTTCCTTCCTCTCCCCACCCTCCATTTGGAGCACATCTGAGCATCTGCCCAGGGTTTCAGGGAAACCAGGGAGTGGAAGGTGCTTGTGTTGGGTGTAACTTTTATCCAGCACAGCTCTGGGACATGATCAGGGCTCACACCAGTGCCCAAGAACAAGTGAATGCTCCTACATGCATTTGCTTAACCACAACTAGGGATATAATTAGGATTATTCATGTTATGACAACGAGGAGGATTGGATCATGTGCACAAAGCCAGCCCAAAAGCCCCACTGATTTTGGAAAAACCTGGATCTAAGATGACAGCCTTACTACTGAGAGCTGGAATGAAAAGGATGTAAAGAATCCATTGAAGAGCCACAAGCAGTGTGATTTTCAGCTTCAGAATCTCTCTATAAGCACCAAAAGGAAGCAGCTTGGTGTAGGTGACTCTGGAGAGAGGGTGGGTTCAAAATAATGCTCCTTTAAAGGGCAAGATACATAAAGTTTAAATTTTTATTTCTTAAATCATTTAAAGCTCCTAATAGTCACAGTTTAAGACACATCCTGTATGTACTTATTCTATACAACTCCACACTGTCTCAAATGCAATATGGGCTCTTTCTCTTGACAGCTGTGCTATAGGAACAAGCATTATTAAAATTTTAACTGCAAGTTCATTAGGGTTTTGCTTATTGCTCTAGGGAACACAAAAAAATCCTGTGGTAATATTTTATATTGCTTTGAGGTCGTAGATAAGGTAATCCAAACTACTGCAGCACAACTTGGTGTTAAGCCCTGCCTCTGCAAACACGAGTGGCAGGTGCCTGACCCATCCTACCTGGAGAAATTCTGCATCTGGAGTGTTTCATGTTAGCTTGGAAGGCTCTGAAACACTTTCTGCACAAGTGATAGGCTCTACGTGGGTGGACCTTGGCATGTTTCTTAGACCTTAACTTTAATAGATGCAGTTCCAGGTGTAACAAATTACAGGCTTTAAGTCAATATCAGAAAAGATGAAAGGATAAAAATAGCAGAAGCTCAGCAGTCAGATTGGCAGGCAGGGTGGCCCTCTGATGGGAGTGAGGGGAGGGCAGGAGTGACAGCTCCTTCTACATCCAATTAGTTCCACCTGTGAGATCTCCAAGAGGGGACTGGATTCTCAGGTCAGCAGCACTTCTCCTGGTCCTTGGGAAAAATCTAAACACACGGTGTTCTAACCTGCAAAGTTTAGTATTTATCATTTCATACATGCTTTATAAAGTATTTCAGGATAGATTAGGGCTTCAGCAAAGAGATTAACGCTGCATTCTGTTACAATGAAAGCTTGCAAACCAGCTCGTTTCCTCATTGAGAGTTTTGAATATCATGCTAACAAAAAAACCTATTGCCTTTATTATTTCAGTATGTTAATACTCACAGACCTAATCCTTTTCCTAACCAAATCATCATTCATCCCCTTGAAAATATGATATAAATATAGATGCAAACACATTCAGTTATGAATTCTCATTTATGGAAGCACACAGAGCACTTTAGAAGACCAATACCTGTCTCTTCTCTATGTATTCACTCATGACCTGCATGCTTGTGGCTTTCAGAAAGAGCTTTTAAAATAAGTTAAAACTTAAAAGTACCTCCAAGATGCCACAGACCTGTAAATCAAATTAACTCTGTAAGTTTTCTCCCAGGCACACAGGAGAAAGCCTGAAGCTCTGGATGGTTACATCTGCATTTGCCAGTAATTAGATAAATAAGGACATTTCTGTCTTGGCACAGTGAACTTTCCTCTGTCTGAGCAGAGCTGCTCTGTGCCTTGGAGATTCAGTCCTGCTGAAGACCACCCAAATCTGGTATAGCATCTCAGAGTTTTGCTTTCAACATGTGAAAAAGGTGCTCAGAAAACAGAATTGAGAGAAAGCATCACCCTGCAGGAGCTGTCTCCCTGGGGAGAAGGTGTGTGTGTGTAAAACCAGTGACAAATGATCTCATAACTTCAGGCATGGCTGCAGGAAGCACAGGACTGAGTGACTGGGGGCACATCTGAACACTCCACTAATACACAATGCAAGAAACAGCACAGGATGTTAAGAATTAGTTGCTCCTAATGAGGGAATGAATCACTCTTCGCAGCAATGGAAACAGAATGCCAACAGCAAATACTGCAGCTCTCGGCCAAATGTGGTTTAGATGTGAGGTTTGGGCAATACTGATGGTCACCAAATCAAAATGACCAACACATCAAATAACATCTGCATTTAATATCATGACCAAACCAGTAATACATTATGTAGATGATAACTGGTACTTCTGAAAGCTGCTTCAAAGGAGATTATTGCTGCTGTAAACTGTTGTCACCACTTCATAATGATAATATTGATTTTTTTAAAATTATTTTTTTAAATTTTACCCCTCCTCTCTAAGTTATGGCTTCTACCACAGTAAGCAATAGCATTATGAGGGGAAAAAATTAAAAAATCAATAATTCCCTGGTAGTTAGCAACACATTTTCTGTAAGACTTTGAGCAGGATGTGCTGGGATAGGCTTAACATAAATATAGAACTGTGGCAGATTTTCTTAGGATTAGATATCAGCTCTCCATTTTTCCATCTTTATTTTTTTTTTACTTGTCTCAAAGAGATCAACTGCTTGTCTCGATCTATAAATTCTAGACTCAAAAATAATACAGCATGCCCTAATAGCTTGACCAAACAGCAGAAGGCTACCTTTGACTCCTGGTGTTAGGGTTGATTTTGCTACACTCTCTGAAGCTTATACACTAGAAACAATTTCTGCTGTGTTCCTACTTTCCCACAAAGTGGCCTTTTGCTCTGCTGAGGCTGCTCCAGAGCAGTGGCCTTTGTGTAGAGCTGGGCTCATTTCATGCCAGGTGGCATCAAAACTGTGAGGAGCTGCCATTTTATTTTTTAAATCTGACTCTGATGTGGTTCAGGTGATTTTGGTGAAAAGGCAAAAAAAATTGGAAAAAGGAAGCAAAGGATTGTACAAACAAAGGTTAGGAGGAAAACCCTCATTCCAGGAAGTTTTCCTTCAAACAGGAGCAGATGGTGGACCCATCTGGCCAGGCAGAAATATGCCAGGCTGGGCATACTGAGAATGGGCCCATGCTCCAAGATCCACCTCCAGCCATGAGCATCTTGGTACTAGGCTGGTTAATCCAGTAATTAATTAGGAGGGCTGAGTTTCAAGAGTGAGGCTTAAAAGGAAGAGGGTGGTGGACACACCGGTTGCAGCACAGTCAGGACAATGCCTCTGTGAGCTTTGTGCCATGAGCAGAAGCATCTTTGGTCTTTTTACTCATGTGCCTTTCATGGGAGCTTCACTTAAAAAAAAAAAAAAAAAGTAGTTTCAACAGAAAACATCTGAAAATGCTCTGAAAAGCTTTCATTTTGCACTGAGAAAACTTTAATCGGCAAAACTGCAAATAAAGTCACTACATCTGAAGATTAGAACTTGTGTTCTTGCCAGGTTTTGCCCTCATCTGTCAAATGACTAGGCTAAAGTAAACTTGAAATAGATTTTCATTTATTTTTCATCTTCACTGTAATCCAAAGACTGCCCTGTTAAAAGCCTTTCGTAAATCATTTGGTCAGTTTTTCTCAACAAAACAGTCTTTAAGTAATGCTGTATATCAGCCTCTTTTTTGACGTTTTCATTTTTTCATCTTGACATCTGCTCTTAAAAATAATACAGGGTTTGTCCTATTATCTTTTTTCAAACCGTGAGGAGGAGGGAAGAAGGTTTCAGCTCACTCCCCAGCACAGCAATTGGAGTATGCAAATCACAGCACACACATCACCCTGCAGTTTTCTTTCCAAGTTTTCCTTTCAATCTCAGTGCCCAGTGTGAGGAGGACAGGTGTGTCAACAAACCTGGGTTGCTGCCTCAAACCTGGATGCTGGAAATCACACTGCCTCTTTTCCTAAGGTGCACAGCCTCTAATTCCTTCCCAAATGCAGCTGGGGTTTAACTCTAATCTGACTGACCTGAAGAATTGCCTCTGCTATGATCCACCAGATCGTTTGTGTTTGGCCTTTGCAGGCCAAGAAAAAGTCAATGATGATTCTACAGATGAAACAAGTGAAAAAATGCACTTCACTGCTTGAGCAGATAAACTCATTTTTCTTATTAGAGCTGTGAGTAAAAGCTGGTTGGTTCATGGATGTGCATACAGTTATTTCTTTAAGAAGAGTAGCAGCCTTTTCTTTTTCCTAGTTATCCATACTTTCCTGAGATGCTCTGGGGTTTATTGGTCGTCTGTAATTAACTGTTAGAGAGGAATTAGGGGATTTATCAGAAGTAAAACTGCAGTTCTGATGCAGCCTGTGCTGCTGCAGGGGTGGGTGGGTGTTTTTGGGATGCACATCCTCATGTCAATGGCACTGAGGGGCTGCACAAATGCAGTCACTGAGCTCTTCCTCACCACGTTAAAGACAATGTCAGTGCAAGAAATGTGTCAAGCAGCACTCAGCAGAGCCATGCCTGCAGTTGCTCAGACTAATACAATGCTCTTATCTTCAGTGAACACTGTCAATCAGTAGAGCTGGTGCTCCAGCCCCAATTTACTCGTGGATGAACCTGACAAATCCTGTGTAATTACACTGAACTTCAACTTTCTTCTTTCTCCTTGTTTCATCTCTGTGGCAGGCAGATTACTGTGTGCTGTGTAGTTCCAGTTTTACATCTGTTTGAGTCTGCTGTGCTCTACTCTGTGATCCCAAGGGCTGGTTTGAGAGTTCAGCTCTACCAGAGACAGCCAAATTCCTGAACCCCACAGCAGTCAGGAGTCGACCTCAGTGCACTTTTCTGCAATTTGCATGTGCAGGGATGCTGAGATTTTCTTTATTTGAGCACCTGATGGTTGTACACTTGCATATAGCCAACTTTGTGTCCTAAACCATTTCCCTTCCCAGTGCTGTTGTAGGGAATGAAGAGGGATGTGTCTTGGAGACACAAAAGCTTGAGCATCTTCTGTGTGAGGGTTTACCAAAGATGATGCCTCAAAGAGGGGAAAGCCCTCCCTGTTGGAACAAACTGCTGGAAATATTTAGCTGGATTGTGAGAGCAGCCATGCAGAAACTGTCTCTGCCAGAGGACAGGAGTGGGGTGGTTTTGGTGCTGGTGGGGGTTAGCAGCTAAAAGGAGAAGTGGATGAGGGGAGCCACATGAAGGGATGTGAGGGAGGCAGGGCCTTTCTCCTAAGCTGGGTTTCAGCCTCTTGGTGCCTGGACAATGTCAGGACCACTGGTCCAGGGGGAGTTTTCTTTCTCTTGCCACCAAATGCCTTGGCTGTGACTGTGCCCATCCTGCTCTGTGCTTGGGGATATTTTTCCCCTGAAGGAGGGAGTGCCCTTCCCTCCCTGGCCACTCCTTTTAAAGAAGTGATTTGCAAAATTAGGAAACATCTGGATTATAGAGGAAAAAAGTGGAGGACAAAGAGGCCAGGATTGGTTGGCAGAGGTATCTACAAGAGGAGCTGCAGGGACACTGTTTAATCAGGCAAATTTGGCAGAGTTCTGAATGAGTGACTGGTAATCTGACAAATCACTAGGAATCCCTTTTAATATAATCATCATCTCTGAACAAAACAGACAGAAAAGCTTCTACCAAACCTGGGTGGATGAAGAAAGAGGATCAAATCTTCTCACACTGAAGGAGGATGCTTGAATTGTCTTTGTGCAGTTGGATTTTTTTTTTTTTTTTTTTTTTTTTGCACAACCCATCAGAAATAAATGCAGTTATGGCATCTATGGGCAAGGACTGTCAGTGCACAGAAAAAAACCATCTCATGATGTTTTCATATTTAAACAGACAGGAAGGGAGGAAGTGTGGGTTCCCAAAAAAGGTTTCACACAACGCCTTTTCTCTGTCAGTAAAGTGAAATATAACTGCCATGCTAAAAGGTTTTGCAGCAGCAATTTGCTTTGAATTGCAAGCATAAGATAAATGTGCCATACAGGTCTCGATTCCTGAGCTGTGAAGGTGGTAAAAAGGAGAATGTTCTCTGGTCCAGAACAAAAAGATATTTAGAAATATCTTGTTTCAAAGCTCCCAAAACATCTTAGCACAAGTGCAGATTCTCTGCATTCCTTGTCTTGTTCTCATAATGTGTTGCCCTCTTGTTTTCCAGCTGTACCACCAAACTTCCCAATGCCATTAGCACTGCTGTCATGTTCAGTGTTGTCAGACTTTTCTTTCTACAGGAAAATGTGTGTCTTCCAGGGTTTTTTTTCCCCCCCAAATGTGCATTTTCTTAATAGGATCCCAGCACGAATTGCACAGATAAAAGTTTTTGCAAAGTAGCATCATCAGTGTCAAGGGGAATGTAGCCTTTGACCACAAAGGAGGAAATCTCAGCCCATGAAATAAGAACCATGTCAGTGATATGTCAGCCTGGAAATAACACGAGTCAGAGTTGAGAATCACAATCCAGAGCATCCGCTGATGCTCATTTAAAAAGTAATAAAAAATTGAAGTACATAGAAATATTTGAAATGCTGCATGAGAAGGAATTATTTTTTAAGAGTACTTCTAGTTTCTATTATCCAGAGCATCTCAATGGAATAGTTCTGTATTAATAATATCTCATCTATTATGTATATTGCAATATGCCTAACACAATTGCTGAAGTAATTTGGTGTTGCTAATTCTTCTCCTTCTTTTTATTCCCTTTTCTGGAGGGGTAAAAAGATTAGGAGAGTAGTTTAGAGCAAAGTACACATTGCACTACAGACTGCTCACAGATTTGGAGTATCAGCCCCTACATTTCTTGTTTTTCTATTTCAGCCTAAAAACTCTGGTTTTCTAGAGCTCTTCTTCTATTCTGCATCTATTTTAATGCCCACTGACTGCACTGTATCATCACATCATTGCATTATTTATTTTTGATTATTTAATATTTCACTAGAATTCCATTCTCAAGTTACTCTAATATAGTCCTGTTTTAAAGGTGCAAAATAAGGAAGCTAGGGAATGAAGAAGTAGCTGAATATTGAATTTTTAATCCAAAATTTTGAATAATCTGGGTTAAAGGATCCAGTCTGTAATACACTGACCAAGATCAGATGTCTTTTGAGGGGTCTTTTCTTTTGACAGATAGTGCATAAAGCTTGATCACTGTTAACTATTTTAGACCTTTTGTAAGTGTTTGAAAAGTCACTGGGAAAAAATGCAAAGGATTTAGAAGTAAATCCATGAACCTTCAGCTGTTTTAGACTTTTTCCCCCCACTGTGCCTCCATAAGAGATTCCCTCTGTTAACTCATCACCAAAGCAATCGTGTACTGCTTAACAGAGGTGCTATTTTCTACTTCATGTGTCTCCCTATGAATTGTGCAAGAGGCTTTAGAGAGCCCTGCCTTGCACTGAACACATAAAAAGGCACAGCAGACAAAAAAAAGCTTTGCAGATTTATTGCATTCTCTGTGCATAGCCTTTCTGGGAGGGAGGGAGGGAGGGAGGGAGGGAGAGAACTGGCAGCGGGTCGTGCTGTGGAGCAGAGTCTGCAAGGACACAGGAAAGTCTTTGCTAACCCCCAAAGGTCTTGAATAGCTCCTTAAAGCACTCCTCATCACCATGAAGATATTTTCCAGGCATTACCTAGAGGGTAATACTGAAGGAACATGCTATAAAATCTGGTTCCTCTTCCTCCCCTCAACCTTTACGTCTGCAATTTCCAGATCAAGGGGAGGAGGACAGGGAATGAAGTGCAGGGATGCTCTGGTAGGAGGCAGGTCACAAACATCCTTCCATGTGGCACTTCCCAGTGCACCTCCCACCACCTGCTGTGGGCTTCCTATGGCAGGAGAGCAATCCCATGGGGAAGAAGTGTCAGTTTCCAAACCTATGATGAGCAGCCTCTTTCTCCTGCTGACCAGCTGATTTCCAGAGGAGTCCTGTGTGTGCCACAGGCATGGCAAAAAGCACCTTTCCAATGGAAAGGTTCTGCTTGATTTTCCCAGGTGCAGACAGCAAGTCATAGATTCTCAATGCAGATTTATTTTATCTTGCTTGGAGGGTGAAAAAGTGAGATAAACAACAACAAAAAACCTATGAGGGGATATAAAATCTCATTGAAAAAGTTTCTTGTGTTTTGAACAATCTCCATCTTCAATTGTCCTGGATGTTTAGCATGGCTGTCTCCAATTTCCAACAAAATTGAATCCTAATGATTGCTGAGCTGTGCATGTGAGGCACCAAGGGTTGTTTTTCCATGTGCTTTCCTGTGGCTCTCTGGGTGCCTGTTGTGCCTGGCCTCTGAAGAGCAGGTGGAACTGGGGGACTGTTCTGCTGAAATGCTGTGCTCTGCTGTTTTCATTTGGGGCAAAAATTCAACCACTGACGTTATTAGGCTGAGCAACATAAGGCCTAAGTACTAATCTGAGGTTTCTTAGTCAGTTCTTGACTTCTCAGACCTTCACTGTTTTGCCATCTGCTATAATTGAAAATTGCCTTCTGCAACCAAAGGGAAAATCTAATTTCTCAGCAAGCCATATGGGGTTATTAAGATCATTAAACTCTGGTATGCCATGATGCCTGGGCCAAAAGGACCACAGGGCACGTAAATACCATGTGATTCATTTTATAGCTTCAGACTGCAAGTTAGGAATTATTTTGATGGCTGTCTTATGATGAAAAGTGCTGGTCAGGTGGGTTGCAGCAAATGTTGCTTGGTGAGGTCAATCCATGGCAGGTTTGCTCAGAGCTGTGATGGATGAGCAGTGGTTTTAACAGTTTTTGATCACAAAAGGGTAAATCTTTTGCATCAGCCTGACAAATGATCAGAACCCAGCCAGTGTCCTCAATTGTATCAGTGATGCTAAAGGCAGCCTTGAATATTAAGAAATCAGAGGAGACAATTTTGACTTTTTAGGAGGACCCAGACTTGACTTCTCATACAGGACCCAAAACTGATAGTACAATTTCGACTCCTTTTCTTAAGAATAGGAAAGCTATTCCCCTACTGATGCCTGTTTATGAACAGTTTAGAACTGAGCTCCTTAATTTTTTGTTCTATTTTCTGTTTCTGTAGCTGTGATATTTTATAAGATTTCTCTCCAGCAAAACCCACTACTGTATATTTGATACAACTATGGGGGAGAATATTAAAGCTGATTTTTTTTGTTAATAGGGCTTCAGAAATGAATGCAGGAGCTGTGAAATTTACATGAAATTAAAGAAAGAATAGCTTAGTAAATGCAAATAAATGCAGGAACAAATATTTTAATTTGGATTCATGATTAACGCCAAAGGATTACCAGCAAACCATTACAATGTGGTGATGACATAAAAACTCAATGGGAATAAAAATTCTATATTCTATATGCACTAGTTAACTGATGGCAGGAAGCTATTTTTAGCAGGACAGCTCAGAGTAATTTAATCTTTTCTTTTTAAAAAAACACCATAGCAATTGATTGTATTTCAGGTTTTGTCTATGCTAATTATGTCTCAGAATATTTTTACTGGTACAGCATTGTATCAGTTCCTTCATTTTAAAATGTGCCCACTATGATCAATAGATTTATTCCCATTCTTCAAGTTATTAAATGAATTTTATTGAAAATAGGCATTACTGATTGCCACTTTTCCTTGGGCTGTGTAACTAAGGGAGTAAAGAACAAATTGGTATGATTATATGTAAGAATTATAGATAAGGAAAAGAGTGAAAAATGTTTCCCTCCTTCACTTTTCCAGTGATCTCCATCTGACTGCATTTATTTTCTCACTGTGTCAGGGGTTTCTGTTTCAAGACAATAAAAACCAAAGCAGGTCTGGATAGGTTTTAGATTCTGTAGCACTGGGGTCATCTTATCTTACCACCTTGAAATCAAGGTAAATTGAATGAAGTTTAAAAAATGTATTTGCTGTTCTATTTTACCTGCCCAAATGGCTCTGGCATTTCAGTGTTCTTGGATGTCACAGTTTGAATAAGAGAACTTAAAATTTTCTCCAAAACTGGGAGTCCACTCAAACTGTATATGGTTTTTCTTTCCTTTTCTTTGAAAAACCATGAAAAAGCATAGCTGGTTTTTAATTTGCACAAGGGGTGCATTTCTTTTGAGGTTTTTGTTGCTTTCTAACTGCCCCTGGGCATTGAGGCTGCCAGCCCAGAATGGTACTGGGGAGTAGTGGGAAGGATACACACCCACAACATGTGCAGGTGGGCATGGCTTTCCAAGCCAAAACTGCTTGGGAAAGGGGTAGGGATGGGAGCTGAGGACCTTGGCATTGAGTCAGGATGCTCAGACATCCCATCAGGATGCCCAGACACCCCATGGTTGTGTGTGTAGGTAACTGAACCTGGTGCCACTGTGGCATTTCCATGCCTCGTGTTACTTGTCCCCTCTGTGCCTCCTCTTCTGCTGCAACCACGCTTCTGTGGCTGCATTCAGTTGAGATGATTGTGTGAAGGAACCCTCACCCTGCACTAATTGCAGTGTCCATCCTAATACGTCTCAAACAGGGGGAAAAATGAGCGGAGGCCTCAGCAATGAAGTGTTTGCTGGCACGATGTGCACGCAGAAATGATTGTTGTGCCTGATTGCTAATTAGAGGCAGCACAAACCCAGCAAAATCCTAACTCATCTGAAACTAATGGGAATTTTATCTCCACCATGTGCAAGTTTTGTTTCTGGCTTCTTCATGCACTGCTGGTAGTGCTGGTCTTTGATGTGGATCACAAGTGAGCCCGTGAGGGATTATGCAATGGAAATAATTTGATGCCATCCCTGACCTAATCTGGCTTGAAGGAGATCAAGTGCTCATAATGTTGTTACTGTCATATGAGGCTGAGCATGTTTGTATCTGTCTAACTTCAGCCTTAAGTGTGCCATGAACTATGGATGTGTCCTCCCTGCAATATCCTTCCCCTCTGCATTATCAGAGCAGTAATGAATACATGGCTGTTGTGGCTGAATGTCTCAAATTCTGAGAATCAGCCCAATCTGAGCACCAGTGCCATGGGAAAGTTGTGTTTTATTGATTCTTCTTTTCTCATTATTAGACTGATTCCTCCTGCACAAGATTTATTCATAGGCTTTGCTTAATTTTTTAACTTTCAGCCTTACAGTGTATCAAATCAATATTTATTTTCCCCTGTGTGAATGATTCCATAGCAATGCCAGGCTTCCCCAGTTTCCAAGTAGCAGATTAGAAGCTCTGCCTCAATATCAGGGGCAATAGTGGGAACATCATCTGGAGGTGTCTTCAAGGGATCATCTACAGCAATGCCTTTAGAGCAAAGCTGTACAAGAAACAAAGCCACTATAAATTAATGTTATAAGACACCATTTCTTAGCTAAAAGCACTTTTTTGTAACTGATAAATGAGAAAACTGAAGGAAAATATACCCTGGCTTTAACTAAAGTTAACTACAGAAATCAGTGCAAATATATTGGAACATAACACAAAACATGGTGTGATCTTCCCAGGAGAGATGGACAAGAAAGCAGAGAATACACTAAAACCTAAAACACTCTGTTGGGGAAAGATATACTTTCTTTCCTATTTTCAAAAATTCAGGCTCCCCAAATCTGTGTCTGTCTTCAGGTCAAGGTTGAAGGAGGAGTCAGAGCTATTTTCTCACTTTGGTAAAGCACTGGTGAACTCTGCCTTAGACCCACAGGTGGGAAAGCAGAGAATGAAACAAGGTAAGGAAAGCAGAAAATTTCCCCCTCGTTTAATGGGAGGACCTGTCCTTCCAGCAAACTGCTACAGAAAGTAAAAAGGATGAGATCAAGCATCTTTCCTCCTCCTTGAGCCGTACAGGATTCAACAGAGAGAAACATCACATTTTCTGCTGAAAAAAAATACTCTTTTCCTGATAGATAAATCACCTGCTGTTCACCACAGCTGGTGATTTTCTCATTAAATAATGTTCTATTTAGTGCATCATTAGACTTAGATAATCCAGAACTTCTTAAAATTTCAGGGTGCTCCCATCCCTGGCAGAGTGGGCAGGGCCACTGGCAGTCCTCAAATCTGTTTTATCGATCTGCAGGCAGCCTGATTTTGTATTGCCAGAAAGCAGTAGGAATTAACTTTTAGTTCTTGAGAAAATTCAGCTCCAAGAAGACAGATTAAGTCTAAGAGCCCTGTCTTTAAGGACAATAACCATATAGTGCTGCTAATGGAAATGCAATTGAACGCCCTTTGCTTGGATAAGCATCCCTAACAGGGTTGTTTAGTGTGCAATGATTTCATCTGACTAAGTGACTTCGCTGCGAATCAGCTTTAAAAGTAGATTTCTAATGAAGATTAACAAAGTAATATTTATCTGGGCTGTGTGCTTAAACTCTTGCATCATGGTGAGGCCAGTGCTGAGGACCTGGAGCCCGAGGTGGATGAGGCAGCCTCTCCTTTAGGATTGTCACCAAGGGATTCTCTCTTGGGTTTGTTTTGTCCCTCACCACAGCTTCAAAGTGGAAGGAGGAGCATGTGGCCTGTTTGTCCAGTTCCTCATCCCTAACCAATTTATTTATAATAATTTGTGCCTCTGTATTTGCAATCTAGTGGTTGATCTTTAGGAGGTGCAATGTCAACTCTGAGATCTCTTTAGATGATTAAATCTGTCAGGAAAAAAATAACTCTTCAATATATGAATTTTCCTCCTTGTGTGTGGTCCTTAAAACCAAGAAAGGTGATAGATTCATATCCACACTTGGCACCTACAGAGCTAACCCTGTATTTAAGATTTTTGTCCATTGGTCAGTTCAATCCTTTACAGGCAACAAGGGTCATTCAAGGAAGTGTCTCCCCAGTTCAGGTGTGATAAATGTTTTTGATTTCCCATCCCTTATCTGCTGAGTGAAGTTACACTGTGTGTATAATAACACCCATATTTTTAAGATTTTCTATCATCTTGTTATCAGTAGAAGTTATAAATCAGAATATTCATCACTTTTAACTCTGCTCATGGTACCATATATATCTGCTGAAGTGTCTCTGTGGATAAGGCAGGCTATATGTAGCTAAAAGACCCAGAGAATTATGTTCACATCACTGAACATAAAAGTATCATCAAGTTTTTCTGTAATAACACTTTTCAGCTGAATTGGCCATGCTGTGACCTCTGCTAAATTTATGGGAATGAGAGATTTGAGGCTACTCCCTGGACTTTCAAGTTCTTGAATGATTGTGAGAAGAAAAGAATCATTTAGGGATCCCTTCAGTATAAAGTGCTGCAATTCAGAGTTTCCTCGAGCCTTGGTGCTGATATGAGGAGTTATGTTTAGACCTGGGTAACCCTTCAGTTATCTCTGACAAAAACCAAGACATGAGTCTCTCTGAACCGTATCTGGACAGATAAGGATTCAGAAAATATGTATAAATACAGTGAAGATTGGGTTCTGTCAGGCCTTCTCTAAGACATCTCAGAGTAAGAGTTCAAAGAAACTAATAATAACTCAATCTTTAATCTCACAAAATCAGAGTAGTGTTTTTACAGGGATGTGCCTGGGACCATCTCAGCTCTGTACTTTTTATATCCCAATCCCTCTCCTGATTTCTGTGTAGCATTTCCACACTAATCCAATGCATTTGAGAGCTATCACTCCACATTTGTTCCGTACAAACAACAGGAACATGCACCAAAAGTAAGATTCAACTTAATTTTGTAGAAATGGTTCCTTCTGTAGTAAACAGAAAAGTCATGAATGTACAAAGTGGCCCTGGTGTCTGGTCTGAGCAAGATGCACAATTCCATCTGCTCACTGCTGCAAGGACTTTTTATGGTAGCAATACAGACACCACTGGAAAAGGCTTCTGTTGGATGAACCACCTTTGCACAGAACCATGTCCCAAGGTCTGATGGAGGTGACGCTTTTTGTGTGTGTTTTCACCACCCATCACTGCATTTTCCTGGCCTTTCTGATAAAAGGACTTGGCTATGCAGCAGGGGAAGGATTTTTGCCTGGCATTGCCCAGTCTGACACTGAATATTGAGTCTGGGTGAGTGTTTTTGGTGGGTGAGGCAAAGACTGCCACAAAGCACCTGAGGAAGCTCATCTGGGGAAGCTCCCAGGGGAGGAATTAGGCAGGAGGGAGACAGCAGGCTGGGTTTGGCAGCATGGGGAGTGTGGAGAAGAGCTGTGGGAAGACTCAAATTTGAGTTTCCAAGGGGGAGATAAAAAGGGAAATTTCCTAGGGATCCAAAGGAGCTTCTGTAGCTACAGATTGTTACCCTGGGAATCCCCACTGGACTGAGAGCAAGGGAGGAAGAAAGGCTGTGCCATGCACAGACACAATGAGCAGGGATGAGATTTGTTTGCAATTTCCATGTTTCACCTGGCAGATCCAAGCTTTCTTTTTCTTACTGTAGTCTGCTGTCCAACAGCACTAAATTTGAAGTTTAAAAGTGCTGTTGGTGTTTTGGAGTGCTTTAAAAGCAAAAGGTAAAAACATCTCCATCACACTCCTTAAGGTCTTGTCGCAATTTACATGTGGAGAGGCAGCTCCATTTTGTGCCATTGGGGACTTCTTTTCCCAGAGTTATGTTCCAGAATTTATTTAATTCCAAACTGGGAAATTTGCAGGTACATCTTACTTAGGACTTTTGGTCTGCAGAAATCTTGCCAAAATCTTAAAGCTTATGGAGGCTATGAAATTGAAGCAAACAACTTAAACATTTGAAGCTTTACAGCCAATCTGGGGTTAATAACTTGAAATCTAACATTTTATATCCCTTTTTTTTACCATAGCTAGCAAACCTAGCAGCATTTTTTACTTTCAGACTTGAGAGTAGTCCATACAGTATCGAGGAGTATTTTTTCCGGAAATAATTTTATTTTAAAGAGGGGGTTTTGTTACAGCTGGAGGTCGCTGTGCAAGTTCTGTGTACACACATCCTTTAAAAGATTGCTGCAGACCATTTAGAAGAACATTCAAAGAGTTACCCAGTGTGTAAATGAAATGTAAGGAATGAAAGCACTACCTGGAATTTTTGCATTAGTGGTGAACTGACTCTGATTATGTTTAACTTTCAATGATAAAGGAGGTTTCTCTTGCCATATTAGCACCCTAAAAATATACTGCTGAAACCACAGTTGTGTAAACACCTGTGATAAAGCACTTTCTCTAAGGTCAAAGAACAAGTCTGTAGCCTTGTGACCTCAGCATGGATCTTGTTGTGGTATTATGGCTTTAATTTTGGCAGCAGCAGGCAAGGAAATTTTATAAGTAAGGATCTCACAGTCATTAGTTAATAAGAAAGAGAGGAAAAGATCTCTCAAATCCACCTTGGCTTTGGTGAAATCCCAGTGAAAATGCTGATCATTAAGGCAGCTCCTAGCTAATTTTCCCTTAGTGTGTAATTTGGAAGACTAAAATTAGAGTTCTGGTGATCTGTGCATTGACACATTGGAGGTTTTTTTCACTGAAACCAAGGTGAAAGGCTCAAATGTCAGAAACTGGCAATGGTAACAGTTTACTGATCACTGCTGTAGGTTTTGTGTATGTTCAGTTCAGGAGTAGAGGTTGCCTTAAAGAGGGTGCCAATAGATTTCCATCTATTTGTGTGGCTATAGACACATTTTGATAGCAAAATCATCTCGGGGAAACAAGTAAATTTGGTCAAATGGCATGTGGCAATGGGATTCTTGGGCAACTTCCATAAGATCACTCAGGCTTTTCCCTGCCAGGCTGGAAGGCTTAAGAGCTAGTTTGGATCCAGCAAAAACCTGCCAGCCTTGCTGGAGCTGACTGCTTTCCTTCTCCTTCACTATTTTCCTGTTAGCAAAGGGATGTTTAACTGTGCCTCTCTGTTTCAAAGATAATTGTGTGCCTTTCCCAGGAGTGATTTGTAAAGTGGTTAATCAGAGGGACAAACCTGAAAGGGCAAGAAATATTTAATTAGTGCCTTTTCTTCTACTAGCCAGCAGTCCTAACCAGATGCCTTCACTTCAGAGGCATCCAAGTAATCAGCCTGGTAACGTCACTGCATCTCACATCAGGTACCTGGCAAATCCAGCACCAACTGCGTCCCAGAAAATGTCTGCTAAGGAAGGCTACTCCTGGAAATTACTTTCAAAACCTGAGAGTGAGCTTTCACACAGAGCTGCAAACAAACTGCTTTTTGTATGTTGAACTGTAATCCAGCCCTTACCACTACTAGGCACTATCAGAAATCCAGCAGGAAACCAGCAGAACGAAGAGCTGGTGGTTAATGGTGGTTTTGTTTCAGTGGGGAGAGGAAAAGAAATGTCAGTAGGGAGGATGAAAAAGCACGAGGGTTTTCTCTCAGTGATGTGATTTCATGCAGCACAGCTTCCCAGCCCCAATCCAAAGTCACACTGACATCTTGGTGTGCAATTCCAGTCAGTAGATCAGGAATTGTATATATAAACCCCCTGTCTTTATTCTTAATGAGATTTGCGTAAATAACTTGCTAGAAAACATATAATTCACTCCTAAATATGAATGCAGATGGCAGGTAAGAGGAACTGAATTTACTAGCCTTCCTGCAGTGTGCTTTGCAATGGATAATTCAAATATATATATATGATATTTTTGGCATATTAGCTGCTCTGTGCAGAGCTAGATTTTGTAATAATGATGTGTGTGCAGGACACATTTGCTATCTTGGGCACATTATTGGTTACAGAGCGCTGGCTGGGAGCCAGCTATACCTCAGATATGTTAAGCTGTGAGAAATGATCCTTGTTTCTATACAGAAAGCCACTGCTTTTCAGAAAAGCATGGATCTGGAGAGCATTGACTTGACCAGATGAGTTTAGCAGGCAGCAGTGCCCTCCCCTCTGCTGGAGTGGGGCTCAGCCTGCCCTCCACACATGGCCAGGGGCTTTATCTTTGTTCCTGTCTGTGTCCAGGCCCAAATTCCCTTTTCAACTCCAACCAGCAGGAGTCAGAGGCACACAGAAGGGATTTGGTGACTGTGTGGGGCAGAATGTTAGAGAAGTTGAAACCCAAATTTTATGCTCCCCAAAGGCTGACAGGTTTTGCCTATCCATCACTGTTCTGGCCTTTTTTGGAACCAAGAGCTCTCTGCAAAAATGAGACTTCAAGTGCCCACCAAATTCAGAGGATATAGCATTTTAGTTTGTGCTCATTTCTAGGTGGATGCTGCTTTATAAAAATAAACTTGACGTGAATCTCTCCCTCCCACAGAAGCTAACGATGTTCCCTGCAGCACTCCCAAGCCCAAGTCATTCCTGTTTTATTGCCCCAACTTCAGACAAAGGTTTTACCTCCCTTCCTGTGCAAACTTCGAGGTCTTTCTCATATAGTAAATAATTTTCTTTAGAAGCTTTAAATCAGGAACAAAGATATTAGGAAAATATCTGCTTGACTTCAGCTTAATCTGTGTGCTGTGCTATAAATCTGTGCCTCTTGTTACCAATCCCTATTTTATGGAGAATTCCTGTTATATCAATTTTGTCAGGGTAAGAGGAGTAGTCATAGAAGCAAAAAAAGAGAAAACAACCAAAAAAAATACCCCAAGCTCTAATGAAACGTATATATTGTGCAATCAATATACTACAATAGTTTCTCAGGAACTTTATATTCTGTACAACAGACCAAAATCTCCTTTATAGATTGCCCTTGTAAGACAAAATTTGTCAGTCCATCCAAGTTGTAACTGAGGCCAGAACGGTGTAAATATTCTCCGTGTGAGAACCAAACAATCAGACAAAAGTCAAAACTGAGCCCAGGGCTTCCCCTTGGTAGGGGTGTAGTTCAAAAATGTCTCTTGGACTCTGAAACAGGAGCATCAGTCTGTTGATAGTGTTCACAGGAGGAGCTGGCCAAAATGAATGGGTTTTTTTAGAGGCAACTGTCAGCTGGTGTGATGTGAGTATATTGTAGCAAGATTCTGAGAGCTGTCATGATTGCTTGGAAAAAGCAATATAATTTCAGGCCAACTAATTTAATCCTTTTGATGCCAAGAGATTTGCTCCTGCTAAGTCCAAACACAGAGATATCTCACCAGCACTTTTATTAAGGCAAACTATGTGAAAGGTTCACTCCATTTTGATGGACAGATTATTAGGGAAAAGCAATAATTTGCTGAAGACTTATATTCATGCCAGTTCTGGAATGATATTAAAGTTAGCTTCAAGGCCAGCTCTCACCATCTCAGGATGGTGTGGATTTGGTAAACTCCACCAAGAATCCTCTCAGCAGTATTAGAAACACAGCACACATCCATGCCTCAGGAATAAACAGAAATAAAGCTCTTCCCTAAAGTCACCTAACCAGAATTCATTCCCCCCTACTTTTTATTGTTTGGTTCACCTCTGTAAAGCTTTTCAGCATTTATATTCATTTCACACTGTCAAAAACTGAACAGAAGTAAGATAACAAATGGTTCTGGTAGCAGCTGTCACCACCTACTGTCTGTGTATGCCTGTGTGAGTCTCTAAATGGAAATAAAGTACTTTAATAACACATTTTCTCTAAACTGTCCTCATGGATAAAGTTACTCTCAAATCAGTCCATGAACACTTTCCAATTCGGTGCCCACTTCAGGCTGCATCTCTGTGTCTCCTCTGCAGCCTGGCTAGGTATGCAGCACTGTGATTTAAAGACATTTCAGATGAAAAATACCTTAACAGCACACCTTCTCTGGCTGCTGCTTGCCTGCATTAGCTGCTTGTGGTGTTCGAGCCTTCTCCCAGCACGCCTAATTTTGTGGCTATAAATTAAGCTGCCTGCCTATTGTATTTTTTTTTCCTCCCTTTGCTCAAGCCAGGAAATGTCCAGAGCCACAAATCCAACAGGAACCACTCTGCTCTCCCTGTTCCTGCACCATTCCTTCCAGGAGCAGATGGCAGCTGGGAGGATAAATACCTCCAATTTCTTAGGGCCCTGAGCAGAAAGGAAACTCCATTTCAAGGTGAGCTCTAAGGAGGTGAGGCAGCACTACCACCTTTGTGTTTCTCTGTCCTTGGGACCACAGTGCCTACGAGAGATGCAGGGAGCTGTGGGCTTCAGGTGCCCTAAAGGATTTTTGGGTTGGAAAGAAGCCCTTTGTGGCTCCAGCCAGCAGAGACACGATGTGCCCTCATCACTCATGATTGTGGCTTTTGAGCCAATGTCTTTCAAGATGGGTTAATGCCTCCCCCAAGGTTGTCCTAAATATTTTTTCTCTATTCTCTCTATTTTTTACCCTCCCTTATATTACCTACTGAGCCACATGGTTCTTGCCTGTGTTTTGGTGATTTAAAACGTGTGGTTTGCATCTGTTTAGGTCAATGAGGCTTTTGGTTGTAAGTGACAAGTGGTGGGTGATTATTTTTCATCAAGTATACTGCTTAACATTTACAAAGCATGGAGAAAATGCTTGGTGCTTTTGAGTGCCTGTCACCTCCAGGTAAATAATTTAAAAGCATGTGAGGAAGCCAATTAGAGTTAATTAGAAATTGACTGATCTGCTTTGGCATCAAAATTATTGGAAATACAGCTTGTCCTTTCTGGAATACAGATTTTGCTCTTGTACACACACAAGAGTGAGGAAAGGTGTTGTTTTATGGTCAACTTATAGTATTCCTTTGAGAAAAAACCCACTTTATAAGCCATATATGTAAGAGCAGGTCAGGCAAGAACAGGAGCATGAATCCTTACAGACACAGTGCAGTTTCTCAGCTTTATTTCATGGTGATGGGCATGCTGGAAATGTCTACAAGATTAATAGATTCAAATTCAGTGATCAGAAGATGGGAGCATGTCCAAATGGATCATTACAACAGATTCCCACTTTATCTGTTGCCCAAGCCAGGTTGGAGCCGTCTGTAAGCTTCACATTCCTGGTCTAAAATCTTCTGCAGCCATAAAAGACAATAAGTATCAGTAGGAGGAAAAAAAAAATCAATTTCTTGGCTTTGCTGCCTAAAATATAGTAATGGGACTATAGGGAGAGAAAAACTGCTGAGGGTTTTTTTTTATTTTTCTTTTTTTAAAGCAAGTGAAATGAGTAGGCTGTATTTAAGAAACAACTTTTTTATTAGAAGTTTAAAGAATATTTCTGGAGAGTAAAGTCAGCATCTCCCACTCACGCTTTGGGGAGGGGGTCAGTGACTCTCATTTTTGGTGTTTTCTGTCTAAAACCAAGTGTACTCCCAGGAAGTTTCTAGAGGACCTGTGCTGATGCTAAGATAATTTCTGAATCAGATTTTTAGCTGCAGAAAGTGGATTCACAAAATAAATTTATGGCCTTTAATGTGTTCTCCCTTGAGGGCTTCCATGGTGTTGGGCTGTGTCTGGTCTTTGCACAGCTCCTTCTGTGAGAGAAGGCAAGGAAAACTCTATAAAGTCCCACTTTCTACCCTTTTTTTTTCCAGTGGATGGCCAGGAATTGCAGCCTGTGTGCTGCAAAAAGGAAGGGAATACACATTTTCCTGCCCTCCTTGGCTCAGCCATGCTTGTAGAAGGAGGCAGAAGAGGGTGGGCAGAAATGTGGCTGTGCCCTGACCCAATGGGCACCACAGGCAGCACAGCCAAAGATCCTCAGTCCTACAGTGCTCCCAGGGCTGCCCTTGAGCCCTGATGCCAGGAAAGCTGCCTGTGCCTTTCTAATGTGCCCCAGTGTCCTGGGTTACAATGTAAGCTGTGCCCACAGTCTGTATTCCATCCCCATCCCCAGGAGCTGCTGGAACCAGCTGGGGCAGTGTTTCCCTTCTCTCCTGTCCATGGCCCAGCAATGCCCATGGCTCATGGGGAACTCCCTGCGGGAGCTGTCTCTGGTTCATGGGCCAGCAAGGAGCCACTGCAGGGCTCAGAGAATGAGATCAGCCCAGGGGGAGATGCTCCGTCCAGGGGGAGGAGCCAAGCATTCCCACCTGGATAGAATCCAGGGTTTGGGACAGCACAGGCAACTTTAACCACTGGAATCCCAGAGGACAAGAGCTCCCAGACCTTTCTACAGGATCACTGCTTGGACAAGAGCATTTCATCTGGACTGCTACCACCACCCTAACTAACAGGATGTCAGGTTGTATTCTGACTCTGTCAGTGGGTTTTTTTTTTTTTTTTTTTTTGTACTATTGCTTTTATTTTATTTTACTTTCTTTTATTTCTTTTCTTTTCCTCTTATTAAATTGTGTTTTTGACTTGGAATCTTTCAGTGGTTTTGCTTTTAAACCAGCACACCCAGAAGCAGACAGACTCCTTGAGATGAACTTCTGTTCATGTAGGTATTTATATGGAAATACTCATGGTTTTGTTTCTCACGTTAGGAAGTTGATGGAAGGCTGGGCTGGACCACGCTGCCTCACTCTGTGTGGGTGTGAAATGCTGTCCCCAAGGCTCTGGTGCCACAGCCACTGATGATTTTAGCTTTCTGCAGGTATTTTTGTCTGGAAGAGGGTGTGTGCAAAGACTTCTCTGCAGCAGTGACCCCCAGGAAAGGTGATCTGAACAAGGGGTGCAAAGCAGAGGCCACTGATGCTCCTCTCCTGCCACAGGGACAGTGCCAGCTGTGGGAATGGAGACATTCCCATGGAACAGCCTGGAACATCTCCCCAACAACACCTTGGTGAATCAATCAGGTGCTGTGGAGGTCTTTGCCTCACACGTGGGGAATATTTTGTGCCTCAGGTGTTCACACCAAAAGCTGTGTGCAGACACACTGTGGGCTTCTCCCTGTGCACAGGAACCTTGCTCATTGATTTTTAAATCACAAGGGTGGGGGGAATTATTGTTTCAGAACAACAGGGTCTGGAATGTAAATCTGGGCAGGTTTTAAACAGGCTGATGTTTCTGAAGTTTGTTATGCTGTCTGATATTAGGAGATTAGTGTGAGACAAGATCTTTTGATCCTCGGGAAGGTTTAATGTTATTTTGTATCTAAGCTGTTAATAATTGTCTAGAGGTCTTACAGAGATACGTGTATGATATGGTTTCCACTGAGGTTTTAAGCTAAAGAGTGATTTCTCATACCTTTCATATCCCAGTCCAGATGTTCAAGTCCTATTTCCCTACATTCCAACAGATGGATGCCAAAAATTTAGGGAAATTTGCAGTGTTTCTTACTGTAGTGTATTTATAATATTCTCTATTACAGAAGAGTGAAGACTATGCCCCAATTTCTGCAGTTATTTTCCTCACCAGCAACAAAAAGCACTTAATTCTTAAGCCTTAACAGTGAGAGTTCTCCAAGGGAGCATTATTTTTTCCTCTCTCAGGCCAACTTTAATGAAGCTGACTAAGTCCCTCCTGATTAATTTAATGGTAGCTAAATAGTGCAGAAATAGTGAGAAACCACAAATTCTTCTCCTGATAACTCTGCCTTCCTGATGTCAGTGGTAATCAGCAGCATGCTGTCCACCATATAAAATCTCTAAATTAAACAAGCATTTCTATTTTCATTTCTAATAAATTTGGATGGGTTTTTTTTTTTTTTAATCCAACAATTTTAGTGCTAGTTGTTCAGAACTGCCTGTTATTTGCATGTTTGCAAAACAACATGATCTAAAGAATGATAATATAACATGAATACATAGATAGATCTAGGAAAGACATTTTGCCTTAAAGAAGAGCCAAGAAATTCTTGATATTTGCAATATGTAAGTTAGCACTTGCTTTAGGGATATTATTCAAATTTAATGCTATGCACACACTTTTCTGGATCAGGATCTCTAACTCAAATTTTTGCAATGTCAGAATAAAGGCTTAATTTCCTTAAATCTGAAAGATCTCTGGAAACATTTTGCACCAGTAACCATAACTTTGAATTTCCTGACCTTTGAGCTTATTACATGTCATAATAAGCCCCCGCAAAATGCAGAGGAGTTTTTGTTTATTTCTTAAAAAAAAACATTGAGCAAAACAACCACAGTTCCAATCCAGCAGCTCAAGTTTGCTGCTTTTCTCTGCACCATCTCCAATTTGTCTCCATCCGAACAAAGAGGCAAATTGGAGACAATACAAAGTAAACCAACAACAATACAGAGGTTTAGAAAACATGGCCTGGGAGGAAATACTAAGAGCACTGAATTTATTGAATTCAGAGAAGACTGAAAAGAGATCTGCTAAGAAGTTGCAGAGACAATAGGGTGGCTAATTGCCTTTCATGTCAAATGAGGGTACAAAACCATCATGGGCTATTTTGCAGCATGAAAGATGTGGAGAAACTCTCCATCAGCTTGCTGATATAGAGGAGTCTGTCTCACTGCAGGTTTTTAGAAGCAGTACAGAAGTGTCTTTCAGGGATGTTCTGTGTTTTGCTTCAGAGGAGAGCTGGATTAAGAGACTGCTGAGAAACCTCAGCCCTACAATTCTGTGATTTCCCAATCACTCTGTCCACAATTCCAGGAAGAAGTTCTTTACTCTCCATCTATTCTCCCATCACCTTTTCATTCCCTCTTAGGAGGAGACAAGTCCTTCTCTCTTCTCAAGTGACAACTGGCTTTGTCCCCATCACAGCTCATTTCTTAATGTAAGGGGAAAAAAAGCACTAGGAAAGGGTGACACTTCCTGACCTTACTCACTCAGTGCTGTAATATTTATTGCTTCAAAATAAAGTGCCTTCAGTATGGTAAAAAAAAAAAAAATAGAAATAGGATATTTGCTTGCCAACTGAAAACCTCTAACATTTCACAAATTCTTCTGAAGTAAGTTTGGCAGTACAGTGCTGAAACAAGTGCAGTTGGACCCTTTTTCAGGATGTCAAGTGCATAGCTGAAGTGATTGGGGTCAGAGTGGAGATAAAACATTAGAGAGAGTCCAGAGAGTCCAGCTTGCAAGTTCTCTATTCTCATCACCAGCCATATTCCTGTAAAGTAGAAAGTGACTCTTTTTTTTTTTCCTTCTTCTTCTTCTTCTTCTGTTTTATTTTATTTGAGAGGCAGACACTGGCCTTTAAAAATCCTTACAGCTACTAAGGGGTTTTTTTGCATCATGTATTGTGGAAAAAGTCAAGCCCTCATCTGCACAGTAAATGTTAGCAGCCAGGTTAATTGTGAGGATATAGGGCATCTTTCAAGGTTTATAAGACAGCTGAGCTCTTGGAGATATTGTTTGCACAATGCCCTAATGCTGCTCTTTGAAAGCAGCCTTTGGCTGCAGAGTGCTACTATTTAACAGGTCTAACACTGCTAAAAATCGAGACACTGATGCCATTATTAAATTTCATTCTGCACACAAGCAAACAGTTTATCATAGTCTGTTCCCAGCAATTGTAATCCAATTTTTGTTATCTTACATTGTTTAAAAAAGAGGGAGAGGGAGAGAAAGATACCGTACATCAATCTGATAAAAATGTTTAAATAACTGGTACTTTTTTGTGATTATGTTGGTTTTATAGCAGCATTATGGAAACACGACAGGGTAACTAAAATCTGATTACGTCTAAGTCCTTGCCCATTATGTGATTATTATGAACCATGACTTCTACTGGCACATTATGAATTACATGGTCATAATACAAGGGATTTCCAATATAATTAACTGAGATTAGCAGCACTGGAGAAATCTGGGAATAATGATACAACTTTGAACAATCAGTTTTACTGTAAATGCTGCTGGCTCTGGCTTCCAGGAAACAGGAGGCTGGTGGCTGGAGCAGTGACCCACCTGCTGGGCTTTCCTACACCTCCTTTCCCTTCCCTCCCCTCTGTGAAATTAATTGCAACCTTGCCAGAGTGGTAGGTACTCACTCTTTCACTCTTTTCTTGTCTCATATTATACTGATAAAACTCAAGGCTGGATCAGAGATTTTGAATAAAGTCAAAGGTCTGTAGATCCCTCCTTTAGGGGGCTCAGCCTGAAACTGGAAAGGACTCTGCTTTTGAAAGCTCAGAAAAAGCTACTTATCAAAGAACAGGACTGCTTGAGACAGCTCAAGTTTGAGTACTTAGAGACAGAAAGTCATGAAAATCACAGATTAGTTTCAAAGATCATAGCCAAAGTTGTATTATTTCTTTAGTATCTCAGGCAACCAAGAAACCTTTTCCCACAAAACCCCAGCTTTTGGATTCTTGGCTGCTGAAGACAAAGCCATCTGAATCCAAAGGGGGCTGCTCACTATGGCAAGGAAAAGGGTTTAGATCCAGCAGCCATATTCTGGCTTTAGAGGAAAAAGGGAAACAGAGGGCATGATGGAAATACTAGGGGAAAAAAGAGGCTAAACTGGACTTTTGTTTAACCAAAGGATTAAACATTTGATGCATTACTGTGTGGACAGCTGGGGCAGAGTGGGAACTTCTCTGACTATTGAGATGTCATTTGTCCCTGATAGAGCTGGGATTAAAATCAGAGCTTTTATTTTTCACTTTGTGTCCTTTTGTTTTCCCCTATACATAAATACAGTAGGAACCTTAGAGAAAAATTATAAAGATCACTTGAGATTTTTTTGATTCAGTCCAGTGCCTCCCTCCTTCTACTATTTATGAACAGCTCTTTATTTTTGGATTTCACATGCAATTGCAGCTCAGGATTTTCATTCAGCCCTAGGAATCCCAGGACTCCTAGCTGACATCGATTTTGTTGCACCCAGTGAGCACAAGGAATGCTTTGCTGGTTTATCCCTGTTCCTCCAGGGCTGGGGGAACCTGGCCACTGCTGCTGCTCCTGCCTGGAGCCTTCCCAGAGGCTCCTGTGGAGCTGCTCCTCAGTGTGCTGCAAAGTGCTGTCCTTGGGAGGCTTTTTTGGAATGTTGACATGCTGTTTGTGTGATACCAGCCCTCACAAAGTCGGCAAACCCAAGGGAAATGTCCACCTCATCAATTCAGGCCAACTCTGTTTCTGTTTCCATTAGTTTTGACACAGAAATATGAAGTGGAGGTCTTGGGAATATCCACTTGCCAGACTCTAATGGTGTTTCTTCTTTTGTCCTGGCTTGTTTTTCATTGCTTTCCGATTTCTGTTGAGGGTTTGCTCTGTCTGCACCGTTTCTTTTGTTGTCTTTCTTTCTGTTTCCCTGCCTTCTTCCATGACTGAAAGAAAAATAGCGAGAGGTGAGGGGATAATTGTGTGATTTCAGGTAATTTCAGCAGAGTTTTTTCAGCAATGTGTTGAGCAATCACAGCTCCTATTGAGTTCAGTGGGGATGGAAAACCAGAGGCCCTGCCCAGATAGTGCTCTGCACTTGTCAGAATAGAGCTCAGAGGAATCATATTTATAGCAAGCTATTTTGAATGGCAGCAGTAAAGCAGCTGGAGAAGGCTAATGCACTTGCATCTGGCAGCAATTTTACCTGTTTGTAAGACATTCAATCCCTTTTTAAAACAAACCACAGCTCAGCCTAAAGATTGGGAGCTGCATTTGCCAGCCCTGGCTTCAGCACTGGGCAATTTGGGAAATGATGATTTCTCTTGACTGTGCAGCAGAGCAGAGAGGCTCCAGGCAGCCCCAGCCCCACCTGGGGATCTCAGTGCCACGTGATGCCACCAGAACTGTCACACGTGGGCCCTGCTGGAGCTCCTTGTGGAGCATCCCTGCAGGATGAGGCTACAGCCTGTCCTGGAGGGGAGCACAGGACTTTCACAGCCTCCTGGGTGTGCTTTGCACTGGAAAATGCATCTGTATCAGATATAAGTTTGTAGGGGTTTTCCTCTGAGCAGCCACATAGTCCTGAGGAGCCTTTGAGGAGAATTAGTGGATTTTTCTCCTTGCCAGAATGTTGCCAAAGGCAAAGCTCTGCATCTCATGGGGGGCTGATACCAGCATGGATGGGAAATTGGCTGGACCAAACTGAATTTCAAAACAATTTATGGTAGAATAAAAAGAAGAGAACAAACTGTGAAATGCAGACCAAGGATTCTTTGCAGACATTTCTCTGATGGACCAGAGAAGTGAACTTGGCTGTATGAAGTGGATTTACACTGTTCCTGTTATATTTTTAGTTATCAAGCTGATTAGTATGACTTTGGGCTGTTCAATGGAAGCACAAAATATCAGGCAGCCTCACTTAAACCAGTACCTCAATGAAAAAACCCAAACCCACGTCCAGGGAAAAGCTTTCAGAAAATCATTATCTTTAGTTAGTCAGTTAACTGTTTTCCCAAGACTTTTGTTAAAATGTCTGGGTTTTATTTCGGAAGTGTTTACTGTAAAATGCTTCTAATGAATCACTAGACAGGGGAATATATATATGTAGACAATTTAGTGCTATAGTCAGAAGGAAACTACTCTAAATTTGTGGGCTCTCAGGAATGATTTTCCTGATCTGTGATAAGCAAATTCAGCTTTCTGCAAATCTGAGGGTTAATCTTTGCTAAGAGATGTATGAACCTGGCACCACCAGCGACTGCAGCCAAGTGGTTTGTTGGGTCTGTCACTAAGGAAATCATGGCTCTCAAAATGGAGAGGATTGCAGGGGAAAAAATATGCAGGCAAATGAAAATAAGATAATTTACCTTTTAAAATCTTCTGGTTTTATCTGTTGATTTCCCAATCTATATAACAAAACCTTCTTGGGGAGAGTGGTCTGCCTACTAGATAATGTAAACTTACTTATGTGCATAATTTTATGAACCCTATTACTTATGCTTTTTGTTCTGTATCTAGTTTGATTCTGCTTTCAACACCTTCTCCTATTATCTCACATCAGATTAGAGAAGAACCTGCTGATAAATCACACTGGCATTTCAGCTGGCACCTAGTTGTTAAATTCTTTGCCGGTTCTTTGATGAGCCCTTTTTTCCTCTGAATTTAAACTTTGATTTCAACCAAAAAAGGCTTCTGGCCTTGCAGATGTGAAGTAAAACCTTTCTAAATACCAAAAGCTGCAGTGCTTTCTTCCTGAATCTACATATAGCAAGGCACAACCTTTCAGCATTGATTGGAGTGGAGTGGCAGGAGAGAGGAATTTCTTTCAGTAGTTCCCAGAGGGGATTAAGTGAAACTGGACCATTACATTGCTGCTACCAGCTCTTTGGGTCCTGAATTCTGTGGGGCTGTGCTGCAGAAAAAAAGGTCTGTTTTACCAATCTCAGTAAAAGCTGCCAGTAGACAACACAAGCTGCTCTATCTGAGGGTCACACTTGCCCGTCAGGCAGAGTCTGTGGAGGAAGAAGTAAATGGAAGGAGGGATTCCCTCTGGAATCATACTGCTGGGTCATACCCTGGCATGATTTGGAGGTCTGGGGTGACTGGACGACAGCTGGGGAGCCAAAAGGGGACTTTGAGTGCATTTCTGATTCTGAAACCCCTTCCTTACTGTGAAACCCCTTCCTTACTCTGAAACATGTTCCTTACCCTGAAACACCTTCCTTACTCTGAAACATGTTCCTTACCCCAACCACGTGGCAGCAGTCCAAGGAGAGCCATGATCCAGGTTGGAATGCACCCCATAAAGTGCCCTGCTGGAGCTCAGACACAAATCAGGCACCAGCTCTGGAGAGAGCAGTAATTCTCCCTCCCTCCCACCCTGCTCAGGACTGGCAGAGGTTGCTGTTGCCATGTTCTGGTTTGTTTTCCCTTCCCCTGGCCTGTTCAGGGTGGCCTGGCTGGGTCTCCTGTGCAGCCCCAGAAGCTCCAGCAGTCACTGGGGGCCATCTGTGCTTTGTGCTCTCTGCTGTCAATGTTCAACGCTGCATGGCTTCTCAGGGAAAACATCACAGCATTTTTAATCCACAGCACGATTGTATCTGCAACACAAATGCATTTTGTGCAAGGATGCCCCATCTGTCTGTCCCACCCTGCAGCCCCAGCAGGGCTAATTCCCCCTGCTAGAGGATATGTGACAGCTTCCACATTGGTGCTTAGGCAGTGTTAGAAATGCACATTATAAAGTTGGCTTTTCGCAAATTTTAAAATGAATACTATATGTACAAGGTGGGAAGATTTTACTGTATTTTCTTTTATTAATAGAGTTTAGAAATGTGATGAATGTATATTTTCTTTTTGCTTGTAACATAGTGTTAAAAGTAAAAGACTGGGTTTTTTTTTTTTCTGTAACATCTAAACTGGCCAAACCAGAAGGTAGGGGGAGTCATCCTGCATTCCTGAATTAACCAAATGAAGGTGGACCAAATGGAGAAAGCTACAGAAAAGAATTTATTGATCTCCTGGTATCAGAAGAATAAGACAAAAGAAGGACTGCAAGATGCCAAGAAGAACTTTATCTACAGGAAGTAATAAAATGTTAATTTGGTGAAATAGGACAAGTTGGAGGGGGAACCAAAACCGAGAAAACATCTGAACTTAAAGGAATGTTTGAATAATGCATTAGGGTCTATTGAATATGTAACACAGAGATCCTTAAAACAAAGGATCTGAAGGGGTAAGGTGTGCTGGCTGGCTTGGTGCCAAGCATCTTCAGCAGAGAAACTCTATTTTGCTTTTGTCTCTCTTAATTGTCTATTTTCTTTTTAATTTTTATTAAACATCTAAATTTTTCTAAGAAAGTGAACCTCGTTTTTCACAGGCAAGGATGGGATTTTTCCAGAAATTGAAAGGAGCTGAAGTCTTTCATCTATAACCGTCCCTCTCTCCCAGAAGGCTTCTGGAAATCACGGGGCAGTCATCTGCCACAGTCCATTTCAGACCAACTGTTGGAACGGGCAGAACTGCGTCTGAAAGCGTGGAGCAAGTGCAGAGAAATGACACCGCTGGTGCTCGTGTTATCCCACTCCTTCAGGGCCCTCTAGGACACAGAAATACAGTGCTCTAACAAAACACATCCAAAGCCCCACAACAGACAGGTCGTTAGCTGCCCTCCTCTGTAATAATTTCACTTCTATTGAGTTCCAGATATCCTGATCCATCTCTAAAGGTGAGGATGGTCCAGCTTTATCACTTAAAAATGAAGGAAGATTTATCTGAATTAGATTTACAGACAGACTTTCTGAATGAGCGTGTGCTCTGACAACAGCTATGCTGAGATCTGAACTGGAGATTTTTCCAGTCCATCTTTCAGCGGGATGACTTTTTAAGCACTTCCTTTACTGCTGAATACCACAAAGGCTCAGACAATCTATTGATGATGAAGGTCAGCACCTCCTTAGCAGCCCATAAAGTGAGTCTCTCACAATCAGGTTTCAGACTTTTTAAGATTCTAGCCATTTCTTTAGGCAATGAAGCAACCTAGTTCTTTTATCTTGCTATTTTTATTGTTTGAAAGCCTGAGTCACATCTGATCTTTTTTATTTTTAGTTTTCTTTTGGGGAAAAAAAAAATCCAACCCTTAATGTATCTTTTTATTTTTTTTTTTTTGTTCAGTACCCTTGTTTCTTTGTGATAGACATAAGTAATGGCTCATTCACTGCAAATTCAGGACTCCTTACATTTTTCTTGCTGTGATAAGGGCACACTTGCCATTATTGCAGCTGCATTGTCCACATTGCTGCAGTAAAGGTTTTGTCAGCACTTCCACTCTAAACACTATTTTTACTCACTGTATTTAACCGGTTTATATATATAAAAAAAACCCCAATAAATTTGGCTCTGGACTGAAATTTGGCAAGGTTAATTGTGGTCTTTTCATAATAGTTTGCAGGGATTTAACCGTATTACCCTAATTGCTATTTGAGGATGAAACATCTGTATCAATTGTTTATGTGGTGCTGAGCAGCAAAAGTACTAAACTCATTAGGCTATAAACACAAGAAATATTAATCTCTATTAATAATTACTGTTCACAGCTATCAGATAGTTCACTAGGCACTCATGCAAAGACAGTAAGCTTAGGGTCAGGGTTAAGCTTAGGCTTAATACTCAAAGTAAGACAACGCCAAACCCTTCTGTTGCTCACAGTAGCTTGTGGTAGTTAACTAAAGTTGAGGGTAAATGTGACAGAACCAGAATGTAAGAAGCAAATCCTGAGTAAAACACCTATTGAGTCTTTAAGGATAACATGGAAAATTAGTGGGAAATACGACTAAAACAGTGGAGCGATATTTTCCCCAGGGATGTTAATAATGTGGCTGTCATTGGCTTCTTGCACAGAGCTCCAGTGCAGAAAGGAAAGGGCAGCATGAACACCATGTCCTGTGTCCAGGAGTGCAGGGTGCCCCTATGAAATACTTGGGCATTGTTTAGGCAAAAAAAGGGAAAATAGATAAATCCCTTTTCCTGCCAGCATCGAATTGTCTTGAATAGTAGTGGGATTTATTTCCTCTCCTGAATCTTTCCCCTTTTCCCCCTCTATGTTTTATCTGGTTTATTATTCCTTGAAGGAAGGATGCTGCCAGCTGTGGTCCTGCAGGGCTGCCCCAAGTGATTTAAGATTCTTCCAGCTGGTCAACACTTCCCTTCCCTTCCAGTGCTGCAGCTCCTGGTGCATTTCTGTGCTGATTAAAAGAGCTCAGGGTAAAGAGATTCACTAAAGTACCTGGGATCTGAGTTAATCCATTTCATCTGGCACTGAAGCAGGCTGGAGATAAATACTGACCCAGGATATATGCAGAGCCATGGGAGAGGGGAGAACCAGGAAACTTCTGCTCCTTCTGTCTCCTCTGGCCAAACCCCATCACCTGCATTTCTTTGGTTTGTTGGCTTAGACAAGGCTGCATGTTTGGGCACATGGCTGCCAATCTGTAACCAGAATGAAGGCAATTTTTTTAAGCTTTAAGGAAGTTGAAACCAGGACAGGCAGCATCTTTAAAAGTTCTAGTACTCACTGAAATGGGTGAGCCAATCTCACAAAATGGCTAAATAAAGCTCTTAATATTTTCAATTTCCTTGGGGCCTCTTCCCCTCCATGTATTCTTTAAAGTGTTATTTTAAAACTTAACGTCTGCTGTGATGCTCAGTAATATAAACTGCCAACAATTTAACACAAAATTAGGCACCTCAATTAACTATTTATTGCTGTGGAGATGCACAAGGATCTTACTAACAAGTTGTTTGAATAAAATTAGAGCTGTAAAAGGACAGTAGGCTAACAACTACAATTATAATTCAAGCCCAAGAGGAACCAATCTCCCTAGCAGCACGTCTCAGGATAGCGAGGCAAAGCAAACACAAAAAATAACATCAGTGATCACAACCTGAAGAAGGAAAGGGAAGATTCAGCGTGTAGGGCTCAGGATGTGTGGTTGGTAACTAGTGTGACCAAGGAAAAATAGAGAAAAAATTGAAGATGTCTTCTGCATATGTTTTTCAGGCACTGTGTGACTCTCTCCTAGGGATACACTTCCTGTAAAAGTGTGGGAGAAAAATACCGAGAGACAAAGGAGACAGCAGCGAGAGCATCCCAGCTCTGCCTAGTGATGTCATCCCATTAGCACAAACCCCGCATTGTCAATTAGGGAAAAAAGGTCAGCGCTGCCTCTGATGGGATGTGAAGCCCGGCCAGCTCTCCTCCACTGGATTCACAGGGAGCAGAACAGTTCAGTTCCGTGGCTAAAGGGCCACGGGGAGGAGAGAGGGAGAGAAAAATGGAAATTTTAAAACGAGGAAGGATTTTATGGTAGGCTCCTGAGAAGTGGAGTTGTGGGAACAAATAATTGCTCGGTGCGAGGAACAAGGATGTGTGCCTAAGGTATAAACAGAGCTGTGAGCTTAGGGTAATCCCTAAATGAAAAGGAATGTTAAGATTGGTCCTACCAGTGAGACAGTGTGCTGAAAGAGCTTGAGACTTTTTCTATATTATTTTTTTTTTGGTACTGCAATATTTCCTAATTCTGTTGGGAAGACAAGAAAGCAATTTTTGAAGAGATTACAAAGCAAACGTCCAAGTGTCCTACTTGCTCTCATTCTGAAGGAGATGAAGAACTATTGATTTTCTGAGAGATTGCTTTGAAATGGTGGGAGCTGAGTACTTGTAAAGAACGAGTGCAGAGGGGCAGAGTTTGGTTTAGGAGGGTTGCTGCAGACTCTGCTGTGGGTTTGATTAGGTCTGCCCACATGCTATTAAGAAGTCTGGATCTCAGAGCTGCTCTGGGCAGCCCTGACTCCAGGATGAGCAGGAATTCAGTGGGAGCCCACAGTGCAGAGAGGGCTCTCTTCGCTTCACAAAATAATCACATCCCTGTGGGAGCCAGCCCTAGGAAAGCCCAATCCCAAAGGAGAGGTTTGCACACCTGGAGTGGCTTCCAACCCCTTGTGCAGTGCACAAAACACATCAGCTGCCAGATCTGGGCCAGAGGAGGTGCCTCACATGGCTCAGACACAGCCAGAGGGGTGGGCTGGCTACAGATCCTTCTCCTGCTCCAGGAAATCTTTACCTGACAAATCTCCAGGGATCTTTACCTGACAAACAGCCTAACCTGATCAACCCCAGCCCCAGCTGCTGCTCAGCACCCCAGCATGGGCGTCCCCTGACTGCCTCCTCAGCTTTGCTCATTAACTCTCATTAATTGAGAAGAGGTGTGTGAGGTTAGAGCTTCCATTTTAGCTGTTTCTGCTCACCAAATACAAACCACCTCCACTAAATCTTGTGAGGTTTTGTATGGTAAAAAGCTGGCTGCAACACCCAAGCTTCTAACTAGGACCACCCCATCAGAACAAAGGTAATTTTGGTGGGGGTACTTCCTTCTGGTTACACTTTGGATGACGCTGGGGTGTACAGAAACTTGGCAAATCAATAAAAATAAAAGCATTTACAAGGGCATGTAATGATAGGACAAGGGGGAATGACTTCAAACTACAAGAGATTAAATTTAGATTAGATTTTAGGAAAAGAATTCTGTACTGTGAGGGTGCTGAGACCCTGGAACAGGTTTCTCAGAGAAATTGTGGATGCCCTGTCCCTGGAAGTCCTCATGGCCAGGCTGGATGGAGCAACCTGGTCTAGTGGAAGGTGTCCCTGCACATCCCATGGCAGGAGGGTTGGAACCAGAGGAGCTTTAAGGTCCCTTCCAAGCCAGGCCATTCCATGATTCTGTGATAGATCAGTGCTAAAGCTGCAGTCAATAATTCATTGGAAAGTAAGAAATCTGGTATCTTCCTTTGTGTGCCCAATTCTTTTCTCTGGTAATAACAAAACCCACAACAACTCCCCAGACCAAAGTCAATCAAAAGAAGTAACAGGGAGAAAAGGCAGGCATGAGAGTGGGAAGAAGAAAAGGAAGCCAGCAAGTAGAGCACTGAGAAATTAAAGGAAGGTTTTAAAAAGGCCATCATATCAGGATGCAAAGTGAATTTTATTTCTGAATGCCCTTTATATTTCTCCACTTCCCTGAAGGAGGAACCTCCCTGGATAGATGTCATTAACTGGCATTTCTATGTCTCACCTTTTATTGTTGTGGCCTTTATTTCTTTGGTGCTGTTGTTCTTTATGGCTGTTCTATCTGATTTCCAATGTAAGAGCAATAAATGGAAGAAAAAGTGTAAAAAACCAGCAGGATACAGTGCAGGGTGAGGGAGAAAGGGAGCAGAGTGAGTGCTGGCAGGTCCCTACTGCTCTTGTCTTAATTAGGATGCTCATGCAGCAGGGATCCATGGAAAATACAGCCTAGCTGAGAAATCAGAAACCTCATAGAGTTAGTCCAGATCCTCCCACGGTATAAATTAACTTTGATCTGTCCCAAAAATTTTAGCAAGTCCAAAAAAGATGGGTACTGATGAACTTTACATCAACAAACAAATTTGTGGTCACAAATTTATCTTTGCCAAGAGGGCCATTCAAAACCCCACACCTTTACCCCTCAGCAAACAAAACTGAGTTCTCTTTGGCCAAGTTAGCTACTGAAATTCTACAACCTCAGCAGCACAATTTGTCTTGAAGCTTCTACTCAGATGACCCTTAAAAGCAGTAGTGAAATTCTTCTGCTTGGGTTATGGAGGCTAATAAAGACTCTGAGAACTGGTGGGAGGGCACTGAAGCATTCATGCATATGAAATCCCATGCACATCTATAACCTGGGAATTCTCTGGTGCCATGGAAAGAAGAAATGCAGAACTACTTGTGCTTAATTCTCTTGACTCTTCAGAGCTGTTTCTCATCTCCTGTATCTCTGCAGTGAGCCCTGGTTAAACAGGATGTTTATTAAAAACCCCAGACAAAACAAGGGGGAGGTGTTTGTTGCCAAACAAAGAAGGCTTTTTAGTCACCTTCAACAAGTTGCCTTAGCAATTGCTGCTCCCTGAAGGTAGAGGCTCACCTGAGACCTAGAGCTGGGTTTATTGAGTGTGTTACATAAACAGCAGTGAAAACTGTAGGGTGCAAGCCAGGGAGTAACTTTTCTGGTGGCAATAAAATCTGTTGAAATAGCCAAAGCATCATCATCAGGGACTAATCTGGCTTGGAGCCTGCTTGATTAAAAATGAGAGACAATAATTTTCTTATGGCTCTGTAATTCAATTGAATAACTTGGTTTGTTATCTAATACTACTTTGTCATACAGAATGATCTGTATGTTGAAAGCCCTGTTCAGGCATAAACTAATTAATTTTCATGGCAGGACCAGTCCTGTGAAGTGCTGTGCTTCCACCACGTAAGAGGAATTGAGGAAGTGCAATAACTCACAGGGTGAGGCTGAATTTCGCATTAGGTATGTAATTAAATCTGATGAGTCCCACTGGGGTGCAGAGATGGTAAGCAGAGATATTAAATGAGTTAGCCATGGCTGTGCATCCGTCCCTCTTTGGCTCCTGACTCAGAGCACAGTGGTGGCAGCTCCCACTGACCCATCCTCTCGACTCTTCTTCATTCCACCACATCTGCCTTCTGTTAATGGCTCAGCTCCCAGGGCTCTCAGCTTAGAGCCAGCATTTCTGCAGTAATGTTGGGCAGAATGAGGAAAATTCTGGGGTCACAATGTATGATAGAACATTCGCAAAGTTCATCTGTGTACTTCCTTACTTCACTAGCTGCTTTAGCAGATACTCGAGTTGTGCTTATTCCATTTCTCGCAGTGTGAAATGATGAACTTTAAACATTCACAGGCAGGAAAAGCCTATGAGGTAGGAAAAAGAGAAAGGTGGAAAGATAAAAGGCTTACATGACACCAGGTGAAGCACATGCCAGTAATTTGGGGATTATATTAATTAAAGAGATATTTTAATATTTTCCAAAGTCATCATTACAAACCTAGAAAATGTAGAGTTGGGGTTTCTGGAGGTTTTTTAAACCTATGTATTAATACTCTGCATTTCACCCTAATTGCTTTGTGATTTGACATGCAAGGGTTTAATATGGCAGCTGAGGCAAATCCAGCAACAACTGGGAGCTAAAGCACAGAAAAGAGCTCCTGACAGGCAGAGCTTCAACTCAGCAACTCTGTACAGGCAATAGAGCTGTAACATAAAAGTTAGCAGGAAAGAAAAGGTGCTGAAAAAGGCCTGGCTAAAATAGCTCAGATTAATATTCAAGGCAGTTCTTTGCCAGCTTTTAGTTTCTTAGTATGGCTTTTGCTTTTAATTTCTTTTAGCTGGGTGTCTTCATTCTCCAGTGTAATCCCTGTGAATGTTTATTACCTCTGCTGTTACTTGACAAAATTATTTTTTTCAATATGGATTCTAACCTTGAAGTGGTGCAAGAACAGTAGGGAAGATTTTCTTCCCTTGATAAGCAGAGAGGTAAATGGCACAAGTTCTATGGGTACAAATTTCTCATTCAGGGTGTTTGAGCTGGTCTTTGCCATGGCTTTGTGCAATGGCACAAATCTGTAAGAGCTGTGACTGCCAAGGGGAATCCAGCAATGGTTGTGAGGCACAGACAACAATAAAAAAAACCCCAAACAAACAAAAAGAAAATCTGATCCAAAAGTTGATCCTAACATGTTTTTGTTCGTTTTATTAAATGTGTGGTTGGTTCTTGCTTTTATTTCCTAAAAATTACGCCGGGACTGGAGCCAGTGCTGTCACAGACTAATGCTGATTGTGTCGCCCATGCTTTTGTAACCTTTAAGTTACACTACTCTAATGTTTTATTTTATGACCTTCCTGAGAAAATTCTGCAAAGCTCCAATGGATGCAAGGTACTGCAGCCTGAATACTAACTTGTACTAAGATGACTGAACAACTTCCATCAGTTGAACAAGAACTGCATCAGTTCCTTTTGTCCAGCTGATTTTGCCAGGAGAAACTTGAAGTGTTTGGTGTGGCTACACCTGGGCTGCAAACACTGTCTTATGAACTTTGCCATGAGTAGAGATCTTCCAAGGTGTTCTCTTAGCTCTGGAATTTAGAAATAAATTGTAGCAGGGGTTTACAATTGCTGTTTTGTCCTGAGTACAGGTCACTTTTGGCCAGTAACAGAATCTACTGAATTATCAGGTGTTAGTGCATTCAGATTTGGGAGGTGAATGATGGTGCTTGGCTTCTTTGAATTATCTGTAGTTGTAAGTTTCTCTATGAACTATTTCTCTGAAGGCCTTATAAGGTGATCATGAAAGCCTGAGTGACATGATGTAGTCCTGTTGGGTTTAAATTATGTGTAAAGCTCAGTTTCAAAATTATTTAAAAATTGTTTTTGGCTAATATCACCTTGTCCAAGAAAGAGCCAACAAGAACCAAAGTGTCAGTTATCCTCCACAAACCTGAGAGTAAGGAAATGAGGTGAGGATGGTGTCAAATGCCTTTGGGATTGCCAAGATCTGTGTTTTCTCAGGGCCCAGTGTGTTGCTGCTGCAATTCATTCCTGTCACCCTCTGTCTGCATAAATCAAAAAGCAGGAGAGGGGGATGTTGGATTTGCAGCTTGCTCCAAACCTGCCTGCTGGCCACACAAAGACAAACGTTTTGAGGTGTCAGCCTGTGAGTTCATCAGCTCCTCCCCAAAGGCATAAATGTCTTTTTAAATACCTGAAGCACAAAGATGCCCTTGTACACCTGCACACCTGTGAAGAATCTTTCCTTCTTTTTGATGCTCTTGTATTTTTGGCTGTTCCTGTCTTAATGTTGACCAACCCTGAAGTGTTCATTTTGCAAAAGAAAAATACAAACCAAAACTAACCAGCATTTTCTGCTGTCAGGGTGAGTCTGGTTTGCAGAAGACAGTAAATTCCAGGATTTTCATTTGTGAGGCAAAGTAAAGCCATTAAAGCTTTAACCCTCGGTTATTCCCAGCAAGGCCATCCCACCATTTCAGAGGATGCTGGAATTAAGCTAATAAATAAGTAAGAGAAAAAACAAACCCATTCCAGAAAGCTAAAGGCAGGGACTTTGATCAGAGCTTGTTTTGCATCCTGGCTTCTGTGAGTTCTTGCTGCAGCTGCAAGAGCAGCTGCATTATTTTCAACATCAATCTGAGCAATGCCATGTAATAGCCTTGTTACAGAGGGACTAAAGAGCTAACAGAATCCTAAAGTCGTCAGACTTCTTATAAAATTTACATTCAGAAATACCATATTTAAGCTATTTTTCAATGTTTGAATTTAAATGGGCACAATTAGAGTTGATTTTTGTTTTGTTTCTCAACTGGTAGTTACTGCATTGAGCAAGTGTTGCTCGAGGTCACAGCCCTGCAAATGCACAAATGCAGCATCTGAATTCCATAGGAGCGAGGAGACTCACGGAGTGGCATAACATTAAACATGCAAACAAGGAGCTACACAGAGAGAGAGCGCTTGTATTTATGAGGAAGAAATGTGGAATTCAGCAAAACATTTCACACACATTGAATTTTCGGCGGATTCTTTCAAAACAGCAATGATATGCAGAATTTTCTCATTTTTGGCCTCGCTTACCCCTTCAAATGGTTGTTAAGAGCCCTAATGACTTTGTTAGAGCAAAGATAAACTAATGCAAAACACTTCAAAGGACTCACTTTCACATGTGACCAGAGATTGCCCATTAAAGTTTGTCAGTGGTCACATTTGAATACTATTATCACAGGATTTCTCTATTTCCAAAATAATTTTGCAAGCTTAGGTATGGATATTTTGGCAATATTACCACTTTGCACAGATAAAATTAATGACCTTTTAAGGCTTAGGCACCATAAAGGGACCATATCTAATCAAAAACTTGATTTAAACTTAATTTTTTAAACTTGATTCGAATGTAAGATATGACAGTATTATAACTCCTGAAAAAAGTACAAGTTTGAAATACAAACAGGCCTCCTCTCCTTTGCCAGGCTGCTTACAACTCAGCTTCCTCAAGGTAAGTCATTAGATGACAATCTCAATGGTATTTTATCTCAGTGATACTATAAAATAATTTCTCTAGTCCTCATGCCTGCAGGAAAAGTCTTGGAAATGTAACTCACGTATCAAGTAAAGGCTCAGGAAATAAAAGGAAAGAGGTCAAAGAATGTATTTTTTAAAACAACGACAACAACAGCCCAATATTTTTGTCTTGTTGGATGTCCCTGGTTGCCTGAGGATGTTTAATGTTTCAGGCTAGAAGTATTGAATGACAGAGGGAGTTTTTACTGGTTAAGAACTGTAACAAGAGCAACATCTTTTTGCTTTTTCATTCTAATTAAAGTTTATGTGCACCTTTCTGGTAAGTGTGGGCAAACCATGTGATTTCTGTGCCTCATGGAGCTAATAAGACTTCCCTTCTTTTCAGGGCAGCATGGATCAACTTACTAATATTTGTGAAACACAAAGGAATTAGAATGATGAACGCCCTATAACTAAATAAATACATCTCCATTCATTAGCCAGGAAAGCTCTGTTTTGTTTCAGGAATTGATTTCTGAAAATGCTTTACCATGTATTTTATCAGCAAACAAGATGACATTAAGTGGCAATATGTTAAAATTAGTTGCCTTTCATTCTTTTAACTTTACTGGAAAAAAGTTACGTTTTCTTTTCAGATTGTATTTCCTCAAGTATAAAACAGATGCATTTGGATAAATAGATTTGAAACATATTATTAAATTAAATGAAGAAAAGGAAACATAATGAAATAAAATCCAAGTATCTGAAAAGAAAATTTCTTCTCACAGGCCTGCAGTAGAAATCTAATGTTCCTTCTCTACTTTATCCTGCTATCAAGATGACAGGTATTCTATCATCTTTCAGAGTACCATCAGAGATGCCTCTTGGGATCTGAACAAGAATGGGTGTCCATTCAGGAGAACCAATTTCAAAATCCAGTTAAATGTATTAAATCTATTTCTCTATGGAGCACACTGTTTGTGCTTAGTACATTGATTACCATTATTACAATAAAATCAAATCGTGCCATCTCAGATCAAGTTCCTGCTACAGTCCTCCATCTTCATTGCACCAGACGTTTTAAAGCAGACCAAGCAGAGGAAGGGGAGCCTCCTTTGAGGTGAAGTGGGGATACAGAAATCAGGCACAGAGAAATGAACTCTCCTTCAGGGACAGAGAGCAGACCCATGGCAGGGCAGCTCCTCCCTTCCAGGGTTCCTGCAGTTGCCTTCCCTAAATCCCGTTTAAAACCGATCCCAAGGCAGCTCAGCACAGTTGCTGCCACCTCAGGGGGTCCCCAGGGATGTCCCCACTGGGGAAGCATTTGGGAAGTGAACCCCTGGCTCAGTCCAAGCCCTTGGGCGGCCTGGAAGGACACAAGGATGAGCACACGAAGATTGCATGGCTGTCCCTGGGGCAGTCAGTCCTAAATGCTTTCCAGGCTGCCCCAGACCAGGCATTGCAGCTCGGCTGTTCCTCACCTCCCTGGGAGTACTTTCAGCCCAAGGTTTGGAAAAGAGGGGAAAAAAAGAATGTGCTGGAAGGTGTCTTATTTTATATACCAGAAGGGAATATAATAACACATTTTTTTTTTTTATATATATATATAAAAATAAAATATAATACGATATAATACGATATAATATGATATAATATAATAATACAATACAATACAATAATATAATATATATTCTGACAACTCTTCTTGTACCACTTGTGTTTCAAACCTCTGAATGTCAGCAGAGCTTCCTTCCCACCCTGCAGCACTGGAGAAGGTATATCCACGTTCATCAGGACTTGAGGTCCACTAATGTATGTGGTGAAAAAAAATATAAATTTCTAAAAGATGTTTTAGAAAAGTGTTTTAAGTAATTAATTTTCTAGGAGACTAAATTGCTGAACACACTTAAATCAGATCAACTTGATAACCTTAATTTCTAAAGAAATTCTGCTAATGCATTTAAAAAATGCAGTATATTATGAAGTCCCTGCTTCTGCTAACCCAGACAGATAAACCTTGTAACTGCAGGCCACAAAGCAGAGCTGATGGAGGAGAACACACTGGAGTTATGTTCACAACTTGGAACACTGCAAGGGCTCAACAAGCATTTCAGAGTAGAGCGGGGAATGGTATAAACATCCCAGGCAGCAGTCCCAGCCTGCTGCCAAGAATTCCTCTTAGGCACTGAGGACTGAACAATCCCAAAACCAGGAGGAGACAAATGAATAAGAAACACAAAGCGAAATCAGCACAATTAACCAAGTAACTAAGGCACAAAATCTTGAAACACAACAAATGTGCCATATTGCTAACAATGTTGTTTTGCAGATAAGTGAATAAATTTGCTTCCAAGCCAGGTTTTCTTTTCCTTTTTCCCCCAGTAGCTTTAGCCCTATTGCTTCCACTGCACATTTGCTTCCCCAGGTACAGCTTAGATATGGCATCTAATTTCCCTGCTGTAGCTGTACAGTTGAGGTGAGAGCTAGAGGGATGAATCATTGCATCCTGTCCATGCTTCCTGATCTTCTGGCTCTAAATATGGAGCAAAACACTGTGGGGGAAAAGACAGCAGGGCTAAAATAACACAAGGGGGAAAAAAGTGTAATGGAAATGCCTCGGGACTCAGTAAGGAGGGGAGAAGTACTCAAGATCTGAGGAGTCAATAGAGAAATAAGAGGAAATGATAGAGTGTGAAATGTGCAGTTGGATGATGAGTAGAGCTAATGAAATGGAATTTCCTGAGCCTGTGTAGCTGGGCTCTCTGGTGCCCAATAGTGTGATCTCTGATTGATCCTTTCCCTGCAGCTGGAGTATTCCCACTGTCTCTCCCTTGGGTGGTTTCTGTTTAGGGGGTTGATCATGGTGCAATAATTTGGAGATAGGATACAGGGAGATGCAGATAAACAGTAATTAAGCCTTTTTCCTCAAAAGGAAAAAAAAAGAAGGAAAAAAAGAGATAAACATATTGTGATCACAGTGAAATGGGACTGGAAGGAATATGCAAAATAGCAACAAAATTGGAATAAAAAAGAAGGCCCTTCACCTAAATCTTCAAAGCTGTGCTTTGACACTTAAATGACTAATGGGATGTACTGGTTTGAAAGCAAATTGGTGAATTCAGCCCACCCAACTCATAATCTTATAAATAAAGTAATTTATAAATAAATAAAGTGGGCGCTGGCTCTGTAAAAGGTAACAAATGTGAAATCATTATAAACTTGGTTGAGGTTACTACTGTAAACCTGCTGGCTGGCAATTGAGATCTGATCAATTTTTTTTTAGAACATTTTAGCTGCGTGCTTATTAGTGTAACGGAAATGTGAAACAAAAAGAGGAATGAGAATTACAAAATGTGAAGTACCCAGCAGGTTTATTGTAGACACTGTCAGGTTTCTCATGCCCCCTGATTTAAGTTAAAAAAAGAAAATAAAAAGTACTTGTGCAGATGCATTGCTCATAACATGTATTCAAAGTTGCTAGTCCAAACAGCATAATTTTAAAGTCTAAGCATTCCCTATACAGCAATGTTAGAGCTGAATGCTTTTTATGGATGCACTTGGTTCGTAGAGTTGTGTGATTATGCACGTGGGATCTGATTCACAGGATTTCTTCTTTCTTTCTTGATAAGGAAGGTAAGAAAAAGCCTAAAAAGGTTTGTGCTGTTTAAAAATAATCATGAAACGTAAAACTTCAGGTTTAGAACAGCCACAGAAAGGAGGAAAAAAATGGAGTTTCTGGATCTTTTGAAATTTCTACTGTGCAAAGAGTTGTAGTGTTTAAGGCTCATAAAATAGATTAAGAATCCAGTGACACACAAGAGTGGGTTTTTTTTTTTTTCTGCTTTCTATTTGGCCATATATCAATAGGTCTTCTAGGCAGAAGAAAAGTCTTGCTGACTACATCAAAGATTCCTCACTAGGAGCAGACCTTAAAAAAACCACGTAGGCCTGCTTGAAAAACACTCTCCAGGTAATTCTAGCAGAGATTTTCCCTAAAAATTTGTAGCCCTGCAACAAATCTGTCTTTTTTTTTTCCTGAAAAACAAGCAATAAAAGAAAGTAGTTGTGTTTGGTTCAAATTTGAGTTGTCTGAGAAACAGGCTGCAGTTGTCTGTGTAAGACATAGCCCAGGTAGGAAGTACAAATTAAATAAAAGAACACAAAGCATGGAGACCACACCACTCAAGAGACATAGAAACAAAATTCTCAAATCAAAATGTTTTGCTTTTCGACTCCAAAATACCAAGTCTTAAATACCTCAATGCCTAAAAATTCCAGGTAGTCAGAGGTAGTCAGGGGAGGGCTTTGGAGAGAGGTTGGGAGAAACAGGGAAACGTTGACCTCCAGCATGGACAACCTTTGCATGGGAACGCTCACAGCCCTGGGTGAGGTCACTCCTCCACATCCCTCTGAGAGTAGAAGAGAAAATAAGCACTGGCATCATGTGCTCCTGCAGATCTTTTCTAGTCCAAAGCTGGGCTGATGCATCATTTACTGAAATTACATCTTTAATGCTCTAGGATAACCACATGGCTCCCCTCCTTGGGAGAGACTCCACACAACATCCCTGTGTTCCAAGGCCAATGTGTGAATGGCCACTGATCACTTGGGGAGCCCCTGGGAGTAAATAGCAAAGGACAACAGGAAAAACCACTGATTTGGGAATTGGAGAAAAGATGCACTGGACAGGGAAGGTCACAAATGTTTCCCACCAAGCTTTTTGCATTTATAATGCAGCGTTTCCTGTTCCTGACTGGCTTCACTTTCCCTGGGTGATTTCATGCAGGCAATTGTCACAGATCATACACCAGCAGCAGCTTGTGTTTGGACTTGGAACCATCTGAAAAGCTCCTGTTAAACCCTTAGGGAGCCAGTTACCTCTGGTAGCTGTGCCCTTCATAAAGCAAAAGCATTATTGGTAGATTTGCATGTTCCCATACCCAATAACTCTGATTAAGTGGCATATTTAGAGCATCTATCATAGCATTAAGAACAGGTTTCTGCCATGCTGTAGTGATGGAGAACGTTTTGTGGCACCCTGGAATTGAATTCCCCTGTTCTGAACATTCCCCCTGGCTTTGGATACCTCCATGCTTACTTCCTGGAAAACACATTAATTTAGGAGGCCTATTTGTTTTAATGCCTTCAACTGCCTACGTCATTCCTGGGAAAGGCTGGAGCTGTGATATGTTGGCACATTAGTGCAAAAATCAGGATAATGCAGGACCTAGCTGAAAGCAAGGAGTGTCACTAACTCTTGGGTCAGTGCTGAGGAAGGAGGAGCCTGAGGAAAAACAAGTTTTGTTCTCTGCAACATTTTAAAAAATAATCATAAAAAAGAAAAGATCAACAGAAAGTTGAAGGAATTTAGTCCTCAATGCAACCAGGATTTTGCTCCTCCCCTGCCTGCAATTTTGAAACAAATTACTTTTAATATTACCTGGATATTAATGTTTTAGATTGGGTACTCTTCGTGCTCTAAAACTGCTTTTCATAAATGTTTTAATGGGTCCAGGCCCAATCCCACTGAGGTCAATTAGAAGATTCCAAATAAATCCTTCCTTCTGCTCCTTCCATTAGCATGCAGCCTGTAAGAGGGCTGACACTGGTCTGTGCTTTTATCTTAAAATAATCCAGAACACAATTTTCCAGTGGGAAGAAACTACATAATCTGTGGGTGGTATTTACAGGGATGTTACCCAGGTAAAAACATTTATCTTTAATTTAGAGCCCAATTTTCATGCATGCTGAACAAAATCTACCTGAAGTTAGATATAGACTTGGATGGTCAATGCTTTGGGAAAACCAGAGCCATAATTTTTAACATATCTCATTTTGTCTCAGGCTTGTATAGTCCAGAATTAGGTTTAAAGTGGCTTGGAAGTACAATTTCAATGTGTTCTTTCTGTAAATATTGCAACAAAATGAAGTGGTATATTATGACAAAGAATTTTCTGTTTTATTTATTTCTTAACTTCATGCCTGTATCTGACTTTCATTAAAGTCAGTTTTAACCCAACCCCAATCTTTAAATAACTACAATGATCTTTCTTCCCAACAAGAATATAGTAGGTCTTTGGTATGATATGCCATAAAACAATAGAGGATGAGCTGTAAAATGCTTTGTGAAATATTGATTTTTTTGTTTGTTTGTTCATGTTCTGGGTGGTGAACTGGATAAATACTACTATGGCTTGGTTCAAAATTCTGTTGTACCTCTGAACTTGGAATATGATCTAGGGCAAGTGTTTACTGGATAAAGCCCTGAGCTTTTGTGCTGTACCTTTGGGCTCCGAGCCCCCAAGGTCTGGTGGTAATCATAACTATTTTGAGAATACTCCTGTGATGCTCTTTAAATGCAATTTTTATAAGTACTTTTTGGCATGCTTTAACTGCAGAGCCTCACATTTTTTCCAGGATATTTTAAGAAATCAGAAATGATTTCTGGTATTTGAAACCAAGCTTGAAATTTTGCTGAAAACAGTTCTCACAGAGACTTCTCAGCTGAATTAATTACAATACAATCAAGCTGTGGCACGTGGGACAAGCAACATCTGGTGCTAACCTTGGCTGATCTTCCTGTAGATTGCATTCATTAGTCTGAACAGTTTTCTCAACGTCTTGATATAATCATTTTGCCCTTTTCCAATTTATGTACTTGTGATGGCTTTGGCCATCTTGACAAAACAAATCCCACACTCGGGTCAAGGACTCTGGAACCATCAGCTTTCAGTGAGAAATTGCTTCTGGACTCATTATATGTTTATTGTCTAAGGGTGCTTGTAATAGGGATTCTGTTTTGTACACCAGAATTGTACATCATTAGCTTTCTATATTTGAGCTGAAACTATTACATCTTCCTCCAAGAAGAGAACTTGAAACAGTTCAACAAAAGAAATAAGGAATCAAGGAGCACTCTTCTTTTCATTGTCTTCTTGTCATGTTATCCGTATATGCATATATGTACTGAGGAAATTTAATGGCTAAAAAGCATCAAGATAATTCTGGCTTTTTAAAAGCAAATTAAAAAATCATCACTCCGTGAAGCTGAACCAACAAAAGAGCATCGGGGAAAATCCACATATGCTCAATACCTACATTTCCTCTTTTATTGTTGGCTGCCCTGTGCATCAGCAAAATCTCACCTCTGCAATTTGGTAGTGTTCTCTGTGCACCCTGATGAGGAGCAAAGCATGAGAAAATATGCAAACAAAAGCCAGGCTGCTTTAGATGCTGATGTCTTCTGAGTGCCAAAGTACTTCTGGTGTTTTAAATTTTATAAACTTACAGTTCTCAAACTTCGACCATCTGAAAACTGAAAACAAAGGCGGGTTAACCATACACATAAACAAAATAAAAAATCCATTTGCTGACATTTGCTGGAAGAATTACTTTCAGTTGATACAGCCACTCAGACAGTGAGGAGCAGCTTCATCATTGATGTCTGCTTTTGTGTTCGCTTCTCCTGAAGCATGAAACCGTCCTGACTTGGGCAGGCTCCAGCTGCAGCACTGGCAGCCACTTTTCAAAGGAAAATCCTGTGAAATGGGTCAGTTTGGGATGTGTCTCTGGCCTCTCTGCTTTCCTCATGCATGGCAGGTTTAGAGCACAGTGAATTATTCCCTGGCAGGAGGAGCCCAGCCCTGGGATCCCCGTGACTGTTCCCTCCTGGTGCCGAATCCATTCGCTCCATGTGTGGCTCTGCTGCTCACCTGCTGCTCTTCGCTCTCCTCCCTGGCACCAAACCCAGGAGCTGGGGTTCTGCAGGGGCACCAGTTTGGGTGGAAGAGGTTCTAAAAGGCTATAACAAATAGTTGTACTATAACAATTACAACCTGTTTGCAGTGGGTGTCACACATAATGTTCCTTGTGCTTTCTCGGGGCAGTTGGGAGGGGAGTGATTTTGACTTTGTATAGAAAATCCATACAAATGTTGCCTCCTCTGCCAAAGGATTCTTTTTTTTCTTAGATCTTCAGGTCTTAAATTACCCAGATTTATGACACAGTGTTGTAAATTATAGGGCTTTTGCTTAGTTGCAGGTAGCTACAGGGTGTTAACAATGAGTAGAATTTGATTACTGATGCACTGCTTAAATAAAGTAAAAAAGTCTATTAAATCCCTTTGACCTTCATGCTATCCACAAATACAGCAAACTTGTTTTACATGAGGTTTTAGAGATACCAGGGGCATTTTAAATTATACAGTCAGTCCAGGAGAAGACTATTTTTTCCCTGCCTATCCATACATATATTAAGCATCTTCTGAACCTATTAAGAAATATTTCTACTTAATAAACATGGGCCTGATTTTCTCAGTTTCACTGGTATAATTTCACTGACTGTCACTGAACTGCTGCTGCATCAGGTCTATGAAAATGGTAAAGCCAGCACTTCTGCTGATCACAGTATGTAGCCTAGAGACACAAGGAGACTTTACTTAAAAGTCTCATGGCAGTTGCATTAAATCCTGGTGCAAAACTGAGAGTTAACATTTTAAGATATGTGTATTATAAATAGTTTATGAAGAACATTTTTTTCTTTTCTGTTTCAGCTACTGGTATTCAAGGCTTCATATTATTTGTGAGTTTCAACATAAAATCCCCAAATATGGTGTTAATATTTCCCTGGGGATTTTATGTATTTATGTATATGAAGCCTGTTTTCTTTAGCTGTATGTGAAAGCTATTTCACAGTACAATGAGGTCCTGATTTTTATAGCCAATCAAAGCTGTGCCTTCCATGTAATCAGCTCTTTGCTTGTATAGCAGAACAAAGCAATGCCCTATGAAAAATTAAGTTGTATTTATTTTTTAATATAGTACTCCGAATATTAGGCATATGAATCACAAACCCCTGAATCTAATTAAATTATCAGTTCCTGCAGCAAGTTCTGCATCTTCTACAAATACATCTGTAATTGTGTTAAACATATCCCTGCTTAGGAATTCCCCAAGCTAAAGCTTTTGATGTTGCCTGCTAAATTCTTAGCGGAAATTACAACAATCCAAACACTAACAGGGCAACTCAAACCACTCTGTTGGTTAAACAACAGCATTTTTGAGCCATAAATTCTGACTCTCAAAGTCGTGCTCCTATTTGACTACCAAGTATTTGCAAACATGGCAGGGTTTTCTGCTCTCACTGGGCCGGTGTCTGGCACAGAACTGTGCAGCAAAAGTGAACAAACTAATCAAAAACCCGTGCAGGTTTTTATGTGTGCTTGTCAGCCTGCATTTTTTCACCTAGGCCAGCGGGATTTGGTGTTAGGGAGGTGTTTGGTAGCTGGAGAGCTCCTTCTCCAGGCCCATTAATCATGGCTGGATGTGGAGTCTCACACAACTGCTCACAGCTCTGCTCTCCAGGCTGTGCCTGACCTGCTGCTCCCAGCCCTTTCCTTCTGGAGTCCACCCCGTGTCCAGGAGAACTCTGCATTCAAGCAAAGCTCACCATCTGGGACTATCCCAGCACTGATTTTTTAAGTCTAAATGGAGAGGGAAAATGTCTTCTCAAGCTACTACTCTCTCGTTTTCCCCCTGGCTAAACCTCAGAGCTAAGTACAACAGCACTCCTGTCTTTAGGTCTGCGTTCAGCCTTGCAATTTGCTTCCCTTTGCAATGTTGAGCCAATGGCAGGAGAGGTCCAGCTGCAGAAGAAAAGAAAATATTCTTTGTTCATTTCAAATTCTTGAAGTCATTCCCTTTGGATTCAGATAAAATTTCTGAATGGAAAGTACACTCCAGTCATAGATATAACCTGAACGTAAAACCTGGTGAGTAACAGCAGAAAATAATCCTCAGATAAACATGAAAGCTTACACAAAAAATGATGCTGATTCAGATCCCATGGACACACTCAAGAGGCTTCATTATAAAAATAATTACATTACAAACTCTATCATATAAACGTACTTGTCTTGAAGAAAATAATTACATAAAGGTTTGGAGAATTCTTCCCTCTTTCCAATCATCTTAATACAGCAAAAGTTAAGCTGCTCTTAAGGACCTATCTGCACTGATATGGAATTTTCATGTGTCAAGGAACTCTATATGGGCACACAGAGATCACAGTCAGCTCACAAAAACTGTGGCATAAACATGTGAAGTGATACAGGTGAGGTTAAGCTGATTAAGGCTATGTTTTATATATAATTTATATAATTTCTCATAAATTATATTGGTCTACTGAATTACTCATGTTTAGCTGAGACATAGAAACCAGTGGTAGTTCTGCAAGTAATGGTAACTTAATTGATCATTTGAACACACCTTCAAAGGGCTTTTTGCTGCAAATGTAGTTTGGGCTGTAATTCAGGGATTGTCCCGAACAATGTTTTTTCTGCTGGCAAAACTTTGAATATGAGTATGATGTTAATTTGATTTGCCTGGCTTCTCAGAGGGTGTGAACTAAAGCTGAACTTACTATTACTCATCAGTGGCTAACACAGGCACTTTACAACAAATAGACTAGCTCCATCTGAGCACATTTCAGGGATTTCCTTTGTGTATTCAGAAAGGACAGGCAAATTATTTCAAAATTAAACGTGTAGAATGACCCAGTTTATTGCAGCTTAGATAACTGTGGAACACATCCTTGAGAAATCCCAGATCCATAGAAAAATACATTGCCTGCAAGGGTGCAATAATGCTGAAGAGCTGCCCATTTTTCCTAAGCTGGGGCTAATTCAAGAGGAGTAAAGTGAGTGCAGCTCACTTGCCTTCTCTCTGTAGTAAAACACAGCCTCATGTGCCCGTGGTCACACAAAAAGTCTGTGATGGGCCATGAAAGCAAATCTGCAGCTTAGTCTCTCTGTAGCATCCTAACCACTGAAAGAGAGGAGCCAGCAAAAAAATAGAGTAGAGAAAGCAAGTAGAGAATAAAGGAACTTCCTCCCTAGTTATCCTCTCACTTTTTAATGTCTTTCATGTTTTGAAGGCCTAACAAAAATTTTTCCTTGTAGCATAGTTATTTTCTACACAAAATAATCTGATACCACACTTATCTGCAATTTTAGAAGCCTTCATGTGCCACATTCATATCTAGCAATTGTTAGAATGATGATTTTATCAGCTGCCAATATTTGCTCATTCAACAAGCAGCAGAAAGTAATCTTAGCTCAAAGAGTTTTTTTAAAAAAATACGAGTTAACGCCTGAAATGCATGAAATAAAGTTCAGTATAATTAATATAGTAAAAAGTCTCAGTCACCAAAAGGAAATTGCAGGGTGTGGGTGTCGTGCTGCTACCTGTTGCCTAGCAATGCTGCATACGTGTGGCACAAGATTGATAGATATCACCCACTCAGATCGCTGGATTCAGACCTTCACCGCCGCCCTGCCACCGTGAAAAACTGCCAAGAAGCAGAGAGAGAAATAACAGATGGCAGGAGAAGCCTCACAGAGTAACTTTTTCTCAGTGTCCAGCACTGTGCTGCCCAAAAGATCAGGGATGTTCAATTTTATTGAGTCCGTTTTTTTTTTCTCTGTATAAATGTGCACTTGTGTATAAATATATATATCTATATATTTATATATATAAAACTTTCCTCCTAGCTAGGTGTATCTGGGTTGTGCAAAGCAGAGGCAATGATATCCTGAAATTAAAATGGCAACTCAGTTTTATAATTTTTAGTGACTCACACTGCATTACCTTTAAGTAGGATGAACAAAAATTTCTCAGATATTATAGATAATTATAATGTTATTACAGCATTCCTGATAGCAAATGCTGAAGTTAAGATTAAGATGCAACACAGCATTTTAAGCAACTCATACCTTCTCAAAATATACTTTTTGCTAAAATTTTCCATGATCCACTTGGCTTCAAAGTCAGTTTTTTTTCTGAGAAATCTTTCTATGGAATTAGTTCTGCCATTTTTGAACCGAGTCAGGAGGCTCCATATGTTCTATTTTAAATTCTGGACTTGCATAATTCCAACAAATGACTAAAGATAGAAGCCTCAGACCTGACAGGTTTTATAATACTCATTAGAGGAAGAAAATAATCTTGGTTTGAAGAAAATTACTTGAGTTTTTTAAAATAATGGCATCCAAAATAATTTCCTGCACACACACAAGTAGAATCTGAAGATGGTTTTCAGGCCAAAATGCTGTTAATATGAGAAGTCTTGCTCTTAACTATTAAAAATCATTACACTTGAGGAGAGCCTTTTTTGTTTAGCCCCATCCATTAATAAGGATTCATTAAAATAATACAAAGCACCAGAGAAGAATCTAATTATAAAAAGACCAAACAATCAGTCCAATAGAGCATGAAGTGAGCAGCCATCTGTTGAACAGTCCTGTTTGCTAAGAACTCAACATCCATCTTAGTCGTGGCAAACAGAGGAACTAACAACACAGAAACCAAGGAGGGCTCGGTAAATAACAATGAGACAACTAAAATAAATGGGAATTACAGTGGATCCTAATGCCCAGGAAGAGTGGAGGTTGTTTTTCTGGGGAACACAACAGCCAACCATTGATGGATGATGAAGAGAGTGAGAATACCAGCCCAGATTAGGAAAATTCACTGGATAATATGGAGAGGGATGGGATGCAGCAGATATCTGCAACCCTCAGCCTTGGGTGTTAGACCTGCACTCTCCTGGGCTCAATGCCTCTGTATGACTGACAAACATCTGCTCTGCAGCTCATTTTAGGGTGAGAACACCTTTTGTGCTCACAAGGAGTATCTCCACTGCATCCTGGCTTTGCTCACTGTTTGGTGGTGTTCAAAGCACTTGGATAAAAATTTCAGAAGTTATCAAGTGACTTGAAACCTACAAGTATCAGTGAGCTGCCTCCCAGCCAGCTCCTGAAACACCCACACAGCAGTTGCTGCTCACCACAGTCAACTCCCACACTGAGTTTGGGACTTGGGGTCGTTTACACAGAGCCTAAGACCCAAACAAGGCAGGTGCAAAAGCTATTTAGAGCTAATTAACTGCAAATGTTAAAAGGAGAGGTTTTTACGGGGGCTCCACCTTTTAGATTGGGCACCTGAGCCAGCTGGGGTGGTGGACTGGCAGCTCCCCTTGTGAGGATCAGAAGCCCAGCAGTGCTGTTGCAGGTAGGTAGCTACACTGCATTTTTTTGAGTGAAAATTACTAGTTGTCTCTCTATTTTCTTTTTAAAACACAGCAAGAGGAGGGATTTGTAGTTTTATTGCCTTTTATGTAACCTTCTGCAGGTAAAGTGGCTGAAAAATGGAAGATTTTGTTTGTTTGCACGTGTTGTGAGTGGTTCTGAATTGTACCTTTGAGCATGGCTGACTGCAAAGGAAAATGAGGAGGGTCTGTCCTCTTTGGGGAGACACCCAGGCTTTATGGCAGGGAGTGCAAACTCATGGGCTTGTGCAGAACACACAGAAGAGCTGAAAAGGAAGGGGAGTTGTTGTATTCCCTACCCTATTTTTAGCTGATACTGTTATAATGCAAAATGTTTTCTAGAGATGTGAGAGCGGTTTTAGAAACAGTAAAACACCAAATTACAAAATTATGAGGAATGGGGATTAGGGCTCTAATGAGAGGATTTTGTTGACTTTTCTGTGATGTTTCTTGACCTCGACGTGACATTTGTCTTTTTTTTATCATTAATATGCGTCTTCTTGGCAGCTGATGATAAAAAATTATGGCTTTTTTTTTTTTTTTCTTTCATGGAACAAAGGAGAAAACATTTTATTTTGCTTATAGCTAAGGGAGCAAGCCTGGTCTTTCTCCCACAGCAACGTGGCTATCCTGAGAAAGCTGGGAGGCTCTGCAAGAGCAGGTGCCATCACTCTTAATCTCTCTGTGGGTCTGCCAGCATTACTAGGCAGAATTCTAGCTTGGAGTTTATATTCCCCATCAAACATTGTGCTAACGTTTACTTTGAGAAGAAGTGAGGTAAGGGAATGGATCAGCTCAGTCTCGCTGTTCCAGGGTTCCCACACTCCCAGCTGGGGGAGCGCGACGTTTTCAGCTCTGTCCTGATGACAAGGGAAGCCTTCCCTCCACTCAGAGGGTGGAAAGGTGCCAAGAGCAGCCCCATTATTTGGCAGGCAGGAGGTAACCTTACAGTAAACAGCTGTCAACTTCGCAGTCTAGCTGAATTTTAATAGCCCAGAGACTAAAGAGAGTTATGGTTTTGTCTGACCCCACGGGGTCTGGGCTGAATTACTCCAGGCTACACTGAAGCTATCACATTAGGGTCAGGTGACTTGTCTATATAAATTCCTCAAACGTGCCATTAAAATGTCAGTCCTTAACTTAGCTGGAGCCATAAAGCACTTCAGCCCAGTTTAAATCTCTGATCTCGTATAAAACAATCAAAACAGAATAAAAAGAATATTGTGTGGCTGGAGGCACTGTCACTCTTAGCCATGTGCAGGAGGATGCCACTGCTCCTGATGATTTTTGGTTGCTCTTGTTCTGCGTGGAACACAGTGAGGCTTAGCCCAGCTAAAACAATGTATTATTTACTAGAAAACTTAAAGAATTTTTCTAACTTAACTCCAGGGTGTCAATCCCTTTCTTCGCTCTTGGATGTTCATTAAAATATAAGAAAGATTCCCAGGCACACAAAATATGGACAACTACTAAAAAAAATTATCTCTATTTTCAGAGGAATACTCATGGTGAATATTAGCCTTCCTGGAATATTGATAGAGATTGGAAAGCAGAAAGGACCTTTAAAATTGGAAAGCAGAAAGTAACTTTTAAATCAGGCCAGTGGCAAATGCTAGTGTGAATCACAGCCTGGAAAAAGGGGGAAAAAAATCCCCAAACACACCATTTGGAGCAGATTGTGCTGAAGCAATGATTTACAACCATTTCTTGTTCATAAAGGAAGAACACTTAAATCTGTACTGTAATTCTGCAGTTAGGCAAGTACCTGCAGTTGCTGCTGTGGAGTAGCACATGAACTCACCTATCTGTCAGTGACAGCACACAATTAAAGCAGTAATTTAATTGGGGATTGTGGAGCAAAGAGTGCCGGGAAGAATATTGATACCTTAATAAAGGCTCAAGCTGTGGTAATGGGTCCTGGTGGTAATGTGCAGTATGATGAACTAGGGTTTTGATTTGAGGAAAGTTATGCAGAGATGCAGAGCGAGTGAAAAATTCCAAGTTACAGGTGACTGGCTATGTGTGGTGTCAGAATCAGGCTGGTCTGCCTGCACCTGGCCTCATGAATACACACCTGCATGATATTGCTGCTTTTCTTACAGTTTAGAGGGAGGCTGTGCATTTTCTAACAGTGCATCTGCACACCAAAGCACTGTCTGTCATAGAAGGTGAGGGCAGAGCTACTCTCCTCTACTTATGTTTTAAGCTCTAATCTTTATATTATTCTGATACTCCTGCTCCATAGGAGTCAGAAATCCTGCAGCACTTCTCAAAAAAAATTATCCTGCAGTGCTGATGAGTGCTTCTTCAAAATGGATGCTGTTTGGAAGATAAACTTGTGCCCTGCAGAGAAGATAAAATGTAGATTTATTGAAGCAAACAACAACAAAAAGCTGTATATTGGATTTTGAGTCCTTTTTATATTTTAGGTCTATAAAATCAGGCTCTTTGCCCTTTATATAGCAAGTCAAGCAGGAAAAACCATTGAAAGTTTTCTTGATCACCCATCTTTTATGTCCCCTATAACCAAGCATATACCAAATTTGAGTGATATGAAGAGAAGTATCATATATCTTTAATAAAAACAGGGCAGAGATATAAAATTCCTCCTAATGCCTTATCAATGACAGTTTTCTTTTGATATCAATGCAAGTTCATTTTCTCAATACCTCACCAAAGTCACAGAGGCACCTTCAGTACTCCAAGTTTATTTCTGGGGACTTGGACCTCTTCACTTAGGACTGGATTTATTGTCCCTAAAAAACTGCAGGTAGAACAGGCTTTATGCAGAAGAAAGTGGCAAAGCAGGAGGATTGGGAAGAGGTACCCATGGAAAATGCAGAACAGCTCCTCCACAGCCAGTCCTCAGTCCCCTGGCTGAAGGCAGCAGCTATTACAGCTGCGTTCCCATGTATTAAGGCACAGCACTCCTACTTTCAGGAAATTACTTACACTTCATGTGCCCTTGTTCCTTTCCCAGCTGGATCCAAATTCCTCCCTGTGCTGCCCTGTGTGGAGCCACGATGAACCTCAGTGTTGTGTGGGGTTTGTTCTGTTAAACTGGGTGTGACAAATCACAGTCAAAGCACGACACTGAACACTCCAGTGTTAGCTGGAAGTTCAAATATTGAGAGCTTAGCTTACTTATTGCCATGGCAATCACCATTAAAATTATTTTTAGCTTATATTAAAGGTACAAAAAAAAGAGAGAAAAATCAAAAAGCATTTGAAATGTGAAGTACAAAAACTTTAATTTAAAAAAAACAACATTCTGTATCCCTTCAGTGAGGAGACCTTTTATAAGGGAGCCCTGGGTCTGACAATTTTGGATGATTAAATTTTATATTAAGTGTCTTCTTGGGGACAAGGGAAAAAAAAAAGGTGAGTGCAACTAGGCTGGAGCTGCTGCTGGTCATGGTCTGATCTTGTTTTTATGAAACAACTGATCATAGCCTGAGCAGGATGCAATATCTCTGCCTTGGATAACTCTGGTGGCTCCTTGCTGCTTCCTCCTATCTCTCAAACACAGAATTTAGCAGTAGGCATTTTAATGCACCAGGGTGCTGTGGTTTAATTAATAGCTCTTTTTAGAGAGGTCTAACAATATTTGTCAATGTTTTTGCTGCTAGGCATTTCACTTTCTCCTTCCAAGTTCACAAAAGAAAGATGGCACCCCCAAAAGTATTACGTAATAATTTATTTCAAAATACAAAAGTAATTTAAAGAAACCTGCATTCCTTGTCACAGTGTCTGTGAAATGTACTGTCTAAAAAGCATGATAAAAGAGAACTCTCTTACCAGGGATGTCATAGGGGATAGTGAATAGATACAGGTAATTACTATTTCAAATGTCTAATGACCTTTTCACTAAAGCACAATGAACTCCTATCATGCTCTGTTGCTCTTGGTAGAATATGTGATCTTCATGCATACAGATGCACAAAAAAACCTCCTTGATTTCCTCATAGAGCAGTATAATTCGAGAACTTGCATTGTAGTTGCTATTTTTTCCCAGATGTTAGGGTGGGATGTTTGAGAAATAAATGCCTTAAGTCTGTATTGCTCACACCGTGGCCAGAATTTGCAATGCCTGGTGTTTCTAGATCATCTGTGGTGAAACACGGTGAGGGTTGATGGATGCCAGCATAAACTGCAAAGCTGACATAGGTGGTGGAGGCAGATCAACAGGGACACTTGCACCTATGCAATTCTCTGCTCTTATGAGGAGACAAAACAGTGACAGGTGCAGCATCTGCCAAATTGAATTATTTGTAGTGTGGCAGCCAGGAATATACCTCAGTTTGCTCAACAACAAAAAGTGTTTAAATAAAAAAAAAAGTAGCATTCAAAAGAAGATCGAAAATACCTAATTACCATTCAAACAAAAAGCTACAATGCTGAAGTGTTTCATTATAAAATGAACAATAAAACTTCTGTGTTTTGTGTTTAGGGACAACCTGGAAAATTGAGAGTTCTGAGACAGAAAAATCAAACATATTGAAGGCTTTTGTGCTCCAATTCTAGAGGAAATGACAGTGCCTATTGTTGCTGTCTGTGTTGTGAAGATGTGAGTCTGATGATTAGGAGGCAGCAGCCCCTGCCAAATAATATTAGAGCACTTTTTAATACAGAAGTATCAGAACTACTCAGATGATTCTGATCACACCATTTCTCACTGCATTCAGGTCTGGGCTAAGTGGAAAATAGAGAGGTGGAGTCAAAATATCCTGTCAGAGAAGAACACTTTTCCTTGCTGCTTACATTAATCACAATATATGGAGGCTCAACAGCTTGACCATGACTCAAGTGTGTGGGAGAATTGGGTAGAATCACATCAGATTAGTAAGTGGTTCCTTCATTCTGGCTGGTGCTGTATTCATGCTGGAATACACTGCAACACTATAATGCTTTTCATTTAGAAAAAGTTCTGACTGTCATAGTTCAGTCTTAGAAAAGAGTGGGGGGAAAACGCAAAGATTTCTCACCTACTCACAGAGAAATTTTGCTCATTAGCCTTTGATAATTGCACTGTGCAGTGAGAACAAAAAAGCCTCAATGTAAGCCTTTTTTTTTTTTTTTGGTAAATGTAGAAGTACATAATTTCCTGTTTTAAATGCATGAAGCCAAATTTGAACCACTTTCAGTATTTATATTGAGACTGGGAAGGCAAAAGGTGTCTTGGCTGAATGGCTCCACTTTAACCTTCTGTGTTGGAGAACTATCTATAAGGGTGGTGATTTTGGGATAAAAGGATTAATTGAGTTAATAATCTGGACAGTGAGGTAAAGAGTAATTTACAGTCATAGCTAGTGTGAAAGCCCTGTTGTTTCTTTAATTGTGGCATTGACTGACATTGCACTGCTATAAATTGTCCTGCAAAATGTATGTACACAAGCTTGGAAGTTTAGTCTGTTGTGATTGAGACAAAAACCCCTGACTTTCAGAACTTCACTGGTCTGCAAAATAACTAAAACATTTGCCAGGAATGGGAAAGATGGTGTGATTTGATACACATTTTAAAAAAGAATATTGAAGTTATACTTCCATTTAATTGAGCCATTAATCCTAGAAAATTGGCTCCCACATGTAACCTGAAACCATACCACATTCTTCTACTTATTTTCTGATATCACTAACTGAACATATATCACAGAAAATAAATCTGCTTTCTTGCTCTCAAAATATGAGCAATTTCAAGAGAAAACACCAAGTCGAAGAGAAACCTGAAGGAAAAAAAGAAAAATCAGTAACTGCAACAGATAAATAAAATGCCTGCCTCTAACTAATAAACTGGGAACCTGAGTACAGTGTTTGACAATAATATAGGAACTATAATTTGGCTCACAAACCTCTCAAGAAGCAGTAAAAACTGGTATGTGTTTTCTCTAGGAGACACTGGGTATGTTGTTGACCTCATCATTCTGAGATGTTTCTTCCGTGGATATTCAGAGCACACAGCACTTCATCTGAAATCCCTTGTTCTGATTGCTGGAGTGTTACACAGCTATTTTCTTGTACAATTGAAGCTATGCAGAAACCAAAGCACAGATCCCAAGCACGAAGTTGTTGTAAAGGGTCCTGGGGAAACAGTCAGGCAATAAAATGTGCACTGCAAACACTGAGTGAGGCAGTGAGAAGTGGCCCCTTGTCCTTCTGCAAATATTCTCCAGGCCATCTGCAAGTGGCCTTTATGAACCACCTGTCAATTAGGCAATGGGTACTTCACTAATTAGCAGGATGGTCACCAGACCGTGCTGTTGGACAGGCGTTTGCTGTTAATGCTTGTGTGCAAAGAATGCAGAGGTCTTGGGTTCCCAATTGCAAGGAGAGTGCTAGAAGCTTTTGTCATAAAACCAGGTGCAGAGGGCACGGATATTGATGAGCCAATCATCCCAATAAGTGAATTTTAGGGCTGAGATTTGGGGGTTTTGGTTTTCTAAGCAGAGTTTTAGCTTGCAGCCTTTAGGGATGCTGCCAGTGAGCAGCGTGGGGCAGCTGCACCCTGGGGTTGGTCAGGCTGGCAGCAGGGTCAGCTGAGGAAGGAAAGTTTGTGGTGATGCTGGAGACAAAATGGGTTCTTTCATTGCATTTTAATGACCTACATAATTTTGCTTGGCACCTGGCTTACCTTGGATCCACCCAGTTGCTCCTGATCTTGGCCAAATCTCAGTTCCTCTCTTTGTCTCCTATGACTTTGATTCTCCTTTATGATTTCTGACTGGCAAAGGATGGGTTTCTTTCCTGCTCATTTAATGCTAGATAAGGAAAGGTATTCAAGCACCTAAATTTGAAGAGAGATTGAATGTATTTACAACTCTGGCACCTAGTTTTTCTGTTATAATCCAGAAAAATTTCCTTACTTTTGGTGAATTTGTCTTTCAGGAGGAGACACCTGCATTGATTTGATGGTTAGTTAAGGTCACTTAAACCACATTAAAATACATGTGCATTTACTCATTTTGTGTGCTGTGAATTGTTCTAGGGTTTCAGGACTGACTCTTTAGCTGTGATGGACATCTGGGAAATTTCCTGTACCTTTCAAAGGAGCCATGTCAATTTATATTAACGGGAGATTTGGTCTTTAATTATTTTCATAATGGAATATCAGCTCTGAATACAAAGGTCCATAAACACCATCAGTAGGTGGGGGTGGGGTGTCCAAAGATGTTTGAATTGTCCTTTCCTGTCTATGTCTCTTTATGCAGAAGTATCTCACTAAATATTTCCCTAAATGTGCACGGAAAATTTGAGCAGCAGATAGAATCTATAGTGGAAAGACAGTTGTGTATTTTCATGCAGAATTGATGACTAGTTATGGGAGGCAGAATTACCAACTCTAGAGAACACAGATGTTAACTGGCATAATGCCCTCTTGATGCAAATAAATACATTAGATGCTATAAAAGATTTTAAAACAGGAGAGCTCATCTTGGCAGGAGATATATTTGCTGGATTTGTGCTATTCATTTTGTTTTATAGAATTGCTGTGGATTTGGAATAGACTATTTGAGGAGCTTCTAAATGCACCAGTGGAACGAGACCTTAAATCCATTTTATTTTTGATGTTGTGTAAAGGGAAAAAAACAGGCTTAATTTGTGCATAGACACTTCACCTCCCCTAGTACCCCAAAGTGTCTGAGCTACACTCCTGGTAAACTGAGCAGTGACATTGTGACAGTGATGAAAGGCTGGACAACTGCTCAAACATGCAGGGTTGTTGGTGTGTCTGGAGCACTGCAGAAGGGAGTGATCCCTTCCCATTCAAGAGCTGGGCTATTTGCATTCCTCCTCCATCATTAATATTCCTTATGAGCAAAATATCACTGCTATCCCCACCAAGTTTTTACCACCTGTCACTCAAACTCTTGCTTTGGTTCCCATGTGATTATTTGAATTTCTTCCAAGTAAGACCTGGCAGAATATAATGTAACCCATCTCTTCCTAGAGTTCTTCTTTTGTGACAAAAATACAGGAGATTTTTTGTAAGTCCATCTTTGTATCCTTCTACAAGCTGAGGAATGTGGGCATCTATTTAGGGCAACAGATTTGAAGGTCAAAACTCTGTTTACAACTGTGGGGAAGTATTGCCAGGGTAGTTTAAGGCAATGCTATACGTGCTGTTTGCAGTGGATTTTTGTTATGTATTTTTATGAGGACAGACAGGGACCCACACCTCAACTGCCCACTTCTGTACCAGGGTATGAGAGCAAGCCCAGAGAGAGAGAGGACTGGAGGAGGCGGACTCTGGTTTGATTTGTGACAGTGTTTCCTGCCTTTGAGTTGTGCCAGTCATTGGGATGAGTAGAGCAAAAGGCAGTAGGGCTTTTCCCTCTCTCCTAAGTGGCTGTCACACTCCACAGCAGCTGCTGTTACATCTTGCAGTAATTTTTTTTTCCAGGACAGGTCCATTTTAACTTCCTGATCTCATTTTTCATTTTTTCAAGCGTTTTGAAGCATTTTGCCACCTCCTATTGTCCCTCCTGTTTTCCCTGATGTTGGTAGGTTTTTCTTTTTGTTCCCTGCTGTTGTTTTATGAAGCCTTTGTCTCCTAATAGTTGTCTGTCTCCAATACCTGCTACTGTGAGCTCCCTTTACTACTGTCTGCATTTCTGTGTCACATCAATCCTGCAATGTGACAGATGCAAATCTGTCTAAAATAACCTGTGCATGATGCATGCAACCTGAAAATAAACATTTATTTCAGTGTCAGGAGCGTCATACCTGCAAATAACCTCATTTATCCAGACACGTTTATTTTAATGCTTATTGTATAAATACCAGTATCTCAGCATACTCTACAATACCATCTGCCACTTGCTCTTCTATTATGCATAATTTAATATAGTCCTACATTACTCCAAGTTTTTATGTTGCTGGGTTCATGCACAGCTACAGCCTTTGACAAGGATACAACTGTGGTATGAAGATTACAGAAAATATTACACTGAGGTTTAAGTGGTGCTTTTGGGCTGGAGGATGTTAATTCAGACAAGGTATCTGACACTTGCAGTTGCACAATGTGCATCGGTGCAGTATTTTTCCATACTTGTTTCGAACCTTCTCAGTAATTTAAATAACCAAAGGTAAAACGACAGAATTGTGTGATAAGAAATACAGGTATATCCCACTCACTGATTTTCCAGTTCTCCCCAGGCTAGACAACTCAATTCATGCATTCAGATGAATTAACCTATAACTCCCTGGATTGTTGGGGTATTTCTGTAAGCCCTTATCACTGACAGGGCATTGAAATGGCTGTATTTGATTGTGCTGTTAATGCCTGGCTCTTGAGGAAGCCAACATACACAGTAAGGAGAGAGGGCATTTCCTGTAGTAAGCTGTCATTAACCAGAATTAATTTCTCCTGCTACCACAACTTGGTTTAATTTTTGAAGCCTGAGATCACTTGCACCTTTGTTTCACATTCCAGGACATGCTCAGGTATTTCCATTAACTCTGGATTTTTCATAACACAGTTATACTATACCAACACTGTGAATAATAAAAATTTACAACAGCTAAAGCTTGGTGCCTGTTTTTAAGGAAAGCATTGAGTCTTCCAAGTCTAACCTCTAATTATGAGTTGTTTTGATTGCTGCATGCCCTTCCCCTGGCATAACACTGCTCTTCCAGAAGTTCTCAAAGACAAATGTCAGAAGCTGGGAATGGGATGTCAGGTTGCTCCTGAAATAAAAATAAGGTCTAAAAATAAGTTAAATCTAGTGACAGGACAGGAGAACATAGCCTCAAGCTGTGCCAGGAGAGATTCAGGTTGGACATCAGGAAAGATTCTTTCATGGGAAGGGTTGTTGAGCATTGGAATGGGCTGTCCAGGGAGGTGGAGTCACCATTCCTGGAGGTGCTCATGAAAGGACCCGGTGTGGCACTTAGAGCCATGGTTTTGTGGATAAGGTGGTGATCAGTCAAAAGCTGGACTTGATTATCTTGGAGGTCTTTTCCAACCAAAATGATTCTATGATTCTAAACTAAATCAGTTCCTGCTGACTTGAATACCTCTAACTTCTTTTCATACCATTTTACATCTCCATCATTACTTGTGTTGTGGTCCAAGGTCCGAGGTAAAATTCAAGAGCTTGAGTGAGGACAGGACTGCCATGAGCTGCAGCAGAGCACCAAGAAATCCCACCCCAGAGCTCCCCAGCTGGCTCTTCCTGACTGGGCTTTTCAGCAGTACTTGTGCTCAGCCAACCTCCATCAATTCTGAAGCACTTTGTGCTTGATCACTGGTAATTTTTCATGTTTAAGATAAAGCGGTTCTCCTTGCCCCCATTTTGCAATCAAAAAAGTGATTTCTAGAGGAATTTGAGGACACTTGTCCTTTTTTTCATCAGTATTACAATGATGTTTATTGTTGAAGCACTGGCCAAGGTTTGCTCCTGTTTTTGATACAGAAAGAGCTGATTGGATACAAAAATCCCCCCATAGTCTGTGGAACTAGGGAGTAAGACTTCAGAATTCCTATCCTCATTGACCTCAGCAGAGCTTTTCAAGACTCCATTAGTAAGTATGAGTCTGAGAAATGTGTTAGCAAATTCAGTGCCAGCTAAGCAGTGGGTAGGTTTGGCTGATCTTCGAGCCCTGATCTTATTAGAGAGAAGCTGTATATATTGAGCAGATTTTTCAGACCAGAGTGTGAAAACTCTGGATATTAAGGTGCTCAGTTGTGAATTACACTTGGCTCCGCTGCTGCTTTCCTAAAAGATTGTTTTTTTCCTTTTTTGTGATCCAGAGCCCCATGTTGCTTTTCATCTCCGTTCTATAGTGGATTTTAGGGATAATGTGGAGAGTGTATAGAAAGAAAAGATGGTACCAGTATGCAATATTGAATTATGGTGTGTCTACAGTGGCTGGGATGCAGTGTTTTAGCACTGTTGAACTTTATCAAGTTGAACCAGGATATTTCTTGAAGAACATGACCTGGAACAGAACAAACATCAGCTTAACTGGGACAATATTCATATCAATGTAGATAGTGCAAAGTAGTGTAATGGTTGCTGCCATAGATGCTGAACTTATCTTTCCCCCTCCATATTTAAGTGTGATATTTGGACATGATGTTTAGTTTTTCAACTGAAGTAAGGAAATACTATGCTTTTGTGTACTTAAATACAAGTTAGACTCTTGTAAGGGTGAAAATTACTCTGTGCAGTGTTGATGAAAGCTGTTTAAGTGAAACTGCACAAAGCAGTAACTATATTGTAACTATAATGATGAATCAGAAATTATACATAAAAGTAAAAAGAATGGCAAGCTGATGTTCCTTGTATCCCTTCCTTTTTTATTTCTAAATTTTGTACTTGAAATTGAATTGAGTCTACTCCCAAAAGGCAAAACACAAAGGTTTTATGAACAAGGAACATTATTGGACTGTGCTGGAGTGTCCTTTTGTGTGTCTGTATCTCTCACTGAATGCTTGTATCACCTTTTCATGATCATCACATTTCTCAAGCACAGAAGGTGAGAAAACCAAAGCAAGATTTCCAGTGTATTTGTGTTTGGTTTGAAGTGATGCCATAATATACCCTCTCTCATTTTCAAGAGTGTTGTTTAGGTAGACATTTTTATTTATATTCTGATTTTGTGTTAAATAACTCAGGCTGAGGAGCTGGGCTAAGACATTTAACACCATTTTCCTCATGGTCTTTCAGGTGGCGGAGTACAGTTTGACTGGTGTGCATTGCAGAAGTCACAAGTTTTGCATAGTCAAGGGCAGGATCTCTGAATTTTTCAAAAATGTTGAGTGTTTACCAGTCTCAAAAAAATGGAATTTATTCTGGCTTTGATAATTGGCTTAATTGGAGGTTGCAGCCTGTTTTCTACAGGAAAATGAATCTCATTTTACTTAAAATAGAAAGAAATTTGTTCTTCTGCTTTTTTTTTTTGATAGGGTGCTTGACTACTGTATACCCCTTATGGGAAAATACTTTGCTTAAGTTCTATTTTTATCTCCTGTTTGTTTATTTTTAATTACTACTTCAGTACCCTGGGATTCACCATCGATCTTCATCTGCCTACACAATTATCCCTAGCTTGCTGAAGGGTTTGTTTATTTTTTAAGTTATGAGTTATATGTGCTCTGTTAAGGTTATTTGTGTGTGTGTCTAAGTACTGGTAACAGGAAGATCCTGATTTACAGGGAGGAAAGATGAATTGATATTACTGGTGTTATGAGGGTGTAACTCAAGGAGAAGATGTCTGAATGCTGTTGCTGTCTTGGGGTGATTTTCCTTCTAACAGCCTCTTGGGGAAATGCACATCATGGAGTGAGATGTTCCTGCCCCAAGGTTACCTAGGGAACACTGTAACATAAAATGTGGGAGGTTAATGCCTTTAAGAGTGTTTTAAATGCACTGAAGTTCTTTGCACAGCAACTCCCACTAGCTTGAGAAGTATTTCATACATTTATGAAAATGAATCTGCAACTTCACAGGAAGAGACAGTTCTTACTTCTCACCGTACTGGAGGGTCTACTCTGTGTAGGTTTTGCATTATCACTTAAAAATGAATTCCACCATTTTGTTTTAAGTTAATGAAGTCTTATCTTTGATCAGTAGATCAGTGTAATTCAGCTGATATAACCTAAGGTTCTGTCCCAAAATTAATTTCTCTCCATCTGCAAAGAAATTACTTTTCCTGTATAAGCAAATGGGGAAAGCAGTTTCTGTCCTAGTTAAGGCAATATTGGCAGCAAACCTCTGTACTTTTCTTCAGCTCTGAATGTAGTTTATATATTTTGTCCTAACTTTTTAATACATAAAAATGTTCAAGGCCAGGCTGAATGGGGCTCTTAGCAACCTGGTATAGTGGAAAGTGTCCTTGCCCATGGTGGAGGGATTGGGTGAGGATGATTTTTGACATTCCTTCCAACCCAAACCACTCTAATTTTATGATGTACAAATTTGTCTAGCATTAAAAAGGGTTAAATGTGTGCCTCAGATGGGATGATCTGTGGCTCACAAGGGGACTCCTGCACACAGTGGCTCTCCCTGGTGCCATTGCCCTCGAGTTCATATTTGCCATGCAGTAATGGAAGCAACTTTAGTCTGTAAATGTTGGACATTTTCCATAGAGGTACAGGCAAACAACTTCACTCAAATAAAAGAAAAAATTCAAGAGAAACTTTAACTTGCAACCAATAGCAATGGCCAAAGCTAAGAAACCAGGGAGTAACCATGATGATGCTCCATTTAACAGGTTATAGGTTTGTTCTGAGGTACACATGGACATGAGTGATGACCCAAACCTGGGTGAATTTACACAGTTTGTAACACTATTGAGACTCATGGCCCTAAAACCTCAATGAGATGAGGTCTCCTATTGTTTGGGTGCCCTGTCTTTTTGCCAAGGGATCTGGTCCTTCTCATTCCCACCATCTGGAGAATGTGTGGTGTACCTACCACCACCTTGGGGTGGGGAAACAGGGGTGGGAAAGGCTGGAGGCTGTCAGGGAGCTGTGGTATGTAGGGAGGTGTGTGGTCCTGACAGCACTGCAGTAATAAATAATAACTTCAGGTTTGTCATTAGTCTGAAAGCTGCTCTGAATCTCTCCTGTGTACTTGCTTTCCAAAACTGAGACCATTTCTAAAAGGCCTGACAAAGAATGTTGATCATTGAATCATCCTGTAAAATTCGAGAGAACTGTAATTATGAGCAGTAGGGAAAAATCTATAGAAAAGAGATAATTTCCCATTAAATTCAACGGGGCTGTTGTCAGCTGATATAAATCAATGAGTTTATTGATTCAGAGGAGCCTGTTTGCACAATATAAGGGTTCAGCCCCACTGGGTTTGGGAACAAATTCCGTAGAACCCATTTCGCGTCAATTATATTCATTTTTATTCTGTTCAATATGACTAATTGCTGCTGTTCCCTCAGTGTGAATGGACCAAAGGGCTCCTGTCAGAGGCTTCTGCTGGAGTGACTCACCCACAGAGTGAGGAGCAGTGACAGATCCTGCAGCTGAGCAGGGAGGGCCGGGGGGATTTGTTGTCAGGAGCGGCATTGCACGTGCAGGAGAACGTCCCTGCTAAGTGAACCCTGAGCTGGGCTCTCCTTCCTCACGGTGTTGTGTGCTGCCACAGAGCTCCAGTCCCACCGCAGGCTGTAAAAGGTCTGTGAGCTGCACAATTAATCTAAATTATGTGCGTGTTTCAGAATATGTCACGTCGCATCGTTTGAGCCATCATACAAACAATGACTGCAGTTCAGGTAGAGTTCACTCCCAAAGTTTCCACTGGCCCTAAGTAAAGGACCTTTAATTTTGTAAAGGAAGCAGTGGTACAGATCCCTTTATTGTCTCTAGCACGTGAAGCCTGGAACAATTACAGCTTACTCTATAAATTCATTTTCCCTCATTCTCCACAATTCTCAGATTTCCTTATGCTCCCCTGACTCAGGGGAAATATTCATTAGGAAAGCACGTACAGTTTCCCTAAGTATATCAAGTTTGAATTGCTGAAGCTGGTGGCTGGCTCCCTTCCACACAGTTTGTAGGGAATTTTTAAAAGAAAACCCAACAGCTGATCAGGCAACTAATCCAGATTTTCATTCTTTCATCCTAAGCGAGGAAAGAAATCGCTGACAATTTAAGTGCCTGCCTTAATTCCCTTCTTCAGTATATTACTGTGGGGCATGATGGCTTCTGCCCCATGTGTGTGCTGCTTCAGGCTGTGCTGAAGGGATGCACAGCCCTATAAAAGCCTTTCCTTCTCCCAGGGCATGAGCCTCTGTGCCTGAGGGAGGGTTTGGCACTCACCTCTTGGAGCTGGAGTGGGGAGAATGGAGGAGAGGGAGGGCTGGGGTTTGCTCAGGTTGCTCCTTTCACACCACTGAAGGACACCTCCAGACCAAGGCTGTTGTAATCTCCACTGAACCAAGTGCAGTGAGCTTCCACCCCACATCAGCATCTCCGAGCTTGAAATTTCTACATTTTCCCCTTTCTTTTTCATCTTTTGCTTAGAAATATGCACGTTTTCTTCAATTCAAAGGGAGTTTAACTTCTCTTTCAGTCAGAGCTATTTCACAGGTGAAAATAAACCAAAGAGGGGGAACCTGGTGGTACAAGGTGACTCAGAGTTATACGTGGCTTTGCATCTGCAGACACCACAAAGGAGATTTCAGGCTGCTGCCACACCTGTGAATGGCCCATGGTCCATAGCACCTCACCCTTGGGCACTCAGGTTGGGGGAAAAGGCACGGAACTGGGAGATGTGGCCAGGGCAGCTGTGGTAACAAGGATATTGGGTTCCCATTTGTTGCAAGACAGGGTCTGAATGGTTCTTTGTGTGCTGTGTTAATGGCAGTGAACAGCTGAACTCAAGTGTTGCTGCTCTGTTTCCTTCTCCAGCAGCATTTCCCTGTTCCTTCACCACTGCACAGTCTGTATTATCCTCTTGCAGATGTCCTGCAGTCCATCAGATCTCATAGTTCAGAACAAGAAGCCAGAGTGCACAGAGAAAGTTTGTTTCCCCCACTGTGGGAGGCAGAGCACCTTTCCCTTTCCCCCGAAATACAAATCCTCAAACTCCAGCAGTTAAACCTCAATCCAGAGCACTAACATTTGGATTTGGAAGCGTTCTGCATGCACAGATGGGGCTCCACAAGGTGCAAAGCTGTGAAGAATGTTGTAAATTGTCGAGTCAGGTTAAATTTAAAAAGTGAAAAGGGGAGGAAAAAAGCAAAACTGAGGGAAGTGAAGGAAGAGGCTCCAGATGTGGGTCGGATGGGATCTGACTGTGTTCCAAAGTTTCTTCAAGGCAAGCAGGGAAAAGTCAAGTCTTCAGGCAATGTTTTTTGAGAGCTCCAGAGGGGATGAATTAGGGACAGTGTGTTTTGGAGGCACATCCTGCCCATGAGATTCATCTGTCGGGGGAAGCTGGAGGCCCATCCTAGCAAACCTTCTTCACAGCTGCATGAGCTGAGGTGATGCCTGGATGCTGGCTGGTGCCCAGGCTCTGAAGCAGGGAAGCGGGAAGGGATGGAGGGGTGCTGAAGGATGCTGCCAAGGCCTGCAGGCCATGCTGGACTTTGTAGGGCCATGATGGCATGGCAGGAATGACTGACTCCCCTCTGCTCCCCACTGATGGGGTGTGAGCCAGCACCTCTGCCATGAGGGTGGCACCCAAGGACTGGGCAGGTTCCAGGCTGCCCCTGAAATGAAAGGAATTGAGGGCTCACCTCTTGCTTTTTCCTCAGCTCTGTGTCCTGAATGAAGGTGAAAGTAATTGGTAGTCCGTCCCTCACATCATTCTTTAATACAGCAGTAATTCCATTTTTGCCAAGCTGTGTACTTTTATCTTCCTAAGGGATCTCAAACAAGCTTTTAATTTTCAGCAAAACCTTTGCAGATCACCTCTAAGATCAGGGTCAGAGCTGATTTTTTTTTTTGTGTGTCATGCCTGAGGGAGATGCATTGGGAGGGGTTATGGTCTTGGAGGTTTCAGGAGGGCTCCTCAAGTCTTGGGTGCTCGAAGCTGGTGCACAGCACAGAACGTGGTGGAAAGTGCAGCTTTGTTCATGCAGAGAGTTCAGAAACTACTGAAACACAGTTGTAATGAAGCAATGTTGTAAGAAAAATAAGGAACAGTGGGCCATGTCATGGATCTGGTTTTCCTCTCAAGCTAGGAAAACCCTGTGGACTTGTCCAGTTTCATGACAACAGTGATGAGAATTTGTTTCTTTCCTCCCTTCCTTCTCCTGGTGCTGCACTTTAATCTCTCAGGCTGGCATGTTGTGCAAACCTAGGAGCTTGCCTTGGCTCTGGGATTGGTGTTTGGTGTCCTTTAGTGGAAGCCATCCTGCAGTGGGGTTACAGCTCCTGCAGGGAGCCCCAGAATCCCTCTGGAGTCACTCTGTCCTGTGATCTGCTGGAGTCTGGGAAAATTAGAAATATAAATAGGAAATTAATCACTCTCAGAGATGTGAGGTTAGGACAGAACAACAAAATATGCCCCCCACCAAACCCCCATCCTACTAAAAAGAAATCCCTAACAAACAAAAAACCTGGAAGAAAACTCCAAAAACTTTTTGGTTGGTGAGGTACAGGGGGAGAATATGTTGTTATAAATGTAACTACTATGATTCAGGCAACAGAAGTGGCAAGAATTATGTAGAGCAGAAGAGATTTTAAGTTGGAAAAATGTGATTGAGTTAAGAGGAAGAAAAATTAGGCTGCATCTCATGAGAAAATAGACTAATTGTGAAATCCTCTACTACACTTAGATCTGGGCCCCTTGGGAAATGATGGAAAAGAGTGTTTCTTGGCAGTAGAAGCCCCTAGACAAAACAGCAGTGCTTTAGGAATAGGTTATGCACAGCTGCAATATAGTTCATCAGCAGCAACCCCATTCCTGCACTAACAGGAAAGAAGCAGCTAATTCATCAATAATAACTTTTGTGTTTCACTGCCTCCCGATGCCAAAGACACTGCGGTTGCTGATGGATTTGTTTGGGTGCAGAGGTGATTTTACAAAGTGAGAATTTATCTGATAGGAACAGGTCTAAAACTAATGGTTCATTTTGCATAGGCTGCCCAGCAGCCACCAGATAGTAACAGCTGTTTGCTTCTACTCTTGTCTTAAGCTAGATTTGAACTATTAAATTAAAGGCAAAATAAAATTTGAGGTATTTCTTTAAACCATTCTGTCCTCCAGGGAAGGATTTGCAAATGCACATGTATTTATCATATTGAAGCTTTCCTGTTGCTTAAAAATATCTATTTTCTTGAGACACCTTATTGAAAAAGTGCCTTAGTGCTTTTCATCATTCAGTGTAACTTGTTTTTAAAGCAAAAGACAGTATGTGCCTAGAAAATAGTTGTTCATAGTATTGTTTGGCAAACTTCAAAATGCATCCTAGTTTTAAGATTAAAAATACCAATCAAGAGCATGAAATGCAATTCTACAATTCGAAAGGATGTTTCAAACTCCCTTGCCCATCTTAAATTTGTTACCTGTGTAAGGCTGCTGCCATTTCTATGGCCATGGAGCAGCAGCAACCGAAGCAGCTCAGGGGCTGCCTGTACCTTCCACTGTGGGTGAGCGTGGTTGGCTTTACCCCCAGGGTCAGCTGGCACTTTCCACCCTCAAAAGATCCAGGTTTACCCAAGCTCCCTGTGTTTGACTTTGGCTTTTAGTCTGGTTTGAGCTGGAATTCTTCTTAATGCTCTTTATCTTGGTTTTCCATCAGTGACATTTTGATGTTTTTGCATGAGCCCGAGTTAAGGGAAGATTCCATTTTCTCCTCTGTCCTCATTCTTCCACCTCTGCTCTCCAGGCTTGTCAGCACTAGCTTTTATCTCTACCTATCCTTGAGCCAGCTCAACTTACTAGGCCAAGAAAAAAAAAAGAACCCAAACCCTTACAAAAAGATGGATAATTTTATGCTGGATTTGTGAATGGAATTGAGAAAACCAAATGATGCCAGCACTGGGCAAGGTGTGGGCTGAGCATGGTGAGCCTGGAAGGAAAGTGGGGAACAAGACCTGCCCCTCTCAGCAGCAGAGAAGCTGAATTACACTGTTGAAATTGGAGGGATAGACCTTAAGGAATAGCTAAATGACAAAACCAAAATTCTCATGTTTTAATTTTTTTTATCAAGAAATGGTTTATATAGAAATAAAGAAATGTTACAATAAGTACAGAGAAAGCAGCTCATAGATCCTAATCAGTTCAGAGACAAGAAACTTGTCGCTAAATTAACATGAAAATATACATATTACATTCACATCAAATAAGTGAAGTTGTAATATTTAGTTTTGTTAAGGAGCTTTTGATGTAAAATTTTTGCCCAGAGTACAGACAGGACAGCACATCTGCTGTTGTAGCAGCTAAAGAGAAGACAGGTACTGACTGATTATAATTAAGTGTATTTTAGTGTGTTGCCTAGTATGTATTACCTAATTTATGCCCGTTTCACACTGTCACAGTTATGCCTGCAATAGAATAAAAATGAAATGTAAATTTCCCAATATTTTGTATTAAATATATTTCCATTCACTAAAAACATCCCTAACACATAGCAAAGCTGTAACTATATGTAAGGTGTGAAAAGAAATGTCAAAAATTTGTTCTTTTTGGCTATGATTTATTTGTTTGTTTCCCATAGTGAAATAGCAGGAAAAATATGAGAAGGAGACTGAGAAATGGCATGTTATCCATTCCTTTTTCTTTACAACTATTAAGAAGAATTTGAACTGTCAAAGTTGACTGAAATATTTCTGTGCATATTCAGCTTGAATGATATGCAACACAAAAAGTACTTTTTCAATGTGCAGGTAGATAGTCCACCTCTGTTGCCAAACTGTGTAACTTCAGATCATGAACTAACACATCCCAGCAGGTTAAATAATGCTGCAGGTCATATCTACATTCCAACAGTTTGCTCAGTGTAGGAGGTTTGGTATAATCAAGTTTAATTAGAAAAACAAAAGCAAAATTGCCATGTGCTAGATGCAGAGCCTATTGAAGCTTACAGGAGTCAGCAGGTTTCTTTACTTCTGTAAGTTATCTGTTATTAGGACTGAATCAAACTTGGTTTCTTCATGCTTAGCAAAATCGGGTTTTCAGTATCATTAACAAGGTGAGAAACAAGCTGGTGAGACAGTATCATTTTTCTTCCTAAAAACCTGAGCACTTGCTTTAGATCTCATTAACTTCTTGTGCAATTAGGTGTTTGCATGCAAAGATAAACCACTTCTGGTCTTCATGACATATCTCAATCATAATGCTGAAATTAGGGAAGACAGTTCTCATAAGCTGGTGGTTCTCTGTGGTGGAGACTACCCTGTATAAAACAGGTGGTTAAAGGGCACAATTAATTTAATTCACAACAATTGTTGCTCACTGTCTATTTATTTCAGGTTCATCTTGACCTGTTTTTAAACTGTTATGCTATTTTACAGGCAAGAATTCAAAACTTTAAGAGCAGTGGAAGAAACTACTTGTAGCTTGCTTTCATTACTTTTTAAAAGGAATATGTGGCCACAGGACAGCTGCAAATATAAAAAATTACTTCATGGATAATCTTTCACAAAGTAACTCTTGAAAGTGAAAAGTAATAATGCAAAGAATTTTAAAACAGCTTTCAAGCTAGTGATTTCTTCCATCATGGTTCATTCTCATAATCTTCTTCAAGTATTTAGAGAGTCAATTGCTCTTAATTTTAGATTGTTATTAAATTAAGTGGTGATGATGACTGTGGGTAGGATGTCTTTTACTGTCTAGAGTGTCACAGTAGAGTGTAATAGTCCTAGATTTGAAATGTTTTCATCCTATTAAATGGCTGTGTTAAGTTATCATGGAAAATGAGCACCTAATTTATTTTAATCTTTCATATTCCTTGAGCTGTTTTTCTTCCTAAGTGTTTTTGAGTGACTAATGAGAATCAAAATCTGCTGTTGATGCTTACTTCACAGTTATATCAAGAAGACCCTTATCTAAAGCTGACAAAACCCAGCTTCCCTTAAAGTAGTTGCATTTCTTTATCTCAGAAAGACAACATAATCTATACACTGTAGTTCTGTGTGCATTCTTGTAAATCTCTGAATATAAACCTTTCTGTAGGCAGTGCTTTACATATGTCTGTCAAATAGAATTCGTGTTCTGCTCACACAGCCATCTTGATTTTTGTGCCATTTATTCATCATGTGCCTCCTGGCCGTGCAACCTATGTATAAATTACTAACAATTATTGACTGTTTGATACTTTTGGTCATATCAGTGCTGTTTGTAAGCTAGACAACCTCTGTCTGGAGTTAGAGCCTCTAAATGTTACAATTAGCTTACAGGAGCAGAAACAATTGTATAATTTTTCCTTGCAGCTTTTGCTCCTTCTTAGACCATACTTAGCTGATTTTATATAAAATATATTTTATATATTATATAAGTGTGCAACTCTGCAATGGGGAAGAGTCACATCCCCACCCCCAGTGTGGTATGAGGCAAAACAGGTACATCACCTGCACCATCCTTCGATCAAAAACCCAGCATGTGCTGTATCTTTGTTTTAGGAGCACTGCAACCTGAGCCTCCTTTCATTGTGAAAGAAAATCAATCCTTCATACATGAAAACAGTTAGTAATGGTCTTGCTTGAGCTTAACTTAGACCAAATTATTCATGGTTGAGTTATCCAGGGCAAACATTACCTGTGCAGCACACTGCCTGAATCGCCTCCCGTGTTAATTTTCATTGGGGTGATTTACTTTAACAAAGACTGCAGGACCAGGTCGTGCATTTGCTGGACATGAGAACGTTTCATACTGGGATTTTTCTTTCTGTTCGATTTTTTTCCCCCCTCCCTCCTGGTGTTGTGTTTGTTGTGATGGGTGTGTGTTTCTTTTTGTTTAGGGCCCCAGTGAGGGGTCCCAAAGAGAATGTTAGTGCTTTTGAATCTCGATGGCTCCCCGTTGACATGCCATCTGCAGATGCTCATGTAGAGTATGTTTTAAGCAGCAAACACCTGGGGTGCTGTATTAAAAAATGCTCAGCATTTCAAAATCCTGGTGATGGAGAGTGATATGCTCTTGATGTGCCTCTTGCTGTTAGAACTATAAGCTGGATCCCGCTAAGTCCTAATGCCTCCTGTTGGAGTGAAGGATAGCAGAGAATACTTAGGACTTGAGAGATGCATGACTTTTCAGGTGTATTAAAAGGAGTTTAACTCTGTCAAAACTCCTTTTTTATTTAGACACAGTCATTTTAGACTTATCTCCTCTGCTGTCTTTTTGAAGGACTACAGCGTAATAGCCCTTGAGCACGGGGATGAGCAGGAGTTGCCACCAGGCCTTTAGACTCGTATGACATTCCTGATTTTAGTGATTTGAGTTTGAAAACGTTCAAGCCGTGTCATTTTATGGTGACAAAAGATCTCAGCAAAACAGAGTGATTTTTGATGGATGTATTCCTGGGAGCTATGCTGAGGCACATGGAGAACAGGGAGCACGATTAGACACAGCCAGCACGGCTCCACCAAGGGCAAGCCTTGCCTGCCTGATCTCGGGGATTGCTGTGATGAGTAACTACACCAAGGGACAAGGGAAGGGCTACAAGTGCCATCTGTCTGGGCTTGGTAAGGCCATGGTACCCACAGCAACCTAAATTAGGGAGGAATTTGATGGGAGGACTGTTGGGTTGGATGGTTGAATCCAGAGGGTTCAGTGGCTCTCAGTGTGTGGATGGGGATCAGTGATGTGAGGTGTGCCTCAGATTTGTACTGGGACCAGCACTGTTTAATGCTCCCACCAGTGACACTGACACAGGATTGAGTGCACCCTCAGCAAGATGTAGATGACACCAAGCTGAGTGGTGTGGGTGGCACACCTGAGGGACAGGATGCCATCCAGAGGGACCTGGGAAAGCTCCAGGAGCGGGCCTGTGTGAAACTCATGCAGTTTAACAAGGCCAAAGGCAAGGTGCTGCACCTGAGTCGGGGCCAACCCTGGTATCACTACAAGATAGGGGATGAAGGGATTGAGAGAAACCTCACAGAGCAGGACCTGTGGGTACTGTAGGATGAAAAGCTGCATATGAGCTGTCAGTGTACATTTTCTGCCCAGACATAAAGAAATTCTTTAGGATGAGGGTGGTGAGGCACTGACACAGGCTTCCCAGAGAAGCTGTGGCTGCCCCATCCCTGGAAACATTCAAGGCCAGGTTGGATGGCTCTCTGAGCAACTGGTTCTAGTGGAAGATATCCCTGCTCACTGCATACATGACCTCTAAAGACCCCTTCCAACACGAACCATTCTATGATTCTCCAGTAGCATAAAATGAGAAACACCTGCAAAGAGCCCAGAAAACATAAGGTGTGTATAATAACAACAAAAGAGACACTTATTTAATGTGATTTTCATAACATCCCGCTTAATGGCCCAAAACGGTAAAAATGAAGTCAGTATGTATTGAACTAATTTTCAGATTAATTCAGAGAGAAGTAAATACAATTTGGGTCATGTTGCTTTTCATGACCCTAAAACCCCATTCAAATAAGCACTATGGATTTTAAAGATCTACCATGTCTTTGTTGATGTATTATTGATCGTGGTTAGTCAGCAGTTCAGCTCTTGTTGTTCAAGACCGCCCAAGGCACTAAGATCACTTGTTAGCAGATTATATTGCTCAGGTACTTTCTCTGCTAGGTTTATTTTCTTTTTTAAGGTATTTTTGTTCCTAAAAATTATGAACTGCCTTCCTGTTTGATTTTTAACTAATGATTATGTGCAAATGTGTTACTGATGCTTGTGAGGAAATGCCTTTGTCCTTTTTTTTAGATGCATCTAAGGTTTATTACCTGTGGAGGTTAAATTTCACGTGCTATACAAGTCAATTGACAGGATACATAATGGACAGAGGTCTAGGTGATAAATATGGCAAACTTCCCCTCTAGAACAAGTGTTGTGACTGCAGATACAGAGACTGATGCAAAATGGATCATATATTTGGTTGCTTTTAGGGTATTTTCCATCTTGAATGCTTGTGTGAATTTAAAAAGAACAAAGTAAGGTCTTGGAAAGCTTTGGTGATGGTTTTCTGTTTTATTTTGGGTTTTTTTTAGGTTTTGGTCTGTTAGTTTTCTTTAAGTTTCAGATTTTGTTATCTTGGCTGACAATTTGCTGTTTATAACTTCACGGCTGTTGACTTGTGGAGGTTGTTTTTTTTTTTTTTTGATCAAAATATTCTCTTTTAATGAGGCTCTGTGATCCCTATTCTATTGTTGTTGTACTAATTAACTTTCTGAGTGTTTTGTGCATTTTGCAGGGATGTCATTTGGGTTTTTCTTCTAAAAAACCCCCCATTATTTGAGCAAGTAAACTGCATATACTGAAGTTACTCAACTCTTATGAGGAATTAAACCAGGCAGTTGTTATTATTTGAGTTACTGACTCTAGGGGTAAATACAGCCCCTGAAATGTTGGCAGCCCCAGTGCCTGCTTGTGCTAGTAAACAATAGGTGCAAGTAACAAGGCAGTGGGTAGACAATCCCTGATAATATATGCAGTAGTCTTCTTTTTCTTTTATAAATCACAATATAAGTGCTTGGATAACGTGGTATCTCAGCAACAACTTGACAAGAGAGGTATAATACATTCTCAGAGAATAGAAAAAACATCATTTGTCACCAATAAAGGTGTTTAGCATTCTGATCCTCCCAACATAAATTAATTTGCAGTTATACTAGCAGTGTTTTTACATATGTATTTTGCATTTGCATCAAACTACTTCCAGTCCTTAGGAGCACTTGCTGCTTTTCTGAGTATTAACTGTTCAGAATGTGGCTACAGGTTAATGTGCTGCATGCCTTAGGATCAGCTGTGGTTTCTCTGTTACACAGTGCATTTAGACTTCAGGGGATTAAACATGTTCTTCATGAATAAAAATGAATATTTATTAAACGTTGTATCAGGATATACTTATTCATACAGAAAATTCAATATATTACTTGAATGGTGTACAAGAATCTGAAGAAAACTCGGGGAAGCTTTTTATTCCAGTAGAAAGTTGGTGTTTATTTTTTATTGTTTTAAGACTTGGGTGTGCACTTGGAAAATGGGTACAACAGAGCAAACCAGATTTAAGAAAAACAGATTTCTAAGTAGTCATCCTTTTCAACTTGTGACAGATTTAAAAGATAAAGAGTTGCAGACTTGGTTCCCAAATGTACCTTGGAGCATGTGACAGATAAAGTTACAGAACCAGGCAATTTTTACAGCCTGGTAGATGATTGCAACCTTGCAAAGAACAACTTTTTAGGAAGAAAACATCAAACATGAAAGCAAAGTAAATGTTATTTGCTGTCTTTAGTATTCAAGGGCTGTAACAATTGATCGTTACTGAGTATTGTTTCTAAAGCTTTGTGAAGATAAAAAACGCTAGGTCTGGTGGTTTGATAAAAAAAAAACAACTAAACATTTACAACAAAACAATGCTATTGTTTTCTCACATCTGTAGCAGTATTTATAACTGCATTGTGTTTTAAGAGGAGGGGAGGAGAATGAAAAAAGAAAAAAAGAAAAATTAGTTCAAGGCCCAGACCCTTCTTTGCGGAGTTTCTACATATGTTTTTGACATTTAAAACAAAGGATGGCAATAGGAAATGTATTTCAAGACAAGCACAGAGACTGACTCTATTACAGCCATACCTGCTGTTAGCCTCAACAGTACTTTGGGTGGAATATTTTTAGTTTGATTCTATGCCAATTTACTTGTATTATTTTCAAGCTGTGTACCCAATGTTTCAGCAGACCATCATGAATTGACATATTCCTTTTTAATTATAAACTCTTTAAAGTTTTGAGGTGTTTACATTGATTGTGTAGCCTTGTGAAATCAGCAGCAGCACCAAACCCATCTCTGAGGGTAACAAGCAGCAGCTGTAATAAACACACTCTGCAGACAGAAATGGGAACATGCTGGTGGGGGATATACGACCTGCTACAACTCCTTCTTTGACTGTGACATGTGCTTATCAAGGTGCAGAATGAAACAATTTTTCACACAGAATCCAGCAAGTAAAGATGGAGGGGGGAAATGTCTAATTTCTGTGGCAGGTGCTCCCTGCCTGACCCGTGTGGGCCCCTCTCCCCCAGATGCTGAGGTGCAGAAGAAGGGGACAAGGCCAGTCAGTTTAATCACCTGACACCTCTGCAATTATAAAATATAATCCTAGAGGGACATTTTGCCTCTTTCTGCATGACTTGTATTAATAGACGTAAGCTTACTGCAGGCTAGGCCAGGTAGGCCTTTGGTCGTTCAAGGCAGGAGGCAGTGTTGTCACAGGCCTGTAGAAGCTTTAAATCTAGAACTGGCAAGGGAAACAGTAACTACTGTAAAACCATCCCAGCTCAGGTACAACACACATTTCCCTTCTTTGTCCTATGGCCTAGCTATGATGGAAAAAGGGCTGCTGGAAGGCTTCTTTTAGGGTACTGCCTTTGCTGTTTCTACAGGGGCAAACCAGAAATGAAACAAAACCATTGAATGAGGTGAATGACACTTCTAAAAGCATGGCTAGGGAATAGATGTGACTGTGGAATGCACAAGAGGTGTGTGGTACCCCTACCTGTCCATGGGATTGTTTGGAACACTGGGCCACAGAGCTCTCATCCCTCCCATGGTAGAGACGCTACTGGAATGTCAAAAGTAAAAGAAGAATTAAGTAAATGAATTATTATAAATGCATCTTATGAGGATTGTTTCTGCATTTGGATGATATGATTCAATAGGAAAGACACAATCCTTGGTGGAGCCTAGTGGAGAGCCTGGGATCTGATTCATCCCTGCTCCTTTGGATACCTCACTTGTTCCACTTATTTGAGATTTGAATGAACATTTAGGGCTGGCCCTTCCTTTCTGTTTTAATAGAGAAGGGTATGAGGTGAGCAGGCTTGTGATTTAGGGTTCTTGCTTGGTGCCTGAAGCTGGTCAGGATCAGAGCTGAGCAAGCTAAGAATAAACAGCAAAAGACTACTCCAGAGCTTGGCTTGGGCAACTGCTGGAGCATCAGCCACACTTGGAAACAGCATCAACAGATTGAAGGGGTTTGGCCTTCAAAACTGCAACAGATTGAAGGAGTTTGGCTTGGGAAAACTGTAGGAACAGGAGCAGCAGTTTGTGAGACAGCCTGGCTTATGCAAATGTAGAAATGGCAGCAGCAGGTTCTGATGGGATGTGTTGTTGGGGTACCTCCAAAAAATTTTAAACTGGCTGCTCATGTAATACCAGGGCCCTATCACCTATATGCTCAATTTATCACTGCATCTTGGAACTTCTCCATCAGAGTAGTAGAAAGCAAATGTTATCCTGCCATATAAGAGAGAGGGAGAAAGCAAACCCACTCAGCTTATTATTTACAGACCTATCTCACTGCTTCCAACTCTATCCATAATAGATAATGAATAAATTGGTTCACAAGCAACTGTTTAAGTACTTGGAGTTAAACAACATACTGAATGATGCTCAGCCTGGGTTTCATTCTCATTATTTCACTGTCATTGCACTAAGAAATTGTTGGAGATGTTTTCTCTGCCATGGATCAAAGTCTGTTTATAGGTGCAGCGTTTACTCCTCTGTGAAAGTCCCTTTTGACATGACCTGCCATTTTCACATGCACAAATGCATTTGAAATCAGTTCAAATAAAAGTAGTAGACAATTGTTTTCAGTCACATTTGCCTTCCAGGACCCTGATGGATTGCATTAGCAATGAACAGTCACGTATGCAATATAATACTGAGAAATCTTGTAGCTGGGTACCATATTGGCCATTACACGTTCATTAAAAGCTGTTGTGCATGTTAATGGGAAGATACAGTTCTCCGTGGTTAAAACACATGGAGTGGAGCCAAATCTCTATTAAAATTGAAAGCAAGTCTGAAATCAGAGCCTTATCTCTTACAAACAGCATCTCGTCTTTTTTTTTTTCCTTGTATGTTTCTGGAGATAGATACACACATACCCAGGAACAGCATCAGTGCAGTAGATTCCAGTGCTGTAGAAAGCAAAAAATCTAGGAGGAAGGAGAGATTTGAGTGAGAATGAGGTGCTCTAGTATACCCATAGAATTTCTTATTCTCACAAGGACAGTAAATCAATATTAAAACACCAAATATGCCAAACAGTTTTCCCACAAGAAAAATGCGTAGAATTGTCTTTGTATGATCACCAGTATATAACTCATAGCATAAAACAGAAGCTTGACTTGTGATGCTAATTGCGGAGCCATCAACCAGAAGCTCCTTGAAGTTGAATCATATTTAATAAGACTTCATCACAGCTCCTTAGTTTGAAGAAATTCTGGGTTTAGTATGACTCAGGTAGGCTGTGTGGCAAAACTGAAATACAGTTCAGAAGTACAGATTGGAGGGCTGGAGATTTAGGTGGCATTCCTGGTTTCACCAAAACCCTGAGAAGCCGTTTTCCTCTTTCTTTCCTCCTGCTTTTTTAATTTATTTTTTTTAATGAGGATTACCAGTTTATGAAACTTTATTTAAATAGTGTTAGGCACTAAGACTACTATTTCCTATTGTCTGGCTGACTGCTGTTGTGGGAACCCAGTGGATGGGTGGCAGTAAGGGTGGAAATAGCTGGAATTCAGGCTATGTGCATTTATCCATGATTTCTGGGATGAAGAATGGACACTGCTGAGTCATAACTCTCACTTGGTATTTAGATATATATATATCATATAGGATTAATTCTAAACATTAGGAATTCTGATCAAAAGTTTTAAAAAATTGACTTTTAAATACACATGTTGTAGTTCTTTCTTCTCCATTTCCTTCACATACATCTGTCAAATGAGATGGTGAGGACAGTGCAGATGCACTGGTATTAGATTTAATTTTTAACTCTTAAAAAAAAAATTAAGGCTGTGATTGCAGTGCAGAACACTTGGGGGAGGAAAAAACCAAAAGGAAATGCCCTCACAGGTTCCTTTTAGCTTGTGTTTGTACATCCTCTGACTTCCTCAGGTCAGGGTAAGCTAGTGGCTGTACTCAGCAAAGGGCATGGGAGGAATCCATCTCCCCTCCTTCTGGGCAGAACAACTGATTCTGTGCCAAGAAGGAAATTATTTCTTCTAATACAAGGCAACAACAAATTATGGTTTCCAGCCACAGAAGGTAGAAGTGAAGGGAAAAGTGTGTCTCTGAAGAACAATGTTTCTTGGGATTGTGATTGTGTCGTGTTTCTGGGGGCTGTTCTTGCCAGTGAAACAGTGAGTCCTCCCTCTCCAGGGCTGGCTGCAACTGAGCCATAAAGAGATCAGGCTGCTGCAGAAGAGCCACATGTCACAGCAGAAGCTTTACTTGAAAAAAACATCCAGGACCAGGTCTCTGTGCTAAAACATTCTGAACTCCTTTTGTTTAGTTTTGTTCTGTTTTCATTTTTAGGGAAAGGTGTGGGGTTTTTGTTGTTGTTGATTTTATTTTTCTCCCCCAAAGAACAGACATATAATGGCTTTTAATTTATCTGTGACTTGAGTTTGGATAGGAGCCCATGTGTGTACGTAGCTGAAGAAGGAAAAGGGTCAGATTTGAACAGTAGGCACAGGGGGCTTGTGAATTCATATCCTTATTTTGCTGATGGAGAGCAGTAGTACCTGGTGTGTTAGAGTTTAAAATAAAAATGGAGAGGTCTGTTGGTCTGTTTGTTGTCCCTTATGGACTGTGGTGATAATGAGAGGACAAAACAAGAGGTTTTGGGGTTTTTTAACTTCTTTTTTCCCCTCCTTTGAATTCTCAGACTGATTCAATAATACGTACACGATTTGTAGGTTTGTGCTTTTCTCCGTTCCGTCTTTTTTTGTGTCTGTCACTGAAATATATATGCAACTGTAATGGATTTCAGTACAGAACGTGTATCACACCTCTTGCTTTGTATTTTTATTCAGTGGCCTGTCTGTTTAGGCATCCTGGGAAAGATTCCTTCTTACAGACATCTATATCTGTTTGTTCTCTGAGCCTCCATAATGAATCTGGTTTTGTACTATCTAGAATTAATATGAATTGTAAAAAAGCTTTGTCAGTTCCTCTTATTTACTTTCCTTGGAGTTGTTCTATTTTGCCTTTGATGTTATAAATTTCATAAGCTTAAACACCTTAAAAGTTCATTTCAGGGAGTTTATCAGCAGAACATGAATATCCTCTCTTTTTACCTAAGTTCCTGAGTCAGCTGTGTGATTTATCTTTATGCTTCTGTACTTGTATTCTCTCTCCAGTACTGAAAGGATAGTATTTATATATCAGTAATTAATTAATGGTTAAGTGTTCTCATTGAAGTGCTGGGTTTGTAATTGGTGGTGGAGTATTTCAGTCATGGGTGCAGATGGGATCAAGCACCAAAAAGGGTCTAGGTTCTTGTTCAAAATCTATACTGAAAATGGATTCTGTTATTCTGAGGAATCCTCATTAATTCTCAGGCGGGTAAAAACTCTTTGTGGAGGCATTCCCTCTCACTCTGGGTGGGCCAGGAGGAAAGACAGAATGGAATAATTGGCCAGAAGTCATGCAGAAAAGAATTAAGTGGGCATGTTGTCATCCAAAAATATTTGTTGAGCTACCCATTCTCTTTCAGGTAAAGAGAGGTTATTTTAACTTTTTAGAATGATGCCCCATGTAACAGGGATCATGGACTTAATGCAGGAATTTTTTGGTAATAAAAGGAAAGTTTCTTCTCCACTGGCTGAAGACAAATTCTTGCACATTTCTTTCTGTAGCATCCCATGCTTTAGGCAGTGCTGCTTTTCTCTGCCATCTTCCTTCTTGTTTAAAAAGTCTGGCTAATAGGAACATGTGTTCTCAAAGCAGACTCTGAAAATGTGATAACAGGGCTTTGTTGGCTACAAAAAGGAGGAAAAATATGGAGAAATGGGAACTGATTGTGAAACAATCCTTTAATGTTGGGGAATTGAAATGCCTTTTCCAGCAGCAGCAAAAGATGGACATCTTATGATCTACTTTTGTGTCTTAGAACATTTCACAGTTCCTCATGAAATGGTTTTCTCAAGAGCAGCACGAGCCCACTGAACATTGCAGTGGCTGTAGAGACTGGATTTCTGCTTCAGTACCAGATTTTTTTTCCTCATTGTCCATGCCTTTGTGAGAAGCTCACGGTTCTTTTCGTATTTTGTACTTTTTGCATACAGAACAGAAGGTCAAAAGAGATGTGTTTCAGTGGGACTTTCTAGTCTGTATTCCCTCAAGAAAACTAGTGCTTGGAGACATATCTGGAATTTTCATATCAAGCTGCTGAAAGATAATTCATGACTTCACAAAATCTATGCAGGCCATATCTTCCTTCTTTGAGGATTAGCCACTCATTAGTATAAAAATAAACTTCATCTTTCTCGATTTGGGAAAGATCCTAGGTTTAAGGAGGTTGTGGAATGGACTGCAGGAATGAATTCTTCACAGACAATTTAATACAAGGAGATTTCAAATTTCTGTGCAAACTCCTGTCTCCTGAAAACTAGACAAAATATATAAGGGAAAAAACTTAAGAGAAAGGGAAAATCCTATTCTGCTTTCAGACTAACATTTGAACTATATTATTAAAAATGTATGAACTCCCTGAATATAAATTATCTGCTGAAGGAAGGATGGCAAGTCAAAGTTCTGACTCTCATCTTCCAATATTTCTTTACAGACAAGGTTTATAGGAAGAAGTAAAAAACTTTTATTATCCTGAATGAAATGGTTGAAAACCAGCAGACAAGGGTTTTGGGCATATGAAACCCCTTGCACTGTTATGAGCTGAATGTGCTGGAGAGAAATGGGCATAGGACTTGGAAATTTGCTGACCTTTATCTCCAATTGCAGATTATTTAAAAGGCAGGAAAATTGGCCAAACACATGCAAAAAGAAGGCCTCACCAATGAAGAGGTAATTCCACATGCTTGTCTGGTATCCCTGAAAAGAAGTTATCTCCCTTGGCCTCTGCTGGCCAGAAAAACATTACTGCAAGAGCAGACATAATGAAAACATCTTCCTGACGTGGTTTCAACTTTGTCTTTAGCTGTGAAACATGGAGCAATGATTGCATGCTCAGATCAGGGGAGACTGTGTATTAATCAGTTTGGGTTCATGGTTAGCAGCATATGCTTTCCCTCTGGAACAAAAGCCTTGGGAGCAGTGTGTCAGTGGAGGCTGTTTCTGACGTAGGTTTTAAGGTGAGATTATTTCACGTACAGAATAAAGATTGAGCCTTAGAAATGCAGCAACTGAAAATGGCTGGGTAACGTTTAGTGTTTGAAAATACATCATAGCACCAAATATTGAAAAGGTGGGGTGTTTTTCTTGTTTCTTTCATCTCTGGTGCCATGGATAAAGAGACTATATAGAAAAAAATGACAGCTTTTTTTAGTTTTGCCTTTGACTTCAATGGAAGGAACATTGGGCTTTTTGGCAGAGAATAGACTTTAAATCTTGCAAGCGACCATATCACAATTGCCTTTCCAAATGGAAAAGCACAGCTTTGCTACTGTAACTGAAACAGCCATGGATTTTAGGCTGTGCTTTATTTCTTTGATTACAGATATCAAACTAATTAAAGTTGGCTTTAACGACTCCATCCCCCTCGCCTGTACTTCTATTATAAAGGAGATGCTTTCCTCTGTTAAGCTCCTGCCAATTACCATTTCTTTTTAAAAATAAAAAATTCAGGGAAAACAGTTGATAGCCCACAAATACGTGGCCATCGAATTGCTGAGGTAACTAATGTAAAAGACATCTAAAGCTAAGAATCTATGTTAATCTACTTTTTGATGTGGTTATAGATTGAATAATAATTTATGTTGACCTGCTTTCCCCAATGCCTCATATTTATAAAGATTATAAATAAATTGTGGCTGAGCACAGAAGTAAATTAAGTGTTCAGATGCAGTGACTTTAGAATGTATTTATGGAATTAACTTCCTCTTTGATATACGTGTGCCGATGTTTCATGAACTGTAGGCAGTTCCCCTCCCTACTCATTTGTCAGGACATGACCTCCAATATTGCAAGTTTATTTTCTTCACAAAAATCTTCCTTCCTCAGAGCTGCTATGACACCATACATATAAAGTCTGGAAAAAGTTTTCATCTAGGTTTCCCTCTCTGTAAGGCCAGAGGTGAAAAAAGCAAAGATTTTTGGATCTCCTTGTAATGTGCAGAGTCATTTGCTGGGGAACCTCATGCTGGTTCATGTTATGCTGGTGGGTTTTGTGAAGGGGGATGTTTTCAATCATACACCAGCTTGACGGCAGTAATATATTTAGCATAAAATCTCTTGATTTTTTTTTTTCCCCAGAAGCCGAACTGCAGCAAAACCAGAACACGTAGATGGTCGTAGATTTTTGTGAGACTTTACATGCCATAATATTTTGGAATATAGGTTACAAAAGGGACAAGGTGATGAACACCTTGCTCATTCATAGACCCATGAGCACTTCTCTCTGAAAAGGGGGCTGCCACTTGCTGCCCTCCCCCTTTAAGGAAAGAGGAGGGAAAAAGAGAGTCTTGTTATAGGACAAGTAATGGCTTTAAACTGAAGGGGAGCCGTTTCAGATTAGGTAAAAAGAAGAAATTTTTTACAATGGTGAAACATTGGAACAGGTTTCCCAGAGAGGCTGGGGCTGCTGCATCCCTGGAAGTGTTCAAGGCCAGGTTGGATGGGGCTTGGAGCAGCCTGGGATGGTGGAAGGTGTCCCTGCTTATGGCAGGGGGTGAGACTGAATTGTTTTTAAATGTCCCTTCCAACACACCCTGTTCTATTTTATTAATTCCTCAGTTGTGGCTGCCATAGCCTTCTGCTTGATCCATCACAACTTCCTAGATCTGATGCCCCACTTACTCTGAACCTGGGAATGTGATTCATTTAAACTTTTAAAGGGAGATAATAGCAATGTAAATAAATTTTACAGTAACTCATAATGCTTTTAATAGCATCAATGTTGATAGAATTTTTCTACAAAGTCCCGAGGCATTTTATACAGCTACGCTATTAAAATAGGAAAAGTCATAAAATACAGAAGGCGTGTGTGGTAACAAAAGGACCTTAATCCTGTGTGAATCTGTGAACTGTAGGTCAGGATCTTAAGCATTATTCTCTTCAGGCTAAGCTTAGAAACATAGGTGGGTGAATAAAATATTTATTGTTGCTTTTGTGAATGAAGGCTAGAACTTAAAAGCAAATTTATTTTCACTAACGATCTCTGTACTAAAACTATTAATAGGCAGCTATTCATCATAAATTATTTCAAAAATCTCCAGTGCAGAGTTTGAAAGAAGGCTTGCCCAGAAAATTGAAGCAAGATCAGAAGTCTGAGCAGCTGTATGGCGTTAACTGGATGTTACAGTGTGTCTGTGAAGGCTGCATTCTCTGGTGCCCATTTGTGTCTGAAACTTCATGCAGGTTGTCTTCTTGGCCGTAGTTAAAGATGCAATTTTTTCTTTAATTCCCAAACTTTTCAGCTTCTCCCTTTCCATTCCACATCTGCTCGAGCACGTCCTGTGTTAGTGCCTGAATATCTGATTGAGTGGCCTGCACAAGATCTATCCCCAGAATTTTCAATATGTACCAAGTATTTGACTTACTGTAGGAGATCCTTGATGAAATATGCTGGAATATTGATAGAAAAGAGATAAATCTTATTTGGAAAGGTCAGGCAAAAAAAGAGTGTTACTTTGAACTCCATCATTTGGCAGATGCAATCTTGGGAAAAAGAGGGAGGGGGACAGGCAAAAGGAGTTTAATAGATTAAATATATTAGAACTTCTTGGATCAGATGGGGCTGTTTAACTTCTACCAAGGACAGCAGACAAATGGTCTGTAGAGATGTGGAGCCATTAGTCATCAGGTCTAACAAGCCAGCAGAAGGTGGATGAAAACAGACTAGAAAACAGACAAAAAACCCAAATGCAGTGTCTGTCTTCAGAAATGATGCAGCTCAGCCTCAACTGTCAAAAAAAATAAGGGGGAAAGAAATAATTAAAGTACTCTGAAGTTACTCTAACACTGCAGAGAAATACATAACTGCTGGTGTGGGTTTATTGAGAGCACATCACATCGAATGAGTCTAATTTTCTTTTACAACCGAGCAGCTTCTTTTGTGGACAGGTAAGAAGCTGGAGGTGTTAGAGATTGACAGGGCTTTGCTGAGGCCAGCCTATTTTCATGGCATTCTCACAAAGGCAGGCAGGGAAATGCTGGAGCTGTGCTTAATGGAGACCAAGACCGGCTGTATTAATGCACTCAGAGACCTTAGCAAAAGTTCAGTTCAAAATGGGGAAAAACTTGTCCCCAGAGACAGAGGTAGGAGTTATGTTGGGTCATAAACTGAGCGAGCCAAGGCTTTGATGTGCAAGATTTACAGTTAACCCTTACAGGTAAAAGTAATTGCCCTGGTAAAAGCTTGATATCTACTGTTTAATTTTGGGTACTGCACTTGGAGCAGCAGCAGGAGTGATCAGAGCCTCGAGAACAAGGTGGATAATGACTGACTGATGGACACAAACCAGAGACTAGAGCATGGAGGAAGGGAAGGCTGATGGAGGAATACACAGCTTCTGAAAACTTTAAGGATCTTGTAGGAAAGAAAGGTTCTAAGCTGTTCTCTGTATTCTAGGTGATAGGGCAGATTGCAAGGAGCATCAACTCCAGCAAAAAAGATTCAGGCTAGATAATAAAAAAATTATCTGCAAACTGTCTAATGATGCAGGTTTTTCTGAGGTGGTCTGTAAAGTGTCATTAGAGATCTTTAATTAAACAAATATTTATCTGATGCAATATAAGTTTATTTGAGCCTTCCTTTAGGCAAGAAGATATACATGATGACCTTTCTGGGTCCATTCTTTCCCCAGTTTTCTGTGATTCTATTAATTACTTTAGGAGATCAAGTGTACTGACAATTTTCCTCACATTTTGTTGGAGACTGGTAACAGATCTTACAATTCATCATACTATCCTGTGAGCTGGCAATGATATCTCTCTGCTAAAGCATTTACAAAATGCAAAATGAGTAAATAGTCTTTTAATGAAATGTATCCATGAAATGTAGACCATTTCCTCTCAGAATTGAATTAAGCATTACAAGTGATCAATAACTAGATTTCTGCATCTACTGAAAAGCTCTGCTGTAGAGTTATATAAATAGTTCAGAGTAAGAGAGTATGGCTGATATTTTATCACTGTGGCTCTGGAAATATCCAAAACCTGCTGGCTGTCTGAAAAGATGTGTGACTGAAGAGATTGATCCTCTTTCATCTGTAGGCTACTGGGTCAACTTTAGCCTAACCCCAGAATTATGGGTCATGCCTTCTATCACAGGCTACCAGAGACCTCTGCAAAAAAATGAAGAATCCTGAGCAGATTTCTGAGGCTCTGGCAAGTATTCATCATCCCTTTAGGAGAGTAACAAAAGCACTGAGTCAAAATCTGCAAGAATTAAGGCATGTAATTGAATATATCAGAAAAAAAGCAGCTTGACTTTTTAGATACAGTGAGCCTGCTTTGCTTTGACTTTAGTGGTCTTCCCCCAAGCTGGGTTAGAACACTTAGCTGTGGACATGTGTCAAGTGACTGTGCTGCTCCTGGTGCTGTATGTCCTTTACATACCAGAAAATCCCTTCAGTCCATAGCTGTGTGCCACTGATTCCCAGGGTCAGCTCAATATCCAAACACAAACATCCCTAAACAGGGAAGTGCATCATTTTCTCTAATGAAAATCTTCTTAAAAGATTAATCCACCTTGTCTGTTTGGGGTAGACATTGTGTATCATAAATGGAAGTATTTTCTATTTCAAAGATTCCTCTTCAATCAGAGGAAGCTTTAAAAAGTTACTTAATTGTTAATTAATTGAGAGTCAGAAATCTGTCTGCTATGAATATAATGGGAACCTAATATCCATCAATGAGACCAGTAGAGACAGAGATTGCTCCTTTCTTTAGGTTATACATGCTTTTAAATTTTCAAATACTTTTATTGCAGTATTATTCAGATTTTAACACTCACTGGCCTCTTCTTCAACCTTTAGTTTTCATGAGCTGCGTGTTCCACTGTGTAAACTGCGTCTGTTTCATCTACTGCTATTTATGTGATTGTTTTCATATTCCGCTTCTTGCTGTCAAAGTGGCTGCTTATTGTGCTGAAAGGACTCTGTTTCAGGTCTCCCAGCTCCATAATGTGTTTACATCTCACCCTTTTTCTAAAAGGGGCAGGAGAGGTCAGTGTCACTTGGTGGGGAAGGGAGGATGAAAGGTATTCGGCGACAGTGTCTGTGTCCATTCCAGCTTTGTACATAATGACAGTGGGGAATTTCAAAACTGTGGATGCAGTTGCACTTTTCCTTTAAAACAGCTTCAGATAACTTCATCTTCTCATCCCTTACTCCTCACTCACCAGTGAGCAGGGCACGAGCTCTCTGAGCCCTTTCTTGTCCTATTGAGAGCGCTCTGGTTAACGAAGTTTTCCAGACTTCTGTTCATTGTTTCCATCTGACCTGCACAGTTGACTCTTCAATTGCTTTGTGGTGTACATGAGAGTGTTTTAAGCTACCTGACTATTAAGGGCTGTCTATATTTTGCCACAGTGCTTCTCATTTTCATTTCTGTTTTGTCGCTGTTATAACTGGAAGCCGTAATTAACCACGTACTTCACATGTGTTACCTGTTACCAAGGCAATATTGTCTTTAAATCTGAGGAGGCGGATTTGCTTTCTTTATATCCCAAGTGCTCTATTCTGATTTCAGATCTGCACCTGCTTAGCAACAAGGCATGTCTGAGAGGCCAGCTGTAACTTTGGCTTAAAAGTACAGCTGAGTCAAGATGTGATTGTCCTTAACAACACCAAAGCTCAGACTCTAAGTACTTAGCAGTACATCCACATATTAGAATTATATTAGACCCTTAGGCCCCAGTGGGGTCTATTTTTTTCTTAAAAAATCTTTTGTTTTGCATACAAAACTGTGTTGGTCTTTGCATGGAGTAACCAAATTATGATTTATGATTAATGGAGTGATCTATATTTATATAGATATTACAGTATGTACCATGTCAGAAACCCCATTCTTGCTACAGTCTAAGTGGCTGAAACATGGAGCATGTTTTGCCTGGTGGAGCGTAAGGGAGAGGTAAACATGCATTTCCCATCATGCCCAATATTTTTTTTAGAGTAGGAATAGTTTTTCTTCTCAGTTGCCTTGTGTCCATCTGCTATTTCCTGCCAGGCATCCCAGCACATGCACAGTTATACAAATAAGTTGCCCTCTCCCTTACCTTATCCTGAAGAGCTATTCTGGCTCCTCTAGTTCTCTACTTTGAGGTCTTTAACTAAACTCTTCTGTGCCAGGGAGAAACTCTGTGCAGATGAAAAGCAGACTGTAGAAGGACATAATAATTATACCAGCAGAAAAATGTCAGCAGACTAATGTAGGTCCCCTATAGGGGTTTGAATCATCTTATGAAAAGTGAAGCCATTAAATAAAACAAAATGTTAGAGATTTTGTTGGGAGTGACAGTAGCAGCAAAATGTTCTTCCTGCTGTATCTCTGACGTTCGGCAATTTTTGGCTGAGTGAAAACAGCAGGCTATCTTTCTGACTTAGCAGAGCTCAGATGTACATAAAGGTTTCTTAAGGAGAAAAATGCGAACCTTGCCCTGGCAGAAGTACTTGTCGGGTATTTTATCATAAATTTTTTAAAAATAAAATAATCTGCAGCACAATCCTGGGAACGAATGAGCTCAGAGGCGCTGCAGAAGCTTGCCAGGATCATCTGGTCTTTTGCCTTTGAATGCAGGCTCAATTAAAACTCAGAATTACAAGGCCAATCTATGTAGTTTTGTTAATGGGGGAGAAAATAATCAAATGCTGGAAAAATACCTAGTGATGTGTGAGTCCCACAGTTCTTACAGAATTAATATTCATGATTTTACTGTGTTTATCCAAACTTACTGTTTATAACTACTTATTAATAAGTCTTTTGAAAGACTCCTGACATTGCTCATGTTCCACTGAAGGAGAAATGGAGGCTCTGTTCACAGAGTTTCTGTGAATAGGCTCTCGCTATTTGAAGAGGAAAAGACATATTCTTTGACAAGTGTGCAAAGAGGAAAAAAAACTGTCTGTGAGTGGGAGTCCAGTTTTTTCCCCTGTATCTCACTGAAAGCCTGGAAGAAAGGAGTCTTACATTACATCAACCACAAATGACATGAGAATTTTCTTTAAGTTACTTCTGAAGCTGATACCCAGGAGAATTGTTCAGGCAGAAGATATTTTTAAATTTTCAAAGAAAAGTCAGAGTGTAACTTTTGTTTCATTCTCACAGTTCCTTTTTAATCTGATCTGTCTCTGCTGGACAATGGACAATGTTCTTATAGATGAGCCTTTTCTGTCCTTTTTGTCCCTCCTTCCTAATGTAGTGTTAATTCTGTGACAATAAAGTCTTTGTTGCTGAGGTCTGTGTGAGGCAGGTGTTCCTTCACCCTACACCAGGTAGCACTAGCTCTCAGAGGGATTTTTCCAGAGAACACAATAGCTTGAGGAGAAACTTCTGGTGCACCCTTTAGAGGATGTACTGTGTGAGCTCTTAAATCAAAGCTGTTAATGGTGATGATGTAAAAACTTTGAGCACCAACAGTGCCAGGATATCTTACAAGACCTGCCACTCAGCACAGTAATAAGGGATTGTTAGGATGGTTGGGGTCATTATTTAGTCCAGCTCTAATTAAACTACGGCTGCAAGGGCTGATGATCAGAGGTGGATATTAAGGACTGATAGGTGGGCCAGTGCTGAGTCTATAAGATTGTGCAGGACAAACCAGTGGCCAATTTTGTGTAAAACACAGCGTTGTTTCTACCTTGAGATTTTTCCTGGACATTTGGTTGTCTTTGGGAATTACTTAATTTGTGTGTTACATCCTACTGGTAGAACCCATAAGGCTTGGGCAAAGGAAGCCCAAGCTCTGTTCTGGTTATCAGTACTTAGCTGTTTAGAAGCCTCGTGTTTTCCCATGCCTCACTTGCAGCCTGAGGTGGTTTCTGCATGCTGAACTAATAGGGTTTGGAGCTCCAACATCTTTATGGCAGTGATTAATGCAGGGGCCAGAAAGCACCATTTGGTTTGAAGGTCCCGCAGTCAGCCACAGCCTCATCTCAGCCACGTTTGTGTCATGTAGTGGAATTTCACCAAAGCAAAAGGCTTTATTCTGGGTCTTCTACAATGTCATTGAAATCAGGTTCTGTCTCAAAGCATAAAGATCTGACATTAAAAAAAGCAAACAACCAAACCCATACATTTTTAAATTAAGCAAAAGATGTAATGTGGGTAGTAAGTACAGTCACCAGCTCCTTGATGAAAAAAATGACATTTTAAAGAACCTTCCAGCATCATAACTGACCTCAAACCACACCCTTGCAACAAGACAAAACCTGAAAATCAACGGCTCAGAGTGGCCACATCCGTTCTTCCTTTTTGAAAGAAGGCTCAAGTGACATAAAGACCTTGTGGTTTTGGTTGTCTGCTCAGCAATGTGACGGCTTCAAGTATCTTCCAGTTCCCATAAAAATAAATGAGAATAATATGTGTGGTGTATGAATGCATGGCCTAGGACCCTGCTGCAAGAGCAGCTCAGCAATGCAGGAGAGTGAAACAGATTTTCCTATGCCTGGGCTGAAAGGTGTTCCAATTACAAACTGCATTTAGCAGAATACAGCTAAATAAAAATTGCCTACGTCATATACTGCAGCTAGATATATTCCTGAAGCACTTTAAATTAAAAAGCCTTTATGATTCTAAACAACCCATATGTCTGTCAAAGCTGTCATTGTGCTGCAGCAAGTAAAGAAAACAAAACTTAATTTGTGATGAAGCTTCCCCTGGCTGAAAGCACAAGTCTTCCCCACCCTCTGCTCACAATTGCAGTTCGCTTTCTCTGACTCCTTATAAAATGCTTTGCGTTTCCTTTTTGAATCACGTCAAGTTAATTTTATGGCAAACAATCTCTGTTTTCTGAAACACAGAGAAGAAATACAATTATTGCTGGGTGGAGGGTGAAGGAGGGTTGGAAGCCAACTGAACAGGATGCTGGTAATTGTTTTTTGGGCACCGGTGCTGGGAAGATTCCAGCCACCTAAGCAAAAAATATCTCAGAAATGTAATTAATTATAAATGGGCAGCTTTGTAGTATAACTCCAAGATCAGAAGGAGAAAGCAACATCCTACAATCAAAAATAATAAAAAAAACTCCAACAAACATTACTCAGCAGATGATAATTTTGGTAAATAATCCACTGTTTGGTCCATTATGTACGTAACTACAGAGATGTTCCCTTGCTTTAGTTTTCAAATTTTTTTGAAGGGACAAGGTGAGATTTTAGGATGTCTAATTTGACCTCATTCTGTTCCTACTGTGATCAGTGGGGTGTTTGTCATAGGGACAATCTGTTGAGGCCAAATCAACACATTGGCAGCTCTTACCCAAAGGTGTGATCCTCACATCAATGTGCCATTCTTGTTCCTGTAAATCCATCTATCCAATCAGTTCAGCTCTACTTGCCTCTATGGAGGCAACACGAGGCTCAGGATTGACTGAAATGCCCACTCTGCTTCCTTTGCTCATGGGGACTGTTTGTAACTTGTTTGTTTTGTTGTTTCTCATGTACAATTGTTTTCAATTACTTTTGATGTAAGTGGCACTACAGGCAAGCGAGGCTGGCAAGATCTGGTCCTCATTGCAAACATTTCACACTTGTAATCATCTAAATTGCCTTGTGAAATTGTTCATTAGATAAAAATTAATAAATCCTATAAGCGAAATCAAACGCACTGTTAGGCTGTTGACATTAAATCTGGCATAAAAACATGGTTGTAAATGAAGTCATCTGTGTACACATTGATGTGGGGCCAAACTTTGAGGTCCTTGAACAAATTTTAAACCACTGTTTACTCTGGAATGTCTTTTGAATGGGAGTGAAAATAGTGGTCTAAGTTGCAGCTCCAAGAGCTGTTGGTGAAGATTCAATTTTTTAAAAATTTAATTTTTATATAAAAACATCCCCCTGCTGCATGCAGGGTCTTGAGGAGAATGGGCTTCACCATTTCCCTGATTCTGACTATCCAAAAAATATCAGTGTGTAAAATAGTAACACAAGAGTGATTTCTGTGCAAAGCTTCCTGTCTGGGACCTTGGAGACTCCGAGTTTGGGAGGGTGACATGGCACTGAAACTGGCTGATTGTGCAAAATTAGTGGGTAGCACCCAGCACTGTAATTTCTTCTTGTTTGGCCATTTGAGAAACCCAGAGGATTCAGGTTGGCAATGAAGGTCACCACTGGCTGGCTCTCCATCAAATATTGCAAGTTTTTATGTCCATATACCTACTAACGTTCTAATAGACCTTAGGGTTGCCTCAAGCTGTAGTTTGGTGAGAAAGATAGGGAACTAAAGTAAAGGTTTATATTTAATTGGAATAGTAATGAGAGGAAAATACTTTTCTCATTCGTTACAGGATGAAACCCAAATAACACTTTTCAAATCAATGGAGCTACTTCACAATCATATCAACAACTCTGAAAACTGAGCTTGGCCTCAAGCTTTGGAGTTTTGTAGTCACTGTAGGGAAAAAAATGGCTTTGAGTTGTCTTGGATGAATTAAAAAAAGGTTAGAAAATGAGTGATTCTGTAAACATAATTTTAGTCCATCGACAGATGGGAGAAATGGAGAACAGGTTGTAAAAGTATAAGCTCAAGCATTATTAATATTGTACTGTTGCTGAGCCAACTTGTAGAGGAACTGAAAAAAACATCCCATTGGTTAAGTAATCACTACACATATGCTTTTGGAGATTAATACTTGGGAGTTTTCAAAGCTTTTATATGTGTCAGTTCTGCTAAAAGGATGAAACTGCAAAAATGCACTGGTAGCAAGTTTAAAGCATTAATAGTGATGTCAGATGCACTTTAAGGATAATCACGACTCCTTTGCATCCAGTAGACCTCGTAGTCTCAGATATGGAAATCAGACTTTTGACAACCAAAAATGTTTGAGAAAATGGGCAAAAACCAAAGAATGCTGTAGAATATTTTCAACTCTGGTAGTTATTTCATGCTTTGGTTTTGAGTGCTCTGTTTTGTGCTACACACAAACCCTACTGGTGATCTCTAAAACTGGTTGCATAATTACTGTGGCTTCATACCTTTCCTATCATGGTTACTGAGTTTTTTAGGGTCACCTTTATTTTTCTTTTTAAGTAATAGCACTGCTTTATTACAGGAGAGTATTAAGATATTTCAATAATCACAATTAGATGTAACTTTGAGTCCTCAAAAACTGCCTCCCTAGAAGTTACATCAAATTCGTGTTTGGGGTAATAACATTGATTGAGATTTACTTACAACTGCATGATTTACCCATGTGTTTAATTCTAGGTAGAGTTTGGATGTGTGACAAGATGTGCAGATATAGGAAACCAAAGTTTTCTATCCATGAGTTTTTGTATGGTTTTGGAATGCCTTTATTCCATGTTACGCTCACTGATGGGCAGCTGAACTCTTTCATCATTAATGAAGGGGACAAAGCTCAGCTACTGGCCAGTTTGAGTTTTAAGATATGTGATTTAAAAATCACGATGCAAAAGAAGATTTATTTTGAGTGAGATCAAATTTGGCCTTGATTTAAGTTTGTTTATTAACAAATTGAGTCCTTTGTGAGAACCAGATGGGGAAATCACCAACACCTCACAGGCTCACGCCCCCTGCTTGAACAGTCACGGTGTCAAGCTGTGCTCATAGAGATTTGTAAGATGAGAACATATTTAACTCTTTCACCAGATTGAAATGTATTAAAATACAACAGTAAAAACCTAGGGTCTTATTTTGATGTTTTGATTGTTAATAGTTAGTGCTGACTGGGACTACTCAGGAAACTCTCTCTGGGTACGGAGGTGGCTGCAATCATGATGAAAACTGGGTCAAAATTATCAGCTTTTAAAAATCCCCTCAAGTGTCTGTTTGCCTTGCTGGCAAAATACAAATCTGTGAGGCTTGTTTCTGGATGTCTGGATTCAATGCCTAAATCTGTAGAGGAAGACTGCAGAATCCTGATTACATAGGAGGCAAATGAGGCCCACAGGAAGTCTCTTCCTTAGTTTTCCCTTACAGTACCTAAAATTCCAGATGGAAATTTAACTTTCTGACACAATTAACCTAAGGACAATATTATTGTTTAATATGATTATGGGTTGCATGAGTCTAAAGAGTTATATCTTGTATGTGAATGGGTCCACTTTGAAGCCAAATATTTATGGGAAATAAGAACAATTGCTAGATCAGTGAATTAAGGTAAAAAGACAAATCAGCTCAGGAAGCCCCAGGATTTCAGCACTAGAATATTTGCAATTTCTTTATTTTAATGCTTCCATCTATTATTTTCCTGGTATTCAGTAAATGCCCTTTCACACCTACAGAAGGAAGAAAATGCTCTTACACTGTTAAAACAGTGGCCACTAAATACAGAAATATCTTTTTATAGTATGGCCAATGTATTCCATGATATTGGTAGAACAATATTTCAGTGGCTATTTAAAGTTCCCTGTAAGGTTGCTCAAGAGGTTAATTTAACTCTTGACAATATCTGCTTTGATAATAAAAATAATCTCAGAAAGAATTAAAATAATTCCAATAAGATTTTAAATTTTCTACTCTAGTAATATATAAATTTCTTGAAATTTTAACACCTCAGTGTTTCATCCATTCTATTACTCTAGATGGATTTTTGATTCCATTCAAGGGAAAAAACCGTGGAATATCTTCAGAATCACACCTGCTTCTACCAGAACCATAAGATTTGTTTTAGAGATTAGTATGGATTATTCAAAGAAGGTGAAATAAATGCTTATAGTCAAAATAAAAAAAAAAAGGGAAGATGAAAACTGAAGTTTAATCACTTCAAGAAATTATTAGGTGTTGCTTCTGAGCTAAGTTGTCCCTCACTTTTCCACAATTTTCTGTCAGGAGGCCTTCAGCTGCCCAGAACCCTTGAAAATCAAACCATTTTCACAGAGTTCAAAGTATGAAGTTGCAGTCCTTTTAATATATATGCCAATAACTTATTGATATTTAATATGCATACTTATATATCTCTTATTGATGTAACTCCTGCTGTTATGAAACTTTAAGCTACAATCATGTAGTGAGTAAGTAATTAATCCAAAAAGAAAACATAAAGATCTTATCCTGTGCCTCAAAACTCCTGGGCATCTGCACTTTGCTTTCTGTTCTAAAGGTTGTGGATGAGGATGTGAATTTTGGAGCTAAGCAAGCTGACAATTTCTTTTCAAAGTCATCCTTTCTGCAATTCATTTTCAGCCTTTTCAGTCTCCCTTGGACAGTCACAAAAGACAGCTTTATTATGCAGTTTTCTTCCTCTATTTTTGTACATATCATTTTCTGTTTGTCATGTTTAGGGCACCTTCATTTCCTCTGTCTCACAGAAGCAGAGATGATTACATTAAGCGTGGAAGCCTTCTCTTTTTACTTTTGGTCAGTAAACCATAGAATTATTTTTCCATTATTCTTCATAAGTTTTGGTGGGGTGGTTCTGGTTGAGCGTTAATGTGGCAAGACCCACGTGGTAACAAAGAGCTACTATTAGAAGCTAGGGAAGGGTAAACTTGTATTAATAAAGTGACTTTATGTTGTCCTTGGGAGATGTATTAGGTGCTTGCTGCCTTACAGCATCTTCCCTTCTTATAAATCCCCAGCAAAAGATGTGGGAGTTAAAGAGACCAGAATATGTTTTCAATCCTGTTTAATCACTGCAAGTAAAGGGAAGGTATTAGAAATACCCCTGAGGCTAATCCTGACAAATCACCCTCGTTCTGAAAGGTAGAACTGATATGTGAGGCCGTGTTACATTGGAGTTTCCACACGTTGCAGAACCTGAGTGAGCCTGAAGCCGCCAGCCTTACGCAGAAACTTGGTGAACTTGATCACCTGGATGCCCAGCCTAAAGCTCTTAAGGAATTCAGGCATTGCAGTGGTGGGGATTAGGTGGATAATTTATTGGCCAGAAGGTTAAATCTGCTTCTCAAGATGGGAATGCCAAATTAACAATCACTTCAGAAATGTGTCTACCTTACCTTCCCGACATACAGAGCTCTCCCCTACCCCTGCCTTCCTGTCCCCTCTGTGTCTGCCCCAGGGCAGGGCCTCTCCTGCTGCCAGTGCTGACCCTGAAGGTGAAGGACAGATGTGTCACCCTGTTCTTCTGAAGTTCTTCTAAGCCTTCTGATGTTTACATTTTTGTAATAGAGTTTCTCATGCATTTTTCATGTAAATAATGATTGTTCTGCATTCCTTTCTAGAAGAGAATTGATAGACTGCTAGTTTGACCAGTGTAGTTAGAGAAGACAATTTCATCCTCCATTCCATAGTCACTGTTAGAATTCTATAAATGTTGAGATCTGTAAATAAATGCCCTCTTTTTGCCTTAGACAGCGTGTGAGTTTATGTCCATTTCGTGTTGTATTGCAACACTGATGGCTGATTTTCCCAAGCTAAAACAACTGCCCAGGTTCCCAGCTGAAAACGCCATGCTGCAGAATGTGCTGCGTGGAACAGCTGCTCCCAGCTCTGTCCTTGCTCTCTGGAGGTCCTCTCTCCTCACATCATCCATGGCTCCACCTGAGCGTGTGGAAAAATGTGCCCACCCATGTTTGTGGTGCACATGTGGGGAGGGGGCTGCCTTTCCCAGAGACCCTCAGAGGTGTGGTAGAGGTGCTGCATCTGCCAACCCATTTCTGGGGCTTGTTCTGCTCCACCCAGTGCCACATTGGCAGATGGGAGCATCTGCCCTTGCTGTCATAGCCATTCAGCAGCAGCTAAAGATGAGATTACATATTCCAAAGTCACAAACGTCGCTCCAGAGGATAAATCAAGGTCTTATTTAGTTAGAAAACAGAAACAAACCAAATATTTTCATGCAGTGGACTTTGGGAAAAGCATTCTGGGTTGGAACCCTGTTAGTCACACTACCTGAGGACTTCAAAACTGTATCCTGTTTGACAAACAGGTGCTGTCCTTGGAATCTCTACAGGATTTCCAGATGGCTCTGCATCCAACATGGCCATTCAGGAATAAAACTGTTCTTCCACTTGCACTGATTTCTCAGGTGTGGTATTTGGCTTTTACTGTAAACATGTGCGTCTCATTCAAAAATTGTGAAAAATCTTTCCTGGACTCAGCCTTAAATGAATCCCTTGATTTTTAGAGGTTTTTTTCCTTCTTTTGTTAGAGAAAATGGGTTTAAGAGAGTTTAATGCCCTTCACCTTCAGCCCTCAAAATTCAACCATACATAGCTGGGAAGTGATTTTGATTTCCTCGCTGGAAAATAGTGTGTGAAATAGTCCTTCACAAGGACATATTTCCCAGGTGAGGAAGCCCTAAATAGTTCACCCTTTGCATCTGTTTCTTCCCATACTTCCACTTCGCCTAGGAAGCCCTCACACCTCTTGCCTTCCCCTCTCCTTGTCTCTGCCTCCTCTTCACCCATACTTGAGACCTGTTTTGAATCTCATACTTCCCCTTGAAGTTTTTCCACACCCATCAGCTTGCACATCCCTGATAACCTCTTCCATTCACTTTCTGAGGGATAAAACATTGAAATCCCACTGCCTGTACATACATGTGTGACCACCCAAGTGAGCCAGGAGGTGTTTCCTGCCCTGCTTAGATGGACTCATATTTTGTTTCCATCGCTCAGGGTGCCGTTTTGTGATTCCCAATTTGCCAAGAAGAAAAAAACCTCAAACTCCTGCTTTTCATTTGCTGAAATATGCAAATGATATGGCTACAAACCCCTAGTAGCTAAGATGTTTGTGAACTTTTTTTTTGTTTTCCCTCTCTATTCTGAGTGCAAGCTTGTAAAGGGCTCACAGGAGAGACTTGTTGTGGTGCTGTAAACTGGGTCTTGCTCTAGTAACCTGGTGATCTACTGACTCAAGTTGTTCTCAGGGAACTTGTTTTTAAATTAAAAAGAAATAATCATAGAATAACTTCTCTAGAAAAGCCCTTGGAAAACAAGATTGACCAATTCTGATTTAGCTTTTGCTATGCCTTCAGTGTGTAATTTGCTCCCCCTCTAGCCCCTGGTTGCCTGTGTTTACATCCCTGGACTGTATATTGCTGTTTGCCTAATGAAATGCTGCTCTGGAAGATTTATGGGTGCACATTAATAGAATAATTAAAGGTCTTGGAAAGTCTCAGATGAAATCTGTACCAGGTCAGGAGGGAAAAAGGAGAGAGGGGGGGAAGTAAGAGATGGGAGGAGATGGGGCAGTTGGGTGCCCTGACACTTGGGGTGCGGGGTGCGGGTATGGGAGCGCACCGCAGAGCCGGGGCGGTTCCTGGGCAGTGTTTGCCCTCGGGGGTGAACACCCAGCACAGCAGCGTCCTTCCGACCTTTGCTAACCCCGCCTGCGCCGGGGCTGCGCGGGAGGGAGGGCGATGGGCAGGGAGGAGAGGCGGGAGCAGAAGCGGAGCGTGGGGCACTGCCCGCACCCGGCCGGGGCAGCGCCAGCCCCCCGCGCCTTAACGCGGGCACAGCGGGGCCAGCTGTGCGCGCTCCCCCGCGGCGGGGCCGCGCATCCCCCGGGCCCCGCGGGGGCGCGCACGGGCGCGGTGTGAGCGCGCAGGTGCCGCGGGGAGCGGAGCGCGACTCCACCGCAGCGGCGGCGGCTGGGCCGGCGGATGGATGGATAGATGGATGGCTGGCTGGGAGAACATCCCGCCATCCCATTTGTGCTCTCCTCACACATCTTTCCTCCCTGCGTTTTTTTTTTTTTTTCTTCCTTTTTTTCTCCTTTTTTTTCCTCCCCTTCAAAATCTCCCTGGGAATTTTGATTTGCATGGCTCTATTTTTTTTTTTTCCCCCTCTTCTCTCTCCTTCCTGCTGAGGATACGTTCTGCTTGCCAAGTTTGTAGTGACACCTCTCAGATTTCCCCGCTCCCGGTTTTTTGGATCTGTTACAGTGCCCGGTTGTATACAGACGTACTGTATTTTTTTCTGCCTTTTTTATTTTTTAATTTCTTTTTTCAAGAAAATGGGAATTCTTTGGGAAGCTAATGGATGCTGAGGAGGACGATCCTTTAAAAAAATCTCCTTTTAATCTGTAAATGAGGTGTAAGAAGAAATTCTTAAATTCAGCCATCAATTTAGCTCCATGTTAAGCACCTCGAAGTATTTATGATTGCAGAGCAGGTACAAACAAGGATTAGGAATAAGGTAAGGGAGATATTTCTGTCTTTGAGGCAGCAGCATTTGCTCAGGGTTATCAGCAGCTTTTTTTTTTTTTTTTCTTCTATAGAATCTGAGCTGATTTATTTGCATTTTCGGTGCAGTTCTCCCGTCCTTCCGAGTCATTTCTAATACGTCTGCGTGTTTTCCATCACTAAAACATACATTCCTTTTCCCTGGCTGCTCAGGATTTGGGAGTTTCTTGACTGTGCACATGTTTTGGCTGTTATTCGGTAACTGCTTAAAACCACCAATCCTCTGTTTAAAATTATTTCTGACCTTGCACTTTCTCTACCCAGCAGGATTCCTGAAAAAAAAAAAAAAAAAACAACAAAAAACAAACCACCAAAGCTATAGAAAAATGCGACACAAAAGCTTTTTTTTCTTTTTTTTTTTTTAAGATTTGCCTTTAAAAAAGAGACAGAAGTAGTTAAAATTCCCTGAGGGAAAACAGGGGAGGGCGGGGGTGGTGGTGGTGGTGTATAATAATCAGGTTCTCCCTCTAAAAGCAAACGAACTCCCCTCCCTGCTCCCTCCCCAGGGCTGAGCCGGATTTCTGGTCCTATCGGGGCTCCCCGGGGTCGTGGGATGCAAGGGGGAAGAAATTCCTGCTGGGAAGGAGGCACGGATCCCCTGCTTCCCTCCGGGATGCTGCAGGCTGCTCTCCGTCAGCACGCTTTACTAATTTTTGTTTTATCAGCCCCATTTAGGGATATAAATGGCACAAGCAAGGATATCAATTACCAGCTAACGGCGGCGATAGCCCGTGTTTTATGGGATTTAATGATTTCTCTTGTTTTGAAAAAGCTCTTGTGACGCTAACAATAAAGAACTCCATAAATCATCGAAATGAATTGTGCTCCAGCAAAGGCAATTTTTAGTCTTTTGCTGGGTATCTCCAGGTCCCGATAATTAATATTGCATTAACAGTTGTGAGCTTGTTTGTGCTAATAAAGGTGCCATTACTGAAAAGTGGCTCTCTGGCCATGGGTCCCATGTTTAGTGAACTCCCAGGGAGTGCCTGAGCTGTGGCTGGCTGCTGTCCTCTCCTCTGGAATCACATCAGCTGACTGGGCAGTGAGCCTGGTGTGAGCATACCTGTGTGGGTATAGGACACCTTCCTGGCACTGGAAAGAGTGAAAAACCCATGGACAGGCTGCTCCAGCCAGGCTGAAAGCAGGAGGTAATCATCACTTAGGCCTTCTGATTACATGTTTTGATTAAAAGGCAAGCAAATGAAGTTCACTCTCTTCCCCCCGCCCCCCCTTTTTTTTTTTTTTTTGTAATTCTGATAATTCTATCATCAGCTTTTTAAACCCTCTTAAAAACAAGCAGGAGCTGTGGAGTTCAATCCTTCAGCAGAGTAGAGCAGTGTTCCTGCAATGCTGTGAGGAAAGCTCCTCTTTCATGTTATCCTTTTCTGTTGCTTTATTTCCACCTTCTTCTGCTTTGATGAACACATCTCTTTTCAGCTGTTATTTACAGCCAAGCTGTACTGAAAGGGCTGGAATAAAATAAGGGATATCTCCTTATCAAGGGAAATGTGCTCTCTGAGTAAAGTTTGGCTGTTTTAACAGAATTTTTAAGCCACAGGTTCTGTATTTACCTGAGTTCTCTTTCCACTGCCTTTAGCATGGCCTGCACTTGGTGATGCAAAACCATCTGTAATTTGTGTATCACCTATGTGGCTCACTGTGTGTTCAGTTAAAGACCCACTTAGAGCTGCCCATAAATCCTTCACTGTGCAAAAACATTAATCAGAGGTTGAGCAGGTGCTGGTTCAGTTCCCCACATGTTTGGGTCAAGAGTTGCTGGGTATGATAGCATTATATAGATATGCTGAGTCCGCCAGAAATTGTTGCCATGGTTTTATTTTGTTCAGTCTGGTAAGATTGAACTTCTTGTGGCTGCTGAGTAGGCATTTGAGTGAAGTTAATGGAACCAAATCTGAGAAGTTATTTCATGAAATGTATGTAGATTTTAGTGCTTTCTCTGAGCTTCTCTGAATGGAGTGTTTTATTACCATGAAATAGTTCAGAGATGCTGAGTTCAATCCTGCTCTCCTTATTCAAGCAAAAATTTTCATAGCCTTCATGAATCTATACATAAAGATGTTTTCAATAAGAATTTCTGACTGTGCAATCGGGCAGTTTAGATGGTAACTTTGATGCCAGTGTTTCTTATTTAAAGTTAATTTGTCAGGGTTAGAAAGTTTGCTGTTTATCTCCATAAGCTGGAAAAGGTCAAGGAGTGTTTCCTGTGGTGTCATTGGTACAGCTCCTGTCATTCCTCTTTGCCAAGGAACAGCCACTCAGTGAGAACAGACTTGCATTTGAGCTTTTAAAATGTCTTTCCTCTGAGCATCAGGAACATTTAGAGAGCTGAATTGGTGACTCACTAGACGGGTTGTCTGCATCCCTTGTTACTGCTCATTATCGTTTGTATTGCGTGCATTTCAGCATAATCTAGTTCTTGAATTGACAGGTCATTGCTTGAATAAGTTCTTTGTTTATTTTCCTGTTTGCTTTTCTATTTGAATGTGCTTGTTCCCATCACTGTAATAATGATAATTCCTTAAGCAACAGTGGGTTGCAAGCAAATCCTTGTGTTCATGGGTCAACAGTGATTCGTGACTGTTGGATCCTAGTGCTGAGCAAGGTATATGGCATTATTTAAATTAATTATTATTAATTAAAAATAGGAAATCTACAACCATAATTTCTGGTCCCATGCACTTCCTGTTTAGTTCTTACTGTTCAATTAGCCTTGGGATTTTTTTTTTTCAGATGGTAAACAGTGTTTACAGAACTCTTGTACTTTAATCCATAGGATGAGAGTCTGTAATTTTGCAATGGAAAAGCAGAGAGAGAGAGTCTTTCAAAGAAATTCATTTATTATACCCAAGTCCATGGCTACTAATGGCACAGTTTGATCCCACTTCAATTTTTTATTTGAAATCTCCTAGTGCTTTTCAGCAGTGAGGAGTTACCAGTATATCCTAATTATTTCTGATGGAAAGCACCTGAAATGGGAGCAATCTGAGATTGTGCAGTGGTTCAGTAGTCAGTGTAGGTAGTGGACCTGTGGCCTTTGTTGGTCTCTTCCAGGCTGTAGCCACCAGATGAGTGGTGGCTTCTAAAAATGTTGCAAGTATTTGTGAGGAAAAGGAATGAATGCGTAAAGAAATAAAATGTTTGAGACCTGGCAGAAATAAGCTTCACTCAAAGAAACAGAAGTGTGCATAACAACATTTACCCACTTTTGGCAGTGGTTTTACAAGTTTCATGAGTGGTATGGGATGTCAAATGCTCATTTAGTGGTTGAAGAGATGCTGGGCCACCAGCCTGGCCTCAGCCAAAGACCTCCAGTGATGACCCCTGCACTCTGTGGAGCAGTGGGACACTGGGGCACCTGCCCTGTCACAGCCCTTCAGTCTGGGTATCCTGCTGGCTGTGGTGAGCATTCCACCTGCAAGGGCAGGAGGTGCAGGGCACCAGCTGGGATATGTGGCTCCATTCTGTTACTTCTACACTCCCTCAATCCCATCAGAGCCAGCAGGATGAGCTCAGTAAAGTGTGCTCAAGTTGTGACCACTCCATGTGGTGTTTGTCATGGTTTAGAAACCCAGAACTGATGAAAGCTGCTTTCCCAGAGGTTTATGTCTACCAGAGTCAAACCCTTCCCCAGACAAAAACCACTGATGAGTGTTTTCTCTCTTTCTTGTGCCCAGTAGTGTGCTGGAGTTGCTCTTCTCTTTAAGAGAAGTTGACTGAACTATTCAGAGTCTTGCAGAGTTCCTAGTACCTGTTCTGTCACTTAACTGTCAGCAAATTTGGAGGCTTCTCGGAGAGTTTGGAGTGAATCTGATTAAGAAATGTGTAGAAGTGCACACAAAGCCTGGTTGTGAACATCTTGCTGTGTTAGAAAACCAAATTAAAACTTCAGGCTTGCATAGGACATGCATTTTCTTGTGTAGAAAGTTGGAAAACTCTCACTCATATCAAAACTTTGCAGTGCACAGGATAAGAGTTTGCTGCTGCTGACAGCTGGAGAGATTTCTCCTGGGCTTCATGTATTGGTGGTCCAAGCTTTAAGTTCAACATCTGTCTGAGCGAGGTCCATGTGGGGAAGAGGAGTAATTGCCAGGAATCTGCTGTATATCCAGTTAAGGCTATAGCTTTGCATAAATAGGATTAAAGCTTCACAAGAGACCAATTTTAGTTGTGGAAAAGACCAGGTTGTTTTGATGCCAGATGTGAGGTTTGATTTCTGCAACTTTGTAGGAAACAGCAATACCTGTGCATGAGTCTTGTGGGCTGCAGAACTTTTTTGCAAAGTCAGGAAGAAGAAATTATTTGAGACCTTTCTAGATTTTTAAGCATGTGTCTACCTCAAGGTATATTTCCAAAATGAAATTTTGTAGTTGTATCAACATGAACAGTCCCTTGACTGTGGTTTGGGGGAAGATTTCAGATATATTTTCTCTGTGGAACAAGGCTGGTTGAGTCACCTGCACAGAAGGAAGAGGAGGATGGGAAAGTTGAGGGGACTGAAAATAGTGAGAATATAGAGAATGAAGCTAGAAAGAAGAGGTGTCAGAAAAGATGACTTATTGAATTTTTGTAATGATAAATTGAATTTTGTAATGATAAATTGCTACTAATTGAGCATAATAGTAGGAACTGGTCAGCTATACTGTCAATCAGCTTCATATACTATGCAGAGGGGAGAAACTATATCCTGACTTCATATACTCTACAGAGGGGAGGAACACTGGAAAGGAAGCATTTCTATCTGTGGATTCCAGTAAAATAATATAAACCCAACTATGTTTTCCAGAGCCTTAGTAACAGAAGTGCAATTAGCATAAAATTTCCAAGGACTGGGATAAATAAATACCAGATGTGCTTATTTATTTATTTAGGATTTGATCCATTTCCTATCAAGAGGAACTTTATTATTCACAGGAAGGAAATTGTTCCTCTGAAGTGGATGGGAAACTTTCCATCCCTGTTGCCATAAAACAGCATTCAGGTTTCTGAATTTGAAAATATAAATTTGACATAAAAATTTTATTAAAGTTTTGTTGAGTTATTTTCCAGCACTCACTATGGTGGAAGTTTATCTCAAGGAAATAGGGATATACTCACAAGTATTTATTTTGGACTCCTACCTTTTATTTTACTCAACAACTACTCAGAACTGGCTTATCTGTTATTTTTGGTACAACATCACCTCTGGCTGAGATGTATTTGAAAATTTATTAAAGAAACCCAACCTAAACTCCTGAACTCAGAAAAATTTGGACTGGTGCCAATTGAGCATATTTATTGAAAAATTAAAAGCAGGTGAAGTTTTACTGAAAGACACAGCCAGATAGCAATTTATATTGCATTAAAATGAAAATTAGATGTTACTAACTTATAGATGAACTGAGTTCTGAGGTTTTATTAATTATTGTTTGTATTCCTTGCACAACCAGGAGGTTCAGCCAAAATAATCACCTTCTCATGCAAGACAATGCATGAGAAGGTGATGAAAATATAAATACTTCTTGTGTTTCAAGGAATTTAGGCTTCACTCTGAGTTCTGTGATTTACCACAGTTTCACTGAGTCTGGGTGTTCACAACATGGGAAAGCACCATAAATTGTGGGAGAACTGGAATATTGTGTGAAAGTACAGTGGTCAAAAAGAGAAATACAGCGTGCTCAGGGAAATAAACATCTGGAGACACTTCTGAAAAGAAAATCATCAAACATTTGAAAACTTTTCTCATCTCTTACTAAAACTGAAGTAATTATATATAGATATATACGTGGAATATGCTGTATGGTAATGCAAAAATACCACAGAAATTATGTGTGGTCTGATTCAAATTTCAGTGTGAATACATAGGGATTGCAGCACTGTTATTGGAGTTAGGTACAACAAAAGATGCAGTAAGTGTGTGTGAAGAAAAATTTTCATTTAATCACACGGTAACTTTGTCAATTTTTGTGTCTTTAGTGAATTAATGGAAAATGCATGGTTAGCACTACTTTTCTGTTATTTAATTTGCTTGTTCACAAAAAAATCCAAATGTAAAAATGTGGGTTGACTTTTAGCCTTTGTTTGGCACATTGTAGCCTCTGCAGAGACAAATACCACTTGGCAAGTGAAAGCCTTAGCACAGATTGACCAAGACTGAACTACAAACATTATTTTAAGAGACTATTAAAGAAAAGGATTTTTTTCTATTGTTTTGGAGCATATGCTGCAACTAACATTTAAGAGCAGAGCAATTTTTAGAGTATGCAAACCCTACTGATTTCATTGCTCTTTGTTCCCATCCATCATTTTGCACTCTGGCAACTCTTGATGTTTTTGAAGCTTGTTGCTGAGGCCAAACTTGGCACTTAACTTTCTACATTTTAGTAAGTTTGCTAGAATAATGAGGAGCAAGATCACTACCTGAACATAAATTTTGTAGCATTTGGAACCTTAATGATGGAGAATACCTTAAAGGGTGCCACAGCTTTCCTTTTTGACTATTTAGCAATATTTTGCATTGCCATCATTCTTGCCTCAATTTTTTTTCTTTGTCCTTTTTTTTCCCTGTTTTTCCTTTTTCACCCCTTCACCATACCCAGTGCACCAGAAGGATGCTTTCCATTTTCCACCCAGCTGCTGGGGCTGAGATGCAGCCGTGGTGCTGTGCCAGATTTCTGCAGCAGCCCCATGTCCAAGGCTTCAGCTGCTGCATCTCCACAAGGAAGAAACAGTGGGAGCACTTTCACTCCCATTCCTTTGCTTGGCACTTACATTAAAATGAATTCCAGCACTCAATCTATTTTGTTTTCCCATCCATAAATTGAACTGCTACCCTGAGATGCTGTGAGGATTAATGAATGCTTGGAAAGCTCACTGCAGATGGAAAAAATACAGTGCTGCCTCTTCAAATCATTATGTATAACACTGCATAGTTCAAAAGTTGGGAGAATTTGTATAAAGGCTCTGGCAGATGAAGTAAGAAAATATTAAATTTCCTATTAATGGGGGAGCCACAGGTCTGTCTTCATTTGGCATCTCTTCATGGTTCAGACACCAGCAGTGCAAAGAATGATCTCCCCCTGAGAGCCTGCCCTTTGTAATGATCTTTGAAAGTGAGGAGAGTTTGACGTGAGGAAATCCTGTTGGCCCCTGATGGATGCTGGTCAGCTCTTGTGAAGCAGCACCATTTAATTCTTTTCAAGCATGTTTCTTCCAAAATAGCAAAGCATCCCTCTGTATGTGAGTCTGGCCATTCATAAAATGACTTTGTTTCTAAAACAAAATAATTTTATTCTAAACCTAGATTATATTTGCTAAAACAATCAGCATTTGTGATGAGTTAGAATCCAGTTAGGCTTTTTTTCATACTTTGTTAAAAAGTATTTAAATTTCAGTTTCTCCTTGGATATAAACATACTTCCTGAGAATTATAACTTCCTAGGCAGAAATTTATATGTATAAATTTTTTTCACGTTTTAAAAATAGCTCCGAATAATAAGGAAAATGTAATGAAAATTGTGACACAACTTTATCTACTATAGAACAGTGGTAACATCTGTGATGCCAACTATTGCACCTCTTCTCCAGATTTTATGTAGGGTCAGAAATTCAAAGTACTAACTGCAGTACTATGGAGGCTTGGTTTCAAAGAGTGAAAATTTTAGTAGAACTAAAAAATATGTAAACACCGAGATTTGTAATTCTAAGCACAAAAAGTTGTGCTTGGTGTTAGTGCAGCAAGCTACTTGACATTTGGCTAATAATATACTTGAGCTGCTTGCTCTCTTTAATTCAGAAAATATTTGATGTTTCAAATGTCCAGGCTGGTTCCTAATCAAAGCAGTGGGTTGTGTTTGGTTTGGCTCTGTCAGTCACATGGTGATACCAGAACGAACGGAGTGTTGCTTTCAGAATTGTCTCTCTGAAGACAATTTCACTGCTTACCTAAAGCTAGGTAAGAAAATAAATAATTTTGCAGACTATCAAAGCCAGTCTTTCTTAATTCTGGGTTTGAACAATCAGATTCCAAACTGGAGTGCAGTCTGTAAAAGCTGGAGAGCCTCGTTGGTTCAGCACCAGAGGGAGCCGCTTGCCCAGCTCTTGGCCATGTCAAGCTCAAAGGAAAGAATTGATAAAATGGAAAAAAAAAAAGATAAAAAGGTAACTTGTTAAACACTGCCCACTCATGAAAAATGACTTTTGAAAGTTGAAGCTATGTTTGGTGGGCTGATCTTTCTCCCAAATCTGGCATTTTTTAAAAAAAAAAATAGAAGAGTCCTAATTTATTACATTCAAATTCTTATCTGGCCATTTCTTTCCTAGATTGTTGTCAGAAAAATATTCTGTGGCTCATGGATAGGATATTATAAAAATAAGTTATGATTGTCAATAACAACTGTAACTTTGTATCTCTCTTTCTATAATAATGTAAATACAATGTCTGTATGTGTGACCATTCCATTTGTATTCTTAGCTGGTGTAGTGTAATGCCTGGTAGGAATACAGATCCTGCTAATTATCCTTTGCTCAACTACCATCCCCCTTTCTTTTCCTCTTAGTAATCCCCTACTTTATATGGCATTAATGTGTATTCTCTTAGAACACTGAGAGCTGAAATGTGATATGACAACTGTGGTCCTCATTTGTGAAGTAGAATTATTTAAGTATTTGTGTGCCACTGATGCAGCCACAGGTGCAAGGCTGAGCAGTGTAAGGTTGGATTTACCTGGAGTAAAAAACCTCAGAGAGTGCCCTTCCCCCCAAACCACCTCCCAGGAGCTGGTGCAAAATGTGTGTAATCTATGTGCAAGTACAAAGCAGGAGGGAAAGGCACCACTGCCCTTCAGACAAAGGATGACTTGCACATTTGCTTAACTCTGAGTTGTCCAGGGTCACAGAAGCAGCCTCTGGCAGAGCGAGACATTGAACCTGAGCATCGGAAGCCCTAGTGCAGCACCTTGCCCATAAGATGTTCCTTCTCTTATCCTTACCACCATAAAACATGACCTCTGTGCACTGGAGATGATACCCTTAAAACCAGATTTGTAGGTTCTGCTGCCCCTGTAGTAAAATTCCCTTATTTACAGGCGTGCACACACGGGCAGACGCACACACACTCAAATCCTTTCCTTTGACAAGGGATTTGCTGATAAGGCAGTATAATAGCACTAAAATCAATTCATGTGGAGCTTCAAAGTTATTAAGCTGTAGCAATTTAAGTGTATTCAATCTGTCTGCTTAAGAGATTGCCAAGGCAGGTGCCTACTCACAGAGTACGTATGTAGGGAGTAGGTGTATGTATACACATATATACGTGAATTTTTAGGATGTATGGATAAACATCTATATACAAATAGCTATTTCAAATTCCAAATTAGGAGTTGAGTTTAGCTAAGATGTTGTTGGAAGTGGAGCAGCTGAGAAATTTCAGTACTCATAGAGTGGTTTTGGCTTTCTTTTACTTGATAAGAGAAATAAGGAAAGTCCAATTTATGAGCTGGTAGGGCCTGAGTGAGTGGACATGCTTTCCAATTTCACATTTGGATTAAATTAATAAAATTCTTCTGCAGTTCAATATTTTAAAAGTTATGCTGCCGGATATAAACAGCAAATTAAATTAGTTTTTGAGCTCCTTCTTTGAGAAGATACAGAACAAAAGTTTTTTTCAACAATGCATTTCCCCTTTTTTACATCCTGAGATTTCTCCTTTATTGCACCGTTGGAAAATAAGTGTAACTGATGATTCAATTAGTTTGACTTGCAAATCAAGAGCAGGGCAGCATTATGGTCCTGTAATAATGCTCAGTGTGAGATCCTTCCTGGCTGAAACAGGGCCAGGGAATGCAGGTGACAAGAGGTATTTGGGTCTTGGTGATATTGATATCTTGAACTCGGGGAATGAAGCCCTTAAATGAACTCACATAGAAAAACTTGGCCAGAGCAAAAAACTGACCTTAGGCACCAGTTAATTCACCCAGCTGGTTCCTTTTCTTTCCAAGGTCTCCTGGAATGTTGTTTGTGTGTCAGTATAACTTGAGCCGTGCTCCTGGATAGAGTAGCAGCCATAGGATCAGTAATGGGGGAACTGCAGATTCCATTATCTTTTCAAGCTTAATAAATTTCAAGAGCTAAAATTTTCTCACTTTGAAACAAAAGACGTACTCTTTGACAGTCTTTAAAAAAAGAAAAATAAAAAAGAATGATAACCCTAAAGTAGCAAGTTTTGCTGTTGGGTCTTTCAAATGTACTCCTTCAGTCTGTTTGCAAGTTCAGACCCTAAACGCTTGTTGGAAATGGACTAAGCAACCCAAAACAATTGAGAGACACTCCTTAGTGTGTTGTTAATGTGACTGATTTCATGTTTTTGGTCATTGATTCAGTCTTTGCTTTCTTTTTGTTTCAAAGACCAAACACAAATAAACAACTCATTATGATTTAGCTGGTTGCCCGAAGGACATTTGGATTGGAAGTTCCAATAAAAACTCTTCAGTTTTGTGTCAGGTCGAGTACAGTGTTCTTAAAGCACCATTTGAAACTGTCATACACATGGCACTTTCTCAAAGGCCTTTGCAAATATGTTTTCTAAGTGAGGCTATTTATCCAAGAACCTTCTCCCAGCCAGGCTTTCAAAAAGCAGGAGCTGTTGTTTGTGTCTCAGAGGAAATTATTTATTACTAAGACAAAATGACTCTGCACTAACGTGCTTCCCAGTGCAGGGTGATGTATTAAAATCTGGAGGATTTTGAAAAACTCACGGTGGAATAACAGGGCAGCAGAATGGTACTTGAAATCCAAGCAGTGTAATTGTAAATTGACATGCCTTGGTGGAAGTGCTCGATATTGAGACAGAGCTTGGTTTGTGGGTTGTCTGGGGAGAGATCTTTAGAGAGGTTGTGACTCGTTCCTTGGTGGTTCACCCTAATTTGAACAGGACTGGGGATCATCTCTTTCAGCCACAGCCCAAACCAGGCAGTGTGATTTAGCTCATCTGAGGCTTAGCCCAAAGCCACTGAAATCCATGGAAAATTTCCCATTCCTGTTAGTGGGCTTTGGATCACTTTTCAGCAGCTCTGGCAGTGTTACATTCCCATTAAATAATGACCTAATAATGAAAAACCCTGCATCCCTGTCTGTAGTGTTTCCATGAAGAAACCTTTTCATTGCTTCCTTTTAAAAAGATCTCAAGGACAATTGCATGCTCTGCTATTCATCTAGATCTGCATGGAGCCTTCTTGCCCAGAGCACAGTTGTGGAGCTCACACCTCCTGCTCTCCAAGGGCAAAGTGCACACAGGGTGCTCAGGTTTTGTACTCGTGTCCTGTGACACCAATGAATACAGGTGACCAAGTGACAGCTCAGGCATTCAGCTTAAACAAAAGGAACATTCAGGATTTGCCACACACGGGGGTCATCAAATCAAAATTTCAGTCTAGATTTTTTTTTATAATTTTTTTTTTAAGGCTGGATGATTTTATGACCGTTAATAATATTTGTAGCTCCAGTATGCAAACCAAGATAAGAATAATCAAATCTCATGCTTCAGGGCATAAGCTAATCACCTGCTGCGTTTGGTGTAATTGGTTTAGTGCATTATACTTGCAAGGGAGGTTCACTTTCTCTGAAACTTAGCCACCCTCAGTGAAAGCATTTAAAAGGCCAGAGTTTCCTGATCCCCTTTGACAGCTCCTTTGTCTGTACAATAATGTGTAACCAGCGCCAGTGAACATTAATATTACAACCTGATTTTTTACTTCATGATTCAAAGCTGTTAGTACGAGTTATTGTAGTTTATGTGACAGTCTACATATGTACTTAAGGGTTCCTTGACATTTTTTGCTGGTGGAAAAGACACCAAATGATGTAAGAAACAGACTTGCTGGTAAAATTTCTGAATAATGTGTGCAGACACAGACACACATGCATTAATTCGTGTGTTAAATTGCAAAATAATCGATTTATCTATCTGCCCTGGTATCTGGACATAGATAATTGGTGTGCTACTTATGAATGACTCAGAAATGTTTACAATGCTTTGCAGGCCTCAGATTAAACAAGTAATAAGTTATAATAACTATCTGATTAACTCCTTGGCAGTAGAAGTTGGATTTACCTGACATGGAGCCCATTTCTGGCACTGGATTCACCAGAAACCACCTGCTTTGAAAGGATTAATTCTGTAATTGAATCTCTGCTGATGTTAGTGAATGTGTTTTGTTTTCTGGCATGTGGGTGTGGAGCAGGGAAGAAGTGCACACATTTCCCCCTTCCAATCCCCCCAGTGGAAGCAGGCCATGTGTCTGCAGCCTCTGCTCTCTAGTGAACAAAGACCAAGTTAAAACTCGTGTCTTGTTAAAGAATAAAATAGAGTCTCATGCCCTTCAGCAAAATCAAATATAAAACAACAGGCAACAAGATACCCTAACCAGAGTTCTCTAATATGTTCAAAAACCCCTTAACTGATAAGATTCAATTCCATTGATTTTTGAGTAATTTCTGTTGAACTCTATTTGGTTTTTATTGTTAAATTAGATTTGGGGTTTCCCAGGCAGTGCAATATGTTCTTTGAAGGCTGTTTGCCCTGCAGCTGCACCAGTACATCGGATGACAAAGTTTTACTGGGTTGCTTTATGCTCTAACACTTTGATAGGCAGCAGCCTTGGCTGCTGTTAACACTTCACTTTAGCTGGACTTTCTCTTCCAGGAATTTATGAGCACCACCCAAGATTTTTACCACTACAAATGAGTGTCAACTAAAAATAGGGCTCTGTTTTTCTCCCCGGTCCCAGGATTAAGTGTAAGTGACTAAAATTTAATGTAGCTCTATAGTTTATCCCAGAGATCAGGAGAGAGGCAACAAAGGATACAGGAGTTCTGAGCCTTCTGAAAGCCTGGTGCAAGGCATCTTCCTTGAAAGCCTCAGGCAGCCCTGTATATATATGTGCACTTACAGAGGAGGATTTTTTAAGCTGGGGAACACAAAGACACAATATTGTGTTGGGATTTTCCACTGTCCTTGCAGGGCAGGAGGGTCAGGGGCTAATGGTAGATCTGGAAGCCCCTTTAGTACCTCAGCTGGATCTGCAGTAAACTGATACCTATCACAGGAGGGAAGTTGGAGCTCAAAGAGCGCAGAAGTTAAAACTTGTGTGGCAGTTTTTATTCCTTTTGCATACAAGTCAAGATGTTGGCTGATACAGGAGCAGGAAAGGAAATATTATTCTCTTAAGAAAGCAACAAAAAAAGCACAAGCAAGTTCACAATCTGTGTGAGGTCCTCATATGCAGGCCTGCAGGAAAACCTATAACATTGCTGAAATGTATGCAGCAGGGGCTTTTTTCCAGATGAGCACTTTAAATGTAACATTTTCATAATTTCCACACAGTGGTAATAATTTTATTGCTTTTCTTTATCTGTACCTATTACTGTTCATAGAGTTGCTGCTCGGTTCTGATAACCCAGTGGAAATGCATTCCAAGTGTAACTCAAGATCTGCAGAATTTCATAAAATTCTCTGAATTTCCACTTCAAAGTACACTGGAACAGTTTACTATGGATCCTTATAGACATTTTTAGGTTTAGTATTTTGATCTGAAAGCAGTTATTTCATTGCCTGGTGATTTATGTTTATTTTCTGAAAGAAATTAGGAGTTTCAAAGTTATCAGTCCATAATTAAGATTTTACAATTAGCTAGCCCATCACTGTAGTAGCAAAATATTGGCCTATGGGATTACAGAGAACAGCACTGGATGAAATAATCAGCCTTGCAGAGCCAGACCCAACTGCACGGGCAAGATTTTGCTCAGAATTTCAATAGTTCTTACCAGATCACACATAAATAACTCTTGAAAAGGAAACCTACCCAGCCAGAAATGGGTTTATCTGTAGGCGTGCTTGCACTGGTTCCTATCCAAATTTTTTCTTTATTAAATCAGTCAATCCTTTAAACAGGACCTTTAGTTTCAAGGCTGAGGCTTGGTTTTTACCCTCTCGAGGTGCAGCAGTCACAAAAAAAGGCATCTGAAATGTGTGGAAGTGATAAACACAATTCCCACTGGTCACCATTGATATATGCAGGCCTTGTCTTGTGTTGAAATGAATTTATTGTGTACATCTTCAGAAGTCAAACACTTTAAAAGTAAAGCCTAAATTATAAAAATAAGCCTCTACTTGAGTCTAAAGCAGGCTGTTAATGATTGTAATAGAGTTTCTTTCCAATAAGCCTCAGAATAAAGCGTTTTCTTGAGCTGGCTGTTCTCAGAACATCTTTTTATAAAGCCTTTTGGTCTCTGCTCAGGAGCTCTCTGTTGCCTTAGAGATACTCCTGTATATTGTGTGCATGAAATAAACCCAACAGAACTGCCCAGGGATTCTGCCACAGTCAGTTAAAAACACCCAGGTCCCACCACAAATGGCTCCAGCTCCTGATGGTTTGCCAGGCTGGTTTTGGCAGGCTACATTGGAGATAAATGGAGGTATTTATTGTATACTTTGAAGAAATTAGGGAATTAAGTATTTTTTGGGATCCAAAGGTGAAATGATGGAGATTTCTGGTCTACGGATTTTTCATATTTTTTCCCCCCAGGTTACATTTGCTTTGATTGGGTGGTAGAAGTTATTTTGTATTTTTCTGTATTTTGTTACCTTGGATATAATTTTCACAGTTTCATGCAGTCATAGAAATCCCTAAAGGATAAAGACATAAATGTCCTCTTGATACTGCCATGATGAGGGAAATAATTTGTCATTTTCCTTAATTTTGTTTGTTTCTACTAGAACTTCTTTTAAGGAAAAAACACCCAGCCCTGTAATTTGTGAATAAAACCCTTCCACATTCTCTGTCTGGGAAGCTTTTCTGATTCTAATGGCACTGCATGAATACATGCAAAAGCCAAGAGCTGTTGTGCTTATTTCAGCAGCACTTTGGTACTGTTTCAGACTATCAGACGTGATGGTGTATTTTTATTGTCATGGTTTGAGGACTGAAGCTCACATTAATTTCCACCTTTCACCCTTAAAATCTGAAAGGGCTCTGCAGCAGAGCACAGATGTTCTCACGTTCACATTTTTTAGGTGTAAAAACGAAGATAGAGGGAGACATAGAAGCTACTGAGGGTCCCAGAGAGGATATTACCCAGTGTCCCAAAACCACATCTACCTGCAGGGATGCATTATATATGGCATTAACTCCTCAACCCACACTTCACTCCAAATCAGTTTCAGTCCAAACTTTGCCTTTCAATAAATTAAAAGTGAACCTGGGAAAAATGCATGCTGAAGGTTTTGATTTTGGCAGAAAAGCCTTGCATTTACAAAGAGTTCCTCCATAAAGTATGAGCAGCTGAAATTTGCTAGAAAGAGAAATATAAATATTCTTTGCTCCTTGAAGATTTTTCTTTAGGGTTCTCCCAAAAGATAATGATTTGTGTAAGATTTCTATGACCGTGTCACTAATAATTTAATTATTTCAAACATTAATAAGAAAACTTCCACTGATCAAATATGAAAGAAAACTTTTTTCTTTTACCAGTTGTGGAAACGGTGTAAACCCTTCCAATAAAATTGCAATAGGGCATGATTCTGCAAGAATCAAGTATCCTCAATCCTTGTATTTTCAGGAAATATAAAGATTTTTACTCTTTTATGGAAGGCTCTGCTTTGTTTTTAAGGAACTATTACTGGTGTCTGTAAGATTCTTTACTTATAAATATTTAAGGACTGTTTCGACGTAGGCATGTGATTCAGTGGAAACCCTTCACACATAATTAGTCAAGTTGTAGTCCAGGTTGGAAAAGTGCTACAGAAGAGTCTAAATATTGAACAGCCAGAGCCAATCTGACTCTAATGCAAGCAGCTGCTGTAGTTCTTCCAGGAGGAATCTGCTCTTTGTTTCTCTCTGGTCTAGCATGTTTTTCTGGTTCTTTTATCCTTTTGAGTAAACAGAGTATACGAGAATTTGAGCCTCCAAGTGCACATGTATAATTTAATTTTTACAAGAAATTTCACTCCTCCTAGCTCAAAGTTGAATGTATGCATGTATGCAGAATCAAAGCTTTGGGTTACACTCAAAAAGTGTAAGTAGGAGTTGGGCTCTGGAATGAGTTTTAATCTCCCCCTTTTATTTGACCTCACATTTATTTTGATGCACAGAGATATTTTCCACTTAAAACGGGTTTGTACTGCAAGTATCCAGCTCCTCTGCTATTTCTGACTGGCTTTATTACAGGAACTGCAGAGAATCTCTTGTTGTGTGTGCACCTATGTGTTGCTGTTTAAATAAATAATTAGAAATTGGAATAAAAATGGAGACATATAAATATACAAGTTTCTATCCCCTATTCACACACTACACAGATTCTTTTGTTGATTTCTGAGGAGAATTAGGCCTCTAACTCTTTCCACACTGCAACAGGGAGCTAACCTGTCAGAGTTTTATTCAGTGTACCATGCTTCCCAGAGCAGCCCATTAACTTGAAGGCAGGTTGTACTGAGGTTTCTTATCCTAGATAAGTGGTAATAGCTATTAAAAACGTGGTTGGGGCTAGGAAACCCTCTTCCAAAGATAAACCCACAAAAATCTGTCTATATCATATATGGAGCTCACTTGTTGGTGTGATCCTACAAGCCAACTGAATTGACCCAACTATTCCTTTGCTTCAAAGTGAATTTCTAGGCTGATAAATCTGTGCTACTGGCCTGTACAGATATGAACTTTGTCCCTACAGAGATGTGATTTTAATCTATCATTGAGAAGGTATTTGTAGCCAGCTTTTTGTGCAGTAGATTATTGATGGTGCCTCTTCCTTTATGCTTGGGATGTCAAGTAAGTGAGGTAAACTCCACAGAATTTCAATGGACTGGCTCAGACCTCTCTGAGGCAGCAAATAAACTGCACAGTGGGCTGTGTTTTCATGTTTTGCAAATGCTCCAGAGAAAAACAGATCACCACAGACATGAAACATGGACACACTTCCAAAAAATGCAATAAAGAGCTGTCCTTCTTATTTGGAGATGCCAGAAAACGTGAGCTCTGGTGATGTGACACCAGTTACATTATGGCTGCTTCCAGACTTCTCATATTTGTGTAGTATGATTGAAGATTTAACACAGCGTGCTCTGTACAAATGACAGTAATTTGGGCAGGACATGACAGATTTTAGCAAACAGATTAAAGGAAAGTTGAAGTGACTTTCTGCTCTTCTTGATTATCTTTGTGCGTGTGATCTCATCCTGTCGCAACACGTATGGAAATACGTTGTGTATCATAATCTCTGGTGCAAAAATGAAAAGCATGAAAATGAGTGGAGACAGTTCTTTTCATCACATGGAAATTGCTGGAAGATACTCTGTTGGTGATAGTCTAATCACTTTGTACTCCTCCTTATCAGTAGTGTTGAGCAGGGATGTAAATTGTGGTTCAGTTTAAACAGCATTACTTTCACAAGCTGAGAAAAGCCATCCTGTGTGCCTGGTTTGGAAAATGAAACTTCCTAAAGAATGTCTTAGTTTGCATGTGGGTTCAGAAATCCATTTTGAACGTAAGAAACTCAGAATTTATTCCTCTGAGTCTGGGTGGTAAAAGTGCTTAATCTTTCAGGTGGGATTGGTGGGAAACTTGCACTCAGGGCTGGCTGTAGAGGCACCATGTGTATCTTTCTGGCACTGAAGTTTTTATTTTTCTTACCCATGCAATAAAAAGAGCTTTTATTGATGCAGTGTTTAGTGGAGACCTAGTGTAGGGGTCCACCACAGGAAGATAAATCAAGGTTGATGTATCTACTGTATTCTTCACTGGAAGGTTTTGTTCTATAGGAGCAATCCTGATTATTGTATTTTTGCCACCCAGGAACTGAAAATCCCAAGAAACCTTGTGCTCTTAGCCACTGAGTCACCAGGGAGTTGCAGGTGATCCCGTTGCCCTCACAGTGATGTCCAAGACATCCTCACCATGCTGGCTGGTGATAAAGAGCCCAGGAGTCACTGTGAGGATTATGACAGAGATGTCATCCCACTGCCCTATAGAATCAAGAGTGGGATGGTGCAATTTAATATCAGTCCAAAACCCCATAATCTCTCTGCCATGTCAAGACTGCAAACAGGGAAGCCGTCCCTTACCATTTGTGGTTGGAACATGGATATCACTGTAGTGCAAAATAGTCAGGCACAAAACAGATCATTTCCTCATAACCCCAAAAGCTTATCATTGTTAATGCTATCATTCATTATTTACCTTTTCTGTATTTAATCTCTGACCTAAAGTGCTTTATAATCAGGAAGTAGTTTTTACCCATCTAATCCCAGCTGGTATTTCAGAATCTACTTATACTCAATTTATAATATTTAGGTAATAGTTTTTTACTCATTATCATTGTAATTCTACAACTGTATTATAAATGTTAATGGCCAATTAAAGCAGATTAGGATTTTTCAACCTGAAAGATATTAAAATAATTCCTTAGTATGAAGATTAGAAACATTTTATAATTTCAGTCAACACTTAATTTGCCTTGTTACATGATCATATTAATTTTGAGAAGTTTCATTGCTCAAAAAAAAAACCCTAAAAGAAAAAGTGAACTTCAGCAGGAATGATACTCCAAAAAATTAATTAAGGATTGCAGGTTGCACATACTTTTGATAGCTCTGTTTTAGGTTTTGTTCCTTAACTGGAACAAATATTTTTTGCTGTGAAGAGGTTTGTGGTATGATGGATAATGCATTGTGAATAATTAGACAATGTGAGGTTGTAAATCCCAGCCAGAACAATGCATCTCTCCCGTTAGCTGCTTCTCCTGTAAAGGGCAGCGCACAATGATGGAGCAGAGCCATTCATTTTAGATACATTCCACTTGCAAGTAATCTTTCATGTGAAAGGAAAACAAGATGCATGATAGTTTACATGTCAATTAAACCATGCTAGGAATGAAAGAGCAGTTTCAGAAGCCGGAAAACAAAGTTTTTCAGATGGAGAATTAGCTCTTGGCTAGAGACTAATACCTGTGCAAAAATCAGCAGTGGCCTCATTATGGGCCTACCTTCCTTGGCTTCTGGCATTTAACAATGAAAATGAATGGGAAGGACTTGTCTGGTAATTAGCGTGGGTTGGGACATCTGAACTGTCCCAGCAAGAACATCTGAACTTTCCCAGTGCAATGAAAGAAAACTTCAAAGAAGTCATTATTCTTTCAGTTCAGTTGGTGGATTGGCTGATTGGGTTAGGGTTTTTTGAAGGATTAGCTCCCTGCTGTGGCAAATAAGTACTGAAATGCTGGAAATGCTGATTTTCAGAAAGACTGTTCAGAATGAAAGCTGCTTTTCCTTTCTATTAATCTTATTCCCATGTGTCACTAGAATGTAGAAGGTGGGGAAAACGGGAAGGAATCTGCATTATGATAGGAGTGCACTTTGACCTGCATGTGATATCATCTCCTTTGTTGGATTGTGGAGTTTTTCATGCTGGAATGTCAATCAGCTGTCTCAAATTCACGGGCCTTTAAAATAATTGAAGTGGATGAAAACGTGCTGGTTAGGACGATATTCTGGAATGGAAGAATGAGTAGAAAGTTCTTTACTTTTAGCTGCTGTGTCAAGTCTCTTTAAAGCCACTATTTCTCTGCTTCTTGTCCAAAGAAATAATTCTCTATAAGCTTCTCCAGGTTTTTGCCTTTAGCCACAAGGACAGGCATGCTGCATTTTCCAGTGCTGGTTGCATGCCAATAAACTAATAACACAGTGTTCTTCTTAATGAGGTGGCAGTTTTCCTACCTCTGAAAATTAAGAATGTCAGTCTGCAGCAATTTGGCATGAGGTAGCTCTGCTCATATCACTCTCTTCCAGTAGCAGCAAGAACAAAGTGTGGTTATTATCCATAAGCCCAGATCGAACTCAAAGTTCTATATGTAATATATCCCTAGCTCATCCCATAATCAGCAGTTAACCTATAGAGGTGGGAGAGGCCTTCCCATAAGTATTTCTGCCCAATATCACACAACTGGCAGACAGGAATGGGAAGGACTAGACAAGAAATAAAACATTAATCACCTCTCCACCGCAGCCTGTAGATATTTGAATATGCATATTATTGTGTAAGCAAAACGAGAGAGATCAGCTTATGAAGGTGGAAAAATTAAATCAACCTTTACTTAGAAGAATTACTCGCACTTCTAAACTAACAAGACTCAGAAAAAGCAGGATGCTGCAAGATGCAGTATAAAAGTGCCAATAATTTTACATGGATCTGGCACTTCTTTCTGACAAAACACCCCTTGAGTAAGGACAGCAAATGCTGTGGCAAGTGAAAAGAAAATACTTGTTATTTTAAAAAATGCATGAGGTCAGAGAAGTGACTGCAAGAAATGACAGCAGATCTATGTCCTGTGTATTTTCAGTCTTTCTGCTGACTCTTGTGGAAAAATAAGTATGTGCTATTCTTTACACCAGTTAGCATTGCAGAGCCATCACATCCCTGGGAAGGGATGAGCTGATTTCTGACCTGGCTGTATTAATTAAGTCCCAAATGCAGACTCTTTACTGTGGATGATGACGCATGGACCATAAACATCTCAACTTGATGTTCAGATCTCAGGCAGATTGTTAGTGGTAAAAACAAGAAAACTTTGTAAGTCAACTAAATCTCATCAGGAGTCACAGCGATGAACATTGAACTCACTGACACCACTTACAGACTCATTTTTTCATCATATAATTACATTTTAACAGAAATTTCCTTTGGTCCTTGTCCTTGAAGTCCTATTTGTTCATCTACAAAACAGATGCTCTTCAGTCCATGGGTAGACCAGCTCAGCACTATGAAAACTTCTGTAACTTCTGTAAAAAACATGGAACTTTTTAGTTCCTTCCTAATCTCACCCACCATACAAATTTTAATACATAGGTATTAAAAGAAAGGCAGGGAAACTTCCCATTCAATAACTGTATCTATCTTTTTCCTTGTGCATTTGTCTTTTCTTTCCTCTTTCCATGCTTACACCCATTTTTTTCTTTTCCCCAGTGTTTAAAGAACTCCTAGTGGAGAACATGTTTTAAGGATGTGGGACTATTTCTGAGGACACTAGGAAATTACTGTGTGATTAAAAATGTGAATTTATATTATATTAACATGATAATGTTTAACTGTCCTGTCCTGCTAAGGGCTTTTTTAATTTTAACAGATGGCACTCTTTTTCATCATTGAAATCATAAACCTTTATGTAATTTACTTACATTTAATTTGTATTTATTTCCTCCCACGTTCTTAATTTTTGGAATGTATTAGTTCTCAGTGGATTCTGCCATGCAGCTCTGTGCTCTGCCAAATATTCAGCATTGATTTTCATATTGACTTATATCAATTGTGTCATTAGTGTAAAATGGAAGGGAAAACACATTGAATATATAATTCGGAATGTTTTCATTCTTCAATCTGATATTAATATTTCAGAATGTATTTAAGAGACAATACGCATTTAAATCTATGCCAGGAACTGAAAATATATTTACCACAGGCCCTTTTGACTATGTTGGTTATGTGTTGGCTTATTCACTGTAATTTTTCCTTTCTCTCTCTGCCATATGTATTCCCTCCTTCTATCCCATCCAATGCACTGCTACAAAAGTCTGTCCCACTCAACCCCATGACTCATCAAACAAAATCACTCAAGGTCCCAGCTGATGTACTTGTATAATTTCAAATGATTCCTACTCTTTCTTTTCTACCAAATACTTTCTGCTCTAGAAAAACAAAGCCATGCTCTTTGCAGCAAACTTCCTCTACATTGATGCAGCAAGTCTGCAAGAGTTTTCAGCATTCCTGTGAGGCAGATGGGAAATTTTGTGACAATTTCAGTTACATTTAAAATGGTAGTTTTGGATGAATTCAATATGAAAATGAAATTCTGACTGAAATAGTAATTCTCTGTTTTTATTTTCAGCTTATCTTGGATTGTGTTTTCACTAGCTTTGTGTTTACAGTTCAGCTTGTGTCAACTGTACTCTGTGTTTTCCCGCTTGCCTAACCTACTCCTCGCTGATAAGAAACATTTTTGAAATGTATATTTTACTGCTTAAGTGCAAGCTGAACCTTACCCTAAACTCCACCCCAATGGAGCAAAACTTTCCAAATTATCTCCCCTTACTGTTGATTTTCTGTGGTTCAAATGTGTGTGGCTTTTGTGCTCTGTTTGTTGTACATAGTTCTGTGCTCATCCCTCTCCTGCCATTTCCATGTTTTTTCTCAAAATGTAGTCATGCCAGAAATCTTTGCTTCTCAGTTGAGAGTGCCAGTAATCATTCCTCATTCAACATGTTCTGACTGTCATTCTGTGTTTTCTCTCATGTTGGTTCTTCTTGTCTCCTTCTGCATTCAGGCATTTTGTGACAGCAGGTTATATTATTCCATATTGGTAAAACACTATGTGAATATATAAACTTATATACACGATTTTCAAGAATCGTGCAGAGATGAAGAAATGATATTTTAGAATTCTTTGGGATTGATTTCAGTTTGGCATGTGTTGACTTGTGCTGAAATTGCAAATGTTTTCTTTTTAAGTTGGTTGATAGTTGAGTCGTTCAGATGGTGAATATCCGACAAGGAGCAGTACAAGGCAAAGTGAGGCTGAGGAGTATTTGGGACAGAGAGGTGTGAAAATAATCAGTTGTGTACATGACACAAGCGAATGATATAATGCCAGTTGATTTTCATTTTTTTGTGAGGTTACAGCTCTACATGAACAAGCTACTTTGTCAGCTTTTGCTGTAAAGTGTACCATTGATATTGATTTCAGAGGTGCTTTGTCTGCATCTTTTTACCTTACTGGTATTACAATATTTTCATTTTCATGGTGGATAACTTTTAAGGTAGCAAGTCTGTTGAAGTTAGGTGGACGTTGTCGTATTTCTGTACAATTTCTTTGTACTTTTTTCCTCAGAGAAGATGTCAAGGAAAGCTTTCAAGCCTTTTTTATGACTACTCCTTTGTCTATTTATAGTGTATTTTCCCACCTGCCTTTCTGATGGGTCTTTGTGTTAATGGCTTTTTGTTACCTTCCATACTGGTGCCCCAATATCAGAGATAATAATGGTTCTGTTTTGGGAGCTGGGCATGACACTTTGGTGCAAATAGAATTGCTACAGGAAAAAAATGTGTTGGCAAATCTCTGCTCTGCCCTGAAGGAAGTCCATGACCGCTGCCAGCGCAGGATGGGTGTTTTTACCCCAGAAATATCTTTTAAGATCAACATGCTCATGCATGGTTAAATCCATGGATTATCCAGTCTGATAATCACTCAGCAGTGCCATTTCCTTCTTTTTGGATGTAGCTAAAAGAGCAGAACCAGGCCAACTCTGCCAGGCTGAACCTTCACAAAAGTTAATGCATCGTGTTAAGGTCTGAGAGGTGCAGGACTATAAAAAGCTTGATGTACAAAACTCTTAGATACAGTCTTGAATTCTACAGAAGTGAGGTTATCAGCTGTTTCTGAGGTGCTTATCCTTGCTCAAGATCATACCTTTGTAACTGCTTTGACCAGATAAATTCAGCCAGCAGGTTTTTTTTTTTAGGCTCAAATTTTCATCCTTTTACCTTGAATTAGTGAAAACACAGATCCAGTTGCTTCTGAACATAGTCTTCTGAGAATAAAAATTGAGTAGAAATCTGGTTATTAGTCACATTAAAATGCCTTAAGTCTGAACTGAATGTCTCCAATTCTGCTCCAAATTTTTCTTGACAGTAGGTTGTTGAAGTGCTAATTTTAAGTTAACTTTCATAATAAGGGGGTTGATAATCAAGGTATATTTTCTGTGTCTAAATTGTAGTGTTATATTTGTGTTGTGTCATTGTCTGATTTACGATTAAAGCAACTTTCCATTGTGCATGCATTTCCTGACTGGTTTTGTTTCCTGATGTACGGAGTCACACAGCACAGTGTACAGCCAGAGTATTTAGGTTGTTTTTTTTTTTTTTTTTTTTTTTTTGACAGGGTAATACAGAACATTTTCTAACTTATCTCCAGAAAATCTCAGAGATCTGACAAGATAATAGCTTTTGCCTGTTTCCTGTGCCTTTTGCTCTTTAGTTATTCAGTCTCTTATCTGGTGCTGTGAGCTCCTTAGCTAAGTGCTACTTGATTGTTTAATAACTAAGGTGCTTTTCATAATGCCTATCATGCTGCCAGCAACCATGCTGTTTATTTCATTCATGTTCTGATCAATTGAGTATTAACTAATTACTATTTTGGGCTATCTCCAAAGGCTCTTTGCCTCTGCAGTACCCTCCATTAGAAAGATGCTGTATCCTGGCACTCAGTCGTGTTGAGGTGTGTTGTAACTAATTAATGGAGAGCAGTAACAAATGAATTCCTTGGTCCACAGGACCCAAGTTGTGCAGATTGCCAGCAATGCTGAACCATGCACGTGGAAGTGCTCTGTAGATCTTGAAAATTATTTTGTTTTTTCTTATGCTGAACATGAACTGTTTAAAATATTTGGTTTGGTGGCCAAACATCTCCACCAGGCCTGTGTTTAGAGGCTATCGAAATGGCCAAGCACCCATTAGGGGTGGAGAGCACTTACTCTGCACCTGCACAAGAGCAACTGGTTTCTTTTGCTCTGCATGGAGCCCAATTCACTCTCCCCAAATCAAGCTCTCACATTTGCCTATGGTAAATGGGTAAGATCAGGGGATTTGCTTCAAAATTTCCCTGCTGCTCTGGGCCCAAATGGGAATATAAAAGCAGCCTTTGTATTGATATCTCTGCTGTCTTTTATTCCCTTTCTCTTTGTGTTGCTTGCAGGAAGGACAGATCTGATAGGGAGGTGGCTTTGTGATCACAAGCTTGTTAACTCTGCCTTGCTTGTTGGTCGGTTGTGAGGAGCTCCCATGAGATAAGTGACTCTGAGGGAGTTTTAGATCTTTCAGGATCTAAAAACTAGAAAACACTTTGGAGTTTTAGGTCCTCTAAAGTGTTTCCTGGTTTTCTGCTTGCTGTTAAAAAGCTGGAAGAAAAAGCCCATTCAATTACACCTGATCTTCAGTCATTGCAGGAGGCACCTGTAACCTCTAACTTTTGTAGAAATATTGGTCCTGCAAAGACAAAGCTGTAATAAAAGCAAGTTACTGGTGGAGACAACCTGAAAGGTGACCAGGGCATGCTTTTAGTGACAGCAAATGTGCCTGCAGCTTCCATGGAGACAGATTGAGCATCCAGAGAAGAGCAACAAAGGTGGTGAAGAGTCCAGAGCACATGACAGATGAGAAGCAGCTGAGGGAACTGGGGGTGTTTAATCTGAAGAGGATGAGGCTCAAGAGAGAACTTACCTCTCTACAGCTTCCTGAAATGAGGTTGTGATGAGGTGGGAGTTGGGCTTTCCTCTCAGAAAACAAGAAATGGGACAAGAGGAAATGGCTTCTAGCTGCGCCAGGGGAAGTTTAGAATGGATATTAGGAAAAATGTCTTCACTGAAAGGGATGTTGAGAACTGGAACAGGCTGCCCAGGGAAGAGGTGGAGTCCCTGGGGGGATTTAAAAGATGAGTTGATGTGGCAGCTGGGGACATGGGTTTGTGGTGGGCTCGACAGTGCTGTGTAAACAGGTGGACTATATGATCTTAAAAACCTTTTCCAATAGAAATGATCCTATGATTCTATGATTTATATTAACCACTGAGATTGTAAAAGGGATGTCAAAAACCAAGCAACAAACTCTGCATCTCCTTAAATGAGTAACATCAGAAATCGTAATGGAATTGGGAAGTGCTTTGAATTTAGTTCTTTAGAGAGGAATTTAGTGACATTCCTTCAGGCAGTTCATAACAGAGACTGCTAAGAAAAGAATAACAGGGAGTGATTTACATTATCACCAAATTCAATCTTGAAGCCAGTAATTTTGGTGTCAACCTACAATTACAGGCAATCACTTCCACTCTGCTGGTTGTTCCAGTCTGTTACTGTTTACATTGTGTACTTACCTAATGCTCAGCATTGTGCTGAGGTCGTTCTGCTTTTGTTGAAATTAATCAGCTATGTGATATTTTCTTCATGATGTGAAGCTGCTTCTGTGAAAAGTTATAGGCAGATGAAAGTGTTTCTGGATAAAAGAAGAAAGTGGCTTTTTCACTTCTTTCCCTGCTCTCCACTGCTCAGTAGCCTCACAGAGATTGTGTGTATCAGCTTGTGATCTGAGAAGATTAAAAGGGTTTCTTAATATAGGTGTGATAGCCACAGAAAATCCTGTCAGCCCGTTCCACCTGGCTTGGAAATTTCTGAAAGAATTTCTGAGAAACACTGCCACAGAGCTGGAATGCCCAAGCCACCTTTCACAGGGATTACCAGGCAGTGCAGGTGCTGGAATGTGCAGCAGAGGCTCTTGCACAAACTGTGGCTGGTGGAAACCACTGCCCTCCTGCCAGGACAGATCCCTGGAGGGGAGGCAAAGGACATGGCACATGCCAGACTTCTGATCTCAGATTTTCAGAGAGCATGCTATGGGATCAGTCCTTCTGTTTCTGTGTATAAGCATCAGATGTGTCAGCAGATCCTTTAAAATGCTCTTTTAGCAAAGGTAATTGAGTTTGAATATTACCAAGCTGTAAAATTAAGTTTCTTTCATTCTTGGCAAAAGGCCGAATCAGTTTAAACTGGTTTTCAGGTAGCCTTAGAGTGTGGAGGCGTGACTGGATTTCCCCAGCCTTAAGAAAGCTTTCTGACTTCCTCCTTTTTGGTGCTCGGAAAAACCAACAGCAAAACTTATTGGATTGCTGATGGTCCCAATTGCTCATAGATTTGTTTACATGCTTTGCTAGGAACATACCAGGGTTTCAAGCAACAGCAACAGTTTTCTCTTGCAATCCTGCCAAGGTCCCATGTGAGCCTGAGGCTCCCTGTGACCAGAGCTCCTGGGAAAGCACCCAAGGTCCCACTGCTCTCCTCAACCACACAGAGTGGTAACAGTGCCACTAATGTGATACCAGCAGTGTCACTGATGGTCGTGCTAAGACTGAAATGAGACCAAGAAAATCTTGAGCACTCTGTACTGGTGAATTGAAAAATCTCAGCTGCTTTCATATGAATAATTTCACTGCATCACTTGAAAAAGTCCTGGAGCAGTGGCAGTCTTGCTTTAGTTGTACATGCTTGGAGAAGTGAGAAAATAAAGAGACGCAGGTTTTAGGCTTTTCAGTGAAAGAGTTTACAGACAATACTGAAGTTTTTGATAATTACTAAGAGCTTTGTGTGACACTTGATGCTCTTGTTTTCATAAGGATTTCTAGCTTTCTCAGGAACAGAGGCCTTTGTGAATTCTTGCTGTTACAGCTTTGTGTTTTTTAAAAAAACAATCTAACCTTTTGCATAAATTTTCTGTGAATTCTTCTCATTAGGCAAAACATTGTGTTTGATTCATTTAACCCATCTACTCGTGTGATATGGCAGCCACTTCATTAAACATCTAGATGAGGATAAACAGAAAGCAAGCTGTCTTGCAAAACCAAGCTTTTGTGTTATGTGTTAAACTTATTAGTCGTTCCAGTTTTCCATATTAAAAGATGATTAGTGCTCATTGCATAAAAATTGTAACACATAAAAAACTGAAAATGTTTTCATAGCAGGCACACACAGAGATACACACACTTAATTCTCACACAATGACTAAACACCTGTTATATATCAGCTGATATTTCCACATAATTTTCTTTCTCTTAAATAAAATCTCATCTTTCTTTCCAAATTTGCAACTAGTAAATAGTGCAGTGTAGCACTATGAGAATAAGACCATACAGCATGAATTTAGGCTGAGGAAATGAAATCTTGTAGTCAAAGAGCAGCACTCTTTAGGGATCTATAGCTATCTAAAAATTTGGAGGAGAGCATTGGGCCAGTCTGTGGGGAGCTTTGCATCATGTCACTGTAGGGAATGATGAGGTCAGGACACTCCAGGCAGCAGCTCCTCAGAAGTGTAGGAGTTTTGTGTCTTTTACTGCCAGATTCGGATGTCTGCAATGTTTTGGTTTCCACAATCACTGTGCCTGACTGGGTCACAATTCCTCACAGAGATGTGTTGCTGTCTCTGGGAATATTTCTACTCTCAGTCTTGGTGTTCCTTATTTTAGCCAACAAATCCTATGAGTCTTTGCCTTGTGACAAAGGAGTGAGGACAATTTTAGGTCAGGGGAATTCAACTTTTGAGTTGATTACTTCGACAGAAGGTAAAGGGGAAAACAGGTGAAGTGCAAGTATTGCACCTAACCCACCCTGAAGCACCTAAGAGGACATGATTTAGAAATTGATGTGTGTCACTCACACCTTGCCCACCTCTGCAGCCACCCTTAAACTCCTTTGTGGTGTGATGCACACCATGCTGAAGGTCCTTCACAACTTGTGTGCTATTTCAAAGCTGAACAGACATTCCAGCTCACCCTTTGATAGCAACACAAGGCTCTTCCTTACTTTGCATTTAAGGTTGTTGTGTGAGTGTATATATACCTGCAAAAGAACCTCCAAGGGTGATCATGATGGCCTTGCTTCTGGCCAGGATGCATTTTTGCATAGCTTTTACTTAGAAATGCACTCTCAGGTATTGATGAGCTGTTATTTGCTGGAAGTTCTTGCTGGTTTAGTGAGAACTTTTACTTTGATCCTGATTCTGTCAGCCCTGAAAGGCTGTTCCCATGTGGATGAAGGATGTTCTGTAAATATCTGGGGTTTGAGGCAAAGCAGCTGCTGTATGGTGAAGGGTGAGAGAATCCAGTCCCCCAGGATTTGGGTGTTTCTGGGGAGATATGGAGGACTGAAGATAAAAGCAGCTCACTGTATTATAACATTTTAAAAAAGGGTTATCTTTATTCTTCACCCACACTGGCCCTGTCCAGGCTGTTTGGTTAGTATTGCTTAATTCTAGGAAAAAAATTCTTCACTCTTGTATTTCTGCTGCTTTGTTTTCTTGGGTTTTGGAGACTGTTTTTGTTTAGTTTTGGGGGTTTTTTTTGTTTTAATTGGAAGAAGTAAATTGATTAGGGAGAGATAAAGGAAGCTTGTTAGTTATGTTATTGTATTATTAAAATAGAAGCACCCACTAAGTGCCTTCCTTTCCTGGAAGGTGTTTTTTTCTATCTTTACCACAGAAAAAGCAAACAGTTCACAACTCTTCCTAAACACAGGCCCAAGCGTGTACTGGATGCTCCATTTCAGAGCTTCATCTAATCAGGACATGGAATAACAGGAAGCCTGAAAAATCATCTCCCAAAACAGTATCAAATTATGGTTCTTTTTATCCCTGCAATGCCATTTAACTTTTCAGTGCAGTCCCACTGCATAGACCTTTTTTGGCTGCAAGTGTAGGCAGCTGTTGGCTTATGATACCAGAGTGTAGCCAAAATTATCAGTTTGGTGGTTTGATGAGCATCGGTATGGATCCTCAACTTTTTAAAAAGCATAAAGATGTATGCTGCAGTGCAAAAAATAGAGGTATCTCCCCTAATTAATAGGAATGGCACTAAAAATCAGAAACCTTAACAAGTTTGGGTGAATTTCTGTAACCAGGCTTTTGAACATGTGATTTTACAGCAAAATCAGCATAAATGTGGTGGTCCAGCAAGTAGTGGGTCCTGTCACCCTCTGATTTAAAAGCAAAACTAGCAGATATTGACACAATAACTGTAGGAAATACAGTGTCACTTAATGTATTATATATTAAATGTTGGGTTATCTTGTTATTTGAGTCTTTACTTCTTTGCCAGGAAGGTGTGCCAGAGGCATGAGTGTGTTCAGCTAATAAAATTTGCTTTTAATAAGCTTTAAATTCTTTTGAAATTAGACATAGCCACACTTGAGGTGAAGAATCTTCCCTTCTTATTTGGATTACCTGCCCTCCAGTTAAACAGTGAGTTATTTTTTGCCAAGCAAAGCAAAAAGCCTTTTGGGTATAGTAAAGGCAGAGCTCATAGACCCTTTGGGTGGGTTCTGAAATTTTTATGTGTGCAGGGTTGTAAATGATGCACAATTTACTAATGAATGGCACCCAGGTAGCTTGAGTGGCACATCCCTGCCAGATGGAGCTCTTTACATTATTGGTCAATAGAGCAGGATTTCCATAAGATAAATAATAAAGCTAATAAAGCACAAAGCACTTGTAGCTGCTCGGTGACTTGTGTATGCTTACAGTGTCAGCATGAATTTTGCAATATTAAAGATTACCTAAACATGATCAAATTCAAAATTGTAGCTGGATGCAAGCATGAGAGCAAATTAACTGGTTAAGACAGCCTCTGAAAAAATGAACATATGGCATGGTAACTTGTGACCTTACATATGATAGAAGTTAAACATTTGTCCTTTTTCATATGCAAGTTTAACAAGATAACTCAAGACAATTGTTCACTCCTATTTTCTCCCTTCATTCATATAGAAACTGCTAATAAATTTAAAAAAAAGCTCACTCATTTTGCCAGCGTAGAAAACCCTATAATCTGTCTTTAATGTCATGTAGCCATCATTATAATTTATTATTTATATGAGAGATAAAATAGCTGAGCTTACATAAAGCTGGCTGGCAACAGAAGTTACACTTCTAGAGACAACCAGAGAAGATCGTAACAGAAATGAGTAAATAATGAATTCCCTCTTCATTCTTCAGTTTATATTTTATTACAGAACCTATTTTTTCTTCATTTTATTAAAGAGCTGTGATAGATTACTATGAGAACATGCTTGTATTTTTATTTAATTTTAAAAAAGAAACAACTTTTCTGTATTACCCTTGAATTATTACATTTTAGAAACTTGACACCTTCTTGGTCTCCTACAAGTTAAGTTCATTCATTCTCTTTTTGTTCTATCTTACAAACAGAACAGGCAAGTCAATACTTATCTGAAATAGCCCAAAGAAATGCAAACTTAGTGTTGAATAGCATTGCCTGGCATGTCCTTATTTTGGGTGAGTACCAAACACACAGTCACACTGTTTGGGAATTCTCTACCAACAACTTCAGTGTACTTGTTAAAATCTGTTGTGGTGCTATTCCACTTGTGTTGTGGTAATGTAGAAACCTCATTTAGCTGTGTTTGTTCCCTTTGCTCCTGACTTCTCCATGGCTATGTATCCATGGTCTTGTCTGTGGTCCTTCAGTAACAAAAGACAGATTTTTTTTTTTTTTTTGCATTCTCATCCATCGAATATTTGTTGATAAGCCATAATTAAGGATTTTGAATTGCTTTGAAGATATAAAAGCTGTTTTCTGTACAGCAAAATATTGTATATATTATGACAGCAGGATTTTTGTAACTTCCCTGAGGTGGCTATAGCGAGGTCAAGGGATGCTTATTTTAATTTTTAGTCATGGGCAACACTTGCTGAAATCCAAGCTTTTCTCTTTCTGTCTTTCTAACTTGTCAGCATCATGTACACTAACCCTCACTAAATCCCTGAGGCTGAGAACTTCTTTTGCCAATCTCAAGGACTACTCTCCTTGAGTTTGGAATTGTAGCACTCAGGATCATCAGATAAACAGTTATTTTGATATTGGTTTTGCATAATTTTAATGATGAAAAGTTAATAGCTCACAGTTAATTCTCTCCATCATGACAAATTATTGCCTCCAGCAGAGCTTTCTTATGATTGTAGAAAGCACAAGGTCTGTTCTGATATTATTTGGACAAGTTAGTTGGCCTGTCAGTTTTGTTTGATTATCACAGCAGCCATTAAGAAGCAAATATTAAATGTCAGAAGATAACAGCCCCCTAAAATGCCATGTGAAGCCAGTGCTTCTTACATGCAAACCCCTTTCTCTGTTTGAAAGCAATATTGACATATACGTAGTATCTGAAATAGTCATCTTGCAGATTACATCAGACAGTTAAAAGGATATGAATCCTTTCCCTCCCCTGTAACTTTTCCCACATCAAATCAAGGCTGGTGTCCAGCCTGATGAGTTTCAATGGCAACAGGACACCTCGTGTACGAGCATGTGCTTAGGATAATGAGCACGTTTCGTGGCTTAATTAAAGGGAGTGTGGAAGGGAGTACAGCTTCCTTTCCCTTGCTAAAGTGGGGAGAGAACTTCCCCCATTTGTTCTGATCCTGTGCAAGCACTGTTTCTCCTCCTCTTTTCCTCCTTCCCTCCCTGTGTCCTGGTTTAGGGCAAATTTGGGAGGAAACCTCCGAATGGGGAAAAGCAAACCCAAGTGGCTCCTCCCCCACAACTGGTCTGAGAAAAAGAACTTTCTCAGATAAAAGTGGAAAAAGCTATTTATTTAACAAAGTGCCCGCAAGCACGAAGAATGAATAATACGAAACAATAAAACCTTTCATTGCTCTGAAGTGAGATGGTAAACCCAAAGTCTCTGCTGTGGGCAGCTCAGCTCTCTCAGTCTCTTATCAGGCCTGGGGAGCTCCGGGCCCCAGTGGGTCACAGGTGTGAGAACCCTTGGTGCTCCTCTGGGTTTTTCAGTCGGGGGCATGTTTAAACAGTCCCAAGAAAACGGAAAAAAACCCCAGTCCAGGGAACTTCTCTGCCTTAGCTAGTTAAACTAACTAAACCCAAAAAAAGATCTCTGACCCGCAGTCTGTCTGAGCCTCAGCCGAACACATGCCGGAGAAGGAACGTGTAGGAGTCAGGTCGCTTTCTCAAAAACAAACTGGGCACTACTCCTTCAACCTGTGTCACTCTCAGAACCAGTCTTAAATGTACAGAATTCAATATACAGCACAAACAGATTGGGGATACAAGCATCATAAAGTCACCCTAGGACACCTTTTAGCGCAGTTTTCCTCCTGTGAAGCAGTCCCTGATCCTGGGGGGGCTGGCTCTGACCTGGTCCTGTACTGTGTCATTAACTAATGAGCACTGACACGGGGAAAGTGGAAAGGACTCCCTGGAGTTCCTGGGTTTGGGGCATTGGGAGCCCTCAGTGTCCCTGGCTGAGCTGCAGCACAGGCAGGGCCCGCGGACAAACCTCAGGCAGCTCAGGGGCAGCGGGAAAAGATCAGGGGAATGGATTTTAGGAGCTGTGGTGCTGTGTGCTGTTTCACCGTGGAATGTGGGATAAAAATTTCAGGAAGGCTGACCTTGTGTCCGTGTCTAGCGCTGTGCACTTTAGTTAATTGCTTTTAGAGCGTTTAATTATGCTGCTTACCAACATAATGCCATTACTGTCTCGGTGAAACTTCAGCACAAGCAGGGCTTGAGGATACATATCTGCTCACAAAGCCCCACCAAATTAAAAAAATATTAGTAATAGGTTTATTGTCTAGGAGATTTCCCTGAGGAAGGGTGGGCTGCTGCTTCCACACTCTTTCTCTTCCCTAACACCATAAACAGATTGTGAGTGAGTGTACCTTATGCTTATTAATAATAGATTTGTGTCACCACGGATAACACGTGTATATATCTCCTTCATTTACAAGTGCTCAATAGAGCATGGATCTCATTTGGAAAGGGATAATATCCTCGAGCTGGGGAGGATGAGCAGTGTGCACTGGGATGGCTGCCCTGGTTATGGAGCAGCCCTTTGCTCCTCTTTGTGAACTAAATTTCAGTTACACTGGAGCCTGAGCCCTGGGCCAGGCCCTGTGAGTGGATCTTTGCATCAGATACCATTGCAATATTGCTGGTCTTGAAAGCCACAGCAAGAGTGGTGCAGGTTTCTGGCAGTGGGAGGTCATTTCTCCACACCTTACAGCTCTTTGCATGGCCAAGGTAATGCCCTGCTTCTGGTGCAGTGAGATTTTCAGCCAATTCTTTTGATGGTAGAGTAGAATACATTGACTTTTAACCACTCATAATACTGCTTCAACAGTACTTCACTGTTGCTGTTCATGAAAGAAAGACGAAGGACTCCAAAATACTTTACTTTAGAAGGCAAAAGCACAGAAAGCTTTATTGTCTAATTCTTGCTACCTTTTTTATAAGGTGTTCTGATACAGACTTAGCATGATTGGTAAATAGGAATGACCTCTCTCTAATCCCATTGGTTAAACTAGAGAAATAGCAAAAACACCACCTGGAGAAGATTGTTTTGAGAAAGATTAGTTGTTTTACCAAGATTGTTTTGAGAAGAAGTTTTCTTGAGACGTTTTCCCTTGGGAAAAGTTAGCAGCTGCTAGCAGGCTAAAAATCTCTCAGACTCAGAAATGTCAGGCCCACACTTCACTATACTATCCATGTTCTGTGTTTGAGTATTTTATCTCCTAATTATAGTGTTCCAATATCTAATAGACATGAACATACAATAATGAGTATTAAAACAGAATAAAAATTATGAACACCTGGGATCAGCTCCCAAAACTTCTTCACACGTAAGTCTATTTCATATAATCAATTAAAACTATTAGCTCTCTTTTTTTTTATCTCAACAGATATATAGGACTTATACACAGCCATGACTTCCAGGTGTTTTTCTTCCATGAGCCAAAGCAACCTTATAATTATAGCCAGATCACTTAGTATGAACTGTGATAATAGTTTTAATAGTGTTGCCTTGATACCTTTGTGCTATCCATCGTAGATGAGCACTTAATCCCTGGAATCTTCCACCAGTAAATTCAAGTGATTATTTATTTTTTTTTTAAGAGAAGTCCTACATAGTTACTTGCTGTACAATAAGCATTTTACTATCTCCAGGCAGTTTTATTACCCCACTGTGTTCTCCGTACAGAGCCATGACCCTGTACTGGGAGAGAAGCCAAAAGATGAGCAGCATGAGATATTATAATTTGGTTTTATTTGAGACCCTTTTAACAATATAATAATTTATGATAGCTAAGCTTTCCTTTGGGAAAACGTGTAGGAAACAATTTTATCTTTAGCTCACTTTCAAAAATACTGGTTTGGACAAATAATTTTTTTTTAAGAGGCATGTTTGCAGGCAGCGTAGCTAATTAATCTAAATATCCTTGGGTTTGTGGCATTTAGGTATAAATGAAGTTATATATCTCCTAGCAGGGCTGTTGAGTGCTTTGTTTAGAAAAATGTTGGAGTCAGCACTGTTCTCTGACACGGTGTCTCGGTGCATCCGCAATATTCACATACCCAGAACCTATTTTGCTGAATCTAATTGATTCACACATTCCTCTCTGAAATTATTTAATATCTCATGTTCACAAAGATAGCAGCTTTTACAGATAATTTCATTTGAAATGTAGGATTCCAGTTTATACTTGATAAGCCACAATGCTGGGAAGCGCAGCATTTTCATGAATAATAGCTGGAGTACCTGAAACAGTTTTTTGAACAGTTTTTTTTTTTCTTTTTTACAAGTTTAATTGGAGCAATCTAATGCATGCACATACCATGAAAATTATATTTTGTGGCATTCAGCTTTCAAGATGGAGCTTTTAATTTGTTTTAAACCAGGACTCTACCCTGGTGATGGGTTGCAAATTGTTGTCTGCTGTGCCTACAGATCATTCCAGCTTTTCTGTGCTCTAAATAGAAGACAAAGTGAAGCTTGAAACAAATCATCTGACTTCAGCATGCACTGGGTTCTCTGTGCCACACTACTTCTAAATAAAGATAGGCATTCCAGGTCTGTTCACAACTGAGTTTCAAATTGGATTTCAAATTGTTGCTGCCTTCCAAAAGGGAGCATCAACAGGTCTTGATTTCTCTTTTTAAACAGAAGTTTCAGGCAATTGTACTTGTTAAGAAATGGCCTTAGCCATTGTTGAGTAACCATCTCTAACTTACAATTTCTGAATATGTAAATTGGTTGTATTTTAGCTGATTTAACATGATTTTTATAGTCTTGTTGTTCATTCAGAGGGCTATTTCTTTAATATTGGAGTTAAATAGGCTTCAGTAGTGCCACACATTATATTTTTACCTGTTGCCATCCTCTTGAAAAGCAGTGCTGTCACATTTGAATGACTGCTCTGAGATTTCTGGCAAATGCTGTTTTCTGGCTGCAATAACCAGTGAGGTGCAGGTTTTGGCCACAAATGTTTTTAATGAAGTGTTCAGGTCACCATCTGATTCCAGTTCCACAGTTATCTTCTGTTATCACCTGAAGTAAAGGAGATTGGCACTTGATTTACTTAAAATAAAAATGTATCCCATAGCAGTGCTTGCAGAGCAAGCATTTATTAAGTGTTCTTATATCAAATTATTCTTATTAAATATTAACCAAAGTTATTTTTAAACTTCTGAGATCTCTGGTGCGTGTTCCACGGCATAAATCTATTATCTGTCTGTAGGGAGGTAATGAGAAAGATGTGGTAAAAGTCAGATTTGCTATTCATGTAATTATATCATTATATTGTGAGCATTTATATCCCAGGAGTTGGATGTACCACGGGGAAAATTTCTTGTTTTCTGTAGACTGTGGGTGTGGAAGACTAAAGAAAACCATGTAAAAATTGACACAGCTTGCAAAAAAGGGAGATGGACTAGTCTGAGAGAGGCACAAGAAACAGGAAAACTGGAAGAGGTCACTGAACAGAAAGGTGATATGAATCTGTCAGGTGTTTTCCCTTGTAAATTCAGATTTTCTCTATATGGTGCCTTAGCATTTGTTCTGTCAGTGAACCACTCATGTCACAAAAATCTTGATGGAAAACTGGAGTTGCCTTACAGCACTTGAGAACTGGTTTCCCTGCATCCTCGTGTCTTTCTGGGGTGCCCAAACAGGCAAAGATTTCATATGGAAATATTTTAAATTCCTGAAGTAAAGGTGCTTAATGCTGGCAAGGCCCTGAGGTGCACACAGGAATCTATGTGTGGGTGCTCCAGCTTATGCTGCATCCTGCTACCTCACCTACACAGAAAAAAAAAAAAATCACAATCATAGGCACAAAGAAGCAAATTGGGCCAGTTTTATTGTATAGCTTGCTTATTTTGGTTGTGCTTAAAGATCAGCTGGGATCCTTCAGACTGGATATTTACTGAAATATTGTGAACTCAAAGCAGCCAACAGTCCCTGAGCTGAAGTTTCACATTAATGTAGAAAAAGCAGACAAATGTGGGAACTGCTCCTTTTCCTTCTGCAGAGTTTTGAACACAAGTTTATGGAGCTCATCCTCAGCTGCTCTATTCTGTTATTACTGAGATGATGTGAATGAAATGATGGCAATTTTTATCAGTGCCAGTGTGCCCCCATGTTTACTGGAATTTTCTTTTCTCTGGTAAAAGTAGAGCTGAAAGAAAATTTCAGCTACAGAAGAACAACTTATCCTCATATTGGAAATGGAGCATATTAATTGGATATGTATTAAATGAAAATTGCCTTGCAGAGAAACAGAAATCAAACCTACTATTTCCCAAGTATTAACTTCATCTGTTATTTTATTTCATCTGCAGTGATGGGGGCTGTCTTTTTTGCATTTAAAAAGCCAGAATCACTCTTTGGAGTTTGCAAATGAAAACATGCCTATCTTTTAATGTGGGTTGTTAAACTGAGACCTGAATGGCCTATTTATTTGCTTTGTTTGAGTGGAAACTGGATCTAATCTGTATGTACACCAAGGGCTCTTCCTCCCTCAATTTCCCTGAAAAACTGCAATTAAATTTTAGGCATAATAGGATTAAAGCATTATATTGCATATGACATGACATTTGTGTGCAGAATTATTGGATTTTATATTCTCACTGATATTTTACTTGAATATAGAGATAAAAAAGATGACCTAATTCATCTTGTATATCTCTTTCAGGACCATCCCTCTGTTTTATGCTACTTGTGCTTTTTCCAGTTTCATTTTAAGTCTGCCATTTCCTTGGAAGATTATTTCACAGCATATTAGACCTCACTGTTAGGTGGATTTTTTTTTTTTCTGGTATACAGTTTTCTTATATCTTTAAAATTCAGAAGGCAGCAATTTTTTAATCTATTTTGAGCCCATGGAGCACAGAAAATGTTGTAGTGAGACACAACTCCAGCAAGAAAAATCAAATATAACTGAAGAATAAGTATATTTAAAGAGATCATATTAATTAGCTTTGATTTTAGGGTAAATGGGTGCAAAACACTTGGGGAAATAGTTGTGTCCTAGGACTTAGTTTTTTCTTTATTTCTACCAATTTCTCTTGCCAGTTTGCCTCCTGTACTGTATTAGGGAATCTGGGGGCCACTTAGAAACTAAGAGCCAGCTTCCTTCATTTGGAAAATTTGCTAATTTAATAATTTTTCAATGTTTTTAACCCCACAGCTCTGTGTGCAGGGCATCTGTGGGGCAGTAAAAATGCAATAGATCTGGGGCTAATGTGCCAGGACTGCTTCCCTTTAACCAGCCAGGATGTGCAAGTGCTGAGCCAACACGCCAATGCTCCTCTGATGAACGGGGAGGACAGAACAAAAATCTGTTGATTAAACACGCTGGCTGAGAGACGAGACTGCAGATGCACAGATAAAATGATTGCATGAAGGATTTGTGTGGCTTGGTGTCAGGGATGGGTTGGTTTGGTTTTTTTTTTCCCCCTTCCTAGTAGAAATGTGAGACTTTCCTCTCCCAGACCTGCAGAGGTGAAAGTGAGCGGCTTTAGGGTGTCACAGGGAGGCTTCACCCCCAGCCTCAGCCAGGGCTCCAAGCAATGCCTTGGCACCAAATTTATCCTGCACTTTCCATTTTGGAAGAGACCAGTGTCAAAGGAGTCCATTTGGCCAATGGCTCAGGAAGAAGGGGTGTCCAAAAGACATCCCAGGTCAGGGGCAGCAAAGCGAGATCCCAGCCTCAGCCCCTGAATCCCGTAACGAGCTGGCAGGGCTGGAGGTCCCTGTGACACTGGTCACAGAGCTTGGGAAGAGCCAGGAACACCTCTTTTGGGAACAAGAAGTACATCTTGTGAAAAGGACAGGATTAGCCAGTATTTATGTACTTTAATCGCGTTCCAAATACCCATTTTCCAAGAGGTGCCCTCAGATTTACCTTCCTGACAGAAAAATTATGGCCCGTGCCGTGTCCCAGGGATGAAACTATGGGTAGATTTTCCACTGGCTGATAAATGAAAGTGATTTAGAGCCCTGAGTTTAAGTTGAAAATACCAAGTTGAAAGCGAGCAAAAAATATCCAGTTGTAAATATTTAGTTCTTTTTTTACAGAAAGACTTGCTAATAATTAGAACAACAAAAAAAAGGTGATTTTCAAAACCCATATATTTTATTAAATATGGAGTTGGTTTTGCTTAGGCAGAAATACATACCACATGCTCATACCCATCTCTCTGTATGTAACTTAACATGCAGTTACTCAGAATATTAATTTTATGGTCTTAACACAATTTATATTATTTTAGTTTTAGGATGTTAAAATGATGAATAATGTACCTTAAGTCAGTAGATTAACTTCCTTCTCTAATTCCGTCATGCCATGTGTGAGTAGGAATTTAGTTTTAATGATAACATATAAAATATAATTTTAATTAGTTGCATAAAACTGTCCTGAGAGTGCTGAGATGCATTAAGAATCAATAAAAGTAAGATTTTCCAAAATTTATTTTGGGTTACATACTTATTAGTAAAAAAAAAAATTTCCATCAGTTTTGATGGCAGTTAGGATTTCTTTGGTCATCATTTGACAGAATTTCCATGATATTCTGATATCAGAAAATGGCCATGCATGCATAGCACAGTTGTCAGAAGAGCCAAATTAGATTAAACAGGTAGGAAATGAATTGTGCAAAGGCTGAACACCTCATGAGTACAGAGGGAACTCTACCTAACTGCTTGATATTCTGGAACCACTTCTTCTAAATTTTTGAATTAATAGATGACATATTTTTCCTCCTAGTTTCTTGTCACAAACTGAAAGAGGAAGCCTGCTGGCTTTTCAGCTCATAGCCATTTCTCCAACATTCAAGGAATTAATCTGAATGAGGAGATATTCTTCAGCTCATTAAGATTTGTGAGGCACTACTGGTTCAGTATAGCTTTAAATGAACATTTAAAGGATTTTAATAGGTTATCAGGCATTTATATTTTAACATTATATTTTAGCATTGCTAATCACAGTATCATGTAGAAATTTAGATGTGATAATTTTTAAAACAGAACTGCTTGTAGCCTAAATTAAGTAGCATTGATTCCAAATTGATTTTCGTTTCTGCTTGAGGTACAAATACTGGTAAAAGCAATAGGGAAAGGAAATAATACCTAAACTCTTCAGTGCAATCCTCCAATCCAAATCTGCATGGTGCATATATAATTCTGTATAATGCAAGTTCAGTAATATAAGTACCTCCTCATTACAGTGATACACGTGGTAATGAAGCATTGCATGTTGTAATGCAAACTTCCCTCCAGGGACACGGGGCTCATTTTGAAGTCTCATATCACACCACCTCTCCAGGCTGAAAGCTCTGCAGAGATGAGATGGTTTTGCTATATTCCCTGGCCTCCTATAAACTATTCCAAGAGATCAGCTGGCTTTGATGTTGCAGAATTTAGTGGAGAGGCAAGGAGGTGATATTTATACCAGAATTATACGTAATGCCATGTCTGCATTTCACATTTGGGTCACTGATTAAGTGGATTTGTGCGTTGGCTCACAAAGGTGTTTCGTGTTCCAGGTGGGTGGTGGTAGAATGTGTGAGTTAATCTCCTAGAAGTGCAGGTAAGCAATCCCATAATTTGTGTACTTTACAATGACCCAGCTGAGAAACTCATCCAGGAGCATAAAAGAGCCCTGATGAGAAAAAGATAAGCAACATATGTAAGTACAATCTTAGAACAGAGCCTTTAGCATTAATAGAATATTTGGTAGGAATCTCATTAGGCTGTAACTAGAATTTACATACTGAACAATACTGTGCTAAATCTTCCCTTAAGGGGCAAAAATGAAATGTAAACCTGGCTTCTTCCAGCCTTAAGATATTAAATGAAAATAATTTTTTTCATCTTAAACAGCCTTTTCTTTCCTTTCTTCACTGCCTTGGCTCTGTGTTTCTGGTGCATTGAACCCACAGTCTTTTGACCATATTCAAACCAGTCCTGTATGTATACAAATCTGTCCAATCTTCATTTTCTGCCACCCAAAAATGCTAATCTCACCTTCTGTGGGAAATGTTTTCTGCCAGCCATTCAGTCCTCACTGATTTTCTGTCACTGGAGACCACTATATGCTATGAAGTTCTGGAAAATGAAGAGCTCTGCAACAAGGAGGGAATACAAAAGATTTTAAATAATAATTATAAAAAGAGGCTATTTAAGGACCATAACTGAAACTGTGAAACACACACATACTGCCTATGAGTTTCAGTGAACAGGAAATCAATTCCATAGTTACATTTCCAGGGTTTGCAGCAGTCTTTTGCACTACACCCATTGAATGCTCCATTTCTTTCAACTATCAAGGTTACTGAACTTCAGATACACTTCTCCTACTGTGTTTACAAATCAATTAACTCCAAAGAACAAAGCTTTTTTCCATGCTAGAGAAGTAATGCTCATTAAATTTTGGGTAAGGTGCAAAGACAATTACTTCTAAAAATGGATGAAATTAATTGCACTCTTGCTTGCTTTTGATCTTGTGCAGCTTACATTATGCTTGTTGATTTTCTTCCCTCTCTCTTGAATGTGTTGGTGTTCCAGAGACAGACATGGTTTTGTGATTAAAACAATATTTTTTGAATAAATTTCAGTGTGCCCTGTCTGCTCTAAACATAATAAGGCTGCATTAAAAAGTTATCTGAGGTTTGATCAATCCTTGCTCATCACTGTGGCATTCAGCAGAGTATTATGCAGAGTGGTCACTCTGAATCCTAACATTGAATTTTCTGTGATACTCTTTGGGGTTTTTTGAACCTGTGATTTGGATACCTGGTTGTTTATCCCTGACTATGGCTGTACTCAACCCAAATTTGCCTTCCATTCGGCTAAATTGGACGCGAACACATGCGGAGGGTTGGATTCTGGGCAGCCTTGTGTCTTGGCAGAGGAGAGGGATGGAGATTTTGGTAATATTCCTGCAAAAAGGGCTCAGGCAGCAAAGCCCAGATGAGCAATGTTGGTCTCTTGTTTAGTGCAGTGTGAGATCTGGAGCTGGTCCATGGTGTGCCAGAGACTGGGAGGGAGAAGGGATGGTCTGGGAATCCAGCCTGCTTTGACCTCCTCAGACCTGTCTGCCACAACCTGTCAGTCTTAGCACGGCTTTTAAATCTTAATTTCTCCCACTCTAAAGAAACTAATACCCTTTGTTTTTCAGGAAAAATAGTGAGGATTAATTAACACTTTTGAATTTATAGTATTCATGCGAGGTACTGATTAGCATTGTAGATACAACACACTTGCTTTGGTATGAAGTTTTGCAGAAGTGACATCCAAAAGTGCTGCTTGTTTAAATTTTTTAGCTCCCAGTTGGTGGCTGTTTCTTCAGAAACGCATCGTGACCTAACAAGTGCCTTTTTGAAAGAGCACATTTTTGTTGTTGTTACATGCTGGTTTAATACAAATATCTTTTGAAAACAAAAACACTCTTCTGACTAATTTTTTCCCTGCGGTCGAAGTGTGGGGAAGTGGACACTTCTTGATTTAGCATGTAATTATTAAAAATCAAGACAATGTCCTCTTAATTACACACAAGAAGAGGAGTCATATCACAAAACCTAAGAAGATAAAAATTTTTCTGAGTGGCTGCCTGTTTTCTGAGAGTGTTCCTGCAGTGAACCTCGTGCTTGATGAGCAAGTACCTGTGGTCAGTAGAAATGTTGGCTGAGTATTTAACAGGATTGTTCTTTTGCTTTGCCTGCATGTAGGCAAGATGTAGATTTCTGTGGATACACGTATTATTGGAAGAAGACTTGCAGATTGTTCCTTTCCTCTCTATTTGGGGGTAGTTGGGGGTAGAAGCAGGAATAGGAACCTCAGTGGGTGTTGAGTGGGGAGGAGGGAGGTTTGGGGTTGTATGAAGAACATTTTCCACCTTGAGATGCTCAGAGACGTTTGAGGACCACGGTTGTCAGGACCACTTTTGAATCAGAGAAGAGTTTTCTAGGAAAAAGTGTAGTGTTTAATTTCTCAGTCGAAGGACAACCTGTCCTCCCCATGATCTGATATTGGACTCAGCAAATTGCTGGGAGGTATTTTGTGTGTTTATATTATAGCATCCAGCAGTTATTAAACTTTAGTTTTTAAAATTCTATTTCTTTTCCTCTCATACAATTACATAAAGGAAGGGAGGAGGAAAATCCCCAATGTTTCTCACAGTGAATTTTACATAGAAATAAGAATGTTTCACAATTAGATTTTCCTTATGAAGCGCTAATCCAGACTAATGATGAGAATGGAACATTTTCCATGCATCTCAGGAACCCTCAACCTGCCCAAAATGTAAAGGTTAATCAGTACAGTCCAGTGAAAAATCTTAAACCATACCAGTAACTTTTTCCAAGGATGGGGAGACCTAGGCAAAAATGGCTGTCCCATGGAGACATGGCTTAGTAGTATTAGAGTAAAGTGATTGTAAAATCAGAGAGTCTTGGGCTTGAGCCCAAACATTGTGTTTTAATCTGTATTTGTGGTGAGGAGCTATAGATATAGGGCAAGGGCTGAATTCTTCTAATGCAGCCATTAATCACTGAGCTTCACAGATCACAGCTCCCTTTTCTCTACCATGTGGTTTCTGCAGGCAAGTGTATTAGATGAGGATGAGGCAAATGCCTGTTGATTAAGGGCTGATCTTGGAGTTTGAGTCTTCATCACCATGTTCTTTTGCTGTATGATTGATGAAGCTCAACTATAATTAAATTTAAAGCCATAGATTTGGCAAGGAGCAGTATCCATTAACTGGACTGATGTCATTTTATCTCCTGTGATTCATTAACAAGTGGCAGTGAGTGTTTCCTACAGTTTACCTGATGTCCTAGGACACTAAAGGTAATGGTAAAGGTCTTGGGACATTAAGTTTGTTTATTTTCATAATATCAAAGAAGATGTCAGTTTAGGTTTAACTAATTTTTGGCTGCTCACAGAAGAGGCATAATGTTCTTAGAAGGTTTAGTATTCTGTTTATGATTGTTTAACATTCAGCATCAATGATTTTATTGCACAGACGTTGACATTTTACTCATTATCACTTTGGTGTTCATGCCAGGTTCTTGCAAGAAGTGTATTTTATGCCAGGTGCCAAATAACCTTTTGTCATCCTGCTGAATGAGGCACTGCTTTTGTCCTACAGTCAAAAATTGCATCCAGATCTTATGAACATTAAAAAATATCCATCTTCTCTTCTGCCTTCCCTTCTGACACACACACAGTTTGGCAAGGACTAGCAGTACTTCAGAATCCATACGTTCTGCTCAAAGTGAGAAGAGACATGCCCCTCATTTCTTAAGATCATCTCAGGCCAATTAAAGACCTGTGTAAAGGAATAGATTTTTTCTGATTTATCCAACACTTGGCTCTAAGGATAATGACCAGACTGTAGAGCCATGAGGGCTACTTAAGTTAAAAAATGTGTTAGATTTGGGGATTTTTACTAGGTCCAAGACATATGAAATTTTGCCTATAAATAGCTGTGTGCACTAAACCCACCCCTAAGGCTCCATGTGCCAGGATGTGTAGGATGATTGTTCTGAGTCATGCTTTCAAAAAGAAAAGCCAGAAAAAACAACATAAGACAAACCTGTAAATCCTTTAATTAATTCAAGAATTATTTATGTTAAATTATCATACATTTGCAGGATTACACATCTGCATTTTTCTTAACACACTCGACTATTTTAAACCTAGCAGCTAATTCCTAATTTGCTTTCATATATTCTTTGTAAAGGCAAAGAAAAGCTTAAGAATTCTTATGTAAACCAGATCATTCCAGTGCAATAATTTTATTACTGCAATCCATTACACAGCACTTTGGTGATAAAAGAGCATATCTTAGAAAAGCAAATCTTGGAATTTGTGAAGTGTTGTGGGAGGGGGCTGTTTTGTTTTAAACCTGTTTTATTAGCTTCCCTTTCCACTTGGCTTTATTCTAAATAAAATGAAGTGGGGAAAAAACCTGCCCATGTATAAATCAAAATGCTCTTTTTCTCTGCTTAATTCAGCCAAGGAAATGACTTAAATACTCTTCTATAGTACTTTACCTCATTCCAAGAAAAAAAATTTTATGATGCAAATACTACCGTTTCTTTCTGCAATAAACCTGTCATGGCGTTTGAGTTATTTTCTTGCCCTTTCAGGAAAAATAAAATAATAATAAAAAAATCAGAAGACCTTAACACAGAATGCAGGCCTGATTCATTACAAATCTCATGTCCCTGTTTCTTAGCAGTTGAGCCAAGTTTAGGAAAACCTCTCATCAAATCAGGGTAATGTAGAGTTATGAAGCAAGGGGCTTGGCTTCTGTAAACAGCTTTACTTAGTGGAAATTAAAGGAATTAGATAAACTAAGCTCTGCTGAGGATCTGGCCATCCTAGCTGCATTAAACACTTTTGTGTCTTACTTTCATCTCTCACCTTTGTATTTGAAATTTCCTTCAAAGTTAACTCCTTGTTCCTCTTTTTTTTTTGGTATGTATTTTACAATTCTTTCCACAAGGACAGTTTCTCAGCTGCTTGGGTGATAGCTGTCTGTTGTCAGTTTTCTTCCAAACACAGGAATTTTCCTGATATTCCAGTGTGACTGTGGTCACATCTAGTCCTTTTCCATACATGTATGGATCATGTACACAGCACAGTAAATATTAATATTAATTCCTAGATAGCAGCTATAATCTACACCTATGGAAGCCTCCTGTTTTAGTCAGAGCCCTTGCCCAGGAGTGTCAGGAATTGCTGTGTGGAGGTGATCACTGCCCATAGGATTACCTGAAATAATCTCTCACCTTCCTGCATGATAGAAAAGGAACTCTGCAATTTCTCTGGCATGAATTAAGGAACCAGCACTGCAAGTTTTAAAATGCATAGCGATGCTGAAGCCAAGGCTTTATTTTTTTTTTCTTTTCCCCCTCTCATTTTCTGTTCCTATTTTCTGGAGGGAGTTCTCTTTGTCAGCTCCCTTGCTTAGCCCCTGTCTCCTTTGATCCCCATCCCCTGAAGGCCCAGGATGTCCCAGCTGTCTCCAGCTCAGTGTGACTCCCTCCTTCCCCTCCCTGCAGCCCTGGCAGGCAGCTCAGCTGGGCACAGTGGCCCTGGGCAGGGTCTGTCACACACAGCCAGCTCTCACACACGGCTCTGGTTTTGTTTCTCCCCCTGTTTTTGTGTTTTGTTTGTTTTGCTGCTCTGCTGCCATCCCTTCTGCAGGACACTGGTGGTCCCTCACCCCACAGCTCCGCAGCTGCAGCCACAAAGACTCTGGCTGGAATAAGCAATAAAACACACTGCCTTTTAAGCTGCCCCGATGAGACAGCTAAAATGCCACCACACACCTTAAGTTTTAGCTTTTATATTTTTCAGATCCTGTACTGCATTAGTGTATAACTCTGAACTCCATATAAAGTTATTATTAGTTAGTAAGCTCTCTCCACAGTTTGGTCACGCAAAGCAATCCTTCCAGGCCTGAGAACCAAGGTCATTATTGCAGCCTCTGGAAAAGTATAAACAAAAATGAATTAGGGGGAGCAAACTGGGGGAATTTGACTTCACTACATGAAGCTGTAATTGGAACATTAAACTCTGATATGCAAATAGACCAAACTTCTATCTGTCTGAAAAACTCGTGACCATTGCCCATCTTGGGTGTAGCTTCTGCAAGGCTTTTGCACTCCCAAGGTGTCTCCTTTGAAGGCCTTTAATAAATACCTACTTTATTCTCTAACTCTGTCCAGCCTCTGTTCTAGGTAGCCTTTCCTGGCATCAATACAGCCCCAGGAGAAGCTTCTGAGCAAGGTAGGGGACGCCTCAATGTGCTCCTGCAAGATTTGCCTTTCCAGGGCTTTGATAAACTCAGGGAAGGGATTTAAACATGTTTAATCATTGTGGTCGTGCAGACAGTCATGTATAAAAGCCTTTTGTGATGAAGAAAAATAGGTTTTCCTAGGTAAGTGTTTGAAATCCATTTCTGGATGCCTGCATCAATACAGCACAAAGGGGTAGGCAGCCTACAGGTGTCAGCAACACTCAAAGCTACTAACAGTCCTCATTTCCTGCAGCCTAAAAAAGGGTTTGTCCTGCAGAACTGGCAAAATTCATTATCCCATCATCAAGAAGGGCACCTGCCCACACCTTCCTGCAAGGCAGGAGCTTGTGTGCCCATGGTTGGTGCTGGCTGCCCAGGTGTGTCTCTATCCATGTGAAAAGGGCAGGTCTGGATTCTTGCAGGCGATGTAGGACCAGTGAGAAACAACCCGAATTACTTCCCTCCAGGACCACTGCGATCCCCTGTGTCCTCTTTTCACCTCTGAATCCTGGTTGTAACTAATTGGATCCACTTGTCAAGATGATGCAGCTCTAATTACCCTGGATCTAAACTCCCCTGGAGGGTGACTTCAGAAGGGCTCTTCACTCCTGTGAAGCATATCCGATCCGTAACCTTTCCTTTAGTCACACCTGGGCTGCTGTTGATGTTTTCTTTGCCTGCTTTTACATTAGTTTCTAACACCTTGAACTCTGCGGTTCTCAATAACTCTGACTCTCAATAACTCAAAAACTCTGCATGCTCAATAAGAAAATTTAGAACTTGCTGACACGTTAGAGCTTATTGTCTGTTGGTTTATAACACTGCTGAGTTCCTCCTCGAGGTGGAGCTTTGTCAAATGTTTTCTGACTATCTAAATAACCAACATCTTTGGCATTTACTGCACCCCTTTGCCTGGCGAGGCAGTAAGAGGCTCAATGAAACCTGAGTTACTGAGGCATGACTTGAAACAATATTAGCTGTCCTTGATTATGCTCTGAATTTTCGTGTTCTCCTCCTCCCCAGCCCCAGTGTGATCCTTTTAATGGTTGTCTAAGACTTGCTCGACAACTAATGGGAAATGAACTGACTGGTAATTTCTTGCTGTGTGTCTGCTTGGCCCCATGCCAGTCTCCTGAAATGATGGTACTAAATATAAATTTTCATTACACCTTCTTCAATTTCTGTGCTTACTTCATGTACTACTTTTAGATGAGCGTTGTTCGGCTCTGTTCTCTTACGGCTTTTAAGAACAACAATCCAGTTAATTGACAGTTTGGGTATCATCACCTTTTCTTTTAACTCCTCACCATCATTTCCATGTGTTGAGTCTTAGGCAACTGTCTGCCCTCTTCAGTTTTAGAGATAGGTACAGGAATAATTGCTGTATAGCATTCCTGCTCCTTTACACTCCATCACCTTTCTCGCCTGTCAGTTGCTGAGTGTATAATTATGCTTAAAATATCTTTTGGTATTAGTTGAGATGCTTTGCACTGTTTGATGCTCATTTTTCAATTTGGCTTTCTCAAGTATTTTTGATTGCCTCAGGCTCTTGTTATAATTTACATAATCCTCCTGTATTCTGGATGCCTTCTACCTTCTGACGCCGTCACTTTATCCTTGATACTGTTTTCCTCATCCTTTGCTTCTGCACACCAGCTCCAGCTTCCATTCTGTAAATGTTTTATTGGAACAAGCATAGCCAGTAATATCCTTCCTTTACTACACTTGATTTTCTGGACTCTATTTAATTCACATCAATTTTCTCATGCTCACTTCTCCAAAATCTACCCTTTGTAAAGCTCATTATTTTTCCACTCTTTTTCTTAGCACAATCTAATGAATTTTTTGGTTATGCAGACATAGCTTGTTTTCTAAATCCACAAGAGCCTTCAAGGAAATGCTGTCTCTTCTCAACTGTGTATTTTTATTCAAAAACCAAAGTGAAGTGGGTTGCACATTAGGCTCTCTCACTGTCTTAAATCAGAAAATATTTGTTGCATATGAACTACAGCTCAAGGTGTCATAGCCACATAATTCCAGGTGATTTAAAATCTTGGTAGCTTTAAATAAAAGGCACAGTACAACAGTAAGGAGTTGTTTTTTTTTAATTGAAAATAGAGTTCACTCGTAGTAGGACAGTTTTCATACACCTGTTGGGATTAACCACTAATACGGGAGTATTTTGATAGAGCAGGGTATGGATTATTCCCAACTTGATGTCCAAGCAGCCTACTCTCATCTGTGAATATTTTGCCACAGTTCCTGGCCAGGAAAATACAGAACAGTGCTGAGTTTGCCTCTAACTTTCAGAACTATATCAAGTTTAGTCGCAAAGATAATTTAGTTGTAGATAATTAAAAAAAAAAAGTTCTAGCAAGTAAGAAGTACAACTCAGAACACTGGCATTTCTTTCCCACAGTTCAAATCTCCTTCTTGATGTTGAGGTTCTGGGGGATCTTAATGGTTCATTTTTACAGCCAATGTTAATGCCTTTTAGCAGAGAAAGGTAAAATTTACATTGTTGTCACTTATGATCTGTGTTTTCCTATGGTATTCTGCACATTCCTGACAGGCCACCAAGTATGTTCAGAGATTTGTATCTGAAATCTCTTTGGAAATTACTTTAATTTTGCTGTTTACTCTTGCAAAGTTATCATGTGCTGAGTGAAAGAAAGAGTAATTTTAACTTCCTTTGTGAAATGTAATGAAAGTTTGAGAACAAGGCCCCTCAGAATTTGAAGTTGCCATTAAATTAACAGCTTTAATGTCTTTGCAGAGCACTGTTAACAGCTCTAATTCCTGAGACAGATCTACTGTTTTGCTCAGAGAATGTTTGGGTTACTGCAGTTTGATGGTTGCTAGGGCTGTTATTCTTTCAGATATGCTATTTTGAGGGATTTTCCCTTCAAAAATGAATATTTTGGTATGAGACAAGACAAAAAAACCCAACCTAACTCTAAAGAGAATACACCAAGCTCAATGCTTTTGCAGAGACAAAGGCAAAAGGGGAAGCAGGTGCTTTAGTCACTCGATGTTTGGTAGAGCTGTTTGTAGTAGCAACTTCCAAAATAATGAGGTGTCACTAAGCTCCTGCTGATATGAGAGAAGGGCAAGCTTTGCCTTCTTTCTGTAATGAGAAATCAACCTTTTCCTGCCTTCCTATACTTTGTGTTTTTCTACACTCTTCAAAACATTCTGTGCCGCCAAATAATTGTTTTAAGTTATTGCCTGGGGATTTTTGTTATTTTTATCCCCCTCACCTATTTCTATGGATAGAAAGCATATTCAGTACTCATCACCTGTCTACCTGCTCCTTCCTGTAATGTCACCTCAGCTGTAAAACCACCTGCAAGTGACACGGCTTTGCTCATTAATGGTTTAGGTGGTCAATGATTTAATCACTTGACCCTCAGTAGATCAAGAATTCCATCAATGAACTGTGAATTAACTCCTGAGTGCTCCACTCAATTTCTTGTCTGTCTGTGGAAAACACATCTTTTTAATGAGGACATAAGGCTCAGCTCTGCATATAAGGATCAGTGTTACACCATTCCTTGAAGTGTGAAAAATGAGGTTTTTTTCATAATTTCTTGTTTGCTTTGCCAGTTTTAGACATGTACTTCTAGGGAGCAGTTTTAATATTTACCCCAGTGGTTGAGAGCACTGTATCTTGAACAGGAAGATGTCTTTTTCTGTGCTACAAATGGGGACTAACACACTATTTTAGAGTAATTGGATATGATATATTGCATGTGTCCCTATGTCTACAATATCTAAGTATTTTTTACATCCTCTTAAGCTATTAGGCAAAGTATTTTACAATGAAAGAGTGTTCCACAATTTAATTACACGTTTTGTACAAAATATTTCCATTTAACCGTTCCAAACTGTCTCTTCCCTTTAAGTATAACCACTTTGGCTGAGCTCCCATCCCTAACAATGGGAGTGTCACATGAAGTCCCTAAGTGTTTGAAGTTTTTTTTTTTAGTCTCCATTTATAAAACGTGTCTTCCACTCTTTACCCTGCACTCAGTGTTTAAATTTCTGGGATGGACTCTCCCCTTGTTTTCTGCAGTGGCTGTGTTTTAGCCACAGTGTCTTTGCACTCCCAGCACCTTTGCTAGAAGCCCACTTCTTTTTTTGTCTATTCTGGGTTAGTTCATTAGGCCAGATTAGGAACCCTTCACAAGCAGGTATTTTGCTAAGAAAACTGTCTTGAAAGCAATTCTTCATATCAGGGAGGGGAAAATTGTGTGGCTAACAGTAAATATCTCCCTAAATATGAAGGTACAACTGATTTCCCTCTCACTAGTTTTAGAGATTTTGGAAAAGAAAGATTTTTATTAGACCAATCCAATACGTCCACGTGAGGAGAGTTCTGGGTGGAAAAAGGAAAAGATCATCTTCATGTGCAAACAGAAAAGAAAAATATCACAGAGAGATTTTTTAAAATTTATCCTCATGCATTCCTGAGCCTGGACAAAAGGAGGCTTGTGAGGGACTTTATTGCTCTCTACAGCTACCTGAAAGAAGGTGTAAGGAGGCAAGGGTTGGTCTTTTCTCCTAGGTAATAAGTTACAGAATAAAAGGAGATGGCCTCATGTTGGTCTGATGGGTGGGTGTGTGTTTAGATGGGATATAAGTAAAAACTTCTTCACTGAATGGTCTTGGAAGCTTTGGAATAGGCTGATGGGATGATGGAGTCCATCCCTGGTGGTATTTAAAAGTAGATGTGGCACCTGGAGACAGGGTTTTGTGGTGGACGTGGCAGTCGGGCTCGACAATCATGGAGGATTCTATGATTGTGCAAAAGAGAAGTGCCTTGGCAAATCAGGGTACTAAGGCAATGCTATGCTGTTGCTAAGCAATAAGTAGGCAGGTTTTGTGCAATTTTCTACCTTTGGGTGGGTGATGTAACTGGTCTGGGTTTGTTATCTCACAGAAGTCCTTATCTGGACAGTTAGTGGCAAGAGACAAGGGCAGTGAGATAACAGGACTGCTACAATTAGTATTAATTGACCTAACCCATCAAGAACACCTGCCTTATGTTGTTTGTTTGACAAATCCTGGCTGCATGCTCCAGAATCAAAATTCAAAACAATTCAAAGTATCACTCTTCTTTCCAAGATGAAGCAATCACTCAATTTCAGATGCTAAATAGATAATAAGCTGGGAGGAAGGAAAATAATTAAGCAAGGAAAAGGAGATAAAGATGTGAAAATGCTTTAAGGATTGAGGTTTCTTTTCCTTTCAATGTAAGCACCTGTTTCCAAATATTAAGAATATAAGGTCCGTTATAATTTAATAATGTCACAAGTTGGACTATGTCACTCTGACTTCATCCTTAGCATATATTCAGGCCAGAACATGCTCTTTACCTTTTTCAAACCAGCATTATTCATGCTATTACATTTGCTGGTGCAGTACTACAAAGTCGAACTATTGAGTAAAATGGAAGTGATTCCAAAGATTATGGGCTCACTGCAGCCAGCGGCAGGTAAAATGCACATTCAGTTGGCTTAAATTGTTATTTGTTGTGGTTATTTGATCCAAAGGACTAATTTCAACTTCGACATCAGATAACCAGAGGGGTTTTCTTCCAGAACATGAACATCAGAAGGGCTTTATAAATCGGGCCTGGCGTGCAATTAAAGCTTTTGGAGATACTGAGTAAACTTTCCACTTGGATGCTGAGCCGACTCCTTCTGACATCTGAGCGTGCCTTTTGTGAGGCTCGTTTTTTTAGTAGGTCAAGAGATCTAAGCCTTAAATGAAGCAGGCTCTAAGAGACACAGCTTTTCATCACCAGCAGGATCACGACCTTGCAGGGTATATTGAATTTAAGTTTAATACTGTAATGGATGGGACTTGTAATAAAAATTGCTAGATGTTTTGTGGATGAGTAATAAAGAGTAGATTAGAGTACAGGACTTCAAGAGTCCATTCAAACAATACTGAATTTATACTATCTTTTGGCATTGTTTTTATGGTTTGGAAACCTTATAATAAAAACTCAGGCCTTGTCCATTATTTAATTACTTTGCTGCGTTTTTTGGTGCTTTCTTAGTAGCTTAATAGGTAGTTTGCATAAAATGCTACCACTGTTAAATGTCTGTTTGTGCAGCAAGGAACACAGTGGTGTTCCTTCTGTCCTAATGCATCACTTAAATGGAGATAAAATAGTGATTACACTTACTCTTTAGGTCCATAGACTTGGATTTACTTGCGGTTCCTGCTACATATGTAACCATTTTGGCAGACTCATTTGGGTTTTCAGAAGATCCTGGTACTTCCTGCCACGCTTACTCTGACTTTAAGTGGAGTTTTATTTTATGGTCCTGTCATTAACCTGCTCATCCCTCACCAGCTGTGAGTGTGAGCAATCCCTAGTGGAAAAAAGAAAAAAAAAAGATAAAAGAAAAAAAAGAAGATAGGAAAAGTAAGATGTTTGAAGCCTTTAAAAGGGCGTGAAGTGCTGTATGACATTTTTCTGTTGTCATGATATCTGATGTGGAGGTTCCCTGTAGTTAAAGGTATGGAGGTCAAGCAAGCAGATTAAAAATTAAGGATCTCAATTACTGAATTTATTCCGGAGTACTAGTGACAATGAAGCCTTCAGAACTGCACAGGAGAAATGAACTAAAACAATTACATGGCAATACAAATTCTTCAGACATCAAAGCTCACATGCTCATAGGAGGTTTTCCTTTCATGCTGGTTAAATACTGCTAAAAAGCAACAAGTTCTCCTTAAAATAGGTGCCACTTCCTTGAACTATATAGACAGTTGCATCTCTTGTTTGCATTTCTCTTTCTAATATTGTTATTACTTTATCATGTTCTGCACTGCATTTCAGGTCAGGGATTCCACTAATGAAAACTCTGAAGTAAATTGTTATTAATTATTACCATAATATAATACATCATAAATATAGTATTTCCTGAATAGTAACAACAAGCCTATGGAAGTTAGTTAGCTTTGGTGTGGCATGAAATCACAAAGGAGAAGGACATGTTAAGATCAGCAAGGTAAAAGGAAAAAAACGTTAAGTTTTCAGTGTAAATTCTAGCAACCATGACCTTTAAGAAGTTTTCAGAAATTTGTCTGAGCTCAGAACCGACATCCTGCGAGTATATCATAGTTCTTTATTTCACTTCTCCTTTCTCACCCTCTATCCATATACCTTTTCAACTCTTGAAAAATGCCGGTGTAAATGTGCTGTGAAATATGTCTGCCACATAAATGTTCCTTTTCTTTTTATCCTTCATTAGGACATTGTGATTTATAATGACCGGCTGTTCCGGATTGTGTCAATTGCTCCGGAATGGTGGCATTACTCTTTGGATTGAAGCACAGGACAGGTACTGGCAATACAAAGCACATTTGGCTTGGCAAACATTGCTGAAGAATAGCTGTGTCCTCCTTTTGGGATGGAGCAGCAAGAGTGAAGGGAAGATTTAAGCTGTCCTTTCAGTTTTGGACTGTTCCAGTAGACTTTTTGTGATAAGATCATAGCCCGTACCAGGGAAAGGCTTGGAAGAGGCAGAGGAGGGTTTGCTTTGGCAGCTTAAGGGTGGATCCACCCTAGCCTACTTCCAGTGTAGGTTAAAATATGTTTTAATCATCCTTCAGTAACAAATTCATGAATATCTTGAACCTACCCTGAAAGATTCAAAAGCACTCCTGGAAAGGCACACTGCTGAAAGCAGGAAGCAGAGACCTCTCCAGGAGCAGCACAAGGCATTTAGGCTTCTGCAGAGTCAAGCAATGACAGGCTTGCAGATGGAGAGCACTAAAAAGAAGTTTTCTCTCATTTTAGATTGAAAGGGAAAGGTAGCTGCAAGCTAATTCCACTGGTGGAGCTTCAGAGCAGCTGCTCATAGCCAGCAGCACAGCCTGAGAGGTGAGGACCTCTGCAATCTGGTGGTGGCACTGCTCAGCTCCCCGCTGGAAGCACCAGAATTCTGCTTTCGGGAATCTAATCTTCCTCTTCTGCAGCTAATTCTGTAGCTGTCATGTTCTGATGGTAATGAATTGAGATGGCAACCAGTACCTTGGTCAAAAAGGGACAAAAATGTTGAGAGGAGCCAGCTCTGATGAGTGCTGTGTGAAGGATGAGGAAGGCCTGGGTCGTTAGTGATGACTGATGCCACAGCAGAAGCATATAAATGATATAATGAAGTCATACATTAGGGCACAATATGAAGCCCCTCTCGACCTGGGAAATGTATCACCAATCAAATTTCTTTTCTCTTGAAGGTCTTCTCTTAACCTTGCAAGGAGGGCTTGATGGGAATTTCTGTCAAGTCTCCACTTGCTTAAATGTCATGGATGTTTTAATTTACTGCATTATCAGCCTGGGAGTGGTAATGGTCTGGCTGTTAGTGGAAAAGAAAGCTTGTTATCAATGCTAGGCTCTTTTTATTTGGGAGCATAGGTTTCTTTGATTTGGTTTACTTTAGAGGAATAATTCTAAGATATTTAGAGAAGCACAACACAAGGTCATGCCGAATTTCAACACAATTATTTAGGACAGCAGGAGAGCCTAATGTGGAGCCCATTTCACTTTGTTTTCTTGAATAAAAATGAACTGTTGAGAGGAGCAGGCTGAAGTTTCTGATGGCTCCTGTAAATCATCTCAGCTGTCAATGGCACACAGCAGCTTTCAAAGGAGAATATCAGCTGCTTTTTGTACTTGTTTAACTATTAAAATGAAGTCCTGCGGGCTCTGAGTGGAAGCTGTCCTGAAGTATTTATATGCCCTTTCATGGCTTTATCCCCATCCATGCTGCCTCCCTAGGTGGATTAAAACTAGAAGAAAGGGAGTATTTTTTCCTGTCTTGGTTTGTCAGGGACAGGGGGGCTTGGCCCATCCACCACACTCAATGGAGTCAGTGGCCACCTTCAAATGCCTCTGACCTTGTCCTTGGGCAGCCCTGCAGAGGGGTGGCTGTGCCTGAATTCTGCAGTGGGGCTGGCATTCAGACGCTGTGCAATGTGTTTCAGATTTCTGTCACAATGTCTGACAGTCATTTCATCTCTGTCTTCCTGCTCACATGCAAAGCTCTCTGCTTCTTGAGTCACTCAGTGATTTTAGCAGTTAGCTTAGATCATTGCAAGCATCAAACTGCCAGGAGAAGGCATTTGTTGCTCTCCTCATGAATTAGACTTTTTCTTTTGGACTACTATGCTCTATTCGATATTTTTGATCTACTGAATAACTCTGTATTAAGACACAGCATCCTAGCATTGTAAATCCTTTGCTTCTTTTGTTATATTTGATCTTAATGTATTATTTAGCTGCTAAGTTTCACTTTATCTGCCTGTTTTTATTGCATTAAGGCCAAAGGCTTTCATGAAGCTGGTGTCTTATTTTTGGTATGTTGCATAATCTGTGGAATTTAGTCTATTTAAAAATTGATACAGCATAAAAAAACTATCTTGTGCACATAATAACTTACAGTAGAAAATGAGGTGCAAGTTTAGTACACATGTTCTAAATTATTTACGTTTTCCATAAAAAGGAGTGCAGGAAAAACTCCTGCTTGTAACTTTCTCCTCTGAGTTTACCATTCTTCTATCTTCATCCCATTTTGCTTGCCTTACACAATGATGTCATTGGAACAATCAAATATTAAATCTAGGTGAGGATAAGGATTCATATTTTACATTATAATTCATTTATTATTTTAATTTTCCATCCTTTTGAACCAAGCATCATCTTTAAAGAGCTGTGTTGTAGATGGGTTAAGGAATCACTGAAGACATTGGGGTTTAATCTGAGCAGGAGCCCATTTTCAGTCTGGTTGTTTCATCACTACAGAGCTGAAGGGGAGAAGTTTGGGCAATGAATCATTGGAAACACAATCTGTATTTTCAACAGGAAAAACAAATATAAAAAATCTGATCTTGTCTCAGTAGCTGTGTTTCTTTCATTAGGGAGCCACAGGACTCCAGGTATCCTCTGGCCTCAGTTTTATTTAAGTCAAAAAACAATTTGAGAAACATATGTCACTTGCACTAATGATTGGTCAGTGTGCCTTTTACTTGGTTTTGTAGATGGTTTTTTTGCACTCAAGAATTTTATTACAAACTTAGCTAGGTTTGTGTACAGGAGTGTGTTGATGCCTTTTTTTTTTCCTACAGCTGGTAACTCTATGTACCATCACAAACTTTGAGTGTAGGCTAAAATATGTTTTAATCATCCTTCAGTAACAAATTCGTGAATATCTTGAACCTACCCTTCACTGTTAATGATGCAAAATTTCTTAAAGAACTAATAATGAGCGGATAGGTTTCAGGAAAAATATGTTTTATTTAGAGAGATTTGTTTAGAGGAATATTTTTTCTGTCTGAGTCAGATCAAACATGCTGGAAATGGCAGGAAGTTTGATCTAGGAGCTGATGTGCTCTTTTATTTATAAAATGCTTGCTTTGGGGATGTTTCAGAAGGCAGGTGTGAGATGGAGAATAATGTATACATGTTCAATATTGGTTTAAGTTTTTCTTCTTGATTAAATAAGTTATATGACTGGACTTTCCTTTTATTAGCTGTCTTTTTTCTTTCACATAAAATGTAGGTAATGTCACATCTGTATAAATCAATATAACAATGGCATTATGTATATTTTTATTTAACCATTGCTCTCTGGGGCACAGTTTTGTCAGTCATATTTTATAGAGAGTTTCTGTAGACTGTTATAATCACTACAATCTGTGCAGAGGAAAATTCCTGCAAATCCCCATTTTTGGGGTGTTTTGTGTGGTGATGGTGTAGGACAGGTAAATAGTAACAGGGTCTCTGAATAACACAATCCTATAAGCGTTACAGGAAATAAAGCATGAAGAACGTGCTGCTAAGAACACTGAACAAATGAGTACCCTGTAGAGAACATATTAGTACACAGAATTTTTCAAGTCATTTCCTGTGAGAGCCACCAGTGAATTTATGCCTGGAAATGCAGAAATGTTAAAACGCATTGGTGTCTTTTGGAAGCCTGTCAAATGCACATTTTGTGCTTGTCTTGAATTATTACTTGTGTGTATATTAAGCAGGCATCAAATTGTGCTTAAATCAAAGATAAATGACTTCTGGTTTGGATGGCTTTTTCTGAGAACTGCCCAGGAAGGAGGGTGAAATTGGAAGTTATATGCAATCACGTTTCACCAATAGACAATGACATAAACCTTATAATATATAAATCTTCTTTTGGGTGATGTCTAGTCAGAATGAACTCTCTAAATTTTCCTTCTAGCAAAATTCTTTTATAAGCCAGATACAATTTATTTTAACATTGATTTGATTAGCAAATTTTTGTAGTTCTGAAGTAACTTTCGCTCAAAATTTTATTCATGGGCCCCAAACACAAAGGAGACGTGAGACAAGTAATTGTTTTCCCCATTTCACATCATTATCTTATTCCATCAAGGCATTGTTAGGTGAACATTGTGCCCAGGTTAGTTTAATTGCAGCAATATCTTGTGCTGACCTGTACCACATATAATCCTTTCTAGATCATGATATCATGATGACACCTAATCCAAACTAGAATATGTGTACAAGATTTTTTTTTGTGTGTTCTGCTTAATAATTTTGTTGCTTTAATACATTAAAAACTTACAGTTTGGTTTTGGTTTTTTTTCTTCAAAATTTATTGATACTGTCCTAACAAATGTGAGAACTTTTAACCACAGTTATGTTTAATCACAAATAATCATAAGCTTCTCTTCCACCTTGTGGAAGCACAGTCAAACCACAGCTAAGAGGAACTTCTAGACACAATTATGTTTAATCATTAATTATCATAAGCTTTTCTTCCACCTTGTAGAAGCACAGTCAAACCACAGTTAAGAGGTAATCATCATTTCTTGCTTTGCACATGATATGTACAGCTTTAGGGTAAACTGGGATGAAAGAGGGAGGGCAAAACCTTACTGTTTAATCCACTGGCAGTTTATGGATTTCTGAGCATCAGGTTTTCTCCTTGCATTCACGGCATTTATTTGGTGGCTTGGCCACTACATGTGAAATGACTGTTGTGCTTTCAGAGAGTTCAGACAACACAACTGCAAATCTGTCCCTCCCAAACTCTCAGAATTAAGAACTTTATTCCCTAAGGTGCTGTAGCTGTAGTTACAGCAGGGGAGCATTGTTAATGAACAAATCCATGTTTGTAATCCGTGCAATCCATGTGCATTTGTGTTACACCATGTTTTTTGAAATAAACACACAGGACCAAATGTTGAAGTTCTGTGGGGTTTAAATTGTGAATCATGACTGTGCAGACCATGGGGATCTGGGAAGATCCCATGAGGAAGGTGTTCACATCAGATTCAGCCACAGTTATATGAAAGGGAGAAGAGCACTTGAAGAGTTTCAGGGATGGAGATGCCCAGTATGAAAATCTTTGTATGCTTCTTCCACAGGCTCCAGAGAGTCTAAAATGCAGCAGGCTCTGACCACAGCTTCTGGCAGCCCAGCCAGTATGGACGTAAGCAGGGAGGACGGGTTGGTTGCCTCTGCATGCCATTCTATGTTCTATATTTGCAAAAAAAAAGTCATAAAGATGACTATCTTTGGATGTCTGGGGTTGCATGAATCAGTAAATTGTTTATTTTCTCAGTGGGAGTTCACTCAGGACATTGAGGAGCTATTTCCTCCTAATTAGTTCCCTTGAGTCCTCTTATAAAAAAACCACCTTAGGCTTCAAGGAGTCTGTTTGGGGTCATTATTTTCTTGATAAATGTACTCCCTACCACTCCAGATTTCCCAGAAGGGAGACTGCAGGGTAGAAGAATGTTGTGTTGCACAATGTATTCCATGATTGGTTCAAATTACTCAATTTCCCCAGTATTTTCAAAAAAACAAATCCGAAATCATCAGTCAGCCACATCCTACTTCCAGTGCTGATGCCAGGCAGTCATTTTCCCTCAGAGCATCATTGAACATGAGCTCTCCTCAGCTTGTTTCTTACTTTGATGAACTGGATGGCTGCAGGGTCTGTACTGAGATTTGAGACATTTCATTTGAGATGTTGCTGGTTGTTTCCACCGCTGATAGCTCTGTGGGAAAGGAGTGGACAAGGCTGATTTTGCTCATACCAGGCAGAGATTATTGACCTGTAAAATTTACCATCATATTTTATCAAGCCACTCTGAGATGTCATTTTGTCAGATAGGTGTGGTAATGCAAGGTGATTTATCTTGTCTAATCTTTGAAAGGTAACCTGCAATCAAACCTCAGACAATGCTGAAAGATATTGTCAGTTATTTAGCACACGCTGAAGAGACCAGAATTTTTGTTTTGGTCTTTAGATCAACAAATTCTTGCTCAAAAAGAAAAGTATGTCCTCATTTCAGACTCAAATTTTAGCTCCATGTGGTGTAAATGTGTTCATTTTCACCTGTCAAAAGCCGTTTCATGCTCTGTATCTTGTGATTATTACACTGTGATCATTCCTTGATAGTTGCTCACCTCTATGATTCAGAGTTGCCAAGTTCAACGTTGTGTTTTCATTTATTCTGCTGGTGCTGAGCTAACTCTAACAGAGTTTGAGGCTGGTTGAAACACTGGGCTTAGGTTCCCATGGCCTAAATCCCCTGTAAATCCCAGTGTTTTATTTTGGCCCTAGCAGACTCCAGGACAGTGGGGTAGAGCAGGAATTGCCAGTGGAATTGCAGATGTGAAAGGCTGGATTGTAGCAGGTGTGTTCATGGGCTCCTACAGGTATTGTCTGGCTCACATCTGTGCCAGCCTCATTGCAAAAGATGCACAAAACTGGTGTGAAAAGTGCTGTGGAGCTGTGACTGCCCAGCAATAGCCCCACCAGCCAGGAGTGTGTAACCCACAGGTGGCTGTGGGAGGGGGAAATGCTGCCTTGGGATAATTCTCCCTTTAACAAGGGCTGCTGCAACATCCCCTGTGCACACAAAAGCCTCCTAACCCCTCTCTACCTGACATCACCATTCCAAGCTAATATTCCCAGTGTCAGAGAAACACTTTTGGTTTATTTCAGTGGAAGTTTGTTTGCTTGAATCCTGAATAATAGAAATAAAACTTTTTTATTAATAGGAGATGCCCCTTTTTTTAAATCCTGTGATTATGAAAATATCACCCAGACATCTCAGGTTTGCAGTGTGAGCTTGCAGCCTCTCTTACAGTCTGCATTTCATGTGTGCAGCACAAGTCCAGCTTCACTGTAAACTCTGAGAACAGCTGTGAACAGAGAAATTGAAAAGCTGAGAAAAACAGGTGCCTTTCAACTTGTACACATCATTTAATATTGAACTGACCCATGACACAACGTTAGGTGCTTTATTATATTTGCCCACCTTAGAAAGAAGCTGGAGCAGCAGCAGTGGCCATGTGGGGAATGCAGCCACAATTCCTGCACCCTCTACTGGCTGATGCACAGACTTCGGAGAGGGCTGCAGGATTTTTTTTTTTTTCTCAGCTGTAAGAAGAATAAATTTCTCAGCTGGAACAATAACATTTGCTAGCAAAAATTTTATAGCCTCATTATTAGTAGAAATAGGAAATTTGGGTGCTCTAGTTGTCTGGAATAGGAAAGGAAGTGAAAGGTCTGAGAAATAGAAACTAATGAATTCTCTCATTTTGCCTAAGAAACTAGTTTTTGAAAACCACTGTGCTCACTTTCTACAGCAAGGGAATGCCAAAGTTTGGCACACAGAAGTAGAACAAGATGAACTGTGTTAATTCTGAATGCTAGAGACATTGTTCATTAAGTTCTGCAAATGCCAGATGTGGGGGGAGAAAAAGTAGTATTCTGCAATCAAGACTTAGAAATTTGAAAATTAAAATTCAAAGTCATGTCTTTCTGGGTGTGGGATTCACTTCAGCCACAGATGAGTATTACAAAGTATTTGTATAGATTTAACTTTCAGATGGTTGTAGCTGATCTTGTCATAAAAAACAGCTGCAAAGTCCATGCAGAGAGCACTCTGTGACATGATCATGGTGTAGAGAGGATCATACACTCTCCTGGGGTTATGACATCAATTAAATAGTAGGCTTCTAGGCTGCTGCAGTTTCTCAATGCTATTTCTTTCTCTCTCTCCCTCTAATTTTTTTAACTTTTTCTTCCTTGTCTGCCTACATGGCTGCCAGCTAAAGCTTCTTGAGGTTGTATTGTTCCTGCCATAGCAGGTAGAGGTATCTGCAGATGTTTTGAATAGAGCAGGGGTGCTGTTGGTGTTTTCCAGGGTGCTTCACCTCTGGTGCTACCTTGTGTCTGTGTGTAGAGACACAAAGGCTCATAACCTAACATACACCCATTACACAGCTACAGGGAAGAATTTTGTTGTTGCTACTCTGCTATTAAGTCACTTGGACTGCTGGATTTTACAGGAATAGTATTATTGGGCTATAAAGAACAGCTCCCACTACAGTGAGATTTTCAGAAATCACAAGCGATTTGATCTGCCTTCAGTTTACTTTCTTAAAAGCAGTTGTGTTTTCAGAAGGATTATTGCCCCTCTCACTGCCAGTTAAAGATGATGCTTGGCTGGGTCCTTCAGTTCAGGAGCTCTTCAGGTGTCTTGGCTTTGGAGATCCTTGGCAATTTCTGTTCTCTCTGCTTTGCCTGTGTGTTCTTGCCCGTACATGTCAATTTTGTGTCATTTGTCACTGCGCAGTGAATCGGATTCCCAGACATGACAAGGTTTAAGGCTTGCTAAGATAAGCAGGTGAATGTGTTACAATGTCTGTACGATGGTATTTTCATATGGATATTATCTCCTGGACTTCCCATCATCACTGATGCTGATTAGTGCCTGCAAAACTCAGGAATGTGTCCTTTATGAAGTGTTTTTCTGTCGGTTCATTATTTCCTAGTGCTTATTTTGGCAGAATTTCATAAGCACTCCTCATATTGACTCCTCCACAAAACCAGTCAGTCCCACACAACCCTCTGGGGTACCTGGCCTCTTTCAGAGGTCTCTCAGTTCCCTGCAGGAACACAGACTTGCTGCTGGACCTGCAGGCAGCTGTATGGGTCTGTGCCTAACAGCTGGGGCTGGCAGAGGCTGCCTCTCAACCTCCCTCTCCCCCCCAATTTGTGAACCCCTACAATCCCTTCTCCTTGGTATAGGAAGATTGTCTCTGCCCTGGTGATAAAAAAATGGAAATGGATAAGACAGAGTTAAAGGCAGGAGAGAGAAAAGATTTTGCTCAAGGTCTCCACCCAGTCACTGGCAAAGGCAGAGCAGGGCTCTGCCCCTGCTCCCAGACCAGTGCCCAAACCCCAGCACAGCCCAGCCTCTCTCAAATGCAGCTCACACAAAGCAGACTGGAAGTGATTTACTGCTCTTTAGGAGTGTTTTCAAATTGCATCTTTTTCAGTTGTCAGGAATTAACTGCCACTGCCTGAGTTTTAATTAATGGATCATGTTATTTGGTGCATCTGAAAAGAAAATTTAAGAAACATCTTTGGCTCTTTTGGCCAGTAGCCATAATGACAGCCAGGCTAATTATACTGGTCACCGAGTTATCGGCGCAATCGTAACTGGAGGCAAACAGATGCCAAGAGAAGCTGGTAGTGAAATCATGATGTATTTCACAGTCTTCTTATTACTGACTGATTTAAATAAGGGCCTAAAATGCTCTGTCAGTACAGAGAGTGTCAAGGTTCCAGCAAGTCTTAATTTACAGAAGTTCAAGCTTTCCTCGCTTATGGAAAGTGACTGGTGAAAAAGGAAAAGGTATGCCACAGCAAAGGCATGTGGGAAACAATTCACTCTTTATACTTGCAAATGCTAACAATCCAGGCCATGTGCTCTTTTTTTTTTTTTTCTACTGAGTTTAAGTATTAGGAAAGAAAACTCTCTGATGAGGTTCCTCTAACTTCCATTTCATCACAAGAGAGATGAAGTTGGCCCATAGCTCTCTGTCATTTGCTTGCTGGGTGTAAATGGATATAAACTGCGTGTAATAGTGACTCAGAGCAGCAGCTCCTTCAGGGAATGTCCCTGTGTGCTTTCAAACTCAGCACGCTGGAAGTAGAATACAGTATGTACTCAACATTAGGTTTTAACTAATTTAATTAGAAAAACTAGAAATTGGTTGGTTTTCACACAGTATGAAGGAAAACTCTTTGTCTAAATGCTTTCCATAATTTAAAAAAACAAAGTCTAGCCCCATAGTTTCCTCTACTGGGTCACTGCAAACCAAGGTACAGCTGGATTATGGCTTCAAATAATAACTGAAATTTTGGGAAGGAACAAAGTCATAAAACTCCTCTGGACTAAATGTATTCCCAGCCACATAAACAAGGAAATGGATTTTATAATTAATTCAGAGTTCCCTGGCAAGCACAGTGTTGTAATGTGTTGTAATCTACTGATTAAGTTCCAGTAAGAACACTGGCAATGGCTTTTTTTATCAATATCCATCTTTTAACAGCACCCGAAAGAACCTGAAATTCTGAATCTCAGAATAACCATGGGTGGATTGTGCTCATCTGAGCATCCAGCCAACACTTGGAGAGAGGTGAGTCTGTAGGAACAGGGTTTGTCATCCTTGGGTCCTGTTTGCTTCCTCTTCCCAAGTCCTCAAGCACTGAGTTTTGGAAACGCGGTACTTTATGGAAAATTGCTTTTCAGAAGTTCAGGCTGAATGGGTGTTTGAAACCTTCCAGCAAAGCTTTTAATCCAGTAGGATTCTACTTTACAGAATGCTTTGCCATCCATCAGGCCACTGGTCATGGCTGTTAATTAAATGAGAATGCAAAATAAATCTACAGTGCAGAGATACAACATAGCCAATTAAACATCCCAGTACAAGGGGCTAATGACAAAAAGTGAATGTCACCAAGGACAACCTGCATGATGTCAGAATACAAATCCCAAACTGCACAGTTCCCATCGTAGCGGGGAGGAAGGAAATCAGTGTCCCTGAGCACTGAAGTGCAGCAGAGGTGGTGGGGAGGCTGTAGGGGATGGGAGTTTTGGGGCAAGGGGCAGCTGAAGTCAGAACCCTCGGGCTGGTGCTGCTAATTTTCTTGACTCTTGATATATGAAACTCCAACCAGCTTCAGATCTGTCCTTTGCCATACAACAAAGAATTATATTTTTTCTTTTGATGTAGTTGTTTCAGTACAAAAGAACAATACTGAGGAAAGCAAATGATAACCATGTTTGGAGCGACTGAAGGACTGTCAGGGCCCTGTGCTTTTGTGAGGATGCTCTCTGAAGAGGGTGGCTCTTCTTGGCAAGGTTAAACCAAATGAATGGCAATACCTCAGCAGTTACAGCTATCTACAGCAACTCATAGACGGGTATTATAATTTCATTAAAGATCTGGCAATTGGGGCAATCGAAAGAATAAAAATGCGCAGAGATGAGCAATCTCAAATTCATGAAATCAAAGAAAATATTTAACAAAGTTATTGCAAGACACAACTTAATGAGCTATCTTGAGACAAACAAATTAATGAATATTTACTATTTTGTGTATGTAAACAGTTCCACCTGTTCTACTTATTAGAAGGGTTAATTTTTTTTTTTTTGAGAAACACAGTCTGATAAAATTTATATTTGAAAGAAAACTTGACTGTCTTAAGCTACATATTTCAATAGCTCATGAAACTTGTGTTGCATCAAAAACCTTGCCTACCTTCAAAGCTTTGGGTGCATACTTTATGTATCTCAATGTGCATTTTAGCTTGGATTGCTAGTTGGGAGCTTCTTTCTTCTTTTCAGCTTTTGATTGTATGTTTTCTCCTTTTGGAAGTTAGTTGCTTACATGAGGGTGGTATGAAGGGTTTCATGTTCTTAAAGTGGAGAAAATGGAGCAGAGGAGAATTTTAGAATATTGCAGGATGCTGGCCTTTGAAATTTCTTTCCATGGATTTTCAGTCCATGGAAATTTATCTCTCTTTTCATTCTTTTAATAAATGCAGATAATACAACCCTATCAAGGCTCAGCTGAACTAAATATTAAATAATGCCAGTCTTTAAACCAGTTTTGCATTCCCTAGATTGCAATGGAAGTGTAATTTTTTTTGACATGCAAGGTATTAAAACATATTTAACAAAGTTCTAATCAATTACAGGCACTTCTCCCCTTGTTTCAAACTAATCCAAACACTATTTACACATTTATATGTAGGCATAAATGTGCGTATATCATAGAATGGTTTGGGTTGGAAAGCACCTTAAAGATCATGTAGTTCCAACCTTTTATAAATATTTATATATATATATATGAAAATAAATGTGTGTGCAAGCCACTTAGTTCATACAGGCAAGGACATCCTGGTTTTAAACTGAATCAGCATCAGACACTGCACTGGTAATACAAGAATGTCATATATTATTTTACTATATTAGGATATAATCTATTATTACCACATATGTAGGCTCAGCTATTGCTATCACATCTCTGTACAGAGGGATTAGCCCTCTACTTTGTTTTCCCAGCCAATATCCCTTCCTGGACCTGTACAATTTTCTGGAGCTGGAGACGAATCTTGTTGCCTTTCACAGGTCAGCGTTCCTCTCTCCCCAGCAGTATTTTGGATGAGAGGGGAGCTATCAAGGCCCCCAGAGGGAAGAGGAAGGGAGAAATGTTTGAAGTGCAGTGCAGGGAAGCAGAGTGAAAGACAGTGGAAAAGTTCTGGAAAGGGACCCCAACCTTGGGGACAGGCCAGAGCAAAAGTGGTGTGTGGATGAGGTGATATCACACATCTCTGCTGTGAAGAGGGAGTTGAAGAACAACTTAACGTGCTCTACAATTTGGTGCCATTTCTGCACAGTGAAGATGGGTTAGGACCAGATGGAGACTGGGTGGCCAAAGGTGGGATTGTTGCAAGTTGGGTGTAAGTTGTCAGCTCCTGCCACCCACAAAAGGCATGGTAAAGAGATAAATGGGTGGATTTTCCCCCACAGTTAGTAGGGAATAATCTGCTTAAATGATGGTCAGAGCACTCCAAGGAGGTGTTCACAAGGTGGCTCAGGGAACCTGGGGAAGACAGATAGATCCTCCTTGAAGGATTGAGAATAAAACTTTGCACGGTTGGATTCCAGTGGCTTATCTAGTGACAAGGAGAGTGCTGTTATTTTATTTCACCTTCATTTCTTGCTTTTTTCTTGCTGAACAACCCAAAGATAAAGCTACTCCAGGGTTTTGTGCAGATGAAGAATGGCAGAATATCTCACCTGGTATTGCCTCTTTGGTGATAGTTTGCAGGCTGTTTGTTGATCTGTGGCTGGTGGCAAGTGATTGATTTTCATATACAAATTTTCTTTCTAGTTTTGAAACTTTTTTTTTTTCCCCTTAGTATTCCCTTGAGACTAACACAGCCACATTGATGGGATGGCCCTGTCAGCAGAGTATATTCTGCTTTTCCCTCCTTTACCTGAGAGCTGCACACTTTTGGAGAAAGCAGAGTTAAATTTAAGAGTACCAAAGGATTCTGGACTTTCCTAATTAACCATGGTTATTGAGACAGGCAAAAAACGTGCCCAGGACACGATTATTCCAGCACGTGGGAATGTCACAGGATAAACTGCTGCTGAGTCCTGTCACTCCTGCCATGGGCATTTAGATCCAGATCCTCAGTGGGACTCAGAGACATAAATAGCCCAGCGTGGCTGGGGCTGACCTTCCCTCCGCTGGGATGTGCTCTCAGGTGAGGGTGTAAAAGCTGATCAAATTATCGGGCACCTCCAGACCTTGCCTGGGGCTGTAGGCTTGGAAACATGAGTGGGTTTGCTGTGCTTGGTTAGTGTCAATATTTTAAACCGAGGTGGATGTTAGCGGAGCAAAATACAGATTTTAAACACAATGTGGAGGGAAGTCTCTCCTAAAATAACAGGAGATGTTAATGAGATCTCTGCAAGAGGCTTAACTCAGGGTGTTTTAGTGTGTGATTGTGGCTGTTCTTAAAAAATGAATAGACCTATCAGCATTCAAAGGCTTCTTTCCCTTCTGATCTGGCCTTCCTTTCTCCCCACATCCTCTGAGTTGTCAACTTTCATTCTCTGCTGTGATCCTAGAAAGCATGAGGGCTGGGGTCGGAGAATGCTTTCTTCTTTCTCAATCAGAAATGGAAAGAAAGCAACGAAAAATAAGTAAAAGATTTCAAGAAACAGCAAGGGGAAACAAAGAGTCACTTATATCTTGTGCACAGACAGTGAAGATCCAAGTAAGTAAATAAGATGGTTTCATCCTAAATTACACCCGTGTGAAATATTTGAATATAATTCCCATCCCTCCCCATAAACTATCCATAAATTACATAATTTGGCTATCATCAAGCAAGAGGCTGCAGCCCACCCTCACGCAGGTGCGCGCAGCATTCTCCATCCCGCTCCGGCATCCCTTCGCGCCCGGCTGCTCGCAGGGGTGCGTGCGCTCCGTGCCGCTGCCCGCGGCTGCCGCAGGGACCCCCCGAGCCCGGCTGCGGGGCCGCGGCGCTGCGGGAGGGTCCCCCGGGGAGGCCGGTCCGCCCGGGGCGGTGCGGGGCGGTGCGGGGCCGGGGCTGCCCGCGCTGTTCGCCGCGCCGCCGCTGGGGGTATCTTTGTACCATTTTTCATCCAGCAGCAATTTGGAGTGGAAACGTGTAATAGGGGGAAAAAAAAAAAAAAAAAAAAAAGGCAAGGGATCTCGGCGGTTTGAGCGAGCCGTGCATCCAGGAGCCAAAAGAGATTAACACCCCTCCGCGCCCTTCCCGCGCCCCTCGGGGCTCCGCGGCGGCTCCGCGATCGCCCGCCGGACACCGAGCGAAAGGGATTCGTCTGGAGGGCACTTTCGGATCGGGGGAGATCTATTGGATTAGTGGGATTATCTGCCTGCAGACGGAGAGAAGTAGCGTTTGATCATTTCCATTGCCTGCCTGATGGTCGGATTTACATGGAGGTGGCTCGGCACGGATGAGGCTGGATTCCGGATGGGGATTTCCAGCCCCCCCTCCCCGCGCCCCGATCCCAGGAAAGGGGAGAAAAATATATAAAAATCGCTATAATTGGGAAGTGTCCGGAGCACTATTGGGAACCCTCCCGCTCTCAGCGGCTGGGAGAGCCGGAGGAGGCGAATCCAGCGGATTACAGCTTCAGCTGCGATTGCGGGAAAGCGGCCGTGAACTGGTAAATACTTTGATGCTCCCGGCGTGCGGGGCGAGCCCGCGCCGGGATGGAGAGGAGGGAGGGAGCGGCCGGGCCGGGATGCAGAAGGACAGCCGGGATGGAGGAGAGAGAGACGGACCGCTGGGATGGAGCGGGCCGGGCGCGGGGCCCCGGGCAGGGCAGGGCAAGGCAGGGCAGCTGCGGGGCTGAGCCCGGGGGCGCTCGGCAGGGCCGGTTTCCGAGCCGTGTGTGCGTGTCCGCGGCCGGGGCGATGCGTTCGGGGCTGCGGCTGCGGGGCTGCGGCGGCGGCGAGCCCGAGCGGTGCCCGCCCGCGGGGATGCGCGGCGGCGGCGGCTGCGGGCGGGGTGCGGGGGTGTCGGCGGGGAGATTTCCACGCACACCTTCACACTCACTCACGCACCCCCCCGCACCCGCCGCCGCCGCCGCCCCGGAGAACTTTTCCTCCCCCGCCGCCCCGGGGCCGCCGCCCGCCTCGGGCCGGGCGCGCAGCTCGGCGGGCGCTCCGCAGCCCCCGGTGCCTCCCGCAGCGCCGGCTCCCTCCGTGCCCGGCTGCCGGGCCTTTTATTTTATTTCTTCAGACATCTTCTATGTCGCCTGGGTGCGGAGTGCTCGGTTCTTCTGCTTCCCCCCCCATCCTCAAACCACCCCCCCCGCTCCGTCCGCCCCCCCATCCTCCTTTCCTGATGATCGCGCTAGAGCATCATCTTTTACTTGCTAAAGGAAAATCAATTTTCAACAGGTTTAATTAAAATTAATCAGTCAAATTACTTAATATTAATTGACTTATAATTAAAGCCAGAAAGTTACCTTGGAATCAGGAGAAAGGATGTTATCTGGAATCATTTTAACGATGCATATGGTTTCAGAGCAATTACATTCAAATAACTGTTTAAATAAAACAAACCAGAGCTTGATTATAGTGTTGCGCTCTTGCTGGTGCAGGTGACACGATCTGGACTGGCCATTTCGTTCTGTAAATTTGCTGACCTTTTGAAGGAATATCATGTTAGTTTGACACTGGGTTTGCTTTCTGGAAGGCCAGTTTGTTTTAGCTCTAAAAACTATGGCATTAAAATCCACTAGTATAAAATGGAAATATGTCTTATAGAAGCTATAAATATCAAAGTGAGTGTTTTTAGCACGTTTAGATGTTCTGTGAATTTGAAATGAAGCAGATTTTTCTTTTTCTAAGCATAAGTGTAAGAAATTGTTTTAGGAATTATTTTTTGCCAACACTGCCATCCACTGTGGCAATATTTGCATTTATCCCAGAGCCTTACTGGGACCAGACTGTACTGGTAAATTCAGAGATAACTCACAACCGAAACCACATATTTTTGGCAATGCTCACAATAACCTTTTCATGCTCCCTTAAGACCTCGGTTGGTATTTTTGTTTGTTTGTTTTTTACAGTAGCAGCATTTTTGGTGCATCCACAGACTACTGTTATTGCTGAAAGAGCAGTACTGTGAGCTTTGGGACATTTTCCCCTACTTTTCTGGGCTGGCTTAGTTGAAGCAGAGGATACTTATGAAATTGCACGTACTTTATTACAGGCACCTGACAAGAGAAAGACCCATGCATGGTATAAATGAGCATTTAAAAATAGAGCCCATTATTCAGGGCCCTGATTTTCAAAGATCCTGATTCCCACTGGCTGCACTGAGACTTGTGTGGGCTCAACAGCTGTAACACGCAGACCACTTCTGCATCTTTGAAATGAGATTTGCAGATTGGGAGCCAAAAGCTAAGTAGCCATGTTTGGGAATAGTGGTTGGGAAGGATTATTTATTTTGTCTCCCCCCACCCCCCCTCCTCTATATTACTGGTGCAGGGTTAAAAAAGACTGCTTCTTAGTTACTTTGTGATAAATGACACCGTTTTTCTTAGGCTGTGGCTCCAGATTGCAGTGATGTTGCAAAAGCAGTTTTGCTGTAAATGATCAGGAGATCCTCAGATACCTACAAAGAGATCCCATTTATCCTTCACGTTCCCTGCGAATCATATGCAGGATGTGGGAAGAAAAATGAGGCTGAGGATAATCATGCTAAGTGTGCTGGGAAGCAGGATTTGGCTGAACACCTCTGGTTTGTGATTAACTGGAGTAGCAAGGAAAGCCATGAGAGTGGTTCAGGCTGTTGGAGGCAGTAGGTGTAGGAGCGAGGGGAAGAGCTGCTGTCCTGATGCTGCTGTGGTTATCTTACCCTTCCTCCTAGAGTAGGGTAAGGAGATAATATCCTAGCTGTGGATACTTAAACATCTTTAACAAAGTGGGTTTCCTCTGGATTATTTGGATGGAGGTGGAGCAGTCTGCTGAGGAGGGTTATTTAAAGACTGGGACAGGGCTGTAGGCAGATAAATTGATTTGCAAGTGAATGGAGGAATTTGAACGTGGTGATGGTGGTAGTTGTATTTTTCTATCAGTTTACATTTTTAATATCCTCTGGCATACACACCAGCGTAAACCACTCTAATTGTTCAAATGGAGTCTGGGGAAAAGGGAAGAAAGCAGAGGCTTAGATGTGGTCTCAGTTCGTAATGGATTGGCTTGCCTCTCTTTATTAAAAGCAAACATACATTCATTTCTAATAGAGATGTAGAGCTCTGTTACAGACCCTTGGCTAGCTCTGAATTATTTGTTTGATGTCATATTTATTATGGTTTTTTAATCACATGAAAAAGAAATTATTTAAAAATTAAATAGTGAAGAAAGAAGGGCAAAAGGAGACAGACATTCTTTGAAAGCAAATAATGAAAATTCAACATTTTGCTAGAGGTCCAGTAGAAACCCCTGTGGATTTCTTTTAATAAAGGATGGGCAGTTATCAGTCTGATCCATTAAATGATGTAGTTTCTGATTAGTCCCAGGTATCCCTCCATGGTCAGTATAACAGGTGATAAAATAATAGATAATTTTAAAAAATAGGTCCTGACTGATGAATAAAGGCTGTTCTAGAGGCATATCTCCATTACTGTCTCCCTGGTTCTGAGCTTTGTGAGGGAACACAAGCACTCAGAGGGGGATCCCTGTCCTGATACCCAGGTGTTGCACAAGAGTTTGTGTGGAAGGGGGGGGAGAGGGCATTGGGGGACGCAAAAACCACCCAAAAACAACAATAAAAAAACCCAACTAACCAACCAAAAAGCAACAAACATACCAAACCAAACAAACCACCCCACCTGATGGGAAAACTTCATCGTGTGTTGCATATTGAGAGCAGGTCCTGTAATTTTAATAACAAATAATGACATTACATTCCCCAGGATAACTATTGAATTAGCAGAATTACAGGGGGAAATAATTTTGGCTTCTTGGTGACTCAGCTGCATGTTCCCACCTGCCTCTGAAGACCCCACGTGTTTTCCAACAGACTTTGTTTCCATAACTATTAATTCCTCATTAATGATGTTTTGTGTGCTCTCCAGGGATAAAAAATGACTGGTTGGCTGCTTAGTCCCATGCTAATTTTGCTGTGCACCCACTCCACCGTGGCACTTCTCACAAGAAAACAAAAGGTGGTGTGAGGGACCAGCAGCTATGGGAAAGCAGGGAGCACAGAGTCTTACTGCAAATATCCTCATGGTTACCAAGCCATGCAAAGATCTGGGCTGCACACAGCAAGGTAACATGGTTTTTCCACTGCTGTGGTCAAGTAAGACATGAGGCCATTAATAGAAAAGCAGTTTGAGTTCTCTTTACCCCATTTGTTGAATTCTTCTGTTTTGTCCTCGTAATATTTTCTGCATAATCAGTTTTAGTGTTGCCTTTGGGTAGCCTGTTACCTTCTGCTGATGCTTGGTTAGGTCTTTTGCACCATATTAAGGGAGAATGTAATGCTTGGAAATCAGCAACACGTGACTGTAAAATCATAAACGTGGTCAAGGACACTTTACAACTATTGCAGTTCAAGTAACTCATATTCCTTTAACGACACAGAGAACTTAAATGGCAATTTAAAAAGATGTTTTCTAAATCTCCTCAATCACATCCTGCCTAGAGAAGCCATTAGCTCACTTGCTGAACTGATTCTGGGAATTAAATGAGGGAAGTACATTTATGTTGTATTTTGTACTTTTATTTAATTACATTTTGTCGGAAGCTTTCAAGTTCAATATCTGAACTTAAAGTTGTTCCTTAACTTTTGCCTTCCCAACCCTGTCCCCCAGTTTCCAAAACAGTACTTGAAAGCAGCAAAGTGTTATGTAGGCACACAGTGTTAGAAATATTCATGAGGAGAAAATGACAATTTAGTCAGGAGGAACCTTACAGATAGACTGAATATTTTGACATCCTCAAGCCTGTGCAAAAGATGCATTGTGGGATCAGGCTTTTGTTTCACCATAATGAAGAGAATAATGGAGAATCTGGGTCCTGGAACAGTCACCATGAGATGCAGCTGCTGGGTCAGGAAACCCTCTGGTCACTGAAGTCATGGTCAGCATGACCAGGACATGACCACAGGGGAACTCAGCCTGGTTGCTATAGCTGAAATAAGTCTCTTTCTCACAGACAGAGGTAGCAAATGAAAAGAGGACAAGGAGCTGAATAATAGGAGCTACACGTGAAGTCAGATGGAAAGAGTAAATCTTTGTAGACGTTTAATGGTGTTATATTCTAAGCTTTTGGGAAATTTTATTTGAAATTTTTGTACAACAGTAAATATAGTCTGTGCTGTATCCTATTTCTATTTCATGTGAGAGAAAAATTCCCCATCTATGGCACAACACTTTACTGCTACCATTACTGCAGACTTTATAGATCAGAGATGTGTCAGCATGTTAGCTTTAGCTGTAATGCTTTTTTTTTGTGAAACCTTATGGGCCTTGCAGCTACTTTCTCATACTGACACTCATAAACCGTTCAAGTTCTCATATTTATTATTTAATTTGCTTCCTATATAAAGCAGCAGAGCTCTTTGGTACATGAATATGAAGCCAAAAATGACAGGCAGGCATGAATGGGACTAATGAGTTTTAATAATGCACATATTAGAAACTGCTAAAGGAAGTTTAATTAAGAAAAACAAGTTAAGCATGAAATTCATTTTGGAACAAATGCAAGTAAAGTCACAGATGTACAGAATGCTAGATCACAGGAAACAACCTCTTCAAGTGGATAGATCCCTCTAATGCCAATATTGCACTCAAGTTGTAGTGTGCTCTCTGCAGTTCTGGAAAGCCTGGTAATACCAGTCAAGAGCACTTTCAGAGCTGAGTTAGAGATGTTGGGTTTGTGATTAACAAATTATGTTTATACGTCTGTGAATTTTCTGATGAGTTGGAACTTGATCTCAATTACCCTGATGAAATTGGGACCATCTTGACCATCTGATCAGGAACAAAAAGCATGGGTTCCTTTTTCTGCCACGAGGAAGTTGGCTGGTCTTTTTCTTTAAAAAAGAAAAAAAATCATCTTGTTGAAGAGCTAGTTATTGATCTAGCTCTACAACAAGGGTTTTGTATGCTTGGAACTGTTACTGTATTGTATCCAGCTAGAACAACAATTCATGGACAAATCTGAGTTCATTCAAGCATCTTTGTTTGCAGAGTTCTCCCTCAAGAAGTGGCATTATCTGCATTCCTGCATTTTTTTTAATCTCAAATTACTAATACCCTCCCCACCAGGAAAATACAAAAGTGATATCTTTCTTATGAATCTGATACGAAAGCTTGCCTTGGGGGCTGAACTAACATTAAAGGTAATATTATTGTTGATATTATGGTTGTAATAAAGGCGGGAAAGAAAATCCAAATTATTTTTCTCATACGATTAACCCCAGTGAATCATGGGTGAGCCACAAATATATATCAGGTGAAGAACTTTGTTAACACTTCAGTAACTAAATTTATCACCTGAAAGAGACAATAAGGAGTCTCTGGGTGGGTTCTGGATGTTCTGCTAGAGAAATCAGATCAGATGTGTATATTTTATGAAGTATTAATCCAAACAACTCCCACTTGACCTGATGATGTGCAATGCACAGGTTTTGATACTGAAGATCTCAAATGAGAAATGTCTGGGTTATTTTTTTCTCCAGGATGACCTCTGATTAGCATGAGTTCAGTGGAATTTCTACAGTAGGTCAGGGAATCTTCTTGTCCTGAAGCACAGAGCAGCCATCAACAGAATGGCCATTTGATCATTTAGCTGAATAGTTACAGTACTCAAAAGTGAGGATAATGTGTGGTCCATTTAAGAGTTAACCGTAAGCTGCTAAAAGGAATAAAGGTTCACTTCAGTGCCCATTATATTCCAAGCCAGTGCATCTGTCATTTTTAATTTAAATCTGTATTACTTAGCTGTCTAAAACTTTACACATAAGTGACAGAGTTACCCATTCTTTCTGTTATGGGTAAAATCACCATTTCGTTACCTACTTATTGTGCAAAATGTCAGACAACGCTGGTGCACATTAAAAAATTGTAGTCAACATCTGGTAATATAAACAATTACTTCAGATAAGAAGTAGAACTATTATAAGAAAATGATTTATTGATATGAGTAAATGGAAGACAATAAGACTTAACAGACCCTCTCCTCTTGGATGTAATTTGTGTAATTCAAAAAGAGTTTAATAGAAAATTTTGATCAAAAGTCTTTCTATTTTGGCAAACTAGGATGCAGAAATTATTTAAAGGGATTTTTGATCATGAAAATACTAGTTAATAAGCATTAGTGAATATACTCACTAATGGCAAAACCCAAAAATTTGGTACAGTTGAAAAATTCATCACAATTTAAAGGAGTCTTATGACATCTACTCATTTTAATTCCAGTTTTCACTAATTTTGAAGCACTGCATCGAACACTTTATACTACAGTATTTAAATATTGTATTTTCCACTAACTGTTTATGAGGTTTAGTGGTCAAAACATCATGTTAAATCGAGGTGAGGGCACTCAGGAATCAGTTTCTCTGATCTGGGAGTGATATATTTACACAGCTTGTAGCATCTGGAAATCCTTTCCACGGGGTTGTTTGTGTTCCTGTGTAACATAACACTTGTAATCTCATCCTAATGTGGGGTGGGACTGTGAGCCCATGAAGATGATGTCTTATTCATACCTTTGTTGGCCATCTTGGCAAAGGTTCTGCATCTCAGTAGGGCTGGATTTGGAGCAGCTTTCTGGAGCTACCAGCCCTGTGGCTGCTCTGAGGCAGAGGGGGTGCTGGTTTGTGGGATCTGACCAAACCCCACCCGAGCTGTACCCTTCTTACATGTATTATATATTCAGGATTGCTGTCTCCTTTATTATCATTATGCACCTGGTTTTTTAAATGAATGCAGTTCATTTCTTGAACTAAACCCATGCAAATCCCACCCCCTTGAGAAAGTATTTAGGGAGGTATGCAAGAGCAATGTCTGTTTTAAAATATTTCACAGAATGGATTGGGTTGGAAGGGGCCTCTAAAGGTCATCTAGGTTTTGGTAGGGACACCTTCCCCTCCAGGCTGCACAAAGTCCCATCGACCTGGCCTTTTTTTTACTACTGAGCTGAGAGAAAATACACTCTATGTTGGAACATGCTTCCCTTGCTAACTTGAGACACGAAAGAAGAGATGGGGAATTTTGTGCTGCCTCTCTTGAGGATTTGTCTGGTCATGTTTACCATTGTTGTGTCACACCGTCGCAGCGTTCACCCTCATCTTTCCTCTAATGGTCCCTGCACCGCCGTCCACGCTCCTGCTTGGCTCCATAGAGTGTTTTAGAACACACTATGATTTCTTCTTAGAGACATGAAACATCTCTGGGCTCTTAGTTCTAAGGAGAGACTGTTGTAAGTAAAAATGGATGCAAATGTAGCTGGTTCTGCAAAACAGCACTTGTGTTTTGAAGTGGTGTTGTGTGGCGTTCCAAACTCTTGCAATCACTTTGAATATTTGTGCAACTGGGATTTGGTAGCAAAGTTGGAGCAGAAAGGAATTTTTAAGCAGGAATATCAAATCACAGAATACACCTTCAGCTGAGAAGAAAACAGCTTTTTTTTTTTTGGAGGGTTGGGAGGTTTTTTTTATCATAACAATAATAGCCTTTACATGTGCTAAAGCTGGCATATGGCCTCAGACGCCTTGGGTGCCACCAAAGGTTTTATTAATCCATTATAGCTATTCATAGGTGGTACAGATCAAACCATCCCTTAAGATTTGAAGGTCTGGGCATGAGTAACAAAGAAGAGTTTTGCTGGTGCAGTTTGCAGCAGATGTGACCTGTTGTGGGATGCCCTGTGCCATTGGAAATGCAAAGATTCACTGAAGCTCTCTTGGATTGTTCACTCCTCAGCATACTAAATGCTTCTCTAAAGTATTTCAGAATCTGAGCTATAAAGTAATTTGAATTCAGAAAGGAAGATAATAAAATAATAGATGATAGAAAAAAACTCTGTATAGTATAGGCTGTTCGAAAGAGCATGAAAGACTTTATCAAATACCTTTTACAGTAGAATTCATTTGTGTTACCACAGGGAGCAATTGTGATCCTCAAATCAAGACAGCAGTAAAATCTGAAAAGGTTTCTCCTCCTCTTTCTCCTCAGATCCACATTATTTTGATGCTAAATCTTGTCCCAGATTTATCATTGCTACTCTTTGGTTTATTCTCCTCCTTGTCTCCCTGATCATTCCTGCTTATTCCTTCTCCCTTTTTTCCCCACTGATTCCACTTCAGCTGAGTCCAGATACCAAGGGAAAGGCCTACGTAGATCACCTGCAGAAAGACTGGGGAGGATTTTGTCCAGCATTAACTCTCAGCATGCTCCTGGCCAGTTTCCCTGCTTGCCCTTGCACCTAGAGCTCAAAATGAAATTTTGTCATGAAAGTCTCAGAAGATTTCATAAATCTCAGTCTTTTTATTTGCGTTGAGTTTGTGGTTTTGATGTGATAGCTTCAGGGCAGCCAATGACAGGCTTGAATGTCTGACCTCTCAGTCTCAAAAATAAACTGTTACTTAGACATTTAAAAAGAAAGGCTTGAAAAGAGCAAATTCAAAATTCAAGTTACAAATACAATGAAAATATGTTGATTCAAATCCTGAAGCGCTTGACAATTTGCTGCCCTTTATAGCCTATCCATCTATTCATTGAGCTGCTGCCCAATAGTTAATTAATTAGGAATAGCAAGCACAGAACTGAATTATCTTTTTAGCATCCTGTCTCAGAGTAAAACCTTATCCATGGGAGGCAAACCAGGACTGTTGATCACAGCAGAGCTGCTCAGCTGCAAAGACAAACCAGCAGATGGACAAGCTTAGAATTGTAGCCCAGCTCTAGAACTGGCTTTGAGTTTACATTGGGTTTACCATTTGAGGTATCAAAAATGTATTACAAAGTTTCTTTAGAACTGAAAACAGGTGCCAAATAAATTATTAGTAGCATCTTGGTAATTTTGCACATCGAACCAACCCAGCACCTTGAAATGAAGAATTATGTTTTTCCTTGGCACAGCTATGTTGGATTTGTTGAACTCAGACCTTCCCCAGACCATGTGAATTAGCTGGAAAGCTACTGACATTAAGTTCCTGCTGTTTACAGGTTTGAGTTTGAGAAGGAAGAGAAAGTATGTTTCCATTCCTGAGAGGAAAACAAACCCTCATGGGTTTTAAGACCCAGTGGAAATACCTCTAAGGAACAGCCTTCCATATCTCCATGTGCATTGCTCAGGAATGTATCTGCCTGCTCTGTCTCTACTATTTCTCAGGTTATTCTCAAGTATTTCTCTATTACCCTGCTCCCTCCAAAATCTGAAATGCTACAAAGCAACAATCCTCCATGAGGGGAATGTCTGCCATTCACGTAAGTGTGTTAAAGTAAATGCAAACACGCACATCAAGTTTGGGGGGATTATTTTCTGCAGCTAATTTGGTGTGTTCCCAGCAAATACTGAGAATATGCAGCTGGAGAATGAAGGACATAAGCCTGTTTGTTAATGCAGTTTCACAGTGGAGGTGTTAGAATTAGCAGAGAAAGAAAAGGAAACAGAAAATTGTGGGAAAGCTTCATCTATCTCCTTATTGCCTCCTGAGATAGATTGTTCAGAGCTAAAGGAATACTAGACATGAACCAAATCTCCTGCTGTCCTATATAGCTTTTACAATCTCCTTTTTAATAACCCAAACTACAGGGTAGTCTGACTATTAGACAAGCCGTTCTTTTGAATTCTCTCCACAATGTGTATAGACATGATAAAAAAAAACCCCAATTCTCATTAAAGCTGCCAATGCTGTTTCAAAAGCAGGTGGTTTAAAATGTTTCCTAGCAAAACACATTTCTTGTGCGTTACACACTGCTTAATAGGGAGTGTAAGATTACACTGCTATGTTGTGTATAACACTGCATCTTAAATAATAGGATATTGTAAGTCGTGTTGGAAATATGTTTCACATGAATATGGAAGATATAATGATATGCACTGAGCAATTTTCAGAAGTGCTGGAACACAGCCTTGTGTGACAACCTCTGAGCTAAAGTAGTTGAAAATAGCATCTGGAATTTCAGATTATGCAGTCTCTGATCCTAACTGATTATTTTTTCTAGGATATTGTTCAGTCAGCATGTGGATATATGAAAGATAAGATTTCTCCTGTCCTGTGGGAATGCTTATTGTTTATGTTATAAATTAAGGATGGTAGGAATTGAATGCTTTCGCCTTGCGTTTTCATTTCTCACTGAAGTCAGTCTTTTATAAGGAATGCAGGATTGATCTGACGTAAAAATTGTGATATAGAGCTCCCTTCCTCAGCTGCCTGTTCATATCCTTTTCCAAACAAGCTCTGAAAAAATCCCCAGCAACCTACAGAGGTCCAGTTGTACTTCTGTGCAAATTCAGAGTTTGCCTTTCACTTGAGCAGAAGCAGACCTTGGTCCTTCATTGATGTGAGCATCTCAGTCTCTCTGTGTTTTTCATCAGCTGTCAGAAAACCGCATAAAGCATGGTAATTCATGTTATTGTGAATAATCACAGTAATTCATGTTATATTTTAAAATGAACAAAAATATGTTTGTATGTATTATGCTTTTAATGAAATAAAATGCGTTTAGGTCTTCAGTATGACTGTCTATCTTAATTTCCCCATCTTCTGCTTTAAGATATAATTACTTCCTTTCTGATAAATCAACTTCTGCAAACAAGGTGAAAATTGATTATGAGCTGATTAAGTTAAATAAAATATTAACATAAACACGTAACATAGCTTGGCAGTAAATTTCTTATTCTTGAAAAGGTGAATTTTAAAAATGTGTTTTCTGTGAATCCTGTTTCTCCTGAGAAGTCTCTCTAAACTCAACAGGTGACATTACAGATAATCCAGTAATCAGTGTTTCACCTGCCATTTCATGGACCCATGAACTACTGAGATTTAACTTACATGACTCTAGCAAATATTAATGTATGTAAATAACGTGTTAAACACCTAGTTATCACTCTGCTCATATTAGCTCTTTCATACTAATGATTTATTTTCATTTTCTCCAGGATATAGACCTGCGGCTAACTGGATTTGATTTATAAGAGGGGATTCTGCAGTAAATGGCTGCTCTCTTCATATTGCTGCTATGGAAAACAGAATTGTCAATAGGATGTAGTCTGATAAATAGTGCTGAGTGAAGATGCAGCTTCAATAAGTGTGAAATCAATGGAAGATACTTACCGCATGAAAAGCCTTTTGAGATTTTTCTGACAGGCACCTATTTAGGAAACTTGATCTGTTTCCTCCGGTTGCCCTGTTTTTACACCAGTGGATACAAATCAGATTGCTTCACTGCAGTGACACAACTGATGTGGGACCATGGCCTTTCCAAGATCCGTGTGGCTGAACTGTGTGTGGAGAGCGACGGTGGTGCGCCTGCTACACACGGGATTGAACGCCACTTTTGCTTTCTCTGTGCTTGGATTTCTGCTCCACGCTGCAGCTGTGTCCTCCCAAAAATTGGATGATACCAACCCAGTGGTGACCACCAACTTTGGCAAGATAAGAGGGATTAAGAAGGAACTTAATAATGAAATTTTGGGGCCCGTTATTCAGTTCCTCGGGGTTCCATACGCTGCCCCTCCAACGGGGGAGCGCCGCTTTCAACCTCCTGAGCCTCCGACTCCCTGGGCAGACATCAAAAACACCACCCAGTTTGCTCCAGTGTGTCCCCAGAACATCATAGAAGGCAGATTGCCTGAAGTCATGCTTCCTGTGTGGTTTACTAATAACTTGGATGTAGTTTCAACCTATGTACAAGATCAGAACGAAGACTGCCTCTATTTAAATATCTATGTCCCAACCGAGGATGGTGAGTTAATAGCAGGCGAAACAGGGAGATCTTTTTATTTTCCTGTTCTACTTTCTAACAATATTAATTCACGTGTACTGGTAGCACGCATGGCTTTCTCTGGTCGCATGCCAGCTTATTACATGTGTGCATGCTGCTTTTCTCTGTGTGCATTTGTCTTTGCTCTTTGATTTTTTATTTTTTTTTCTTCCTTTCTTTCTTTCTGTCTACACTCATTTTTTTTTCTCCCACAGCACGTGTAATTTTTAGGTCAAAGTTGGTGCCTAATTCTCATTGCCACCCACTGACTTCTGGGAAGATGCATCAACATCTTTTCCATTGCATGTGCAGGCACAACAAGTTGAGAATCTTCCGCACCTAATAAAGCAGGTCATATTTAAGTTAGATAGTGGTGTTGCATGCTCCTACTGTCTGTGACGGAGCTCCATGTTATTTTCTAGTCTTCTATTCATTTTTCAGTCAAAAGAATATCCAAGGAATGTGCCAGAAAACCCGGCAAGAAAATTTGTAGAAAAGGAGGTATGTATAAAGTGGACATAAAAAACAAAACAAAAACAAACCCAAACAATAATGGGGGAGAGATCGAAACCTTGCAAAAGGAGAACGAATAATACTGAAAGAGGTGAGGTGAAAGAGGCTGATTGCTGGTGCTGTGAACTGTTAGGGACTGTCTTGTCCTGGTAGAGAGGTGTTAAAAGAGAGGTCCGTGTAGAGCAGATGAGAAGATAACTTTTGTAAAGCTGGGACTCAGTTGTACCTGACCATGTCTCTCTGGCACTCTCTCCAGTGACAGTGTTGGCAGCTTCTCTCTTGGCCTCGAGGTTCTGGGCAGTGTCTGTCAGTGGCACGAGGGGCAGGAGGTTGTGTGTGGCTGCAGAGGAGGGAGCTCTGTGCCCTGAAATGGGCACTGCTACCTCTGGAAGGGCTGGCACAGCCCATGGCTCTCCCTTCCAGAACTGTGGCATAATGGCTGGGAAGCATTAGAGCAGTGCACGGCTGAGACCTGCTCTGGCTTTTTCCAGGATGCTTGCTGGAGTCCTGGAAACTCAGAATTTGGGGTTTTAGTGTATAGTAATACATATGAGTCAAGATGGAGGATTTGGGGTGTTGTCTTTGTCCTTCCTCTTCCTTCTTCTTCGTGGTTTTGGGTGGTTTTCTGTAACTGGATGAAAAATGTCCGCATTGCGGGCCTTTGGTGGTCATTGTTGGGTCAAAAGTATAAATAATATAGGTGTCACCTTGTTACTGGGTAATTATCTCTTAACCTTGGTAAGAGTCAGAAGCTCTCCATTTTACCTCATTTCCCTAGCCTGCTAGTTAAGCTTACGGTTTGTGAGCCTGTAAATACTGTAAATAGATAAGATATAATAAACATTCAAGGTCTGAACTCGAGCTTGGCGTTTCCCAAGTATTATTCATCCTGACCTTGGCACAGAAGAAGCCAAAATCTTTACAGATACTCCCTGTTTTCTTGCAACAGGGTTAACTTTTCTGAAGTGTGGATGTGAAACGTTTTTGGGTGTGGTTTTTTTTTTGTTTACGCGCTTCTAAAAGTGAGCATTGACTTCCTTTATTCTGTGATTACAGCTCTCTTTGTCAAGCCTCAAAACTCTTAATAGGGGTGTAGAGAACTGTTAAAATATTGTGACATGGTACTTTGGGAACTAGACTGCTTTTGGAAGCTTTGGAAGCTTGGCTTCTCCCCTTTCTGTGTTAATATGGAAGAGTTTGCAGATTTCTTTGTGAATATTTGCAAATTCCTCAAGCAGTTGACATGCAACAGAGAAGGTCTATTTTGGTACTGATTCAAAGGAGGCATTTGGTGCTAGTTTTGAAGTACTAATTTTGTACTATGCACATTTGATTTGCATCAAATGATTTTTCTTGATTGTTCTCTTTAAAATAATGTGTTACCTTAGAGCTGGACTACATGTGAATTAGAATGCATTTTGGGGTAAACAAAGAGTACTGTGGACATGCACAGTTGCCTATTAGCTGTAATTCATATTTTTTTAATCCTGTTATTCCAAACCATATACATTTTAGGAAAGTGCAGTGCAGAAACGTTTAGAGCTGGGCAAAAATTAACCCTTTAAACACTGCATTAGGCTTTTAAGGCAGCATCTAGGCTGTAAATGAAGGTGGCCTTGTTCCCAAGGCTTTAGCTCTTACAGCTCCTAACTGCTGGTTGCAGCTAGCTGTTAGTTATTAATTGTTAATTGTAGTTGCTCAATGTATGCTTTTTTTTAGATGTCTAAATCCACTTTCAGTGACTTAAAGCAATTTGTGTTTAAAGTGTCAGGCTTTGAGGCATCCTCTGTTTTCTGTTAGGGAATTTTTGCTCAGTGCTGTAAAAGTACAGTTGTTTAAGCTGGATTCCCAAAGCTGGAAATGAAGATAATCAGGGTACTGTGAGCAACGTCACTTCTTCACACATCATTCAAGTTAGAATAACTGCTGTCATTTATATGCATTCAATTAATGTGCAGTGCTGCAGCAGTTATTACGCAGTTCATCAAGCGTGTGTAATTAGCTGAGCAACTTTCACTTCCTATCACCCAGACGCTGATTCACAAAGTCATAAATAAAGATGCAGATCCCCATCATTGTTCTCGGAGAGCATCTTTCATATGGGAGAGTATTTAAAAAAAAAAAAATCAGAAAAGTAGTGAAAGTCAAGGGAGGGAGAGCCCAGTAGCTGACAAAGTCATGGTTATTGTCCTGTGGGCCTGAAGGAGAATAAAGAGAGTTATTTGGAATTCAGTAGGTACCTTTCCACTTAGATTCATTGCACACACAGCACAATAAAAAGCCTACCTTTTGCAGTTGACAAGTGCAGAGAGCTCCTGAATACCTTCAGCTGGGCAGCTGAGCTATCTGCAGCAACCTCTGTTCTCTGAGTAACTCGCACTCTACTCACCCATGCTTAACCTGAGATTTATCTGGGCTGGGATTGCCCCCACAGCCAGGGGCAAAAGGAGTCGAGTTGCAGGACAAAACTGCAGTAGAGTCACAGCAACTGAACAGCAACCACAGCTTGGAAAGGCATCAGTTTGTATCAGAAAGAGGAAAGGCCCAACACTCTCTCTTTCACTGGATTTTTAGGTTGCCATCATTGCATCAACAGTTAGTGATGAAAATTATTGGAAGGAGAAAATCTGGAAATCAGAGGCAGACTTTTACACCATCTTTTTAATTCATAAAGGATATATAAGATCAAAATGACTGAACCAGCAACCATATGTTGTCGCTCCATATGGTTTGATTCTTTCTTACTACATGAAATAGATTGAATTAGATAAATAAATTAGTATTTATACTTAATTGCCAGCTGGGGGACATGAGAAAATTTAAAATTTTGAAGAACAGGGAGCAGTCTGATTAAGATAGATGTAGAAATGAAAGGAGTTCTATCCATGAGTCATGCTAGAAAGGCTAATGAGCATTACATCCATGATGTCCTGTTGGGATTTGGATGTGCCCACAGCAGAGACTACAGAATGATAGGCTGAAGCTGGGTGGAAAAAAAGGAGACAATTCAGCATGTTTTTTGCTAAACATGGAGGCCTGTACTTCAGTTGCTTGACCTTCAATTTACTGATTCAAAAATAAAGAGCATCTGGTTTTGTGTCTTTTCCTTCAGGTACATCAAGGTCAGAGGCTGCTAATTCTGTTTTGGTTGTGCAGAAACTTGTGTTTGCAAGGGCTGGCTTTGGAAAATGGGTACAAAGGCATCTGAGTAATTTTTGTGTCACATTTTTGGGTCTAGTTTTCATAACTCTAAATTTTAATAGACCCTGGTTATATTGTGGGTTATGCCATTTTACTGATTGATACTAATTATATTGTTTATTATCTGTCATTTCCTGAATTTCCTGACAGACCTTTGCATCATTTCTAGGGATTACCTGGATAGTATTCTTCTGTTTGGCATTTCAGATCTCTGATTTACCTTGTAGTCAAAACACAAATATTTTACTTGTGATCCAGAATGTTTCCTTATCTCTTAGGAGGGCAAGTGCAACCTGCTTTAGCTGCATACCTGTGCTGTTTTAATACTGTGTATTGTTTTCTTTGCATTGCAATGGTTTGCATCAGGAATTTCCCAATTTAATGACAACTACATAAAGAAAATTTGGAAAGGATTGCTTATATGACCACTAGAAGAACCTCCAGGTGTTGTGTGCTCTGCACTTAGGATGACAGTGTGCTCTTTCTTAGGAACCTGTGCTGAAGCTTTCAAACTGCCTGAAGATGCCTCAATGTGAAAATGTGGAGGTGTAGGTGGTATATCCTCAATGTCATGGAGCCAGGCAGATGCAGTTTTGGATAAATTAGTATTTGTAGGAGATTTAGGTGTAGAATAAGGAAAGAAATCACTTGATCCTTACTTTTATGTCTAGGAATTATCAGTGGCTCAGAGACCGCCCAATATCAGTGACTTCCCCACACGTGGATTCTGTTTCTTATTCTAGTCAGGGCAGTGAATAAATTTTAAATGCGAAGACTCATGATCTGAACTACCTCATTTGAGAGTGTAGGATTAGACAGCTCTATTAATATTTATGCCTCCTAATGGGCTACTTGATTTTCAGAGCAAAGCTCCCCCACACCATACTTTCTAGGTTATGGCTGTGGTTACTATGGACGCACAGGAGCAAATGTACATACACACAAATATATTCATGGAACTGAAACACAAATCACACAGCTGTAATCTCATCCTGCTTTGATCTCCCTTTGTTTTCAATAGAGAATATGTTACATCAGTTCTGTTTTGTAAGAGGCTCTGATAACCTCAGGGCTTTAAGCTTAGCAATGTGAAATATTCTTTAGAAGACTAAGCAGAAATTTCACCTGCTACCTTGTGTTTCTGTAGAGTGTTTGTTCCAATACTCCATTTAACTACCCTAGAACTGTTTACTTATCATCAGATCTTTGAAAAGAACAATTAATATAACTTGTGCATTTCCTGTGGACTCCCTTAAATGAAGATCTTTCTGTAAACCCATTTCAGCTCTGAAATCAACAAGAAAAGGACAAGCTGGCACCTTTAAAATGTGTATGGCAAAAGTTGTCAATTAATTATCGGTGTTCTTTTTTTCTAAAGATGTCATTTAGAAAATAATATCAAAGTAATGGAAGCGTAGTTGGTAACTTGTCAAAAATTGGAATATTGGAATATTCCATTCTCCATGGCCATGTGAATGAAAAATATGAAATCTAAGGTGTGAGCCTCCATAACTGCAGACAGAGCTCTGTCAAAATAAATTACGTTGTCAGTAGACTAAAACATGCCTTTGCAGACCATTGCCAGGGCTTTGGGTCTCTTGAGAATGAGTGCCAAACTTACAAACTATGCCTTTATTTGTACTTTGGGGGATATCAACCCTTTAAAATAGGGTTTATATCTTCATTTAAGATGGGTTTATATCTTCATTAGGCCACTTTGAAAATTCCTAACAAACTATTTGCTTGTAGTATAGTTGTGTCAGTCATTGTCTGCACATATTTGAAGTTTCACCCCCATCCATGCTGGGTCCTAGCTGGAGAGCCCTCATCCTTAATCCCTGTGGTGTCAGCAGACCCAAATGTAGTCCATAATCCCTAACTCCACTGCTACTCACCAAGATACCACAATTGTTCTATTTTCTGTTCCTTTTTGAAGTCCTGTTTTCCATTCCTCAGCTACCACTGCAGCATTTCCTATTCTACTGGTAATACATGGAAGAGGATAATGAAGCAAACATTGTCTTGTACAGACCTTTTCATCCTTTCACAATCTAAAGCTGTTAGTGTCAGTTAGCAGCATTTTTCAAAGATGTGCAGTAGGTTTATGTCATATTTGAAATAAAATGCTTAAAACTCTGATGTACTTTCTCCAGCCCTCTTTCTGTGTGAGCCAATGCTTGACAATAGAAGACTCTGCAGACTGTATTTTAAGACTCCAGTCATCTTAAATGCCATCAGCACTGGTCACAGTCCCCTGTAAATGTCTGCTTGTTTGGGCTCTGGGCTCTTGCTGACCACACAGCCATCGTGCTGTCACTGCTTTGTTCATATACCTTGACAGTGCTTATAGCTCTAACAGGTCTTAAATTCTTATCTAATTCCATTCCTTGTCCATTATTTTACTGCTTGCTTTTCATTTTCTACATCCTCCCCCACACAGGCTCTAAAATAGTACTGCCACCCTGATAATGCTAAGTCGGATAAAACTGGTTTGTGCTTCTTCCCCCGGCCTTTGTTGGCTTGGACTGGTTTTACTCAGTAAACATCTGTGAGATGGTTTTCCTCCCAATCTGTTAGTTTCTAATTTATCATTTAAAGCCAGAATGGACAAATCTCATAAAAAATAACTGCATAAGTGTATTTGTACATTTTCAGGAGGAAGGTTTGAGTAACTAATATGGCTTTTGGATAGCTATTATTTTCTGCTTGTTTTTTTCCCCCTGCATTGTAGTATTATTATTCCTTTGCTCTCCTCTGTGTTAATGCTCTTCATCTTTTTGTTTCCTTATAATACACATGGATACAAACATTTTTTTGTATTCTTGGGATATTTTTTAAGCTTGAAACATGATGCTTACATGTGTCAAACCATTCTTAAGGATCATCTCTCAATGTTAGTAATCTGCTTATAACTTGAATGTTGCTCCAGTATGATTTCTTTTTCCTTTTTTTTCCCTCCAAAATTCTTTTCACTCATAATTCTTTAGCCTCCTTCATTTTTACTTACTTTATGATGTCAAATTTACATGTCTTCTCCACTTTGATATGTATGGTATTAATAATTATACTCAGCATTCAGAAATCAACTGCTTTAATGAGCTTACCATAAATGAGATTTGTTTTCGGGACATCAAACCATTTCCTTCTGTTTTCATATTAATATCTCTTATTTTACTTTCTCATGCTTGTAATAATGGGATTTATCCAAAGAAGGAGCAGCACTGAACAATGCAAGGCTAAGGGAAGTGGGACAAAGCTGACTTCCAGCCATGTTTGCACCTATATTCCAAGTGTGGTCTCTGCCTGGAAGTGCAGCTTCCTCAGGGCTGCTCTTGCAGAAATTGCAAGACACATGGAAATGGCAAAGTCCAGGTGCTGCAGCTGATTTGCCCTTCCAGAGTTGTGCCAAAGTGTTTTGGAACATTCCAGCAGCAGCAGTAAATCATGTTACTAATTCCTCTGCTGTGGGAATTCTGTTAATATCCCTTGGTGCTATCAGAGGAAGAATCAATCTGCCCTGGCGGGGTTCTCTGCATGCTTTCTGTGAGGCTGGATTTTGACTTTCCTATTCATACTAGAGTACAGTAAACACACAGCAAGTTTAGTCATAGGAATGTGTTTGAAGAGAAAGAAAATTCCCTGGTTGAAGAACTGGGTTGGTTTTTTGGTTTTGTTGTTGGTTGTTTTTTTTTTTCAGCTGATGAGGTTCTGTAATTAGTTCCTTTATTGAAATGTCATTGCCCAGTAGAGAATGCATCTTCTGCTGGGATTCTGTGTTAATGAGGGTATAGCCAGTAGGTTTGACCAAAAAGACACATTTTGGAGGAAACCAGGGCCAGCAGGACAGTTTGTATGTTGTTGTAGGCACTATTCACATCTTCCTGCCATTGACAGTCATTTGCAATTCAAGTGAGATGCTGACCTCTCCTAGAATCATTAAGTTTTGGGCTATATTAATGCCAGTGGATCAGGCCCTGCAGAGGCAAAGTATTGAGGTCTCCTGGTATGATTTAATATTTAAATAGATTTTAAATTATTTTATAATCTATTGAAAATCATACATATATATATAGAGAGAGATACTCTACTAAGGCAGAACCAACAGGAGAGAGGCAGCTATTCATTATTTGTATTTGTTTTCTGAAAAGCTTCCATTTGTTAAATTTCCCCCTTTTTCTAAAGGCCTTCTTTAATTATTAACTGAAAATCAGGTATTTATGTAATTACCATAATTATATCTACACATCTAGTGTACTTGCAATTATTTCATTAAAAATTGTAATTATTATACAATTATAGGGGATAATGACGCCCTTGTAACATATTGCAGAAGCCCTAATTAAGTGGTAGCGTAAATGAATTGGAAGAGATTTTGAAGTTTTGAATATTGTTTTATCAGAAATATCAGAAGTGATTCATCCACATTATGAACTGGCAGTAAAACCCCTGCAAAGTTATTTTGAGAAAATATTTCACAAAGCTCATGGAAAAAGATTTGTCTCTATTGCCTTTCAGTCTTTACTTTCTGTTCTCCATATTTTTACACCTAAAAGCTGTTTTCAGACTTTTAATGGAAAGGTGCATTGTGTAGGAAGAAGATTGCACAGCTTGCTGAATGTTTCTAGAAGGCTCAGCCCAGAGCAAGCACAGTTTGTACTTAGACATCCTTGTTCTAAACAGAGGCAGAAACTTATCCAACAGTTGGCTGAAGATGATGAAAAACCTCCACTAAATACTAGGAGGTTTTTATTTCATGCTGGGATTCAATGATCTCCTTATATATTGGAATGTCCAAATTTTGCACCTCCAGGTGCAAACTCTGTTGTGCAAACACTTGTTGTGCAAACTCTTTTTCCTCTTTCCCCAAACTGAGTTGGGGAAAGAGGAAAAAGAAAATCCTCTTGTAGTACAGGTTCTTGTGGTGCTCCAGGCACAGGAGATGGACTAAGCAGCGTGGTTACAGAGGAACCCTGTGGAGCATCTCCCTTTCTCTCCTGCAGAGTGGGTGGGAAATAACTGGCAAGGATAACATATGCCAGAATCTACCAAAACCTCAGGATCACAGATTTCTCACCCTCTTTCATGTCAACCTTCTGTAGCATACAGATGATCTCTCTTCTCTTCCATCAGCTAATTTTAGAAGCCATTAGAAATGGCAGTGAGACACGCTGAGTTTCTAAGCTTGTTTTTCCATTCAGTGTTTGACATCTGACACGGGGGTGTTGCTCACTGATGAGTGCCCAGCCCTGACCCTGTGGCACGAGTGGCAGTGAGGAGCCACCCTTACCTTGTCCCCCGCCTCTGCTGTGCCAGGGACAGCACCCCAGTGATGCTGGGGGCAGGCTGGAGCTGTGCCCAAACCTGCTGGGGGGGCTCTGTTCCCATCTTCCCTCCCACCTGCCAGCTGGGCTGCTCCTCCAGCCCCTGCTCCCAGCCTGGCCAGGGGAATGATTCATGCACATTCCCCCCACTTAGCTGGGATGCAGCCGGGCAGGTTAGCCAAACCTTCTGCTGAGTTCACCTAATTCTCTCAGCTCTCTTGAGGAGGGCTTGCAGGGTCTGCTCTAAGGCAGGATTTCAAACTCCCACAAATATATGGGAGAGAAGCTCTGAGGAGCAGGGGAACGTGCATCAACAATAATGTTTTGTCATGCCCTGAGCTGGAGAAAGACCATCCACCCATGGCCTGGAAAAGAGCTCCTGTTTATCCCACCTTGGGGTGTTTTCCTGAGGACTTTCTGCTCTTTAACCCAAAGTTTTGGATTTGTCAACCTCCCTACAGTGCCCTTACAGGGATTGTTTTTTCTCTGTCTTCTCTGTCTTCTCTCTCTTCTCTCTTCTCTCTTCTCTCTTCTCTCTTCTTTAATTTAATATTATTTAGCATATTACTTTTAATGTAGTGAGCAGGCAATCAGAACAGAACCAGCTGTGTGTAGCTGACCCAGTGAGAACTCATTTTCTGAGAATCCTCATTCCCAAAGCAATGGTCTTAACGAGATGGACCCAGTGGTAAGGGAATATGAAACATGAATTTATCTATGTATATATGTACACCTAACAGTCATAATTGGATCTGAGAGCTCAAAGAAAAGCTAGTACAATTTGTCTTACTTGATTGCAAAATTGATATTGACTCATATGTTTTCATATTTATTTTAAAGTCCCCAAAAGAACTTGGACTTTTTTTTATAAAAGGACTTAATAGCTGAAGGCCATGTCTAAGATACCTATATGAGACAGATTTTGCACAATTGCTGACCCCAAGACTGTTTTTATTAAGATTTTCTGTGCTCTATAGAGTACTTTGGATCCATGAAATATTGCTGTATATGGCTGTTGGAGAGGCAGCTTTATTTTGTGAAATTTCACAAGAAAGCTCACCGTAAATCTAGATTTTAAAACCTTAATCCTTCCCTGTTTCTCTCTGATGCTAAATGCAGATGAAGCAGCTCTCCATATGAATCAATTAATAGCTGTGCTATGTGGAAAAGGAGAGTGAATTAAGTTTGTTTTCTACACTTTTCAGTCATTAACTGAGCCCTTGGTTAATGAAAAATGGATTGCTTTTGCTCAAAACAATAACTCCTGAAACAATACATAATTGCTATACTTAAGAGCCAAAGCACCTGCAGTCTCTTTTAGATGGAGTCTTCATAGGTGAGGTCTCAAACAAAGGAAGAAAGAGGAGATGCATCGATTGTTTTTTCTTTAAAGCATCATGAAATCCTTGATTACCTGCAATTCTTGCCATCATGCATTTGCAGTTCAAGTACTGGAGGCATTACCTGGCCAGGAGCACATTGTGGTGTAGGATCATTCAAAATGGGTTTTACAGAGTTTCACAGAGACACAGATGGCAGCTGAAGAAGTCCCAGTGAAAGTCCATGCTCCACCCTGAATTTGGGGCTGTTGGTGCAAACCCCTCACACCCCATTCCATGTGCCTTTCATTCCATGTGACAGAGAGCGCTGCCCCTTGGAATGAGCCAGTCCTGTGCTCGTGCCAGGCTGATTTTGTGTCTCCTCCTGACATCTCTGAAAGATGGCTGCTGAGATGTGCTTGGGCACGAGAGGGACGTTCGCCTGCAGAGGTGAGCTGGGAGACAGATGATGAGCTGGGAGCAGCAAGGAAAGGGATCTGACAGCAAAGAAGGCTCCTGACACACGTCGAAGCAGGTGTATGCTGCCAGGCACTCTGCAAACCAAGCAGAGAAATAGGATTAAAAGGCTCTTTCCCTTTAGGCAAAATAAGGTGAAGAAGAAGGCAACGCACAATTCCACCCTGCAGTTTTTAGTGGCAGAAACTATTTTTCTCTCCAGAGTTTGCTAACGTATATTAGCTGCTGTTTTTCTGCCCAGAGCTTTGACATATTCAACTACAAGCTAGTTTGGCTGAGTATCAGCACAACAAACAAGCAGCAGTCAAACAAGAGAGGAAGAAACAAATAACTTCTCAGAAATGCTCCATATATATTCCAGGCTTGATGTTTGCACTGTGCAAGTGGCCTGGCTGTCACCCCTCTCTGCCCAGCCACCTGTGTTAGAGGACATATCACAAAATAAGTTTCACCTGAGGTAGAGCAAAAGCCAGAGCTTAATATTGCTTGATTGAAAATAGATAAACTCAGCTGTGAGTCAGATTCTGGCCTGTTTGAATTATGAATATTCTTCTAACTGCTGTCACTTCCTTAAAGAAATACAGAGGTTTCCTTGAATTTTAAGTGACTTTGGATTGAAATTCTCTGTGAGTGATTATCTGGCTCAGTGAATACTGTTGTTATCATTAGCAGTTTTGGATGTTAACCTTTTCACTGCTAAAATCTCTGAGTGCTGTGTGACATTGTCCCTGCTCTTGGGAAATAAAAAGGTTAAGATGCCATTGAAATGCATTCAGGAAATGCCATAATTTTCAGGCTGATGAGGGGCTAGCCTGGAAGAGAACAAAGAACCAATAATAATAATTACATTTACTTTGTGCTTGCACAGAAAACAGTTTGAAGGAGAGTGGGGCCATAGACAGTGGCTCATTTTGGGTTCTGCCCGCATTGGTTATGTCACACTCCTGCTTTCCTTCTCTAACCCCAGCAATGGCTCCTTAAACAGACTTTGCAGAGGGATGATTTGAAACAAAGCCAAGTGTACCTTTCCAGGGATTCTGGACCTCAGTAGCTTTTTTCCTTTCCCTCTCTCCTCCCCTGGCTAAGCAGCATCTGGCCCTCTCCCTCTGCTGAACTTCTGTGACTCTATTTCAAGTATAGATTTAGTTATTAAATCTGGAGATAAAGTATGGATCTGTTCCACTAATCAGATACTACAGTGATTAGAGCCATAGAAGTACTTGGAGAGATCAATTAGATTAAATTATCAAATCATTATAAGCAAACTCTTAAAGACAAAGCAATAGAAAGTAATTTTGTGTCACTATTTCTTTGGAGAATATTTATATTCCCTTATTGTTTGTTTGCATCTGTTTTCTTTGTGCGTGTTAAGATCACAGTGGCACCAAATCTCTTGCTCAGAGCTGAGCTGGAGGACAGAATGAACCAATTCTACAATAAAGCTCTCTCTAGGATGCTGGTCATAGGCTAAAACACATTATTGCTTGTACTCTGGGTGAAAAAAAAATACATGCACATGGAAATCTTACTTTATAAAGCAATTGGGCAGTTTCTTGGGGGAGCTCATTTCAGATCCCTGGGGTTAGGCAGAATGCATTCTGCTCTCTCACCAGCCTTTTATCTCTCTCATCCCATTCTGTATTTATTATTTTGACTGTGTAATCTAATTTTGAATACTTTTATTGCATAAAGCCAGTGTTATGAACCAACGCCGGCTAATTCAGATAAAGGTTTGTGATTCATTCTTTAGTAGCTCGTTTTCTGGGCTCCTCTGAAAATGGTTTTCTACTGTATAATAGCCACTTGTGTCACTTCTGAGCCTTGAAGTTGTGTTTTCTACAGTCTGCAGTGCCATCTTCTTAGCATGTATATATATAAGCTTTTCTTTATTAATCTATATTTTAGTAACTACTCCAGCTAATGCTAATATACTGCTTTCATGAGAGAATTGGCAGAATAGTATACATCAAAGGCAACAATTAGTGTATTTTCATTTGACTTGTTCAGCCTATTAGGTTGTTAAATTTTGCATAGAAAATCATTAGCATGTTTAATTTGGGAAGGAAGCTCTTGGAAGGGGAGTTGTGGATGTAAATCAATGGGTGAGGAGGTTTTTGTAAAACAGCAGCTACAGCTCTGAAATGTCATGAAGTATTTTCACATATTATTAACTGTAAATGCAAAGAGATGAAAAAACTGCAGGATTATCACTGGCTTAGGAGTTAACAAAGAAGCTTCTGATGGTTCTGTCTAATATTAAAATCTGGAGCAGATTGTATCGCATCCTTTTCTTGCTGAATAGTCCCATAAAAGTACAGGGTTGGAATTTCAAAATACCTGCTCTTTTCTCAGTGAAGGTGAAGGGCATCTGAATCATGCTCGACATGATATAGCTCCTGTTTTGGATTTTTTTTTTTCCTTCCCTGAAACCAGCTGAAGAACTCTTGCACCACAAGTGATGTTGCAGCTGTTACGAATGTTGTTTACAACTTCAGAATTAGCTGAAGTTGAAGAACTGACACAAAAAAAACTATGAAGTGCCTTTCCCCCAATCTCTTCTGGGAATTTGGCAATTCAGAAACTGTTGTCTGGTGTTAAATAAATTCAAAAAGGTTTGGATCTTGACCAATTAAAGTCAGAGAAGAAAGGTCAGAAATCAATGCCAAAATAGAATTGAATATTCCCTCAGACAGCAGCTAATCAGAGCTTTTGTGTGGCCTGCTGTGCCAATATCTATTCAGAGGCTGGTCATTATGCCTCTGTTCTAGGAGAGTAATAATTTTAGAGTCTTCACTGCCCTAAAATCAAGCAATTTGCTGCCTTTTTTTTCCCTGTGTTTTTGTGATATTTTGCCTGATAAACATCCAGTACTAGACAAAGTGGCTTCTGGTTTTGTCCCTGCTCTTTACAGTTTCAAATTTCTTTAAGTGCAGTTACTATTCTTTAGTGCCAAAGTACTTGATTGCCTTCATAAGCCAGGAAATTTAGCAGCAAAACTGACATAAGCATCAAGATTATATTATTGATTATTTGGAAGACAAAAAAATCCATACAGTCCTTTGCATTGTGCTCCAGTGGAAAGCACCCGGACCCATGTGCACTCAGTGGGTAAATTCGTGGCTACAGAAAAATCAGCTGTAAAATTCAAATCAAGTTTTACAAGATCAGGCCCAAATTCCCATTTCTAAAGCATGAACAGACATAAGCTTAGAGACAGATGCAGGGAATTTGAATATTTGGTAGATCTTGAAAAATTTGCCTAAGATACATGAATATCTTTTCACTTTGTTGCTCTTTTCTCCATTCTAATTTTCTTGATATAATTTCACATCTGTCTCGTATCATAGCTTCTCCTATAATAACAAATCTCTTTTATCTTTTTTTCTGTACTGTTTTTTTTCCCTGTTTCTTGCTCTCACAGTCTTATTGTGTCTTATTTGTCTTTATTTCATGTTTCCACCTACTTTTTTTATTTTAGAAGCGTTTACTGCTTCTTTAGGACTGCAAAATCATGAGCTAGTGTTTGCTGTTATACCCTTTATTTTTTCCCCTTTCCATTGGAGATGGAAAAATTAGGACACAAGAGTGGACTTCTGCAAAGTCATACACACAGAGGGAAAGAGGCAGAATATCGTTGTAGAGCTGAAATGAAAACAACCCATTCTTTTTATTGCAGTTTATTTTTGGGGGCTGGGCTGTTTAGGATGCTCCTGGGCCACTTTTATGATTCATGTAGCTGAAGCAATGCTTTTTTTCTTTAATTTCTGCACAAGTTGGTCTCGATCTTTCCTAAGTGCAAGTATTTGTCAGTCAGTTACCCCCCATAGGGGTGCGAATCACGTCTAATCTTAGCCCGTGAAATATTTGCTGCCTCCCACTTGTCTTGCTGCCTTACAGCCTCCAAATAGGGAAAAAAAGAAAGGGCTGCTGCAGCTTTCATTAATTATTTAAGCACTGTTATCAAACATTCCTAGAGCGCCGTAAATTTACAGGCTTTGGTACAAACTTGGAGAAAGCAAGTTCCCTGTTCTGGAGAATTTACAGTGAAGAGAAGTGGAGATGTAATGGCAGGGGAACGTGGTGAGGTAGTGCAGAACAGGGGAGTTTTGATAAGAAGGGATTGGCACAATCCACGGTGTGAGGGAGAGCAGGAGCGCCGGGCGCGTGCTCAGGGTGCCCGAAGAGGAGAAGGAGGCAGCAGTAAAAGCCAGTGACAAACAACGCACGGGGATTACAAGGAAAGCAAAAGGATTGACCTGATTTGTGTGTTTACCACTCAGCGTCTTAGTGGTGCTCTTTCAGCTCCTGCATGCAAGCGTTGGGCTCCATGGGAGGCAGAGGAGCTCTCAAATGGATGTGGTCAAACAGAGCTCTGTCCCAACCACGGGGAGTTGATGTGTGAGCTGGTTTAGTGACTCCCAAAGACACATGGAACTGTCCCATGGACAGTGGGAAATGGCCCCTTCAGGGGGATTAGGGACACATCCAGCCCCTAGCACGGGGCTGTCTTTGGGCCTCTGCAGTTGTGTCCCTCCCAGAGGCAAAGAGCTGCATCAGCTGCCCACGGAAGCTGGTTTTGAAACTCAGCCTGTATCTGTGGGAAATGGATTTGTAGAGAATTGTGTGTTTGTATGTATTGTTATAGTGACAATACTGGTGGTAGTGACTTGTGTACTTCACTGTGCACGGCAAATGACAAACAAGGCCATCAAAGAAGTTTTTCCTGTTCAAGAGAGAGGGGGAAATGTGGGAAATGGATTTGTGGAGAATTCTCAAAGCCTGACAGAAGGCTCACATAGTGTGCACCTGAGTGCAAACCTTGAGAAATGCTGACTTAGAAATGGGATAGAAATGGGATTCCATGGGATAGGACAGACACTGTTGAGAGAGAAATTTAACTGGAAACAAGTTTCAAATGATGACCCTGCAAACAGACCAGATACTTTGGAGAAATAGAACTATGAAAGATATATTGCAGTAGGACCCACCAGGAGTAATTTTAGATGATTGATTAGCTTTAAGGCATTAGCAGCATTGTGTGACAAAAGCTGATAGGCCAAGAAATGCTTATAATGGGTTGTAATTAGGAAATAGTTTGGCTTCTGATTTGGATCGCGTGAATTGTAACATCAGTACTGTCTTACCCTTCTCTGAAGTAAGAGACTGAAAATGGAACAGAAGTCTTTAAAATGCCTCTCAGTTGCCCCATCTCTGGGTCAGAAAAAGGAACAAACTGACCTGTATCCTCAAGTGGAACCAGCACAATTTTCTTTGTTTTTCTAATAGGGTTTCATTTTTAGATGCATGAGCACAAAGAATACAAGTGCATCTAAACAACACAGGGTAACAGGAGGTGAAACAGGCACCACTCAACTCACAGAAACCCACAGATGCTGGTGATATTTCCCAGTGACTTTGTTATGTTCCTAGGTCTTTTGTGGCAGTGCTCATTGTGTGGCAGTGTGCCACTGCCCCACGTGGTGCAACTGCTGCTATGGAGATCCCTTGAAATAATGGAATATTAAAAGCTGTAATCTACGATGGAACTATCATGTAAAAAAAAAAGTGTTCAACTACACATTTTTTCCTAGAAAAAACCCAGTGTATCTGGAAGCCATATGTCACACCTTGTTCTGCTCAGAGCAAAAGGCTGACCACATGTTTGCTCCTTTTCTGATCAAATGCTGTTTATTGCACTGAAATGCTGCAGAGTGTATTCAGATACTCAATCCATGTGTGTTTAAGGCCCTCACTTAAGCATGTTCCTATGGAGAACAGTTGTGGAACCTGGGGTTTATCCAGGGATGACTGAAGGGCAGGTGTTGATTTAAAGCTTTGCCTGGTGGGAGCATTGCTGTTCACTGTTATAGGAGCAGGATTTGTCCCATAGTTTGCTAAAACTGCAAGGATGACTCCTGGGGACCACAAAAACAGTTTAAAGTGGTCGTAAAATGTCTGTAAGTCTGGCTATAATGTTACTATAAAATAGGCATAATTGTAGTCACTGCATGAATTCTGAGCAAAACAAAGACATGTATGGTCATGTACTTTCACCCTGAGCTAAAAAGATTTTTCTGTTGGCCTTCTCTACTTGTAGTTGCACTTATTTGCTTATTTACTGTAACTTTTTTGTCACTAACTTTAAGAGGGAATACTTTAAGAGTGAGATATATACATCTAAGCCTGTGGACAAAAATATCAGCCAAAAGCTCTACATGGGAATGAATACATAATCAGCAACTTGTACTTGTCTGTTACAACAAAATAGCATTAAGGAACAGAACATTGACTGTAATGTAAGTTGCAGTTACTTCCCTGCCAGGGCAGCAATCCTCTTGAGGCTGTCATCTATTGCAACTTGAGCGATTGCTAATTGCTTTTATGAAAGCACCAGCTTCAATTATATTTTTAGTGTGTCACCTGTACAGCTTTATATTTGCATCTATTTAGAAAGGCGTTCATGCAAAGCTGAAAAAAATCAGGAAGCAATCCTGCAAAACTGAGGTTCACGAGTGAATTCTGGCATTAAATATGCTGAAGGCACAGAACAAACCCTGGTGTGCTGATTACACCTCCTGTATGGAAAAGTGGGGAAATTGCAGTGTTTTGCTGGCTGCCCAAAGCTCCTCTTGGCCTGGGTGTGCTCCTGGTTCCACTGCAGTGCTTCTCCAACCTGATGTCCCTGACAAGTGCTGGCTGCTGAGAGTAGAAAGGGTGTTAACAACACATCAGGGGATCACAGAATCATGGGATGGTTTGGGTGGGAAGGGACCTTTAAGATCACCCAGTCCACCCCCTGCCATGGCAGGGACACCTTCCACTATCCCAGGTTGCTCCAAGCCTTGTCCAACCTGGCCTTGGACACTTCCAGGGATGGGGCAGCCACAGCTTCTCTGTGCCAGGGCCTAACTGTGAAAAAACTTCTTCCTTAAATCTGACTTAAATCTTCACCTTGAGCTTTGCAACAGTTCAGATTTGGACCCAGACTGTCTGGCTTGAGCCAATGCCTCCTTCAAAGTAGAGATAATTAAAATGGCTTTTACGTCTTTCTCGGAGTCATCATGTCATTTGTTCTGGCAGCAGATGTGACAAAATTACTGCACTTACTTTAAGTTTTCTGTGTTGTCTTAATGGCCCAGAAATTTTTTTAAAGGAGGTTTAGAGTGTGTGGCACACAACGACAACTGCACTAACCCCAGTGCTTCTAGGAGCTTGGCTCTGCAATATCTGTACTCGTTTTATGGTCTGTGGTAGGCAGCCTTGAACTGCTTTATCATTTTGCTCTCTTTTAGTGAATCAGAGTAATTCCTCACAGTAATAAAACAGAGACCTGAATTAGCAAAAAATCTGATCCCTAAGTGACCTTATCTTGCTGCCAGTCTGACGTAATCCAGATCCTGATGTGATTCTGCCCTCCTTTCATGTGAATAGTGAAAAAGCCCTCCCTCTCATGGACTAGAAAACTAAGTTCTCTTAACAGAAAAAAGAAAAGAAAAAAAAAAAAATCTTTCAGACAGTTTTCATATTGGAAATATGTCCTATTGGTTTCCACAATCAAAATTACCTGAAATTTTTAAATTGCTTATTATTACTGATATATTATTCTGTATTCTTGGATGTATCTGTGTCTTTGTTAGTGGGGAAAATTCTTCTCCAAGTTCAGCATAGCAGCTGAAAATGCTGGTACCAGTTCAGGGGGTGGATGTAGGTTTTCTTTCTCTCTTTTTTTTGCCTTTTCTAAGTGAGGAGAAAGAAATTGTGTTATATATTTTTCACGAAATGGTATTGAGATTAAATAATTATAAGACAGCCTTGTAGTAACCTCCTGATTACTTTGTGCCTGAGAGTTAGCCTTGTAGTAGCTGAAATCGTTGGTGAAATGATGATACAGAAAATACGTGTTGTTTATTAAAGACCCATTGCTAGATGAAATTAAGATGAATTTTTAAGCTTTGTAAATCAAAACAAACTAAAAATAGAAAACAAGACTACATTTTCATGGATTTTCAATCCTATTAATATTTATTAAGCTCCAGTTCTTTGGGTTTCTGTGTTTCAGATAGTCTGTCATGAAATAACACAGCCTTGTCTGAGATGAAAATTAACTTGGACCCAACTGAAATCAAAGTGAACCAATTTCTTTATTTTCATTCCTCAGACTGACAGAACTGCATAAAGCAGAAAAGCCAGAAAAACATAATAATTAGACTTGAAAACTCCTTGCTACTTTATACATCATGGATAGTTTTGGGAATAAAGATGTGCAAAGTTCTTTAAAAAAAATAAAAAAAGGAAGACGAAAAACCCTATTTAATCTTGTATTGCTATTAAAATTTAAAAGCGATGCAACACTGAGGATTACAATCCAGCCTTCCAAAGAGCTGCTGCCATGTTGTGTCAGTCTTCTCATCCACATCCTCTGTTCTGGACAGTAGTTTATGGAATTTCAGATTTTTCAGGGAAAACAGAAAAATCCTCACCTCTCTGTGGCAATTGCATTGGGAGGCATAATTGGTGGTGTTTTACCAGCAGTGGGGCAAACAGGTATTTTATATCAACACAAAGGCATTCTGTATTGACTTATTTGATTTATAGATCATTATACATGTGTCTTTTAGTGGTTTTATTGCAATAATTTGAGGTGTGCTGGAGGAAGTACCTAACATGAGTATTCAAAAGTAGTTATATATATGATTTGAGAAAAAGGGAAAAAAGAGACCATGATTTTCTCTGTATGTGTAAAAACTGTTAAAAGGTGTGGAAATCCAATCTTTTGCTTATTTTGCACAAAGGAGAATATTTGATTTAGCTAGTCACAAAGCTTTTAGGGGCCAGGGAAAAATACCTCCCTTATCTACACTGGGGTCCTACCTTTAAGTAAGAAAATAGGGTTTAGTTGTCTAAAATATTTTATTGTTCTCAGTAGTTTTCCTTTCAGAAATTAAATTTGACTCTCTGCCTCTCAGCTGATAAAGTCTCTCTTTTTCCTACTGTAGGCCCCATTTCTAATGTGAAAAACAACAAGAGGAACTTGTGAACTTTGAAACAGCTTTGAAAACAAAAGCAAACCTTTCATATATAAAACAGAGGAAAAAGGGCATAGCCTCTTTGTTCCTTTTCTTATCCTCAGCAGATCATATTTGAAATGACTCTGCCTCTTCATATTTCTTCTTAGACTGAAAATTTTGGTCATAAATCAGAATTAATGTTGGGACAGAAACAGTGCAAAGCACCAGTTGTCATTGAAAGTGGAAAATCCAAGAGTACCCTGAGCACAGGCAGCAGCAAACTGTGGTACAACGCTGAGGACTGGAGTGGGAAGCAGCTTCCTTCCTTGAACAATAACCATAAATGTTTGTGCCTCCAAAATAACTAAAAATTTGTGATACACAACTGCTGTGGAACATATTGTGTCGATACTTAGAACTATATTTTTATTTTAAATGCTTTTTTTAAAAAACCAAAACCCCTACACCTTAAATCTCAGGGTGCTTGGTGGGGTAGTTTTCACTGGTGGCAGATCCAGGAAGGTCTCATCCCACGGCAGCACCTTGTGCCAGCTGGTCCCACGTGGTGTCCATGGCTCCTGTGATGCCATTCAGCTTCTCCCCAGGTTGACCACAGGTACTGGCAGTAGGGATTCCTGTAGGGAGCCTTGATTTACCCATTTCCTTGTTTTTTTCTTAATTCCATTTCAAGCTATTTCAAACCATCCAATGTGGCTGGATGTGGTGGGCACAGCTCGGTGGAGACTTGGAGCTATTTTGCCTTGCAAAGAAAGTGGCAGCTGGTTTTTTGGGAAGATCCAGGTTCCCCCTTGCTCCAAAGCAGGCGTGGGGTGGATGGGAGCATGTAATTATATGACTGAAGATTGTTTCATAAGGCATTTGCATAAGGAGCCAAATTAGATTAGTTTAACTTAATTCCGGTGTTTCCTAACCTCCCGGTCCTTGACTCAGCAACCTTAATGTTATTTTAATGTAGTTTCTGGAGATTAATACAGACAAAGAGTCCCTGTAGATCCTATAAATCTGATAAGCACATGGAAAATCTAACAGGCGGTATTTCTGAGAGAGGAAAGGAAAATGCTTGTTCGCATGGAAATGGTGGCTTTCAGAAAAACTCGTCAGACACTGCAAAAAGAGAGTGAAATCTTCATTCCTTTGAAATCAAAGGGATTTACTTGAGAGTTTATGTGATTAGCACAGAGAAGATATCTGCTGTAGTAGGACCAGAAGGAATTTTTAAAAAAGCCTTTAAAGTGACATAGTAAACTATTAAATTCTGTAGATTTCTTAGTAGTGTTGGTAGAATCCCATCATGTTTCTCACTGCAGCAACTCAATTTTTAAAATATGCTTATTTGCATTATTTATGTTCAAAGGCACATCCTAGACTGTTTCCTTCAAAAAAATCCATCATTTTCATGTGTCAGTTGTTGCCTGAATGGTTCTGCATGTTCACTAAAATTCTGGGTGGTGTACTGGGGGGAGCTCTGTAATTCCCTTACAGATTATATTAACATTGGATTAAGAAAGCCACAATAAGAATTATCTACTTGATCTTCCACAATTAAGCATTAATCTGGTGAAAAACTTTAAAGTATCAGACACTACAGCAGTCCAAGTTTTAATTAGCATCGTAGCTAAGGCATATATTGGTGCTCACATGACATAAACATGCCAAGGGCCTTAATACCAGTATTATTTTAATGCTTGTGGGGTTTTATTGTGATGTTAATTATAAATCAGGATGACAAGAGTTATGCAGATGTTATTCATATTAATCAAAGGAAAATACACTAAAAATTTCTTCCCTTACGAGAATAGAAAATTGGAAACTACTTTCTGGTTTTGAGATTGTAGAAAAAGATATTCAACTACTTTGCCTCTTTCCAAAAGTTTTGACTTCAACTTTGCAAGGCGTTTTTAGATCTTAGAAATATAAAAGCTGAAATTTTCATCTAGCTCTGGCTTCAGAAGGCTTGGAAAATGACAAGAAATATAGCGAGGGCTGTGATTTACAAACAAATATGTCTTGAGCATTAGTGTGACAGTGATAATCTGTCACTGCAAGGGTACAGCCTGCACTTCTCCCCAGCCCATGATGGCCCTTGGGTTTCTTCCAGCTTTTGGGATGGCACAGAAGGGAAAGTGCATGCACTTTTCTCCCAGAGATTTTTAAATGGATCATTACATTTTCAGGAGTCTCTGGCCTGGAGCAGGGACACCCCTGTTAAAGGGAGGTGTGACTGCGTGAGTCCATGTGTGGATAGGTTTATGGCAGTGAATATTATGAAATTCTCAATTTAGCCAGAGAAGCAGTTGCTCATATTGCAGGTTCTATTAGGCAGGAATCCCCTTTTGGTTGTAAAATCTCCATCCCTTCCTCCTCTCATTCCCTTTCTTCCCTTCCCCTCAGCAAAAAGCACATCCTACCAGCAGAACTAGCAGCGCCACTTCAACTACAGAACTGCACGAGAGAGAAAGGAGGTTAAAAACCCTTAAAACATATGGCAAGCTTGGGCTTAATAGGAAGTAGGTGGCAATCTCCACAGGGATGCAGCATGGTTTTTTTGAAGCATTTGTTTCCCAAATACCTTTTTATGATTTTTCCAGCACAGGCAGGCAGTAAGGGAGTGTAACTAGAGTATAAGCTGCGGTATAATAGGCGCCTTCTGCAAATGTGACAGTGATGAATTTGATGAAAGAGGAGGTGGCAACCAAAACAAAGACAAAGAAGTGCTGGAAGGACTATGTAGAAATTAAATGGAGGTGCTATTTAGGGTATTGTTGTAGAGCCTGCTGATACTATTTACCTCCCTGCTGAGGTAGAAATCTTTCTCTGCTAAAAGCCTTCATAAGAGCACTGAGGATATGCCTGTGCAGCAGTGTATTACAGGACACACATCTGAAAGGAAAACTGTTAAAGCCCTCTCGTAGTTTTATTGAATTATTGCTGCCCTGAGAAAAAATACACTTTAGGAAAACCCCAGCTGTTAAACTCAGCGCTTTTGGAGTGACTGTGTTTACTTCAGCGTGGCATTTAAACTCAGTTTATCCCAAAATCAAACAGCAAAAGCTACAGCACTGGATGCAAAAAACAGATTTACAGATGTGGGTTAGTTCTCCTGCACGAGTTAGCTTTGAGGGCACTCTCTCCAGTGCAGAGAGAGCAGCTGTGGCTGACCCTGCCAGTGGTTGGGCTGAGGGGCGTTCTGTGGTGGTTCCCACCCCACATGGCCACAGTGGGTTTCAGGGAGGATGCTGAGCTCTCCAGGGCTGGCAGAGCACCAGGAGGACACTGGGCTCAGGCCAAATGACAGGTTAGAGATGGCTGAGGAGTTTGTTTACATTTCTCCTCTCCCTCCTGCTCCCCCTCTGTCCCCATTCCCTCTCTGAAGCGCCTCTAATTGGTGCCGGGGCAGGACTGGGGAGCCTGGAGCATCCCGTGGCAGTTCACAGAGCACTGTAGCAATTAGTTTTTCTTTCATTACACAAAACCTAAGGACTCCCATTTCCCTACACTCTGTCTGTGTGCAGTGTCTTTTTCTCTGGATAAGAAAAGAGTAGAAAATGGAATGTGTTCCTGTAAAAAAGTAGGTAGAAATTTCCACCATTGTCTGGAAGCCGTCACAATATTGTGACTGCCGTGGCAGGTGAATAATGAGCCACTATGCTGGGCTTCCAGCTAAATGGGGCTTTGTCCTGGCTTTGCTGCAAAGGCATCCAGAAGAATGCAGAGCAGTTTTCCAGTATACAATGAATCACTCAGTGAGGCCAAATGACACTCTCCGAACACTCGTCCCAGATATTACAGCTGTTGAAGGGAGCTGCTTATGAAACAAGGGTAGGCTCAGTGGTTCTGTGACCTTACAGTTCCTGTGCTGTAGGAAGTAGTTGGGGTAACTCTCTGCAGGGATAGTGTTGCTTTTTTAAACCCGTAAAGCTCCACAAATGGAATTGCTGGAGTGTAGGAAAGATGTGTTGGAACCCGACCTGGCAGGATGTACTCTGAAAACAGTGTGGTAGCCATTTGTATCGACTGCACAAGCTTCAGGAGAGAAAGGGGAATTTAATGCAGCCACTTGGCAAAACCAAGGAAAGATCTACCAAGAAATGGGAGATTTGTCTCACCTCAGCCAGGATACCTACTGTTGTTGCAACACAGAGGCAGCTGTGGCAGTATTTAGATATATAAGTGGGAATTCAAGGTGGTTTTGCAAAGCAAAAGAGAAAGTTTAAATGGTACAGACTTAAAATAATCTCCTGGCCAGGTTTATAGTGTGGAAGGGCTCTAGGTGTTGTTTCTGTGGCTGCTGTACTATGGTGAAATACTGTAATGTAGCTATTATCCCTAGTTTTGCTGCTCCCATGGCCAATCACTTAAGCTGTATTTTATATTGCCCTGTATAAGCTCTTGAAATGGTCCATGAGCAGCAAGTCACTCTTATGCATTAGAGCAATGGGAATATATTATTTACAGGTCATACTTGCTTTCAATTTCTATCCATTTTTTTCCCTTGAAAATTTCATGTGTTTCAAAAGTAAGTACAGGCATAGGTATGACTATGTTCTAGGTGGGTTGGGGAAAAAAGGGTTTGGTATGACCATTTTCCACTGTTGCATCCACTTCTTTAGTTCATGGATAATCAGTTTCTTAGTGCTGATGATCTACATTGTGGATCTTCACAAACTTCACTTTCATTCTCATGAATTTCTGTTAGGAGAGATTGTGTACAATGATTCACAATATTTATGTGCCCACATAAATCAGAAAACAGAAGACTCTGCTATCAAGGGAGTTATATTTGTCCACAGCCTTTTTCATGAAGAAATAGTTACTTGTGAAGCAATATGTCATTCCTATGCTGACACTTTGGGTTGAAAAAACCAAAATTAATGCTATAAGCATATGGTCATTGGTTAGGTCTGTGCTAATCACATATGAGCAATTTCTGATAATTAGAAATTATTGTCAATGTCAGTTGCTGAGTGAGGTCTTGCACTTCCTTGCTGCCCTTGGGATTTAAACACAGTGCACCCAGCAATCATTTCCCTTGCCTGTGCTTGCTTGTTGTCTGTCACAGAACAGTTTCATTTCCCTTTTACTCCTCCTACCTAAGACACAAATTTTCTGCAATCCTGGGCCAGATCATGACGAATCACACATGCACTCACAAACAAAAGCAAAGATCAGGGTGGTATTAGCTGTGAAAAATGTACCTGTGTACCCAAACCATGGCATGTTCTTTTCTCTGCTGTGTAAATCTCTGCCATTTACTGCCCTGTTACTGAGTGTGTTGCACAATGTGAAGCTGCTCATGGGTGTTCATCAGGGAAAAGGAAGGGATGCTGGGGGTACCCATTGTGTCACCCCCTGCAGGTTTGGGCTGTGCTGCCCACCTGGATGCTCTCCAGAGGGACACAGACCTCTCCCAGGTCCTGTGAGCTCCGTCAGTCTCTGCAGATGCCCTGGGCACCCTTCAGTGTCTAACAAGATGTGAGATGTTCCTGTTTCAGGTCCTGATCCATCACAGGATCCCTGTTCCTTGAGCTCTGGGATGTGACACTGAACTTTTCAATCATTGTGCCCTCAGAGCAGTGACACAGAGTAAGCAGCAATGTGAAACTGGAAGAATTTTTCCTTCTGTGTCTCGGTCCCCTCCTGCGCAGCAATCAGGAGCCTTTGGAGGCATTTCAGGTTGACTCTGCTGCTCTTTTAGCTCTGTATTGGAATAGCTTCATTACAGTCAATGGAACTATTCCATTGAGTAGCTTATTCAGTGAGGTGAAAAAGGAGCTCATAATGTGGCCATAATAAAAGGCTCAATTTTGTCTCCTTTAAATGCACAAAATTCCATTGTCTCCAGCGCAAAAGGAAACAGGGATATCAGGCCTGATGCTGTCTGTATAAATGTAATTCTACCTGACACCTCTGACCTTTATTTTTAGAACAATTCCTCTTTTAAAGGAAAGTGCAGAAATATAGGAGCATTTTTCTATTTATATAGGGAAAAAGTGAAATCACTACTTTTGTCTGGGTGCGGGAGCATGACAATGTGCCTGCCAAACTCTATGTGTAGCTTGGCCTTCAGACCAGACAGCAGAGCCTTAAATGAACAAAAGACACAATAAAAGCTGTATTTCAGGAGTAGCAGGAGAATGTTGGGGACTGGAATTATGTTTAAGGATATCAGTTCCCCGCCCCCCCCCCTTTTTTTTTTTTTTTGATGTGTCTTTTAAATCGTATTTAAAAATATCCAGATGGGACAGAGTTAAATCTTGGACCAAAATGAATAAGGTCATCTGTAATTTTTTATATTACAGAAGGCACGCTGTGTGCTGCTCCATGTGTTGTCAATGTCCAGGAATCGGTGCTGGAAAGTCCCCAAGTTTCACTTTGGTTAGAATAAAGCAACAGTTTAGCTCTGTTGTTCCCCGATGTTTAATTTTTTTGTTTCGCATTTCGTCGAACGCAAGGACGAGCTTGATGTGCAGAGACTGTTCCTCTGCCCAGGGTTGCAATGTGGAAAGAAAACACGAGATGGCAGCCGGGAGTATTCCTGGGAGTGACAGCCGGAGCCTGCCGGGGACGTGGGGCTGGAATTGGGTTAGAACAAATAAAACAACACTCAACTCCTCTCTCAGTGCTGAGGGCGTTTAGACCGAGCCCATCTCTTATTTGAATTGTTCCTTATAGTCCTGCTCATGGAGCAGTCCTGGATGCTTTCCAAAATGGTTGTACTCCGTGTTATAAAAAGCCCTGTGTGTCTGATCCTGTGGCTATACAAAAATCAATAAGCTGCTATTAAAAACGCCAAGGTACAGAGGGAAAGCCTGTGGGCACAGACCCGGTCACTGCCCTGGTACTGCGTGGGTAAATCCTTCAGAGAACAGCGTGGGTCAGGATTGGGTTGGGACACTTCCATTCAACCACACTTGGATTGTCTCTCTCTACCTGGAATTTCCTGCCCAGCTGTGAGGATGTGGTTAATGCATCAGTCATGTCAGAATCATAATTCTATGGTGATATCTTTGTGTCCTCCCAGTCTAATACCTCGCCCTCTTACTCATGTAGCTCTTCATAGCTGCTGTATGGGCTAAGCCTGCCACCCCTCTGGAGGGCAGTGGGACAAGCTAAATTTTATCAAGGAGAAATGCAGTTTAAAAGATATGATGTATTTTTTTAAATTGAATTTTTAATTTAATTTAAAATTTAATTTATTTTTAATTGAAATACCTTCATAAAAAAGTAAACCACAAATCAGAACTTTGACTCTATAAATGCAATATTTCCACAGTCATAGTGTAATTTTTATATACCTTGCACTTTATATAATGTTGCCAGATGTCTCAACATAGTGATATATTTTACTGATATTATATTCTATTTTATTATTCTTGGTGCTGGTTATTTTGGAATAACCAAGCTCATTTCTTTGACAGACAGTAAGAGAAAAGAGGAAACTTTTAAGCTAATTTAGGATTTTGAATCACAGATATGAACTGTAATATCTGAATGTGTTTTGATATACATTTGAGAAGAAATCAAACCCAAAATAATGCATCCGAATGGTGATGCTCCCTTCCTGAACATTTTAGGGCTGGAATCACTGTGGATTGCATTTGAATACATCTCAGACAACATCTTGCCTCTTGTATCATGCACTAACAGGTGTGGACTCGATCTGGGATCAAATATTGCCCAGTCAGTAAGTGGCCCTCTGAGCTGAGCCTAAATCAGTGCCATCCTCATTCCCCAAAGCTTTTGATCCACTCTGTGACTCTTAGAAGGTAATTTTTAATATCTGTCTCTCCCACCTCATTGCAAGGTCAAATACTTTGTAAAATCTGCTGGGGCAATGTGATGTTTTGTGCAGCGTTGAGTCTATCTTAGCACGGCATAATAATTACACTGCCAACATTTTAGCTAACCCTACGTGCTGAATGCTACCCCACTGTGAGCGATTCTAGTTTTCACTGTTGTCTTATTAAGTCAGCCTCTAGTTTGTACCAGAGCCAACACATGACCCAGTTTACCTTCAAGATAATAAGGAGCTTCTTAGATTCTTCTCAGATTATTATCAGATCCATAGAATATCCTGTTGTTTTCCTGATAACAGGAAAGCAATCATTTGACCTAGAAGAACTTCAGGAGGAAAGAATAATATGGGCAGTCTATAGGAGCTCTGAGTCAATCAGATTAGAGTCTGTTCTCTAGATCTAATTTAGTAGTTGCCAATAATATTGGACTGAGGTTCTTCTCGTCGTCCCCATAAACCTGCACAAAAAAAGCTCTGACAGCATCCTCACACAACCTTCTCTCTCTACTCTCACTGAATTCACCTCCAAGGATTTTTTCCATTGTTGTGTTTGTACCTTTTCATTTAAGTACCCCCAGAAGTTGTTTTATGTTGGGGGTTTTATTTTTGGCTTTTTTTTTTGTGGTGTTTTTTTTTTTAATGGTGATATTTGTGACAGACATCTATCAAACACAAAGCAGCTCCAGGCCCTATTCCTGTTTTGCATGAAGCATTGGGTAGCTCCAGTGGTATCTACTTAGTCACCACAAACGTCTTTGCAAATTCTTGATCCATCCATTTGCCTAATGACTGCACTGCTTAAGAGAACTCCGACAGAAAATAGCTTGCTTTCACGAAAAATAATGCTGCAGTAATTAGGTGTTGTAAGTCACCTGGATGCTGCGAGAGCCATTAGGCTCCTTTGGCACATGAAAGCAGAGCAATGGGAAAGCTACTTTAGAAAATCACATATAAAACATATTCAGAAGTTCTTTTTGAAAGGTTTTGCAAAAAAGCATACTTTTTATACATTGAAGTAATAAGTAGTTTAGCAAATCCTTTGCAAACTTGTCAAAATGTCACATCCAGGTACTGGATTGGAAAATTAGTAACTGCTGAAGTGTGTGAGTGTTTAAAGGTGTCAGTGTGTGTGGCAGGCTGGCGGATTTTAGCTTCTGGCTTTAAGGAGAGATGTTAATCATTATGGCTCATATTTAAAATGTCAGAAGACCTTAGCATGAAGATAAAGGATTTAATATGAGACTCTGCTGTGTCATGTTTCCTCGCAGAGAAGGGAGATCGGCACCTGTTCCTTTTTTCATTCTATCTCTTTTTTTTTTAAAATTTAAATTCAGTGGCACTGTAACAGCTGAAGCAGCATCCCAAAAGCAGAGTGTATGGAGGTGTGTGGTGGGGAAATGCATTGCTTAGTGTTCCTTGCTTTTTTGGAACCGCCCTGTTAAATCCTTCTGTAGCTCCTGTGCTGTACCTGGGATCGCTGCACCCAATGGCGCTGGCAGGGAAGCATGGCTGGAGGATTTATCTTGATTTATCACTTCCATCCTCACCTGCCTTCCTTTGCTTTGGCTTTGGATGAGGCTCTGAAAAAGTTAAGGGAAATTTTCTTTTGCAGCATGTTTCTTGGCAAGGATTTCAACTACCTCTTCTTAATGCTTTCTAAGAGAATACCAAGTAAGCAAAGCTGCAGAATTGCTCTGCTCCCACAGCCAATGCTTTTGAACTACTTAGTGAGAGTGGTCTTAGTGGCTGAAGGAATCTAAAAAAAGGTGAAGAGGAGAATTCATCTATGATTTTTTTTTTGTTTGGTTTTTTCCTGTTTCCTTTTAGCAAAAGTCTGTCAATGTGCTCAGGTAGCTGAAGCTTTACATTTTTTTGAATTTAAGCATAAAATTTCCTCTCTGCCTGGTTAATTCTGCCCAGTTTGGTAAAATTAGGTAATATATATGGATTTCTCTGCATTGTTGTTCCCTCGGACAACCTGCTGCACTGGCACACCCTGCAGGATGGTATTTGCTAAATGTTACTGACACGAAAATGACCTATAAATATTGAACAACAAACTGTAATATCCCATTAAGGAAGTATTTAACCATTTTGGATAAATATATAATTATATAATCATCATGTTGGTGTAACTATTTTAGTTCAGGTTCTGGTTTTTTCCTGCCAAATCTGATCAATAGTATGAACCAAGCTGTCACCAGATAAAGTTACACAAAGTCACATAAATTTTTCATTTTTAAAGATGACAGAGTTCAGAGAAAGTGTTTTGTGTACTGAATAGCATTTTATATGAGAGGAAATAGACAAAAAGACAAAATTTTTTGCTTTTGGCAAGGTAACACAGAGACTTTGTGGTTGGTGTTCCAGCTTTAAAAAGAGGATGGAAGAAGATTGATGTCTTGATGAATATTAATTGACACCTTTCCACTATTTTTCTATAAAACAAGCTATTTCCTAAAACCAGTAATGAACTTTAGGGCTGTTATCTTGGTACTGTTGTAAAGAACTTTTGATTCCAAATCTTTCATCAGCATTTCTAGCAGGGTGGGTGGTTTTGTGAAAAGAAAAATTGTGCTTGGGATAGGAAGATTTGGCATTTGAGTTCACAGGGTGAATTCTATCTGCTCTACTTACCCAGGAGCTTCTGATGACCTGTGGGTAAGTGGAAGGTTGTCTTTGTCCTGTGTTCTTTTGTTTATGCTCTACAGCAGAAATTGTTGTTATTTAATGACTTCATGGGCAGAGACAAGGAGCAATCCCAGGATACAGTCCCTGAATTTGAGTGTGGAGCTGGGACACATCAAGGCAGCAGAGTTCCTTTCTGCACTTAGTCAGTAGGGCAAAAGTTCTGGTGATCCAAAGCTCTGGTGACCCAAAGAAGAGTCCAGGTATTCCCACCCTGCAATGCCCTTGGCTCTCTGCACCAGAGGGAGCAGGAGCCTTTGTGCAAGGGGATTTTCCAGTGTGGTTTAATGTGTCTCACGTGCTCTGCACAGCTTCTGCCATCACCCCCAGCCAAGGCACCACTGCTGTCACCCTCCTGGTTGGGCCCTGCAGGGTCAGATGAAACTTACAGTTTCTGTAAGGAATTTAGCTGTGCTTTCTCTGCTGTAGATGGAGGTTTTAGTTGGTTGTTTCTTCTGTTTCCTCGACATGATGTGGAGAAGCTAAAGGCACACATTTCATTATGGAATGCTTCACTTTCAGTAGAGGTTCTTTTAGTGCTCAGCCTTATAAAATTACATTTAAATTAAATGTGTTTAGCTTTTTCTGCATGCATGTGCATTTCTTCCCATTGCTTTCTCAAAAGAAACCTGACACGATTCTTTCTCTCCTGGCAATGTTCTATCTCTTTCTCTCTCTCTCTTCCCTCCCTGTAGCTTCTTTATCTTTGTTCTCCCAGTCATGCCACTTACTTTCCCAGTAGCTGAAAAACAGGAGCTAAAATACATGCATTATGAAATTATTTTACCAGAAAATTCAATGGAAAAATCTCAGTAATCCTTCACAAGTTATCACATATGAAAAAATAGTGCACAGTCTTATAAAACATGGGATAAAGTACTTGGCATGTGACAGTCAATACACTGATGGAAAAGAGTTTTTACCCAATTACCCAACATGAATATAAGTTGAATAATTACTAACACATAAAAGGCAAAAACCTACTTTTCCTTCCCTCAGTGATGACAGTCGATGCTCTTGGTATGAGTTGCATTTCTCAAAGAAGAGAAGACCAAGGAAAGGCAATTTCTGCTTGAGCATCATCAGGATCAAAACATCATCTATAATTTCTTGGTGTGTAAGGCAGTTTTGACAAGTACAGACCTGACAGTCAGTGGTCAGAACACATTTAATACATCTTTCATGTGCTGAAGTTAGTAGGTCTAAGGTCTCCCTGGAGTAATATGATGTAAAAGATGTTCATGGCACTAATTTACTCACAGACCATTAGCTCTCTGTAGATGCAAGACTCTATAGACCTATGTGCAAGGAACATACTCTTCAGATGCCCATATTATACTGCAATCCTTCATTTTCTTAATGCAATTTCCTGCAGCTGTCCTGTTGGTCATATGGGATGCAATGAAGAGTAGACCTCGGCGAGCCATAACTCTGGGTAATAGGTCTTCTTATTTTCCACTAAATTCTTGAGTGTTTCATTCCTTAAGCAAAGAGGGGAGATGAAATTTCAAATGTAAAAATGATTTGTTGTAGTCAGTTTTGACAAACAGTATTCTCTAGTGTTTCAATGCTTTAAAGGAATTGGCACAGAAAAATGAAATGCGAACTATCGTAATGGAGCTTTTTTTTATAGTCTTCCTGCCTCTGTTTTCCAATTTTAATAAGGTGCCTGTAAAAAATGAATAATGAAGCAATATATAAACAATGTTATGAAGGCACCATTTCCTCATTAGGTTGAGCACTCTACTCTTTTACAGATAGATTTTTTTCCTTAATATTCTGAAGGTAAATTTGGGATGAAATGCCAAGAATCTATAGAATGATGCACAATGATGGAGAATTAATGTCACACAGCAAATTGTGTTGCCATTTGAATAGTATATCATGCAGTTCAGTGCCAGCAGATTTAACAAACGTGTCAGCCATCATTATTCAATCATCCAAAAGGTCATCTTTCTATCCCAGCAGGGCTGTCCAGCAGTTTACAGCATGCACATAACAAAAGATGATGTGTGGGATCTCCAGCAATCTTTTTGATCAAGAATCAATTAAAATAAGTTGCTGTTAATGTGACACTAGATATAGACAAACTGTGATACATTTGACAGCCACTAATTACAGCAGGCAGCCAAAAGAGCTCTGTAGAGATATGGGGACAGAAATGGCTAAATTAGTAAACTGTGTTGACACAATCACTCAATATTTTTTGATGTGCAAGCACAGCATATTCCCAGGTCTGCTGAACCTGACAGGCATTAGTTACTGAAACTTTATGAAAATGAAGCAGAGAATATGATTTTTTTCTATTTTTTTTATTTTACAATTAGAGTAGCTCAAAGCTAATTATCCCAGCAAAATGGAATGAGCAAGCTGTCCCAGCAGGGGAAGTTTGCACTTGTCGGTGGTGCTGCCTGAGTTTAAAAAGCAACCTCGAACAAGATGCTTTTTAACCTGGGGATGCCACCAAGAAAATGTGCCTGTTCTTTAAAGCAAATGGATCCTGACTTCTGTCCCACTCCCTCACTGCTTGTGGTGCCCAGTGGGAATGCTACATCACCTTGCTTTAGAGCAGGAATTAAAGAAATGTAAATCTGGGGTAATTCTGCCCAGCTGGATCTCACTCCAGAGCTCAGAGCTCCCTCGGCATATGCCCTTCTTTGGGACAGTGTCCAAGAACAGCCGTGTTCAGATGCCTGGGGTGGAGACAGGGAGCTTTTTTTTGGTTGGTTTTTTTCCCCCTCCTCCTTTGATGGCTTATGAAAAGTGCCAAATGATCTTGTCATGTTCCGGGTGATTCGGTGTGTGTTTCATTCAGAGCTGTGTATGCCCACAGGAGGTTAACTGGTGCCTTGTAAGATGGATCCTGATAAAAACCTAACCCAGCTGTGCCACTGTTTTGAAACTGAATTCTGGATGAGAATCCCAGGGTGTCATATCTCCTGCTTTGCCAGAACATTTGTGAACGTTTTTTAAAATAACTCAGGGATTTTATGAGACAGAAATTGTTATTCTTCACCACATCGTGAAATTTCCCTACATTTTCTTAGCAAGCATTTTTTATAGCTTTGGACTTCTAATTGGGAAAATTGGGACTCCTTTAATGCCAGGGCTGTATTTCAGCTAATGGAAGAACCTGACACAGCACTGAGGTCAGCACTTTCTAGCATGTTTATAATACTGTTTTCAACCTTGGGTTGCGCTCAAATATTCCTCTTCATTCCCTTGGTCAGACTTGCCAAATAAAATCTGGGATTTTTCCTTTTCTTTGGAGTCTGACCATGCCTCACTTCCCTCTGCTGGGCACTTAATGTCTCTCATAGTGTCATCACGCCCCTGCCTATTTATTAGCTTGACCCCAGCCTCACCTTGTCTGCTGTAAGATTATTTCTGGTTCCTCTGTGTCCCATGGGCTCCAGTTCTCCCCAGAACAGAGGGGCACCCCACAGCAGACTCTTTCTTTATCCAAATCTTTCAGTTCTTTCTATCTGCTGTGTAAACTCCCAAGCTTGTCATTTTTTAAGTATTGTATCCTATTCCCCATGCTGGGTGAATGCAGATTATCATGGGGCTAATGCCTTTTTCTGTCCCTTAAATAACAGCTAGAGTTTCTTGTAAGGTTTATCACAAACTGGCTGCCTGTGTCTGAGGTCACGTTTTTATCAGGTTTCATATTCCTAAATCATTGACTAAATCCTCTCTTACTGAGCTGAGAATGAATTAGCAGCATCAATTTATTTAAGTCAGCACTGCAAAGGCTCTTCCAAAGGGTTCCTTCAGGATCAAGGTAACCCCTGAACAACTGAGCATCATGATTCCTTGCTGAAATTCCAGTGCTGCTAGCAGAGCTTTACCAATAAGGAGGAGAGACACAGACCAGTGGTGTTAATAAAAATATAAATGGTTTTCAGCCCAACATCGTGTGCAAACCAAAGCTGAGGATTGAATCACAAATTCATACTGTAAAAGATCAGAAGGAAACATCATAATCCAATTTGATTTTCTGTCCACAGACCTTCACCCAATCAATCCTGTGGTATAAAGCTGCTGTTTCTAACCTAGAAAAACCCAAGTTATTAGGCTGTATTGCTGTTGCAGACTGAAGACCAATTTTTTTCCTTTCCTAGGAAATGGTTCTATAATTTCTGAGGAAATGGAAAGTATCTCACTAGTTGATTGTTAAGTTGTTCTACAAATTGAACATGCTTTGAGCTTGAAATGTGAGATACCTTAGAAGATGTGGGGAAGGTGGAATGCAGATGATAGTAGCACTCTTTGACCAGGAATTTACCTTTTTCACTTACACTGAGCCAAAAACAAGCTAAAACCTCTGCATGCACTTTCATTTCTGCATTAAAAACGAGTCTGAGAAGCCTGCGCTGTATTTTTCTCCATTTCAACCAAATGGGATATATGTAAAATGCCTTTTCCAGTCTATTTTGATGTAAAGAACTCTTGCTATACATTTCATTTTTTTGCAATACAAAATAATCTCCCCATCTCTTGAAGCTTGCAGTTCTGCGGAGTTCAGAGATAGTTTTTCCATACAAATGTTTCCCTTTGCATTGAGTGAGCTCTGACTGTGGTGTTCTCTGACATTTTCCCCTCACCGTGGACTCTTCTGTATCTCTTAAAGGCAGTGAGCCATTCTGGGACTGACGTGACAAGACATGACAGGAAATTCCACTGAATAAAACAAATTATACACTAGAGATGTGCTGAACTGACTGAAAACAATTTGGACACCAGGGGCAATGGAAGGTGCTGAGAAGGCTGAGAGTAATGACATTTTCTTTTGGATTGTATTTTAAGTATTTTGATGCAGAACTTGGTGTAAGTCAGTGATTGTGAGTTCTTTGGGTTGTGGCCCTTCAGGTTCCTTGCTCCAAAGGGTGCACATATGGATGTGAGTGAGTTGCATCCATTAATTAATTGTAACTGATAATGACTCGTTATGATTTAGACTTATTGGAAAATTTATATACTCAAATCTTCAATATGTGTGTAGCTAAATAACATTTATGGAGAGAAATGGGAGATGTTTGTATCCGGGTTTTAATTCACAGTGTAATCAAGCAATCACATTCTTGTGTTGCAAAGCAAATTGTCCAACATGTGTGATATGATTAATGGAAGGATTTTGTTCAAAGTGATTTTACTTTAAATAGTGACAAAGAATTTCTGTCTATTAAATGCAACAATGAAAGACATAGTTAATGTGGGAAAGTATTTAAGCACCCCCAATAGGGAATATGAAGAAATCTAGTAAATTAATTAGGATTGTTTGTCATTTATGTCTTCCGGCTTCAACAATGAGGAAAATTTACTTGATCCGTCTTTGGTGTCTGTCAATTTTAAATTACTGTGAGTCAGCTCCTTTTGTGAGGCACTTTGTAAGTGAGACGCAGGTGATGAGTTATTGCCAATAAACCAGCATTGCCATTTGGGCTGTACAGTAACAAAACATAAATTTTGCTTAATGTGCCTTTAAGAATGTGAGCCGAGCGGATGCGCTGCTGGCAGTGAGTAATGATTCACAGCATCAGGACCAGGATCTGTTTGTCTGTCTCATCTTGTCATGGAAATGTTTGAAAAAAACCCTGAGCAGCTAACACGGCAGTCTGGCAGCAGTCTGCACCCAGCTCTGTGAGTCAAAGGCAGGGCAGGGTGCTCACGTGGAGCCTCTGCTTTCCCTGGTACCCTTTGGATGTGGACAGATGTGGAAGCAGAGCAGCCTCTGTGGATCCAAGCGAGCTTGCACTCACTGGCAATCAGTCAGTACTGCTGGGAATGGTGATGGAAAAGAGAGGGGTGAAGATCCTTCACACTTTATCTCAGGCATTTTCGTATGGTATGCTGAAATTAATGTCTGGAATAATACAAGTGTTTCAAGTAATGCCCAGGGAACGTTATTTGAGCTCGATGCTGATACCTGTTCAGAAGGAAATGTCAGGAAAACATTTAGGAGACAGCAGATCAAGCTTTGTGATTTGGAGTTTAATTAATACTTGAGATTTCTGCCCTGCATTGGTAGAAATCAGCAATGGCCATAAATGAACCTGCAGAATTCCTCCCTTGAAAGTCAGATTGGAATATTGTAATCATTCCTGCCTTGATTTTCCTGTGTGTATTGCCAGGAAACTGTTCCTAGTAAGGCTGGGTTTACACTGGGATTTGACCTGTCAATCTTAGTGGAACTGCTGAGTTTGATGACAGGGATCCTGTTTGGGAGGCTCTATCATCATCAATCCAGGCTACCCATTATTACCCATTAATTCAGTGCTTTGGTATTTATTGCAGTATTCCTTAGACTGTTTCTTTCATATGAAATTCAGTAAAACCAACAGATTGAAATACAATATTGCATATGGCACTGTAATATTTAGGTTTTAATTGCATTTCTGAGAAAAAGTACAAACTTAAGTGCTTGTCTCAATGGAAATATAAAGTAGATTGCAACCTTGAATGAACTGCAAAGCAGCTGAATAGAAGATGTGCTCAAAAATACAGAGATAATATTGTTTATGCATATGGGTATATCAACATGTGCAAATTATGCTGGTAGCACCAATTATTATATTTATAGACAGATCTTCAAAGGTGTGTCCTTGGAGGTCAAGGGGCAGGCCCAGGAGAGCTATAGAAGAGATGAAACAGCCTCTTGCTGTGGTCAGTACCAGGTGCTTCATGGAACAGCACAGGTTTCATAGCAGTGTTTGACTACCACTGATGGTCAATCAAATTCATAATTCACATGTGACTACCTTTATACCTTATTCTGTGGTAAGAAGGAGCTCCTGTAATCTTTCCAGCCATTGAATGTTTTTTTCCTAATCAGAATCATCAAACTCTCTCTTTTGTCTCCATTACAATTTCACATGGGCATTAAGGAGATAGATGCATTCCCAAAACACAGTGATTCACTTTTGTTAAATTGTTCATGTTTTCAGTCTTACTTGCAGTTGAAAAGTGTCAAATTTTGTGAAGTTGGTAAAAATACTGGTGCCCCTGTATGTGCCGTTTTCACAGCGCTGGGCATGTTTTCCCTCCCACACAGCATCCTGGGAACGAGCTGCTGGTGGCGAGCAAAATTGTCAGCTTGTGCAAATTAGGAACCAGCTCCAGCCATCCACAAATGACAGAGAGATTTCTAAACATCCTGAGCAGGGAAGACAAAAAGAGAGGGGGTTTTGGGGCTGTGACTACATGGGCGTGTATGTGTGTGCAGTGTGTGCGTCCACAGAGTGAAGAACGTTGCTCCGAGTGGGTGTTTGCACTTCTCAAGAGATTTAAAATACCAGACACTGAGCACAGGAATATGCTTTGTTCACCAGGAAACAAATCTATATTAGCAACTGCAGAAAAATCAGTAGAATGTATATGACTGATTTGATAAAAACTCTTGAGGCAGAGTGCATCTGAGAAGCATTTTCTTCCTTGTAAATTAGATATTGAAAATATTCTTTCCACAGACTAAAATTTTTTTTCTGCTCCCCTAGTCATTAGATTTGTAATTAAGCTATGGAGGTTTTCTGTTTTATTTTGAGAGAAAGAACTTGTTTTGTATCTTCCAAGAATGAAAGGAAGAAGCAAGTATTGCAAGCCAAATGGTAGAACACAAGATATTTGTTCATAGCAGGTTCAGTAAATAATGTTTCTGTGGCCAGTTCCAAGTGCTCTGTATAAAGGAAATATTTAACATTTCTGCTGCCATTAGAATGTAATGTACTTAAATATATAATGGGGTTTTTTTCTGGTTTATTATCATCTTTTACATCAAGTATATTTATATTTGTTCCTGGTATTGCTAAGAGCCCATGTCAGATTCTCAGTTCATTGTCCTGAATCACTTGATTTTCTTTGCCCAAGTTTCTTTGGTAACTTGTTCTGTTGAATTCTATCTGGGGGCAGCATCTGTATGCAGGTCATATATTGGGGTTACTAAATAGCAAACAGTCATAAAGCACTGTCCTCTAGCTCTCCAGAATTACTTTTTTAACATTTAAACAAAAGAAATAACCTTAAATGCCGATATTAATTCACAGTGTAGTTTAACACCCAATAATAAATGCCAAGTGTTTATAGTAAATCTATGGAGACAGTGCCATATTTTATCATCTAAATACCTTTAACTACCACAAGGTCTTTCAATATAATTAGTAGAGAATATTGAGCCCAGCCAGAAATATGGGATTCATCATTAAATTCAGAGGTTTCTTTGTCTCTGTGAGTCTAATCATGTGTGCAGACAAATTGTTAATGGCATGGGCTTTATTGCTCTTAGATTTCCTCTATTTGAAATGGAATAGCCTGCTTTGTGAGAAATAATTAGGTTTCATTGTTCTACCTGCATCAAGTCTTGTTGATAATCTTATGGTTTTAGCAATTCAGCTTCAGTGAGCAGTTGGTGGTGGTGATGATGTTTCATTTTAAATCACAAAGTATTGTTATTTTTCCTCCTTCCTCCTTTATATCTTCTCCCCTTTCCTGTGCCAGCAATAGATGTAATATGAGTAAATTTCAATGGTTGAATGTCAATAATTAACAAATGAAACCCATTTGGGTTTGCAATATGCAGATTTGAGAATATATCTCCTTTGGTTGGCACAGGCTGCGGTGTTTTGTAGGACACCTCACCTATGCCTGTGCAATCAGAAATGTAAAGCCTCAAGGCAATGACAGCCTATTACATAATCATGTACAATTCTCAGTGATTTACAAACTCATTGTTTGACCTTGCTTTTTTTGGTTGGGTAAGTTATGATTATGCTTAAGGATTAATTAGCCTTCTGGTACTTGTTCATGTAGAAGAAAGAATTGCTTATCTGTAGCAAGGGTCATTTGCTGTGTCTTGAAGTCTCCAGAGCAAACCCCTCTTCTGTTATTCAGTTTTAGGAAGTCCCAGAATTAATATAAGCTGAGGTTTTATATGAAACCAAGGGACTGCATGTCAGGGTCATTTAACAGATTTGTTGCTTGTATCTCCAGAGGAGGGATCTTGGCTCTTTTGGCATAAGTACCAGGTCTCTTGTTGACTAATACATTTCACAATGATTTTTAGAATGAGATTTTTGTCCCGAATGCACAGTAGGAAAAAATAGCAATCTGACTGAGAAATCACTATGAGGTGCATTTCTCTCTCTTACAGGGTGGAAGACTATATATCTTTTGTCCAGGTCTGCATTTCACATTTCCAAACACATTCCTAACAGATTTGCAAGTGTCCATTGGCACTGCAGTCTGTGCATCCTCCACTGTCAATGCCCTCTGGCTAGAAGAGTTTTAAAGCCCCAGGAAAATACCAAATATTTTTTTCCTTTCTTATACCAAGGCAAATTCTTTGAGAATTTTTTATTGCTCATCTTGTGTTAGTATGTCTTGACACTGTGTAACCATACCCCAGATCTGTTGACCAATTCTTGGGTAAATTTTAATTTAGATATATTTTTATCCTAAAGCCAGGACACTGCAAACACTTGTGGGAGTCACTCAAGAAGCAACTCCAGAGGGGGTTTTTCAGTCACTAGACTTGTGGGAAGGTTTTCCCTATTTTAAACAGACACTGACATCTACTTACAAATACTTTCAGTAAGTTACAACTTCCCTGGGAAGATGGGGAGCATTAAAACATCACAATGAGAGCTGTTTGTTGTGAAATATTGGGTATTGACTGCATGAAATGCAGGACTCTGAGTGCATACGAGTGGACTTTTAAAATCCCTTGCCCAGCACGAACAGATTCTAATCTATTTTTGCAGTGTAGTCCCCATGCTCCTGAAGTGCTGCTTTTTCCGTGACACAGATCCATCTCAAACCCAAGGCTCTTTGGGATCCTCAAGAGAAGTGATGTTTTGTCTGCATCTCCTCAGCTAAAGCGTGGTTGATGCGTTGCCTGCACGATGTGTAATGGCCAAATCGGGACTTCTGAAATTTATACAATATTTCAGTAGATAGAGCACTCATCCAGGCTTGCAAGGCTGAAACTCTGGGCTCTTTGTAGCCTGGGGGAGATCAAATTCATACCTTTCATTTCCCATTAAAGCGCCCTAGGTCTGCAGCACAGAGGGCATTGTCCACTCTGGTTACGTCTCTGTCATTCCGCTAAAAGCCCCTGCAGGTCCTTGGGCTGAACAGACACAGTATGTCTGTGGTTCACTCACCGAGGCAGCCTGGGTCAGCACAGATCTTGGCCCAGTTACTAATCCAAGTTCAACGTGCCTCTGGGCAAAAAACTCCGTGTAAAAAGTATGAGCAGTCGCCAGGAGAGGGCTCAGCCCCCAGCCCCCTCCTCCACTTGTCCTAAATAGGTGTTCTCACTCCTGGGCCACAGACTGTGCTGCCCCCACTTTGGTTCCCCTTACAGAGGTTTTCCAGGGGACTGTGGAGTGTAGAGAGAGCTTCTGGCTGAGGGCAGGTGGCTGCAGCACTGCAGAAATGGGGAAAAGATGAGAGTTTGAACCCTTTTGTGCTGAGAACGCTGTGGAACATTCACCTTTTTTCTCCATAGTGTATAAAAGAGAAGTGACTCATATTGCTTCCTTCCATTATGCTGGAGTTTTTTATAGGAATGACCCTCGCTCACTTTATTGAAAGGAATGATTTTCAATGCAGAAATGTAGTAGCAGATGATTATTTTGGGACTGGCTGTAGCAATATATGAAGTAACCACCACGCTGCCTTTTCTCATTGTTACCTTTTCTCTGCAAGAGATTACTGCCTCCAAAGCAGACATCCTTGCTCTCTGTCAATCCAGAGTCAGCCAGGTTAGCCTGAACCAGCATTAAAAGTGATTTAAACTAAGCTGTTTGACTTGCTGTTAAACTGGCCTTGTAACATTCCCCCAACCTGACAGGAGGGCTCTGCTCTGCAAAGGCAGTGCCTGCTGCAGCACAGGCAGCGTGGGGCAGTAAGTCCTGCCAGGGTTTCAGGCTGTCTGCTGGCTCCCTAAATCACAGAGCCTGTTGGAGCTCTGAGTTCCTGCCTGACTCCTGAGCCCACAGGGAGCTGGGATTTATGGCACTCTCCTTGTTTCAGCATCCCCCCTGAGCTACTTGAGAGTGTGAGGTGCTGTGAATCCCTCACAGAGAACTTCCCTACGTGTGCTGCCAGAAAACACCTCTTAAAATGTCACAGCTTGCAGTTTGGAAGTCAGGTGCTCAAAATTGAGGTTGTTACGTGACCAGTGTGGAAGGTCTTTTTGTGTACTCAGATCCTCACAGTTTCCCCCTCATTTAGTGCATTTATCATATAGTATTTAGTAAAAAACAATGAGTACAAGAAAAGGAGCAAACAAATAGGGCTGTTCTATGCCACCAATATGATGGAACAGTTAAATTAATGGCTAAATCTAATTAGGAAATGAAAAATTACTGCTTGTCTGCTGCCAATACTAAAGCAAATGGACTGTGAGATAGAGCTATGGTTACACTCCAAAATTATCTTCCCATTGTTGAATCTTAAGGTGGCTTTGCTGCCTGCACTTGGAAATAAAATAATCCTAGCAATTATGGTTTGCAATTTGTGAGTAGTTTGAAATGTAGTGGCTTTTACTATAATAAATGGATTACTGTATGTTGACAAAGTGCAGGTTTAATTAACAGTGACAGATAAAGCTATTGCATTTAGAAGCTGTTTATATTAGAAATTACCTGATAAAAAGGGGGGTTTAAGCGTTCTAAATGCTCAGTTATGCATTACCATCGTGATCTGCTACCATATGTATCCAGCATTGCATGGATGTTGCTTGGAATCACAGCAAGTTTTTCTGAGACATCAGACTGTCATAATAACTGATAGATCAGTGGCTTGATTTACATATTTATTATGGAGCAACTGCTCATTCTCATCAACATAACTTAGATCTTATGAATCCTTTGTCTAAAGTTAATTTGAAAATATTAATTTTCCAGTGACAGCTTAGTCTCCTTCCTGGTTAATCCCTTAATTTCCCATCTACCTAGGAGTGACATTTAGTGAAATGAATGAGAAATGGTAACTTCAGGATGTCATTGTCCTTACTGACTGAGAGCAAACAGACAGCCCAAGAGAGGTCTGGGTAGCTGTACAAAATATATCAATCACAAAAACAAAAACTAATTGCTTTCTATTTTTATTCCTTTACGTAAGAACATAACTTTAAAAATATCTCCTTCTTTAGTTTATTAATTTTCGGAAGCCTAAACCCACATATTTTTAGAAAAAATAATCCTCAAAAGAAAAAAAAAAGTGCCATCTGTCAGAACTGGGAATGTTGTTTTACTCTGCACATTTTGTTTTCAGCATCATATTCAGCATCATCTGGATCACAGTGACTTAATCCTTCAGCACAGGAATTTGCACAGAGACACTCTTGGATCTCAGGGAAAATAGTCACTGTAGTGTTTTAATGATTAAAAAGTGTTCATGTTTCTCTATTTTGTTAATTCCCTGCTTTTCCTTAATTTTACCCATTTCTGCAATTCAAGGTAGCAAAGATGCTCAAGGAAAGGAATGAGAAGAAGGAAATTGCTGAAAGTGAGTGGCTCACTGCTTTCTGTGTTGTTGCACTTTGTGTGGTAGAGCTGAATGGACAAAGTAGGGAGGAAAATAGAGGCATTACAATGAGGAGTTTAAGGAATTTTAGTATAAAAGGAAAGAGAGAGGAGTGGGCAAGGTAAGACGCATGGCACAGGCAAAAAGGATCGCAGTCCTGGGGATGATGGTAGTTGGCAGGTACTTACCCCCTTGGCAACAGGTTTAGACCTCTTAGAAACTAGAAAAGCTTTATAAAGTCAGTTTGAGTTTCCATTGCTGCTGATGTCTTTGCAGATTCCTTCCATCAAGGTTATTTCTTATTTTGTTTTCTGGTGGTGTGCATCAGGCTTTTCTTTAAAACAGTGCTATTATTTGCACAATGCATCCTGCATCAGCACTGAGAGTTCTGCACATCACCTAGGGCTATCTCCACCAGGATCTCCCACCTCCTCTGGGTGAGCCCTGTGCAGCCTTACTGCTGCTCATGAGGATTTTACTGACTGAATACCTAGTTCGTTTGGTAAATGGATTTTAAGAATGAAAACGAGATTTTTGTTTTGTTTTGTTTTCATATGCCATCAGTTTAGCACATACATCGTGTGTGCTGATAGGGACAGTGAACATGACTTTAGCCTCCAGCCTGTTACTAACTTTAGTTTGGTAGAGGTTCAATCTAGTTCACTTATTTAGCTTGCCTCTGTTGCATGACTAGAGATCTAAGGGAAAAATGCTTAAAGTCCCAGCATCTGTTAATTTAGGCTATTTAAAGTACAAATGAATCAGAGGAAAGGATTTTTTAAAGCAGTTTCTTAGAGGGTTTGCCCCCCTCACTGTGTGTGTCTGTGCTGAAAATCACAGCAACTATTTTAAAATTCCAAGTTACAAAGCAGCCATTAGGAAAATGATTTTGAGTCAACAATTTTCATGGCTCCCATAATACAGCAATGTGCTCCACTGGTGGGGAGGTGCAGTGGTGAGCCTGGAAATGCCTGTCAGGTATCATTCTTCCTCTCAGACAAAAGCCCTGATGGCTGCTTAAAATTGTTGTACGTCATGGATAATACACAGGCAGTTAAAGCCTCCCTGCAAATGCACTGCTTCTGGAGTTTGTAGGCACTACAGGAAATTTAATTGAAGCAGTTTGGTTGGTGTTATAGGACATAAAATCAGAGATGTTCCTTACTCTTATTACATACTTAAAAATATTATCTTAGAGTGTTCCCTAATAGTTTCTTATAATTTTGCCTTGGTTTTAAAAAGCAACGTCTTTGAGTACAAATAGATGAAAATTCCCTTGGTAACTAGGGTAATTACAGAGATTTTCAATTACCAAACTGCATGTTCACTAACTTTTCATTTATATCTTTCTCTTAAAATGAAGTTGTATTACAAGATGAAGTAGATGCATCCTCTGTTTTGGCTTCTCTTCATGTTCTCGAGAATTTGTTTTTCCTTTGGGTGCTTTTCTGTTGGCTCTCTGCTTATTTTTTTTTTCCTAAGTGTTCCATACTGTGAGAACAAACACACCATGACTGCATTCTCCTTATCCAACCCTAACCACTGTCTTTCACTGTATCTGTGTGATGAGGATGTTTCTTTCCATTTTGGATCAGGACATGCATTTTTATTTGTGTATGTATTCACACACACATCCTCAGGATTATACATATACATTATGTTTTCTTGTCTACATAAATCTATAGCCTTGCATGTTTTACAGGAGCAGAAATACACGGCAAGCCCCTCCACAGTAGGTTAATGGGAGCTGAAGAAGCTGCAGTAATTGCCACAGATACATTTTCAAAATTAATGTTATTGAGCTGCATGTATTTGGTGAATATTCCATAATAAGAGGAGTTCCACATTAAGCCAAATGAACCGATTATGAAAATTGGAGGATAAAATAAATGTTAAATTTGCAGTGTTGACAAACTGATGGTACCGATAAAAAACAAAACAAAAGCAGAAAATGTTGGGGGCTAAATTCAGGGACTGTGTGAAAAGCACCTTGTTATAGCCCAATCTTTTCAAAATTTACTAATGCACTTTCAAGCATGTTTTTCAATTAGCTAAATATCACAGCTGCATCTTGCACCTCAGGAAGTCAGTGTTAGCTCTGCTCCCATGCTGAGAGGCCAGAGGGCTTTGCTGCAGAAGGGGAAGGAAACCAACACAAAGCTTTAAGGCGAGACAGTTGATTGCCTATTTTTTTTCCTTTGCTAGCATTCCTTCATCTTTCTGGGCATGCAAATAACACCAATTTACATTAAAAAAAAATGTATGCAGATAATTTTTACTTCTGTTTATGTCACCATTAAATGTGACTCTCTGTGATTTAACATTGAGGTTTTAATCTCGCATTAATGCGGCTGATTGTAATTATTTGTCTTTTTAATTGAAATATGGTAGGAAGGAGCGGTTTCTGGAATTTTTTACTTGCACAGATCTTTCTACACTGGTTTTGAAGTAAACATCTCTCTACGGTGAGTGGGATTGGAGGACAGAACAGCCCCATGTAACTGCACAGTTTGTTATAGTTGGAAATCTCAGTGAGGGCACAGCCCTGGAAAAAAATTACAGCTTTCTACCTGTGTTGCAGTAGGAGAAACCATCTGTGGAAATACCAAACTACAGGATAGAGTCTTTTTTTGGAACAGAATTATTTAGTTAGCCTTGCTTTACTTCTTTTGTAGTGGTACACAATGCCCATTTTTATTTTACTGTATTTATAGTGTGCAGTTATGATTGTCTTTAAAAGCTGTGGGGTGTGAAATAGGAATATATGTATTTTTTACATTAAAGGGTTCAGAATTGCCTTTTCTGAGGAAGCTGTCAGTGATGCTGGAGAATATCAAAATCAGTGTGAAGCTGTTATGTTAAAAACTTCCTTTTCATTTAATTTCTCTGCCTCTGCATTTGAAATCTTGATAAAGGTTGAAAGTTTAGAGGTGACTGATACAGTTATGAATGCAGTGACTGTTTAGCTAATTGGCAGCACTTTGAATAAAGGTACCATTTATAAATAATTCATTGATATATATTCCATGATTAATAGGTGGAGCTTGGTTCTTCAGCTCATTGAAAAGCATATTCAAATTGTTTTAGTGAATCCGTAACAGATGCTGCTCTAACAAATTGTTATAAAACACATTATAATGTGTAGATATAACTGAAGCAATATATATCATTTCACTGTTATTCAGTGTCACTGTCTTATATAATTTCTCACATCACTGTGACACTGAATAAAGTAGGGTTTTCTTTCCTAATGAGGAATAAAACTGCATCCTATTTGTGAAATGCCAACTCCATTAAAATCACTGGTGAAATTTCCACTGGCACTACATGTTCAAGAGTACAATTCAAATTTCAGTGCTGTAAATTGGTGTGAGTGTCCTGATGTCACTCTAAGGAAAGGTTTATAGATAGAATAATAATGTTGTGGTAATGTATATTAAAGTTACTTCTTCATTGCTACTCTAAGCTACTTTTTTGAAGGAAGAACTTAAGTTTTCAGTGGAGTTCAAGCCTTGGTTGTACTGATTCAAACTTTCCTCCTTCTTTCTTGTGAAGAATCTGGAGTCACTACAGGTTTTCTTGCTCCTCCATCAGTGGGGAATGATCGTGGACAATATTTTCTGCTATTGTCAGTCCCCACCCTTTTTCTCACAGTCACCCAGGATCACTGCTGTTGTCTCTAAAGGGGTCTCATCCTGCAGATTTGTGCACTGTGCTGTCTTTTGCAGTCTCCCACTGAGGAAATATTCACATCCCTGTGATGCAGGGGTGGCAGCAGGACTGAGAGCTTGGTTTGGAAAGTCTCATTGCTGTGCTTAAAATCTGTCCAAACACACTGAGAATCCAGAAGTCAGAGATATTTTGGATTATTTTCACATGAATCTTCAGTTGTCAAGGGTACTGAATTAACCTATGACTCAGAGAACTTGAAAATGTTGCAGTTCAAATAGTTGTACAAAGTTGTTGTATAGATTAATATATTTGAACTTTTCAAGGGTCCCACAGGTTATTGACAAGCACTTTCAGGGAATTCAGAAAAACAGATGGTCAATATTTACAGCAGAGACTAAAACAAGGTGATTAGGACAACAAAAAGTGTGATACAAAATTCAGGTTGCCTATGGAAAAATGACTGTAGAGCAGGTGGGGGGACGTGACAATGTGCCATTGAAGCAAAATCTCAGCCTCCTGCTGTGGCTTGGGGGTGATTGCTATTTTGGGGAGGTGGGTGCAGTGAGGTGTAGCCTCCCTGCTGGACAGCCCCACATTTACTGAGAGGAAATCCATGTCATCAGCTTCTCAGACAAAAACCAGACATTTACCTGAGAATTCCAGAACAGCCTGTGCAAAGACATAATATTCATTGAATATTCACTTCTCCAGAATTTCTCCTCATAGGTTCCAAATGCATCATTGACTTGCTGTACTCATCTTTAGGAGCACACTTGCAGACCACACTACCTGCCAGAGGAAGGCAGCCCATGTGGAATAACCAGCATCTGCAAATTTTCTGTAAGAAATAGTTTCTTACCCCACAACTATCACAATTATGGATTCTCTCTCTCTCTGTCTCAGACTCCAACATATTTCATCTCGTGCACCAGTGTCCCCAGGGAAAGTGTGGGTGAAAAGAATCCTCCAGCACTAAAATGAATTCACACAGACAATTGGTGAAAAAATATGAAAATCATATTTTCCCCAAGACAAGAACTCCATTTCCAACCTCTCTTACAAATCCTCAGGGAATGTCTACAAAATACCTTCAAGAGGCTGTGTTGGGAGAATAAGTCACATCTGTTGGACTAAACCCAGGCACTCCACAGAGGTTTTATTGCACATTATAATTCTGATTTCCATTAGTTTCTTGTATTCCAGAGGCAACAATTCCCTGCCTTATTCCCCTGTCCTGTTGTCCTGATCATCTTTAGTCCCTTCTGTGAATACTGAACATGTCTCTTTTTCTGAATTCCTTAAACAGCTTAGGTGAATGTGAACAGTTTGTCTTAACCCCATTCTGCTTGAAGGTTGCTGCTCCCATAGTGAAACTGAAGGAAAGCTTCTCTACAAGCCTCATTTTCTTTTTTTCTCACAACCACATTACCTGTTCTAATGAAACTTTCCTTGCAGCCCTTATTTCACTTATATCCTTAGAGGGTGTTGATTAAAGAAACAATAATATCACATCCTGGGGAAGAGAACAGTGGGCCCTTTTCCCTTTTTTCTGCACTGTGCTGTGCAAACACACGTGCCTATATGGATAAATATATATATATATATATATATGTATTTTCAGTGGCCAAATGGAAATGCAGGTTTTTAAGTCCAGAACTCGTGGCTGAAAAGCTCCAGTTTTGCTTTTGTGAGTGCATGGCTGTGGCATGTGGACAAACACCAGTCACTTTCAGCTGCGTTAGTGAAAGCACTTTTTTGTTAAAATACAGGAAAAGGGTGCCCAGAAATGGCTGAAACTGTGTGGGTTTGGGTACTGAAGGCATTGCTCTTCTCCAAATGCTGCAGCTGCTCACTGAAAACCTTGGGGCTTCTGTGCTGTGACTCAGCATCTCCTTTTTAGGGCTTTTAATTTCCAAAATTATGTTGATAACTTTATCAAAAAAGGGCTGGTTACACAACAATCAAGTGAATTTTTGAAGACAACAGCTAAATGCTAATTTTTAAATGTAAGAGAAATATTTTTCAATAATTCATAGTGTTAAATAATGAGCTTATTTCAGGAATTTTCCCCTGAATTTTTTTTAGATGTAATAGGGTGAACTTGGTATATTCAGAGGTATGAACACAGCAAATTTTAATATATATTTATTAAAAATCATAACTGCCTGTTATGTCTTAAGAGCAGAGCCTGGTACCTTTATACAAAAGACAGTGGCAATACGGCTTACTGGAGATGATGGGACTTTCTTCAGACCCAAAGAAGTAAATATTAATTAAAGGAAATTAGGTATTTATAAAGTCAGAGCGGGAATTAAGCCTCTAAAACATTCAATTTTTTTCTTTACAAGATTATTTGGAAGAAAATGTTTCATATGAGTGGGATACTTTTTAAATTACTTAAGGTTCTCTCAGAAGTCATTCTCTGGCTTCAGTTTAAAAGAGTGTTTTATTGGAGGTGTGTTGCTGAAATAACAGCTCTATAAAGTTTCATATTTCAGTTATTTCCATGGCTCTGTTTACAAGTAAAAACACCTTGGTACATTGGTGGGGCAGAATAAGGATTTTACTGTCAAAGGTTTTGTGAGAACTTTTCACTGTAGGCACAAGAATAATTTAACTTTGGTTATTAGTCAATATTGATTAGTCAACCTTTTTAATTAGGATTTTGGGGTGGTTTTTTTTTTTTGCTTTTGTCCTTTTTCTATCTGGAACTCTCAGATGAGCAATTGCCATGTATCTTTAGAAGGATATCATAGCAACCAAGACATGGGGAAGGCAATAAATGAGAAAGTACAGTCCAGCAGTTTGTTTTAGCAGAGGTTAATCAATGGAACTGCAGCTTCGATCGCAGAGCCTGAATTCATTTCTTGTATTTGATTTTCCTTCCAGCTACCATTACAATTTACTTTATATTAAATGACTTCTGATGAGAAGATGACTTTAACCTCTTTTCAGTCCCGTCCATGCAGTGCATTATTGTGGACTGGAGATTAAACAAAACCTACCCTGACAGAAGTAAATTTAGGCAATGTAGTTTCATTTTGTGATGCCAGAGTAACTCTTCGTTACCAAGTACCTTTCTTCATTAGGTCAACTTGATGTAATCTGCTCTGAAGTGTTTATTTTATCCTTGTATGGACCCATAAAAGATTTACAGAAGAGTGAAAAACATATCATTGGTACAAAGAAATGTAATGAAAGCCTTTTCCAGGACAGTTTTATAATATCCAATATTCTTTTCCCTGCCTTCCTTCTCAAAGGAATTGTATCTTTTCCCTCATATATTTCATAGAGGCACAGGCTTGCAGGAATAGTCAGCTGGGTCTGTATTTTTTGTGTTCACTGGTCAAACTTCAGAGTAACCTGCCCTTTGAGGTGGCTCTTCTAATTTTTCACTAGATCAACTGCCAACAAGATATTTTTTTAATCCCTGTACAAGATGATGATGATAGAAGCGTTCTCTACACGGGACTGATAAGAAATAATCTTACAAGTGCAATACATAGCCTTTCCAAGAGGCAGTATTATAACTTGTGTGAAGTAATTCTGGGGAAAGCGATCAACTGAGACAAAATAATCTGTGGGGCAGGACTAGGAAGTGTATGGGATCCAGAATCACTCCCAGGCAGTCAGGGAGGTGTGGGATACTTACACCAAGTTAAGAAACACAAGCAGTTGCAGGTTTGTCAGAGCAACCAGCTAAATCTCTGCTGTGACAGGTTTTCCTCGAGGAATGTTGATGTTCTCCACCAGTGGGAGCCCAGCTGTGGTTCCCTGAAGCTTTGGAAAGGAAAGTTGCCTGTCTCCTGCCAAGGAAAGCAGAGCTGGGCTAGGGAAGTTCAGAGGTTCCTGCTGTGGCTGGGCTGAGAACAGAAATGTTGTGTTCCATCTTCTGCTTTGACTGCCAGCAAAGGAATGGAGTGGAATCCTCCTGTGTTGTGTTTGTTTCCTACCTGCTCCTTCATTTCTACAGCTGTGCCTTGTCATCTTCCACCTCTTGCTCTCCCATCACAAACTCTGTGTTTCTTGCCTCCATTGACAGAGATGAATTTATTCCTTCCATTGCCTCTTGGCATTTGGTTCCTATTCTACTCTTATTCTCCATGTTTCTTTCTTACCTAGGAATTAATTTTCCTCAGATTTTTGTATAATTTTCTTTTCTTGCCCTAAGTTGGCACAGCTGCCATCTGACTTTTCTTTGTGTGATGTATCTTTTTTCCCTCTATTCTCATGTTCTGCAGTGTGTGAAATGCACTGAACTGTGGAGTTGCCAAGAAGCATCAAACAGTGAGGAAGAGATAAAAGTATTGAACTACAAGAGTGTACTTTAAGCTCTGTGTGCTGCCACAGACAGGACTGGTTCCCTGTTGTGCAGCTCTCCTTGTGTTGTGTAAGTTTGAGGACTAATTATGACATATGTTGCTCATTCATTTTTGCTTTCTTGGGCATACAATCCAATTCCATCTGGGAGGAATGTTCTTTCTGAAGACACTTTTCACCTGTAGGGCAGCCCCAGAAAAGAAAGGCAGTGAATCAGAACAGTTTAAAATCCGAGCTTTGCAAGCAAATCCAATAACATACCTTCAAAATGTCTATGTATTTTAAAACTTAACTTTAGTCAAATGTATGTATTACTAATAGTATGGTGGTAGAAAAATTTATCTTCAGGGGTTGTTTTTTTGCTTGAATACCATTTGTATAAATATTTCTAAAGCATGACTTGAGAGTTTGCACAGACTTTTCCCATCCCTGTTACACTTTAATCCTTGCTTTCTAGCCAATTTAGAAAAAGAAACTTACTACACTCTAAAAATAATTTTAACTTTTATTTACTGAAAAAAATTGCAAGGGAGCTTGCAATGAGGATACTTTTTTTTTTAATATTGAGGAGAAGAATAATTTTAGGACTATACATATTGCAGAAAAGCAGTTTTATTTGCCTTGTATTGTTTACAAGATGCAAGGGAGGTTTAAAAGAATAAGGTGAAAGGAAGTTTCAAGGAATAGCATCTAGTTTACAGTAGCAGGAGGCAGGAAATTAAATTTATTGCAGACTTCCTCCTCTTTGTTTCTTTCCAGAGATAAACAGAAATTATCTACCTGTGCAAGTGAAGCTTGAAAAGTTTTAAGAAAACCCAAAACGCCCAACACTCCCTCCTCCTCTCATAATTTTTTTTTAAAGAGTGATATATGTGCTGCAGTAATTTAGACACTTTTAAAAACAGATATTTTATATGTAATTATTAGCAATACCCACAGAGAACAAACGTACAAAGTTAAAAGTCGTGATGTGAGTTGTGAATGTGAAAAGTGAAAACAAATAGTGTTCAAGAGTATATAGGAAATGCAGTAGTGAGAGCTAAAGTGTTGCCCAGGTACTGAGTGCTCCTGCCAGCCACGAGGAGCAGTCTGTGCCCTGTACATGTGTGTTCTGTAGAACCCTCATCAGGGATGATTTAGATGCTCTAGGCTGTTAAACCATTGGGAGGGTGACAAAAGCACACCTGAGCAGGTTATTGCTTCCTGCAGACTGAGAAACTCTGCCAAGCAGAGCACCAGGGAGGAATCCTGAAGCACTTGGAAGTGTCTTTAAGCTCCACACTTAGCTGGTAACGATGACTGCAGGCTGGTGTCTCAGTGCTCAGGATGGTGGCTGTCCCCCTCGGGATCAGTTTCCGTCAGCCGCTGTTCCTGCACGAACTCATCCCCAGCAGCCTGGTCCCAGCAGACCCACACGCTTCCCTGTCTGCCTGGGCTGTTATCTCAGCGTGTGACTCGTCTGTGTGAGCCACCTCTAGCAAGTCACTTCATTTAAAAATCACTTTTCCCACTTGGGGAAAGAGTGGTGCCTAATTCATAAGCGCAGCGCTCAAAGTTGTTGCAAAGCAAAGTTAAATGAGGAGGTCCATAAGATTTCACTATGCTTCATTTACTTGGCAGAAATGCATCACATTTATAAGTGAGCCCATAGTTGTAGGAGCTGAATTTGGGCAACTCAGCCCCCTAATTCTCTTGGAATAGCAGAGCATTGCTTCTTCATCTAGCAAACACTCAGCTGCAGTTGACCTCCTGACCATTTCTTTCCTCTTCCTTTCCTTCTGTGAAATTTTGTCCTCCTTCCCCTCCAGCCCAGCCCTTACCTGAACCTGTGTCCTCCAAAGCCAGTTCTGTTCAACAGCATTCAAGGCATGGCTTAACATTTCCTGCTGCTGTTGCTGAGGCAGCATGTGCACATCTGTGTGCTTTGGACATGAAATCTGAGGTGTGGAACATGAAATTTGGAACATGAAATCTGAGGTGTGGAACATGAAATTTGGAACATGAAATCTCAGGTGTGGAACATGAAATTTGGAACATGAAATCTCAGGTGTGATTCCATTTACTTTGCTGACCATGGTCTCCCTTTGCATCTCACAAGTGTTTTCTGATTGGGTGCAGTTTTAAGAGTGAATGCAGGAAGTGGTTGAAAAACTTGTTATGTTCCAGGTTTCCCCCATGGCAATTCCCAGGAATATGAAAGCTCTTTAGCTTGCATACCACCATTCTCTCTGGTTCTTCTTGGTTTCCATGTTTGTAGGATCATCATGGATATAGACAGTGCAACAGGAATTTTCATTTCCAGAAGAAAGTATTATTTTCTATTCTGCACATGTTTCAATAGCTCCTGAATCCTTTCTGAAAGTCTGCAGGGGAAGGATTTACCTTAACACATACAGTAACTCCACTGGACTTTAAGTTATGAACTCTAGAAAGAACAACAAAAATCCTTTTAGTAGGTTTAAGTGTCTCAAGAAGCAAAGACTCGAACTTGACTTTTGTGTTCTGAAATACAAAAATGCAAATCTGCAAACAGCTTCTCACAAGTTTTTCTTTGGAAGTTGATACCCTGGGTCTGTATTTATTCTTTAAACTGCAGTAGCTAGCAACAGAAGCTGTGTAGGTGTTAAGGAAAAGAAAAACAAATTACATTACAAAGCAAGATGCACACTGTTTGAATGCATCAATAATTCCCTTTTTCTTCTCTTTTAGCAGCAGTCCTGAAAAAGATGCAAATATATTCTGCAACTTAGACTTGAACTGTTTATGGCAGATGTACATTAATATAAAACCCTTTTCTTCATGCACACTTGGATGAGCCAGATTTTTTTCAGAAATAATTGGGCTAATTAAAATTGAGTGAATGTTTTAATTTCCTTTAAATACAACAACATATTTTCTACCTGTATCAGCTGTATGCCTTGCTTGTTTTGAGATACTGAAAAGAAAGTGAAAGAATTGGCTGCATTACATGTAAGAAGCTAAATTTTTTCCAGCTCTTTAATATTTCTTAGCTTAAAGTCCTGTTCAATCAAAACAGTCTCATCCTAAACCTTTGCCCTTATCTCTTTCTGCATACAACTTTAATGTGCACACGGCATGGACATAATTTAGGTTAATGACAACCTTGGCATTCACAGTGATTTAATTTGTAGTGTTGAGTGATGAATGATTGGGCTTTAATAGGGGACAATTACTTGTCAATACATTTCAGATTGTTTTGCAGGTCAGAGACACTTGGCTTGCTTTGTGTTCTTCCTTGGCCTCCAGACATTCAGTCTTGGAAACTCTAAACTTCACCATTTCCAGTGCATTTTAAATGAAAATAGATTTACTCTTTAATTTCACTTTTTTTTCAAAACTGTTTTGTCTTGCTGCTCTTCATAGTGGATTAAGAGGATACTCAAACATCCATTGATTTCAAGGAATACTGTATCAGATACTCATTTATATTGTGCTAGCACCTGTTTTGTCTTACAAAGTCACTCTCCCTGCCCATCTTTTCCACTTTCACAGTGTCTTTGGTTGCATCAATATCACCCAGCTAACATTCCACAGCTTTCATCAGTCCTGCTCTGCTGCTAGCATTATACTTTGTCTTTTTCCTCAATATTTGCTGCTAATGATGATTACCTGAGTCCTGGTCTGTGTGGGAGTTTTCTAACTCTCATTAATGACTTTTCATCTCTGTCATGAATCGTGCTGTTAGTGTTCAATAAATATGAGCAAAATAGAATTATATTAGGTCTTTTTTCTTAAGTGCTGCAACAGGGATGTAAATTCAGTTTAAAGGGTTTGTTCAGCTTGCTGGGGTTGAATGCTTGCCTGTTAAACTCAATGGAAGTTTGCCATTTTCTTCTGCAGAACTGTGATTTCCTTCACTGTTCCCTCCACCGCCTCCTTTCTTTTCAAATAAATTATCAGTGTGATTCACCCCAGCATGGTCCCTGGAAACCCTCATTTTCCCCTTTCTCCTCTTTACTTACATTTTGCTGTTCTCTTCTTCTCCAAAAGCTGTTGTGAGCTTTCCTGTTCCGTGTTACTGCTCACATCAGAGTACCCGTGACTTTTCTCTGTTTTACCCTAAATTTACCAAGATTTGAGTATCCTTCCATCAGGATGGTGCTTTACAGTGCATGTCTCTGTGAACAGGGTGGGTGTTTAAGAAATGCTTCTCTTAAAGACAAATATCCACAACTCTGAAAGTCACTTGGATCACTGTGAATATTGCTTAGGTTTGTGCAGGGTCCTCTGAAGAAATTAAGGCTTCACATGCAGAGACAAAGTACTGATCTGCACTCACAGTAAAGTTTTGTAGTCTCTCAGTTCAGGTTTACACAGTTTTCTTCTTCAGACTCCTGTCTGCATCACTGCTCAGTGAATATTCTCCTGCTAAGATCAGGATGTGTTGCTTACGTTGGGGAGACAGAAGAAGACACACCAAACCAAAATATATTCTGTGTCTGGGGAAAAGTAAACAACTAAATAGAAATTCTGCTTCAAGCTGCCATTGCAACTCAGTGTTTCTGTTTGGATGAGAGGGAGTTTTGTACCCTGAACATCTCTTTGAAAGGTTTCAGCAAAACTGCTTTGCATCATGGTAGAAATGCCTGGATGGAAAAGCAAAAAATTGCATCAGTGCAGAATGGAGATGTGCAGCACCATGTCTGGAAAATCCTGCACAAACAAGGACTGCTCCTCTTGGGGCTGAGAGTTGGGACTTTGAAAGGAATAGACAGTCCAAGGAACTGTAATTTTCTGGTTTTCTTTAAAAGAACTTTCATGAACTTAATTTCCCTTTTAATACTGATGCTATAGATATGAAAAAAAAAAGTCTGTTACTAAATTCTTCTCTGTGGAACTGTTGCTATCTCTAGGAGCATTTTTACAAAGAAATCTTATAAGAGAATCTTCACATTTTTCATTCGACTATGTAATACACTAAACCTCAGGAGATATTAAATGTGTGTCTGTGGGAGAATGCAGTGTTCCTTGCATAATTTAACCAGCATTATTACTCAGCAGCTGCCTTAAAGGAATAACAATTTCAAAGCTCTTTTGCTTGTTCTGCATTCTGTGATGTGGTGCTTTACTACATCCTTTGCTAGTTAAATTAAAAACCTTTAGAGTCTTGAACCAGCACTACTGTTGCAGCACAAACTAGACAAGGAGAGATGAAAGCAAGAGTTCTATCTGGGCCTTCAATTCAAGAAGTTACTGAAGAGAAAAATGCATAGAGATATCAGAAACCATTTTTTTTCCTGACAATATTCCTTTATTATTCAGTATGGGTTTGCGGAAATGTATTCTGTAAATCAAACATGATGGGTAAGAACTTAACCATGGTAGATTTCTGTTAATCATTCCTATTTTTCAGTTGATCCTCAGTAAATTAACCTTATGGCAGCACTCAATGCAGTAGAAGTCTTCCCTGAACATCTGAAAAGCTATTACCAGGTACCTGATGATCTTCTCTCCACTGTATGCAAGAGAGTGTTCAGGGAACAAAAAATACTGGACTTTTCTTCTTTACTTCTCTTTCTTTCTTGTCATGTTTGATCCACTTTTAGTGGACATGGCAGAAGTGTACAGAGTTGTGTGTGCTCGAGCTTATGTGCTCAGTTCTCTGTGTGGATTTGATGCATTTATCAGTATTTGAGGCAGGCTGGAGGTATTATGCTGTGAGATGAATAATCTGCTTAAATAGTAAAGCACCGGTAAGCGGCATTGAAAGCAATGAATGTCTTTCTTTGATGGCCATTTCCTATGTGGCCTGAATAATATTGCTAAGAACTGGCAGCCTGGCATTTCAGGCTCAGAGGAAATTTCTTCTGGTTTTTGTAGGGCGAGTTTGTCAGGTATGACGTGACAACACTTTTGTAAGGAATTGAATGATTACTTTGTGCTGACAATTTGGCTGGCTATGAAAGGAGATGGTATTGACTCTAGTTTAGGTCAGTATTTTGGGTCTCTGTGGGAGCTGCTGTCTGGGTTTTAATTTTGAAGTTTAATTTACAGCAAGGCATGTTCATTCTAAGGTAGCTTTTACACTAAGGCTTACAAAAGGGGAGGGAAAAAAAATAAGGTAGAGTTGACATGATGGACAGACTGTACCAGCAGAATATTGCATTTGTAGAAACTTGAGGGGGAAATGCAGAGGCAGATTAGAAGAGAAAGATTAAACATAGCAGAGTTGCTGAGTGAAGGAGATGGGTCAAGGTTTCTCTGCTGAGAAACAGAGCTTCATGCAGAATAATTGAGCTTCTTGAGATCAGCTGAAAATCTGGTCATAGGGCTTGTTTTTCTACTCTGTGCTGTAAACTAGGCACTAAGGCCATGGCTGGTACCCACCATTAGTACCTGCACAGGTGATAAATTTATTAGCTGCACAGGTGATAAATGAACCACCATCTACAGAAGATACCAAAGTTACCAAAGGGAAGTTGTGGGTGGCTCAGAGCACAGGAGTGAGAATCCTGTGCTTAATTCCTTAAAGAACTGCTGCATTAAGTTAATAAAACATTAACTAGCTATAAGGAGTCTTTCCAGTCTGCTGGATAAATATGTGCAACTTGAAAACCTCCCTATATTTGGTCTGCTAGGTTTTTGTGTGATTTCTAGATCTTGGTAAAAGCGCTAAGTACTAAATAGTAGCACTGCTCTGAGGGATGTTAACAGGCACAAGAGTTTTGTGAGGCTGAATGGCATTCTTTCTTCCTGATTACTCCACTTTGCTACTCTTTTGCATGACTCAGTTTGCAATTGTGTGCCTTTGAGGGTGTCTGCATGATTTGAACAGTGATGAAGGTGCTATTGTAAGGAATATGTGGGAGTAGTCATCCACAGGAACATTTAAAAATATATGTATACACACCATCTGGTGCAATGAGGTGTATTTCAAAGGCAAAATATTTGCTCTTTGGAAGTGTCTCAGAGTTAAGAATATTATATTTTTTCTTCAGAAAAGATGGTTTGAGCAATTTCTAGAAAGAAGTTCTTCAGGGAAGGCACCTAACCAGGAGCTGGATATTTTATAGTTCATTTTCTGCACCCTCTCCATATTCTTTAAAAACTCTCCTAAAGTACCTATTCAAGAACTGGAGAGTGCTTGAAGAATAGGATCATTAAAATTTCATACAAACATAATGCCATTTAGCTACGCCTTCTTGATGTTTGTTTATACAACCAGGATCTATGTGAGCTCTCACAGAAAATGTTGAATTGATTATCCCTTTTGATGGCCTTTTCAGAGCTTTCCAGCACAGAAGACTCCAATCAGGATTCCCCTGTGTGAAGGCTTTTTGGATTCATGGCTCTACAAAACGTAGTATATTGGGCTATATGACCTTATGTTTTTCTTAAATTACTGGTAAAAGTACTATGAAAATGTATAGGGCCAAGAACAGCTGTTCAAAGATCCTTAGTAGCAGCACCTCTAGTGAGCAATGAATACCTCACAATAACTTTCAGAGTTGTCAGCCTAGCATAGTAATGTGCACATTTAGCACATTTAAATGTGCCACTTTAATTCTGTGCAATGCTATTTTTTTATTAGAACATTGTGTGCTTCAACATTAAATGTCTCGCAGAGAGATTTTTGTTGTCAACTAAAGCTGAGAGCAATTTTTTTGTTTTTTTAGAGAAGACTTAAAAACATGTTTATAAAACCAAGGTGAATGGCACGATTATTTTCTCCCTTCCAATTTCTTTACTCACTTGGCAGCTGGTACCTGTTTTGCTCACGATCAAAGTCAGCCCGATGAGTTGCAGGTACAGATTTCATTTGCTTTGCACTTCACAATTTTTGCCCAAAGAGTTTAATTTCTGCGTCTCCTGGAATATCTGCAGTATGCCAAGATGTATTAGAAAGCAGATAATTCTTGTAGAAGATGTGAAACATTTTGCTCATTTTTAAAATCTGCCATTATTAGATGACTGGTTTTCTTTAATTACTGTAGGGATAAAACCCCCTCTAAATGAACTATGTAGCATAACCACATATCTTTTAGTTTTCCAGACATAAACAGGAGTGCTTAGTGAATAATCATTTTTATGCATCTTTATTGATATTTTGAAAATCCTAATATAGTAATGGATGTATGCCTCACTGATAGATTCAATTTCCTTATTATGCCCCTCTATTTGCGACAGGGTTTTTTTATTAGAGCTTGCCAGCTATCCTTTAAATTTAAGTTTTAATGCAATGCAATCAGGATTTTGTTTGCTTGTTTTAGAGGCAGACTTTTTGCAGTGCAGCTTTCCCTTTTCCTTTTATTCAGGGTGGCATTTTAAGTCAGTCAATCTCCTCCTGTAATAATGGAATCACAATTTGTTGGGGTTTTTTCCTCCTGTAAGAATTAACAAGTCCAGTTATCATTTATGTTTATGGATAGGCCTTGTTGGACATGAGCTGTGTCTGCACACAGCAAATGTAACCAGGCTGTGATTTATACCTTCTTTAGGGATATTTGAGTAATGGCACCATAAGATAACTCAGATATGTCCTCCATGCTGATGGCATCTTGGATAATGCATTTTTTCCTCTCTTTATCATATGTGTTAAATGCTGCTCTTTGATCTAATGCTGGGCTCTGTATACACGTTAATGATTGCTGCTGTCAGATAGGACTTTAATCCATTCCAGGGTGTCTGATGTGTGAATAATTTGGAGCAATAAGATTTTCTCTCCTCAGCCCTAGATGGGCTTGCTGTTCTCCCTGATTGGGCATGTTTAGAGACCTACACACTGCAGTCATGAATCCTCCCACCAAACTTCGATAATCCTGATTTTTGTCTAATTTCTCCTCAAATGGAAGTTTTCCCTCTTGTTTTTGGATGGACATTAGGCTAAGGACAACTGATTACTCTTACATCCCTCAGCAATTTGACACATCATTCAGTGACTGACTATCAGCCCTTCATTTAACCTCTCATGGTCCTTGAGTTTTGGGGAGAAACGAATTCTCTCCCAATTCCTGCAACTGGTGAGGCATGTGGGGGATTATGTGCCCTCCTGCTGGGAGGAGGATTATCAGCAGATAAAGCATTTCCAGTTGCTCCAAAGTGATGTCAAATTTCCCTATATCCAAACCGACTCCTTACAGGGTGCCTGGGGCAGCTGGAGCTCTTCTCCCTCCACGGGACCCAAAACAGCACAAAATTTCTGCAGCCTCACTCGAGGATGGGCAGAGGTGGAGGCTGAGCTGCCTCAGCCCCTCTGCCCCCTCATGTCAGAGCTCCTGCACCTCTTTCCACAGTGGCTTTTGATTGCTTCATGGATGACTACACTTAAGTGATGCCAATAACTTCTGGAAGGAGCCAAAGCTGGCCTGTCGTTTCTTTTAAGTGCAGCTAACAAGCAATTTGCAAGTTCCTATATGAAGCTATTTTGAGAATGAGAAGTTCTTTTAACACAACAATCTATTCTGAGGGTCAAAACCAAATATTTGCACTTGTAATCACAAGGGATTTGTCCCATGAGAATCAGTAAAGAAAATATGTAAACAATTCAAGAATAGATAGATTTGAGAGATAAGTAGAATACCTTTTACTAACTAATAGAATAATTGGCAAGAAAACTATTAACTAGTTAAAGTTGCCCACAAAGTTTGTAAAAACCATATAAAAGACAATATGCTACTATAATAAAAAGAGCCTTCTAAAGATTTTACCATGTCACTCTATATGTCGTGTCCACCTCAACAACGACAGTAACTCTCCCTGTTTCTCCTGCTGAAATTGCTGCTGCTGCTGCTGGAGTTTATTTCTGTGAAGTGTTTTTGTACCCATGGAGCTGCACATGTCCCCTGCAGGCCAAGCAGCGCCAGTGGGAGATGAGTGTGTTAAAACTATGTGAAACTTCCACTCTGTATCTAGAACAAAAGTGTGTTTAGCCCAACTGGGAGCAGGACTTGGCCCAAGATCCATTACCCACAAGGTTGCAATGCCTCCTCCAGTCTATGCTATAAATCTCTTGATTATATTTCTTTGGAAAGGAATTACTGCTTTAGTCAGACATGAATCTCTCATCACATTTTATTAGCTTTATTTACATTGCTACTTGGATTAAAAAGAGCAGTTAAATAGCATGAATTAGCAGTTTGTCAAATTTAAGTTTTCATGGGCCAATAATTTTCAGGGCGAGCTGTCTTGTACTCTGCCTTTCACATTCCCTAGAAAGGAGTTTAATTCTGACTTATAAACAACAGCAACGGAGGGGAAAACCAACAGAGACTGGCCCTTTGTGCTGTGCTTTGGTCAGGGGTGAGTTTGTCCAGGCTGACTGCAAACCCCTGGAAACAGGGGTTGGTAACAGAGGGGCTCAGCCAGACCCTCATCCCTGCCCACCTCACCTCTGGCTGTGGGACCCCTGTGCAGCTGCCAGGGTGATGTTGGCCCCAAATAAAGCCACCAACACTGCTCAGGCTGTGCAAAATGCCTCAGAGAGAAGGCTTTTAATACTCAGAGTAGTAATATGGGCCACCTGTATATAAAAACCCCAGCCACGCTGTCTGTGGTGCTGCAGTGCCCTGCTGGGAGTGCTGCCCCAGGTGTGAGGGTCACTTGTGCTGAGAGGACAGGAGGGCCTCTGTGACTTGGCACCTTTCTGTGTTTATGTCTTTCCTCTTGTGAATTGGAAATAGGGAGATGTTAACCCTTGCTGCAAGTGGAGTGTCACACTGGTGCATTGGTGCGTGTCTAGTTCAGAACTCTGGGATAACACCTGAGAATTTGTTTGGGGATAATCAGGAACGGAGGAATGCAGTTTTACTGAAGTTGTTAGCATGAACTGGCAAAGTATCCAGGTCAATGCAATTCCAGGATCAGCAGATCCTGTGGGCACTCTTTGCCCCCCACCTTTGTTTACAAACAAAGAACAACTTCTGAGATGGCTTTCAGCCCCCGGGAGAACAAATTAACTGTTCAAACAAATGCGTTTTCCCTTCAGCTGCTAAATTGCAACCTGTCTGGTGGCAAGGAAGATCTCTTTACCCTTGGCAGTGGTAAAGATTTTTAAAAGCTGAATGTTAAATTCTTATTAGTTTACCTGAACTCGAACAGCCTGTACACCTGGGAGCCCTTGGAAGGAAACATTTCACCTGAGCATTATGGCTACAGAGACGTGCTGAGCTCCCAACAGGCCCTTGCCTGTGTTTGACCCCCTCCTTGCCTCACCTCCCACCGACTGAGGGTTTTTGCTTTGGAGAAGTTCCTTGTCCCTGCTTGACAGCTTTGTTGGAGGCTATTTTTGTTTCTGCCCTGGCAGCACCCTGTGGTGTGGGATCGGCATCTTCTCAGTGCTGGGGGTGAGCCTGAATATAATGCACAGTGCCTGCAGGGCTGCTTTACAGGAGTGTAAAATACTGTGCAGTCAAAACCCATTGTTGCACTTGGTGCCAGCCTTTGTCTGCTGTCTTTGAGTGCCACCAGTGTTGCACACAGCCATATAACAAAGACATGGAATTAACGATCATTTTCCATAAAAAGGAGGGACGACACTGCTTATTTATTTCTGTGAATGTGAGTGAAGAGATCTCTCTTTTCTGATAGTGGTGATCTCAGTGAGTGCTGAAGCAGATTTACTGTGCAGTAAGTTGAAAAACTGGCTTTGGAAAACATGGTGTAAAACCAAACCCTGACTCCACCAACTTACACACTCCATGAAAGTGTGATTATGAAAGGTGCTGGCCAGCTCTGGAAGCAGATCTGAGCTGCTACATGAGCCTTTGGAGCAGATCTTTCTTTAAATATTATCCAGGACCTTTCAACCACAGGTTGTGCTGGTGACCTCCGGCAAGCAGAAGCTGGTATGGCACAATTGCACTAATGTTCAAGTTTCTCTGTTCCTGCTTCAGCATTGCCTGTCAAAAAGCCCAGCTCCCATGCTGGGAAAATGACTGGATGGATTTGTCCTAAAGCAGGCACCAAAGCTTTTGTTCATGGGCTGGCTGTCAACAAAATGCTGAGATAAGCTGGTTGACACTGGAGCTTCTGTCCTGCAGATCAATTGCAATACGGGTGCAGTGGCAGAATGAGAGCTTTGCACTCTCCTCTGCCCCATAAATTGCTGTCTTTACATTTTCTGCTTGTCTATTTTACCGTCTTATAAAATTTGCTGTAATCGCCATCAATTGTTCTTATTGCCTCTGCAATGTGCTGTGTAACATCCAGAGTTAGGGGTTTTTAACACTGAGCATTTCTGAGGGGAGTTTGGAACGTGTGCAAGGGCTTGCCCTGGTGAATCCAGTCACAGAAAAGGGTGCAACTCTCTTAATGAGGACAAAATGCACAAATTGGAGATGAGGATTGTGTGGGGAACTACATAATAAAGTAGTGCTGTTACTGCTGTTGTCATCTACCATGCTGCTCAGCCAAAAGATTGCTATTTCAATAGCTGGAGGGTTTAGTGTAGATGAGGCACAAATGGAAATAAATAGGTGTGCATTTAATATCTAGATATTAGCATCGTGTTGTCTGTGTCTTTTATGTGATAGCAATCTCAATAGCTGGTAATCTCAATCTCTTTTTTTTATGAAACACCCAGTTTTATTTGTGTATTGCTCTCACATCTCAGTCTGTGGAGTTTTGCTACTGATTATAAACGTGCTCATGTTATTAATTCCTGGTATTTTTACTTCTCGAGTAAAAAAGAATGAGGAAGTCTAGCAAAGTAAGAACATTTAGTGCCTATCAGTGATACAGAGAGTGTGCATACACCTCCCTAGCTGGGTGATGATATCTCAGTAGCAAAAAGAGAACAACTGCCAGCTACAAGTGAAGAGGCACAAATTAGAGCAACTGCCGAAAAATCACTGAAATTAAGGACCTGCTCGTTTAGTGTGATTGGAGCATGTAAATATTAACTCTAATGATGACAACACATAAATTGGAGTGCTCAATAAAATTTGAGCACATGAAACTGAAGTGCCACAACCTGCTTTATTGATAATTTTTAGTCATCTGCATTTAATTTGCCACACTATTTACATGTGCTTCCTGTTTGTTTTAGTAGAATTTCCATAAGGAAACCACCAGTCTTCCAACATTCACACTTACAGGTACATATAATCAAAAAAATTCTATCTGCAAGATATCCTAAACTTGGAAGATAATTAGGATCATGAAATTCTTGCATTTAACTTGTTCCATAACAGTCTCTGCCTTTGCAGAGAAGATGGAAAACAGCAAGATAGTTCCAAGGTAAAAGATTTCTGACATAGTCAGCTTTCATTTATTAATCAATAAGGACAGTAAAGAGAGGCAAATACTTCTCAACTAGCCAAAATGTAGTTCATATAAAGAGATCCTAAACCTTATAGGGTCTAATCTGCAGTGAATTTAGGACTGTAAATGAAAACTGATTGTGCAAGTATCTGGTTTATTTTCTTGACCAAATTGGATTTGCAGTCTTTCTAGGGGCCTTAAATTTACCAGATCTGAGCTTTATACATACAATATTATAATGCTACCTTTTGGTCCCTGACATTCTCCCAAGTGCAAAGGCAATAATTGAGGTGACATTTTCACTGTGAGGATTCAGCAAACAAAGAGCAAAAATATCACAAAAGTGAATCAACAATGAGAACGCTTCTTAGATCCTTCAAGCAGCATCTTTAAAGATATTGTGCACTTTGAGCAGAAGTCTTTGTGGTTTTGTAAGGCTTCTAGATCACAGACTTTGGCATTGAAGAAAAGTTTCAATCTTAAAATTGAAAGAGTTAATTTTCCAGGTTATTTCCCTCATTAACATGCCTTTCCTTTTGTGAAGGGTGAGCAGATGTAAGTGTGAGATTGCCTGGCACGATTAGAGACTTCTGGGTAATCTTTGTAAAATAAAAATCTTTAATCTGACTTTTAAGATTTAAAAATAGCTAGGAACAGGAACATCAGTGCCAAAATTGCGTTTTAGGGTTCCATAAGGACAGAAAAGCTGTGTGTGCCCAGGTCAGTGACAGTTTTCTGTCAGGAGGCTGGGTCTGGGTGCTGCCTGCTTGGCAGGGTGACAGAGCAGTTTGTCCTGACAGATGATGAGGTTTGCTTCTATCAGCTCATGATTTAACAAAAGACAGGCAAAATCACCGGGACCCTCTGTCCTCTTGTCAAAGGCCTCGTACAAAAGGGACTTTTTACATTGAAGGAGAGGTTTTTTTGGGAATTCATAATTAAATGCCACACTGGAGCGGGCAGAATATATATTGTATACAAAATAACAAATAACAATGAAAACTTTTTCTACTAAACTAACCAAGAAAGGATTTTTATAAATCACTGAAACAGTCACTTGTTGACAAAATATGAGCACAACCCTTTCATTTTGCAAGCATTCACTCATCCTATTAAATGATCTTATAATACTTTTTCTACATCAATCTCACTAATGATTGCTTTTTAAATTAATTCAGTTTTCTCATATATAGAGACATATTTTTTGCCCATCCTTAAGATATAAAGTGTTAAAAATCTTTCAGTATCATGGCAAACAATGAGAATTACTTGTTTTCTCCCATTTCAGTATTGCAGCCTTTGAAACTGCTCAAAGGTTTGCTGTGAGGAGGTGTTCTGTTCTCCAGTACTGAGCCATGTTACTGCAAAATAAAACTGCTGTCTCTTAAAATCCTAATGGAAATGTGGGATAAATAAGACAAATCACTGACCTGCTTGATCTTTAAAGAGCTTGGAAGAGCTCTGTGCAATTCAGGATGAGATTGATTGGATTTTATGCTCTCAAATACTGGGTGAAATATGTGGAAAATAATGTGACACAAGGGACTTTGGGGGTTATCTCTGTTTTCCTTCAGGCTATGCTTGAACAAAAGCAGTGGTTGCTAAACTATGTGTGTCTCTACTATTGAAAAAAAAAAAGCCACCTACAAAAAACCCTCACAAGACTAAAACCCAAAGCAAAGAACATGTCAAACCCTTCAGATAGTACAAACAGGTCTGAAGTCTTGTGCAATCAGACTTGTGATGCCAGTCCTTGTCTCTGAGTGCAGGTGTTGAGCACGCCTGGAGTTTGCTGCCTGTTCAGTGCAGTGCTCTGCAACCAGTGAGAGCTCTGAGGCATGCCTCAAAACTGAGCAAAGGAGAGGGTGGGAGGAGGAGATTAATTATTCTGGAAGGTGAGAACGCTGAAGGAGAAAGGAAAGGAGTTAAAGCAGGAAGCAAATGGGAAGGTGAGAACTGCAGGAAATGCGAAGATAAAGGTTGGGAAAGGAAGAATAGAATGGGGCTGAAAAATATGAGAGGATGCAGAAAGTTACTGGGGAGACAGTAGGAGGGGTAAGGACAAAAAACAAGGAAGCCTATGACACATAAAAGAAGGAATTTAATTTTTAAAAAAGCTGGAGTAAAAAGGAACATTACAGAGCAATTAAGGTGTATAGAATGTATAAATGTATAGAATCCCTCCAGAGTCACATGTTTCACATGTTCTTGGAAAAGCTCTTGATTTCTGCTTATATTTGTCTTTAAAACAATTTAATATGTCTTAGCAAAAGCTGATATAAATTGTGGTGACCATTTCTTGTTCAAGAGGATGTGTTCTGCCTTAGCCTCTGTGGAGGTGACTTGGAGCCCTGGGTTAGCTGCAGTCATTTTATGCCCCAGTGTTTTAATCCCTGGAGATTTGCAATGTGCACTTCATGTTGGCATCTGTAACCCGTGGCTGGATGGTCTAAGGTGAGAGGCATGGAAAGTCTATCAAATTACAGCATCATTCTCTTCTGTGCCAGTACAGAGTAGCTTCTTGCAATGGGCTTTGTTAGAAAATAACATCAAATATTGATTTAGCCACTTATCCTTCAATCATTTGAAAACTAAACCCACCGTGGTGGGCTCTGGATAACTTATTACTCAGTGGAAAGTAAAAAGCCATGTTTCCTCTTTAGCTTCAGCATTTCAGTTTCTGTTGCTGAGACCAGCTGACTGGCCCAAAACCTGCAATTTCCCTTAAAGTGTGTGATAAAACCTGTGCAGGACAAATGTGCTGTGATATAGAATATTTAGCTTGGGAAAGCTTGCCTGGTTTTCATGGGGTGCAAGGACCTGAAGAATCCTTTCCTTAAAACGCAAGAAAATTGCTCAGGGTGTGAGACATATTAAAATACTTAGGCCAGATTTAGAGAAGTCCTTACCAAAATATTCACTTGTTCTCATCAGGGAGGCAGAGTTCAGGGCTGATTACAGAGCTGGGATATGCCCTTCGGCACTACAGGTATTCCATGGTAATTGGCAGGGCTGGAAGCAATAATTCTGGTTTTGGTGCATTTTGTGAGTGTGTATTTTATGCACAGCTCTGGGAAGGGACATGTTAGCAAGTAATAAGCTCTACTTTAGTACTAGAATGTTGAAAATTGCTTTTGGGTGTCTAAAATTTATTTTTCTCATTTAAATTTTATGTTGATATTAATATTTAAACTGTATCAGCTAGCAAGAATGGTTTGAATGAACAGAATAGAGAGTCTTGTCTAACCATGGAAGACAAATGCTTTAATTTTTCTCATTTTAAGCCTTTTCTGATAAACCATATTATTTTGTCATGTTGTTATACTTAGTCATTTTTAATATCAAATTCAGTATAGTTTTGGCACGTGGATTTCAGTTAAAATTAAATTTATTTAACATTTCAGTATATTCAATTTCTTCAATAGCTAATTCAGTGCATGCTCAAGAATAGTAAGAAATGTATTTATAATGTATTTATTGTATTTGGGGTCATATTTTTCTTCTTCCATGAGTTTGCTAAGATTAATGCATTGTATTTCATCAGATAACTATTCAGGACTCATAACACCTACAACAGTAAAAGAAGTCAGTCAAATTTACTTATTTTTGTCACATATAGCCAGAAAAAAGTTCACCTTACAGATCTTTTCATAAGTAAGAACACAATGGGCAAAGCTTGCACCAAACTGGGAAGTTTTATCAGATCTTCCATCCCTGTTCTGTCAGTCTTTCTGAAAAAACTGATCTAAAGGTTACTGAAGTCAATGAAAAGACTCCTATTGACTTCAGTGGGTTTGGTTCACTCCCTAAATGCCAGTGAATAAATGTGGACTTTGTAAGATGCCGAGAGAATTAAAAAAAAAATAAAAAATCCTGGGAAAGATGAAAATGTGTTACAAAGTCTTTCTCAGCAGCCAAGTCCCATGAGTTCAATTCCCATTTATCAAAGGAGCTCCAACTCTGCTTCCTCAGTTAACCCTGTGTAGTTTTTCTCATTTCAGCTGGAAAAATGATTGACAGAAACAATCAAGAAGTGTTTGTCATCTACCTTCATTTTGGTTTAGCTGTGAACTAAAAGCAATGGGGGATTTCCACCCATGACCTTCAATTATTGCATCCTGGAATGTAAACCCCCAGCCAACAGTCATGGGCTAGATCTCAGTGGAAGGAGACAGTTGTGGAGTTTGTTTCCCTTATTCTTGATACTTCTTTATATTTATATATAGATTTTTTTTTTTTTACACCATAAGCTGTATTTGTGAGTGACTTTTATGTATGGCTCTACATTTTTTTGATTTAATTTTTTTTTTGGTGAGAACTACTGCTTGCATTTGCAAGACTCTGCTCTGTATATACTTCTCAAAAAGTGGAGTGAAATCCAAGTACCTTTCCATTTTACCAGCAAAATCCAAGTACCTTTCCATTTTACCAGAGAAATCCAAGTACCTTTCCATTTTTAAGTGCTTTTAGTTCAACTTTCAAGCCTCTCACATTCTAAAAATTCTTCTGTTCAAGAGTAGCTTTAGAGGCACTTTCTGTGAGCACTGAACTTTTGTGAAAAATGATCTCCACTGCCAATTTTTCATAGAATAAACATTCACCCCAGCATAGAAATAAAACTGTGGGTATGACAGTTTTAGAGTCATCAAATCATTAACTCAGCACTGCCAAGGCCACTAAACCAGGTCCCCAAGTGCCACATCTACATCTAAATACCTGCAGGGGCAGTGACTTCACAGCTTCCCTGTCCCAATGCTTGACAACTCTTTTGGTGAAGAAATTTTTCCAAGGCTGTGCTTTTCAGAACTCTCAGGGTTAATCACACGATACTTTCTCAGAAGCAAATTTAACTTACATAAATATTTACCAGGTATTTCAGAGGCTTTGTTAATTCCTTTTTACAGCTTGTTGCTGGGTGGGCTGAGAGACTTGTTAAAACAAGCCTGCAGTGAGATGGGTGGAGGCTGTGGGGTTGCTACTGCAGCATTTGTGGTATCCAGGAAAACCTCCTGCTTGGAGATGTGCTGCTTGTTGGCTGAGGATGGACAGGCTGCAGTGCTTAGATAATAATCCACTAAGCTAACAAAGGTTGTTGGAGTCCTAGAAACTTAGAATTTGGGGTTTCAGTGTGTAGTAATACATATGAGTCAAGATGGAGGATTTGGGGTGTTGTCTAAGTTCTTCTTCTTCCTTCTTCTTCAAGGGTTTAGGTGGTTTTCTGTATTTGGGTGAAAAAGGTCTGCACTGCAAGCCTTGGGTGGACATTATTGGCTCAAAAATAAACAATATAGGTGTCACCTTGGTGTTGGGTGATTATCACTTAAATACCCTTGGTAAGAGTTAGAAGCTCTCCATTTTACCTCATTTCTCCAGCTTGCTAGTTAAGCTCAAGGTTTGTGAGTCTGTAAATACTGTAAATAGATAAGATATAATAAACATTCAAGGTCTGAACTCGAGCTTGGCGTTTCCCAAGTTTTCTTCATTCTGATCTTGGCAGAGAAGAACAGAAGCCAAAACTCAGAAAAGGTCAGCTCTGAATCCTGCTTTTCTTGCCTGGTTGTGAGAGCACTGACAGGTCAGAATTCAAGGGAGGATTGGAGGGACACCACAGCTTCATCCTAGAGTTCAATGAACTCCCTGAGCACCAGCTCCTCACCACTGTGCAATGCATGAATTTGTTCCCTCTGTTTGCCCTTATCTTGGGGACCCATCAGCCTTTAACTGAGCTGTCTCTACTCAAGGATGCCCAACCAGGTGTTCAGAAGTTGTCTCTGTGCTATCTGGGCTGTTCAGGAGGGTTTGTGTAGCACAGCTGTGAGATTCAGATGCTCCCCAATGCTGGTGGGTTGGGCCAGTTTGAAGCCATGAGCTTTGCCAGAGTCCCAGTAACAATAATGGTAAAGAATGATGCAGGTTTTGGATCACTTCTCACCTGCAGCCACTAAACACTTGCTGAAAGCTCATGTTTTGTGTTCCAGGATACGCTGTTTATGGGAATTACCAACCTAAAAACATTTCCTTCTAAAAGAGCATTTAGTGATACAAATAACGTCCCTCACATCTGGCCAATATTCTCCTGTTGCTTATCTGACAAAGCAGAATTTGGTTTTACATTTCGTGGAGCTGTTTATTTTAAAACGTAATTTTGATCTTTTGTGTATCTAAAGAGATCTAGGGGTTTAGGGGTTGAGGTTTTTGAATCTTATCAAGATCATGTCCAAATTTCTGTCTTTGCTTTCACTGCTGTCACAAATGACTTTTGGTACCAGTAATATATTTCAGTAGTTTACTTTATTTTTGCTGTGTGGCTAATACGGGCTGGAGGTATGTGAAGTCACATAAATGTTTTTCATTGAGTACATCATCTAAATTTACCACTTGTAAATGACTCCTAAAATCAGAAATACACAGCTGCCTTTTAATTTTGTACCCTAGTAGTAAATCTGGCAGTGGAGTCCAGGTACTGTGTAGTGAAGGAGCTGGGTTGGGAACATTTATTGGCATTCAGGGAACTAGATTAGCATTATTGAGGTATAATGCAGAAAACCAGAAATTAAATTTTGTTTATTCCCTAGGCAAAGGAAGAAATTTAGACTGACATCTCCCTACATATGAAAGTATAGGTAGCAGCAGAGTGCCACATTTCTATATATTTTGTAATTTTTATGTATTGTGTTTTTATGAGATCTAAAAGGTTGGAATTACATGCACTGCCACAACCAGGGATGAGTATGCAGCAGTGGAAAAAGCTTTTCAAATAATGGGTTGAAAACCACTTGTTTTCACCAATTTTATTTAACTACTGAAAAATTGACCTTTTGAATATAAAAAGGCAGTTATATTCTGTATTCTATGACAGGTTTCCAAACAAACTTTTTTATAGGATAAATGTAAGAATAGGTAAACAGGTAAACCCAATGTGTTTTCCTGCTGTTTTGGTTTTTAAAGTGAGTCTGGGGTGCTGTTGGACAATTGATAAACAGCATGGATAAACTTAACACAGACAGTGCAAGAGCCATAATAATAATCGTTAATTAGGATGTGCTACTCAGAGTTCACTTGGAGAATATTGGATTATTTCCTACCATTTTAACTGCATTTCATAATGTGCTGCCTATGGAACACAATTGTATACATGGAATATATCTTTATGGAATATCAAAGCAATCCAGCTCAGCTGCTTCTGTCATTTTGTGGTGGGCAAACACCAACAGATTTAAGGGAGAATGCAAAAAAAAAATTAATTAAAAGATGAAAACCCAAAAGGGTTAAAAGCAGGAGCAGGCTCTATGGCTTTGCTGTGGCATGAGCTATTTAGGATCAAAATGACTTTTTTTTTTCTCATATTAATTCAAATGATGAGGGGGACATTTTGCCCTAGATTCAAATACAACCTGGCATGCAGTTTGTTGGCTTAGGTTTATATGGAAAACACTGGAAGCATCAGTTCACTTCCTGATTATTTTCAAATGGCTTTAGACTATGTATATACAGCACTTTAGTTCATTGAACTCCTGTCAGTACAAACATAATATATAAGAAAATTGCTTCACCAGCATTCAATTATTACAATTATAACCTTATTACATTGAATCAGCTTTTTGCTCACTGCAGTAAATAAATAGCATTCAAGGTTTGTTTATTTTTTTTCCTGTGGCAGTGGAAGCATTGCCTTGTTTAAGAAGAAAAGAAAGAAGCAGAGAGCATCTAAAATATGCAGGGAAAAGGCCATTGAGAAATTTTAGTGATGTGGTAAAATGAAATGAGGACTCATTTACTTCTGCATAGCTTTTCAAAGCTTGCCTCTGTATTTAGGATTTGTGACTGCTATCAATTTACCATAACTTCTCCTGGTATAGTCTTAAGGGGAAAAAAAAAGGTGAAATGCATGACTGGTAGAATATTTTAGGAATGGAAGATTATACTTTTAGTTCATTGCTTTATTTCTGTACTCTTTCCTCCTTTACCTTGAAAGTTCATGAAGTGATAAATAGTCACTAAATTACAAGGTTACTTTGGCAATGATAGTCCACGATTTTTGCCTTCTGCTTATGTAGTAAGGAAAAGAAGATAGAGTTTTGTGCAAGTGTCCTTTTTTCCTCTGGCCAAAGTAACATTTAACTCCATGCTAAGTCAAAGCTGGAAAGAAAAACTTCTGGTTCAATTCTGGGATATTAAACAGTTGTACAAAATTGCAATTTTTTTATATTTAGCTCCTACATTTTTTTTTTCCAACAAGCCTGCTAGGCCTGTTAGAAGACACTACCATCTTTATAAACCTTGCTTTCCTAATATCTGATTGTTAGAGTGGTACAGTATTTGTCTTAGGTGAGTATCCAAAAATGTAGACATCTATCTGAAATATTGATGAAATTCCAGTTCTCCCATATGTAGCTGTCATCTGTGGTTCCAGGGATTACACAACAGCTCACATCAACCTTGGGAATAGTGATAACAGTTCCAACAGTTTTTGGATCCTGACTCATCTCAGGTTTGGTTTTAATGCTGCATAGCACAGTCTGGAACAAAAAAAAAAAGATCCCAAGTGCACCTAAATTTAATCTGTAATAATTAAATGAATTATTCATCCTTGATCAAAGCTGAAGAGAAAAACTTAAAAGAATCATAGTGATATTTTAAAGTAAAATAGCAAAAAGTTAGTTCAAATAATATTGCCAAATCAATCTGTGTCAGGTATTTCATAACAAAAAAGAAAAAAAAAAAGGGGATTATTTAGAACAATTTATTTCCTTCCTTAATTATTTTCAGGTCTTGAGCTGTCTGAGCTGAAGTTCAACTCTTTTATCACAAATACTCCAACCAGTTACATCCCAGATGGTTCAAATCTGACCTTTGTGAAGCTGAACGAATACCTCTTAGGAAAAAGACAAAATAGCCTGGTGATTCCAGATGGTGTGTCATGATCACATTACCTGCTCGTTTTACAGGAAGAGCTGAATTTCTGGCAGGAGCACATCACACATGTCACTGTGCAGGCTTTGGCTGAGGCACAGCCTCGGGTTAGATGTTCTGTCAGTCAGGTGGCAGAGGTAAAACAAGTGGCTGGCACAGAGAGGCACAGACACTGGGAAAAAGTGGTTTGTGCATATATATACATATATATTTTATATATATATATATATGTGACACATAGAGGCTCACATGTACACACATAGTGCTACTTTTTAACAAGTTTGGTTCGTTTCTCCTACAGCTGAAAGTAATCTGAGTATGTTCATGATATGAAACATTTCCACTTGGCTTTATAGAAATAGGATAGAATAGGCCAGTAATGAGCTTATATATTTATCCTATATGAATAAAGGGATGAGTGTCACCATTGATTTGTTATTTTGCCTGGTTTTAGTGAAGGGGTTTGCAGCATCAGGTAACAATTCTGTGGTCATAGTGGGTGTTTTCCTAGGTGGATTCTGCACAGTTTTGGCCATGTCAGACAATAGAATGGATCCACTGCACAGGGCCAGGGGGAGGCTGCAAAGCTCTTGCCTGACTCTGGTAAATCCAATGTGCAGCTCTGCAGTGCAACTGCAAGGGAGGAAGTGGAAGAAAGCAAATAGATAGAACTTCACCACTGTGAAGTTTCCACATGCTTTTGGTACAGCAACATTCTCAAGAAAATACAACCTTTGAATTATGTGCTGAAATCCTGGAATACTCGACTTTGCAGCTTTGCCTGGAGCATGGCTTTGTGTGATTGTATCAGCAAGCACTCCGAGGCAAAATAGACAACTAATTTTAGGCAGAAGCCTTTGCTGGGTATTAATTTCAAATAGGTAACAAGTGTTTTTGGAAAGAAACAATTTATTTGTGTCTTCGTGCATTTTCAAGGTGAAAGAGTGAAGCTGATTTTTCCCTTTACGGCAAACAAATGTGGGTACAATTTTGTATCCTGTTAATAGCCCAGCCATGCAGCTGCTCCTTTTGTGGGTTTTAGTAGTGCTGTTCATGTGAATATAAGGGCCACAAGAAAAGTCTTTGGCATTTTCTTTGAATAAAATCTCATGTTGAGTAACACCCATTGTAAAAGTCTAAGTGCACATTATCATTGTAACAAGCCACAAGAATCAATGCTACTGATTAATGAAATATTGCATGTTAATGAGCCACGCTCCTGTATCGTGTAGAAGGTTGTATCCTTGAGACGTATTTAAATAAATAACATTAAGAAGAAAGAAGCCTTCAAATAAGTAAATGGTTTTAACTTAAGTCTGTAAAATCAATGAAAATGGAAGCTAAAGCTCTTGCTGATCTATTAATTCAGCACTATGCCTTCTCCAGGTCAGTGTTACAGCACACATGGGACAAAATACCCTTGAATGATTTTGTACAAGATTACTGCAATAGCCAGACACAGGGAGATAAGGTAAAGATAGACTGATAGGCTTAACTCTGAAATGGCCTGGTTTCATGGCTTTATTTCAAACCCCTCACAACGAGCAGTTCCTGCATGTGTTGTATCACTGCTATATAAACCTTTGCTTATTTGGCCATTTAATTTGTAAAGAAGGCAACCCTTAAGCTGGCAAGCAGCTTTAGAGCCTTTCTGGTCCCAGAACCAAGGTGAAAAATATGGGCCAAAGTGTGACCCATGTAGTGCAAATGGGATATGTCTTAATGATTATGTTAATAAAAATCAGCAAGTGCTTCCTAAAAACTTCTGTTTAACAGAAGCATAAGTTTTACTTATAAAAACATTTATTATTTTTAGTCTGCTCCTATCTGTATTTGTGGGTCTTCATGTACCTTTACTGCAAAACAGTTTTCCAAGGAATAACAGAAGCTGCAACACTGACCTGTGTTACATCCCATATAATATTTGGGGCTATCCAGCTTTTTAGTTTCATTTTTCCTTCTGCTAATAATGTTCCTCTGATTTCTAATAATGTCCCTCCTTTATCCTTACTTCTTTACACGTTTAAGAACACCAAGCTACAGAAGTGAATTTCACTTTATTAGTTTATTTACTACTACTACTGTAAACTTCTCTGGTGTAAACCCAAGCTGAAGTCCTCTGTGGAAATAGCCCTGTCTCCCATAATCATCAGTGTCACCTTTGAGGATGGCAGCTCCAGGGTTTCTGGGGAACATTGTTCTGCTGAGATGTTAGAGTGGTGAAAGGGGGAGTTCCCAGGGGTGTTTTAAATAATTTCCTAAGAGACTTTTGAAGTGCACCAGCAAGACTTTGAATTTGACTGAATATTCTGTGGGGAATCTGTGCAGAGAAAGAGAGGGCAGGTATGTTGTTAGCTGTTGATATGACTTAGGAATTTAATGGCTGCATTTTGAATTCCTTAAAACATTTCATTCATATATATGCATAAAAATATATGTAAAAAAGTCATGGCTTAGCCAAGGGATCACAGGCATCAAAGTGTTGATGATTTTTTTAATGCAGGACCATGCCCACCATTGTATATTTATTTTCATTGCAAGGTAATAATTTTGGAATGGAACTTACTATGAGCTTTTGTTGGTGGGTGCTCCCAGAAAGCTCTGTGGTATGGCAGCCTTTTGGTGTATGTAACGTGCTTGGCTTTTACGTCTTGTCATCTCGACAGTTTTTTAGCTTTTTGGTGCTATTAGAGCTCCTAATTCAATATTGGTTTAGGTTACTCTTCTCCCCCCCTCCCCCAGTTAATTGTAATTTCTAGTTTGTTTGCTTAAAACAGTGAGTGGCTTAACACACATTGCCTCTGAACTTTATGTGAGAAGTATGCTAGAAGGAAATGTGGCTTTGTAGATAGAGTTATATATTTCTCAGAATTTGTAGAAAACCCATGCTGTTGAACTAATAGTAAGGTTCTTGAAATAAAGAGCAAATTGAATAAAAATGAGTGTGACAGGTAATTTAAGACAAGCAGGAAAGACAAAAACATTTCTTTAGTAAAATCTGTGTCATGAACCTGAATCTCCAGCCACAGTAATTGCAAGTGCAGTATTTCTATTCTGGACAACCAGCTGATGGAATAGGTACAAAAGTTGCATTGTTTCTCTGATAGTCTCAAATATCTGCCTTGGACACATCTCTGTGCACTTGCAAAGTGTTACACGGCATCACATTGTGATTTCAGCAATTTAAAAGGGAGCTTTGAGGTCTCTAATCTCACAAGCCAGCTGGCATTTAGACACTCTTTGTTTCAGCAGGGAAACAGCATCCATTTGTTTCCCCTGGAAATCTGATCTACCTTGGAGGAAGGGTCTTTTGAACAGGAGATGGTTTCAGTGATTGACCTTTAAACCAATCTCTGCTCTGGCAGCTGCATTGAGAAGCCACCCTTGGACCTGTTCTGCTTTTCTCTCTTTTCTGGTGCTGCCAGCACTTGTTTGAGCCCACAGGATGTGAGGTGTCACCTCCCCAGTCCGTGGTGACCCTCTGGGCTGAGATGGTCCACTCTGCCTTGTCAGAGAAGCACAGGGAAATTTGTCTTTTGGGGACCGTGGAGAAATGCTGAATAGCTGTGAGAGGATTATTTTTAACCGGAGAGGTTTAGCATGTCTCAGTGAAATCACATGGATTAGAGTTTTACAGTAAACAGCAGTGGGGTGTTAGACTGTCCCTAAAAGGATCAACAGCAATGCTGTCATTTCCCCACACCTGAGTGAGGACTTTTGCTGTCTGGATGGGGAATTGGTTACAGAGAACAACCAGGCAAGATCCTCCTTTAACACAGCAGTGAGAAAAAAATCCCTTAATCATGATAGATTGGATAAATATAGAGCCAGGTTTGATTTTTGCTGATTTAGGAACAGCTACATTGTAATTGACTTTTATAAGCTCAATAGAGTGACAGGAGAATAAATAAGAGTAGGAATTTACAGTTACATTGTTTTCTTTTTTTTTTGGGCAACAAATATTAGTGACCCATTAATGTTTTGGATTCTATGAAAGCTTCAGCTCTCCCTTTCTGACAAAGATATTAAAAATCCATTGTAACCATGCTATGAAATCACCAGGAGTTACAGGAAAGAAAGAAGTAGATATTATGGAGTTAAAAGAATAAACATTTATTCCTTAAAATAGATATACTTTACAGTGACATCCAAAAGCACTCAAAAGATGCAAGGAATAGATATAACTTCCCCAGAACCTTGGAAAGGACTTTGAAAATCAGCTTAAAGGATAAGATTAAAAAAAAGAGAAAAGGAAATGACCATACAACTTTGGGATCCCCACAGGGAACTTTTGTTTGAAGATGATTTACCAACTCTAATGACGAATTGAAAGTTAATCGTCAATTGCCAGGATAAAGTGTTCTGAACTGTAATGATAAAGACCTGGATTTAATTCCCAATATCTTGATTCCTTTTTCTTATCTGTCTGTGCTTACCCTTTCAGGGAAGTGAGCAAACAATACTCTCATGTACCCTGGCAAGGGTAGTGTAACTCTTCTTAGATGGGACTTCAAAAGAGACTGCAGCACACAGAGATTAGCAGCTGAGATTTCCCCAAAGGGGCCAGGAAATTACAAAATACAGAACCAGAATCATAAATGTGGTGAGATTTAGATTGATGTGGGACCAAGGCATGAAAATATAGGTAAAAGAGTATTCTATTGACATAGTAAAATGTAATTGAAAGCAAATAGAGAAGCATTAAAATGCTTTAAAATTTAAAATGGTTGTAAAGATACTGACAGGCACTCAGGAAAGGTTCAAGTGGAAAGAGAAGGAGAAAGGAGTAGGAAGAATGTAATATTCAAAATTACTATCCTGGTTCATTATTAGACCCTGTAGCAGAGGTTTGTCTTGTTTTATTGGATATGGGAAATAATGGGGATATATTAATAGATTTTTTGGATGTATCCCTTTTAACACATAGTTTTCAGAAAAGCTGGAAGTTTTGCTTTATTTTTCTTCCCACTGTGGTGACATGTAGAGAATCAAAAACATTACAGTAGCCTTTTCTCAGCAAGCCTTGTAAAATACATTTCAGCCAGTTAGCAGGAAAAAAACCCCTAAAAGTTCTCTTATCTTAGGTGTTACCAAAAGCATATAAGTGACAACAGAGGGAGTTTTCCAGGACCAAAGTGTGGGAGACTGAGGGCAAGCCTGAATGAGAGGGAAGCCTCCCCTTTTGCAGTATCACCTGTACCACATTTACAGTTAGATACAGGTGCAGGTTTGCTCAGGTAGTTCTGTTTTCCACAGAGACATTTTTTTGTCAGTTTAGCAGATCCATTAAGCTTGAGACATGATTTCTATATCCTTCCCATGTTTCTCAAAGTTAAATTCTAGAGCTGACATGTGAGACCACAGGTACAAGAGCAACACACGAGTGATGCTGCCCCATGGGAAGGCACATCCATGCCAGAGCCACCCTGTGCCTTTCCTTGGCCAAAGAACCTGCAGTTCCAAGCAGGGTATGGCTGTATTTTGTCACAGAATCTTCAAATGTTTTGGGTTGGAAGGGACCTTGAAGGTCACCTTCCAGCAGGCCAGGTTGCTCAGGGAGGAGCAGCACTCTGGTGTTTGCCCAATGCACAGCAGCAGATGTTACCTGTGCAGGGCTGTGCAGTGACTGCATCTATTAACACACAGTAAGGTGAGTCTGTGCTGATGTCTGGGACTAAAACCAAGTGGGAAAGCAATATTATGTTGTCTGAAGGGAGATGAAGTACAAGTAGCGTTTGGATGTTTACCTTTTCAATGTGTTCATAATTTTCCATTTAGGAAGTAGAAAAAGTAATACTTAGAATAATTTAGAATATTTCTATTGTCTAAAGAATCATAGAATTTAAGCCACACAGATGAAGAAAGCAATTAACAGCAGAGAAAATAGGTAAAGGGCATCCACTTGCAGTGAATGTGAAAAAACTTAGTTTGCTCTGAGAATTTTTATAATAAAGAGCCTTAATTATGAGGCTTTGTAAGAAAGCATTCAGACTATTGTTTCTTCTTGAGGTATGTCTTGTATTTCTTGGTTAATCATGAAGTTATTTTTCCCAAGGTCACCAAAAAATGCAGAAAATGTCACAGCTTAGTGTAAATGACTGAAAAGAAATGTATTCACTGGTGTTTCTTGGAAGAAAGCACTTAGCAAAAACAAGAATAAGAAAAGATATACTGCATAATAACACTGCTGTAATATTTTTCTCAGGAAGGTAGAGAAAAGGATGTTGAACACTTTTCCCAGAAACAAAACTATTAAAAACTAATCACTGATGACCTGAACACTTTTTTTTTTTTTTTTTTTTTTTTTTTTTTACAAAATAGTGCAGAAATAAACAGCATATCATTAACCTTCTTAAGGTTTGGGGGTTTTTTGCAAATCAGACAGATGGTGGATATAATGATCTCACTTTTCAGTGCTCAAAATGTGTGCAGGCTTGGTGAAGAGGAATGCACAGTGACGTGAGAAATTTTTAAACCACTCCTGCCACACTTTTATGTGGCCTCAAGCAAACCATTTCATCACTCACCTGTTTTCCATTCTCCAGATGGAAATGCAAAAACATTTGTACCTCACAGGTGAGTTGTGCTGTAAAGTCATTCATTTCTAAGATATACTCACACACACAGGAGTGCTGTAAGAACAGTAATAAATACAAGAAATGTTGAAGCCAGAGAAGAATTGAGGCTCAAAAGGCAGGGAAAACAAGAGTGCTCAACTCACTTCTGTGCCTCTGAAAATTCCTCCAATGGTTCCAGCTCAGATCTCAGCAGTCCCTGAGTCTATATAACCCTATACATTGCATTTAGTATTAAATTTGCACTGTACTTGAATCTTTGACTTTATTTCCCCCTGCTCAGCCTTTAAATGCTGCCCAAAGCTTCTGTTTCTGATCACGCAGGGAGAATTATGCTTAAGTCACCTCGCGTTAAGCCTGGGTTCAGTACTTAGATATATTTCCCTGCTGCTATTTCACTCATATCAGGTGGTGCCAGTATGTTCTGGGTAATCTCAAGCAGTTTACTGGCATACATGTTTATTTTCTCATTTCTGTTACATATCTGTTCAGTTTCCTGTTTCCTGAACTCTGGAAATTAATTTTAGCATAGTTGTATCACGTCTTGCATTCACAGAGCCTGACTCAGTTCTGGTGCCGTCTGTTACACGCTTGGAATCTTTGCCTTGTGCTGCCTCAAATCTGATAGTCAGAAACAGCCACATGACTCCCAGTATGCTTCATATGCACTTATCAGGCCCAGGGGCCTGCCAGGTAATGTTAGATTTCCTTTTCTGCTACAAAATGCATGGTACCATACTGTTTTTTAAATGCAGATAGTGGCTTTTTTTTCCTCTGGCTTTGATATTGTGCATAGACTTAATAAAAAGGCATCAATTACAGCAGCATTTTTGATGACTTTGTAGTTCAAAATTCAAAATAGTATCTTGCAAAGGGCATGGCTCAATATTTTTAGGAAAAGACTTTCAATCCCAAATGGAGTTAAATGCAGAATTTAAAAAGCAACTTGTTTGTTGCAATGCTGTGTTCACTGTGCTTACAAAGTCTATCAAATATTCATGGGGTAATGGGTTCTCTTCTTTCAAATGTGGAACTTTCTCTTTTGCTTTGCTGCAGAAGAGCAGTGCAACTTTTACATGACTTTCTGCCATTATTTGCACAAAGATTTATGGTAGCAGTGGTGGATTTTCCAACCTAGTGGGGCTTACTTGGGTGATTGGAACATTGGAACAGGATTCTTATTTGTCTTTCCGAGTCACCATTACACCTGGCAGAGCTGGCACTTCCTGAAGATGGCTGAACACCTGCCTGCCATGGCAAGTGGGCAGTGAATTCCTTGTTTTCTTTACTTTTTTTCATTTGCTGTAGAATCACAGAATCACTTTGTCTATAATAATTTGAGTCGTTGTAAATCCAGTTCAATTTTCAGTGCTGAAATCTCAAGGAATACTGGCAATCTTCTTTTTAATATATGCTCCCTCCAAAGAAACAGCACAAAGCTGTCTGATGTTCATTTCTCAGCTTTATTCCAAATCCCTTAATAAAACAAGGAGCATCAGTCCTGCTCAGCTGCTCCAGTAACTCTTAGCCTCAAGGAGCTAAGAGTTTTACACTAAACCAAATTCTGTATAAAGGACATCCAGCCTTAGTCTTACTCTTAACAAAGAGAATAGGAAAATCCCATTTTGACCATGCCCATCCTGCTGCTGGAATAACTGTTGGGAACAGGCAGCAAGCAGTCAATCCCTTTTCCTCTTGCAGACACCTCTAACCACTGCCTAGGGAAAGGATAAGCTATATCCAGTAGTACTCTTATTTCCATTGCTTCTTCCATCCTCCTCTTGTGACCTCTGTTAATCCCTTTCATCCTCCAAAGCCAAAGGAAACCTACATCTAAAGTTGCTCTTATCCTTTGACTCTTCCAAAAATAAAATGCTGCAACGGCTTCTTAAAAATGCTTTTAATATATGCTTAAGTGCCTCTGATATTTCTGCAATGATCTCAGACATCTGAGTTCTGTGTGAACTACTTATTTTTAATGGCAAAATATTGACCTAGGATTGTGGGGTGTGTTTCAGAAAACACAGCAAAACAGAAATTCATCCTTTTACAAAAGGCTACCGAAGGCTTATGAGCCACATGATTCTCACTTAGCCTTGTAAAGTAGGGCATAACTGCAACTTGCTTTTGTAATGTGGCCTTGTACTGGCTTTCTGCCTTTTTCATTTTTAGAAAAGACTGTATTTATATTTGTTTGGAGGCATTTTACATAATCAGGGAGTCATGGATTACTGAAAGGGATCTGCAGTTGTAAATACAACTCCAGGGTTTCAATGCAAGGGCTCGTCGTCTCACTGCGTGTCAGATTTAACACTAGGCACAAAATTTCTTCACCATGTCAATCACTGTTAGTAACAAGTAAATAATCTTGTAGCACATTCCTAATGCTCATCCAACTGTGGTTTTCATGGTTTTTTTTTTTAATTTTTAAAAAGTATTGTATTTCAAAAGTTGCTGGAGTAACTGCAGTTTTGCTTTTACAGATGCTAATTAATCTTTGACTAACTTAAGTATCAGTAGGTGTGGGAATTTTTGATATGTCAAAAGTTATGGTAATCTTGTTCTCATGAGTTTGCCCACTGGAAGAGCTTACTATGCTATCAGTCCACAGAAAGAAGAAAGGGGAAATGATTTTATATAGCTTAAAATATTAACTTACTTTTGATAGCATGTCCTAAAGTTTAATTAGCTCTTTTGGAATTTTTTTCTAGGTTGCCTAGCATTCTGCTGCTATGCAGTGGCTTAATCTCTGCTTCTGCAAAGTATTTAAGAAAAAAAACGTGGTTAAGGTATAATTTTACAACTTTACATTTATTTTTTAGAGAGGTCTACACAGAGCTTTGGGCACCATAATGTATAATTATTAACCTAACTGAAAAGCACCAGCATTGGTAAAATAATTAAAAGGAATCAGCTGGCAACTCTCTACAGAAGATTTCCTTCCCTTTCTATCCTTTTCCTCAAAAGTACATTTAAGGCTTCTCTGAATTGTCTTCTCTGAAGTGTTTTTAGAAGATCCTGTTCATGTAAGCAGGATGAAGTCAATGATGCTCACAGGAGTTACTTGTGTATTTAAAGCTGCTCAGATGCTTATGTCTTAAATGTTTTGCCACACTATTACTGCAGCCTTGATTTCCCATCTGTACAACCTGCCTTAGGTACACGAGGTGATTTTCATTTCCTTATTCTACTTTCTATGAGAAACTGCTCAAAGAAATGCCTCCTTTGAGCCTGAGTTGCACTGTTTTGAGAAGTTTGTTTTCTTTAAAAATTGAAGAGAAAAAAATCAACAGTTTTGAAACAGCTTGATGGGTTATGATGGTAATAAAACATACTTTCTCTTAATTTTCAACAGTTCAGACTTTTATATTAGCAAATAAGCAAGTATGTGATCATTATGGCATGATATTCAGTGTTCTGCCTAGTGCCTTTTTAGGAGCTGAGATTTGCCTCTGATTACAATCTCAACTTCTTTTTCTATTCATTAACACCATTAGTCACCCAATTAGTCACCTGATTATCTTAAATTAATGCTATCAATAGATATGTTTTCAGATTTGAGTTTGAAACGTTGTATTTCTGGCGACGCGCTGGGATAATTATTCAAATGTCTTTGTTAGATGGAGGATGACTTGATGCAAAGTGCCCTCCTTTTCCTTCCTTGCACTGAAAGCAGGGAAATCCAAAGGTTTTTGGTTCTATCAGAATTGTTCTGCACAATTTTCCTCACTGCCATTTGAGAGGGAAAGCTGATTGACTTGTCCTACCAGGCAGTGATTTAAGCAATCTCTGTTGTTCCCTGCCTAATCAGGTTGGACATTAGGAGGAATTTCTTCAGAGAAAGGAATGGGCTGCCCAGGGAGGTGGTGGAGTCACCATCCCTGGAGGTGTTTAAGGAAAGATTGGGCATGGATTCAGTGCCATGGTCTGACAGGGTGGTGTGTAGTCAAAGGTTGGACTCGACCATCTCAGAGGTCTTTCCCCCCTGAATTATTTCTGTGATTCTGTCCTGATCAGATGCAGTCACGGTCATTCACTTTTTCCCTCCTTGTTCTGCCCACCCTGCCTGCCCCCCATGCTCCCCCCTGACACAAACCCAGGTAAACACAGGTTTACAGGACCCAGAGGAGAGAGCGCAGACGTGTGCTGCAGGATGCCCAAGCCATTCCCATCACTCAGAGCCAGGCAAGTGCCTGAGGTGCCTGCTTTAATGGAGCTGCTCTTTCATCTGCAGCAGGGGCTGTCCGGTGCCATGCCGTGGTTTTTCTGTTCTACAAAATGTTAAATTGGCAAAATCTGTTACATTCAATATTTGCCTTCTCAGACAATATCTTATTTCTGTGCTTCATCAACCGAAATCATGAAAGCAGTAAGGAAGATGGAGCTGTCAACGTTGGCATCCATTCTTCTTCTGGGAAGATATTTGTGTTTTAAGAACGATTTCTATGTCATACATCTTACTAGTCTAGTAAGAAACTTGGATACATATTTACAGACATTCATTGTGACTCATCAAGTAAATCACACTCATTTTCCAAATTAGTACTGTTCGCCTATCAAATATGTACTTTCCAGACAGCTGTGGTCCATTAAATATATCATTTTCTTCTTAAGAAAATTAAAATTCAAAGTTGAAATGGAACTTTGGGGAAAATTTTCAGCAAAATGAAGTTGGAACATTTTTTCAAGTGAGAAATTTTATTAGGAGGATATAAAATGACAGGTTATCTCGACGTGAACAAGTGGGTGTAACAAGACAGGTGTAAATGTAACCTCTTGCTGCCAAAGTGATATAGGTTTCTAGATATTTTGTTTTCCCTTCACAGGTAATGTTATTTTTACTTTGAAGGATGATGGGAGGGGAGGATCTTTACTTCAAGTTTGAAATCAAAAATAGACTCTGCAGCTTAATATTTGACATAATAGATATGACAGATGCAACTAGTTGGAAGAGTTTAAATGTTCTGTGAATTTTGCGTATGACACACACTGATTTGAATCACCCATCTGTGCTTTCAATGACGTGCACTAATTGCTCGAAACAATAGAATATCAGACTATTATATAGGTGTGATGCTACACAGTGCACTCATTTTAATGAACGTTTATATTCAGTTCTTCCTGTCTGCGTGAAATGAACCCCACAGAAAAAATTAACAATGAACTAACTAATTTTAGGAGACTGTAGAATTGATTGCGGCAAGAAATGAAGTAAAACAGTGTTTCCTGTGAAGGATGTGTGCTCCTCACTACCCATTTCTGTCTGGTTCTCATTTCTGGAAACTGGCAGTGGGATTTAGCTGCTGATTTGGACATTTTTCATGTGGCTGTGACTGCAAACCACAACCACTCACAGCAGCCGGAGGAGCAATGGTGCAGGTGTGCACCAGAGTTGGACGTGCCAGCAGGAGGAGGGATATGCAGAAGTGTTTGTGATGTGGTTGTTGTTGGAACCCTGGAGGCTGAAAATTTCAGGCTTTCTGTGCTGAGGGGCACTGACCCACAAGCAGGCACTGCATTTGACCTGAGGCCGTGGAACAGGCTTCCAAAATTGAGTGATAGCACTGGGGTTGTGGGTGTGGAGTTTGAATAGTATTGCGTGATCTCACACAATGGGTGAAAAACTTGGATTGAAGATTTTAGTATGTAGTAATGTGTGTGGGGTGAAATGGAGGATTTAGGGCACTAAGTCCTTGTTCCTCACCTTCTTCTTCCTTCTTCTTCATTTTCTTCTTCCTTCCTCTTCATGGGTTTGGGTGGTTTTTTTGTAATTGGGTGAAAAAGGCCTGCATTGTGGGCCTTGGGTGGTCATTATGGGGTCAAAAATATAAATAATATAGGTCTCGCCTTGGTATTGGGTAATTAAAGCTTAAATAGCCTTGGAAAGAGTTAGAAGTACTCCATTTTACCTTCGTTTTCTAACTTGCTAGTTAGAGCTGACATGAGTCTGTAATATAGATAAGAAATAATAAACACTGAGTACAAACATGAAACTGTGACTCCCATGCATTAATCCCGACCTTGGCAGAAAAAAAAAAGCCAGAATCATCACAGGCTGTGTTGTCTACATGCTCTGTGGTTGTTAAAGTCTCTCACCAACATGGTCCTTGCTTATTTAGCTCTCATGTGGGGAGCTTAATTTAGTGTTTACAGTCTGAGTGTGTCACAGGGGAACTAATGAAGTGCCAGTGCACCCTGCTCACTGTGTGGCATAAATTTCCTTGCTCATCAGTGGTTCCAGTGGAAGCCCAGGGGAGGGCACCTCAGAAAACGAAGGAGGCACTGATGCTGCTGAGAATGATGTATTTTATTGCAGTATTTATTAGGTTCTTTGGATATTTGTAAGCCAGTTCTTGTGGTGTTTGTTTCAGCTCTCAGCAGAGTTACAGCCATCAGTGGATTTTGGGGTTCTGTGTGTGTTATTCAGAGTAGAGAAGGGCCAGCTCAGGTGGGATTTGCACCGATGTCAATCACACATCTCTTTTTGGGAGGCAGCCTCTTGCAAGGAAGGGTTACAGCTGGCTGAACTCCACAGCCAGCTGGGAACCTGCCAAAGCTGCTCTTGCACTGATGCCTTGTAATGGGTTGGGATGGGGCCTGAGGGTGAAGCCAGTGGGGAAGGAGAGTGGCCAGGGAAGAGCCCTGAAACTTCTGGGAGAGCACTTTCAATCTGAGGACATGGCCCAGCTCAGCATGCAAGCACTGGAACCTCCTCCAAACCCACAGTGAATCATGCCTTTATATAAAAATGCTTTTAATTTGCAAACAATATTAATTGCAAAGTTGGTTTATTGCTTTACACTGAAATATGAAACAACTCTACTTTTTCACACTTTCTGACAATGCAAAACTATTAAATCTCTTCTGTTAAATGGACCATTTTGCTTGTGTTTGTCCATTTCTACAAACTATGTAGAAGTAGACAAAGGTCTCTGTTAATTCTACAAACCTTTCAACATGAAGAGACTTACTGAATATTATTGACCAGTAATGCTGGCTGGTGTGTTTGCCAGGAAACAAGGTTTAACCAATAAAAGACAAGTAAACACCGTTTATTATTTTTTTGGGGGAGCTGATATCAGTAAAATGTTCCTTTTCCTTTGCTTTCAAATATTCTGTCTGCATCTAGTAATGCTCCAGCAGAAATACACAAACTGTGCACAGAAAATCCCAGGAGAAAGGGAATTATTTTTTAACTCTCACTTTAGCAAAAAAAAAAAAAAAAAAAAAAAAAAAGCGGAAGTCATCTATGCCCGCATACATTTCTAAAACTTTCTCCTACATTTAAATCACAATGTTAATATACACTCAGTGCATGTGTATCTCTGAAGGCATGAGTTAAAAGCTCTCAGAAACAATTGAAGTTAATTGGATTGTTCCCATTTGTCTACATTAAATACCCTGCATTTACAGTTCAGTTAATAATCCCTTAGCTAAAGAGCTGGAATGAATCTGTCTAACACTGCCAAACATTATTGAATCCACAATGCTAACAAACTAACTAATTGTACAGGAAAACTGTACATTTTAAATTCTGCCTCCTACTATGGAAACTACTCATTACTGCTGTGGAAGTGAAAATGAGAACCAAGATAGCTTTTGCTTATAGACCCAACAGCACAGACAATCTTTGCTGCCCCATAGGAATGGGCCATCACTGTCTGTTACAGGAATAATCTTCACTGCCCTCAGTGGTTTTGGTAGTTTGATAGTCTAAAGTATAGTCCTGGTGCCAGTAGTTAGCTGTGCTTGCTGTAGGCATTCATTGTGCTCAGCAGGACAGAGCTTGGATACTGTGATATTTTATTCACTAACTTTGGTTGGCTTGGGAAAGGATCATAAGGACTGTTTGCTCAAATAGTCTCAAAAATATTCCTCACAGATTTTTTTTTTTTTTAACATTCTAAACAGAAGATGCCATTGGCCACTCTAAACAAACCAACTTTAACAATTACCAGTAGTGAGTTAAAGTGGCTTTAAAGTAGCTGCTCTATGTGTAGTCCTTGCAAAATGCCCTAATTTAGCTAATGATTTTTTTACCAAAAGGACCTGTGCATGAAAACTTGGACCTTCATTATAATTTAGTAGTGCATACTCTTTATTTATTTATCAATATTTGTTAGGGAAAAGAAAGTACATTTTGCCCCACTAGTGAGTGTGAAACCCCTGGTAACTGTGCCCATACTATGATCCTGAGCAAGCTGGCTTCCAGAAGGAAAATAAACAAAAATAGGAGTGAGAGTACCTTTTGTCCAATGCTGAGAAATGTTATGCCTTTATCTGCTCTGCATTTTGTTGCTTTTCTCCAGAGAGCAGGGCTATTGTCAGCAGACAAAGAATTAGAAATGTCATATTGTCCCAAACCTGTCAACTCTCACCTAAGTGGCTGTTGTGAAAATGGAAGCAAGGGCTACTCTGACATTTTGCTCTTAAATTTGCTATGCTTTTTGTAAATAATATATTGTAGCTCTAGACTTGACATTTTTTAGATCTGTTTCATTTTGATGATCATTTTCTATTCACCAGCTTCTGTGTTAAGATACTCAATTATTAAACAGGACGCATGAAGGGAAAGTTTCTACCAGAAGGGTTTGGAGCCTTCTGTCCATATAGGAGTCGACAGTAAGTGTGTAAATATGTGGTCCCAAGTATCACTGCCTGTCTGGGAGTTCTGCTAGACTAGAAGTGATGTGCTGATTTTCCTTTCATGCTCCATTCAGTATAAGGACTTTTTTTCTATTCTTTTGGGAATCCTTAATATAACATGCAGAGCGAGTCAACTGTACTTTCAAAACAGGTACCGTGCTAACACTGAAAACATGTCAAAGTGAAAATGATTTTTCTTATGACAAGTATTTGATCCCACTAATCTTCAAGTGCTGGCTGTGCTGTTCTGGTTTTGTGACTGCTCCATTGCTGAGATGTTTTGAGATTTCCTGCCTAAAATTATGCTCTTCTAAAAATACGGGATGTAAATATGAGAAGATAAGTGGGGCCAGGCACTTTCCTTCTGACAGCCTTTTACATAAATGCTGTCCCCTCAGCTCTCCCATTGCCATTCTCAGAGCTATGCACTTCGATTCTGACAAAAGGTGTGGTAATGACAGCAGATATAATTATGTTTCTAAAAGCTGGTGACCACACTCCAAATTAAATGGTCTTAAAGGATGCTCTGAAAGCTTCAAATTGCAGAGAAACATTTGACTTGAAGTATCTTTATTCTTTCTAAGATCCAAGCTAATGGAAAGACTGTAGTTCTTAACACCAGGTTATTAACATCAGTATTAATTTTTTCAGTGTGTTTCTGTTCCAGTATTACTCAGAGCTTCAAAGGTGTAGGAAGAAATCCCTGTGTTAAAAAGGCACAGAGGACAGCCTGCCTGTCTATATGTGTACACATATATTTATGTAGCCATATATAACTAACAGAAAATCCTCCACCTCCACCTTTCAGGAAGAAACTGGGTGAATGTTTTTCAAAGCATTTGAACATGACTGTACATGCAAATATTGGAAATATATCAGAAGTGCTCTTTCTGCTCTTGAGATCACAGGAGACCAACAAGGAGCAGGCCTGGGACTCAGTACCAGCACCAGCATTAGACTGGGAAGGTCTGGCCCATGCTGGAGACAATTTAATAACTAGAGGGTGCAGTTCTGCCCAGTTTAACCTGCTCAGAATGACTTAGAGTACACGACCTCCACCTTGGATTCTCGCTATGGAATCAGATTTTCTTCATGCTACTCAAAATGTGGCAAGAAGTGCAGTGATTCAGAGTTAGCACAAGGACATTGAAAGGATGCTCAATGAGAGCTTTACCTCTAAATTCCCTGCCCCTCTGTCTGCTGAGCATTGGAGAGGACAGGGTTGGATTACAGCCAGCTGTACAAAACAGGTTTCTTCTCCCCTTTGCCACTTTTCTCAGGGAATTCAGCTCTGTGAGGTAGCTGGAGTCATTTTACTGATAGTGGCTCAATCAGAAAAAGGAGAAAATGAGACTTGCATATCATTCCTGACGTCTGTGGTTGCAGGAGTGTGAGTTTCTAGACTGTAAAACACTGCACAGGTTGCAGTGAGTTACACAGTGCTCCGAGCAGGTGCCTTGAAACCAGATGACATGAAGTGCATTGGGAAGAGGGCTGGGAGAACTTCTTTCATTCCAAACTCTATATGAAAATATTATGCGCAATTAACTTCATTTTCTCTGCAATGTCCAATTACATGGTTACATGAAGACCAATTTTGCTCTGCTATTTGGGCTGTGAAGCTGGGCCTTGAGAGAGCTGGACTGTATGCTCAGCTGTGCCATAAACAAACCCATATAGCTGCTGTAACACCAGCCCCTGCAGTTAGCAGAATTGGTCAGGAAGAAGGTTTTTCCAGCAGTCAGAGTTGTCCCTAGCAAAGGAAATTTCTTGTGCAGGAATCTCAAAGTGATCTCACCTGTCAAGACTGCTGTTCTGGGATATTTTCTTTGCAGAGAGAGGGGTCTGGGGACAAGATTAGAAAATTTATTTGTCCAGTTGTTGTTTTGGGCTGAGAACAGAAGGCAACAATGAAATAAAAGTGAAATAATTTCTTTTTTAATGTTATTTTTGTATATAAGTCAAGAGACAGCAGAGAATGCTTTTTCCTAGTGTAGCTTATTAATGTAGATGACCCACCCTACCCATCTGAATCAAGATAACACAATTCCTCCAAAAAGTAGAAAAAACCCCTAGAACAAACCTTACCAGTTCCCCTAAATTGATGGGTTATTTTCAGCTGTGGCTTTGTATGTCCTTATATAAAGGATGCACTCACTGCATCCTGACTTGCACTTATTACAACAATGCTAGAGAGAACTTCAAAGGAAAGTGAAGATTAATGTTGATATGTTAATGGCAGTTGTTAATCTTCCTTTGGGAATTTGGATCTTAAAATTACAGATCTTCAGTTCTATTGCATGAGCTAAATATGATCAATTTTTATAAGCTTGTAGTCTAAAACAAGTTCATATCTTCTTTAAAATTAGGAAGCAATTTGATTATGAGAGCTGTGGAAAATGAATGCAGAATTTTATTTGTATGTACACAGACTAAGAAGCAATGCATTTATAAGAAGAGAATTTAATTTCATTGCAGAGCTTTGGTAGTATGTTCAAGAGATTGAAATTCTATTTGTTGATTAGATTTATCTGCAGAATAACTGAGGAAAGTTAGAAATTTGGGATGCTCCTGTCTGTTTATCGTTTACTCCTGAGCTGACCTCCTGGCCCAGATGCAAATAGAGCATTTCTGTTAATGGTAGTGAATCTATCTTAATATTATTGGATTTAGCCTGTTGACTTCAGAGAACTTACTCAGAAGCTTAAAGTTAAGCATGTCCATAAGTCTTCATTAGGGTCTGGATTGTAGTCATTACCTGGAGAGAGAGAGAGAGCTGATTCATGATCTCAAAGCTCAGGTGGTGGCACAGCCCTGTAGTGCTGCACTCAATTCCTTACTGCGTTGTGTCACCCTGGAGTATGGGTGTCTGTAAAACAACATGAATTATTAATGCAAATAGAATGGTAAAAGCTGTGTGAACTTGTGACATAAGCACGTGAGGTGGCACTGGAGCTGTAAATGCTGATGTTAATGCCAATATAACAGCTTACAACAGCCATTTTTCACCTCTCTTACCCACCCATCCCTCACCTCTGGAGCACTCCTGCTGTAGAGTGTTCCTGGCTCGAGGCATGGGCTTTGTTTCTCTGGGCCAGCCTGGGCCAGCAGAGCTTTGGTCCCCCTGAAACATTCTTTTTCTCAGGACTAGTTCTGATGGGTGGGACACCCACTCCTTTATCCTGAGTGTCTGTTCCATTCCTTACTTCCACTGGGAAAAAAAAGTGAAGAAATGTCACCCCCCTTTCCCCTCTCCAGTGTAATTTTTTCTGCTGGCTAGAGCCAAAGTTGGAGCGTCTCAGGAATTAGGCTGTGTAGGATAACTCCCAGGTTTTTGGCTCTCCCCTGTCCTAGATGCACCCCAGACATGAGCTGTGTGTTCACCCCAAGGCTGTCAGGATGAGCAGGCAGCTCACCCAGGATGTCTCCAGGGCTGACCTTGTCCCCTGTGTGGATGTGCCTCTGTCGCCCCCCCAGCTGCACTGACCCTGCCTGCTTTCCCTGGAATGCTGCATGGCTCCATGCAAGACACACCAAGGAACCAAAAGCCCCCTAGAAATGGAACTGGATTTATGGAGTGACCTATTTTGAAGGGAATGGGATCTGCCAAGGGCCTCTTCTCAGGACACGTGAACATAAAGTGCCTGCGCCTCTGAGAACACAGAGAATTTCAGGCTGCATCTAAAATGGGAAACAGAAGAGTGAAACTCTCCCTACATTCCCAGATTCTAATCTTATTTAAATTCACACATATCTAGCATGCAGTAATGAAACTCCTTCAGATTTAAGGGAAATCAAGATCCAGCCAGTGTGATTAATCTTGTGAATAAAAAGGTTTGGGATTAGATATTCTTTCTGTGTGACACTTCAGCAATATGCTGTTATAAAAGGCACAGCAGGAGTTAGTCTTGAAGTGTCAGAATAGCTTCTTTAGTGACAAAGCATTTATACATGTAAATTTTCAAAGAAAGTTGGCAACCCTTTTGTGGGTTCAATTTGTACCTGTCACTCACTTGCAGATGCAAATTTGAGTTACTTGCAGCTCTAATTACAGAGCTTGATTGTCATCACAAATCAGGTAGTGAGATGTGAAACTACTGAGGTTTGTGCCATCATTTGTTGTTAAAACATGAATGCAAATGTTGCTATCAAAAAGCAAAGTCGGCCAGGGCTTTGCCCTGCTGATAAGTATGAATAGTACAAATAAGTGCAATATGGAAATAAAAGGAATTTAATCAGTGGGGGTGTGTGTGAATAACAAGGAGTGAGTGTGTGGTGAAATCAGGACAGAAAAAAAGGGAAAGAAAACAGAAATGAAAAGATTGTTTTGTCTGTTGCAGCAAAGTATGGCAAAATGAGAGATTTTTTTCATTTAAGTGTTTCTTAGACCCAGCTGCCTTTTGTACCTCCTAAATTTATCTTTTCTAAGGAATCTTAGTTCTTTTATTTTTCTGAGAGCTTTCTAATTTTCAAGTGAAAGAAGATTACTTTATGAAATTATTCATCAGATAACTATTGTGCTGTAACTTTCTTTTCTGTCATTACATTTATATATGCATATCTAGAGAGAGTTATAGTTCAATCTCAACATATAAGAATTTGATTTTTGTTCACAGAAAATGTTGAGGTGTGAAGATTGTTAATTATAACCCTTCATTAATTTCTTTTAAATTAAAAACTGGAGATAGATACAACATCTTAGTGTGCCTCAGCTAACATCTGCTAGACAGGGATAATTCAACACAAGTGTTGGGTTTTTTTTTTTAGTTGGAGAATCTGTTGCATAAAAATGATGGTAGAAATAACAAAGAATTGATTATTTTATACTTGGAACCAAAGGTAGGGTCTAAAAAGATGAGGTAATTTCACTTTACAGATTTTCAATGCTTAATTAAGAAATGGGCTAATGAAGAAGAAATAGCAGTAGCTGGTTGGGGGCACTTAGATAAATTTGAAGATAAATATGTAATATCACATTCCACAGCGTTGCAACCCTCCTGGTGAGTTTTTCCACAAGCATAATTTCAGCAGTCAGCCTCAGTCTTATCTCTTCCCCTTTCCATCAAACAGACACCTTACCTCAGAGAATAATTATTGCTGTGGTGATTTCTAAATTACTGGATCCATGGAGCCTACTTAACCTAATGTAAAAGGTCCTTTTTTCTTCCCCACTCTCCTCATTACCGAAGGAGAACATTTTGGCCCGAACAATGCCTGTATACATCAGCACTGATTTATTAAGTTTAGAGGATTTGCACTGTTGTTTTACAAAATGGTGTCAACTTGCAGCATGACTCTATTTGATGATGAATAGCTTTCCCAGGCCAAAGAGCTAATGACATCCAGAGCTTCCGTGCCTCCCACTCCTCTGTGGTCCGAAAGGCCACGGATAATTTCTGCCCAATCCAGCCCGTAAAGAGAGAATTTATAATCAGCTTTAATGTATTTGGGAGCTAAAGTACCTTAGTCCTTCATCAAAGGGAATGATAAAAACCAGAATTAATATGGCTGGATTTAATTATTTCTGAGTGCATAATTACTCTTTAGCTAACTGGACAGGAGGTGTGTTATTTCTCTTATTTTCAGCAAAGAAAGGCATTTGCAAGCACGCAGTAGTCACTATCAAGATCTAAAAATGCATCATGTTAGTGCCTTAGCACTGATTGCAATACAAACAGAATAAATATTTGAATAATAATTTAAATAATGCAAGAACTATTTTTAAATTAAATGAGTGTGGGCTTCGTTAGGAGTGCCTCCTGCACACGGAGTTTCTTTAGCTTTTGTAGCGAGACTATTCCTTGCCTTTAGGAAACATAAAATGCAGTAATCACTTTTTTTGCCTTTTTAAAGTGACTTAGGGGTCCAATTTCCCATTAGCATTAATGAGAGTTATGGGTATGCACCAACATGAGACTAAATGAGACTAAACCTTAGAGAGCCTTTTGGTAAGTAAATCATCTTTGCATCAGCATTTTGGAGGCTTTAGAATCCTCTTTTTCCCCCATTAGTTATGGTACCTGATTACTTTGTTGATATTTAATATTTATTACATAAACTTTAGCTAAAATTTAGGCTGGCACAGTAAGGCAGCATTATCTGTTTGAAGGTTTATGAGTTAAACACAGTAAAATCCTTTTTTTTTATAATGGATGCCCATTTTTGAAAGTGAAATGCTCAAAAAGTAAGATTAATTGGGCCTTCACAAAAGGTAAAGAGAAGGCTACAAAAGAACAACAGTGAGAAGTAACTGGGGACAAAAGCCTTCTGGCAATCATAGTTTTGTAAAAATATTCCTTTTTTTTTATTGTCTCATAGTCTATTATGTCTTAGTATTAATATTCTTAAAATTAGTTTCTGTTACCTGAAAAGAATATTAAAATGATGGAAGAACCCTAAAAAATCATATATTGAATGAGCAGTCAGTGATAAAGAAATAAACCTAGTTGAGGGATGCATTTAATTTACAAACTCATAAACTATCTGTAGAATATTAATTGAAAGCTGCAGAAAATATCTAAAAATTATACACCTACTAAGTAATTTTAGTTCAGATTTATTTTTACTAAAAGAGTCTGTTGCTGCTACATTTCGTAGGTTCTTGCCATAGGATTTTATTCTGTTTATCTGCTTGTGATTTCAGCGTGTTTTCCAGTGTGAGGACTCAAAACATCAATCTTTCTTTATGATCATCCCGACACAGCGAGGCTCTTAGTCAGAGTAATCAGTTATCTGGAGAATCAGAAGCAAAAGCCATTTCTTACTGATTTCAGAATGAGAGCTATTGCTGAAAGGGGTGGAATTCTAATCCAGAGCTTCTCTTAATACTGCTCTGATGACTTCAGAAAGTGTCTCCAGCATCTGCAGATGAAACAGGCAGCACAGATCATAGCAGAGCTCTGCCTCCTCTCGGAGCACTCCAGGCTGAGCCCCTTGATGTTGCCCTTTCAGACAGCTCTGTGCACACTGGGTCTTGAGCTGGTGCTTCTTTTAGGGATTGCCCAGCAATTAAAAAAAATATAAATGAAGCTTCACAGCACCCCTGTGTGTTTAGATAAAATAGAAGGAGGTTCATGCCCGCTACGTGAGGGCCAAACTATGCTTTGGTTTCTTGGACTCAGAGCATTATAGTGCCAGGAAGCAGGAAATCTCTCTGAAGGTGTAATGAATGTTGTCCATTATATTTGGAGTGAACTTGTGGGAGAAATAATCTCTTCCTCTGTTTCTCAGGCACTGTGAGTGGTGCCTGGTGGCTGTGCCACGTGTCTCCACAGGGATGAGTCCTCCCGCTCGGGGGACGTGGCGAGCAGAGCCCTTGCATTGTGAGACAGATCCACGGCTGTATTGAAAAACATGTTTAATTTATGGCAACTTAAAAATAGGTCAGCCCCTCTGCAAAAAAGAATTGTCAAGCACTGGAACAGGCTGCCCAGGGAGCTGGTTGAGTCACCATCCCTGGAGGTGTTTAAAAGATGTGTGAGTGTGGCTCCTGGGGACATGGCTTAGTGGGTCGCCTTGGCAGTGCTGGGTTAATGCCTGGGCTCGATCTTAAGGGTCTTTTCCAACCTAAAAATTTCTATAATTTTAAAGAAGATGGTCTAAATTTTTAAAAAATATTTTTCAGAGAACCTCAGAACTATGTAAACATGAAAATTATCCAGGTTATTTTTAAAGCTAGCCCCAGTCATGCTTTGCCACAATCAGAAATGGCATGAGACCAGACATTTACATTGAGATGGTTGATGCACTTTGTAATTGAAGTAGAGATCTAGAACCGTGATCTACACAAAATACCAAAGGCCAACTATTAAAAAAAAATGTAACATACATTGTCCTGGTTTCATCTGGAAAATAATACCCATCTCTATGCAAGTTATTTGGAGAAATGTGTTGTTTGCCCTTCCAGATGCCTCCTTGTCCCTTTCTGGTGACTTTTAAAATTTAAAATACAAGAAGCTATTAAGAACATATGTGTGTGTATATATAAATATATATAGCCTTGCCTGTGTCTGGATCTCCATTCTTAAGTACACAGCTCTTACCATTCTTAAATTCACTCTTCCTGTTCTCTATGCTGAAAACCCATCATGAAATTATTGTCATTCTTTGCATAGAGTTTTTATTTTTCTGATTTTAGAAGTAAAGTTTTTACAGTATGAAAATGCTGGCCAGAGAGATATTTGAATGTGTATGTTTGGATCAGGGCATATTATCCACATACCAAATACTGCAAAGATTATGTCCAGGGCTTGTAGTAGGAACAACTCATCACCAAGACTACCACTGAACAGAGTGATTGTTACAGGTGTGATTATAAAAATGTTTGTGTTTTATATAGGATGTATAATTCCAGTGTTCTGTATTTAGAATGAGTTAAAAACTATACTCCTGACTGATGCAGGAATTAAGGTATTGAGCTTTGGTTTTCAATAATACGGTCCAGTTCCTACATTCACACTTAAAGTCTCATGGTACTCCATGGTTTTTTTTCTGTTTCTTAAATCCATGCACCTGATAAAAACATTTTATGATTTTTTTAAAAAGTGCATCACTCAAATACATGGTATTTTGCCTATATATGACAAGTTTAATGCTGAATAACTAATGTCCTGTAAAATAACAGAGAGCTTTTTAAATACAAATATTTTAATACTCCACAGTGCTTAGACTTAATGCATGTCTCTTGCCTACATCTGCAAATATCAACACATACTGTTCATCTCTTTTTTTGTTGTTGTTTTTGTCTATTGCTATTTTATGCATGAGGAAGTTCTTGTTTTCTACTCTGTGCTTGGCTGGCTTTTTCTTTTTTTGTTACTTAGCCCTGTGTTCGTACTGATTGCTTTTTCGCATGCAAATTGCAGAATGTCATGGAAATGAGAGAGCTCTGAAAAAAAAGGAAAGATAATGCTGGGTTCCAACTGTCTTTTGTTTGTGCGTAAGTGTGTAAAATATATGACATGGAAATATTTTCAGAGTGGCCTTTGACTTTCCTTCTGGTGTATATTTCTATTGCTCAGTAAAGGAGTGGGCATTTTTCCCATTGGAAAAGATGATAAATCTATAAATACTTGCTAATAATACAGGTGTTGGGCATAAAGGAATTTTGTCTTGTCATCCTTTTATGGAGATAAGGAATTATGAACCTGGATGCCTTGCCCAAGCTAAAATTTCAATTCGATACAACTTTCTGCAAGAAACTCTGGCCCCATTGAAATCAATGGCAAAAGTCATTGTCTTCAGTTGGTCTAGGATTTCACTCTTGTTTCTGGTTTACATATAGATTTTCATGTTTCTTTACCAATATCTCAGCAGGTAGTCAAAGGTTTCAAGGGTATCTACAGTTCTATTTAAAAGAGAATGTGATGAATGTGTCGAAAACCCCCCAAAATTAAACATGTGCTTATCTTTATATAAAGCATGGGCTCAAAAGGTTGAATTTAGAAATGTGAATTAGCATTTGACAGAAAATCTTGTTTTAACCAACTGCCAAGACTTTTATTAACCACCTTATTGCATCAAATGCAAGAGGTAATTTGGCAGTTCTTGTCTCCACTATTCCTAATAACAGCAACAGGAAAAGAAACAATTAAATGAAGTGGATAAATACAGTCTATGGCGGGGTATGCTTTTAGTAAACAAGCTTTGATTCTTCATTTAAAAACAATAAAGCACTGGGCACTCTCTGGTTCTTGTGCTAGATGTTTCTACTAGCCATACCCGCTAGGGAAGGTTTTGCTGTAATGTTTGAAAAACTTAATGAAAAATGGGTTGTTATGAACTAAGATTTCCCTCCCTGCAAATGTTTTTCTTGGAACGTCCGTGGGAATATAATATTCACTGTTTTTTTCCTCAGTCTTGTATATTCTTGAATTGTCTTTTTTCCTCCATTTTCTCCGTTCTTAATCCTAGGTCCCCTTACAAAGAAACAGACAGATGATTTAGGTGATAATGACGGTGCTGAAGATGAAGGTATTTTTTGCCGCCAAACTGATTTGCATGACAAGGATCCCTGAAAATCTTTTTTCTCCCCTCTTTTTTTGACTTCTTGTCTTCTTTTGAAGAGTTTTTTTGTTTTTTTAATTCCCATTTTTGATGTGTTTTGTCTTCTTGCTTGTTGTTATACATATATATTTTTAATTTTTTAAAAGAAAGAATGTTGTTAAGTTCTACGTTTTGATACAAAACAGTAACAATATTTAAAAAGGAGGGGTTTTGTTTTCTTGAAATGGACTTTTGATATGTTGCATCCCACCTTTTGACTGAATTTTGTCCATACTATTTAAACTAACACTCTTTTAAAGTTTCTCTGTACACCTTTTTGCATGTTTTCTAACCCTATGTATTTCACCAAGTACAACGATGTTCCTTTTTTTTTTCACTGACTGATCTCAGTTTGATAAACATAGAAAATGTTGTGTTTATAAAAGGAAAAATTCAGAAAATTCTTTAAAAGTGTCTCTTAAGCAACTGAATTTCCCCAAATGCCAACCCATCTGCATTTATGCTGCCATGAAAAAAATATAAATAAATTAAAAGCTACCCCACCTCCCTCCAGAAGGGAGGCAGCATTGCCTGTTGGTGAAGCTCCGTGGTGCTATACTCAAATTAAAGGAACCTGATCTCTTCTGTTTTCTGCAAGCATATACAAAGATGCTGATCTGCTTGAGCTGACCGTTAGAAAACCCTATTACCAAGTAAAATCAAAAGTTTGAAATGTCAAGCATATTATTCTGTTCATAAATTATGTCTGTTGATCGTGAAGCTATGCAGATTTGATATTTTTTCAGGGCTATGAAAATGGTAACAAGGGGCTCTTTTCCTGAGCACTCTCATCCCTTCAAGAAGATGTGCTTCAGAGTTCTGAATCTTAAAAACAGACTTTGTATGGTTGATGGTCAATGAGTAAAACAAATTAAGTAAAACAAATTACCATACAGGGCTGGTAGAGTTGCTGCTTGCTTCTCTCTTAATATTTGGAGTGGCAGGGGGAAGTCAGCCAGATACTGAGGTGAAACTTAACTTGTAGACCGAAAGGCTCTTAATTAAGAAGTTTTTCATCACACTGAACAACTACTTAACTTTAACAGAAGCATACAGTCTTTTCAGAAAAGATTAAGGAAGGCAAATTTGAGCATTTAACTTCCTACCCAATAATTGAACAGAGATTTTGTCACAATTTTATGACTGATTTTTGATCCTCTACTGGATCTGTATGTTAAGCATATGAATGAAAGCCCACCAGCTGGGCCAAAATTTGCAAGATTTGATGATTTTGATAAATTGAAAATCTCCTTTGAAAGGTCTCCTGTGGTGATTTAAGCCAGCAGGCAGCTTAACAGCACAGAGCCAGTCACTTACTCCTCCCTGGGGGAGAGAACTGGGGAAGGAAATCTAAAAATGAAATTATTAATTGAGATAAAGACAGTTTAATATGACAGAAATGAAATGAAACAATAGCAATAATCGTGATAAAAAAATGAGAACGTGCCAAACATGTGGAGCACAGAGCAATTGCTCACGGCCCCTGGCTGATGCTCAGCAGCTCCTGAGCAGTGACCTCCAGCCAGCTCCCCCGCAGGTTCTGTGCTGAGCATGCTGCCAGAGGATAGGGAATATCTGGAATATCCCTGTGGCCTTCTGGGCTCAGCTGTCCTGGCTCTGTGCCCTCCTAACCTCTCCTGCCCCACCAGGCGTGCTGGGGGGGTGAGGAGCTGAATAGTCCTTGCCTTAGTGTGAGCACTGCTCAGCAACAACTAAAAAAATCAGTGTGTTCTCAACATTATTCTCACCTAAAGTGCACAAATTAACTCTATCCCAGCTGAAATCAGGCCACGTGTTATTCAGAGCTAATTATGACTATTCAGATCCTCCTAACTTTACAAAGTCAGGAATTTTTACATGAGTCCATGAGAGAATATTGCAAGGGACATTCTTATGAAAGCTTGAAGATCTGTGATAGTGAATTAGCCATTGCAAAAATTACTCTGTCTTGTTTTAACAATATGTTTTAAGAAACCATTTGAAATTTGGGCTATTCACCCAGTGGGCCTTAATAGCTCTCCTCAATTGCTGTATAATTGCCAAAACAGATGTTAATGATATCAGGTTTGTTGAGTCCTTCTCTGCTTAGACAAACTTAAAAGAGACTCCTCAGTTTACTGAAATTCAGCAGAGAGTGGTTGCTGTCAGAAAATGCTTTAGTATGTAGGCTCAGAGGAGGGATCTCAGTCTGCTGAGAACAAGTGTCCATGTCAGGGAAAACCTGTCTCCCTCTCTGACAATTGCAGCAGAGAGAAGAAGGGCTGGAAGAACACAGCAGTCAAACTAGAGGGGAAGAAGCACATTTACAACACTAATAAATCTCTGTAATTTATAGGACTGGGATTAATTTTCTCTGGCGTACAAGTGACAGTTTTGTTCTCCTTTCTGTGCCAATAGAAGAGTGCAGGCAGTAATTAGAGTTTTACTGCTTCCGAGAGGCACAGAGAGACAGGGAAAATTTAAATTTTTATGATCACTAGACACTCAAGACTGCTGGGATGTCTGCTGGGTTGATAGAAACCCTGTCTGCTGAGACCCTGCATTTCCCAGAGGAGGAGCAGGATCAGATGTCCTGCATTTTTGTGAACCTGCTCTTCTGTATTGAAACTCTAGCACTTGTTGCATGTGAAGAACTGAAGAGTTCACAAACTTAGTCATATATGTTGGGTATGGGTAGCAGGAAAGACAGAGGCCAAGCAGAAGTTCACCTTAGCTGGATTGTTTTCTGCTAACCTGTCCTTCAAAGCCTTCACTTTCTGTAGTCTGGTAGATTTCAGGCAGTGTAAAATCCTTCAAACACATAGCTGTGGAAAAAAAAAAAAATAAATAAATGCTAAACTGAATGAATAATGAAATTGGAGCATTAGGGAGACTGGGCTGTACGTGGTGCAAAACAACTGTTATCAGATATCCGTAGAGCCCATGTTATATAAACAATGCCCAGTGAGTTCTAAAATGCCCAGGATGGTCTCTACATCAAAAAATCCAGAGATCTCTTGTCTATTTGTATAGATTTATTGTATTATATCTTTCTGAAGAAAGATCTTCCATAGCAGCTTCTCATAGCAAACATCTGGAGAGCATTTTGTGTTGTGCCACTCAAATATGTGAGTTTGATTAGAAGATTTCATTTTAAAACCCTGTTCAGTAATCCCACTCCCATCAGCTGCTGCATGCCACTGCCACAGAATTGTGGTCCAAACCTTGCCAGCACAAGCACTGGAGTCAGTAATCAAATTTGGATCTCTGGTATGTGCTGCAACCAGTAGACCAGGCTTAATTAGATCATTTTTCATTTTTGTTTTCAAAAGACCCAAAGGCAGTAGTGCACATTACCAGCTAATGATCTGCAAATTTGTTGCTTAAAAAATGAAGGTGTTTACAGATTCTATGAGTGTGAAAAGTTAGAAATAATATAAATGCCTTTTTTCCCCAGTCTGGATGCATTATTCTTTCTGTTTAACCCTTCCATTCCTATACTTCTATTGCTTACCTGTTCTCAGTAAATATTGAATGACTTGAGCAGGCACCAAAAACAAGAGTGGCAAAAGCACTTGGAACCAGTGAGCACTGGGGCTTTCTCTCTTTATTGCAGTGGTGGATTTGCCCATTTGCTGACCTGCAGGTATGCAATATCTAGTGTAGATGCAAGATTTGCCTTCAAATTGCTCAGCAGTTAGACAAAGTCTACCTTCTCCAGTCTGGAAACAAGGCTTAGTTTTAAAAGGTAAAATATTTAAATATTATTAAAAATAAGATGATTATTATGATGATATTTAATAATAATAATCTTGTTAAATCTTTTTAGTCTTAATTTTGGTCAGGTAATAATTTAATTTGGCTATAGCAGAAGTCACTCTTTTGCACCCTTAGTGCACAAGATCCACTAAAATCCTGAGCATGACTTAAAACATGGCAACACAAATCATTGCCCGGCCAATGTACTCTGGGATCAGAGCTGGACGTGTAAGTAGTTAGTGTTGTGTGAAATACCCACGAAGGATTGCTCACAAATGAATTCCCATCCACTGCTCTATCACACACACATTGCCTGGCACATCGATCTGTCAATCTTCAATCCTTATTTAGTCCCCAGTGCTGTTTGAGCATCTCTCAGACTTTAAGGTATTCAGCCTCACAGCGTCCCTGTGCAGCACAGGAATGCTGCTGTGCTGTTTTTAGCAGGGAAGAGTACAGATGCTCTGTCTGAGGAATGCAGACACCATGTCTGTGGCTCAGAGTACATGCCTCAGAAGTGGGGTCTGCACTGCAGTTGATAGATGCTTCTGCTCTTCCCTCCTCCCTCCCAATTTCTCCTGTGGAAAAGGAGACAGATTAGGAACAGATGTTGCTGTTTGCTCACAGGCTGTAACTGTGATGATTCTGATCATTTAGTCTGGTGCTCTCTCTTGTATGGGCTATTGGACTTCATTGACAGAAGGAAGTTCTTGGTCCGGAGCGTGTTTTAAATCAAAAAAGCCAAAAATCCACTCAAATTTTAAGTTGCTAATGATGCAGAATTCATCTGCAAATCCCTTCTTATGCTTAACAGGCTGCAGTGGCACTGGTGCGAGGGAGCTCATTGCAGAGCTGGGGCTCTCCAAGAGCCCCAATCACCCCATTGGTACTGAAATACACTGGGGTGCCAAGTTTGGCATTTCACCTGTCTTCAGCTGTCATGGTAAGAAAGAGGGGAGCAAAACTCTTTCTGTCTGTGCTGGTTGCACGTTTTCAGATTTGGGAGATCAGCAAAAAGCAGAACATATTTGTCTGCCCTGCGAAGCAACCACATGCTCCAGCCTTAATTATAGCCTGTAAAGAGAGCCAGCCAGGCTGGGGCAGCACAGACCTGACCACTTTGGGTGAGCCTGTTGATTGATGCACTGTAGACAAATCCATGATTCCTGTTCCTCCTGTCACCCATTCATGTTAGCTCCATGATCTCCTCTCCAAAGTACAGCTCCTGATGCCACTTGCACATTAAATTGTGCTGATTATATTTTTCCCTCTACACACAGACACTCAGTTCAAATTGTGTCAAATTTTTGTGGTGATGTTATTAATACTTGAAAACACGCATGATAAAATTCTGACAGACCTTTAATTTAAGTACCTCTTTAGGGCTTCATTTGACTTTCAGCACTGCCAAGCATTGCTTGTACAGTGAAGAGTCTGTCAGCTTTTGCATTTCTAACCATCATCCTTTAATAATTTAAAATGACTGCCTACCTGGCTATTGAGGTCCTACTCTAATGGGAATCTGCTCCAGATGTTTACCTGTAAAAGCTTTGGCCTTTTTCATGCTGGAATAACATTCATATAGTCCTCCATCAGGATCTCAAATAATTTTCAGGTAAAGGTAGTTAAGGGTTTGAGAGTGCACAAAATGATCCCCTGGTTTGACAGACAGGAAAACAAACAAAAAGAGAGAATTCTATTTTCCTGCAGCCTGATGGATGCAGGCTGTATTTTTAAATAGAAAACATATCTGAAACTCCTTACAAAAGCCCAATAGTTACTTTAATAGTCTCAGGACATCTAGTTTTATATCTCATTTTAAAAACGTGGCATTAATGGATGTTTACATATTAGGACTAAGTGCATTAGTTTATTAAATGGTAATGCATCTATAAGGGATCTGATGGATTTGAACTGAAAGGCCAAATGCTGTTAAAAGGCTTTAAAATGATTTAGAGTAGCAATGATTGGTACCATGCTCTACTTAAATATTTTCTGCAGAGGTTATGGAAGAGTTACACACACATGCACGTATCCACATAACATCCTTTGGAGGGCACACGCAGGTTTTGCACTAACCAATCTAAAAGTTTTCCACTGTTCTAGTGCTGTTTCATGTTCAAACCCCAAGATTTACTTACCAATCTGCATCAAGCTGCCACAACTTTTTATCCCATCTAGAAAAGCAATGCTTGTGACATCGGTGCTAAACTAATTATCTTTTTGTGTGAAGTTGTCTCCAGGTAGGCTTTTTTCCTTTCCCATTTTGGTTGTTCCCTGCAAATTGTGCCTGTTAAGTCACGTGGCCAATTCACAGAAGTTTGAATGACTGAATCTATAATTATGTTTTGTTATATATGACAATTGTGACTGATATTCACAGTCAGACCTGGTTCCCTGTTGTGTAATGTAACAAACATAGAATGAAAGTCAGCCCTATTCCTGAATTGTCTGTAACATAATTAAGATGAGACATAAAAAGTAGATGCAACAAACATTAGAAAGGTACAGAAGAGAAGTGATAATAGAAATAATTACAAGAAAGCTAATGTATATGTAATATTAATTCTCTGCTGTACAGTAAGATCTACTTAGATGTTTTATGAACTAGCAATTTAAAGCCAAACAAATCACAGCACTCAAAAATGATCTTCTGTGTGACTGAAACCAGAAGTGAGTTGAATTTGAGAAGGATTTTAACAGTGTTATACTTGCATATGTCTTTGAAAAGATGAATGTGTCCATTTTTAATTAAAGCAACACTTAATAAAAAGCTGCAAAAGTGCAGGACACAACTAAATTAAATCAGTCTATAAATCTACCCTTGGCAGAAATGCCACATTTACACCTAAAGTCTTCAGGTTCATAATGAGCTACAAACACAACTATTAATCTGCATCCATGAATAACTATTAATCTGCATATGAAAGTGTAACTACAGTGTCCTCCAGCACATGTATAAAAAGGAGTGACAGCAGCCTGTAGGAAAAAATGAAAGATATATCATTTATGGTCAGATTTTGAAAAGTACCTGAGTACTAAAAATGTCAATTATTTACTTCATTGAGTTGGACACTTCAATAATCACTTTTGAAAAGTGCATCTTTCTTCCACTTTTGTACCAATACACAAAAGTTCTCCTCACAGTGTATTATCTTAACTCTTCCTTCAGTGTAGTTTTAAAGGAAGAGAGTTTTCATGGAGGAACATTTTATGGTAGGAATCAATTCTTGATTACAGTGTGATTCATAATTTAATAACCTCAGTGCTAATAACATATGTACTTAAACAACACTCTCCCAGCTGAACACTTTCACCTTTCAAATATTCCTGGCTGTAGACAGCAATTGATATGAAACCTCTGACCAAATGCAGTGATCTTTCTTTTTCCCATGAAGAGCTCCAGAGCTTTGTCTAATCCATAGCCCAAAGTCCCACCAGCCTCAGCTGAATGCTGCAGACCCTGACTGGTGGCTCCAGCTCTAGGTCACTGCCCAAGACACTCAGATGCACAGTTTTCTTTTCGTAGGAGGGATTCCTCTTCAGGCTGATGACTTTGACAAAGCAGCATGAGGAAAATTCATTCTGCATGTCATTTGCTCTGACATGGCACAGAGAACTGGCTGAGAACTGGCCTTGCCTTATCTGTCTGATCTGTCATCTTTACAAGGATATTAGTAGTAGAGAATAACAGTATTGGAGAGATAGAAATTGCTCAGAGAATAACTTCCTTATATATGAGATTTTATTCATGAATATGTGCTTCCTTTCTCAGATAAAGGACAGCCATTCTTTTCTAAATATTCCAATATTATTTTCCAGATATACAGGCCAGTGTTACCAACATTTCATTGCTGTTCGCAGTTGGTGCTCTGTAATTCTATGTAATTTTAATTAAAGAGGAATTCTGAGATGGTCTCCCCCTGTGTTACCATCAAGCATACAATTAACTGTGTACAGTTTCTGCTGGGAACAGTCACACAGTGATTTCAAATTAATAATTTATTATTGCTTCCATATTTGTATCAAAAAAAAAAAAAGGCAGCATAGACTAAGAACAAAGCATCTACTGAAAACAGTATATGAATTTGGAAAGACTTTTTCCTCAGTGTAGATTTTAAACCTGAGAAGCTCATAACTCCATCCTATGGACAGTGAAGATAAATAATCTCTTACACTCTGAAAGTTGCATGTTGGAAAGCCCTCGCTAAAGGCTCAATCAAGGAGAGCAATATAAGCAATTTCATGCACAACCTTTCATCATCTTTTTGGTCTTGAATAGCTGATTGTTCTACTACTTCCAATATTGAAAATCCAATTTCTGATCTTGACTGCTCTGGCATTTTCTTCAAATCAGAATCAATATCAAAATAATAGTAGCAGTTGGCTTTTTATCAACAGAAACATCTGTGCTGATGTTTTTAAATGAATTCCAAACTCAGAGTTTTAATGTAACTGCCCCCACCCACTCCTCACAGCCCTTCAGTTCTGCAGGGAGCTCCCTTGAAAGCTTCATAACCAAGATCCTTCCAAATCAAAGGAATAAACAATACATCTGAGGTTCCTTCAAACCCTGAAGGAAGCAATCAGAGAAGTCACTTGAATACTGTCATAATGACAAAAAAAAAGTGGTTTTGAATCAGAATATTCAGAACAGTTCCTCACTGGGAAATTTTCCTGTGCTCTCTTGCTTTTGTCTTTCTTGATTTTGAGAGACTATTATGGCATGTTATGATTTGGGTGGTAGAAGAGGCTCAATCACCCAGTAAATCAGAAAAAAAATGCAATTTAATCAGATATAAGAGTTTAAATTTACACCAACGTTGATTTATTTCCTGTCCAACAGAAAACCCTCCAACTTTCAAAAACATATCAGCCCATACTAAGTGTTTTGAATTGGTACTCAGGAACAATTCTCCTCCAGAGGAGTGGCACTGTTCATATATTCAAAATTTTATTCGGAGTAGATGCATCCATTTGCAAATGGGACTGTTTGGGGGTGGAGGGATACCTAAATCAGAACTCAAAACAGTATGACAATATCTAATTTTGTTGTCGGAGAGAATGGCAGAGCTTCTAACATTTTAAAACTGTTCCCTGCCTTTGATGTCACTTTTGAGAATCTTGCAATTGTTTTGAATGCACGGTGGGGATTTTTCAGTATTGTTCCAGGCAGTTATTTTTTCAAATACTCAGTTATTTTCATGATTTAGGAAACTAAGAGGTACCAATGGACCTTAACCTTCAGGCTACCCAAGTTATCAATAATCTTAATTCAAGGTCTAAGTGTTAAACAACTTTTTGAACTCAAACTTCAGAGCCATCCAAAGACAGCTGTTTGTACACCCCTTTTACAAATTAGTGGACTGGAAGAAATCAACACTTTTATGTGCAAGCAGGAATCTTGTTTATCTTAATATGCTGCATTTCCCTTAGCTGAGTGAACAGAAAGTTGCACTGAGCTTTCAGAAGGGTTCAGCCAAAATGAGTTCACTCTAATGATAGTAGACATTAAATAGAAGACATCCAAAATTCAGCAGGGTGAGAATCAGAGCAATGCCTCTGATTTCCTGTCATTTGAGCAAATGTGTTACCATTTTCAGGTCCTTTCTGCTGTTCAGAGTGTTTCAAAAATAGGAGTTTCAGTTTCGAGCAAACCACAAAGAAACACTTGTGCCCACCTGCCCATTTCCTTATGTAAAAGATGTTGCTTGAGAAACACTTCGAGAAAAAAAAATAACCTCACTAAAAAAAAAAAAAAAAAAAAATTAAAAAAATTTTTAAAAATTGCATGTATCTCCTTTGGTGCTTTCTTGAGATAAAATGTGTCTTAATATTTTTTCCAGACATTCGGGACAGTGGGGGACCTAAGCCTGTGATGGTGTATATTCACGGAGGGTCCTACATGGAAGGCACTGGAAATTTATATGATGGCAGTGTTCTAGCAAGTTATGGGAATGTGATAGTCATCACAGTCAACTATCGCCTTGGGGTGCTTGGTAAGAAGCTTTCAGCTTTCCACTAATCCCTGCTATCTGCAATGCAATTCATATTATGTGTGAGAATGTACTTAAAAAAAAAAAAAGGCAGAAGAGCGACAACAAGTATTTTTAAATTTTCTTTGTCAAATAGAAGGTTTGTATTCTGGGGATGAGATATAAAGATATTGCAGGTATTTTCTGGAAGAGCCTGCTGTCATGCTGCATGAAACAGGTATTCCCATTGCTGAGCTGTCCAGGCAGAAGAGTTTTTCTTTTTTTTATTAGTTTTTTTTTTCTTTTTTGTTGTTGTTGTTGTTGTTGTGTTTCTGTGAATAAAACTGATGCTTTAATTCACAGACAGGTAAATTAATTTTTTAAAAAATCTTTTAAGCCATAGAAGGTAGGGTTTGTTATTGGAATGAAAGAGACCAACTTTTAAGTACCACGATTTTTTCATGCTTTGAAGAAGTGTTATGAAGTGTGTTATGAAAATGTCTTTATACTTGTTTGATTTGAGCTTCATTGTGGTTTTGAGAAGTGGTGTGGGTGTCATTCAAGCACCTCCAGTATTTCTTTTCCAGATAACGAATTAGAGAACGAAAGGGTTGCCTTTGATTGTTTCAAATACATTCAATACAAGGTGCTTGTGCTGTTGGTTGAGGTGTGTGGTCTCCCTCTGGTACATTGTATTTATGCAAAAAATAATTACTCTGCTGTTTCCTCAGAGTAGTCACATGCATGATAAAGTCCACCAGCTCTTGAGACAATAGGATTGTTAGGAGGTTTTTTCTGCATATTCTACCAAAATATTGCATGCTAAGGCTCCTGAAAGTAGGAGTTGTGTCCTGGGATATACCAGAGATCAGAAGGGGAACCTCAGAATACTCACATTGGTGTAAGGTTTGCCCTGTAACATCTGAAAGGGTGTGACAGGGCAAGAGTCATTCACAGCAGAGAATTTATCCTGAAGTCCAGTCAATTTTATTTTCAAATGTCTGCTACTCTGCTTTACTTTTGGGTTGTTGGTTTTTGTTTGTCATTGCTCTGTTCTTGGGGGTTTGAATTTGGTTAGTACAGCCCCAAGAGCATTGGTTCTGCTTTGATCATCTGGGTAATTGTCTTCCAAAAGTTCCATTTTTGTTAAAAGTTTGATGTCCTAATTTCATGGGGAGGGAATGGATTTTGACTTCAGATTTTGAAATTTATTGTACTGTGATTGTGTTTCACAAGGGACTGAATAACTTCCAGAGAGATCGTAACTATTATTGTCTGGATTTATTTCCTTGGTACTGGAGGTTTCGTTTGTGATGTTGCACTATAAGTAAGGAAATTCTGGTATTTTGGATGGTTTTCTTCCTCCTGTTTTCCAATGATGTGATGACTTCAAGCCCTGGACACATATTAGTAGAGCAGTTAATAATCCATTACCTGTGCCTCTAATCAACATTTCAGCTTGACACCAGTGCCTGTCTTTGATGTCTCAAACAACATTTCTCTGTATTATCTGCACGTATAAAAGAAAGCATCTGAAAAGGCTGGTTATTTTTGTATATTATTTAGTCTGATTCCTAAGCCATTAGTAATTGCAGTGTTTAAAAGGGCTGGTTGCTTGAAAGATGAAAAATTAATACACCTTTGGTGATGATAATGATTTTTCCACTTGTAAATTAACACTGATCCCTGAGGTAACCCACAGCTAACATCTCACTGAGCTTAGGAGGATTTCGGTTTTGTTCATGTCTTTGTGATTCTTTGGGCTTCATGGTCTTTAATGAGTTTCAAGGGTCAAAGAGCTGATTTTATTTTAAGTGGGACCTATGACAGTAAAACCTTTAAAATTCACAGCAGAATCCAGTGATTGCTATGAATACTTGGTATGACTTTCTGCAAACCCTGTAAAAGGTTTGCAGTGTTTTTTAGTAAAACCAATGCTGTTTATGCAGAAGTCATACACATTTTTTTTTTGGTGCAATGCCTATGTGTCATGTATTCAATACATAATGGTGATGTATGATTAAAGAGGCAGTGGATAAACAGAGCAACAATCAGAAAAGAAAATTTGAGCAGTTTAATTTTTTCCTGCTTTTCCTTGTTTTCTAATCTACAGATTAGTCAGAGTAGGACTGTGCATAATCATAGCAGATATCAGCTTTTAACTTTGATATTTTGAAACTCTTGTTCCTCCTTGTTCCAGCAGAATGTTACCCTTTGCAGTCACATTAAGATATGGATTTACAAAAGCATATGGAACAAATTCTCAGCTTCCCTAACCTGATCATGTCCCACAGGGTGAGAGGTCCAGCCCCACTGACTGGTGCCTGTGGGATACTTGGATATCACTTCACCATTGTGTAAAATGCCTGGTTCTACAGGCAGATGGAAAATTTAAGGAATTATTAGTCACATGAGAAGATGTAGGGATGAAATAAGGTCTGTCTTCTCCCTTTCACGTGACCTTTATTGGTCTGGTTTCTCATATCAGATTTTGGGGATATCTGTCTTTAATGATCTCTGTGAGTTGTCTGCTGTCATTTCACCAAGATGTTGACTTTTCTTAAATAAATAAACTGATTAATCATTATCATTCAATTAATGTTTAGAGCTGAAATATAACATTTTCTTCCAGACCAATTGTGGTGGGATTGGGGATGTATTTTGGTATTAGTTCCTCACAGTACTGCTATTAAGTCCACAATAGACATCTTTCAATGCAGTTCAGATTATTTTCCTGTTTATTCTGAGTTGAAAGATCTTTTGTTTTATGGACTAATCTCCTTGAAGAGCTGCGTTTCTTGGAGATGCAAGATTTAGTTCTAAATAAAATGTTAGAAAATGCTTAAATGTGAAATCCATTTGGTGAAGAAAACAATAATAAAAATTAAAGAACAATGGAGCAGTGCATCTAAAATAAAAATAAAAACAAAAATCCAAAACAAAACAACAAAACACACGAACCAAACAATCCAACAAAAACCCAAGGCCGTGGTGAGTTCCCTGTCCCAATTTTGTCTTTGAAACAAGTCTGAGAATGAAAGTCTGTTAGAAGCTGTCCTTAGATAAAGATGATGGAAAAGAGAACTGTTTGCCCTGGGAAATTGGGGAGAACTGAATAAGAAGCCATTGGAAACACACTATGTCTTCTTTAGATTCTTTCTGAATGCAAGTCTTGTGCAAGCAATTTCACCAAGAAGGAATAGTGCAGAAGCACTCTAATAGCCTTGAAGGATAGTGCAGATATATTTTTATGGCTTCTTTTTGAGAAAGGACAGATATGAAGACAAGTTTGGATTTTAAACTCAGCTGATGGGAGATGTCAAATGTTTACTCAATATATATCCACCTAGTAAAATGCAGGAGCATTTCATTTAATTTTCATTAAGAAAATGGAAAAGATTTATAAAAGGAGTCTATTCAACATCCAGAAAAGATCATGATGGACAGATTTAATACTGCCAGTGCTGTTTTCTGTGTTCTTTCTTATGAAAGGTTTATTTAGAGAAGGAGAATGCTTTGGGTCACCATTGGCTACTACTGCTTTCAATTTCAATAGTGGAGAGAAATGAGAGAGCTGGTTTATGCTAACTGTGAATTTGTTTTTTCATTTTATTAATTTATACTCTTTGCTCTTCGTTATCTTTAAGCCACAGGACTTTAATAGAACTTTAATAGAAAAAAAGCATTTGCATTGAATTTTACAAACTGTACAGGGGGAAGGAATAATGACTTAGAGAAATCTCTAGTTTGAGCACTGCTTTAGATTTCCCATTTTTTCCTCATTAAGAGGCAGTGGTTGTCCCTACAGAAACAGTAAATTTTTATTCCAAGGGTCTGGGTCAAAGGTGGTAATAAATAAAAAGGCAAAATGGTCTGTATTTTGTATTTTCTGCTAGGCATTCTGATAATGTCTGCCTTGGGAAGGCAAACATCCTAAACTTTTAGACCAAAATTCATGGCAAAATGGAAGCATACCCCTGAGTGAGATTGACCTCGTTATGGCTTCTTTAATTATATGAAATTTTCCCTTTTGAGGAGAGTATAGGAACCATTATTGCCATTTAGTCTTGCATTTCTACTGGCACTCTCTAGTTTGAGAATATTATCTGAGATTACTGAACAGAAAACACTTATCCAGGTGTTCTACCACTTCAATTTTTTTTTTCAGTTGGTACTTTTAATGCTGCAAGTAAAATCACTGCAGCAGACTGAAAGCTCTGATAACATTACTCAGTACATTATTTCCCAGATAACTGCACTGAAATCAATGGGGCTCTTCAGTGCAGGGCAGCCCCTTGTGACAGAGCCTGGTTGCCCATAATTTGAGGTGATGTGATGAGGAATGAGGGTGCTGGAAAGGTGTTTGCTCCTCTTGCACGGAACTGCTTCTGAGAAGAGCTGTTCTTGGAAGTCTGATGTGTTTTCCAGCCCAAAATCCCATTTTTCAGTAGTGTGTTGTGCGAGCCAGCTGTTCTGGGCTGCAGATTCCTGCCAAATAAAACACACATTAGTGACAGAAAATGGAACAAAACAAAAAATACTGTCACAAAAGCCCTTTCTTAACTTCTTTAGTGACTGCTGGAGCTTTATGGGTACTTTAGTGACAGAGGATGAGTCTTATTATGCCATTACCTGTTTTGTTGCTGTATGTCTGGACACATTAGGAAAACACCTCAGGTTTGAACAGGCATTTGCTGAATGATGCCAAACCTTCAATCTTTTACTGGCCAAAGAGGTACATGAAAAACAAGGACACAACCCTGCAGTAAGTGCTGGGTAACCAGTGCCAAGCCCAGAATTTGTGCCCTCATCCATCCTGCTCTCAGCCAGGAGCTGCACATTCCCAACAGGCCAAAAAAATAAAGCACGAGCTTTCCTTTATGAGCAAGTTTCTGTGCATCAGTACTGTGGCAACTCCTGGTGAGCCCTTTCATGGCATGAGGAATTATCAGCTGACCATTTGCAGGGCACAGAGATGAGAATATATTGTAATGAAAGCTACTTCAGAGGAACTTGGAAGTACCTGCCTATTCCAGGAGTCTAATTCCATTGGGATTGACTAGTAGGTACTGTCTTGCTTTGCTTTAATACTTCTCTCTTTTTAAATAGAATAACATACCATAATTTTCCCCCATTGCTTTCAAGTTAGATCTGCTTTTTGTGCTGTTACTCTCTGATTTGTCAGATTTGTTAATTTGATTTACCATAATATTGGTAATGATTTACTTTGTGTTGTCTCCATCACATAGCTTATTTTTCCTTGCTCTTCTCTTTACTTTGACAGCATGGTGGCACTACTGAGAATATTAAAAAGTGGATTAAAAATAAAAAATATATATTATATTATATTATATTATATTATATTATATTATATTATATTACATTATATTATTAAAAATACAATGTATAAAATTAAGATATAACACTTTCAAAAATTGCTTTGTATGAGATTAAAAAGCTTTGGTCTACTTTATAAAGATATTGTGATGAACTAGTGTTTTGTTTCACTTAAGCATTTTTGCAAATATAGCCTCTTATGTTCTTATTCTGCAACCTGGAGAGCTGTCTCTCCTGAAAAGAAGCCTTTTCACTCCAGTAAAAGTAAGCATCTCATGGCATAGTGGCTATTCAGTGAAAGTAACAGTGCAATAAGAAGGTTTATGTTAGTTAGCTATCAAAGGATATCAGAAAGGTACAGAGACCCTTTTTCCTCCATTGCTTAGACTGTGGGGTTTTCTTTTATAGTTCACAATTTAATATCCAGTAAAAGTGGGAAAATGTTTGATCATTAGCTTTGGTGACAAGCACATCCATTATCTTTTTATGAAACCTTAAAGGTACTGTCAGGAGATGGCATTTTATTCCAGCTTTGCTGCACCTCTAAAGGGTCTCCGATGATCCTTTCTTCTATTATCCATGTCCTAAGATGTTTGAGTAAAAGTGATAGATGAGCAGAAGATTATATATTATTGCCTAATTAAAAGTACATTACATTGAAAGTAAAGATGGAAAATTAGTAGCAAAACACATCAAAATGTGGAGGCAAAAAATCATTCAGGTTTTCTGAAGTGGAAGGACATGCAGGGACTGTTAATCCATAAATACTTTTAGGGACCCCTGGCAGCTTCATAACAGTTTTCTTTTAGATATAAACGAAATTTTAATATTTTAGGATTAAACAGTAGAGAAGGTGTCCAGAAGGCCTGATCTGATCCCACCTTAGCCTGGGGCATCACAGAGTCTTGGTATGAAACCCTCCAAATGAATTTGATTCTAGATAAATAGAAGCAGTTAAGATAGAGAGAGTACTGCAGTTATCTATTCCCCCTGGTGCTGTACTTCACAAGGGCTGATTTACACATCCTTAGAATTCTAAAAATGCATGAGACAATTCTTATTTAATATAGCAGGTAACCTCGGGGCAGCCCAGTTTGCAGGATGGCTCATCCAGATTTGCAGTGTCCTAATTTCATAGGTCCATTAATAGAATTAGCATTCAAATCTCAGACCTGCTGTAATTAATGATATTTTAGTGGGGGTTTTTTTTGTGAGTTAATGCCAGCCAGAGGGAGGTGGGGTATGCAGTGGAGCAGAGGAAGGAGGATTTCCACACTTGGGTCTGCACCACCAAAATGGATGTGAGGTAAACAACGGGTTATTGACTAGAGATCTTTAAAGGGTCAACTGCAAAGCACAGCAGGCAAGATATTTGTGAAATGGGAACCCTGAATAAATAGTGCACTCTTAAAATGAACCATCTCTTTTCTCTTTGTGCCTTTTCTAGCACAGCCAATTGACATTATCCACCTGCTTGTATAGATGCATACACACGCCAGCTTCTCTATTTTTTAGGGCACAAAGGCATAATTTTATTTGCCATTGAATAGGTTTCTATCTTGGTACAGGTACATTTTAAATAACATGTTTATTCTGATGTTTTTCACTAGGCTTCTTTTTTGGTAAACACAAAAATAACAAACAACAAACTTTAAAACTATTCATTTTGGCATAAGAGCAGTTTGTGTCATTCCTGTCAAGAAAAATTACTTACTGGCAAGATAAATTTCCTTCATCAATATTTAATCATATAATAAAAGTATCCCAGTTTTTCTAAATAGCAGATTTATCTTTGAGAGCAGAATAAACTTCAGCATGATAATATTTGCAAAATAGGAAGGGAAAAGAGCTCACTGAAGAGATGTTATGAATACCTTACTGCCTCAGAAAAAAAAAGTCAAAATCTTTGACCCTATTATCCTACATGATATTTGTGATTTTTATCACCTAGCTCTGTGTAGCCACCTTCACTTTGCTCCAAATAATATCTGACCAAATTACTTTTGCATCATCACTGATCCCCTTGCAAAACCTTTAATCTACTGTACTCTTAATGTCTCAGCTGTACAATAGTACCTGTTTTTTACACTATACACTATCCTAAACCTTTGTTTTCCTTGTGATGGCATGGGAGACTTCTTGGGGAGCCAGATTTGTCCCAATCCTTAGAAGCAAACAAAATTTAGGCTGCTCTGCCTTTGCCAGGATGTCAAACTTCCCAGGAAAGGATCTGTCTGACTGTAAGCCAAGAGGTGGGGATAAATTGGGATTTTTATGCATCTCACTGCAGAGCATTCCCACACAGAAATAATCCTCTGAGTTCCCAATATTCTGTTTTTCAACCCAAGCAGGAGGACGTTAAGGAATACTCTGCAGCTCAGCAGCTAAGTCAGGTCTGTGCCCAGCCTTGGTGGGTCAGGAACTCTGCACTCCTGAGTTTTCTGCAGCTGTAATTCATGCCCAGAAAAAAAAGGTGAATGGAAATTCTTTCATCATTTATGACAGAAGTAGCAGGATATAGAAGTAGATAGAATATTCCTAAATTCCCAGTTGATGGCATTTAATTACATATATTAAAATAGTTTTCTGAAGCTTAAATTAAGCACTTCTGTGTACTGTGGGGCTTTGGAAGCAATAGATAACTTGACAGGGATTTCCATTGCAAATATTGCTCTCATTTTTCATACATTTCAATTCCTCATTTTATGGGTTTTTTCGTGTGCAAATTAGTTTACATATATGGGTACTACCTCAAATATTATTCTGATACTTCCTTGATGTAGTACCTCATGATATTTTTGAGTCAGTTGAACAAGATCTGTATTTTAAGGATGTAGCAGCACTTTTTAATGGTTAAAAAGAGTAATGTGAACAATAGATCTAGAGGTACAAAACTCTCTTGGCAGCAGTCCTGGCAAGAGAGAGTCCTAAATTTTTTTTCTATTTAATGTGTCACCCATGTGTAAATGCCTGCCTCAGCCAACCTAGAAAATACTACAGTAAAAATGTTGTAATTTGCATTACCTTCTAATGGAGAATATATAGAGGACTGCATTGTTTGATACACTGATTTCTTATAGCCCCAGAAGTACTAGCAAATAAATATTATTTTGGCAAAAACTGCATTTGAATACATTATTGCATGAAAAACTGCTACGTGAAGGTCTCTGAAAGGCCAGAGGAAATGTTGTATATTGGTTAATATCCCTTGTTAAGCAAAGTATGAAAATTGCCTTCCAGCAAATATAGATACTAATGCATTTGTAAAAGTATTCTGAATATATCTTGTGTTGTGTATGTTGCAAGCTAAAAGTATTTTTGAGAAAAGAAAGATTGCTAATACACTTTAATTAAGAATTTGAAATTTATCCTCCAGGTTTCAGGGGGGTTATTGCTTGAGAAATCAATCTTATTGGCATTTTTCATTCTTCTGCAGTAATTTTTCACTATTTTTTCAAGATCTTAATGAAACAAGGAGAGTTGAGCAGTCTTTGTATGGGAGACTCACTACACATTCAAGAATTCTACTGATTTTAAAAATAAGCTTTGCTGTATTTTTTGTCAGCTCTTGTATGTTTGTTTTTATGGAATCTCCCTTACTTGTTCATTTTCTCAAGGCTTTCCACCAGGATTTTGGTTGAGGGATCTTAAATTGCCATAGGTATGCTGACAAATTTCTTTACTATTTCTTTTACAATTGAAGAATGAATTGTTCGGTACAGAAGCACAGAATATTAAAAGAAAGGGGGCAGAGCACCTCATAGCTCCAAATAATTTCAAAAAGATTAGGCAAACACATCCCTAAGCTGTTTTGCTTACTTAGGTTCCAACATCCCATGAGTTTGGTGAGCACTTATTGGTGTCATCTCACTGATTCCAGCAGGACACACACAGGGAAATTAATTTCTTCCCGAAATATTTATTCCCATCCCTCCTTGTTGCTGTAGTTTACTGCACATTGATTGATTTACTTCTCTGACTGAAATTTTCCTTTCAGCTCCAGGTAAATGCTGTGTCTCACTGGAGATGGGTTTGCATTTCATGCGTGAGGCTTTAGTGGAGCAGGGACACCATGGGGTGTCCTTCACTGGCCCCCTGTGTGCTGTGGGGCCAAAGGCCATGTGCTTTCAGCTTCCTGTGAGCCATATTAATGACCCTGTGAAATGCACTCCTGAGCACCCTGGGGATGTTATAATTACTCACTTCATTATTACGTGCCTCTTGAAAAATGTTCTCTAAATATTTTCCTTTTGCCATTATATAGTTCTTAACAAGGATGGCTGAATTATGGTGGACTGAAAGGGAAATGTTCACATTAAAAGGAATACTAACTTTCTTTCCAGCAACTTTTTTTCTGATCATTTACCTTTCCTATGGGGAAAGACTGAGAGATTTGGGTTTGTTCAACCTTCAGCTCTGAAGCCTTCAGAGTGACCTGATTGTGGCCTCCCAGCATCTGAAGGACCTAAATGGAGAGGGAATTTTTACAAGGGCCTGGAATTAAAGAACAAGGGGGAATGGCTTCAAACTGAGAGTGGGTTTATATCAGATATCAGAAAAAGTTCTCCCCTGTGAGGGTGGTGAGGCCCTGGCACAGGTTGCCCAGAGAAGCTGTGGCTGCCCCATCCCTGGAAGTGTCCATGGACAGGTTGGACAGGGCTTGGAGCAACCTGAGATAGTGGAAGGTGCCCCTGGATGGAACTTTATGATATTTAAGGTTTATTCCAACCCAAACCATTCTATGATTCTATTACTTAAAATTTTCCCTTTTGATACTTCACAGGCTTGCACATCCTGTGTGTTCAGAGCTTAAAGCCCCTTTCATGGCTGAGGTTCTCCTGTTGCTGTACCTGACAGCTGTTCAGATGCACATTGTTTGGATTTTGATTATCATTAAGTCCCGGAATTACTATTAGAGATAACTTAAAATGGAAATGTACTCACTACTTCATTTATTTTCTTTCTGATAACAAAGAAATCACTTGACAGCTATCTTGCTAGCACAGAGCTTTTCTAATGTGGGTTCCCTCCAGCTGAAGATGTGCTTTAAAAATGTTATTGAGAAATACAAGATATTACCTGCATTTTCCAGCAAGCATAAAATTCAACATCTGTGGTAGTGCCTGAATTTCATCTTTGCCATTTTTCTAGATAGATGCTGTAGAAGTAGTAATCACAATTTCAAATTTAAGGTTCCATTCTCAAATGGCTTTAAAACAATGCACACATTTCTTTTGCTTTTCCCCTCATAATCGCATAATGTTGCTTTTTTATCTTTTGAAAGTTCTATAGAGTTGTTGGCTGGTTTCTTTTATTATAAATATTTCATAAGTAGTGTTTTGATCTCTGGTTCAAATTCAGTCATGGCAGCAGATGTTCTTGTTGATAGGTTTCTTTTGAAAGTGCTGTGTACAAACAAATTTACAAACAGGAGTGTATTCAGTAGGTGTAGTGGAACTGATAATATTGAAAAAGTATTATGAAGAATAAATTCTCAGTTTTAACCTTTATTTTTTTCTTGAGACGTGCAAAATATGAACAAAAAAAATATCATTGCTTGGCTATAGTGTACCAAAGATGCAGCTGAGGGTTAGAAAAGAGTCTGGATCATCCTAAAACCATTGAAAAAAGCTCTTCTCTTGCAGAAAATGTTGTCTTGCAACCAGATTCAGTTCCAGGCTATCACAGAACAGATCCTCTTGCAAGGTGGAGGTGAGCAGCTGTCACTAGGAACCATCAACTTTGCTAAAACCTGATCTATTTTCACCAGGACCAAGCACAAACAGGAAATATTATGTTTGTACCAACAAGGTTTTGCATCTCTAGAAGAACAGCCTGGTGCAGTGTCTCTGAAGGAGGTGCAGGTTTGGATTCTGCTGCCTTGGGCACCAAAGAAAAATTGCTCCATGTGTTTGTTTCTCTCTCTTACTCCCATTCCTGTGAGCACCTCTGTGGCTCAGCACTCCTGAAGTCTGCAGCTTTCCAGAAAGACTCTGAATGAATTCTGGATGTTGCATTCAGAGTATGTGAGGCTTGCTCTGCTTTTATACGGTTCCCATTCCAATGAAATAATTTTGAAAAACGAGCCCAAGAGAGTTTATTTCCCATTAATGACTGAATGCTGGCATTTGGATGATGGAAATAGATATGTTCCTTTTTGTGACTGTACAGATGAGAGCTTTTGTCACGAGATTGTGCTTTTCATTTACCTGAGCTCTTAGTTTTCTGCTGCAAAAACTTTTGAGTCCTTTAAAAGCTTTTCCCATCACATTCTCTGTAGTTTCTCAGTGTTTCCTCCCAGGAGATCTCTATGATTTAGGTAAAGATAATCAATCTCACTGAAAGAAACAAAATTACCTGTGACGATCAATGTGTGCTAACAGTTGTTAAAGTCATCCTACAAAGTTGCAGAACCCAGCAGAAACATATTCAGAGCCTGCTTCTTAACTTCTCCCTGCCAAGCGAGCAATATGCAAAAAGCCAAAGGAAATTAAAATAAGCACGTGAAGAGGTGTGCCTTTCACTGGCTTCAATGTGAGTTTACAGAGAATGAGGAAGATTTAAATAAACAAACTCAGACTCTTGGTGGCTTCCAGCAAAAGGACAAGTGGCAGTGGGCACTAAGTTAGAGGAAAGTCCAAAAATAAAAACCTTGTTTATTCTGAGGGTGGTCAGATGCTGGATCCGTTTGCCCAGAGAGGCTGAGGAGTCTCCAATGCGTGGAGATATTCAAACCCTACCTGGACACACACCTGAGTAACCTGGTTTGCCTGACCAGCAGGGGAGGTGACACACACCTGAGTAACCTGGTTTGCCTGACCAGCAGGGGAGGTGGTGAACTGAGCTCTCCACAGCTCTCAGCTACCCTAAGGCTGGGATTCTGGGATCTTAAAGCAGAGGTCCTTAAGGGTCCTGAGTAGTGTCAGGGAGCAGATGAATTACTCTCTAGACATCTTCATCTTTTAACACCTGATTATCTTTGTAAACCTTTCCTCTCTGAATAGTCTAGGCTCGCCAGAAAATAAATTAGCCCATTATAGTCTAAGGCAAAAAAAAAGAGCTTTTCTGCAAAGCAATAACCACACCAGTACCTTTTTTTGACACCAGTAGACACATCATCTACTCACATGTGCTAAGCTTTCAGCCCGTGGCTCATGGGCACAGGAGGGATTACTTATTCTACCATCCCAAAGGAGAAACCTGCCTCTACTTTGACAGCCTGGCAGTGAGAGATAATGATCTGTCTCCTGAAAACTTAACCAGGCTTATGTCTAGAGCAGAGGTGCAGAAACTTTTTCACACCTAAGCCTTTCCAGGCCTTTTGGTAAACCCTGCCCTTACTGCAGCATTACCCAGGAACTGAGCAGGGGGGTGGAGGTGGGTAAGAATCAAATGGTCACAGGTTAGATCTTTATCCTTATCCAAAGCTTGATTTATGTTGTAGCTTTCTCTGCTGGAATTTGGGGGTTTGGGAATGGAACTCCTGATTTTAAGGGACCCTAAAGATTGCCTGCAAGTTATAGGTCAGTGGAAGACTACATTTTCTCTGCCTTCTTTGTCTTTTTTTCCTCTTAGGAAAGGATCCAGTGTAAGCTGGATGTTGGCCTGTTTTAGTTTGGTGCCATTCATTTAGGTTCAGTCCTCAACCACTCACACCCTGGGTTTTTTTTTTCTTTGTTTTTGTCATGCCAGAGTGTTTCTTCTGTGCTGTCACTCATTTCACTGTTCCTTTTCCAGACAATTTGGCAATTCCTCAGGACATATTTTTTCACATCTCTTGATGCATATTGAAAAATCACATGTTGATGAAGACCAATTGCTTAGGTAAAATTTGCCTGTGCTACAGATGAATGCATCTCTTAGGGTACATTAGTGAAATTCTAAAACCTTACTTTTTGGAAACTGATCATACACTAAAAGCAGCAAAAAGAAAAAAATTAAATTGCCAATTACAGCTAATAGCTTGCTGCAATTGACACGAATAAAGCAGATTGAAGGTACTTTTAAAAGCAGCTTCTCAGTAAATCCAAGGAGTGAAATGTTTTGGAATGAAGCAGTTGCAAAAAGGAGGTTAAATATCCTGTGCTTAGCAACTTGCAGAACCCAGAAGTCTGTTTTAGAGACATCTTTGGGGATTTCTCTGTAGGAATACAACTAATAAATGGGTTTGTTTTCCCTTGAGAGTGTTTACATATATCTGATATTATTTGCTTCATCTCCTTCAAAAAATCTTACCCCAAAAATTTTAGTTTTAAAAGACTACAAAAAAAAAATATAACCCAACGCTAGTGACAAACCTTATTATTTCATTAAGTCTTTTCAATATTATTGACCCTTTAAACAGCAGTATTTCCAAGGTAAATCAAACAAGTTGAAGTACTTTTCCTGAAAGCTGAAAATGTATTTTGCATGTGAAGTCACTCATTTTTCAGAAGGAATATTATAGTAGTTTTAAAGATGGAAGAGTTTTAAGAAGAGCAAAGAGCTTGTTATACTATGATAAGTAAAATAAAGATGACTCACGGAAACAGGGCTTTCTGAACACTTTTTATATATGTATTTCTCAGCACTGTGTAAAGCACAGATGAAAGGTTAAGAGAGTCATAAACAAAGCTGGAATGTGATTTTGATGGGTAGGGTGCACTTTGATCTTCAGACTATAAAACACTGCTACCTGGGTCAGAGCTAACGCTCAGCAGGACAAACAATCACTTGTTTGCTGCACTATAAAAGTCACAATTCCTTTTTCTATGCCATGCTAGCAAAAGGATGGAAAGGGAGAATGTAGGAGTTTTAGCAATTTGTGTAATTTAAAGCAACTTTAAACATGTGCTAAAGTTTCCTTTAAAGTTCTCTGATCTCTGACAAATAGCACTATAGGAATGGATTTGCAGCAAATACTGAGCAACTCTAAAAATCTTGAAAATGCTAAAAATATATAAAATTGTTTAAAACCAGGAATGAAATTGTAGGTTATGTGACAACTTGGAAAAGAACAAAATCAGTGAAGCTTTTATTTCAGTTAGACAAGATTGCATTTCCTACTGCACCAAACTGTTCCTCCTTCTGATTCCACAGAAACATTGAACATCCTGAGTTGGAAGAGACCCACGAGGATCATTAAAGTCCAGCTCCTGGTCCTGCTCAGGACAGTCCCAATTCCCATTTTCCCCTCCTCATTCATTCCTCCAGAAAGATGTCTACTTCTTTTTAAGTTTCTTGGTTTCACTGGTATTTTCCAAGCACAATTAGCTGTGTTCTCAGATCTGAAGCTGTGCCATTCCTGCCCCTGGGCAGCTCCAAAAGTGGAGCTGTGGCACTTGGGGATGTTGTTGGGTGGTGACCATGGTGGGGCTGGGTCAGTGGCTGGAACTGATGATCCTGGAGGTCTTTTCCAATTAAATATTCTGTGATTTGCACATAGCTCCACAGTGCCACATCAGCCTGAAGAAGAGGACAGTGTGAGATAAAAGAAAGGCTGTCTCAAGAAGAGACAGAAAGAGTACAGGAGGAAATCCAGATCCTTTAAAAAACCCTGGGTTTGATCTTTCCTTTCTTTTGGTGTGCCTGGTCTTTGTTGCTAAAATAGTTCTTGTGGGTTTATAACCTCTATGATTTCTGTTGGTGCTGATTAACTATAAATATGAGAAGTTCTGCTGATTGCAGTTAGGTTGCTTACATGGATAAAATTAACGTGGAATAGATTTTTATCCAGTCTGACTCTTGGAGAATACAGCAGAGAAAATAGTGAAGGTTTACGCTTAAGGAAATTGGAAAAATAAATATTTTCCCCTTGGAATCTCAGTGGAGGAAAAAGTGTGATTTCCACTTGACCAATATTTGGCTGATGTAGCAATTGTAAAATAAATATTAGTAATTCTAAGGACATTTATTGTTCTTGATTATCTTAATAAAGCCATTTTGGCATTTTACTGGATCACAATAGTATAAATTATCTGGTTTTAAGTAAACAAAACCCAACTGTTGAAAACAACTTATATTTTCCAATGAAAACTACTCCCATACTGACCTTTTTATATACAAGACAGTCACACTATTATTGCATACTGTGAACAGGGTTATCACAAATGCATAGATTGTGCTTAAAAGTGCGACCATATCTTTTAATTATGTCCTTGATTCCAGCAAATTTCAGGCAATAAAAAACTCATTAATTTTAATTGTGTTGGATCAAGTCTCGTATTTATAATGTGATGTAATTGTCCACTGCATTCCTGACATCTGGCAGTAAAATTCTTGATCATAAAGCACTAGATTATATTTATTGGTGCAGGATTAGCCATCAGGCAATGGTCAGTCTGGAACAAAAAGCTATTCAGAGAATTCCTTAATCAGTGATTAGGAAATATAGCCAGAATATACATTTATTTATATTTGTTTAAAAGTTATATTGCTCCTGTCACAATGATATCAATGTAAAGTAGATACAAGTTGTTATTCCTGACAGAACAACCCCATTTCAATCTGTTAGAGGTTGAAGGATATGAATATTTATTCCTTTGGGTTTTTTTCTGTCCAGAATTTTCCAGCACTGAAAATTTGGCTAGCAGGAAATAACTGGTGTTCCATAAGTTTGAGCTGGCATGTTGTATCACAATGCTGGGGTATGCCTTTCTGGCTTGATTTATCTGGTAAAAAAATAGATTTTTAGTGTCCTTTACAATTATTTCCAAGCAGAAGGGATAATACTGGGAATACCCAGATTGCTAAAACTACTCTGGATTACACAAATGTCGCTGCAAGACATTTATCTGTTTGTTAATTATAGCTAATTAATTAATTAATGACTTTCTCTTTGATTCATTACGGAGAGATTGATGGAGATTATGACTCCAAGACTTCTGATACTGTAGCTCTGTGCAGTCCAAATATTTGCTTTCTGGGATGCAACAGGGAGATTTAGATAATTTATCTCATCCCACACTTTCCATCTCCATGGCATTTGTTTTGTTCCTCAGCCAGGGAACTCCGGTCTGGCTGCTGCCTGTGCACAGCAGAGGGGAACCCAGGAGGGGAAGGATTATTGCCCACTTCTCTCTTGTTTTACACCAAAGAGCAGGTGGTGGTGGCATTTTCCCTTCCCCTGATCCTCCAGTCAGTACAAGGCACTTTACACCAGTGAGTGCACAACACTCCAAGCTGTTGTAGTGCCACATATCCTCAGAGACTCCGACCAGGTCTTCTTGTCAAGGAGCTCTGCTGAGTTCTGTGACACGCAGGGAAGTTGATAAAGGACCTGTGTGGATCTGAAAGCCAAAATTTACTGTATCCTTACATCTAGAGGGGTAACAGAGGAGAAACTAAAATTCTGGCATCATGATCTGTTTGGTTTTTAGGAAGCTTAGTCTCTTGTTCTTCACATCAAAAAAGCCTAAATCAAATATCACAGCTAGTCACGTGTTCTCCCCCCCCTCTACTGAATAGCTCATCAAAGTCTTTAAAAAGTAAATTATGATGGTTGAAAAAAGTGACTTGATAACTTATTTAAGCAATTTAACCTGTTGTAAGTTTTTATAGGACTAACCTTTTTCTGCTGCTTCTCTCCAGACTCTAAATTTGCGTCTGATTTGTATTAACAAAAAATGGAAAATGCAAATTTGCAATTGAGTATTTTTTCCAGGGATTCTTGTTGCTGTCCAGCTTTTGGTAATATTTTCAGACACTGACTATGCCAGTATTGCTATTTTTGTTTTAGAGAGTAATTAAATTGTAATGCATAAGGCTATCTAAAATTTTATCAGTAAATAAGTGGCCAAAGTGATATGTGTCATTGCATGAGTGATGGAGCAGAGGAAATAAAACATTGAAATTATTCTTTAATTTAGCTTAGATTCATTGTGGCTTCTGAGCTATTTGGTTCCTAGAGACAAACAGAGGGAGGTGAATGTCACAAGGCTGTGTACACACAACGCTCAATGGCAGATGTGGCTTGATGTCACTGGGTTTGGTTTGAAACTGTGGTGTTTTCTTTCAAGGCCTCTTTTTCTTCCTCTCATCTCAGCCATTTTTAGCTCCCCTTTTTGATTATAGGAGATCTGTATCTGAGAAGAAAGGTTCTTCCACCCCCATCAGCATCAGCTCAGTAAATCTAGGTGTCATCTGCCTAACAGCATAATGAGCAGTAATAACTCATAATGACCATAATGAGCACTAACAGCTGAACATGTCAAATACACTGGAAAAAAAGAATAGTTCCCTCTGGGACTCCAGCCTCCTCAAAGTGGAGGTACAAAGTGCTCCTGCAGATAGCTGTGAACTACTGAACTGCACTGCAACCACAGGTTGTTCCAAAAAATCATTTCTAGAGGGAGACAGCTTTTGTTGACATTTTTTGACATTATATCCATGATAAAGTTAGATTTCTCAGAGGATTTTGAAACAAAACAGCTGTTCAAGTTTCTAACCAAACCTGAAGGACAAGTTCTTTTCATCAGGGCAAAACCAGAGTGCAGATCTCACACCAGGCACAGGGCAGGACACTGATTTGGTTTCTGGTTAAGGTGGGACCAAATTTTGTGAGAGCAGCTGGAGCATTTTAGGTAAAATGTGACCCAATATATCACTGGTTAACCTTTATCCATAACACAAGCAGGTTTGGGGAATAACTGCAATCAGGTAGACTGTCTGTCATTCCCCTAGTGTTTGCAGATACACATATCCCAAATTAATTTACTTGATTTATCTTACACAAAAGTTTGTTGATTTTGCAGCTCTTGTATTTTAGCCCTCTGAGAATATTCTGACATTTTGTATGAGGTTTCTTTTTGTTGGGCTTTTTTTTTTTTTTCCTTGATTTTGCTGATGCACTACAGCAAATATTTCTATATTTACCTGGAAAATTAAACTGTTACAGATATCATCGTGCTTCCCTTTATACTGGCTGATGCTCTATGCAGGAAATAGTAACAGTAGCACTATTTTTTTATAAAATGAGCTTTTAAACTTCTGTAAAAATTCAGCTATATTTTGATCCATTCTATTCTAATCTTTATGTGTGAAAATTTATATATGAGACTGTGAAAATCAAATGAAGCACCCAGGTTTCCATGGTAAACAGTGAGGAAACAATGGGACGTGATATCAAGTGTATTTTCAAGCAGATTTTGGGCATCAAAGATGTTACTCTAAATAAGGCTGTTGTCTCAAATTGATGCAATGTTCTTTAGCTGAAGTACTCATCAAGTTTTTAAGTGCATGCATATTTTTCTCAGTAAGTGGTCCAGTTTGTTTCACCTCAGTTAATTGAAGGCATGTGGATACGTTTGCTACATCAGAGCCTGAGAGTCTAGGAATATCAATGTTTATCAAACAACGGGGAAACATAAGGAAATATATAAAAAATGTTGCTTTACTAATCAGCAAGAAAAGTGAGCCCAAATGTCATAATCTCCTAAACAGTCAGTGTGATGTGATTCTAAATACAGTCAGCTAAATACATCCTGAGCACACTGGGTTTGGAAAATATCTTTCATGAAACCTGTGTAGGTGGAGACTTTTTCAAGGAATGCCAGTCTATTGTTTCTGTAATGGGAAAAATTATGGCTGATCTCAAAACCTCTTTTTTTTAATATTTTGTTTAGCTGGTATATAAAGGAAGAAACCAGAAACTTCTCCAAATGCTGAGAAAGTTCTCTATAAATACTGAGAATTATTTGCTGTGGAATAATCACTGTATGTGTGATGTTATACTTAATTAGATGAGTCACAGAAAGAGTCCTGTAAGGAGGGCAGTGTGACTCCTCTGTGCTGACCACAGAAAATGCCTCTGTACTTGAATATAGGGTTTGACACGTTCCTCTATGTGCATACATTCAGGTACACACATATGTTACAGTTATTATGTAGCAATGCTTGGTATGTACTTGATGTGTCACATCATTTTATGAAACACATTTAATCTTCACCATTTCCTTGTAAAATATATATGGGGCTTCCATCCCAAGTGAGATACAAAAAAGAGACTTTCCAAATGTCCAGCCCTGAGTCCATGAGAAGCAAAAAGGGCAGTCATGGAATGACAGAAAGTTTGGGTTAAAAAGGATCTTAAATATCATTTAGTTCCAACTCCCCTGTCATGGGCAGGGACACCTTCCACTATCCCAGGTTACTCAGAGTCCCATCCAACCTGATTTTGATCATTTCCAGGGATGGGAATCAACAGCTTCTTTGGGCAACCCATGCCAGTGCCTCACCACCCTCACAGGAATTAATTTCTTTCTAAAATCCAATCCAAACCTGCTCTCCTCCAGCTTAGGGCCACTGCCCCTTGTCCTGTCACTCCATGCCCTTGCCCAAAGCCCCTCTCCAGCTCTCTTGAAGCCCCTTTAGGCACTGGAAGGGGCTCCAAGGTCTCCTTGGAGCTTTCTCCAGGCTGAATAAACCCAACTCAGTCTGTCCTCAGAGGTGTTCCAGCCCTGGGATCCTCCCCGTGTCCCTGCCCTGGATTCATTCCAACAGGTCCATCCCAGTTAATGACCAAACCCCCTGAAATCACTGGCCCAAAGGAACCATCTGCCAGGCTGATCAGCATCCCACCAGCCCAGATATCTCACGTGCTGCTGCTGCAAATCCCTCAGCTGATGAGAAGATAAAACATGATTTTCAGGAAATGGGGACTATAAAAGAAAAAAACATTTTTAGTCTTTCAGTCAGTCAGAGAAGGATGTCTTTTAGAACTGTGTTTAATTTATAATTAAACTTATTCTTTTTAAAAGAGGTATAGGTTCATCCATAATATAAATAAGGTACTTTAAGTGAAATAATCTATATTTAGAGGATCCAAATGTTTGCTATGATTTTTTTTTAACCCCTTCACAAGTAGCCATCTGCTTCAGAGCAGTTTTTCACACACTCTAGACTCTGACCAGGAAAGGATTTCTTATAATAGTGTCCTACTTCTGAAGCATACATGGACTAGGAATGCATAAAAGTGAACAGGGTTTTAAGGGATTAGGAAAAATGGATGAAGTGGATTCCTAGCTGCAACCAAGTTTTGCTTTGTGCCTTGAAATGATTACTTGAAATGTAAAAAATCTATCCTACAGTAGCTAGTGACCAGTCTCTGGAATATCAGCTCTTTAAATGTCATTGCCAATGGACAAGTGAAAGAAAGAAATCCCCAGAAGTCTGAAATTTTTGATTTTTGCCTAGCATTCTTAAGTTAGTAATGCCCAGCTCAGATTTCTCTTCATCTCTATATCATAATTAGAATATACATCTGAAATGTAAAATATTATTTTTTCACCTTCTGCCTGTTGTAAACCAGATGAAATTCATATAAATTTATATCGATAATAGGGATGGTTGAAACAAGACGAGCTTTAGGTCCCTGTCAACCCAGGCCATTCAAAGATAAACCATAAATTTCTGCAGACATCGCCACAGAAAGCATTCTTTGCCTTTTTGCCTACATGCTAATAGTGGTTCCTTCTGTCTTTAAAATGTATTAACTGAGAAATTTGGATAAATCAAGGGAAACTGCTAAGGAGAATTTTGAAGTTACCAAAGGGACCAGTACAAAGGCAGTGGAACATTGCAGATATCTGGATCTATATCACAACCCATCTTTTGGGAAGGAGCAGCAGAGTTAGTGAGCTTGTGAGGATGCAAGTTAAAATTCAGAAACTTAATAACATTCTTCTTTTGTTCTTTCTTCCTCCTATTCACTGTACTACTTTATGAGTTATGTACTTGTGCTGTGATTTTAGTTTAGACAGATAATTCTCTGGTACTTTCTCATTTTCCTTTAACTCATCTGGCTGCTTTCCCCAGGAACTTAAGGGAGAAACAAGACTTCCAATTGTTATTAAATTGTCCTGGCAACACCAAATCTGATGGTATTACTTGGCCTATGAAGCGCCATGAAAAAGTCTTGGTGAATCAGTTAGAAAATCAGTTTTTGCTTACCTGAATGGAAAACTTCCAATTTGGGGCAAGATTTTGCTTTTATATAGAAAGGAAATCAAATAATACAAAATAAAATGTTGAATGGAGTCAGCTGCAAAGCAGAGTGCTCTTTAATGCAGGTGATGCAGAAATCAAATGGAAACCAGGATGAGTCAGGCCTTAAAAATAAAAGTGAGCAGCAGAATATTAGGAAAGCAAAGCTGGTACACAATTAGCCATATCAAGATATTATCCTTGGTCCTATCAACTTTTGCAGGTACAATCTGACTTCCTCTCCTTTTATTTTTATTCACCTTTCTGAGGCAAAAAAAAAGGAGTAAATTAGGGATTCTGTTAAAGACAGATTTTACAGGAAAAAAATTTCTGCTGACCCTGCTCATTGTGAGGCAAACCCCATTATTTTTGTTTGTAATTGAGAGGATTTGGGGTGAAGGAGTGTTGGGTTTGGGGTTGTGTTTGTTTTGTGTTGGTTTTGCCTCTTGCTTTTCTTGTGTCCCATGACAGTGCTCATCTATGCAGGCTAAAAGGGAAACTTTCCTTCTGACTCATAGAAATGCTTGAGTAAATTACTCTGTTTAGGTTTTATGATGGTACAGAATATACCGAGCGGCTATAATTTTTTTCCTTGGGATTTTTAAGGGTTTTACTTGTTTGTTTGTTTGTTTGTTTGCAGTGTTTTGGGGTTTGGTGGTTTTTTGGGGGGGTTTTTTTGGGTTTTTTTCTGTTTTCCTTCATTGCTGTTGGTTGGTTTTTTCTTGAAGGGAAATTTCTAATAGATGGGTTTTTTCACTTCCCTTCTTCATTTGTTACTCTTTGATGTTCATTTTTAGTAATTTGTATAAGAACAACATCTGAAGAATGATAGGAAGAATTTTAATGCCATTCTTTGGTTATAATTAAAAAAAAAAGAAGGAATATATTTCCTTATGTATGTTATTTATAACAGCTTGGGCAATTTTCTTGTATACTGCTGACTGATTTCCTTTGGGGATATGAACTCTTCACATGCCCTAGTCAGAATCCAAACATATTTTCTGAGTTTTTGACTCTGTCTCACCACTCACCCTCTCTCTTGAGCCATATTAAGGGTCTCCAGCAGCGAAACCTTGACTGAAGTGTTCTTACCACTGAAATAGAATTGTGCATGACTGTGGGTTACTACCACCCACTGCTACTCACATGGCTGAGCTGACAAGAATAAAGTTTTCTGTCAACAGGCATCTGCCAATTTGTATCACAGCACTGTGAGTGCTGGTCACTGGAGTCACCTGAAAAAGCCTGGCAGCTGATGGGAGGGCAGACCTTGGGCTCCCTGACATTATTTGAGAGTTCAAAAAGAGACAAGTCTGCTTGAGTCACGGCCTCGATGAGAAGGGCTCCCCTTTTGTACAGCAGAGTCTTCAAGAGAGGCTGAGCTGTACAGAAGAGTCTTGTGTTTGGGAGAGCTGTTGTATTCCAGCACCCTTGGCGTACGTCTCTTGAGAATTCTAGCTCCTATTTTACACCAAGGCAGCCGCATCTTGTGCTATTTATTTCCCTCCCAGGTTTGCTTTCTGAGCGAGGAAACTCCTGGTTCTGGGAGGAGATCTGGGCAGTAGTTTGGGCTGTTTGTGGCAGCCTGTCCCAGTGCTCCTCTTTTTTTGGGGTTGCCACGTTCCCCCTGTGTGACACACAGGGTCCCGGCAGATTATTGTTAAAGGTGTCAGATGGGCCCAGCTTGCAGCCCTGAGATTTATTTATTAAAAAAGCAGAACATAAAATGCAATCTAACTCGAAGACAGAGCAGAGGCTGAGGCTTAAAATCTCTAAACGAAAAGTGAAAGCAAAAGAGCTAACTAAAAGAGAAAATGAAAACAAAAATCTGTCTCTCTCAGGGTAGGACAGTGGGGTTTAAGGGTCTGTCTTGGGAGATGGGTTCAGGGAAAGGATCCAACAATAAGGTGGGGATTACAATACTGAAACCAATAAAGCATAACAATCTGAACAACTAATAAGGCATGGAAGATTGGGAGATTGATAGGGAACAGTCTGGAAGGAAAGGCAGGGTTTAGGAAGGATTGACAGCTACACAGGTAAATGCAATCTAGACAATACTGACTGTACAGAGAAGGGAGGGGGTACAACTTAGGGCTAAGTTATTAATATAAATAATTATATAATATGACAAACCAACCCATTTAACATAAAAACACATCCCAACACCAGCCCTTCCCTGCACAACATCTCAGCCCCATCCCCAGGGCTCTCCCTGCTGCTGCCTGATGCCTCAGGAACCATGGCAACCCTCAGCACACCCTCCCAGCCTGCTCCTCTCACATTTCTCTTTCTAGGTATCTGCTCAGACCTGGAGATGTGCTCCAGCCCACCCCACTGAGGGTTGCTCCCTGGGCTGGTTCTTTTTTGGGATTTTTCTGGCTTTCACAGGCAATCCTTAGATGCCTGTTGAGGGAATGAATTCAGCTCCTATTTTCCAGCACAATGAAATGGAAATTTATTACCTCACCCCATTGTTGTTTCTCTAAAAATCACTGTTATAACAGAGATTAATTCACTGCTTTGTGGTAAAATAGAAACCAAGAGAAAAATAAACCTTTTTTAAACAATCTTTTCTGGTTTTGAAAAGGTGAGCCTCCATAAGCAGTTGCAGGCTCCTGACTTGGAACTTTGCCCTGCCAGGAGTGAGCTGGTACAAATTCTTCACACCCCAACAGCTTATCCATTTTCTCCCCTTCTTTCCTCCAAAAAAAGGTCAAATCTTTTATGTCCAGACCTGACAAGCTAAATAACCTGATCATAAGCTTCACTTTCTTGACCTGTGGGACCATTTAATTGTATGTTCATCCCCCTCTCCTAGCCTGATAATATGTTCTCATATCCAATTTTTATTCTTTTGAGAGATCTATCTCCGTTTTACCTGAAGGAGATCCAAAATTTTTCTCATAGCAGGCTGGGCTTTTTCAAGACGTTGCTCAGCTCTTCATCCTTTTTCTGATCAGGAAATTTTACTGCACTTACTGTCTCAAATTACTGCGTGGTATGAAAGGCCTGAAGCAAAAATGGACTTTCATAGTTAGATATATATAGCTAGGAAATATCACAGAAATTGTGCTAAAAATCAAAAAGGTATTATTCACTTCCTTAAAGCATATTAAGATCATGGAAACTTATTTTTTCCCCCTATAGGTAAGTACTGCTCCCTCACAAACTCCCCAAATCAAACCCTAGATGCTCAATCATGGCTTGTGAATAGCTCAATCTAGGCTGCATTTTTTTTTTTTGTCAAAAGAATATACTGTCCCAAAATTACTTCTGAAAGGCATAATTTCTGCAAGAAATATGATGTAACTACCACTTGAGAATATGGTTAGAATTAAATATAAATTTGAATGAAGGTGACTTGTAAACAAGGTGATTTTATTATTTTCTATACATATGTCTTTAACATAAAAATATGAATTACAAGAAAATACTAAATTTTGATGAACTTTTGAGTAGCCAAGACCACCTTCCTTTTTGTCCATCTACTCATCATGAAACATCTCCAATAAGGAGTCTTGAATACAAGACATAGAATACAGTTTTTAAAAAATAATTTTCAAAATCTAGAATTTTTTCTTCCCTTCCTTCAGAATGATTTCCAAGAATGATGGAGGCACAAGATCCTCACTATGGAGGCAATAAATGGTTCCATATCAAACACAAAAGGAAGAACTTTCTTTGTAATGCAGGAGAAGGAACAAGAGTTGGTTTCTTTTTGCTTCCTATCCACTTCTTGTTTAAAAAAGATTGTGACATAATTTCTTCTTCTGTAGAATAGAAAATTGTTACTTACAATAGTTTTTTATAAAGCTGTCATCTTTCATTACTATTTAGAGAGTGGTTTGAGATTCCCAGAGAGCTGTATCCTGTAAGCGAATTTTCACTCCCTCCACAACCAAAAAATTTTAATAATTATTAATACTATTTTTAAATTTCCCTGATCACCTGAATTGGAATAGTATATATTATTTCTCATTTAAAAAAAACCAAACCAACAGTTTTCATCTTTGGGTTCTAAAGGCTGTCTAAAGCAACAGTGCTTGCAATTTCATTTTTTGGAGTATATCCACAAACTCAAAAAGTGAAAAAAAATAGTTACTTCTCCTTCTAGGATATTTATTATGTCAAATAACAACACTCTTGGATTTAACCACTGTTACAAAAGCTTAGCCTCTGTTATACAGAGATTTTTTTTTAAATACTGCCGTTTAGACAGGAATTCAGTGTATTCCACTTTCCTTTTTCCTTCTTGTTGTTTTTTAAAATAAGCTATGATTTTTATCATGGGTTATCCTACTGTAAACACACAATTTTAATTTCCAAGGACATCTTCCTTCCTAACTCCTATGGTAATCCTCAACCTGCACACTATTAGTTTTCATTTCCTTTTAAATGTCAATTTTAAACCCTTAAGTATTGAGTCCAAATGAATATTTTATATGGGCTCCTTATTCATCATATGGAGTAAATTGTCTAGAATAGGTCATTTATGTAGTGCTGGACATTTCTCTACAACTATAGCTCTGAAAATAATTCTCTCATCTTTCTTGGTTGCTGCTCTAACAGTAATTTAGAAATGGTTAAGGTAAGGTTAAAAAAGGCCCTTTGACAAAACTTTGTCTGGCACTTTGGGGACAGATAAGCATGGTCTGTAAAATATTAATTGTTAGAGATCACGTTGACTTCATGCTTTTTCTCCATCAGTTTGAATACACTGATGAAAGGTCTCAAGTTACTAACCCTGGAGATTGGTTATTTATTCCAAGCCTAGGTTCTGATCAAGAAATCACGGTAAAACCTTCCATGAGGTATCTTCTCTCCTGGAAGTGAACTGATTTTGAGTGACTTTGTTTAAAGGGAAAATGTAATTATGAACAACAACAGTAAAAAATCAACAGCCAAATGTTTGTCCAACCATTCTGTTTTAGTATGGGCACTTTGGCAGCTGGAAATGGAAAAGATCACTAAAATCAGTTTACACAACTGGGTGAATGCCACAGGCAGTGGGTTGTGCATTCACACACCTAGCCAGGATCTATGCAGGGTAATTAAGAGATTTGGAAGGTTTTATTCTGATTAGTATTGATATCAACACTTCACAATTAAACTTGAAAATTAAGGAAGATTGAATCTAGTAATACCCAAATATTACATGAATATTTATTTGCTTTAAAGCTTGCTTTCTAGAGAAAACACAGATTTCTTCAACATCCTGTAAAGATTTTTCTGTGCTTCCTACAAAGTTTAGTAGAGATTTTATTTTAATCAAATTGTCCCTGAAAATTCAAATTATTCCTCCATCATTGAAGACCTGTTGTCAATACACTACCAGAGGTGCATAATAGGGAAATAAATCCCCAGTTGTTGCATTTAGAAATAAGATAATCTGAAGTTTTCATGTCAGAGGTTAGAAGATGCTAACACAAGTGCAGTATTTAGCTGTGCACTGGGCTGGAATTTGGAGATGAAAGGATGGGTGCTGTGGAGCCAGCTGGCTCCTGTGTCTGGGTGTGAATAGTTCCAATCATTTTTTTATAATTTTATGCACTTATCTGTCTACAAAAAAAAAAAAAAAAAAAAAAAAAAAGTTTGAACTATCCCCAGTTCTGCCCCATGCAGCTGATATTGAAAGGGAACTATGGAAAACTTCCCCCATTGGCAATTTTATTTGTTGCTGTGGATACTTGTGGCATGTTTTTCTTCTGGAATTTTGTTTGTTTGATACCAGCATGACTGGGGCTGTTGTGGTGTTTTAACCAACCACCTTAGCTCTGCCTTTGTCTGTGGACTCCACATCTCAGCCTAAATCAAGGAGAAGCTCTGGTGGACAAGAGCCAAAAGAGAGAATAGATGGAGAAAATAACAGAAGGTGAGTGTTATAATAGCTGATATCATCTTCAACACAGTACAATTATAATAAATTACTAATACATAGTATTTAAAACAAAAGAAGTTAGAAGATAAGGTATAGCTCAATCTGACCTGTAGTAGGAAGGTAGACTGCCAAATTTAATTTTTAAATGGACATTTGAGTGTTGGTCAAGAATTCCCATAAACCCCCACTTTTAATTGTGAATCCACATGAAGAGAAACATCTTTGTAAGTTGTGGAAATACAAGCATTGGTTACTAAATTAATGACTGGATGTGGCACTTTGTGCTTAGGTTTTCTTGACATGGTGATGTTTGGTCAAAAGTTGGACTTGATGGTATTTGAGGTCTTTTCCAACTTAATTGATTCTGTGAAATTTGTTGCAGTTCACTGGTCTGACAGCTAATAGATGTACACATTGGCAATTTGCTTAGTAGATTATCATTTACTGTCACTTTTTAAATTTAGAATGTGATCTTCCATTCTATTTAATCTGCTTGCATCATGGATGACAAATTTCTTTCCTCAAGGGCAATCCCTTATTATAATAAAAAGCTTTTATCCAAATTGTGACATGAAGAGAACACAAAAAACTGCAAGAATTTCAAATTCTAGAATTTGACTATTTATTTATTATCATTCCTAGAAAAATACACTTTTTTAACTCATCACATTTCACTCCAACTACAGAATGGACTCTCCAACTGCTTTGACTCTTCAGATCTCTCTTTACATGCTACATAACATGGGAAATTATTTTGCTTCTCAGAATAATATTGTGGGAAATACGGTGCAGCTTGTTTCTTTTAAGCCTCAGGAAATTGTTCTGGCAGGGAAGAGTTTACAACATTCACATCACACAAGAGTGTCTGCTGATTTTGCATGTTCAGCTTGAAAAAAACCAAGTGGAGATTCTTGGAGATGTTGCCTCACCATTCTTTCAGCTGAAATCAAGAGTGGCAAGCGGCCAAATCTCACCTTTGTTGCCTCGGTTAACTTGGTCTTGCAACACGTGGATATTTCAGGCTGGTGGCTTAAAGTAAAAATAGACAAGGCAGTCTTTGTAGGTGAAAACTAAAATTCTAAGAAAGTTCTGCAAGCACTTACAAAGGCAGCAATGAGAGCAGTAGGGGAGTGGTTTGCATGGAAAAGCCGTGCACAGAGTGGGACACAGGCAATGACCTTATCTGGGCCTGCTGGCATGGCAGGTGCCCACTGGGAAATAAAAAAACCTCATTTCATGGCGGTGCTCTACCATGGTGAATGGCCAGTTTGCCTTCATTCGTTCAGATGACATCTCCAGCTTTCCAATGGCATGAAGCAGAGTGTGTTTTACTTCCAGCAGGATGCTCTAAGCTACAGAAAGAAATATTCCATTTCTTCACAAAGAAAGCATTTAGAAAACAAATGGAAAAGCTGTGATATTCTCACTTTGTGTTTGACTTGGACTCTAGCTCGAATAGGCTGGAAGGGATGTGCTTTGTGAAAACAGTGTAGTACAGAAGATAAAATCATTTGAAGAAATGTCATCTGGGACTTCAAGGTAGAAGAAAAAGCTATGCCACAATCCTCTGTTTCTTCCTAGAGATGTTTTCTCTGATGTGAAAGGGGAAGCAGAGCTGTCCCCAAAGGTCATGGAAAGCAAAAGGAAATATTTTCTTAATGAAAAGGGCAGTGCTTTTCTTAAATTTTCCTTCCCTGGCCTGATTTTACGTGAACCACCTCTGAGTACCAGGTAGTAAAAGTAGCATCTCAGAAAGGTTTTATTTGATGTGAAATATTTGCCTCTTCTTTAACAACGAAGTCCTGCAAATGTTAAATCTTTTGGCAAAATCATACCTAATTCGACATTATATAACACAGTAAAATCATTCTAAAAGTGGAAAGTGTGAAATACATAAGCTTTTCTTGGCTAAAACAAGAAAAGCAGCTCCTTGTCCCTCAACAGGAGGTATGTGCTGTCTCAGAGAATTTGTTTCTAGTAACTGTGGACATATTGCAGAATCAGAGAACAGGAACAAAAAACAATTTATTCTGTACTCTGATCTCATTTTTCACATTCATATATACATTAACAATAGAACTTTCAGATTTCAACACACATAATGATGAATTTCAACACTATAACACTTAATTCAACATACTGGTGCATCTGTTAAAGCTTAGTTTAAATGTTATTTTTTATGAGTAGCACTAAATTCAGTGTCTCAAAATCTATAGGAACTAGACTCTTTAATAGCCAGCCATAAGAAGCAGATACAAACTGATATTTTGGTTTCTTCTAAGAACATGAGCTGAGCTTTATCAGCATGTTTAAACAAGCCAAAGCCTTGTTTTGATAAGCATTATTATATTTTCATAACGTGTCTAATTTAATTATGCTAACATCAGGAAATCATGTAACCATTGTAACTGAATCAGTGTTGGAAATCAGCTGTTGCTACGCCAGGACTTAAAACAGAAGAAATTCAAAAATCCAAACTGGGGACAAGAGTTTAAATTCTGGCTTTTAGTCCACTATGTTTGAGGTCTCTTTTACTTAGAGAATTCTCAGAATCAAAGAGTGCTTTGGGTCTAAATGCCTTTCCTTGGCCTTATTGCTGCCACACTAACGTGTCGTCAGAGCACTTTCTAGCAGGACAAGCTAGAAAAGCTTTATGCAGTTTGTTCTTGGCTACACAAAAAATTGGCAGAGGGTGCAACCAAAGTTGCTCCTCTTTGAACAGACACATCTTGCCACTCACACCACCAGAAATCCTCAGGTGACCTTGAGGTGCACATTATTGAGGCTGTACAAACTCACTGCCGTGGAGCTCATTTATCTAAATGAAGGAGTTTCTTTAAGCATGACAGCAGGAGAGGAGGAACGGCTTGTAGTCTTTGCTTGCTTTATTTTTTTCCTTATCCCTCCTATTATCTCGTCTTGTAACCTTGGTTAAGTCCATTAACCTCTTTATGGCTCTGTGTCATTTCCCATGTGTTGTCCTTTTAGCCTGAGTCATTTGGAGCAGGTCTGTACACAGAGTACAGGCTCACCAGGGCCCTTAACGCCCCTGCAGGAGAAATTGCAAATAATTGAGGTAACCTATCAACACCCAATAAGCCAACGCAGAGCTACCCAACCATCCGTGCCATTTAATTTTCAATCTAGTTAATGTTTTAATTATTTTACTCCCCTTCTCCTGCTTAGTGTTGTCACTGTGTACGTGGGAATATTCAACTTTGTTTCTGCATCAAGCCACAGACTGCTCCGGTGAGGTTTGAACACAGGGCAGAGGTGGGGTGGGACTCGATGGGAACAAGGTGACATTGCCAGGGTGAGGAATATTCCCTAGAGAAAGGCTTCACATTTCTGACAACTGAACTGTGAGTGTTTCTCCTCGTTGGGTATTTGGCACCATGCCTTTCAAAAAAGTCAGAAATCATCAGGGTTCTATTGGGTCCCCAAATTCTACAGTGGAGCATGTGGCCATTTGAAACAGAAACTGTAATCTTTATTACAAATTTCCCTGCTCCGTTCTGTTCTGAGTGGTTGTTTCCATCTCGACTAGCAATCCATCAGAATAAGTAATTTGTTGTACTTCACAAGTTTTTTCAGATTTTTTATGAATAAAGGAGTTCTTTTCATGCTTTCCTGAATTAAGACATGCATTTTAATTAAGATTGAGAATTAGTGCTTTCTGTGTCTTTCTAGGTTTCATTTTCCATTTTTTAACCTTTTATGCTACTATTTCTTGATATTAATATTCATAACACAACGTTCTATTTTAATTACCTCCTCCTTTCACTATCTCACATCTGTATGCATGGCTTTAAACATGTAAATAAAAATTCATTATAGAAAATTCAATGCAAATAAATTAAAAAATGGATTGTCAGATTTGTTTTTATTTCTATATGTTCTTTATGAGGTGGTTTGTTGTTCTAATATTTCGTGGTGGGTTTACTCTCCCTTGGCTTGGATATGTGCTATTTCCTTTAAAGACTTCATCTTTTTATTAAGTTAGTGAGGAAACTGCCCATATCTTACAGCACTGGATAAGGATTAACTCTACCCTGTTCACCTTGTTCAAACGAAGAGATTTGTCTCACTTTGCCAGTATCCTAACATGATCTTTCTGATTTTATTAATAGTTCATAAAGCCCAAATTTATTTGCAGAGGAAAGCCCAGATATCTTCTTGGGGTCATTTCATAGACAGAGGTCCAGAGTATGCCTTTAAATCCAGTCTTATCATCTCTTTTGCTGAGGTTTTTATTTCTACAAAACTTTGTAAATCTCTACTTGGGATTTCCAGTGTTTATGTGCATGTTTGCACTTTTCACTGTAAATTAGTACCTCCCCAGTCAAAGCAATCTCTTGCAGTGATGGATTACAGGAGCAATTTGAGAATATAGCTTCAAAGGCTTTGCGTGCTTTCTGTGTTAAGTGAGAACAGGTTCCTGCCTGCATCTCCCTGCCTAGAAACACTTAGGTAAATTGTAGTTAATTAAATTAATGTAGACTAATATCATACGTAGATTAATTGATTGGTTATATTTGAAACTGATTATTTCTCCCCTCTTACAGCCTGGAAGATTTGGTGGAAAAGATCTAGCAACTTTTGAAGGGTAAAGAGTATTTCAATTTTCAAATCCTTGGTTCTCATAGCCAAGACATCCATATTTTGAAGGGCAGGTTCACTGGTACAGTCCATTTAGCCACAGTTAGTGACTGAGGCCACAGAGTAAGTACAGGAGATTGGAGTTCATTTCTGTCTCATTTACTTTGCTCTTGCCACAAATATATCTCATGTAATGGCCTTACCCAGAAGCAAGAGTTTTAAAACTTTTTAGAATTTCTGACCTCCGGGGTTTTTTTCTCTTAAGGTAGTATAAAATATTTATGGCAATTGCCAATATGAAAAAAGAAAAAGTGTGGGTCATTCCTAGTTCTGCTCACACAAAGTTAAGAACCACTCTTCCAAACAGAGACACAACTGTTCATCTTTATATCATATCACAAATAAGTCAGGGATGTTCCTTTGGTAGCTTCAGTCTTTATTCCAGCTCAGATCCATTGCTAAAGACAAAAATGACATTCCATCCTATTTTTTGTCCTTCTCTAAAATGTACCCAGGGCCCATGAGCTCCCTGAGGCTCCCTTGGTGAAGGGAGCCTCACTCCCAAATGCTCAAGGTGAGCTGCTGTGGTTGCAGGGAATGTGCCAAGACAGCTCCTTGTCCCCCTGACAGCCCTGCAGCTTGCTCCCAGAACTTTGGTCTCTCTCTGCAGCATGTGTTAAATTTTAGCAAACAAATAGAAGGTCTTCAAGCTGCTTACTGTTTAAATATTTCATCATTTCCCCCCTTCATAAATATAGATGTGGTCTAAGTGTGGAGAAAATAGAAAAATCAGCAGGTGCAATATCCTGCCCCAGTCAGTGGAACTGCTTTATGACACCTGGATTTCCTTTGTAACCTTTATTACATTATGGTGCTCTACAGCATACTATTAAAGTAAATTCTGGTCTCTGGTTGCAGGTTCATCCTGCTTTTTCACAGAGATTTTTTTTTTTTTTGGTACCTTCTTGACTAAATCGAAATATAACAAAGAGCTTTTAGGAAACCACACTGCTAATAAAGCACATGGTAGCTCATGGAAAGATGATCTACTCTCCTGCCAGCAGATTATGGTTTGGAAGAACAGGAGCAAGCCTGAAGGAGAGCCCTGACTGGGCTTTTAAGACCTTCCACTTCACACCTGAGGACTCTGCAGCTGTCCCAGTGTGGGAAGTGCTCAGTGGCTGTTGGCAGTCATCATTTTATCCCTGATGTCCATGGATTGCCATGACCCAGTGCAATTGGAGTGTTAACAGTGCTTGGGGCTTCCTTTTTTAATTCCAGTTTCAAGAAGGCAACCGGCTTGCAACTAATGTAAAATATTTATTACACTGAGTTTTCAGTCATTCCACTTTATTAATAAAAGTCTCTCGTGGTACTCTTGCTGTATAATATGTCAATACTTTGAAAGGCAAAATTAATTTCTCTAAAAGTTGTCAAGAGAAGTTAAATACAAATGTTTCTCTGTATCCCTCTCCACACTAGCATTAGCACAATTTTAACTTTTTACTAGTTGTCTTGAATTTTCTCAATATCCAAAATGTATTTAATATATTTTGATAATATATTTAAAATATATGGCCCACTGTGGTTCTGGGGTGATGGTTTTAGACCTCCTGTATGAAAGATTTCCCACTGAAGTTCTGCTTTGTTTATGCTGGAATAGATATTTTTCCATCATGCTCTTACAGGGCAACAAATTGGTTCAAAATGTGGAAAAAAAATACTTGAGTTATTCTGCATTTTCATCTTTATTATGGTAACTGCTCTAAATATTTAGATCAATTTTAAGAATCTCTTCCTCCCTCACATACTTCATAATTTTCTCCCATCTTAATCAAATCTGCCAGCCCTTGATTTTACATTCTTTAGTTTCTATTGCTAGTTTCCTTGAGGCCCTACTTATATTTTATATCTATTGCTATTTATCCCTTTTCCCCACATTTGCTGTAATAATATCCTTTTACATTGCCTAAATAGCTGCATTGACTTTTGCTTTGAAACACATTGTTTTGGGTTTGTCATCAGTTTTTAGAATGTTGAGTTTTGCCATTCTTGGTGTCTTATTTTGAGCATAGAGGAAAATGCTCTTAAGCAGCTCACAATTATAATTCATAATTTTCCATTTGAATTGAGCATCTACTAAGATATTCTCTTTATTTTTTCCCTGCTTAGCTCTTTCTCCTAAGTGATTTGATTCATAATATTTTTCATCTTTATGTAATTAGTCATTTTAACAAAAAAGTCCAGGTGAATTGCCCTTACTCAGGAGCAGTAATTTTTTCCAGAAAGGTCTGAATGGAGTTCAGGTTGAGATAGGAAATGAAGGAAGGACGTGGTAACCTTTCCAATCAAATGTGTTTTTCTCAAGACTGTAATCTGCCACTACAGCCCTAATTCGTATTTTTGAGGTAGGAGAACTTCTGCAATTTCTAAAGTTCCACTTTATTTCCAGCAGTGGGGGATTCCCAGACCTTGGCCATGTAGGTGTTGATGTACCCCTTCATCACGTCCCCTGGGGGTTTTGATGCTCTGTAGAAGATGATAACAGGGACCTTATCATTTCTTCAGCTGTAGTGTGTACCCACAAACATTCCAGATCTTCTGTTTCTCTTATTTAGGGTCCATGAGTCAAACAGAACATTTGTTAAAAACGATTCTCCCATGGAAAAACACAACAGGATCACACGGTGTTATGGGATCTTCTGACTGTCTCCTTCTCTGGACTCTTTCCAAATAGGTTTGGCACTGAAGAGGCAGCCTCAAAACAATTGGTTTTCTATAATTTGGGCTCATATTAACTAGGAAAACTGTTGCCCAGGAAGGAGTCTAAGGAGTGCCTATTTTTTGGGATGCCAAAGTATCCCCATGGAGTTGTTTTTTATAAATGGTGACCTGTGAGAACACTTTCAGCCCAGCTGACATTATCTTAGATGACATCAAGCATTCACAGGAAGATCTCGAAGAGCCCAAGCCTCATTAATTATTACAATCACAGAATTACTTGACAAAGAATATTATTATGCCTCCCTGTTGTCCTGCAGACCTCTCTAAAGACTTATTTTAACATCACTTTTGCAATTCTATTCTTCCCACTGAGTTTCAGTGGTGTTGGCCAGGCTAAAGTTGAGTTCATGAAGAAGCAATTCCAGTGGTGTTCCTCCATTTCTCAGGCATCTCCTGATGGGGAGATTGTCTTTCCACATTCCAGTGTCCTGGATATATTCTGTTCTCAAGATCTCATTTAGACCTAAAATTTTGCTCTTTTGCTCCTTTTTGCTCTTTTTAAAAAATTATTTTTCATTTTCTTGTATGTTATGTTTCCAGAGAAGCTTCTGGCTGCAGTGAACCCCCTCACTTTTCCCTGAGTGCTTGTCCTTGCGGGTCTCACTAACTGCTCTGGTGCTGCCTTTTGGGAGTCTGGGTGTTTTTAGGATTTGCTGGTGCTGTGCATGTGCCCTATATATTTCCTATATATCTCTGCCATAGAATGTGAAAATTTATTGGCCCCAATTCCTTCTCATGCAGCCATGGCAATAAGTAAAATATTTTGACTTTGCTGGGTTTTTTTTCGTTTTGGGTTTGGGTTGGTTTTTTGTTGTTGTTTGGTTGTTTGGGGTTTATAGATCTTATTTAGATTGAAATTAGGAGGTTTGAGGAGCTTTGTCCTTTTGGGAAAGCATCATGCAAATTCCTTTAGAGTTAAATTCAGTGAGAGTCATGCTGGGCTGGCACAGAAACCAGGACAAGTATAACTGTGTTAGTACAGCTCTGTCTGAGTTAAGTAGCTTTGCTGAACAGCAGGGCAGAGGAGGCTGATCAGAGGACTGTGCTAATTCAGTTAAATCCTCTTCCATTTTGGAGATGTCACATTTAGAGCTTGTATATTTCTGTGTAGTGCTGTATTTTGTCATGCAAACATACCCTGATAAATCTTTCAATTCTGAGGTCAGTGACCCATTCATGGATGAAACCACATTTTTTTCCCCCAGCCAAAGCATGCAGATAGCATTGTACAGAATAAAATAGAAAGTGATGAACCCAGGCCCAAGGGCACCACTTTTAGCTGATGTCTATTATGTATGTGTGTGTGTGAAGGTACGTATCATGCAATGGCAGGCTTTTAGAGGCTTCTAATCTACATTTTTCTTAGCATGAATAGGAGCCTGACTTCATTTTCTGAATCCAAAAAGCACATATCTTTATCCTATGCTTTTAAGCATCCTTTCATTTGCGCTCATTTGCAGTCTGTTACAATTTTTTGAGAGTTGTATGCATGCATTTCAGAGCAGAATGGTGGCTTTTATTTTTGCCTGGACTATTTTCTCCTCCACATTCCAGAACAACTGCTCATGTGGCAGGAGGGCACAGATATCTCCACGGATCTAGATAGTCTATGGTTATGAAAGCTATTCAAAATGTTTCTCAATTATTTTCTTTTTCTATATTGTTTCCTTTTTTTGTACACCTGGGAAAGGGTTGAAGCCTTTCTGTTTCACCCTCAATACAAGAAATCTTCCAATGAACAGTGTGTTCATTTTGAGGGAGAAATGGTTCTTACTGCAGCTTCTGTTCAAATCCCAAATGCAGGTGTATGATCATGGCACGGATTTGTGTTTGGCTCTCTGCATGTGTGTTTTTAATGTTTTAACAGCTGAAAATCAGATTGCTTTCAATTTTCACTTTCTGAATCCCACACAAGCAAAGGGATTTATTTTTCTTGATTGCTTAATTAAGTAGGATGTTCACTGTGGAAAGCGAAATATTCCAAATTCTTAACAGCTTAGAAAGCTTTTAGAAAACTTGTGATTTGATGTGAATAGAGTCAAACAGAGGAAACTTACTTTCTTTAACAAAATTCAATTTGGAGGGCCTTTAAGAACTAATTAACTAAATTAATTGATATTGGTTTCACTGAAGCAGATGATGATAGCAGTTGTGTGTCTTGCAGTCCCTGCCACTCTTATTCCTGCAATGCCAGAAGAGCTTGGGGGATTCTTTAACGATAGAGATAATAAAACAAAACAAGTCTTGAAACTATTTACTTACTTTACAGCATGTCACTGCCAAGCTTGCACAAAATACAGAAAAACCTCTCTGCTTTTGTTTCCCCCAGCTTCAGCAGCACAGATGTGACTTTTGAAATGGCTCTGGGGGTGCTTTGGTAGGGACACAGCAGCTATTGCTGAGAGGTGCTTCTGCAGGAGTGATCCTTGAAGGTACATTTGGGAGATTAAATGTTAAAAAAATAAATTATACTGGAACAATTCTGCAGACATGGAGAGACATATTTAATGATGAATTCACTAGATAATGCATTGAGAGTGTTAAAGAGAGGAAAGTGCTGAATGATTACTTTGTGAAGTAAGATCTGTTCAGTGCATTCCTTGGGGATGGTGCAGGGATGCACTTCCCTTAGGAAGGTGCTTGAGTTTGAATTAGAACAGACTGAAGCCACAATTCTTAATGTATTTACATATACATGCACACACATATATAAATATAAAAACCAGAAAACAATCTGTTAACAGTCAGAGAACTAAAGCAATACCACTTCCTCCAACATCTCTTATTTTTATCTCAATTTTATCCATAAGTATGGTAAAAGTATCTGTTTTTTTTTTCTTATGACAGCAGTATTTCCTGGATGCTTTGAATTTCTTTTGTTATTATCTGTCTAGATTCCCTCTATTCTTTCCCTTTTCTTTCATTCTTTCTCCCTATTATTTAGTCAACTCTACTTTTTTCACCATTGTCTGCCACTTCATACTCTGCTTTTTGAGCTCTTGGCTGCAAATACAAGATTCAAAGGGCAAATCTATTAAAAGAAATGGCAGTACCTTTATAGCTCTCTCAGAAAAGAGGAGAGGGATGTTTTCCCTCCTCCCACTCGAGTGGTTTCACCTGGGAAGCTGCCATTTCATTTGCACAAATATCCCTTCCACCTCCCCTGACTGATGGAGGCAGTGGTGTCAGAAAAATTTCAGGATGTACCCCACTCAACACAAGAATTGCAGAAGCCCTTAATTCCTTCCAAAGAATGTCCATTAAATAAGCAAACAGACAAATAAACGCCTTTAGTTAGGAAAATTGCATTTTCTGCTCACTGCTCCTGGAGTTTGGCTTCATGTAGTGGACAGGAGCCTAGAGTAAATTTCCAGCTGAGAAAAGACTTGTCTTTAGTTTTTCCAAGATGCCCCCAGCAAAAGCATCTACCTTGCAGAAATCATTTTCTTCTGTTGTGTTTTCCCTGTATTTACTGGTGGGCAGTGCTAGAGCCTTGGGCAACCTCTAGGTTTTTGGGTTTTTTCACTTTTTGAACACCTCTCACACCTTCATTTTTTTCCTGTTGTTCCTGTTGGGCCTTTGATGATTTGTGCATTGCCATTGCAGCTGGGAAGTGCCAGAGACTCTGAAGCCATGCCTGCTTTTTCCTGTGGGGTGCTTTAAAAAATTTCCAATCAAAAATAATTTATTTCACATGTTGGTCAAAAAAAAAAAAAAAAAAAAAAAGAAAAGAAAAAGGCATGTTCATGATCATAACGGTGGAGCAGAAAAATGATTAATTATAGAGGCTTTCTCTACTGTAATTTCTGACCTTGTAATATGTTACCCCAAACTGACCATGGTAAAAATTACTCATATTAGAAACATGATAATCTTGCCAGCACTGAAGTTTCAGATCCAGCCTGACTTTGTGCTTTTCTGAGGTCTCTAAGGCTCCTCAGCATTGTCATTTTTGCATACCTGCTCTGCTATACCTGTGGTCTGCCTATAAACCTATGCAACCATGACCCCATGAATATACTTTGAATTGCTTTTACCAGAGCTGATTTTCCTTGGGCACAGGCAATATTTACCCCAGGTGCTGTTTCCAGCCTTTTCACTGCAAAAAATTTGTTTTAATTTTGATCACAACTCGCTATATCAGTTCAGTGTAGTAGACTGAATGTTTCATGAGTCTCTGCACTGATACTGACAGTGAATTTTGCAATAAGGTTCTGCACCTCGTTACATGCCAGTCTGGCTGCTCACTATTTCATAGCAATCACTTTTTAGAATTGGTAAATCTTCGTGCAGAAAGAGGAAAATATAGTCAACATTGCAGAAATTGTTGTTTCTCTCTGCATAAGGGGATTTACAAACAGCGCAGCAATGTTGAAGGTAAAATTATTTTTAGATGCTCTGCTGTGAGTTCGAGCAAGCTCTGGCCTAAAATCTATCAACTAGAAGGTCAGGCAATGGTTTATGAATGTAATGGAGCTTCAGTTGTAAAAATCTGCTGCAGGAATCAGAGGCAGAGATGGAGGGATTCATCCAAGAGCTGCACTAAAAATGCAATCCAGCCTGCAGCTATTATTCTTAAAGAGGGAGACATAACCCAACCCTGACATCCAGACTATTACACCTAGCAAAACTAGTTTATTTTTTGAAGCAGTTTATTAATTAAGTCAGAAATAACTGAGAGGGGAAAATGAAGATATTTTCTGCAGGAAATTAAAGTAGTAATGAAATCTAATTTGAAAGATAGAATGAGCTTCCAATCCATGATCCTTACAGCCCAGTATGTTGTCTGGGAACAGAATTCATTTTAATTAGTCATAAAAAGTATTTAAAATGTTCCAGTGTCAGACCCCCCATAAATTTGGGACTCTATTCAGAAAACAAGGATGACACTATTTTTTAAAAAGATTATGCTGAATATTTTTAGTAATGTTAATGAAAGCCATACATAAATCATATATCTCTAGGTTTTTAACATCCTCCTAATATCTACAGCAGTTATAAACCTACTCCCATTGTTGTTGCATCATGGAAATGTTAAATTTAAATCTTTGCAGCAACTTTTGCAGGTCCTTTCCAGTTTTTCCTATCACTTTCTGCCACAGGAAAGTTCTTGGGCCTAACACAATAATTTAAGCTAAGGCTCTAGGGAGAAGCAATATTAAATACCTGGTTGCACCTGCCCATTACACAATTAAGTCTGTGACTAACAGGAGACACTTTTTAAACCCCACAGACTCTGTCAGGCACCAGGGGCCATCAAGGAGTTCCTCAACCTTTGCATTCAGTCCCTGGAGCTCAGATTCACCTCATTTTTCATATCAGCCTCCACTGACACAGAAATCAAACATCCCCAAAATCATTTCCAAGCTTTAGCCTTCCCATATGGCACAAGATGGCATTACCACGTGCACCACGGGGGAGCTCTAATGGCTCCTGACACACAACATCCCAATTAAACACCACAATGAAAGCAGCAATTTCAGCTTGTTTAATAACAGACTTCACCCAGGCAAGCCTTTGCTTCAAAGGAGCTTTTAATAAATGTGAAGTAAAGCTTGAAAGGAGAAAAAAGCCGAACAGAGCTACAGTTGCTTTGTTGCGGATGGTTCAAGTGGAGAATTGTTGGCTTAAAAGTGAAGCTTTTAGTAATTGAAGAGTGTCTCCAGAGACAGCCCGTGGTGTTGCACACACACATACATGAACCAGCCCTGCTATGTGCACACTTGTCTAATTCACATTCTTTCCTTGGTTTTCAAAACCCTTCTCGAAACAACAACAATAGCAATAAAATGGGTTTTATTTATAGTTCATTGTCCTGAGCTCTTCAGACACGGTGAGATTTTATTGCATGGCAGAGAGCAGTGGCAAGCAAGCTGAGAGTAAAAACTTTCTGTGGAAAATCAAGCACAGTTTTATTCAGAAATTAGAATTCTTGCTGTCATCTCACAACTAAGACCTACTTATTCTTCTGAATAGACAAGTCTACTGTGCACAGTAGTTCCCCTCTTAAAATCTGCATTTGCAATTAACTGCAGAATTGACATAAGGTGGTAGCAGGTCTAATTTTTTTACTAAAGTACTTTTTGATAGTGATTTTTTGTATGCACATCCACGTTCCTAAGAGATAACTCTGCTCTTCTTTCCATGAGATCATTCCTTAATTACTTTACACAGCTGAGTAACAGATGCATAGCAACAATAGATCAAGAAAAGACATTAGAGATATTCTCTATAAAATATTTCCTTTCTGATGGGTGCTACTCGGGAGCTCATGGAATGTGGCAGTAATAAGAGTTAAATTTGGCATAACTTAGAGGCCAAAACAGCACTCAGGGGCTCTGTGTCTGGGCAATATGACAAATTGTGCCCACCTACCTTAGCAGCCACCTTTCCTCTCTGACCTCAGCTATGGATACATAACTTGGTCCCAAAGATACATTTCTATTTCTATTTCTATGGACGTGCTGGGGGGACACTCCTGGGCTTCTGCCTTCTTCAGAGAGCTGAGAAATTCCAGGGCAAACCAGCCCAGGGAAGGCAGAAAGAAATTTGTGGTAGCAGCATGGTGATTAGTGAGAGGGAAAACACATTTTTATTTTCTCAGTACAATGTTGATTTCAGCAGCTGATAACATGGAAAAATGGTGCTTCTTTTTCACCACAGCTCACTTAAACAGCTAAAGACATCATTCCATATTAACTGAGCTCCACAGCACCCTTGTGGAAGGTATTGATATAATGCATGTACTTACAGTGAAGCACCACGGGTCAAAGCTAAATGATTAAAAATTGGTGTTCACAAACTATATGAGGACCTCAGAAAGATTTAAATGAACTCTGTAAGGTTCTTTGCCATAAAATCAGGTTGCAGTGTTAAAGGCCAAAAAGCATCCCAGAAAAAGGAGTGGGAAAGATGCTGGAAAAGGGGTGATTGATCACTACAGCTCTAGCAGGTGTAGGATTAGCAGGGAGAGAGAAAAAGCAGGACTGGGGTCATTTAGGAGGAGCACCTCTAGCTCTGTCCTTACAAGGGCACTTGCTGGTGTTAAAAGCTGAACATTGTAAAATGCATCTCCCAAGAAAATGTAAATCTGGTGTGGGAATTTTCTGTGAGATGAGGTCCCTTTGCTGACTTTTTGTAAGCTCGGGCTACATCTGTTAAATGGTTAAAGGATCATGTTTAATTAAGCTTAAATTGGGATGTGTAGTAGTTTCATCTTTAGCTGCAAATTAGCATCACTTCTTGCCCTTGTGCTCCAATACAGAATGGTAGATCCTTCCTGCTTGAGTGTTTTATGGTTTGGATTGCAATAAAATATCTTACAGGCAATAATTGGTGGGTAAACTGGGGAAGGTCACACGATTTATGGGATAACCATAACTTCTGAAAAGGGAAAAACCTCCATCAGACTGCAGGCAGACAACCCAGTTTACCAACATGAGGTGCTGATATAAATGCTTATGCTTGAGGCAATTTCCAGTCCCAGCTGTTCTGAAGTGTGCTCAGCACCAGGGGAAATCCTGATTCTCACCCTTCCCATGAGTTAAATCACAGGTGCTCTGATGCTGGGCTGTGGTCTGGGAAGGGTTATTCTTCTATTTTCTGAATTTCTGCTATGATAATTGCAGGTTTGCAGTTCTACCTGGCATAAAATGTAAAAAATTATAAAATGTATAAAAGAGACTTTATAATGTTTCAGCTCTTTGTTTGGGTTCTTTATGTGCTCTATGGCACTAGAAAATGTTTTTCAACTCTGTTTTCAGTGTTTAAAAAATCAGGATGGTACATGAGAGGAACAAACACTGTTCAATTCCTTTCTTATTCTGAAATTAGCTACATTGACTTAAGGGAGTGTTGTTTTCCAAAAACTTCTGTATTTTAAAGAAGTGTTCAAAGGCTAAACTTTTATGAGTGCCTACACTTAAAAGGACTTTCCTATTTGAAAGCATTTGTGTGATGGAGTTGTAATGGAAATATTGACATAATGGTGATAATAAAAACGACGTTAAAATGCTGACAGTGATAGAAATGCAGAAATCCTGTCCTTTTGCCTCACTGGTTAAAATTACTTCATCACACCAGGGTCTGGAACAGAGCTCCCCCTGCAAATTGTTATGCTGTCCCACCTGCTAAAGGATTTCCACTAACAAACAATGGATGTGCCTCTTTCTCCCCCAGCAGTGCTCCTCTATTCAGTTATTCGAGGAGGAAGAGATAATCTCTCTCAACATAGGAATTATCATTGAAAATGTTCCATAGAAGAAAAGCTGTAATTGTGGGTTTGCAATGGCAGCAGGTAGACACGAAACCCTTGCAGTAAGTTTGGGGTAAGAAAGAGAAAAGGAAGAAAAATAACATACAGATAGAACTCTCCCAGGGCAATCATGCTGGCTGTCAGTTAGATGAATTGTTTTTACTGTATGTTTTCACTGGATTGGGGTTTTTTGTTATTTTAGCACCTGTTTTCTGCTTAAATCTACTTCTACTTACAAGAGCAATGAAGCTGATGAAGGCTCTAGAGCACAAGTCTAATCAGGAGCAGCTGAGGGAGCTGAGGGGGCTCAGCCTGGAGAACAGGAGGCTCAGAGGGGACCTTCCCATTCTCTACAACTCTGACAGGAGGTTGTCACCAAGTGGGGGCCAGGCTCTGCTCCCAAGTGATAGGGCAGAGAGGAAACAGCCTCCAAGTGCACCAAGGGGAGTGTTAAATGGGCTATCAGGAAAAATTTCTTCATCAAAACTGTTGTTAAGCACAGGAACAGGCTTCTCAGGGAAGTGGTGGAGTCACCAGCCTTGGAGTATTTACAAGATGTCTAAAGGTGGCACTTGGGGATGTGTTTTGGTTGTGGGACTCAAGGATCTTAAACATCTTTCCCACCCAAATAATTCTATGATTCTACATATCTTTGGTTATCCAGAAACTTTCCTCTGCTGACTTGAGGCTTTTAATCCCCATTCTCTGTTGTTCACACTGGTGTTCACATTATTTATGTTTCCTTTGTTCAGGAAAGGAATCAGACAACACTGCTTAATAGAGTAAATAAGTTACCACACCGTGATACTCTGGTAAATGTGTAAGGTGTATCTCAGCACTATTATGGATGAGGAAGGCAGGATATGCAATAAAATTTTTACAGCAGGGAAGTTGTGTTTACTGACCTGTATAAGCTTCAGGGATTTCATTCTACAACGTGGCAATAGATTTGTTTTGTGGTGCACGGGCCACTCAAACTCAGGATCAATACAGGTGGGGTGGTGTGGCATGGACTGGATTGAGCCATCCCAGGCAATCAGATTTACATGCATAAAAGTTCTGTGGTTTAATGTCTGATGGTTATGAAGAATACAGGGGACTGCAGACCCTCTGGAAATGGAGTGATCTCTCACGTTCTAACCCCTCCACGCGATGTTTGCAGCGGGAGCTCTTATTCCAAGTGCATGAATTGGAAACTTCAGAGCCCCAAGACACTGAGCAGCACAAGGACCACTGGTGGATTTGCATATCCATCTCCATTAGCAGGGAGCCAAGGGCTAGGTTCTGTCAGACACAGCAAGGTGTGAGTCACATTCCTACTGAATGGATTGCTCAAGGAGCACATCATCATTGAGAACTGGTCTTATGACTCTCAGTTATGCCACTAAATGTCCACAGTAGCCCATGGCTGTAGCCTCATTCCTTGGAATATCCAGGTTCAAAAAGAAAGGAGAGGTAAGGGCTTTATCCACCTGCAGTGAAGCAGAGCAGGATTTGATCTGTAATCTCTGGGTGAATACACTCACTGCAGAAGAGAAATTTTTGCCTGTCTGGGAGTGAGAATCCCCTCATCATCACCATCTTCTCTCAGCAAAGGCTACTGAGCTGAGCTTGCTGCTCTGGAGAGTCCAGAGAAGTTACTTTTGCAAAGGGATCTCTGCAGTCTCACAGAAATCTTTGCCCTGTTCACCCCTTGCACACTTGGCACAGGCAAAGCTGATTTTCCAGGGCTAAGCATTGCTGTGTTGCTCATTCTTAATCTGTGCTAGAAAGTTCCCAATTTACCTAGAGAGCATAATAATGTCTGGCAAAGATCCTCACACCTGTCTACAACCACACCTGTCTCACCATGAATTAAACTGCCCTGTCATGCTGAAATTTGGGGCTTCCTTCTGGGGCAACCAGATCCTGCAGTTACCAGCCCTGGCAAAGCTAAAATGGGCAGGTGAGACCTGACTTTCCACACCTTTGCTTCTTTTTTCTTGTACTGGCTTGCCTTTTGTGGAATAGAAAGATCCAAGGAGGCTGAGATTGATGACCTATAAAGCACTAAGACGTTGGCAGGAAGATTTACAGGACAGTTTGTCAATTATATGAAGTTAAACAACACAACAAACTGAGCGGAGCTGAACACCAACACGGCTCCTGACACAAAAAGGAAATTGTGCGAAAAAAATCTCGTGTCTTGCTCTCCCAGGATTCAAAATGGTCTTTACATCTGTTGCCTGCATGAGTTGTGTTGTGTTTCTGGCCTTCTCAGCCAAGAAGAAGCTCTGCATCTGCTCCAAAGGCTGGATCCCTCCTGAAAACCCTGACCCAGCTCTGGCAGATGCAGCTCAGCCAGAAGGAAAGCAGCCCTCAGCTCCTGCACAGCTGCTGGATTGGGGTTGACTCTCCAACAGCTCAGGAGGATGGACCTCTCTCATCCCACACCATGTCCACTGTGTCCAGTGTGCTGCAGATGCCAAAAGATTCCAATTTTTTCACTTGAGCTCCCTGTTTTCCCTTTTCTGAGCACCCTGCTTTGCTCATATTGATTGAGATGTGTTCAGGAGCCTGCTCTGAGGCAAATGAATTCTACATTTTGAATATTCAGCAGCACGTTCCTTTCAAGGGCATGCACATATGTAACATGGATAATATTTTGAGTTTGCTTTTCTACAAAGTTTTGCACTCACCACTCTGTTAAATGAAAGCAAAGTGGTATCAGATAACTTTATGACAAAGCTCTGGTTACTTCAGGTTATTACAGGAAAATTAGAAAAAGGTTTGCTAAAGACATAAATTGCTATAAAGATTTTGTGCTTATTATCTCATGGAGCCTTTGTTGTGTGGACACAGTGCTAAAGAGGTTCTTCTCAAAGAGGGTGTGTTGTTTTTAAGACACAAAACTTGAAAGATGAAAAAGATTCAATATCACATTTGTTCCTAAGTGATGGGCTTTTATGCTTTGAAAATTTTTTTCTCTCTAAAGAGACAAGAAAATGAAATGAGAGATTATGTGGAAGGGATAGGAAAGAGAAAGAATGGGATCCACTTGGAGCGAGGGGAAATGAGATTAAAAGATTATCAAGAGGGTGGCTATCATGACTATGTGCATTCCTAAATTTTAATTAGAAGGCCAGAACTGCTTTAATGTCAGATGGAGTTTTCTAAAGAATACAAACACAACTAGTCTTGCAAATGATTTGAATTTGTTGTGCAACTGGTTTATGTGAAATACGAACATGGATTTTATATTAATGTAATTTTAAAGAAAGGGTTAAATAAAAGTAGAATTATTCCACATAATCAAACACCATTCAGATCCCAATATTTTGCAAGTTGTGGCAAATGGCTTTGTAATAGAAACATGGACTGACTGGGGAAGTCATGGGTCCCTGTGGATCCATATGAGCCAAAACTTCCTAATTCTGTCTCCCATACACTGGACTGAAGGAAGCAGGCCTTCACTTAAGTTTCAGCTCTACTTTAGAATGTGGTAAGTGCAGTACGTGTTCAGACATGAGTGCTAAAAGCTGTGTAGCTATTTAATAACTAACTTTTAGCATTTCAATTTTGGCATTTCGTGGTGGATACTGAGAAACTAAGTGCTGCCCATGTTACCTGCTAGGACAATTTTTCGTGTAAAATGTGTACTAATTAAAAATGTAAAATGTACTGAGACTCACATGAGGAAGTGCTGCAAGCCTTAGGATTTCCAAACAAATCTCATATGAATTAATTAAGATCTCTCTTTAAAATGGTCTGGCCTGAAAAGAGAGAGCATCTACCTTTTTCTCCTGCATGAAACAGCAGTAGTGACAATTTTAACTCCACGTGAGGGAAAAACCAGCTCTTTCCAATTCAATTCAAACCAATTCAGAGTAGAATTCTTTTGATTTTATGGCTAATATTGCATTCTCGTGCATTCAGCTCACCGATCCAAATGGCTATATACCTATTTATGTATGAGGGGAAAAGCATCCATACAGGGAGGCTTCCCTATCTTTGGAAATTGCTCCCACCAGTCTCTACTGGATTTGGGCTTAAAACTCATGAGCCATTTGCTTCAGAGAAGATTAAACCAATGAGTTCAGAGTACCTGCTATCTTCCTCAGAGCTTGCATAACTAAGCTGATAAGGAGAAGTTGTTTATTATCACAGAATTGTGTGTCTGCAAGGGGATAGCTGGTCTGACAAATTTTACCCTGGCCTCCATGAAAGCAATAACAATTCCCAGGTGTACTCTAGGTCTTGAAGGCAGACTGTATGGGATGCTCAAAGGTCTTGTGAGGTGGTGAGTGTACAAATTACTCAGTGTGCTGCAGGATCAAATGGAAGGAGTATTAGTTAACGTGCAAGTAGCAATAGGAGTGGAATAATTAGATTAATTTCTTTCATACTGGAAACATTAATCTTCTGGGAAGCTTGTAACTTCAGTAGCAAGGTTATCTCATGCTATCTCTGGATTAATGTACAGGTGTTTACCTAAAAAAAGCTTCAGATACAAAGAAAAATGGAAAAGGCTTCACTTACAAAAACAAGCCCAAATTAAGATCAAATTTGGTGGCTGATGTGAAAGTTATCTTAAATAACACAGCAGGAAGGCATTAGTCTACAAGAAATAATTGTTTGGGCTATTACAACCACCAATACTCTCTCCTGCCCCTGCCCAGCTCTAAATCGAGCAGTTTATCTTAATTATCAGCCAACATAGCATTGACTAGACCTAAACCACATCCCCATTAACCTCTCCTGTAATGTGTCTTCCAACACAGACCCACAGCTCCTCAGACCACACAGAACCTGCAGAAACCTGCTCACAAGGCAAACAGCCCTCCCCAGACTTTGATAACCTGTAATTCAGCAGCTGGAGGAATTTATCTCGCCTCAGTGCTCAATAACAACAGGTTGTGGGGAGGCAGTAATGCCCAGAGAGCACTGAGAACACTTATTTATTCACATATTTGGTATATTTGGTACTTACACCACACCTTTTTTTTTTTTTAATCACTATTCATCCAGGACTTTAAAAACTCCAAAACACATGACACCCTTTTTTTTTTTTCCCCCCAAGACAGAAAGTGTAACAACAGTGTTAATCTTCTGGGGACTTTTTAAATTTAAGCTGCCAAAGATAAAAATTAATGAGGTGTGAAGAGACTCAGTCTTTTGCATCTGTCTATCAACAACTTAAATATGGGAAAAGAAAATAATCTCCTTGAATAGCATCTGATTGTGTGCTTTATTTTGATTCCTATCTTGGTTCTGAGAGGCACTTAGTGCATAGAAGAAGAGAGCACTTAATATCTGGCAAGACCAGCCCGTGTGTTGCAGTGGCTCACAGAGCATTAATTTTCAAGGACAAATATCAAAAAGAAATGTTGCTCCTAATGTTTCTTTGAAAGTTCCAGCAGAAAGCAGATGCAGTGGAGTGGGGTGGCATCCAGGGACAGGTTCCATGGCCTGAGATGCGAGTGCTGGCAGCACGTGTGGGACCTGACACTGGAGCTCTTTGCTCTGGTTTGTGCCTCAGTTGGATCTGGTTTTATTTGCTGCTACAGATTAAAGGTTCAGGCTGAATCAGCAAACAGCTGTATGTTGGTCTGAACTGTAAAAATCTTTGACTATTCCTACTGTTCCTCTTCAAATGGTGAAATTCTGTAAGCCTAACATTTTCCTTTTAAAGGATATTACTTTCCTTTGAATATTTATTGTTAAGAGCATTCCAGATTTTCATTCTTTTGCCTCTGGAGCTTTGTAATAATCCTGAACCATGCTGGAGCTACTGTTTTGGGGTTTCTTTTTAATTCTGTATTAATACATGAAGCACATTATTCATCCTTACATTGCACCAAACCCCTCAATTTTAATTAACTTCTTTGAGGACTTCATTCTGTACCCGCTGACATTAATTAAGACGTTCCATTGGCTTTTAGCTGTCAGTCACTGCATTTGCTTGGGGCCAAGATCCACCCAGGGGAAGCATTACAGAATTACCCACTGAAATATCTGAAGCCAGGAAGGTGAGCCTGAACTTCAGCTGCCCTTGCAAACACAGCTGCTCCACTTAGGGCTGCTAGGAGGGCTCCTCCTCTGCTGAGAGAAGCACCTCTTAAAAGGTGCTAAAACGGTGGCCAGAGGGCTGCTTAGGAGTTTTAGGGCTGTGGTTTCTCAGCCCTCCCAGTCTGTGGGGTTCACTTTGAGGGCTGCACCATAAATATTTGCTGACTCTCAGTTGCCCTCTGACCTTGCAGGGCTCTATTGGGCTCCCCTGGCTGCAGGGGAGGATGCTCAGGGCTGTGCATGGGTAGGAAATGTCTCCTGTGAGCCTGGCAGGAGGTGTGGAAGAGGATCCTGGTTTCACAGCCTAAGGCCTGAGAAAGGTCAGACTAAGTTTAGTCTGAGCTTATTGCAGTTATTGTGGGCTAAAAAGCCATTAGACTCAATAAAAGAAAGTAAACGTGGTGATGGAGAGCAGAGCCTGTGGATCACTGGTGGAGATGGAGCAGTTTGGCACAGCAGAGCTGGAGTTGCTGCCTCCAGGGTGAGTAACCAGGGTTTTTCCTTCATTGATTTTTTTTGGTGGAGGTGGTGAAAGTTCAGCTGAGCCTTTCATAGCTGTGACTCCACGTCAGTGTGTGTTGTGTTCTGGGTGTTCTTTCCTGCCTCAGCACCTAGAAAGGTGCAGCCTTCAGAGACCACTGCCATGGGCACAGTGTTTTTGTGGAGCTCTGTGGTTGGTTTTTGAGTCTCTCCCTTTATCAGAGGCAGTTGGAATGTTTGCCTTGCCAAGCTAAGAAACTGGAAGCCTCATGTGCATATTTGAGTGTGTGTGTGTAAATAAGTCAGTTTTGAGAAGTGAGCAAAGCAATCTTCTAATAGGGAATTTAATGAAGGGAGTAGGCATTTCAAATGCACTCTTAATTTTGCCTGTAGAAAAGCACCCCAATAAAGTAGTATTTATCCTAGGCAGCAGCAACAATTGTTTTATCTCTTTTCTGCCACATAAGACACTCAGATAAAGCTCATAGCTTCTATTATTTTTTAGTTACTTTTACTGTATAACTTGGCAAATCCACATTTTTAAACAGACTTGTAACTTTCTTGAACTGAGACCATACAGAAGCAACAGCAGTTGCCTAAATGTACGTAGATTGTAAATATTTTTTTATAAGTGTGTTTAGAAAGTGATGCTTATTTTGGAAAACACTGAGGACTTTATGGACTGCATATGGTGGATGCCACAGCTAGCTGGTTTTTTAAAAGTTGAAATTATTCTGTGGTAATTGTTTATTTCCTGCGTTCATTAACAGAGTAGCTGGTTTTTTAAAGCCAGGCTAGATGAATTGAGCAAGAGGGCAGAATAAAGTTGAAGTTTGTACTGGTTTTGTCCATCAGTCATTAATCAAATGCATTTAGAAACAAATAGTGCCCTGATTTACTTTAGCAGTTTTATGCTGATGCAATTGCATCAAATTTTGAGGAGGTTCTCTCATTTACACCAGTGTGAGTAAAAAGGTCTTGGATCTACCTAGCAAAATGCAGTTGGTTTGCCAGGAAGGCTGAATAAAATGTAGATATCACACAGGCACTGTGCCTCTAGCTGCTGTGCTCACCACCAGCAGCTCAAAGAGAATTATTTAATCCTTGTTTGCATAATAACTTCTGATAAATAATTCAAGAACGTATGGCCTAAAGTTTTTTTAAGGCAGTGCCTGAGGGAGAAACATGATTCTGTTCCAGTTTTAACAAGGAACCAGGAACCCCAGCAGAGTTGTTCGAGCTGGATTCAGGCTCCTCAGATATGTTTTGGTGTAAAAGGTTCAGTGAAATGCAGAAGAGGACTTCAAGATATTTCATGGGGAATTGTCATGAGAGGAA